>OU342739.1:485674994-488074994 GCA_910589765.1 Avena atlantica | reverse complement strand
ATCATGCTTAGCCTGTTTGTGTAAGGTGTATGTCATTATGGATGCTTAGTAGTTCTTCATTGTCTATGATTAGCTCCAGCTTGCTAATAGTTTGTAGCATGTCATATGAATGTTTGCTTGCATTGTTTTATTCATACTTTGGTATGATATTGTGGTATCCTCCTCTGACTGTTCATGTGAATCGACTTGGTACATGCTCACGCATGCATATGAATAATCAATAGTCAGTAAGCCTCGATGATTTATTTTGCCTCGAAATTCTTGTATCACTTTCATGACATAGTTAGTCCTGTTTTGTTGCAAGCATGATTATGACAGCTATTGCTCTCTCGTTTGTCGCTCCCTCTCTATTGCTAGCCTTCACTTGCACTGAGTACGTGCCCTACCTGTGTTTCCAACTCCCCCAAACCAATATTGCCAGCTGTGTCCACCATACCTACCTATTAGCATCATTTTCTATTTCCGTGCATATTCCATATGCCGTGTTTTCTTCCAAAATAAAATGTTTGTCTGTTTTGAGAAAGTTAGTTAGTAAAGCTCTCACTAACTTGATGGCACACTTTATTCCTTGCGCTTAATAATTCTGAACCATTGTGACTAGTCCATGAAAGTTATATGCTTGCTAATTATATGCTAGGAGTCAGCAGAACCGTGCTGTCACGGGGAACATTTTCAACACTTTTTGGATATCTCATCCAGTTGATTCCTTGCTCTTTTGTTTACGGATGTCGATGATGTGAAATAAAAGGGGAGGTTGTGAGTTCATGGAGTCTTCACATTATGTTAGAGAAACGCCTGGGCCGCTAGCCTAAGCCATGCCTAATCATGGTGGAAACTTGCAGCAACACCATAATGAGCATTTATGAAGCGTCCTCAATAAAAAGCTATGCACATGGTAAATAAAAAGATTGCTGAGATGCTCATTGTCTGCTTGCCTTGTCATTTTGGTTATGGGAAAGATCTTGTACCATGTGCAAGGGGTACCCGTTGGTGGTTCTCGATGATATGCATGTATTTACAATGACAAGAACTTTCAGGTGACCAAAGTTGAGTAGCATGCAGAGCGACCCTCGTACTCAAGGGACTTGGGATTTCTAGTTTATGGTCTGTCAAGCATATGATTCAGAGTGGACATCACTTTCACCTTAACCACATGAAGATTCCTATGATAGGGGCAATGAGAGCTCAAAGCTAATGAGTGATACGTTGGAAACGTATCTATAATTTTTGATGCTCCATGCTTGTTTAGTATCTACTTTGCTTTACTTGTCAACACTTTGAGGTGCTCTTTACATGTTTTCTGGTACTAACCTACTAACAAGTTGCAACAGTGCCAGATGCCTGTTTTCTGTTGTTTTTGGTTTAAAAAAAGTTAGTAAAGAAATATTCTCGGAATTGGACGGGACAAACGTCAAAGTCAATTACTTTCCGTGTGGAACAAGACGTCCAGAGGGGAGCCGGAGGGGCCAGCCAGGGGGGCCAGACCCACCCCAGGCGCGGGTGGGCCCAGCCCCGTGCCTGGCTAGGGTTTGGCTACCCTGGCCGCCTCCTTGGCCTCCCCCTTCGCCTATAAGATGCCCCCGATGCAGAAACCCCGAGTACCCGATCAAATATCCACGAAACCGTCTATAGCCGCCGCCACCATCGTCCCTAGATCGAGGGGATCTGAAGTTCTTCCCGACACCCTGTCAGAGGGACGATCATCCCGAAGGCCTTCTCTCCGGTATGATGCATGAGTAGTTCCACCTTGGACTATGGGTCCATGTAGTAGCTAGATGGTTGTATCTCCTCGTTGTGCTTTCATGTATAGATCTTGTGAGATCTGTTCATGATCAAGATCTAATCTATTTGTAATCATGCATGTTGTGTTTGCGGGGATTCAATGGATATTGAGATTATTATGTTGGTTTGATCAATGGTTTTATCTTTATGATTCTATCATGTATGTGTTGTTTGTGATCTTGCATGCTCTCCGTTGTTAGTAGCTATCTTGGCCAAGTAGTTGCTAGTGACTCCAAGAGGGGGTATTTATGCTCGATAGTGGGTTCATACCTCTAGTTTCCAAGGGAAGTGACAATAATCTCTTTGTTTGTAGATGTGTTGTTGCTACTAGGGAGAAAACAATGGTCTCTTGTTCATGGAACATGTGGACTGTTTACCTTACACACTTTGCTTAAAGCAGTTGTCTGTTGCTTGCAACTTAATACTGGAGGGGGTTCGGATGATAACCTGAAGGTGGACTTCTAGTCATAGATGCAGTTGGATGGCGGTCTATGTATCTTGTTGTATTGACCAATCGAATCTAATAGGATCTTTCTGACTAGTAATTGCATTGTTATGCCTTGCTAGTTCTTGTCAATTGCCCTGCTGTAATTTGTTTACCCTTCATGCCATGTTGTTTATCTAAGGAGAGCCCCTCTAGTGAACTATGGACCCCGGTCCAATCTTTATCATTGATACATCTTCCACTGTTACTTGTTTACTTGCTGCAAACCATTGCCTTCCACACCATACGTTTAATCCTTTGTTACAGCAAACCGGTGAGCTTGACAACCTCACTGATTCGTTGGGGCAAAGTCTTGAGTTTGTGTTGTGCGGGTCTTCACGTTGCTAGCAACACATGTGTGACATTTCTTTCCTCCTACTGGTTCGATAACCTCGGTTTCTTACTGAGGGAAGCTTGTTGCAGTGTTGCTTCATACCTTGCTCTTGGGGTTTCCGACGAAGCATCCCACGACAAGTGCTAGGAGCCATCAATGAGTACCTTTCTTTCAGCATTTGGAAGCCTTTCAAACCTTCACAAAACCATTATCACAACTTTGTTGAGTCACCACTTAGTCTATGAGCACCTTCTTGAGAGCATAGTTGTCATTCTTGTGTTTGTTCCAAAACTTGGTTAATTATGTCATGACTTTGATGCTTGTATCTCTGATATCTTTACTTCTAGTCTTCATGTGAACTTCAGCGGTGCCTTGGCATTTATATTGTGCTCTTCAAACAAAGGCAAGCGAGATACCACTCTACCATACCTTATTATGAGCATTGCAATGTTGCTTATGTTTATGTTTCATGCTACTTATTATTATTGAGTTGGTTTCTCTTCATAGCTTGCAATGACTATTGAATAGACTTAGTTGCATACTCTTTATTATGAATTGTCTAAGCATATACTCCTGTGCTGAGAATATTTACATCATATGAAGCAATGTGTTCGTGAAAGTTCTTTTATCGCACTCAGTTTTCAACTGAATTGCTTGAGGACAAGCAATAAGCTAAGCTTGGGGGGAGTTGAGACGTCCAAAACTATCTACTTTCTTGAACACTTTGCTACCGTTTCTTCTCTAAACTTGTGTGATTTGGATACAACTAACACGGACTGATGCTGTTTTCAGTAGAATTACCTTGGTGTCTTGTTTTTGTGTAGAAAATGAACTATCAGGAAAAATCCCAGAAAATGTGCCAAAAATTATATTTCACCAGAAGATCCACGGAGCCATAAGAAGAGACGGAGAGGAGGCCTGAGGGCCCACACCCACCCTAGGCACGGGCCCACCACTGCCCGTGCCTGGAGGGGGTTCATCCACCCTAGGCACCCCCTCGGCCTCCCTCTGGGCCATAAGTTGTCTTTCGACCTAAAAACTGGAGGGGGTTCGATAGTTTTCCAGAAAGAGTTCCGCTCTGCCGTCGCTGCCAGAAACCAAGATTTGGATCCAGAAACTCCGTTCTGGCACCCTGCCGGGACGGGGGAATTTGGAGAGGATCATTGCCATCATCATCACCAACGCATCTCCATCAACCACCGATGTTTCCCTCATCCATGAGTGAGTAATCCCCCGCTGTAGGCTTGAGGATGGTAGAGATTGGATGAGTTCTATCATGTAATCAAATAAGATTGTTAGGGCATAGTGCCTAGTATCTCTTGTGCCATTTGACTTTGTTGCAACTTGTTATGCTTAATGCTTGTTACTAGGGCCCGAGTGCCATGATCTCAGATCTGAACTTATTATTGAATCATTATGATAGTATTGTTTGTGATCTTATCTGCAAGTTGTGTACACATATCGTTGTTCGGATCCAAAGGCCCCAAAGTGATAATAATTGGGACAACCGGAGGGGATGGCTGTGGTGTGAGGATCACATGTGTTCACGGAGTGTTAATGCTTTGCTCCGGTGCTCTATTAAAAGGAGCACCTTAATTGCCAGTAGTTCCCTAGAGGCCCCGCTACCACGGGCTGGCTTGACAGAAGATGTTGTGCAAGTTCTCATTGCGAGCACGTATGACTATATTTGGAGCACATGCCTAGGACTGTTTAGTACTTGGATGATAGTTATTATTTATCTGTAATACCCTAGATCTTGAAGTTACATGTTTAGACTCGTCCATGCAACGCCCGTCCATCCATCCCTATGCATACCGCACTTGAATCCTACTGTTACTGTTACTGTTACCGTTACTGTTACTGTTATTTTTACTATTACTGTTACTATTGCTAATGTTTCACTGTTGTTGTCACTTTTGCTGTTGCTACTACCAAACTATTGCTACTGATAAACTTCTATGAGCAAGAACTATTTCCAGGTGTAGCTGAACTGACAACTCAGTTGTTAAGGCTTGCAAGTATTCTTTGGCTCCCCATGTGTCGAATCAATAAATTGGGTTATACTACCCGCGAAGACTGTTGCGATCCCCTATACTTATGGGTCATCATGTGGACATCAAGATCTTTTCTGGCGCCGTTGCCGGGGAGGTAAGGTAAAAGGTACTCACATCCTCCGGTGTGAGTGCTCGAAGTTATTTCCTTTAGATTCTACAATTTTGTCTTTTTGTTTCTTGTTTCACTAGTTAGGCTTAATGGAAAACAACAACAAAAATTAGAGATCTTTATAGTATTTATCTTGAGTTAGGACATGAAGTGTTTGAAGAGAAAATTAAAAAACCTATGGAACTTTATTTGCATGCTAATAGCAATGTTATTAGTATGAATTCTTTGAACACCATTATTGCTAATGCTATGGAAACATCTAATCTTGGGGAAGCTAGTTTTTATGAAAATGATCTTTTTAGTTCCCCAGCTTTGGAAGATAGCTATTCTATTGCTTATGATGATACCAAACCTCCAATATATGATGATTACAATGATGAATATGATACTTTTAGTCCACCTGCTTTAGAGGAGAAAATTTTCTATGATTACAATATGCCTCCTATATTTGATGATTATGGTGATGAGAATAATAATGATAGCTATTTTGTTGAATTTGCTCCCACTACAATTAATAAGAATGACTATGCTTATGTGGAGAGTAATAATTATTATATGAATGTGGCTCATGATAAGAATGTTTTATGTGATAGTTATATTGTTAATTTTATGCATGATGCTACTAAAAGTTATTATGAGAGAGGGATACATGGTTTTATGTATCTCAACAATATTAAGTTTCCCCTCTTTATGTTGAAAATTTTGAAGTTGCACTTGTTTTGCTTTCCTGTGCTTGTTGCTTTGTGCTTTCATGACTTGTTTCTTTACAAGATTCCTATGCATAGGAAGTGAGTTATACTTAAATGTGTTTTGAATTTGCTTCTTGATGCTCTCTTTTACTTCAATTCATATTTTTTATGTGAGTATTTTCTCCAACTTTCAAGCCTAACTTAAAGGTGGAAAGGAAAAGTACTTCTTGAGAGATAACCCAATAGTTTTCTTGAGTCTTGGAAATTATTACTTCTGTAATAACCTCTCTTTATCCTTTTCATTTGATTTTTGTGCCAAGAATGACCTCTAGTGAGAGGGAAGTAAGATTTGGGGAAGTGATGTCCCGACACAGATTTTTGTGCTTCACTGTAAAAATTCGTGTAAAATATCTGTTAGTAGGATTGAGTTTATATTTTCTAAATAAATCCCCCAGGTTATGATCTAACTTCTGTTAGTTCAACACTTTTTTATTTGAGCAACATAAGGTCTTCTAAAAAATCGGTTTCTACCTACTGGTCTATTTTGATAGATTTCTGCCATTATTTGCATTTGCTTCTTATTGATTCCTTTTTGGGTTCTTTTTGGGAAATTTTGCTTTTTAAGGGAATTGCTACAGTACCTTGTGTCTTCAGTAAAAGTTTTTCTGTTTTGAAACTAAACCCCAAAGGTCTATTATCTTTTGAATGCACTAATGTTCCTAATGAAGATTGTGTGAAATTTTGTATGAAGGAAAATTTACAGGTGTAGAGGAAGAATGATGTAATGAGATGAAGAATGGAAAAAAGGTCAAGCTTGGGGATGCCACCCCGTGTCACCCCAATAAATATTCAAGAGGTACAAGCGTCAAATCTTGGGGATGCCCAAGGCATCCCCTTCTTCATCAATAAAAATCTCAGGTCTTCCTAGACACTTCATTTTTATTGTTTCATGCACTATTGTGTTGTTCTTGGAGCGTCTTAGTTTTTGTTTGCTTGAATAAAGTAGTTTGGACCCCTGTTATCGCTGTGTTGCTTCAAATAAGTTGATTGGTGTTGGAGAGGAGTATAAAGTTCTTGCTTAAAAAGTACAAGAGGAGCTTGCTTTGACTATGACTTAGACTTTATCATGTCATGCTAGATGTTGTTTTGATCTTATGCTTAGTGATTATTGCTGTAGCATGACTTGTTCCAAACAATGGTAGTTCAGATAGCAAAGCACCAGCAAGCGGATAAGGCTAGGCATGTCAGTAATAGGCAGGAAAATAAAGGAATAACAAGAAAGCCATGATGCACGCGACTTGGTTGAAGAAAGATTTGGAAGATCTTCACTTCAATTCTTTTCTCTATGTTCTGATAGGATTGCTTAATGTGCCTTGAAGGAATCATGCGTTGTTTTAGCATACAAAAGCATAGTATTGTGGCATTCTCCTTTGATGCTTTGTTTGGGTTGACTTGGCACATGCTCACACCATTTTATGACTATGAACCAGTCACCTTAGCCTCTATGATCATTTAGTTTTTGACTTGTGGTACTACTTTATGTTTTGATTGATAATGTTTTGTCGCTCTACATGATTATGGCCATTATTGCTCTCTTAGTTGGTCGCTCCCAGTCTTTTGCTAGCCTCCACTTGTATGAGTAATATCTACTCATGCATCCAACTCCCGAGAAACCAAGTTATTACAAAGTGTCCACTATAAATTCCTATGCATGGTGTGTTACACCATTCCAAGTATATTCTTGTTTTCATCTATCTTCCAATTAAAAAGTATCTTGTCATGTGAAAGTTAGTGATTAAAGCTATCACAAACTTGATGGCACACTTTATTTTTCTTGCCCCTAATAAACTTGAACCATTGTGTCATCTATGTTGTATATGCTTGCACTTATACGTTGGGAATTAGCAGAACCGTGCTGTCACGGGGAACGCTTTCAACACCTGTAAATATCTACCCAGTTGATATCATGCTCTTTTGTTTATGGATGTCGTCGGTGTGAAATAAAAGGGGAGTTTGTAAGTCCATGGAGTTTTGTATATGTGTTAGAGAAACGCCTGGGCCGCTAGCCTAAGCCATGCTTAATCATGGTGGAAACTTGCAGCATCACCATAGTGAGCAATCTATGAAGCATTCTTCTTATAAAAAAGAGATAGAAAAAAGATTGATAAAAAAAGAGATGAGAAAAGAGGAAAGAGAGAAAAAAGCACCATTTTCCCATGGTAAATAAGAAGATTGCTGAGATGCTCATTGTCTGCTTGCCTTGTCATTTTGATATGGGATAACTCCTATATCATGTGCAAGGGGTACCCCGTTGGCTGTTCTCTATGATACACATGTACTTACTATGACAAGAACTTACCGGTAACTACAGTTGAGTAGCATGAGGAGCGGCCCTCGTACTCAAGGGACTTGAGATTGCCAACTTATACTTTGTCAAGCATATACTCCATATTTTGTTCACTTTAACCTTAATCTGTAACACTACGGTTCTGAAAAGACCGTAGCTTCTATGTGACATGCCAATCCCTGGATCGGTTCATTGGCCCACAATAGAATAAGATGAATAACATAGCAAAATATCCGTGTATCAGAAATAACGAAGATCCAGAGTATCATTATTACAATAAAAGCTTAGCTCAAGGCTAGATCAATGTTATTCAAGTAGCAACATAAATATAGTAAATCCTCCATTCTTCAAATTGCCCACAAGTGAACAAGTGCCGAGTGGAGTACCGTGGCCTAAATCGATTACTCGGAATCGGAATATCCTGCAACATGAAATGTAGCATCCCCGAAGGGTCAATACATGGAATGTATTGCAAGTAGAGTTATTAAAGGAGACAATAGTGCTAACATCTACATGCATATTTGGCAATTGGAGTTGTGGCTAGCTTGCATTTGCAATTACCTTTGTCCTACTTTCATAAACAGTTTTTGATTTTCTTTGAAAAGATCCCATTTAAGTTAACCCATCAACATTAAAGCAATTATGAAATTGGAATGAGCGAGAAACATGTCATGGAATCAATATCAAGCAACTCAGTCGTCCCTAACCGGGGACACGACTAATCGATTAGATTATACACCCTGCAGGGGTTAGTACACTTTACCCATGTGACTTGGACAGCCCAGCTCGTACCATCACTCTCATTTTGGGTGATGATAGGGAGAAGTCCAAGAAGAGACCGTTCGGTAAGTAGCTCCCTAATCTCGACGTGCACCAGTCCAACCTACCAAAATTCTACATCTCTGGATACGTGGGTTCGAGTTACCACAACCTACTGAGTCCAACCAACCGCCCATTTCATTATTGGCACATGGTTGTACACGTAAGCTACAAAATAAATAAGCCAATCATTTTCTCTTGATACCTGGGTGCCTTTCCGCAATGATACCACCAAAATTTATCAATCCCATCACACCCAGGAGATTCATTGATTAAGTTGTTTTAGTTTTCAGAAACCAGGACATTTAGAAACAACTTGTAGTGATGTAACCCATCCCTCATTCATCATAGCATGGCTAAGCACATCTACTAATGGTGGTTCATCTACAAGGAAGATCCTACCATATAATAGGACATAGCATAGCGATAGTGTTATCCTACACATGCATCTACAAAATACACGATAATGCATTGAAAATAGTAGGATAACATCATGAACAAAGTAGCATCTACTTGCCTTGGTAGTTGGTGAAGTCGTTCAAACACTCGTTGCAATCACAGACGTTCCACTCCTCGCAATCTATCGATCAAGCAATTGCATACAACATAAATAATAGCACATAGAGATCAAACAAATGCAACAAATTCATGCATGACAATTTAATAAGTCACAATGGTTGTTATTTTGTTCTCTAAACATTACTAAAGTATATGATGCATGCAAGAGACCAATTAATGCAATGGAGTACTTGTTATTAATAATTACTTGCCAATATAGGGTTTTTAATAGTCTTGTTGTAACGCCTGTTCTAACTGTCGAATTATATTTGTTTCTTGTGTTTACTGGATATAGAACGTTAATACGAACCAGTAGGCGTTGGATTCACCCTAATCAGAGTTACAAATCTTTTCTTATGATTTAAATAGTGTATAATGGGTTTTAAATCATTTAAATAGTTTCTGTGGTCTAAAAATCAAACTAAAATCAAATCTATAATCTCCACGGGATTGTAATTCCAGGGACATATTATTTGTAATTTTCTGAACATTATTTATTTTCTTATGAATTTATTACTCTAAATAAGCCATTAAACCATTTTTTTAATTATTGCAAAACCTTACAGTATTTGACTTAACCATTTGCATATTGATGATCTACACACAATTGTGAATCCATCGGTATAATATTTGTGATTTTTGGACCAGTAGATATTTTACTATGCATTTATTAATGTAAAAGACCATTAAAACTAATTAAATTATTACAGTAAGGACATACTATAAAAGTTAGATCCAACTTGATATTAATAATCTACTCAATTTTATGAATCTATTGATATATTATACGCTATTTTTGGACCTACCAATCTTTTATTATGAATTTTATAAGTTTATACAATTTTCTGCAATTTTAATTCCATTTCAAATTCACAGGGAATATTCCCAGGGAATATTCTTTGCTGACTGGGCGCAGGAGCTGACCTGGCGCTTGCGTGTACGCTAACGGAGCGGTGACGCTGCACGCTGACTGTGCTACCACGCGTCGAAGCCTGAGTGGCCGGTACCCCTTGGCCGCTCGATCTAATTTGGGCCGTTCTTCCGAAATCCGACGCACGGAAACGAAACTTCCTGAGATTGGGGGGGTCAACGGCGGCGACGAACATTGATGATGGCGGTGGCTCGGGCGGTGGTGCAGGTGGTGGTCTACGATGGCGCTCCGGCGAGTCCTTGGCGTCGGGAGGTTGCGTCGAGGACCAGACGAATATTGCGGGCTCGATGGCAGGCTTGGTGACGACTCCCTCTTCCCGAGGCGACGACAGCAGGTGGATGGAGACTTCGGGCGGCGATGGAACTCCGGCGATGCTCCGGTGTCAAATCGACAGCGTTTCGTGGCTCTGCGGACGAGGAAAACCGTGTGAGAAGAAACGGGGGAGAACGGGAAAGAGGATAGGGGGAAAAAGGGGAGAAGCGGGTGGTCCAGTACCTCGAGCTCGAGCTCGAGCCGAAATAGCGGCGGCGGCGAGATCGGGATAGCTCGTAGTCGAGCTAGGGTTTCAAGATTCAAAAAAAATTGAACGGGAGAGATAGGAGGGGAGTTATAAGGGACTCTGGCATGCGAGGGGGGTAATATCTCGAACGGAAAGCGACGAATTCGGGGTGGATTTGGTTCAGGAGGTTCCTCCCGTGTTCATCCAGAGGAGGGAGACGACGCTGTGGGGCCCACTTGTCAGCCGCAGAGGGAGGGGTAGAGTGGGCTGTTGCGCGGGTGCTGCTGGCTAGCTGGGCTGGGCCGCTGCGGTCCGGCTGGGCGCGGGTTAGGTTAGGTTTTTTTTATTTTAATCTTTATATTTTATTCTTTTCTCTATTTCCTTTGTATCTTTTGTTTTTGAAATCAGATTTGAGTCAAACAAGGTTCTATGAGTTTATAAAATTCAGTATATTGTATTGTGATGCTAATGAACATTATTCATGTCCAAACTAAAATATGGATCTATAAATTCTTGTAGTTTTTTTTTTTACTTTATTTTTCATATCTTTTCCATACTAACTCCAAATGAGCCCAAATTTGTTTTTAAAATTTTCTAAAAACTATGGGATCATCTTAGGTTCCTATTTGTCAATAGTTTGACTATTTCAAAATAGTGATTTCAAAAGTACTTGTATTTTACTTTTGTAGAAGCATTTTGTTATTTCAATTTAGGGATTTAAACTAGTGTTTTGCAATCCAAAACTGTCATGAATGCAAAATGCTATTCCAATGCAAAAAAAGACAATTCTAGTCCCAATTTCTGAAAACTTGGGATGTGACAGACTAACCCCCTTAAGATGAATCTCGTCCCGAGATTCAGAATGGCTAGCAAGGGTATGGGTGTTGTTGTCGAGGCTAACCCCCTTAAGAAAACTGAACTTGGCATCTCCAACATCCAATACTTGATTGTGGAATCTTGTGCTAGCTATCAATCCTTTCCAGTGGGTTCTCTTCAACAGATCCTCTAAGTAACTCCATATGTAACTTTTCTTATCCATGAATGCCTCAATATGAATGAACATGATGCACCATTATTGAAAACATTAAGAGCGTGATGCATAAATTAGCGAGAACTTACTAGTCACACGGCATGGTGTCACATCCCAAGATTTTCCAAATCTTGTAATGTGAAAATAAATGAATAAAATAAAACTATGTTCAATTTTCAGAGCCAGAAGAAACTTTTTGAATTTAATTGGAACCTTAAACCACATTTAAAATAAATAAAATAAAAGGGTGCATAAAGAAAACATTTAATAAAGGAAATTAAAAATGTTTTGGAATTACTTTTATTAATAAAAGATTTATTATCAAGAGAAATGGTGGATTTATAAATAAAGAATATTTGATAAAGCCAAATTAAATCTTGACCAAAACTTTGGGAATTAAAACACTTAGTTTTAAATAAAAATATCAAAGGTTTATTTAAATAAAATAACAGGGAATCAATGTCCAATTTTATTATGAAAGGAAATACCCTTTTAAATTAAAACATCAAGACATATTAAAATTGTTTAAATAGGTTTACCAAGTATTTTTATTATTATTTAATAAAAACCCACTAAAATGTTTTGGCTCTAATTTAGATTTTAAAATAAATATCTCAATAAAATAAATCCTATTTGAATTAAATAACTAAGGCCATTTTATTTAATTATTAATGGACCTTATAATAAAATGTTATTTATTTCTAACAAAGTATTACACATATCTTATATTCACAAATAAAAACCTACTGAATTGGTTTTTATAAATTTTTAGAATTCAAAATAGGAATTCTAATAATTAAACTAAACCATATTTTATTAATAAACCATAGCCCATTTGATTTAATTAATAAATAGAACCTAGAAAAATTTAAAATATTATTTTATTTTGAAAACTGATTTATACTGCTAAACAGAACCAAAAACACAATGCAAGGTTTAATGAATGTTTGAAATTGTTTGAATGATTGAATAAATTGAATGAAATTTAAAACAGAAATTCAAAATAGAAAAGGAAAAATGATTCAGTACAAAAAAAAATGAAACAACAGCCAGCCCAGATGCTCAGCCCAGGAAACCCACCAGCCCATCTGCCCCTATTCCCCGAACCGTTATTTTTCACCACTTAAACAACCCACTAAGAAGCTGACAAGTAGACCCCTCCCTCCTTTCTTTTCCCACTGACCAGAGGACCCCACCATCCCTGTTCATCGTCCTCCCCGCGACTTCTTCTCCCCCTCACAGCGCGGCTGTTTCTGCCTAGATTTATCGCGTTTGAATTCTCCTTAATGCCGAGCCTTAACCTCGCTGCGACCACGCACCTTAAAACGCTCACCCCTCCTCTCTCGTTTCCCTCAGACCCCTCCCTCAAGCACGCCCCCAGGCCGAAGAATTTTGCCAGACGCTTCCCTGTCTCCGACGACCTGCCTCGCCAAAATCCGACCAGCACACACCACCCCGAGCCCTCCCGAGCACCCTGGAAGCTTCCCCACTCCCATACCTTCCTCCCTGTACCAACCATTCATCCGCGGGTGTCCCAGGAAGTCGTCTTGGACCAAGCACAGAAGCGCCGCCGTCTGTCCTCTACTCCGGCAAAGCATACTGGTAAGAGCCGACCACCCCAAGCCCTATAGTTCACGCTCACAGCTCCGCCATGGTCTTCCGCGACTAACCATGCTCTCGGTTTGCCCTCTCGAGATCTACAGCGACGCCAGCGACGACGACCACGACGACCATCGTCTGCCTCCAACTCCGACAGCGTTTCCAGGTGAAATCCGACGCCCCTCCGCTCCTCGATCATGCGAGCATATTCGCCTCGGACCTACGCACCTAACCATATTCCTGACTTGCCTTAGGGTGATCTGCAGCGTCGACTTCAACCAGAACCAGAGCCGCTCGACGCCGTTTCCAACTCCGGTGAGAAATTGCCGCAACCCTAGTGCGCCCCGAGCCACACCGACCACACGACGTGCTTCACCATAGCTCTGCGATCAAGGTGAACATCCTCCCCTCTCTCCTAACGTTCTGTTTCGCCAAGCGCCGCCGCAATCTGACCGCCGCCGCCGCTAGCCACCGCCGGCGCCGCTCGCGAATGGTCGAGCACGCGAACACCATTGGATCCCTATCCAACGCCTGTGATAGAACACTTAAGCCGCGAAGGGGTACGTTATCTGGACCACCCGATCTGACTTAATCCAACGCCCCACAGCGTGAACCACCCCGAACCGGTACCGTCCAACCAGAGCGTGCCGCGTGTCACCTATCTCGTTTTAAAAGAAATTTGAATCTGATTTAACTACAAACTTCAAACCTCTATAACTTTTGATCCACACGTCCAAATTTGACAAATTTTATATCAATAAAATCAGGAGAACAAGCCCTAAACAACCATGGCCTTAGTTTTGAAAATAGTATCTGATTGCTTGTTTGAAATTAAAAGAACATTTATGTACTTTTTTAGAATATAAAAATTGTTTAAAATTTATTTTAGGATTAAATCTTTTGCAAAATGGATTTGTGTGACCCTACTGACCCTAGGAACCAACCCATAGTGTTAAAAAATGATTTTGTGAAATTTAAGTTGAATTATTTAACTTAACCATTTTCTAGCCAAATAAACTCATTAATTTTATTATGGAAATGTTTTTGCAAGCAAAACTTTAGGAAAATGTTATGGATCAAGCTTACTGACCCAAAACACCAAGCCTTGCCAAGGGCAACTCACTTGGTGAAAAACATAAAGTTTTGTTTTGAAAGGAATAATTTTCACCACATAAAATGTCGAAGGGATTTAAAATAGACTTTGAGCAAAACCCTCTAACAAATGACTTTGCCATTTTGGTAAATGACCAATGTGGACCTTACAAGTTATAAACCTAGTAGAGACCAACCTTGCCATAGAACCCTCTTTTTGCAAGACTTAGGAACCATTGTTTTGTGTGTGTGAATTATTGATTGAATGTTGGAATGCTACTTGATACTATGCTTGTTTGATTGTAGTGAAATTAGCAAAGTGTGAGACTAACAAGATCAAGGATGACTATCTTCCCTAACAAAAAGGCAAGTTACACTATCATACAAAAGACCTACTATTTTCATTATACTTAGTGGATATTGTAAACATGCATGAAAGTGTTTTATACTTATGCTATGCCAATCCTAATAGGATTCCCTATACACTCCTTAGTAAAAATATTGAAGTTGTACATGCTTAGCCATGCTATGTTTTGAAAAAAAGATACATGTTGAGATTTTACAAAGGTTGTGAAAAGACTTATGTTTTATATAATAAAACAAGGACTCAATGAACCACCTAGGTGGTGGACACTTTATGTTTTGGAGAAGGTGTCAACAAAAGAGAACCATGTCTATGGCAATCACTTTGTGTTGTGCTCCAAAATGAAAACCACCTAGGAAACTTAGAGATTGACCATGTTTCTCCAATTGTGGCTTTCGTGTACAACCACATGCTATTATGGCTCTGGCTTAGTCAACTACATTAGGAAGACCCATACATTGTCTTTAGTTACCGGACATGGGGATCTGGAATGCTTCATGGGGGCTGAAGACAAGCTAGCAATGACGTATGGGAGGACCTCTTGGAAAGACTTCGTCAAATTCTCAGTCTGCCAGTACTCCATCTTGGTGAGCACTAATCCAGTAGGCCACTGGTGGCAACAAGATGGGATTGTGTCATGTGGGTAAAGTGTACTCCTTCTGCAGAAGTTAACAAAAATCTAAGTACTTAGCCATGTCCCCGGTTATGGACAATACTGAGCAACTAAAGTTTGAACCATGGGAGATCTCGACATTCCAACTTCTAATATAAAAACTTGATGCACTTGGGGGTACCAAGGAATTCAAAGAGATTTTGTTAAGCTTGTTGCACTTGGGGTTTACCAAGGTGCTCAAGAGCATGATGTACTTGGGGTTACCAAGGGACTCATGAGATTTTGATAAAAACTTGATGCACTTGGGGTTACCAAGTAGCTCAAAGGAATTTTGACAAGGACTTGAACACTTGTGTTTCTACCAAGGAGTTCAAGGAACTTGGAAAGAAGATTTGACAAAGGACAAAACCATTTTCAAAAGATAGGATAAATGTTGCTTTATGCAAAAAGCCTTAAACTCTACTTAGCCAAATATGCATGTATTGATAGGATCCACTCATATTTACATAAAAGTGAAACTTGCCAATACAATTCAAAATGTATTGACCCATGTGGCTGTAACTTGTAATGTTGCAGGATGATTGTTTTATTAAATGAAGATTGATTAATTGACTAGGACTACAAAGTCTACAACCAACATCTGCCTGTGGCACTATGAAGATGAAGGACCCATGACTATATTTATTCCGCTGCAATGTAATGTAATAGCCAAATGAGCTATGTATGATGTAATAGAATTATGTTATTCCTGGTTATAAAGTTATAGTATGACCATTGTATCTTGATATTACATCTTAACTGTGGATGCTAGCTATTGATCCAGGGACTAGCATTGTAAAACACAGGAGGATTCTACCTTATCAGGTTGGGACCTCTACAGATGGTATCAGAGCAATGTGTTGCCTGTAGGATTTGTAAACCCTAGGATTGGACAAAACCCTTAGAAAAATAGGAGTTGTATTTTGATCCAAAACTTATTTACAAAAACACTTGTAAACTCTTTCCTCAACCATTTTGGTTTCAACTCTACATCTCTTCTATTTTTCAAACTTGATGGAAAAGCCTACCTCATGACCAAAGATTGCATCATATGCAAAGGACTTCTCTAACTCTAATGACTTCAACATCTTCAGCATGTTCACCAAGGACTTCAACCAAGGATATCACTAAGGACCACAAGTGAAACAAGGAAAATCTTACTCAAGATTTAGAGACTGAGGGAATGCAAAATAGGAGGAAACCATCGACAACTTTGAAGTATTGTAACCAAGAGTTTATCTCAAGGAAACCAAGATATCATGCAAGAGGAATCAACCAAGAAGGAAGGAAATGTCACAAATGAACCATATAGATGGACCACCAAATTTTAGCTAAGACAAAACACCAACTTATGTGGTGTAACAGAAATGTTTTGTTGCCTAAATATGTGCTTGAACCTTGAATGAGTGAAAAATTTGTTGTGATTGCATGCACATTGCTTGTGTGGATTGTGATGTGTGTAACTAGAAATATTTCCTTAGAAATATCTTGCCTATTCTAACCTCCCTTCAACCCAAACAGATGACTACACCAAAGGACTCCAAGGTTGATGACACCAACACCAACCGAGCTGACAGCCTGGGAGAGCTCATAGCAACCCAACATCAGTTGAACCAATTGACAGCTCAGTTCCTAGCCAATAATAGTAATGAAGATCCAGCACTGCAAAAGTTTTTGGAGGAACAATCTCAACTAATGCTTAAGGTGACTAATCAAATGATTAGCATGGAAGAAAATTTTCCTAGAAGAGAGTATGATAGCAAGGATGACAAGAATGTTGTTCTAGATGGAGCCCCAGCTTGCATTATTTGTGGAGACAAGGATCATACTTCCAAGGAGCATGAAGGACAATGCCCCAATTGTGAAGAAGACCATCCTGTTGGAGAATGCCCTACCTCTCAAGCTACTTGCTACCTTTGTGAGGGAAGTGATCATACTCCTGGCCTATGTCCTATCTATGCCATGGTAGAACAAAGGAAACAAGAAGGATCCAAGTCTACCAAAGGAAAAGGACCACTACTACCTCCAAGCAAGACAACCCAATTTAAAGGATCAAGGAAAATCAAGAAGCCCAAGCAAGACATGAGCCTTGTACAATGTCGTAAATGTAAGGAAATGGGACACTACTCCAGTGGATGCCCAGAGAACATAAAGAATAAAGGAATTGACCAAGTGTGGTGTAACAACTGTAACGAACCAGGTCACTTTGTAGCTACTTGCCCACAAGAGCCACGTAAAGAACTCAATGACATTCATTGTTTCAACTGCAAGAATCCAGGACACTATGCAAGCAACTGTCCAGAAAGGATGAAGAACAAGTTGAACAAGCCTATGGAGAAGCTCAATCTTGGCCCATGAGTCAAGTATGGAAACCTAGGAAACCATGCAAATGTTTGCAATAAGAAAATTTTATCCAGGACCCAAGAAGGCCAACATGTAATTTTTGTTTAAAAAATTGTTAAGGGTGGTAGTGCCCTAGTTGCTTTGAACTTGCTTGTAACCCTATCCTCCCCAAATCTCGGGACGAGATTTATTTTAAGGGTGGTAGCCTGTCACATCCCAAGATTTTCCAAATCTTGTAATGTGAAAATAAATGAATAAAATAAAACTATGTTCAATTTTCAGAGCCAGAAGAAACTTTTTGAATTTAATTGGAACCTTAAACCACATTTAAAATAAATAAAATAAAAGGGTGCATAAAGAAAAACATTTAATAAAGGAAATTAAAAATGTTTTGGAATTACTTTTATTAATAAAAGATTTATTATCAAGAGAAATGGTGGATTTATAAATAAAGAATATTTGATAAAGCCAAATTAAATCTTGACCAAAACTTTGGGAATTAAAACACTTAGTTTTAAATAAAAATATCAAAGGTTTATTTAAATAAAATAACAGGGAATCAATGTCCAATTTTATTATGAAAGGAAATACCCTTTTAAATTAAAACATCAAGACATATTAAAATTGTTTAAATAGGTTTACCAAGTATTTTTATTATTATTTAATAAAACCCCACTAAAATGTTTTGGCTCTAATTTAGATTTTAAAATAAATATCTCAATAAAATAAATCCTATTTGAATTAAATAACTAAGGCCATTTTATTTAATTATTAATGGACCTTATAATAAAATGTTATTTATTTCTAACAAAGTATTACACATATCTTATATTCACAAATAAAAACCTACTGAATTGGTTTTTATAAATTTTTAGAATTCAAAATAGGAATTCTAATAATTAAACTAAACCATATTTTATTAATAAACCATAGCCCATTTGATTTAATTAATAAATAGAACCTAGAAAAATTTAAAATATTATTTTATTTTGAAAACTGATTTATACTGCTAAACAGAACCAAAAACACAATGCAAGGTTTAATGAATGTTTGAAATTGTTTGAATGATTGAATAAATTGAATGAAATTTAAAACAGAAATTCAAAATAGAAAAGGAAAAATGATTCAGTACAAAAAAAAAATGAAACAACAGCCAGCCCAGATGCTCAGCCCAGGAAGCCCACAGCCCATCTGCCCCTATTCCCCGAACCGTTATTTTTCACCACTTAAACAACCCACTAAGAAGCTGACAAGTAGACCCCTCCCTCCTTTCTTTTCCCACTGACCAGAGGACCCCACCATCCCTGTTCATCGTCCTCCCCGCGACTTCTTCTCCCCCTCACAGCGCGGCCGTTTCTGCCTAGATTTATCGCGTTTGAATTCTCCTTAATGCCGAGCCTTAACCTCGCTGCGACCACGCACCTTAAAACGCTCACCCCTCCTCTCTCGTTTCCCTCAGACCCCTCCCTCAGGCACGCCCCCAGGCCGAAGAATTTTGCCAGACGCTTCCCTGTCTCCGACGAACTCCCTCGCCAAAATCCGACCAGCACACACCACCCCGAGCCCTCCCGAGCACCCTGGAAGCTTCCCCACTCCCATACCTTCCTCCCTGTACCAACCATTCATCCGCGGGTGTCCCAGGAAGTCGTCTTGGACCAAGCACAGAAGCGCCGCCGTCTGTCCTCTACTCCGGCAAAGCATACTGGTAAGAGCCGACCACCCCAAGCCCTATAGTTCACGCTCACAGCTCCGCCATGGTCTTCCGCGACTAACCATGCTCTCGGTTTGCCCTCTCGAGATCTACAGCGACGCCAGCGACGACGACCACGACGACCACCGTCTGCCTCCAACTCCGACAGCGTTTCCAGGTGAAATCCGACGCCCCTCCGCTCCTCGATCATGCGAGCATATTCGCCTCGGACCTACGCACCTAACCATATTCCTGACTTGCCTTAGGGTGATCTGCAACGTCGACTTCAACTAGAACCAGAGCCGCTCGACGCCGTTTCCAACTCCGGTGAGAAATTGCCGCAACCCTAGTGCGCCCCGAGCCACACCGACCACACGACGTGCTTCACCATAGCTCTGCGATCAAGGTGAACATCCTCCCCTCTCTCCTAACGTTCTGTTTCGCCAAGCGCCGCCGCCGCTAGCCACCGCCGGCGCCGCTCGCGAATGGTCGAGCGCGCGAACACCGTTGGATCCCTATCCAACGCCTGTGATAGAACACTTAAGCCGCGAAGGGGTACGTTATCTGGACCACCCGATCTGACTTAATCCAACGCCCCACAGCGTGAACCACCCCGAACCGGTACCGTCCAACCAGAGCGTGCCGCGTGTCACCTATCTCGTTTTAAAAGAAATTTGAATCTGATTTAACTACAAACTTCAAACCTCTATAACTTTTGATCCACGCGTCCAAATTTGACAAATTTTATATCAATAAAATCAGGAGAACAAGCCCTAAACAACCATGGCCTTAGTTTTGAAAATAGTATCTGATTGCTTGTTTGAAATTACAAGAACATTTATGTACTTGTTTAGAATATAAAAATTGTTTAAAATTTATTTTAGGATTAAATCTTTTGCAAAATGGATTTGTGTGACCCTACTGACCCTAGGAACCAACCCATA
Source organism: Avena atlantica (assembly GCA_910589765.1). Taxonomy (NCBI): domain Eukaryota; kingdom Viridiplantae; phylum Streptophyta; class Magnoliopsida; order Poales; family Poaceae; genus Avena; species Avena atlantica. The sequence continues at coordinate 488,054,674 of OU342739.1, read as the reverse complement.
GTGTTAAAAATGATTTTGTGAAATTTTAGTTGAATTATTTAACTTAACCATTTTCTAGCCAAATAAACTCATTAATTTTATTATGGAAATGTTTTTGCAACCAAAACTTTAGGAAAATGTTATGGATCAAGCTTACTGACCCAAAACACCAAGCCTTGCCAAGGGCAACTCACTTGGTGAAAAACATAAAGTTTTGTTTTGAAAGGAATAATTTTCACCACATAAAATGTCGAAGGGATTTTAAAATAGACTTTGAGCAAAACCCTCTAACAAATGACTTTGCCATTTTGGTAAATGACCAATGTGGACCTTACAAGTTATAAACCTAGTAGAGACCAACCTTGCCATAGAACCTTCTTTTTGCAAGACTTAGGAACCATTGTTTTGTGTATGTGAATTATTGATTGAATGTTGGAATGCTACTTGATACTATGCTTGTTTGATTGTAGTGAAATTAGCAAAGTGTGAGACTAACAAGATCAAGGAGTGACTATCATTCCCTAACAAAAAGGCAAGTTACACTATCATACAAAAGACCTACTATTTTCATTATACTTAGTGGATATTGTAAACATGCATGAAAGTGTTTTATACTTATGCTATGCCAATCCTAATAGGATTCCCTATACACTCCTTAGTAAAAATATTGAAGTTGTACATGCTTAGCCATGCTATGTTTTGAAAAAAAGATACATGTTGAGATTTTACAAAGGTTGTGAAAAGACTTATGTTTTATATAATAAAACAAGGACTCAATGAACCACCTAGGTGGTGGACACTTTATGTTTTGGAGAAGGTGTCAACAAAAGAGAACCATGTCTATGGCAATCACTTTGTGTTGTGCTCCAAAATGAAAACCACCTAGGAAACTTAGAGATTGACCATGTTTCTCCAATTGTGGCTTTCGTGTACAACCACATGCTATTATGGCTCTGGCTTAGTCAACTACATTAGGAAGACCCATACATTGTCTTTAGTTACCGGACATGGGGATCTGGAATGCTTCATGGGGGCTGAAGACAAGCTAGCAATGATGTATGGGAGGACCTCTTGGAAAGACTTCGTCAAATTCTCAGTCTGCCAGTGCTCCATCTTGGTGAGCACTAATCCAGTAGGCCACTGGTGGCAACAAGATGGGATTGTGTCATGTGGGTAAAGTGTACTCCTTCTGCAGAAGTTAACAAAAATCTAAGTACTTAGCCGTGTCCCCAGTTATGGACAATACTGAGCAACTAAAGTTTGAACCATGGGAGATCTCGACATTCCAACTTCTAATATAAAAACTTGATGCACTTGGGGGTACCAAGGAATTCAAAGAGATTTTGTTAAGCTTGTTGCACTTGGGGTTTACCAAGGTGCTCAAGAGCATGATGTACTTGGGGTTACCAAGGGACTCATGAGATTTTGATAAAAACTTGATGCACTTGGGGTTACCAAGTAGCTCAAAGGAATTTTGACAAGGACTTGAACACTTGTGTTTCTACCAAGGAGTTCAAGGAACTTGGAAAGAAGATTTGACAAAGGACAAAACCATTTTCAAAAGATAGGATAAATGTTGCTTTATGCAAAAAGCCTTAAACTCTACTTAGCCAAATATGCATGTATTGATAGGATCCACTCATATTTACATAAAAGTGAAACTTGCCAATACAATTCAAAATGTATTGACCCATGTGGCTGTAACTTGTAATGTTGCAGGATGATTGTTTTATTAAATGAAGATTGATTAATTGACTAGGACTACAAAGTCTACAACCAACATCTGCCTGTGGCACTATGAAGATGAAGGACCCATGACTATATTTATTCCGCTGTAATGTAATGTAATAGCCAAATGAGCTATGTATGATGTAATAGAATTATGTTATTCCTGGTTATAAAGTTATAATATGACCATTGTATCTTGATATTACATCTTAACTGTGGATGCTAGCTATTGATCCAGGGACTAGCATTGTAAAACACAGGAGGATTCTACCTTATCAGGTTGGGACCTCTACACATGGCTTATTGACTGCTTTCCCCATGCTCACATGGTTCACAGTTGCCTTCGGAGGTGAATCCGGCTTGGATCCAGCTTCACTCTTCTTCTCCGGGCAGTTATCAGCATAGTGTCCCTTCTGGTTGCACTTGAAGCATATCACTTGGCTAATATCCTTCTTCTGATGGTGGTGGTTATGTCCATTGTTGCCTCCAAAATTGTGTCCATTGCCTCCATGCTTGTGATGTCCAGACCATCATGGTAGGTACGCTTATGGTGTGATCTCGAGTTGTGATCATTGTTCTTCCTCTTGCGTTTTTCCACTTGCTTGTGTTTTTCCTCCAGAATTCTGGCCTTGTCCATTAGTTCTTGGAAAGTGGGGCAATAGACCACTAACAGCTGTACCGAGAGCTCATCACTGAGGCCATCCAGGAACCTCTCTCTCCTTTTCGCATCAGTGTCAACATCCTCAGGTGCATAACGAGACAGGTTGTTGAACTCCTTGATATACTCAGCCACAGTGCGGTTGGTTTGGCGCAGGTTGCGAAACTCCTTCCTCTTCAGACTTAGGACCCCTGAAGAAACATGGTTGGTCTTGAATCCTTCTTCAAACATGGTCCAAGTAACAGTGTCCAGTGGGTGGGTGATCTGGAAAGTATCCCACCAAGAAGCAGTTGGTCCCTCCAGTAGGTGAGCAGCAAATCTCACCTTCTCAGCATCGGTGCATCCAACAGTCACTAAATCTTTGTTGACTGAGCGCAACCAGTCAAGAGCAATCATAGGTTCAAGTGCAGTGGAGAACTTATCTGGCCTCAGTTTCAGAAACCTGGTGAGAGCATCCTCCTAGGGCTGGTTGTTCCCATTGTTGTTGTTGTTGTTCTGCGCAGGCATGAATTGAGTCATCACCTGCGCTAGCTGCGCCTGGGCTGCCATCAGCTGCTCCATCTCAGTGGGTTGGCAGCGGGGCGGCATCTGTTGGGATAGCATAGGTAAGTTATAGATAGAAAGACTAGAGAAGTAATATTACCCATAACTATATGAAGCAAACATTTGACACACAAGCAAACAATCATTGCAATTAACACTCAAACCGGAATAGTTTCATTTATGTTCCAGAAGTTTTTTTTAGTGGCATATCATACACAAAATAGTTTCCATTGACTAATATTCATTTTGGGGGTGAACCTACCATCATAAAAGCAATGGACAGAATCTGTCCTGAAACTACAACAGCGTTCACGAATTTTTCTGGGAAGCTTAAAATCATCAGGAATTTAAGCAAATTTTTGTACATATAGTACAGAAAGTTTCTCACGAAATCCTATTTTTTCATATTTTTCCCATTTATCAAATAAATATGAAAAATCGTACAGTACGCCTGGGCTGCCATCAGCTGCTCCATCTCAGTGGGTTGGCAGCGGGGAGGCATCTGTTGGGATAGCATAGGTAAGTTATAGATAGAAAGACTAGAGAAGTAATATTACCCATAACTATATGAAGCAAACATTTGACACACAAGCAAACAATCATTGCAATTAACACTCAAACCAGAATAGTTTCATTTATGTTCCAGAAGTTTTTTTTAGTGGCATATCATACACAAAATAGTTTCCATTGACTAATATTCATTTTGGGGGTGAACCTACCATCATAAAAGCAATGGACAGAATCTGTCCTGAAACTACAACAGCGTTCACGAATTTTTCTGGGCAGCTTAAAATCATCAGGAATTTAAGCAAATTTTTGTACATATAGTACAGAAAGTTTCTCACGAAATCCTATTTTTTCATATTTTTCCCATTTATCAAATAAATATGAAAAATCATACAGTACATTTGGTTCAGCAGAAAACTGCAGCAAAACTATCACGAATTTCTAATCAAAACCTTTATTAACATATTATAAAATCTTTCAAAAATATTCTGGAACTTTAAGGTATCAAATATCACAACCTAAACATAATAAATCAACTATCAAACAAGTTCTTACAACAATTGATTGCTATATCTAAACGAGATCATATCAGAACTATATGGTGGTCATCATCTACTTATTCTTAATCTGGCGCTTTCTTGCATAAGTGTTTATCTACAAGTTTGAACAAGATGAGATTAGAAAAGATAGATGAATGATTACAAGAATCTAATAAGTACAAAATTATGAGTTCATTGCTAGGGAGAGCCTTCCTTCTATATCATAAAAGAGAAGAGTATGAGAATTGAAATGATAAGAGATACTAGAAAGAAGTGTAAGAAGAGAATAGATAGAATCAAATAGGGTTTATAATTTCATATGGCTTTCCTATTCCAAACCTAGGTCACGATCCTACAGTCGACACACGGGCTCTGATACCATCTTGTAACACTACGGTTCTGAAAAGACCGTAGCTTCTATGTGACATGCCAATCCCTGGATCGGTTCATTGGCCCACAATAGAATAAGATGAATAACATAGCAAAATATCCGTGTATCATAAATAACGAAGACCCAGAGTATCATTATTACAATAAAACCTTAGCTCAAGGCTAGCTCAATGTTATTCAAGTAGCAACATAAATATAGTAAATCCTTCATTCTTCAAATTGCCCACAAGTGAACAAGTGCCGAGTGGAGTACCGTGGCCTAAATTGATTACTCGGAATCGGAATATCCTGCAACATGAAACGTAGCAGCCCCGAAGGGTCAATACATGGAATGTATGCCAAGTAGAGCTATTAAAGGAGACAATAGTGCTAACATCTACATGCATATTAGGCAAGTGGAGTTGTGGCTAGCTTGCATTTGCAATTACCTTTGTCCTACTTTCATAAACAGTTTTTGATTTTCTTTGAAAAGATCCCATTTAAGTTAACCCATCAACATTAAAGCAATTATGAAATTGGAATGAGCGAGAAACATGTCATGGAATCAATATCAAGCAACTCAGTCGTCCATAACCGAGGACACGGCTAATCGATTAGATTATACACCCTGCAGGGGTTAGTACACTTTACCCATGTGACTTGGACAGCCCAGCTCGTACCATCACTCTCATTTTGGGTGATGATAGGTAGAAGTCCAAGAAAAGACCGTTCGGGAAGTAGCTCCCTAATCCCGACGCGCACCGGTCCAACCTACCAAAATTCTACATCTCTGGATACGCGGGTTCGAGTTACCACAACCTACTGAGTCCAACCAACCGCCCATTTCATTATTGGCACATGGTTGTACACGTAAGCTACAAAATAAAGAACCAATCATTTTCTCTTGATACCTGGGTGCCTTTCCGCAATGATACCACCAAAATTTATCAATCCCATCACACCCAGGAGATTCATTGATTAAGTTGTTTTAGTTTTCACAAACCAGGACATTTAGAAACAACTTGTAGTGATGTAACCCAGCCCTTGTTCATCATAGCATGGCTAAGCACATCTACTAACGGTGGTTCATCTACAAGGAAGATCCTACCATATAATAGGACATATCATAGCGATAGTGTTATCCTACACATGCATCTACAAAATACACGACAATGCATTGAAAATAGTAGGATAACATCATGAACAAAGTAGCATCTACTTGCCTTGGTAGTTGGTGAAGTCGTTCAAACACTCGTTGCAATCACAGACGTTGCACTCCTCGCAATCTATCGATCAAGCAATTGCATACAACATAAACAATATCACATAGAGATCAAACAAATGCAACAAATGCATGCATGACAATTTAATAAGTCACAATGGTTGTTATTTTGTTCTCTAAACATTACTAAAGTATATGATGCATGCAAGAGACCAATTAATGCAATGGAGTACTTGTTATTAATAATTACTTGCCAATATAGGGTTTTTAATAGTCTTGTTGTAACGCCTGTTCTAACTGTCGAATTAAATTTGTTTCTTGTGTTTACTGGATAGAGGGTGTTAAAACGAACCTGTACGCGTTGGATTCACCCAAATCAGAGTTACAAATCTTTTCTTATGATTTAAATAGTGTTTAATGGGTTTTAAATCATTTAAATAGTTTCTATGGTCTAAAAATCAAACTAAAATCAAATCTATAATCTCCACGGGATTGTAATTCCAGGGACATATTATTTGTAATTTTCTGAACATTATTTATTTTCTTATGAATTTATTACTCTAAATAAACCATTAAACTATTTATTTAATTACTGCAAAACCTTGCAGTATTTGACTTAACCATTTGCATATTAATGATCTACACACAATTGTGAATCCATCGGTATATTACTTGTGATTTTTGGACCAGTAGATATTTTACTATGCATTTATTAATCTAAAAGACCATTAAAACTAATTAAATTATTACAGTAAGGACATACTGTAAAAGTTAGATCCAACCTGATATTAATAATCTACTCAATTTTATGAATCTATTGATATATTATACGCTATTTTTGGACCTACCAATCTTTTATTATGAATTTTACAAGTTTATACAATTTTCTGCAATTTTAATTCAATTTCAAATTCACAGGGAATCTTCCCAGGGAATATTCTTTGCTGACTGGGCGCAGGAGCTGACCTGGCGCTGGCGTGTACGCTGACGGAGCGGTGACGCTGCACGCTGACTGTGCTACCACGCGTCGAAGCCAGAGTGGCCGGTACCCCTTCGCCGCTCGATCTAATCTGGGCCGTTCTTCCAAAATCCGACGCACAGAAACGAAACTTCCTGAGATTGGGGGGGTCAACGGCGTCGACGAACATTGACGATGGCGGTGGCTCGGGCGGTGGTGCAGGTGGTGGTCTATGATGGCGCTCCGGCGAGTCCTTGGCGTCGGGAGGTTGCGTACGAGGACTAGACGAATATTGCGGGCTCGATGGCAGGCTTGGTGACGACTCCCTCTTCCCGAGGCGACGACAGCAGGTGGATGGAGACTCCGGGTGGCGATGGAACTCCGGCGATGCGCTGGTGTCAAATCGACAGCGTTTCGTGGCTCTGCGGACGAGGAAAACCGTGTGAGAAGAAAAGGGGGAGAACGGGAAAGAGGATAGGGGGGAAAGGGGAGAAGCGGGTGGTCCAGTACCTCGAGCTCGAGCTCGAGCCAAAATAGTGGCGGCGGCGAGATCGGGATAGATCTTAGTCGAGCTAGGGTTTCAAGATTCGAAAAAAAATTGAACGGGAGAGATAGGAGGTGAGTTATAAGGTACTCTGGCGTGCGAGGGGGGTAATATCTCGAACGTAACAAGACGAATTCGGGGCGGATTTGGTTCAGGAGGTTCCTCCCGTGTTCATCCAGAGGAGGGAGACGACGCTGTGGGGCCCACTTGTCAGCCGCAGAGGGAGGGGTAGAGTGGGCTGTTGCGCGGGTGCTGCTGGCTAGCTGGGCTGGGCCGCTGCGGTCCGGCTGGGGGCGGGTTAGGTTAGGTTTTTTTGTTTTAATCTTTATATTTTATTCTTTTCTCTATTTCCTTTGTATCTTTTGTTTTTGAAATCAGATTTGAGTCGAACAAGGTTCTATGAGTTTATAAAATTCAGTATATTGTATTGTAATGCTAATGAACATTATTCATGTCCAAACTAAAATATGGATCTATAAATTCTTGTAGGTTTTTTTTTAACTTTTTTTTCATATCTTTTCCATACTAACTCCAAATGATCCCAAATTTGTTTCTAAAATTTTCTAAAAACTAGGGGATCATCTTAGGATCCTATTTTGTCAATAGATTGACTATTTCAAAATAGTGATTTCAAAAGTACATGTATTTTACTTTTGTAGAAGCATTTTGTTATTTCAATTTAGGGATTTAAACTAGTGTTTTTCAATCCAAAACTTTCATGAATGCAAAATGCTATGCCAATGCAAAAAAAAACAATTCTAGTCCCAATTTCTAAAAACTTGGGATGTGACATAATCACTCCAAGATGCTTATGATAGGGTCAATGAGGGATGAAAGCTAACAAGTACCATAATTTTTGGAAGCTCTTTATGATACTTGAAATCCCTGCTTCCCTTTATGAAGGGCCTTTCTTCCACTTTTATATTGAGGCTCCACCTTCTATCCTTAGGCACCAATTAAGAGAGCACAATTGTCATTCTTAGTTCTATGTGCATTGTCCCAAAACTTATTGATTGATTCATATTGTTGATATTGCTTGTTCTTGAACTATTTGTATCTAGTCACTCTTATGAACTTTGAAGGTGTCCTATGCATCTATTTGCTACTCCATGAGGGACAAGCTGAATGCCACTATGTCATGTTTTCTATATGTGAAACAAACAAACGTTTTTCAATGCATGTTATTCATTAATCTTTGTTTGTAACCTTTCATGTTGCATGCATAGTTACTTTGTCTTACTGTTATAACTCTATCTTTCTTGCTCATGTTTAGAGTTCTTTGATCCCAGCTTTCAATGCTTTCAAATGGTTTGATCTTGATTTTGATGGTGCATGTCACCTCAAAAATTATTCGTTTTATCACTTACCTACTCAAGGACGAGCAGGAGTTAAGCTTGGGGATGCTTGATACGTTGAAAGCGTATCTATAATTTTTTATGTTCCACTACTAGGAAAACGGCTATAGGTAATCAGCACATCCGTGGCTCACATGGTTGAAGTGCCCCATGGCTAAAATAGGCGTGGCTCACCTGTGGGAAGTGCCCTACTAGTAACTAGAACAACCGCGGCGCACATGACTATAGTGCGCCACAGATATGTGTGGGCCAGGGCCCTGTTGACCGCACGCCAAACATCTGTAGCGCACTATAGTCATGTGCGCCACGGTTGTTAGTGTCAACTGTGGTGCACATGGGGGGTGCGCTACGCCTAAGCGCATGCCCCCCTCTGCTGTGAAACGGCCACAAACATCCGTGGCGCACTCTGCCTAGTGCGCCACAGGGAGTAGGAACATCTGTGGCGCACATGGCATAGTGCGCCACAGATGTTTCTACTCCCTGTGGCGCACTAGGACCGTGTGCGCCACAGATGTGTTGATTTTTTTAGGACAACACTTTATGTGCACATGTGTGACCACATCCACCACCCCACACTTCACTTTCCCCTTCTTCTTCCTCCTTAGATCTAGTCGGGATCTTCTCCTTCCCACCTCAATTTCTCCACCCATTCAGCATTTTTAGCATGTAAAACTTGCTTTGGATGTTACATAAGTAATAGAGGAAGGTCTCCGGTCTCTCATCTCCTTCTCCGGTCGACGCACGCACCTCTCCTTTCCATCTTTCTCGCGATCGGTCTCTCATATCGGTAAGTTGTCCATGTAAGGATGTGTTCATGTGTATATGGATGATGTGCTCATATGTATGTAGATGATCGATGCTCATGATGTGTGTATGGAGAGGATCGATGGTCATATATGTGTGTGTATATGGAGAGTATCGATGATGCTCATGCATGTGTGTATGGAGAGGATAATGATATGTTCATGTGTGTATGGATCGGTCTCTCTCTCTCTCTTGTGTTTGTATGTGAACAAGTTGCCATTTGTTTTGCCAAAAATGTTGATTGATTTCCATTTTGGCAAGACTTTGGCATTTCGCAAAGGTCCTAATTTTAGGATAGGTCATGCCGAAATTTTCTATCGACCATTTCATGCATGCATTCATTATGTGGTTCTAATAGACTTCAAAATTGTACCGTGTACACCGTGCAGGCAAAAATGGTCCGCATAACGAGCGAAGGCATTGTGGCTAGATTTTTTAAATGTGCGACGGCCGACATGATACGAAATAACAAGACAGATATAAGATGTCCGTGCAGAAGATGCAAACTCAATTGGGTGATCGACCCAGATTCCGGGAATCTGCAGGCGCACCTGCTCCGCCATGGTTTCATGGATGGATACACTCGTTGGATAAGCGATGATGTAGACGATGGAGACGGTGAAGGTGGACAACATGACGATGATCATCATCACGGCGAGAACGGGCGAGACGATGAAGAGTCTCCTGGAGATGGTGAATGTGCAGAAGTAGACCGGGATGATGATGATCTAGATGCCGGAGGAGCAGACGACGATGGAACAACGTCAGGCTGGGTGCGGGACCCTTATGTGCAAGAGCTGCTTCTCAAGCAGACGAGTAACGCCAGGGCTGCCTCTAGAGAGAAAGCCAAGCTTGCGCAACTTGAGAAAGACGTGGTTACTCCATTGTATGAAGGATGCAGGCCCGATGATACCCGGTTGAATGTAACGCTCAAGGCTATGGAGATGAAGGCAAAACACAAATTGAGCGACGCAAGCTTCGACGATATGATGGCATTCTGGCATGATCGTCTCCCGGAGGGGAACACATGTCCAACTAGTATCGAGGATGCCAAGAAAATCGTCTGTCCTCTCGATCTACCGCACGTTAGATATCACGTATGCATCAACGATTGCATCATTTATCGGGGCGAGGACGCAGAGAAAACCACATGTCCGGTGTGCGGCGTGAGTCGATACAAGAAAGGGAAGAAAGCACCTCGAAAAGTGGTATGGTACTTTCCTATCACTCCTTGTCTGTAGCGCTATTTCGCGGACCCTAAGGAAGCGAAGCTCATGCGATGGCATGCGGAAAGGAAGAAGCCAGGAGATGATGATGATGATGACCCCGAAAAGGATGAGCTGCTGAAGCACCCTTCAGATGCTAGCCAGTGGAAAGCATTGGACCTCGAATTCCCAGATTTCGGTGGAGATTCGAGGAACATCAGGCTTGGTGCGAGCACCGATGGACTCAATCCGTTCGGTAGCCAGAGCAGCACGCACAACACTTGGCCCGTGTTTGTATGGATGTACAACCTCCCTCCATGGTTGTGCATGAATAAGAAGTACATACAAATGAGTATGCTAATTCAAGGGCCGAAACAACCTGGTACCGACATCAATCTGTATCTCGGGCTGTTGAAAGAGGAGCTAGCCACGTTATGGGAATCTGGAGCCAATACTTACAACGCCGTCGCACAAGATTATTTCACTATGAGAGCCGCGTTGGTCACTACGGTGCAAGACTATCCAGGTTGCGGGTATATCTCGGGGCAGGTTATCCAAGTATTCTGCGCATGCGTTAGGTGCATGGATAACACAAGCTATCTCCAACTAGAGAAAGATCCAGGCTCATCGAAAACCATGTTCATGGCGCACCGGAGGTGGATCGGCAAGAATGATCCATGGAGATAACGTGGAGACCTGTTCGATGGCAAATCAGAGACCCGAGGAATCCCAGAGCGTAGGAGCAACGAAGAAGTGGAAGAGTTGCTGAAAAACTGGAAAGATTGTCCTAAGCCTGGAAAGAAGCGAAAGAGGCAGCAACAAGACAAGCCGCTGATGAAGGTATGGAAAACAAGGTCTGTTTTCTGGGAGTTACCATACTGGAAGTTTCTCCGCACGCCTCATAGCCTCGACATCATGCATATCACGAAAAACATGTGCGAGAGTCTGGTCGCCACCATAATCAACATGCCAGATAGGAAGAAAGATGGTCCGAAAGCAAGGCACGACCTGATATGCTTGGGTATCCAGAAGTGTTGGAGATATGCCCTAGAGGCAATAATAAATGTAGTTATTATTATATCTTTGTGTTTATGATAATTTTTTACATACATGCTATAATAGTATTAACAAGGAAACATTAATACTTGTGTGATTTGTAAATTTAAATGAAGTCCCTAAGCATAAGCCTCTATACATCACTAGCTTGTTGTTTGATAAATGATTGTGGTTTCCCTATCATGGACATTGAGATGTTATCAACAACAAGATCATATCGTTAGGAGAATGATATGGTGGACATACTCCTATAGATAAGCGTAGCATAAAGATCAAGTCATTTTAATAGTTCAATTGCTATATGCTTTCTGATACATAGTAATCTAATTCCTTCGACCATGAGATCATGCATATCACCTTTACCGGATGGATGCTTTGATGACATCAAACACCACACCGTGACTGGGTGGCTATAAAGGTGGCATTAAGTGTTCGGAAAGTATTGGTTGAAACACATGGATCAAGAGTGGGATTTGTCCATCCATATGACGGATAGATATACTCTGGGCCCTCTCGGTGAAATGTCATCCAATTAGCTTGCAAGCATGTGACTGGCTCACAAGGTATCACATATCATGGGAACGAGAAAAGAGTACTTATCGGTAACGAGGTTGAACTAGGTATGCAGAGATACCGACGATCATAACCTCGGATAAGTAGACTATCGTGAGACAAAGGGAAATTGATATCGTATGTAAGTGGTTCATTCGATCGCAAAGTAATCGTATAAATATGTGGGAGCCATATGAATTTCCAGATTCCTCTATTGGTTATTGTTCGGAGAAGTGTCTCGATCATGTCCGCATAATTCACGAACCGTAGGGAGACACACTTAAGGATTCGACGTTGTTTGAGTAGTTATGGTATGATGAGAAAGAGACCGAATGTTGTTCGGAGTCTCGAATGGGATTCGGGATATCACGAGGAGATCCGGAATGGTCTGGAGAATAAGATTCATATAAGGAAAGTCCTGTTTCGGAGATGGAGAATGGTTCCGGTGTTTTCATCGGGAATGTTCTAGAAGGTTCCGGAAAGTCCGGCACTCTGGGGGGGAAGGGTACATGAATGTGTTATATCAAGTTGATATGATTGCATCATGTACTCGGTGTCATCGCTGTTCAAAATAGAGGGTTTATTCAAATCCTAGTTTGAAAAGTCAAACAACTAGTTTGAAAGTCAAACGCCAAGTTTTTGGAAAGAGGAGGAGTGGGAAACCGAGTTGGGGAGCGTTTCCCTCCTCCTCCAGCCGGCGGCGCACCACCCAAGCCGAGTTGGGGAGGGACTCCCCTCCCTCCCCTTGGCCGGCCGACCCCTCCACCTATATAAGGAGGGGCAGGGCTCCCTCCTAGAGACACACAAGTCCCTTGCCCCGAAAACCCTAACCCTAGCCGTCGCCGCCCTCCAAGCCGCCGCCGCCTACGGATCTCCTTGCCGCCGACTTGGGCACCACCAAGCCCTAGCCGCCGGCTCTAGCACCTCTTCCTCGGCGTGTCTAAACCCTAGATCGTCGAGGGATTCTCTCATACTCCACCATACTCGCTCTGGCTTAAGGCGAAGCCCTGCGAGATCTCCCCTCTACTTCCGGTACCACGCTGTTGTGCTGCCGGAATCGCGAGGAGAGTGCTACAACCTCCGCTGCCTGCTGGAACAAGGGAGAGGAAGGTCTTCGTCGAGTACCGAACGTGTGACCGACTGCGGGAGCGCTGCCGGAACGCAACACCGGAAGGATCGTCTACGCGATCTTGAGATCGGGAAGAGTACGACTACATCACCCACGAGAATCCGCTCTTGTTAAACACATTGGAATCTTCGAGGGTGAGTTATTCTATCGACTCATTGCTACAATCTAGTAGATAGATCTTGGCTTGTTTGTTTGTATGTGGTATAAAATTTTTGTTTTCCATGCTACGAAACCCTACAGTGGTATCAGAGCCGTGTCTATATGTAGATCTGTTGCACGAGTAGAACACAATGGTCATATGGCCATGATTGTAATTATATTTGATGTATGCAATGTTCCTTATTGTAAGTTGGCAACCGGCAGGAGCCATATGGTTGTCTTTAATTTATGTTAAGACCCGCGTATCTATTCAAAGTAGTTGTAATAGTTGAAGCCGGTGGACAACAACCATGAAGAAGCGTCATTGACCTTGATGCAATGCCGGTGATGATGGAGATCATGTTCGTGCTAGAAGATGGAGATCGGAAGCACAAAGAAGAAAGGCCATATCATATCACATATTTTGAATTGCATGTGATGTTAATCCTTTATGCATCTTGTATTGCTTAGTAGACGACGGTATCATTATAAGATGATCCCTCATGCACATGAATATCAAGTCATAAAGTGTTCACCCTTAGTTAGCACTGTTGCTAAAGCTTGTTGTTTCGAAGCACCACGTGATGATCGGGTGTGTTAGATTCCGCAAGTGTATACAATGTGAGCAAGCCAGACTTGCTCATGCGGAAACTAAGGTTTGATCTTGACGAGCCTAGCATGTACAGACATGGTCTCGGAACACGGATCACCGAAAGGTAAAGCATGAATCATATAGTAGATATGATGAACATGTCGATTGTTCGCCATTGAAACTATATCAACTCTCATGATGATCGGTGTTGATGTAGTGGATTTGGTTCGTGTGATCACTAAAACAATGTGAGGGATATTGTTTTGAGTGGGAGTTCACCTAGATTAATTTTATTATTAATTTGAACTCAATTTGTCATAAACTTAGTCTAAACTATTGCAAATATGTTGTAGATCAATGGCAGCCCCTACCATCAATTTTAATGCGTTCCTAGAGAAAGAAAAGTTGAAAAACAATGGAAGCAACTTCGCGGATTGGTTCCGCAATTTGAGGATTGTCCTCACAGCTGGTAATTTGACCTATGTGCTGGATGCACCGCTGGGTGACCCACCTGCAGATGCTGCTGCCGATGAAGTAAAGAATGTTTACCTCACTCGGAAGACTCAGTACTCCACAGTTCAGTGTGCTATCTTGTATGGTTTAGAATCGGAGCTTCAGAAAAGGTTTGAGAATTCAGACCCATATGATATTGTCGAGGATCTCAAATTGATCTTTGAGACTCATGCGGCAATTGAAAGCTATGAGGCTTCTGAAAAGTTCTTTAACTGCAAGATGGAAGAGGGAAGCTCCGTCAGTGAGCATGTGCTTAAGATGTCTGGGCACGCAAACAAACTTCAAAGCTTGGGTATTGTGATTCCTAATGCTTTGGGAATTTACTATGTCCTCCAATCACTACCACCAAGTTACAAGAACTTTGTGATGAACTACAACATGCAGAACATGAACAAGACGTTGCCAGAACTCTTTGCCATGTTGAAATCTGCAGAAGTGGAGATAAAGAAAGAGCACCAAGTGTTGTTGGTCAATAAGACCACCAAATTCAAGAAAGGCAAGTCTAAGCAGAAGGGACACTTCAAGAAGGGTGGTAAGAAAGTTGCCACGCCAACGAAGAATACCAAGGTTGGACCTAAGCCTGATACTGAGTGCTTTTACTGCAAGGGAGAAGGTCACTGGAAGCGGAATTGCCCAAAGTACTTGGCGGATTTGAAGAACAGCAACATCAAGAAGAAAGGTATATCTGATATACATGTTATTGATGTGTATCTCACTAGTACTCGTAGTAGTGCCTGGGTATTTGATACTGGTTCGGTTGCTCATATTTGTAACTCGAAACAGGTGCTACAGAATAAACGGAAGCTAGCGAAGAACGAGGTGACGATGCGCGTTGGAAACGGATCAAAGGTTGATGTGATCGCGGTCGGCACGCTACCCCTTCATCTACCATCGAGATTAGTTTTATACTTAAATAATTGTTATTTGGTGCCTGCGTTGAGCATGAACATTATATCGGGATCTTGTTTATTGCGAGACGGTTACTTGTTTAAGTCCGAGAATAATGGTGGTTCGATTTATATGAGTAATATGTTTTATGCACATGCACCTTTGATAGATGGTCTATTCTTGTTGAATCTCGATAGTGGAAATACACATATTAATAACATTGAGGCTAAACGTTTGAAATCGAGCGATAACTCGACCTATATGTGGCACTGTCGTCTTGGTCACATTGGAGTGAAGCGTATGAAGAAACTCCATTTCGATGGACTTCTTGAATCACTTGATTTTGAATCACTTGATAGATGCGAAGCATGTCTGATGGGTAAAATGACTAAGACTCCATTTTCTGGTATGATGGAGCGAGCTACAGACTTATTGGAAATCATACATACCGATGTGTGTGGTCCAATGAGTGTAGCATCGCGCGGTGGTTATCGTTATGTTCTTACCTTCACGGATGACTTGAGTAGATATGGGTATATCTATTTCATGAAACATAAGTCCGAAACTTTCGAGAAGTTTAAGGAATTTCAAAGTGAGGTAGAGAATCAACGTAACAAGAAGATTAAATTTCTACGTTCTGATCGTGGAGGTGAATATCTAAGTTACGAGTTTGGCGAGCATTTGAAGAAATGTGGAATACTTTCGCAGTTGACACCGCCGGG
Organism: Avena atlantica; assembly: GCA_910589765.1. Classification (NCBI taxonomy): domain Eukaryota; kingdom Viridiplantae; phylum Streptophyta; class Magnoliopsida; order Poales; family Poaceae; genus Avena; species Avena atlantica. Next base: position 488,038,673 of record OU342739.1, on the reverse strand, counting down.
AACACCACAGCGTAATGGTGTGTCCGAACGTCGTAATCGAACTCTCTTAGATATTGTTCGTTCTATGATGTCACTTACAGATTTACCGCTATCATTTTGGGGTTATGCATTAGAAACAGCCGCATTCACTTTAAATAGGGCACCGTCTAAATCCGTTGAAACGACATCGTATGAATTATGGTTTGGGAAGAAACCTAGATTGTCGTTCCTTAAAGTTTGGGGATGCGAAGCCTATGTAAAGAAGTTACAGCCGGAGAAGCTTGAACCCAAAGCGGAAAAATGCGTCTTCATAGGATACCCGAAGGAAACTATTGGGTATACCTTCTATCATAGATCCGAAGGCAAAATCTTCGTGGCCAAGAATGGATCCTTTCTAGAGAAGGAATTTCTCTCGAAAGATGTGACTGGAAGGAAAGTAGAACTCGACGAGGTTGTCGAACCTTCTCTCGAAATTGCGAGTAGCGCAGCACCGGAAGAAGTTCCTGTGGTGCCTGCACCAATAAGAGAGGAAGCTAATGATGATGATCATGAAACTTTGGTTGAAGTTGCTACAGAGCCTCGCAGGTCAACGAGAACTCGTACCACTCCAGATTGGTATGATCCCGTTATGAGTGTCATGTTGGTGGACAACACCGATGACCCTGAGACATATGAGGAAGCAATGATGAGCCCAGATTCCAATAAATGGCAAGAAGCCATGAAATCCGAGATTGGATCCATGTACGAAAACCAAGTATGGACTTTGGTGGACTTACCGGATGGCCGGAAGGCTGTCGAGAACAAACGGATTTTCAAGAAGAAAACAGATGCTGATGGTAATGTTACTGTCTATAAATCTCGACTTGTCGCAAAAGGGTTTCAACAAATTCAAGGAGTTGACTACGATGAGACTTTCTCACCAGTAGCGAAACTAAAGTCTGTGAGGATTATGTTAGCAATCGCTGCATATTATGATTATGAGATATGGCAGATGGATGTCAAAACAGCATTCCTCAATGGAGACATTGATGAAGAGCTGTATATGATGCAACCCAAAGGTTTTGTCGATCCTAAAGATGCTAACAAGGTATTTAAACTTCAACGATCCATCTATGGATTGAAGCAAGCATCCCGAAGTTGGAATCAACGTTTTGATAAGGTGATCAAAAGTTTTGGTTTTATACAAACTTATGGAGAAGCTTGTATTTACAAGAAAGTGAGTGGGAGCTCTGTAGCATTATTAATACTATATGTAGATGACATATTGTTGATTGGGAATGATGTAGACCTTCTTAATAGTGTCAAGGAATATTTGAATAATAGTTTTTCAATGAAGGATCTTGGCGAAGCAGCTTACATATTAGGCATAAAGATTTATAGAGATAGATCGAAACGCCAAATATCATTGTCACAAAGTACATATTTGGACAAAGTTCTAAAGAGGTTTGGAATGGAAGATAGCAAGAAAGGGTTCTTGCCCATGTTGCCCAATACGACCTTGAGTAAAACTCAAAGTCCGACATCGGCAGAAGATAGAGAAAGGATGAGTAAGACTCCCTATGCCTCAGCCATAGGATCTCTAATGTATGCCATGCTATGTACTAGACCCGACATTGCATATGCTGTTAGTTTAACTAGCAGATATCAAAGTGATCCAGGAGTGGATCATTGGACAGCGGTCAAAAACATCCTTAAGTACTTGAGAAGAACTAAGGATATGGTTCTTTCTTATGGAGGTGATGAACAACTCGTTGTTAATGGTTACACCGATGCTAGTTGGAACACCGATCCGGATGATTCTAAATCACAATCTGGATACGTATTTATTTTGAATGGTGCAACAGTTAGCTGGAGGAGTGCAAAGCAAAGCGTTGTGGCGAGATCTTCAACTAAATCGGAATACATGGCTGCTTCGGAGGCTTCACAAGAAGCGATATGGATGAAAGAGTTCATTACAGAGCTGGGTGTGGTTCCTAGTGCGCTGGACCCAATGTCTATCTACTGTGATAACATGGGCGCCATAGCCAATGCGCAAGAACCAAGGTCACACAAGAAGCTAAAGCACATCAAGCTACGTTTTCATGCTATTCGAGAACATATCCAAGATGGGGATATAAAGATTTGCAAAGTACACACAGATCTGAATGTGGCGAATCCGTTGACTAAACCTCTCCCGAGGGCAAAACATGACCAGCACCAAACTGCCATGGGTGTTCGGTATATTACCATGTAATCTAGATTAGATGACTCTAGTGCAAGTGGGAGACTGTTGGAGATATGCCCTAGAGGCAATAATAAATGTAGTTATTATTATATCTTTGTGTTTATGATAAATGTTTACATTCATGCTATAATAGTATTAACAAGGAAACATTAATACTTGTGTGATTTGTAAATTTAAATGAAGTCCCTAAGCATAAGCCTCTATACATCACTAGCTTGTTGTTTGATAAATGATTGTGGTTTCCCTATCATGGACATTGAGATGTTATCAACAAAAAGATCATATCGTTAAGATAATGATATGGTGGACATACTCCTATAGATAAGCGTAGCATAAAGATCAAGTCATTTTAATAGTTCAATTGCTATATGCTTTCTGATACATAGTAATCTAATTCCTTCGACCATGAGATCATGCATATCCCCTTTACCGGATGGATGCTTTGATGACATCAAACACCACACCGTGACTGGGTGGCTATAAAGGTGGCATTAAGTGTTCGGAAAGTATTGGTTGAAACACATGGATCAAGAGTGGGATTTGTCCATCCATATGACGGATAGATATACTCTGGGCCCTCTCGGTGGAATGTCATCCAATTAGCTTGCAAGCATGTGACTGGCTCACAAGGGATCACATATCACGGGAACAAGAAAAGAGTACTTATCGGTAACGAGGTTGAACTAGGTATGCAGAGATACCGACGATCATAACCTCGGATAAGTAAACTATAGTGAGACAAAGGGAAATTGATATCGTATGTAAGTGGTTCATTCGATCGCAAAGTAATCGTAAAAATATGTGGGAGCCATATGAATTTCCAGATTCCTCTATTGGTTATTGTTCGGAGAAGTGTCTCGATCATGTCCGCATAATTCACGAACCGTAGGGAGACACACTTAAGGATTCGACGTTGTTTGAGTAGTTATGGAATGATGAGAAAGAGACGGAATGTTGTTCGGAGTCTCGAATGGGATTCGGGATATCACGAGGAGATCCGGAATGGTCCGGAGAATAAGATTCATATAAGGAAAGTCCTGTTTCGGAGATGGAGAATGGTTCCGGTGTTTTCATCGGGAATGTTCTAGAAGGTTCCGGAATGTCCGACACTCCGGGGGGGAAGGGTACATGAATGTGTTATATCAAGTTGATATGATTGCATCATGTACTCGGTGTCATCGCTGTTCAAAATAGAGGGTTTATTCAAATCCTAGTTTGAAAAGTCAAACGGCTAGTTTGAAAGTCAAACGACAAGTTTTTGGAAAGAGGAGGAGGAGGAGTGGGAAACCGAGTTGGGGAGGGTTTCCCTCCTCCAACCGGCGGCGCACCACCCAAGCCGAGTTGGGGAGGGACTCCCCTCCCTCCCCTTGGCCGGCCGGCCCCTCCACCTATATAAGGAGGGGCAGGGCTCCCTCCTAGAGACACACAAGTCCCTTGCCCCGAAAACCCTAACCCTAGCCGCCGCCGCCCTCCAAGCCGCCGCCGCCTAGGGATCTCCTTGCCGCCGACTTGGGAACCACCAAGTCCTAGCCGCCAGCTCTAGCACCTCTTCCTCGGCGTGTCTAAACCCTAGATCGTCGTGGGATTCTCTCATACTCCACCATACTCGCTCCGGCTTAAGGCGAAGCCCTGCGAGATCTCCCCTCTACTTCCGGTACCACGCTGTTGTGCTGCCGGAATCGCGAGGAGAGTGCTACAACCTCCGCTGCCTGCTGGAACAAGGGAGAGGAAGGTCTTCGTCGAGTACCGAACGTGTGACCGACTGTGGGAGCGCTGCCGGAACGCAGCGCCGGAAGGATCGTCTACGCGATCTTGAGATCGGGAAGAGTACGACTACATCACCCACGAGAATCCGCTCTCGTTAAACACTTTGGAATCTTCGAGGGTGAGTTATTCAATCGACTCGTTGCTACAATATAGTAGATAGATCTTGGCTTGTTTGTTTGTATGCGGTAGAAAATTTTTGTTTTCCATGCTACGAAACCCTACAGGAAGGAGCTTCACGGAGGACACACTACTCCTGATGATCAGGAAGATGATGATGATCATGAGTCGGAGACGACACAAGGTCATCGGAAGGGTAAAAAGTTCAAGAAGAATGAATATTACTGCCCTCCTTCTTGCTTCACTCTAAGCCAGGATGAGATCAAACAGTTTTTCAAGTGCCTTCTAGGAGTCAAATTTCCTTACGGCTACGCGTGCAAGATAAGCAGATACCTAGACGAGGCGAAGCAGAGGTTCAGTGGCATGAAGTCTCACGACTGTGCCATGCTAATGACACAGGTACTTCCGGTCGTACTAAGAGGGATAATGGACGAGCACGTCCGTGAAACGTTATTTGGCCTATGCAAGTTTTTCGACGTCATCTCTAGGAAGTCGATTGGCGTGAATCAGCTCGGGAGGCTACAGGAGGAGATCGTGGTGATACTATGTGAGCTTGAGGTCTACTTCCCACCCGCATTCTTCAACATTATGGTGCATCTGCTGGTCCATGTCGTGGAGGACATCGTACAACTCGGGCCGATGTTCCTCCGCAGCATGATGGCGTTCGGAAGGATGAACAGACACATCAAAGGATACGTTCGCAACAGGTCCCGTCCAGATGGAAGCATAGCCAAGGGCTTTCTGGCCGAAGAGTGCATCTCTTTCTGCACGAATTATCTAGACACCGAGAACCCTGTCGGTCTTCCCGTCAACAGGCACCTTGGAAAGCTCGACGGATCTGGTCACCGAGAGGGTCGTCGCATACTGCATGCAGACTTCGATTTTCGATGCGCAGACTTTGATCGAGAAAACCTTATCGCGCTATAGCATTTAGAACTGGTCGCTCCTTGGGTACAGAAGCACAAAAGGTTAATCGAGAAGAAGTACAGTGACCGGGGCATACAGAGGACGCAGGGAGAAATAATCAAAGAGCACAACTCAGATTTCACGCGTTGGTTTAGGCAGACGCTCCTTGATAATCCCCCGCGATCGCATTCTTCTGACATGGAAAAGATCATATTCACCTTGTCGCAGGGACCGATGCAAAACCTGGTGACCTATCAGGCGTATGATATCAACGGCTACACATTCTACATGGAGGAAAAAGGACAACAAGTGTGATTATCAGAACTCAGGCGTAACGTCGGAATTCTACACCGATGACAACGTGAAGGAAAGATTCTACGGAAGAATCGAGGAGATCTGGGAGCTCGACTACTGTGGAGAAAAGGTGCTGATGTTCCGTGTCAGATGGGCAAAGAGCGTCGAAAGAGAAGACCGGTATTTCACAACCATGGTTATACCCGAAGCAGCCAAATCCAAGGCCGCCGGTGCAAACGTGGCCGCGAAAAATGAACCGTGGGTACTGGCTACCAAAGTGGACCAATGTTTTTTCATTACCGACCCGACAAAGCCTAGCCGTGTTGTCGTGAGGAGAGGAAAAAGAAACATCATCGGAATGGATGGAGTCGCCAACGAGCAAGACTTCGATCAGTATGGCGATCCAAAGATTGAAGATGACGACGACTACGATGCAACAACATACATCACAAGAAGAAAAAGGACAACCCTACCCAAAAAAGGTATCCCGTTCGAAAGAAGAAACATTAAAGTGCCGGGGCTAAATTATTCAACCGCGACAAAGAAGGGAAAAAAGATTGTAAAACGCTAGCTCAAAAAATATTGTAAAACGCGTGGTCGAAAAAAATTATAATATTCATGGACAAATTATTATGAAATTTAGTTATACTTTGAATCATATTTGTAACACTTTTATGACATATATCACCACTTTTGGGCATTTTTGGAATATTTAAAAGTATTTTAAAAACAAAACAAAACTTGTATGGCATATATCACCACTTTTGGGCATTTTTTGGAACATTTAAAAGTATTTTTAAAATAAAAATAAAAAAGTGGAGCACCAAGATTCGAACCTGGGTGCTCATAGTTTAGAATAGAGCTAAGGGGCAGAACCAGTGGGATAAGGCAGTACTAGTGTTAACTAGTGGGGTGGCCGCCCTCTTATCTGATAGTCTAACCCACATAGGCGTAGCGCACCCTGGCCAAGTGCTCTACGGATAACCGTAGCGCACTTGGCCAGGGTGCGCTACGCCTATGTGTGTTGGACTAGTCAACCGCACGTGCCATGTCCGCCTCTCTCATCCCCGCATCTCACAGACACCGCCACCGCCGCGCTGCGCTCTCGATCCGCCACCGCGCCGCTGCTTTCTCCATCCGCCACCGCCGCGCTGCGCTCTCGAGGAGGAGGAGGACCGTGCCGTTGCCGATCCGTGGAGGAGGAGGAGGCCTGCGCCGCTTGTGGAGGAGGAGGATCTCGCGCCGCTCGAGGAGGTGGAGGCCGCCGTCGTCCGCCTGCCGTCGTTCGCCCGTCAGAGGTGAGCGTCGCCCCTCCCCTGTCTCTCCCTCTCTCTCCCTCTCTCTCCCTTTGTATGGTGGCCTCAGACACGCCGGAGTGGATGTCTGAGCTCGCGTAGCCTTTCCAGCATGCTTTGTACGGCGATGCGCGCGCCAGGGGAAATGCCGACGGCTCTGCCTTTAGCGTAGTTGACAGGGAAGGAAGGGAGTTTGTCAGATTTGTTAACATCTGATTTGTTGCCAAGAGAAAACGTCCTGATAAATTGAGAGCATAATAACAAGATAATAGACATGATGCTCTAGTCATTGCTCCTTACCATCCCCAGTTTCTTTGCAAGAAGGCAGTACATGGTGCTCTAGTCATTGCTGAATTTGATTAAGACCACAAGTGCTAGAATAGTACATTGCCTGGTAGATAGAGTAGCTTGGTTGACAAGGTCAGAGTAAGCTTGGTTCATAGCTTAGGGTTCAGAGTAAGCTTGGTAGATAGCTTAGGATTCAGAGTAAGCAGTAGCATGGTTCATGGTCTCCATCAGTAGCAAGATCTCCATTGGTTACAGTAAAAGGACCTTCCCATGTTTTGCAAAACGTACAAAGGAAGGAACCACACTGGCAGGCGCGATGTTTTCCTCCTGGTGAGCAGGACGAAGTCACCATGGATTCTCCACAGATGCAGAAATGTGATTTAGAAATCAAGATTTTCTAAATGCTAGTACTAGGTGAAAAGCAGACTCATGATATTGCTCACATATGTACGCAATTAGCTTTAATCAAACTTCCAAAGTTTGATAAAAAGAACCTTCCAAAGTTTTGCAACAACCCGGGGAAGAGTAGAAAGATTCTGAATTTTCTCTCTTTTTCCATGATGACCTTCCTACTACTGTTCGTTGCATTGAAATTGCTTTGAGATTTCTCTCGTGTATCTGATCAACATCTTGCACCCCATATAGGTGGATTATAATACTAATGATGGTTGATAAGTGGTGGAGTAATTAGAAAGAGAGTAGAAGTAGTGGCATGAATTAGCATCTGGGAACTAAAAGAATAAGTTATTTTCTCTGTTCAGGTCATTTCCATCATATGAGCACAACTAAATGCTATTTTCTTTTTTCAAGAGACCTAGCAGGCTTTAGTTGACAGAAACATGTATGCTTGGGTTTTAGTTGCTGCTGTGTATGCTCATATGTGTTATTTTCTTTTTTCAAGAGACCTAGCAGGCTTTAGTTATTTTCTTTCCATCATATGCTTGATGCCTGGTGAATCCAGATGATAACTGTAAATGCCCATTGCTTGATGTGGCTGGGCATGTGAATCTAGGTGGTTCTTAGTGGTGCCTTAAGACCACTAAAGCTAAGCAAATTACTAGTTCATATTCCTAGTATTTTGTATTTTGTTTCAGTTACTTAAGCTTTGGTAGCTTGTAGCTTATAGCTTGTAGCAGTTAGCTTGTAGCTTGTCCAAACCTGAACATCAGTTTAGGACTTCTTATGTGCTGCTAAGTCCAAACCTGAAACTGTTGTTTATCCTATGTGAAACTTCTTATTCAGCATTATAGTTAGCCATTTTATGCTTGCTGAAACCTGAAACTGCTAAGTCCAAACCTGAAACTGCTAAGTCCAAACCTAAAACCTGGCCATTTATGCTTGATGTACTGATGTGTGTTGGCCATTTATTCTAGTTGCTCCATTTTTGCCTGAAACTAAATCTGCTTGATGTACTGGTTGTGTTGGCTGTGTTGGCCAGATTATCCTATGTGACCAGATTATGTGCTGGCTATGCTGGCCATTTATTGTGTGCTGGTTGTGCTGGCTATGATGGCCATTTATTGTGTGCTAGCTATGCTGGTGTCACATCCCAAGATTTTCCAAATCTTGTAATGTGAAAATAAATGAATAAAATAAAACTTTGTTTGATTTTTAGAGCCAGAAGAAACTTTTTGAATTCAATTGGAACTCCAAACCCATTTGAATTAAATAAAACCTAAAGGGATTTAAAAAGATAAACATTTAATAAAAGGAAAAATAAAAACATTTGGAAATACTATTTTGAAACAATTAAATGAAAAGATTGTTATCAAATGGAATAGAAGTTTATAAATAAATAATATTTTATAAAGCCAAATTAAACCTTGGCCAAGCTTTGGGAATTAAAACATTTTATTCTTAATAAAAATTAGCAAAGGTTTATTTAAATAAAATAATAAGGAATTAATATCCAAACTTTATTTAAATAAAAGGTTTTACCAATTTAATTGAAACATCAAAACTTATTAAATTAATTAAAATAAGATTTCCAAATATTTGATATTCACAAATAAAACCTACTAATGTGTTTTGGCTTTATTTTAGGTTTTAAAATAAATCTCTTAATAAAACAAATCCTATTTGATTTAATAACAGAGACCCATTTATTTAATTGTTAATGGATCCTTTTATTTAATTAATGAAGGGATCTTAAAATATTAATTTATTTTGAGATTTGGTTTATGTTGATAAACATAACCAAAAACTCATTACAATTGTTTGAATTGTTTGAATTATTTGAATGCTTGAATAGTTGGATGAAATTCAAATCAGAAAAATAGATTTAGAAATAGAAAAAGATTTAGACAGAAAAAAATAGAACAGCCCACCCTCTGGCCCAACTAACCCAACAGCAGCCCACCTAGCCCACCTCACCCTCGCCCCCGAAACGTTTTTCTTCACCCCAGAAGAAACCCGCACCCTCACTGACTGGTGGACCCTCCCCTCCCTTCTTTCCCCACTGACCGGTAGGACCATTCTCCACTGTTCTTCCTCCCCACCCGCGCGACCCTGTCTTCCCCAAACCTCGCTGCCGTTGCTGCCATTCAAAGCCGCGATCAATTCGCAGTAATGCCGCGCCATAATCTCGCCGTGACTGCATGCTATAAGTCGCCAACATCCCCTCCTCCTTTCCCCTCTGACTCCTCCCACAAGCACGCCACCAGGCCGCTCTAATTCCTCCTCGAAGCTCCTCTGCTCCGACCACCGTCTCCGACAAATTCCGGCCATTACACACTGCCCCTCGCCTCCCAGAGCACTTAGACAGCTTCACCACTCCCAGACGCAAATCCCAGTATCACCCATTCGACCGCGGGCGCTCCAGAGCGTCGGCTTTGTCAAGTTCTGAACAGCGCCGCCGTCCGCTCCAACTCCGGCAAAACACCCAGGTAGTTTCTGACCACTCCGCGCCTCCTCGTTCACACTCCCACACCCGCCACATCTTTCTGCATCTAACCGCATCATTGTTTTTCTTTGGGGTGATCCACAGCGCCGTCCACGACGACCACCTGAAGCACCCGACGCCGTCCTCCACTCCGGCGAGCAATCCTGCCAAGATCAGAGCGCCCCTCGCCTGACCAACACCTCCTCGAGCATCACCGTGACCTCCTGAACCCGGTGAGCCTTTTCTCCTCCTCTCTCGCTTCCTAGACCACCGGCACCATCCTCACCTGACCGCGCCGCCAGTCGCCGCCGCGTCAGCGCAGCCCACTTTAGGTCAAACTCGCCAGCACCGTTCGATCTAGATCTAGCGCCCACGATTAGTTCACTTATCGTCGAAGGGGTACGCGTCCAGGACCGTGCGATCGATCAGATCCAACGCCCCACAGCCGCTATCCACGCGAAGCGGTACCCGCGAATAGCAACGATCCGCGTGTCATCTATTAGGATTAGAAACAGATTTGAATCTGATTTATTTGCAAACTTCAAACCTTTGTAACTTTCAAACCACACGTCCAAAAATAGCAAATTTTATGTCGTTGGATTCAGGAGATCAAGCCCTAGCCAACTGTGGAATTAGTTTAGCAAATAGTATCTGTTAGGTTGCTTGTTTTTGTAGATTCTTTTGTGTGATTGTTTAGAGTATAAAAATTGTTTAAAAATGATTTTTAGGTTAAAACCTTTGCAAAAAGAATTTTTGTGACCTTACTGACCCTAGGAACCAACCCTTGGTGTTAAAAATGACTTTGGTAAAATTTGGGTTGAATTATTTGACTTAGCCATTTTTCAAGCCAAATAAAATTATTAGGTTTATTATGGAAATGATTTTGCAAGGAAAACTTTGGGAAAATGTTTTGAACCAAACCTACTGACCCAAAACACCAAGCCTTGCAAATGGCAATCCACTTGGTGAAAAACATAAAGTTTTGCCTTGATAAAAATATTTTTCACCACAGGAAATGATGGTTGGATTTTAAAATGGTTTATGAACTAAAGCCTTTTGCAAATGACTTTGCCATTTTGGTAAATGACCAATATGGACCTTACAAAATTTATAAACCTAGTGGAGACCATCCTTGCAATAGAACCATCCTTTGCATACTTATGCATGACTTAGACTCCATTGCTTTGTGAGTATGAGATTGTTTGTTTGACTTTGGTTTGGAATGTTAGTTGATTTTGTGTTTGCTTGATTGACTTGTAGTGAAATTAGCAAATTGTGAGACTAGCAAGATCAAGAAGTGGACCACCATTCCATACCAAAAAGGCAAGTTACACTATCATACAAATTTCCTATAATTTTCATTATACTTAGTGGATTATGAAAAACATGCATGAAAACAATTTTATACTTATGCTATGCTAAATCCTATTAGGATTCCCTATACACTCCTTAGTGAAAATATTGTAGTTGTACATGCTTAGCCATGCTTCATTTTGAAAAGAGATACATGTTGAGATTTTACAAAGGTTGAGAAAAGGACTTATGTTTTACATAATAAAACAAGGACCCAATGAACCACCTAGGTGGTGGATACTTTAAGTTTTGGAGAAGGTGGCAACAAAAGGAACCATGTCTATGGGAATCACTTTGTGTTGTGCTCCAAAAGAAAACCACCTAGGAAACTTAGAGATTGAACATGTTTCTCCAATTGTGGCTTTCGTGTGCAACCACATGCTATTATGGCTCTGGCTTAGTCAACTACATTAGGAAGACCCATACATTGTCTTTAGTTACCGGACATGGGGATCTGGAATGCTTCATGGGGGCTGAAGACAAGCTAGCAATGATGTATGGGAGGACCTTTTGGAAAGACTTCGTCACACTCTCAGTCTGCCGGTACTCCATCTTGGTGAGCACTAATCCAGTAGGCCACTGGTGGCAACAAGATGGGATTGTGACATGTGGGTAAAGTGTACTCCTTCTGCAGAAGTTAATAAAATCTAAGTACTTAGCCGTGTCCCCGGTTATGGACAATACTGAGCAACTAAAGTTTGAACTATGGGAGATCTCGACATTCCAACTTCTAAAGTAAAATAAAACTTGATGCCCTTGTGTGTCTACCAAGGAATTCAAAGAGATTTTATTAAGCTTGATGCACTTGGGGTTACCAAGGTGCTCAAGGGATTTTGTTTAAACACTTGATGTACTTGGAGTGACCAAGAAACTCATGAGATTTGATAAGACTTGTTGCACTTGGGGTTACCAAGTGGCTCAAGAGATTTTTACAAGGACTTGAACACTTGTGTTTCTACCAAGGAGTTCAAGGAACTTGGAAAAGAAATTTGGCAAAGGACTAAAACCATTTTTGAAAAGATAGGATAAAATATTGCTTGTGCAAATAAGCCTTAAACTCTATTTAACCAAATATGCATGTATTGATAGGATCCACTCTTATTATACATAGAAGTGAAGCTTGCCAATACAATTCAAATGTATTGACCCATGTGGCTGTAACTTGTAATGTTGCAGGTTGTTTGATTTTAAGTGAAGATTGTTTGATTGACTAGGACTACAAAGTCTACAACCAACATCTGCATGTGGCACTTTGAAGATGAAGGACCCATACTTATAGTTATTCCGCTGCAATGTAGAGTAATAGCTAAATGAGCTATGTTTGATGTAATAAAACTATGTTATTCCTGGTTATAAATTTATATTATGACCTTTGTATCTTGATATTACATCTTAACTGTGGATGCTAGCTATTGATCCAGGGACTAGCATTGTAAAACACAGGAGGAATCTACCTTATTAGGTTGAGACCTCTACAGCTGGCCATATATATGCAGGTTCTTGTATGAAATGAGTCCCGATTTTTGCCGGAATGTTGATTAACTTCCGTTTCGGCAGAAATCGGGCACTCCTAGTTTAATAAAATTAGCAAAGGTCATGCCGGATTTTTCCGTGCATTTAACCAATTATTTGTTTTTTATTAGTGCGAAGATGTGTGACAACGACGAGGCTAGATGTTCTAAGCGCATCAGCGCTGAAGGAGAACTCAGACCTCCGAATAAACAATTGACATTCTGGGAGGCGGCCCAGCGGCTAGAAGACGATGAAGAATACCATCCTTCGGAGAGCAAGGATGATGAGATGGAAGACGCGGAGGAAGAAGCCGAAGGAACGGCGGACGATGAAACCACTGATGGCGGCGAGGGCACAGGGAGTGGTAGCAATCCTTCTAAGAAGAAGAAGAAGCCGAAGGACCGGCGCCCGAACACAGTCGGCACGGTCAGGGAGGAAATTACCGAAGTGAGCCCATCAGGGGTTCCTTTGGAGCCCGCCCTTGTCGTCAAAGGGTACGGTGGGCAAGTGGCGGCGATCACCCAGACAACCATCTCGATCAACACCGAGAATCTCCGGCATAAAGATAATGGCCACTTGCGCACACTCCTCATCGAATAAAGAAGATGAGCACCGCCCTGGCCAGCTGGAGAACCCAGATAAAGAAGAAGATCTATAAAGAAGGCAAAAGTCTCAAGGAGATCCAGAAGATTGACCCGCAGATCACCGAAGGTCAGTTCCGGGAGTTCAAGGACAGGTGTGAATCCGAAAGAGCCCTGGCCAATAGTAATCGGGGAAAGGTGCTGCAGGCGATGAATATAGGTCATCACCATCTCGGATCTGGTGGATACAGAACCGCGGAGGCCAAATGGAATAAGGAGGACGAAGAGTATAGATCCAAGGGGATAGAAAACCCCTTTGCTAAATTCGAACCCGGGCAGGTTCGAAACTTCATCAAGGCCCGTTAGCATGTGGACCCAAAAACCAAACAACTCACTGCGGATCCTGCGGTGAAGGAATTCGAGGAAATTGTGGTAAGTATAATCTAATTACTGCGAATCAACTCGATTGCAATCTAATCGATGATCTAAATGGTTCACTGTTACTTCTTCTGCAGGAGGAGGAAATTGTTGCTAGTCATGGATCCCAGGGTTCCTCATCCCAGGGGTCGACGGCGGCCACCCGGTGGGATAACCCTTTTAACAGGGCGATGAACCAGGCCAAGAAAATAGAGCCGGTTACGAAGAAGCCGTCGTCGGCTGGCCGTCTGGCCGGCCTCGGGGGTAAGAATTGGGTGGATCATTTTGGTTCACCGCCGAGGACGCATGTGGCGCCGTCGGGAAGGAGCGAGGAGGAAAACCGTGAGGTTCAAGAACTTAAGGCACAAGTGGCGCGGATCCCGCAGATCGTCCAAGACAACCTGGCACTCACCCTCACGTCCTTCCTGCCTACCTTGGTGGAGTCAATAGCGAACTGGAGTGCGGGTGGTCGAGTAGGGCCGTGCCCGATTCCAAGCATGGTCAGAAGCCACTCGAACAACGCGGCGCCGACGAATCAGGCGAACTACGTGTTCGTGACTTTGCCCGCTAGCACCGCGGCGCCGCAAGTGTTGGTGACTCCCCCTGCCATCACCGCGGCGCCGGAGTACATGTTGGTGCCCCCCTTCCATCGTCGCGGCGGCACCGGAGCTCCAAGCACCCGTCGGTAGGGAGAATACACCGGCGGCCAGCACCGCGCCATCAAGCAGCCCTTCCGTCTCTTGCACGTCCTTGCACTCTCTTATGCTACGTGAACAACGAGCTGAGGGATGTTGCCAAGGGTACCATCGTTCAACCCTTGCAGCGCACGTTCCACTTAAGGCCGATGTCAGATAGCATGCACAGGGTTAAAATTAGTCGGGTGCTAAGGGGCTGCGACGACCTGGAACCTCCCATTCAACCCCCAGGAGCGAATGAAGAAGAGCCGTCTGTCCTCAGAACTTGCTTAGGCTTATTCTTGCTATGGCCAAAGAGCATGATCCGTTTGGGGACGGCGGGGGCCATCACGCCACAGACAACAGCACCGCCTGTCGTGCCAGCGACAAGCGGTGGCAAGGCCCCCTTACCGCCCTCGCCGTCACCTCCACGCGGTGGGTCGGATGATCATGTTGATGATATGCACATGGCGCAGGATCCGGCCGAGGACGACGAAGACTGGAATGATCACTTCTTCAGCACTCAGTTTGGCAACGAAGAAGACCTAGCTGGTGGCCCCACAGAGAAAGCCACTATCACCAAGCGTCTGTTTGGTTCTCAGGAGACGCCTCCAGCTTGCGCCTTTACAGAGCCAGCTGATACAACCAACCGGCCCTTTATTCTAAGCCCTGACACACTACATAGGGAGGCCGGTGCTCAGATTGCGGTGCCTGCCCGCTCTCCAAAAGGAAAAAAGGGCAGGAAAAGAAAATCTAGGAGCTCGAGCCAGCCGGTGGCGTCAACAACTGCGAATCCGATCAGGTTTCGGGACGGGCCACCAAGTCCGAGGGTATTATGTGGAGGATTCATGTGGCGGGTGAGCCCATGCTACCTAAGAATTTGCGGAAGCTCGCCAGTTCGGAACTGCAGAGTGTGCATGACGGCGTGCTGACGATAGAGAGACGCCTTCTATCGGAGAAAGATCGCTCGCACCCGGTATTCGTGGTTAAGGTGCCACCAGGCTTGGGCTTCGTCGACAATGCCCCTACGGATCTGTTCTTCCTGCGGTTCGACGACATCTTCAATATGTTCCACCTATACCCGCTGCACTATACCATGGTCCGTCTGTTTTCTCTCAGCCTGGCCATGCAGATCATTAGAGAGAACACACCGGGCATCGCTATAGTGGACCCCTACTACATGTGTGACGGCTGCTTGGGTTCCCCCGCCGAACGACGTATCGTGGCCCCATACCTAAAAAGAATCCTCGTGGCGAACAAGACAAAGGAATACATTCTCGTGCCTTACTTTCCCGAGTAAGTCGTTATTCACTCGCCACCGTCGATTGGCTTTATTAGATCATCATCATTCTTTTTCCAACACATTCCATTTGAATTTTTTGCACAGAGATGAACACTGCACGCTCATCTCCTTATCGCCGAAGCATTCCCACGCCACGTATTTTGACTCGGGGAGTCTAGAAAAGAAGAAAAACTACGACAAGATCAAGGAAGTTCTGGATGATGCTCTCACTGGCTTTGCCTCGACGGAAGGCACCACCTTCGTGCGTACGAAGGTCAAGTTCGGCAGGCACGTCTTCAACCACGTAACGGAGTTCCCCTGCGTGAAGCAGCCGGAAAACAGTGAGAAGGAAGCCTACTACGCACTCCATCACATGAGGGCGTTCCTACTTGACCAGCAGAATTCTACGCTGCCAGATCATCTCAAACAGTGGGCCGAAGCAAAGGCCAAGATGAATGATTCAGATATTAGACAAGAGATGTATCGCATCCAACAGCAGTTTGGGGCAATCATCTTTCGTGATGTCATGACTTCGGGGGGATCTTCTACGGAGGAAATATCCCGAATAACCGTGACATAGAAGATCGCCTAGAGATGCAGGGTGACTATAGGAAGTTCATGACGAGACAAGGCGTCCTCTCGTTCCCTAAGCCGAGCCAGAAGGCTTGATGTTGGCCTAGTTGTAGTTACAAACTATAGATGACCTTTGTGTGTGTGTGGACAAGTGTACTTATCTTATTAGGTTTATGAATCATCGCTTACTTATTTTTCTTATTATTATTATATATCAATCAATGCTTGGTTTTTTTGCTTACTCTTTGGTCCTTTGCTCAGTTTGGTCCTTCTTTTTTTCCTTACTCTTTTTTCGAGAATAATGCCGATGATTGAAATGTCATGGCACACTATATATGTGAATGTGCTACGATGGGATTGTGAGCCTTGTGATATGCACAAGTCCAGGTCTTGTGCATCCTACTTGGCTCACCGTTCCATCGTAGCATATTCCTGTGTCCAACGACCTATGTATATATATGAGGCATTCTTTTCGAGTTATTTTTGTCTTTTTCGAGAATAATGCCGATGATTGAAATGTCGTGGCACACTATATATATGAATGTGCTACGACGGGATAGTTAGCCTTGTGATATGCACAAGTCCAGGAATTGTGCATCCTACTTGGCTGACTGTTCCGTCGTAGCATATTCCTGTGTCCAACGACCTATGTATATATATGAGGCATTCTTTTCGAGTTATTTTTGTCTTTTTCGAGAATATGCCGATGATTGAAATGTCGTGGCACAATATATATGTGAATATGCTATGACGGGATAGTTAGCCTTGTGATATGCACAAGTCCAGGAATTGTGCATCCTACTTGGCTAACCGTTCCGTCATAGCATATTCCTGTGTCCAACGACCTAGCTAGTTATATATGAGGCATTCTTTTCGAGATACTTTGGTCTTTTTCGAGAATAGTGCCGATGATTGAAATGTCGTGGCACAATATATATGTGAATGTGATACGATGGGATTGTACGCCTTGTGCTATGCGCAAGTCTAGGTGTTGTGCATCCTACTTGGCGTACGGTTCCATCGTAGCATATTCCTGTGTCCAACGACCTATGTATATATATGAGGCATGCTTTTTGAGTTACTTTGGTCTTTTTCGAGAATAATGCCGATGATTGAAATGTCGTGGCACACTATATGTGAATGTGCTGCGATGGGATTGTTCGTCTTGTGCTATGCACAGGTCCAGGTGTTGTGCATCCTACTTGGCGAACAGTTCCATCGTAGCATATTCCTGTGTCAAACAACCTAGTTATATATGAGGCATGTTTGGTCTTTTTGATTTAGGGGTACTTTCTATAAGTGTATCTTCATATGCGACTTCAATTATATATGTTTTTTTCAATCACCAGTTAATTATTATTGTCAACTTATAGATGACGTGGTACGTCGTGTACAAGGGACGGGTTCCCGAAGTCTACGATGATTGGGAAGACTGCCGGAGACAGGTGCACCGTTTCAGCGGCAATAGCTACAAAGGGTACAACACTATGGCGGAGGCGGAAGCTAGATACACGCGCTATCTAGCGGGAGTTAGGACAAGGAACCGGATGAAGACCTACACCTTCGTCGCGGCGGTGATCATGCTTATCTTCTTTGGTTATTTATCCCGCGTTTGTGTCTAGCTAGTTTAGATGTCTAGGCGAGCTTCCGAGCTCTAACTTGTTCGATCGACACATGTATTCGCATGTCACCAACTACTACTTTGTAACTTGATCGAAACAATGTAACTTAGACTATGTATTCATGTATGAGACTTATCTATATGTATTTGTTTCAATCTTGTTTTTCATATTGTGTATTTATATATATAATTGTATATCTTGTATCTGTGTGTGTATATCTGCTGTAATATTGTATATAATCTGTATTGTATATAATCTGGCTCGGAAATTAAAAAAAAAACAAAAAACACATGTGGCGCACTACACCTAAAGCGCACTATGGAAGCTTAGTGGCGCACTAGGTAGTGCGCCACAGAAGATCCTAGGGGTAGCGCACCTGCCCAAACATCTGTGGCGCACTAGCAGGTGCGCTATGACTGTCTCTACACAACCGTGGCGCACTAGGCAGTGCGCCACGGCTGAGAGATAGCCGTAGCGCAAGGCACGTGGCGCACTGCTAGTGCGCCACAGATGATGTTTTCAGGCGTGCCACTAAAGGCCGTTTTCCTAGTAGTGTTCCATGCTTGTTTAGTATCTACTTTGCTTTGCTTTGTCTATACTTTGAGGTGTTTTTATATGTTTTCTGGTACTAACCTATTAACAAGTTGCCATAATGCCAGTTGCTTGTTTTCTTCTGTTTTTGGTTCTAGAAAAGGCAGAAAATCAATATTCTCGGAATTGGATGGGACAAAAGCCAAAGTAATTATTTTACCAGGCACGACACGGAACCACGAAGTATAGATGGAGGAGGACACCAGGGTGGCCACACCCTAGGTGGGCGCGGGCTAGCCCTGGTGGTGCCCACAGGGGGTGTCGGCCCCCTGGCCCTCCATCGACCTTGCCTCCTTCGCCTATAAGAAGCCTCCGACCAAAAAACCCTAATAATCTAGGGGAGAAAGACGAAAACCTCCATAGCGCCGCCGCCACCGAAGGAGAGATTCGGGGGACATAAAGTCTCTGTTCCGGCACCCCGCCGAGACGGGGAAGTGCCCCTGAAGCCATCTCCATCGATCTCCACCACCATCTCCATCACCATTGCTGATTCCCATGATAAGGAGGGAGTAGTTCTTCCTCGAGGCTAAGGGCTCTACCGGTAGCTATGTGTTCATCTCTCTCTATGCGTGATCATATTGTGATCATGAGCTTTGTAATCAAGTAGATCTATTCTGCTACTCAAGTGCTTTAATAGATCTCCGGCTCTCCCCACGTGTGTGAAAGTGATAGCGTGCACGTCGTGGTGGCACTTAGGCTAGAGTTTACATAAATACTCAAGGGCTTCAATAGATCTCTGCTCTCCCCACGTGTGTGAAAGTGACAGCGTGCATGCCGTGGTGGCACTTAGGCTAGAGTTCATAAATTATTATTATGAGTATATTTTAAGTTGGTTGTCTTTATGAAATTGTGATGTTTGTTGGAACCATCTAGCGCTCAAGGTGACAATGTGGGGTTATCTAGATGGGGAAGGCGGACTTTGAGGAGTGTTGTTATAGCCCTACCATGGATTAGAGTGTCCAACCGGAGAGTAGTTCAGGGTAGTATCATGAAGAGAATATATTTATTGAGAGTGTTCACTAGTGAAAGTATGATCCCTAGGCCTTGTTTCTAAGCATTAAAACTAGAAACACCGTTTACAACTAGATCTGTTGCATTTTTGATTGCTTCCATCTATTTCAGTTTGCCTTTAGTCTCTCCCACGTCAACAAGTCAGAAGCTCTTTTCTGGCATCGTTACCACTTGTATTTCACTATATCTTCGCCGAACTAGTGCACCTATACACCTGACAAGTGTATTGGGTGTGTTGGGACACAAGAGACTTCTTGTATCTTGATTGCAGGGTTGCTTGAGAGGGATACCTTTGACCAGTTTCTCCCTGAGTTCGATAAACCTTGGGTAATCAACTTAAGGGAAACTTGTTGTTGTTCTACAAACCTCTGCACTTGGAGGCCCAACAACTGTCTACAAGAATAGAAGTGCGTAGACATCAGTTTCTTATATAGGGGTTTTTGGGTCAAGACAACTCCGTGGGAAAAAGAACCAAGGCGATCAGACAGTCGATGAGGAAACAGAGGTAGGGGCATGCCCACCTGGGCTGGGCGTGCCCTTTGGGCTCTTTTGTGCCTCATGGCCCTTCTCATGAGGTTCTTGCGCTCTAGATGCTTCTAGTGGTAAAATATTTACACATCCCCAAAAGCTCATGTTCATTTGACTCCGTATAGGTCCTCAAACATCAAAAACATAGAAAACAGGTTTTTTCTGCCCTACAGGGTTATAACCAAAATAAATGGGATCAATGGGAAATCCCAAAAATCAATGTAAACACATGGATATAACATTATATATGATGCAAATATGTAGGTAAACATGTCAACAAACTATAAAGTTCATGTATGCATTTTACCTGCATCAGAGAGGCACAAATAGCAAACAAGGCTGGGAACTCCTCACAAAGAGACACCCTAGCCATGGATCCCGCCACAGACGCACCCCCTCCATCCCCAACACTAAACACTGCCCATGGAGAATGAGCAACTTAATGTCCTGAATGGCTTGCCAGAATTGGGAACCCTCTCGACGCTTGCATGCTAGAAGGGGTCGGCCCCGGAGGTATTTGGCTTTGATGAGTTGCAACCAAAGACCCCCTCGTCCCACAGGGTACACCAGACCCACTTCAGCATGAGGGCCACATTAAATCAGTGCGAGTCAAGGATAGCTATGCCCCCAAGAATTTTGGGGGCGCACATGTCTGCCCATTTAACTATATGGTACTTCTGACGCCCGTCCCTAGCAGCCCAGAAAAACCTGGACAGCTATTTAGCGAAGTCTGCAGGAGTTCCTTCCGGGAGCAGGTACAACCCCATCTAGTACATGCGAAGGTTGGAGAGGCAGGAGTTGACCATGACCATCTTGCTCCCCTTGGTCGTGAGCCTAGCTCGCCAGGGCTCAGCTTTTGACCGAACCCACGTGACTAGGAGGGCAAGGTCCTTAATCAGCACCCGAGTCTCCCTAATGGGCAACCCTAAGTAGGCGATCGGGAAGTCAGCCAACCTACAGTTGAGGTTGTCCACAATACGCTGACGTTCATCCTCAGGGAAGACCAAGATCATGACCTCGCTCTTATCGAAGTTGATCTTAAAGCCAGGCGTAGCTTCAAAACAGAGAAGCAGGAACTTGAGGTTGATGATGTTGAGATCCGAGCCTTGCACCATGATCATGGTATCGTCCACATATTGGAGGTGAGATATGCCCCCTCCCGGAATGAGATGCCCCACCTAAAAACGAATCCATAATATTCTTTAGTCCAAAAATAAATGTAAGTAGGTTCTTCAGAGTGTACTCTCCACCTTGTCGTTCACCAACAATTTTCTGTGTGATCACGAAATGTTTGTCATCAGCTGAACACATGTTCGAGGAGGCTGTACTGGATGGGCCCTCCTCAAGGGGCGATACGGATAAATATCGATGTGGCTCTTGCTCGGTTTTTATCTCGTGAAGCAATTGCTGCTAGCTAAGTGCCCTCATGACAAAGCCGTGTTTTAGGTTCTCTAGCATAGATTATTGAAGTTATGATAGACAACACAAGCTTGGAAGAGCGTGTGCAGCGTGACCCATGGCTAGACATGATTAAAAGAATTAGATACATGTCTAAAATATAAAATCTACTCCTAAATCAGACAGAAGCTCCTAAATTAGACAGAAGACCACTCACGAGAATAGGAAGAAACAATAAAAAATCTGCTAGACATTGGTGAGCTCTATCTGCCATTTGATCCGTGTAGATCGTATTTCTTATACTAGACTCGGTGTCTGGAAATACTTAGCTAAACTCACATTTCTAGTGTTTATACCAAGGTCTAGCAAAAACAATGCTTTTAGCCAGCCTTTTCCAACACACGCTCTAAGTGATAGCGTTCATCTCGGCTAGAGTGAAACAAATACGAATGATAAAATCCATAATAAAAAAGAAAGTCATATCACGTTTTTTCTTCACATTCCACGTCTCTATCGTTGGTGAATTTACTGTATCCACTCCACGGGTTTTGCGGCCGCGCCCGAAAGATTTCTGGTGATGCTCTGGTTTTTTATAGCAGCTCTGGTGATGTTCAGCTCTGAAATCGTGATCTTTTTTTTGAGTCAATCTCTGAAATCGTGATCTGAGTTTTCCATCGAGTATTTTGGCCAATTTTCCTTAGTGGGCCTTGCCACGCTACCCTCTCGGAGAATATTTTTACACTTGGCCACCCTCTCTCTTACCTGCCAGCACTACTTCTGGGCTTTGGGCATAGTGTCCAGGCTATCAGCTCGGGCTGGCTCCGGCCTTGTCTCTATTATTCCCTTTTTTAGGCCGATTTTCCACCCCACCTTGTAAATGCATAATTTTTTTAAAAATGTAAAAACTTGAACGAAAATTTTGCATGTATATCCGAATATTTTATGTTGATACAAAAGTTTTTAAAATAAATATTTTATATGGCTTGTGAAAAAAGAAAAAAAAATTATCCATGAATAGTCATGTTAGAGTGCTAAAGTTGGATTTCGTAATTGGAAGTTGAACCCATATGATGGAAGTTGCCAGAGTATTAGGTACAGCTCTGCTATACGCTATTCATGAAGCGACTGTAGAAAACACTCTATTTGAGAAGCATCCACCGATCTGGCGAGTTGGTTGGCATATTGAACGATCTGGCAAGTTGGGTTGGCATATATTTTAATAAGTTTTAGATCTGAATAATTTTAAATCGGAACAAATTTTAAATCAGAACAAATTTCAAATCTTAATATTTTGAATAAATTTTAAAATCTGAATAAATTTTAAATCTGAAAAAACATCTAGACAAAAAACAACCACAAGCTTGTAAAATGGGCCTAGCCTAACCCTACGTGCGGGAGCCCAATAATAGTCGCTTAGCTGGAAAAATTCTAACAAGCCGCAAAGCCATCCATCTCAACATGTGAGAACATGATAGGCTGAACGTACCATGGTTGAAGATACTCCCTTCATCATTTTAAAATACAAGATGTTTTAGGATATCTAGATTATTTTTAGTATATAGGTTCACTCAGGTTTAGAGTGAATCTATATACTAATACAAGTTTAGATTTTTTTTACAAATCTAAAACATCTTATATTTTGAACCTTACAACAAATTGTTGATGCTGAAGCCTCAAGGCTTGGAGCTGATGTTTGGTCTAACGCAGGGGTAAACTTAGTATTTTTTTGTCAAATCTGTCCAAATCTCATAACTTTAACCGAATCTGACCCTTTCCTAAAACTAATTTAAAATCTAATCACTAGGGTCGGCGCTATTTTAAATGCGCCGAAGGTGCATGTTGGTGCCAAGTCATAGCAGCTGGGAGGCAGGCACCGAGGTGAGTTTGGCGCCGTATCAAATGGCGTCGACCTCTCTGACCTGTCCCAACATGCTACAACTTGACGCCGACCTGCACAACATCAGAAATCAAATTTTGAATTAGTTTCAAAAAAAGATCAGAGGTAAAATTAGTTTCGCCAAAAGGTAAATTTGGCAAAACAAATACCTAAACTTACAAGCCGGGCGGCTGCCCGAATAGCTAATGTTGCCGCACCTTGCGTTACACGACTTCGGACAATAATTTTGTCCAAGAAAATGTCAGCTTAAGCACATTTGTCTAAGCTTCCTGCACGCCGCTACTTGCAACTATGCTAGCCGGATTAAAAAAACCAGGTACGGGTCTGAATTAAACTAGGTTCCGAGCAAACAAACGCAGATTAATAGTAGTACAAGGTAAGGACGAGGAAGATATAAAAAAAGGTAAGAGCGATGCATTTCAAAATTAGGCTGTTCTTATTGGTGCCAGGTCTGGAGTTCCGCCTAGCAAATTTGTTGTCAACAGTCAATTAGACAGAGATAATCTCCCTGACCTCTTGTAGCCATTTAAAAAACTTGTAGATAATTTAGTTAGAAATGTCAGCATTGACATTAGAATTGGACCAACAATGCAAAGCTGAATTATCTGCCATTGGAATTCGTCAAAAATCTTGAGACAAGGACACATAGTCTAATGACTTAAGTGTCAACCCAAATTTTAGCTTCTTTGCCGAAAGGATAAACATGCAACATAATGTGATTGAGACTCTAGTTGATGTCATTGCACACCTTACCTTACGCTGCCGGTTGTACCAATAAATCCATTTTGCTTCCACACTTGCTGGTCGTGAAGCTAAGAGCATCTCTAGCAAACATCGTAAAAGGGTAAAGCCATAAAAATAACCGTTATTTTTCAGTTTCGTGTGATAAAAGTGGTCAAAACAGACGCCTCAAAATCGACCAAACCGAAAAAAATTCCCAAGAAAACACCCGGCGGAACCAGAAAAACCCAGGTTTCGAACCCGGCCTTGACGTGAACTATATCCTCCATTTTCATTGGCAGGAGGGAAGTTTTAGCTCATTCCTCTCCCTTCCGCCCGCACATCCACCACCCGCCGCCGGCCGCCGCCGTAGATTAGGTCGCTCCCGCTCGATTCCTCACGCGCAGAAGGCCGCGAGAGCCCGCCGACCCCATTCCCCAACCTCTATGGGTCGGAAAACTCTTCCCGACGCAGATCCGGTCGCGCTCCACCGCCGTCATCCTCCCGCCGCCCGTCAAAGGTAAAATCCGCCGCCGCTCGAGTTCAAGTAGGTAGATCTCCTCTCCACAAGCTTTAAATATCGTCCGTGATTTGTAGATGGACTTGGACCCTTGCGAGCAATTTTTGTTGGACGACTCGTCCTCCTCCGATGACTCGGATGTGGAGACGCTGCTCAGGAACCACCGTCAACCCATGATGGTGGCCGTTCTTACCCTCAAGGAGGAGGACGACGACAGGAGGAAGAGGCGGTGAGGCTCCATGGTCGGTCGCCTTTGCATCCCTCGCAACCGCAAGTTGGGCAACAACATGACCATGCGGGATTATTTCGCCGAGGTACCCACATACCCGCCTCACCTCTTTCGTAGACGCTATCGAATGCGCCACTCGCTATTCGTGAAGATAGTGAAATCTTGCGAGGCCAAGATGCGGTACTTCAAGCGTCGAAGAAATGTCGCGGGGCTGCTTGGATTCATCCCGTACCAAAAAATCTCCGTGGCCATGAGAGTGCTCGCATATGGATCCCGGCCGATTATGCCGATGAGTATCTTTGCATCGGCGTAGATATGACTATGGAGAGTGTTCGTAGATTTGCCAAGGCCATTATTCGCATTTTTAGCCCGGTGTATCTGCGAGCACCGAACGAGCAGGACACAATTAGGTTGATGGCGATGAATAAGAGAAGAGGATGGTCGGGCATGCTAGGAAGCATCGATTGCATGCATTGGACTTAGGATAACTGTCCTAAGGCATGGCACGAGAAATATTGTGGCAAATCCGAGATGCAAAAATTGTGCTAGAAACCGTTGCATCCGAGGACTTGTGGATTTGACATTGTTTCTTTGGTTTGCCTGACACCCTCAATGATATCAATGTGTTCCATAGATCTCCTCTATTTGTAAAGCTAGCTAGTGGTCATTGGCGTATGTGGTGGCGGGCCGGGGCAGGCCGTGGCCCACCTAGAATTCTCGAAATTTTTTGAGATACCCCTCGTATTCCTGGGCCACTCCATATTTCCTGTCGACGAGAGATATATGTGCAAGTCAACTTCCCTTCGTCCTCGACTCCGCCGGCTTCCCCCTACAGCCTATGCCCCGGACCCCGTCGCCGGCTGGAGATCCACTTCCCATATGTAGTTTCCCTTCAGAAAAATGCTCCGTGAGTTCTTCATCTCCCGCAAAATGGCCCGCTTCCAGCTGCCCAGCAACTTTAGAGAATCGGAATGCATGTTGATTCAACATATTAGATCTATCCTGTGTTGAGCGCCCATGATAATTCCTCCTCAGATATATTATTTTCCATTTTCATCCCATCTCGAGTTGGACTTCATTCATACTCAAATGACGATACATTCTCATATCCGGCTTAAAGATTACTTACACTTAGTACAGCTGTTACGGGGGGTGTTTCCCTGACCAGAAGGCTCCAGGTATGGTTCATTTATGTCAGTAGTAAAAATCCATGCAAAGTATTGTGATATCATTGGATTGAGATAGGCATATCCTTATTCATGTCAACTCCCAGTACTATCCTTCAACCGATTTATTTTATTTCTCAGCTGACGAGTTGTGATGAATTTGTGAGAAAAGTCAGTATTTCTATCACCATATTGCAGCCAACTGACCTAGCTGCGCTTGGCCCAATGAATTTCTTTTCGTAATAAAAGCTTCTCATTTCCGCGTCCAGTTCCTTTTCACCAGCAATGTTCCCACCAGTCAATTCACTACACAACACCTCTTCTAGCTCTTGTTTATCTTTTGTTTCGCTGCGAACCCTACGGTACATCACGATCACAGTGGTGCAAGCGTTCATGCACCCAACACCAAAATATATAATAGTATTATTGTTAAGGTGTCTAACAAGGATCAACTTCCTTACAAGACTAGAATAACCTATCACAGAAAATCTAGTGCAATTCTTTTTGAAGTGTGCCCACCTTTGAATTTTCTCATGCGTCCTCCACTACTAGTGGTGAAGCACTAATACGCCCAATTTACATCACCTTTATATACCATAATTTACCTCTATTCATTGATATTTGCCTTATTATGATGTATTATTTCTGGCTTTTCATCTGTTTATGTATGTTGGATGATTTTTGGAGGATGGACTGCCGGAGTCTGGATTCTGATGGAAAAGAAGGCGTTTCGGTGCAATTTCACGAAGATCAGAAAAATATCAGAAAAATATGGAAACATATTATTTTACTAGAGGACGAAGGATGCCAGACGGAGGGATGGAGTGGGGCCTCAGGGGCCCCACACCCCCTAGGCGCGGGTCCACCTGACCCCGCGCCTAGGGCAGGTGTGGCCCACCTGCCTGGCCTCCGACTCCGCCCCTTCGCCTATATCTTCCCTACAGAACCCTAAGCCTCGGGGAGCGACCACAGATAGATTTCTGCCGCCTCTGGGGGCGGAAAACACCGAGAGAGAAAGATCTCTCCGGCAGACAGATTTCTGCCGGGGGAATTCCTTCCCGGAAAGGGGAGACCGTCGCCATCAACACCATCATCAAGCTAGGCTTCATCGGGATCATATGTTGGAGATATGTCCAAGAGGCAATAATAAAGTGGTTATTATCATATCTTCATGCTTATGATAAATGTTTACATACCATGCTATAATTGTATTAATCGGAAACATTAATACTTGTGTGATTTGTAAACATGAAAGAGTCCCTAATAAAGCATCTTGTTAAACTAGCTTGTTGGTTAATATATGATCATGGTTTCCTGATCATGAACATAGAAGATGTTATTAACAACAGGGTCATATCATTAGGAGAATGATGTGATGGACATACTCCTATAGTTAAGCGTAGCATAAAGATCAAGTCATTTAATATAGTTCATTTGCTATATGCTTTCTGATACATAGTAACCTAATTCCTTCAACCATGAGATCATGTTAATCACCATCACCGGAAGGATGCTTTGATGACATCAAACACCACACCGTAACTGGGTGGCTATAAAGGTGGCATTGAGTGTTCGGAAAGTATGGGTTGAGGACATGGATCAAGAGTGGGATTTGTCCATCCATATGATGGATAGATATACTCTGGGCCCTCTAGGTGGAATGTCATCCAATTAGCTTGCAAGCATGTGACTGGCTCACAAGGGTTCACATATCATGGGAACAAGAAAAGAGTACTTATCGGTAATGAGGTTGAACTAGGTATGCAGAGATACCGACGATCAAAACCTCGGATAAGTAAACTATCGTGAGACAAAGGGAAATTGGTATCGTATGCAAGTGGTTCATTCGATCGCAAAGTAATCATAGGAATATGTGGGAGCCATATGAATTTCCAGATTCCTCTATTGGTTATTGATCGGAGAAGTGTCTCGGTCATGTCCGCATAATTCACGAACCGTAGGGAGACACACTTAAGGATTCGATGTTGTTGTGTAGTTATGGAATGATGAGTAAGAGACCGAATGTTGTTCGGAGTCTCGGATGGGATCCTGGATATCACGAGGAGATCCGGAATGGTCCGGAGAATAAGATTCATATAAGGAAAGTCATGTTTCGGAGTTTGGAAATAATTCCGGTGGTTTCACCGGGAATGTTCTAGAAGGGTCTGGAAGGTCCGGCACTCCAGGGGGGAAGGGTACATGGATGTGTCATGAGAATGTGGAATGGTTTCCTCATGTACTAGGTCACTTGGCTGGGCAATATGATGAGAGAAATCAAATCCAAGTTTGAAAGTCAAACGCCAATTTGAAAAAGTCAAATCTGAAGTTTGCTTGGTGGAGGGAGAGTAGGAAACCTACTTGGGGAGGAAGTCCCACTCCCTCCACCCGCCGGCCATGAGGAGGAGTTGGAGGAGAACTCCCTCCTCCCAAGCCTCCCCCTCCCACCTATATAAGGAGGGGGTAGGGCGCCCCCTACCCCTCACACACCTAACCCTAGCTCCTGGCGCCTCCACCACAAGTGCAGCCACCTCCACCTAGGGATCTCCAAGTCGCCGAGTTAGGGCTTCCCCAAGCCCTAGCCACAGGCTACACCACCCCCTTGGTGCCTCTAAACCCTATATCACCAAGGCCCTCTCTCATACTCCACCATACTCGCTCCGGCTTAGGCGAAGCCGTGCGGGATATCCCCTCTACTTCCGACACCACGTCGTCGTGCTGCCGGAATCACGAGGAGAGTGCTACAACCTCCGCTGCCTGCTGGAACAAGGGAGAGGAAGGTCTTCATCGAGTACCGAACGTGTGACTGACTGTGGAAGCGCTGCCGGAATGCAGCCCCGGAAGGATCGTCTACGCGATCTTGAGATCGGAAGTGTACGACTACATCATCCACGAGAATCTGCTCTCGTTAACCGCTTTGGATCTTCGAGGGTTAGTACTCTATTGACTCGTTGCTGCAATCTAGTAGATAGATCTTGGCTTGTGTGTGTTCATGCGATAGAAATTTTTTGTTTTCCATGCTACGAACCCCTACAGTGGTATCAGAGCCGTGTCTATATGTAGATCTATTGCACGAGTAGAACACAATGATCATTGTGGGCGTTGATGTTTTTGTTGTCGATTGCTTCTTGTGTACTTTGCATCTTGCGGGATGGTGGGATGAAGCGGCCCGGGCTAACCTTACATGACATCTTTCATGAGACTTGCTCCACGCTTGACATGAAACTTGTATTGCATAAGTGGCTTTGCGGGTGCCTGTTTTTCCCAACATAGTTAAGATTCAATTTACAACGGGTGATTGACAATACTAGTATCAATGTTGTGGTTCTTGTTAGTAAGTTAGAACGACACTTATTGAAAGCCCCAAACCACGTAAAACATGCAAAGAAAATTAGAGGCGTCTAAATTTGTTTTGCAGGGGTGTGCTGTGATGTGATATGGCCATGATTGTGATTATATATGATGTATGCAATGTTCCTTATTGTAAGTCGGCAACCGGCAGGATCCATATGGTTGTCTTTTAATTCCGTTAAGTCCTTCGTGTCTATTATTTAAAGTAGTTGTAATAGTTAATGCTGGTGGAGGACAACCATGAAGCGGCGCCATTGACCTTGACGCCACACCGGTGATGATGGAGATCATGTTCGTGCTTGAAGATGGAGATCGGAAGCACAAGAAGAAAGGCCATATCATATCACATATTATGAATTGCATGTGATGTTAATCCTTTTATGCATCTTGTATTGCTTAGTTCACGACGGTAGCATTATAAGGTGATCCCTCAAGCACACAATTTCAAGTTTTAAAGTGTTCATCCTTAGTAAGCACCGTTGCTAAAGCTCGTTGTTTTGAAGCACCACGTGATGATCGGGTGTGTTAGATTCTGCGAGTGTATACAATGTGAGCAAGCCAGATTTGCTCATGCGGAAGCTAAGGTTTGATCTTGAAGAGCCTAGCATGTACAGACATGGTCTCGGAACACGGGATACCGAAAGGTAAAGCATGAGTCATATAGATGATATGATGAACATGTTGATTGTTCGCCTTTGAAGCTACATCATCTCTCATGATGATCGGTTTTGACGTGGTGGATTTGGTTCGTGTGATCACTAAAACAATGTGAGGGATATTTTTTTGAGTGGGAGTTCAACAACAATATGATTAAAAGTTGAACACTATTTATCATAAATTAAATCAAAGTGAATTTGCATAGATGTTGTAGTCATTGGCATCCGTTTACCACCTTGCGCTTAGTTATAATTGAGATGATAGAACTATAGAATTCTGGTTAGTTACTTTACGAACTGGTATCGTATTGTTTTGAAGTGTTAATCTAAAGTTTAAAAGTCCCATTGCGAACTTTCAGTAAGTTTTGATTACTCCGTGAAGTTTAATAGTTGGTATTAAATAAAGAGTAACAATTCCAGTGTTAGTATATAAGTATCATGTTTATCTCCATGATTCTTGATATTCGAAAGATAGTTTCAATATCAAGGTAATCTAGGAGTAGAAAGAGTTGTTTCAGAAACCATCATGTATGGAAGATATTGCGATATCTGAAATGATGTTTTGGTTACAACATGATAGAGTATAATATGGCAAAGTTTATGTTCTCATATTTGATGAGAATTTACAAAAGGTTGGAGACACTAGTTGTCCTAATCCTCCAAAAGGTTTTGGAAAGCAACATTATACTCGTGATTCACTGTTATAAGCTAAAGTAGAGTGATCATGAATAATTCCATGATAAGGGTGAATATTTGATGTAGGTAAAATGTTTACTACACCAAGAGATTACTAAAGAAAGGAATTTAAAAGAACACCAAACATTTGATGATGGTGATCTACTTCAAAGTGCAAGTCCAAATACATTGCTATTTAACTATACACGCTTTGGACTATGTGTCATATGTGTGGATCCACTATTGATGATAGATTATTTCAAACAGAAAAGGAAATACTGAAAGAGAATCTCATAAATATATGGCAGAAAAGAAAAGACTGGAATTGTTCAGCTTAGGTATATAGAGGATATACATGTTATGGATGTATTCTTTGATTGTTAAATAATGTGGTTCTTAAGTATTGGATACTGAATTTGTTGGTATGAATCGTCATACGAAACAACAGAATTCATGAACTACAATGGCCTAAGTAACTAGCAAAAGAATATGTGATGATGTTCATCGACAACAAATAAAGGGTTATTGTGTTGCTCGTTAAAACATCAAAGCTTGCCTTCAAGATTTGTTTTATCAGGTATTATGAGAACAAAAGGGTTGTTCAAATAATTGCCATAATCCATAAAAAATGTATGATTTACAAATCTTGTTGTAGAAATCACATCCATAAAACTAGTGCTAAAATGTCGAAAGACAAATTGATTAAAAGATCACTTAGGAAGTGACATCGCTGTTTAAATTATATTGGAAAGAAAACATGAAGAAACTCCATGTGGATGGAATTTTCGAGTCTTTTGATTTTTGATCAAATGACGCTTGTGAAATTTTCCTAGAGATAATTAAAACTTTGTTCATAGGCCAAAAGGGAACGAATGACTAGCTTATTGGAATTTGTACATATTGTTGTATGAAGTCCATTATGTGTAGTCAAAAGCGATGGATTTCAACCTCATATGCTTTCTCCAAAAATTTGAGTGGATATATGAATATTTACTTAATAAGGATGAAGTATGAAACATTTGAAAAGTTCGAAGACTTTCAAGATGAAGTGCAAAATCATTGTAACAAAAATATAAATAGTTTATGATAAGATCATAAAGGAAGATATTTGAGTTACAAGTTTATGTAACATCCCTAAAATCATGTTTTCAAAGATTGCATATCATCCATGCATGCATATCATTTAGGGATCAAATATCAAACTCATTTCAAGAAAACAGAAGCACTAAGTGTTATTATTTTAAGTGAGCATGCATTAATCTAAATGCCACTCTCAAGTGAGGGAATATTTGTTTTAAACCAAGATTAGTTTGCTCTTAAGTTGGTTTGGTTGTGTGTCAAGGCTTGGACAAAAATTTACCAAAACAAGTATGGTTTTAAACCATTTGCAAAACCTATTCAAATCTTGAACTATGGCACTGTTTATTTGTTTACTCAAAGATACCAAGCAAGTACAGAGAGACAACATGATTTTATGCACAAAAGTATGAAGGTTACACTTTACAAAAATCCAGAAAAGATTTGAATTCAATTGCTTTTGAATTTATTTGAAAATGATTCCTGAAAATCAACTCAGAAAAAGAAAAAGAAATAGAAAACCCAACTGGGCCTGGCACCAGCATTCTAGCCCAGCAAGCAAAACAGCCCACCCGGGTTCCCCCTTTCTCCTCTGTTTCTCACCGCACCCGCACACACCCCCTCACGCTGACCACTGGGCCCGTCCACGTCACCATCGTCTTCCCCAAATATCGCGAAGAACACGTCGCCGCTGGCCGTTGCTAGCGTTGATCGCGCGGCGTAATTGCCCTTGATTCCATAGGCATTTCCTATCGAGCCCCTGCCTACTTAAACACCTCTGCACCGCGAGTCTTTCCCCTCACTCAGCACCCCCGCTCCGCCACCAGGCTGCCGACAATTCGAGCTACAACTCCGCTGCCCGACGCACTCCGGCGACCTATTCCGGTGAACCCCGTGCTCCCCTTCACCTCCCGTTCATACGAGCTTGTCTGTCTTGCCCGTGCGCATCTTCTCACACTTTCTGTTTGCTCTATATCGCTCCAGGTCGTCGTCTTCGTTCACGGCCGCAACCACCAGAGCCGCCGCTCAACTCCGACGAGCAATAGCGGTAAGAATCGAGCGCCCCTTGTCTTCTCCTTGAAACCATCTTGCTCACCGTGACCTTACGCACCCCCTAATGCCACTAACTCGTGCTAGGGCGACGCAGAACCTCGGCAACATCGTCGTCTGCAAGCACCCGACACCGCGCACGACTCTGACGAGCTCCAGCGACATCCACGGTGCTCCCCTTCGCTAACGAAACCTACCTTGACCATCAGCAGCACACGACAAACTCTGTAAGCCACTTCACCCTCTCCCGCGTGACCTAAATCATCGGCAACGTCTCTGACAGAGCCGCCACCGCCACTCGCCGCCGCTAGCTCCGCCAGTCTTTGGTCGCAAGCTTCGCAGCCGTCAGATCTGGAATTGAGGCTCAGGATTAGATCACTTACTCGAACCGTTACGCGCAGATCTGACCGTGCACTGCCACTTAAATCTAACGTCCCTCGTTGATCGATCCACACGAAGCGGTATCGACGAATCAGAACACGCCGCGTGTCTGTAGGTTTGATTTAAAATCAGAATTTAGAACTATTAGATGTTTAAACTTGAAAAATTCATAACTTTTGATTTCCACGTCCAAATTTGACAAATTTTATATCATTGGAATCAGGAGAGAAAATCTTTCCATTTATGCAATGTGTTTAATGTTTTTCCTCTATAAAAATGGTTGTTTTTGCAGAAACAAATGTAGGCATAAATTGTGTATAGTAATTATTTGAAAATTGTTATGTTGTTCAAGTAAGATTTATTTGGAAAGTTTTGAACTTGTTTAAGATTCAGTACTGTGCGCTTGTCTTGTTTGGTGTAGAAAATCATCACATGGCATTTTGCATGCATTCATATATTTTTGTTTGTATATATTTTGTATGTGATTTGGTGCCATTATTTTATGTGTAGATTTTGGTGCAAATAGTTATTATGATTGTGAAGATTGTTGATACTCCCCAAACTACCAAGGCAAGTGGTGTTCATGATTTTATTCCTATGTTTTTCAACTATGCACTAGAAATATTTTGTATAGGACTTGCATGAATATTTTGATCTATATGCTATGCTTGGGAAATCCTAGTAGTTGTAGAATTGCTAGAAATTTCTAAGTTAAGATACTTATCAATGCCATGCTTAGCATAGCTAGTAGCAACCAAGGGTGGTTATATATATATTCATGTTATGAAAAATATTTCTAAGTCTTTGGACTTGTGTTTTTGCTTAATAAAACACCTGGGTGGAATGGAAAGAATGGTTTGTGTTGAATGGTTACACAAGGCCCATGTCTATGGTTTACCTTGTGTATCTCACTTATGGAAAGCCACCCAGGAACAATGGTTTTTGAGATGCCAAATGTTAAGAAGCTTCTAGTGGAACCACATGGCATTATGGGCTCTGCCTGGATCATATAGGTTGCAATAACTTAGACATTTGGACAGTTGGTGGTAATGGGATGATAGGTTGGAGCGCGTCCATTTGGTCTAAGGAAAAGCTTCTGAAAGGCCCTGTCTTGGTGAAAATAAGTCTTGTGGGGAAAGTGCACAACCTCTGCAGATGGAAGAATCTAAGTACTTAGCCATGTCCCTAGTATTGGATAACTTGAGCATCAAGACTTGGAAGCTATCAAGAATCTCCTCATCCCAATTTCTAAGTTAAAACTTGTGGTTGAACAAGGGTAAAGGTTCACCAATTTCTATTGGTAGTTCCTTGGGAAAGTTTTTGTCAAAGAAAAACTTTGTGTTTTCAACTAATAGGCAAAAACCTATTTTGAGCAAAGCAAGCCTAAACTACACTTAGCCAAATGCATATAGTATCTAGATGATAATATTATACTAAGGTATCACTTGCCAATACTATTCCAATGTATTGACCCACTGTGGCTGTAACTTGTGATGTTGCAGGTTATTCTGATGATGAATAGGGGTTATGAGTCTACACTCAACATGCTTGCCTGTGGAACATGACGATGAAGACTAATTTATCTTATTATATATTTGAACTCTTGTATTAGGCCTGTGGCCATGGAGTTTGTAAAAGACTATGTTTGTCTCTAGAATGATATGTAATAATGACCTTTGTTTCTGTGTACTTCATCTTAAACTGTAGATGCTAGCAATGATCCAGGGACTAGCATTGCAATCACAGGGATCCTTACCTTTATAAAGGGAGGGATCTTACAGATGGTATCAGAGCACTGTGTTGCCTGTAGGATTATGACCCTAGGATTGGAAACCACTAAGGAATTTTTTTTCAACAACTTCCACACTTGTCTTTTCTTCTCGTAAACTTTTCTAATCTTCTTTCTCATATCTATTTGTAGATGAACTCCATCAACGAAGCTGTGAGGAAGGGACCACTCATGACTATGACTTTGGAATGTGAGACAGAATTCCCCAAGGCTCTCAAGGACCTCATGGTTGCCATGGGAATACATGGTGCAGCTGTGTACAAAGGTTTTCCTGTGATGGATGAAGGAGTTGAATACTGGTGGGTGCAAATTCACTTGTATAAAAACAAGGAAGACAACCACAAGGAATCAGGATTCTGCATGGTCACCAACTCAGTGATGCACACCACATTCTATGATTCAGCAAGGGATGCAGCTTGGAAGGCCATCAAAGATCTTGGTGATAGAATCAAGTGCAGAATGCTAAACACTCAGAATGACCTTAGGGAAGAAAATAAGCATACCCAAGAGTTAGAGGCTACCAACCAACATTTAAGAGAGGACATCATAGACTTAGCAATGGAGTCATGTGATCAGGATCGACAGATTGCCTCTAGGGATGCCCTATTAGCCAACTTGGCAAGTGAGATGGGATTGTAACGTACTTCGTTAGTTGGACCACCACACCTTCATTTTATTTTCCCAAATGTTGTTTAAAATAAGTTGAACCTTGGATGTTTGTAATGGATTCATGTATGCCATGACTTGTGTGTTTTGATTTCCAAAGATATGCATGTGATGCCTTGTCTTGTGATTTATCTTTAATTGTGTTGATTCTAACTTTTTCTATCTTATAAAATAGATGCCTAATGTTACTATCAGCACGGCTGAAGAGTTCAAGGGAACTCGTTTTGGCACTCGTCTTATTGAGCTCACTAGTTTGCTCAATCTCCCACTTCCTACCATCATGATGCTTCCCCTCACCAAGTTCGAGAGAAGGACCTTTGGGGCTTCAAGGTTACTCAGCCAGGACGCCAGACTGAGCCAACCACGGAGGCCATCACCTTGAAGCTCATGCATGATGACAAGGAGAGAGGCCTAGAGGTAGTCATGCAGGATTTGTGTAACATCCCTAAAATCATGTTTTAAAACTCATGCATATCATCCATGCATCCATGATCATATAGAGTTTCATTTTCTAAACCATTCCAAAAACATGAGCAAATGTGCTCATTATTTTATGTGAGTATACCCTAGCCATAGTGCTACTTTCTAATGAGAATGGCACTTATTGTATTCAGTAATGTTTTGTATTCAAACTTAAATGCTTCCAAAAGCTTGAGAAAAGTTTCAAAAAAAGTATAAATTTAAAACCAAATCTATGCCTATTTTATATCTCATAAAAGGCTTGGTTTTATTTTATTCTTCAAAGGACCAATAGTGTTTGAGTAAACAGAAGGTTTGACACTTATTTGAATACAAAATTCACTATACAAAATTCCAGAGAAAGTTTGAAATCAAACTGATTTGAAATAGAGTTTGAAAATCATTTTAGAAAATCAAACAGAAAAATAAAAGGAATAAAGAGGAAAAAAATAAGCAGCAAGCCAATCTGGCCCAACCCAGCCTAGCTAGCCCAGAAGCCTCTCCCGCGAACCATTTTCTTTCACGCACACCCGCACCCATCGAGTCACTGACTGTCTGGACCCACTCCCTCTCCTTTCCTCTCGTTGACAGCCACGACCAACATGACTATCGTCGTCTCCACCCAACGACTGGTTCATCCCCAAATCACGCCGAGCGTTTCCTATTTAATTTGCGTCGTCAATTCCCGTTCAATGCCGGAGTGATTCATGCCCCCATCTCGCCTACTTAAACCCCCTCTGCCCCCTCTCCATTTCCCCCAAACCCCGAGCACAGAGGGCCCCCAGGCTGCGAGAATTCCTCGCCGCAACCCTGCTACTCCGACGAGTTCATCGTCGAATTCCGGTGAGCACCGCACGCCCCTCTGTCTATGGTTCATGCTGGCTTGCTTTACATCTCCGTGCGCATATACTGACACTTTCCGTTTGCTCGCGCATGGTTTGTAGCCTCGGCAACGTCAACGACTGAGCTTCGCTGCTTCTGCTCGAACTCCGGTGACCTTTTCCCCGTAAGTCCCAGCCTCCCCTCGCCCTCTGTTTGATAAGCGTAAGATCCCCAGCGTCCTGCGCATCTAACGGTACCCTCCTCTTGTCTTAGCGCGGCCCAGAACGTCGCCAACGTCGACGAACAGAAGCTACAGCCGCCAGGGACTACTCCGACGAGCAATCCGCGATGACTCCGTGCGCCCCTTCGTCAACCAAGGACACGTCGAGCTTCTCCTCGTCACTGCGGTTCTGGTGAGCATCCTCCCACCTCCCCGGGCGACCTAGATCGCCGGCTCCACCACTGTCAGAGCGCGCCACCGCCTGTCGCTGCCGCCAGCGCCGCTAGTTGATGGTCAAGTATTGAGCGCCGTTAGATTTAGATCTATTGGTCACGATAGATCTGTCACATCCCAAGATTTTCCAAATCTTGTAATGTGAAAATAAAAAAATAAAATAAAAACTTTGTTTGATTTTCAGAGCCAGAAGAAACTTTTTGAATTCAATTGGAACTTCAAACCCATTTGAATTAAATTAATCCTAGAGGAGTTTAATGAGATAAACATTTAATTAATGGAAATAAAAAAATGTTTTGAAATTACTATTATGGAAATCATCTAATAAAAGAATTGGTATTCAAAAGAAAAGATGAGTTTATAAATAAAGAATATTTTATAAAGCCAATTAAAACCTTGACCAAGCTTTTGAATTAAAACATTTATTTTAAATAAAATTAGCAAAGATTTGTTTAAATAAGTTAATAAGGATTTAATATCCAACTTTATTTAAATAAAAGATTTTACCAATTTAATTGAAACATCAAAACTTATCTAATCATTTAAAATAAGTTTTCCAAATATTAGTTATTCACAAATAAAACCTACTAAAGTGTTTTGGCTTTGTCTTTAGATATCAGAATAAATATCTCAATAAAACAAATCCTATTTGATTTAATAATGAAAGTCTACTATAATTAATTAATAAGGGAATCTAAAATAAAAGGCTATTTTGTTAAACAAGTTCCCCAATTATTCTTTGTTTCCAAATAAAATTTACTGTTTGGTTTTGAAAGCATTTGGAATTCAAATGAAGATTTTATTAAATAAACCAAACCCTTTTTATTAATAAATCATGGACCATTTTATTTAATAAATGGAACCTAAAAAGGATTTAAAATATTATTTTATTTTATTTTGAATTTTGGATTTTGGTTCATGATACTAAACAGAACTAATTTCAATATTACAAAGTGTGAGTGTTGTTTGAATTTATTTGAACCATGTTTGTTTGATAAAGATTTCAAGACAGAAATTCAGAAATAGAAAAGAAAAGGATACAGAATAAAAAAAATGGAAGTGGATCTGACCCAACCCAACAGCCCAGGAAGCCCACCAACCAGCCCAACTTCTTTTCCCCGAAGAAAATGTTTGGCACCAATTCCCTGACCCGCAAAGCCACTGACCGGTGGACCTCCCTCACATTTTCTTTCCCACTGACGCAACGACCCCACCTGCCACTGTTCTTCCTCCCCACCCGCAGACCACGCCTTCCCCCTCGCTGCCGTTGCTGCCTTCAATCCGCGGATTCAATACGCCATAATACCGCGCCTTTACCTCGCCCTGATCATGCTCGATAAAACGCCAGAGCATCCTCTCTGTTTCCCCTCTGTCATCCCGCAGTATCACGCCCCCAGGCCGCCCCAATTCCTCCCCGAGCTCCTCTGACTCCGACGAACCTCCCTGTCGATTCCGGCCACACACTGCCTCCCCTTGATTCATCGACCAAGCACGCACGCTCCCCATCCCCTGGCGCTACTATTCGTGCCCTCCGTTCAACCGCGGGCGTCCCTGAACGTCGCCTTCGTCAATCTTCAAGCACCTCCGTGTCTGATTCTTCTCCGACGAGACCCACAGGTAGAATCCGACCGCCCCGCGCCCTCTCGTTCACGCACATAGCTCTGCCTTGATCTTACGCTCCTAACCGTACCCTCGTTTTGCATCGGGGTGAACCACAGAGTCGACTTCGACCACGACCACACGCAACCGACGCCAGCAGGAACTCCGGCGAGCAATTGCCGCAGTACTCGAACTCCCCTTGTCAAGCCAACAGCACGACGAGCGTCACCACGACCCTGCGATCTCGGTGAGCCTTCTCCTCTTCTTCCTTGCGTCCTGAATCACCAGCGACCACCCCGCCTGAGCGCTGCCGCCAGAGCGCCGCCCACTTTAGGTCAAATTCGCCAGTACCGTTCGATCCAGATTTAGCGGCCACGATTAGATCACTTATCGTCGAAGGGGTATGTCCTCTGGGCCACTCGATCTAACTAGATCCAACGCCCCACAGCCGCGATCCAACCGAAACGGTATGGTCCAATAGGAACACGACGTGTGGCCAGGTTTAAAACTAAAAAAACAGATTTGAATCTGATTTAATTGCAAACTTCAAACCCTTGTAACTTTCAAACCACACGTCCAAAAATTATAAATTTTATGTCGTTGGATTCAGGAGAACAAGCCCTAGCCAACTGTGGCCTTAGTTTAGAAAATAGTATCTGTTAACTTGTTTGAACTTGCAGAAACAATTGTGTACTTATTTAGAGTAGGAAAATTATTTAAAATTGATTTTGAGATTAAATCTTTTGCAAAATAGTTTGTGGTGACCTTACTGACCCTAGGAACCAACCCATGGTTTTAAAAATGAAAT
This sequence comes from Avena atlantica, assembly GCA_910589765.1. Taxonomy (NCBI): domain Eukaryota; kingdom Viridiplantae; phylum Streptophyta; class Magnoliopsida; order Poales; family Poaceae; genus Avena; species Avena atlantica. Next base: position 487,999,064 of record OU342739.1, on the reverse strand, counting down.
TGGGAAAATTTAGAATGGATTAATTGAATTAGTCTATTTCTAGCTAAATAAAGATAAGGGTTTTATTATGAAAAAGGATTTTTGGAATAAAAACCTTGGGAAAATATTTTGATTCAAAGCTACTGAACCAAAACACCAAGACTTGAGAGTTAGAAACTTTTGGTGAGAAACTTAAAGGTTTTTGATTTAATAAAACCATTTTTCCACCATATAAATATTGAATGGAATTTTAAAATAGTTTTGGGCAAAACCCTCTAACTAATGACTTTGCCATTTTGGTAAATGACCAATGTGGACTTTACAAAGTTATAAACCTAGTAGAGACCATCCTTGCAATAGAACCATCCTTTGCATACTTATGCATGACTTAGTTTCCTTCTTGTCTTGTGTGTGATTTTGTTTGAGTAAATGTGGTTTGGAATGTTAGTTGATTTGGTGTTTGCTTGATTGATTTGTAGTGGAATTAGCAAAGTGTGAGACTAGCAAGATCAAGGAGTGAACCCTCATTCCCTACCAAAAGGCAAGTGACACTATCATCAAAAGTCCTACTATTTTCTTATACTTAGTGGATTATAAAAATATGCATGAAAACAATTTTTGTACTTATGCTATGCTAAATCCTAATAGGATTCCCTATACACTCCTTAGTGAAAATATTGTAAGTTGTACATGCTTAGCCATGCTATATTTTGAAAAGAGATACATGTTGAGATTTTACAAAGGTTGAGAAAAGGACTTGTGTTTTACATAATAAAACAAGGACTCAATGAACCACCTAGGTGGAGGATACTTCAAGTTTTGGAGAAGGTGGCAACAAAAGGGTCCATGTTTGTGGGAATCACTTTGTGTTGTGCTCCAAAAGAAAACCACCTAGGAAACTTAGAGATTGAACATGTTTCTCCAATTGTGGCTTTCGTGTGCAACCACATGCTATTATGGCTCTGGCTTAGTCAACTACATTAGGAAGACCCATACATTGTCTTTAGTTACCGGACATGGGGATCTGGAATGCTTCATGGGGGCTGAAGACAAGCTAGCAATGATGTATGGGAGGACCTTTTGGAAAGACTTCGTCACATTCTCAGTCTGCCAGTACTCCGTCTTGGTGAGCACTAATCCAGTAGGCCACTGGTGGCAACAAGATGGGATTGTGTCATGTGGGTAAAGTGTACTCCTTCTGCAGAAGTTAATAAAATCTAAGTACTTAGCCGTGTCCCCGGTTATGGACAATACTGAGCAACTAAAGTTTGAACTATGGGAGATCTCGACATTCCAACTTCTAATATAAAAACTTGATGCACTTGGGGGTACCAAGGAATTCAAAGAGATTGGTTAAGCTTGTTGCACTTGGGGAGTTACCAAGGTGCTCAAGAGCATGATGTACTTGGGATTACCAAGGAACTCATGAGATTTCATAAAACTTGTTGCACTTGGGGTTACCAAGTAGCTCAAGGGATTTTGACAAGTACTTGAACACTTGAGTTTCTACCAAGGAGTTCAAGGAACTTGGAAAAGAGATTTGACAAAGGACTTAAAACCCTTTTTGAAAAGATAGGATAAAATAATGCTTTATGCAAATAAGCCTTAAACTCTACCTAGCCAAATATGCATATAATGATAGGATCCACTCTTATTATACATAGAAGTGAAGCTTGCCAATACAATTCAAAATGTATTGACCCTTGTGGCTGTAACTTGTAATGTTGCAGGTTGATTGTTTTTTAAATGAAGATTGTTTGATTGACTAGGACTACAAAGTCTACAACCAACATCTGCCTGTGGCACTTTGAAGATGAAGGACCCATGACTATAGTTATTCCGCTGCAATGTAATGTAATAGCCAAATGAGCTATGTATGATGTAATAGAATTATGTTATTCCTGGTTATAAAGTTATAATATGACCTTTGTATCTTGATATTACATCTTAACTGTGGATGCTAGCTATTGATCCAAGGACTAGCATTGTAAAACACAGGAGGACTCTACCTTATTAGGTTGGGACCTCTACAAGATCTTAGGCGAAGCAATATGTTTCAATCAGAGCCGCGCGATTAATTTAGATCCAACGGCTCAGAAGCGTGATCCAGCGCGAAGCGGTACTAACCAGTTAGAAGTTGTCGCGTGGCACAGATTTCGTTTTAAATTTCTGATTTGAATCTATTAGATGTTTGATTTTGTTTTAATCATAACTTTTGATTCCCACGTCCAAATTTGATGAATTTTATATCAATGGAATCAGGAGAGAACTCCCTTTCCATATATGAAATGTGTTTAAAGTTTTGTTTCTGTTAAAATGATTATTTTTACAGAAACATGTGTAGGCCTACTTTGTGTATATAAATTATTTGAGAAATGTTTTAATATTCAAATAAGGTTTTTTTGGCAAGATTTGAACTTGTTTATGAATCAGTACTGTGCACTTGTCATGTTTGGTATAGAAAATCATCACATATCATATTGCATGCATTCATATATTTTTGCTTATATATATTTTGTTTGTGATTTGGTGTTATCATTTTATGTGTAGATTTTGGTGCAAATAGTGATTGTGATTGTGAGGATTGTAACTACTCTACAAACTACCAAGGCAAGTGCTGATCCATGATTTTATTCCTATGTTTTTCAAATATGCATTAGAAATATTTTGCTAGACTTGCATGGATAAATTTTGGTCTTTATATGCTATGCTTGGTAAATCCTAGTAGTTGTAGAATTGCTAGAAATCTCTAAGTTAAGATGCTTATCTATGCCATGCTTAGACTAGATAGTAGCAACCAAGGGTGGTTATATGTTCATGCTATGAATAAATATTTCTAAGTCTTTGGACTATGTTTTTGCTTAATAAAACAACTAAGTGAATGAATCACCTAGGTGGAATGGTTGTGAATGGGTTATGTTGAGTGGTTACACAAGGCCCATTTCTATGGTTTACCTTGTGTATCTCACTTTTGGAAAGCCACCCAGGAACAAAGGGATTTGAGAGGCCAAATGTTAAGAAGCTTCTAGTGCAGCCACTTGGCAATATGGGCTCTGCCTGGATCATATAGGTTGCAATAACTTAGCCATTTGGACAGTTGGTGGTAGTGGGATGATAGGTTGGAGCGCGTCCATTTGGTATAAGGGAAGGCTTCTGAAAGGTCCTGTCTTGGTGAAAAAATCAAGTCTTGTGGGGAAAGTGCACAACCTCTGCAGATGGAAGAATCTAAGTACTTAGCCATGTCCCTGGTATTGGACAATTTGAGCATCAAGACATGGAAGCTATCAAGAATCTCCTCATCCCAAATTCTAAGTAAAACTTGTGGTTGAACAAGGGTGAAGGACCCCAATGTCTATTGGTGGTTCCTTGGGAAAAGTTTTGACAAAGAAAAACTTAGTGTTTTCAACTGATAGGCAAAACCTATTTTGAGCAAAGCAAGCCTAAGCTACACTTAGACAAAAATGCATATAGAATATAGTCAACCAATATACTACTAGGGTATCACTTGCCAATACTATTCCAATGTATTGACCCACTGTGGCTGTAACTTGTGATGTTGCAGGTTATTCTGATGATGATTAGGAGTCATGAGTCTACACTCAACATGCTTGCCTATGGCACATGAAGATGAAGACTTATTTATCTATTTACTCATTTAATCTCTTGTACTAGGCATGTGGCCATGGAGTTGTAAAAGACTATATTTGTCTCTGGAATGACTGTAATAATGACCTTTGTTTCTGTGTACTTCATCTTAAACTGTGGATGCTAGCATTGATCCATGGACTAGCATTGCAATCACAGGTATCCTTTTCCTTTATAAAGGAGGGATCTTACAGATGGTATCAGAGCACTGTGTTGCCTGTAGGATTATGACCCTAGGATTGGAAACCACTAAGGAAAAAAATTTCAACAACTTCCACACTTGTCTTTTCTTCTCGTAAACTTTTCTAATCTTCTTTCCCATCTCTATTTGTAGATGAACTCCATCAATGAAGCCGTGAAGAAGGGACCACTCATGACAATGATTTTGGAATGTGAGACAGAGTTCCCCAAGGCTCTCAAGGACCTCATGGTTGCCATGGGAATACATGGTGCAACTGTGTACAAAGGTTTTCATGTGATGGATGAAGGAGTTGAGTACTGGTGGGTGCAACTTCACTTGTATAAAAACAAGGAAGACAACCACAAGGACTCAGGATTCTGCATGGTCACCAACACAATGATGCACACCACATTCTTTGATTCAGCAAGGGATGCAGCTTGGAGGGCCATCAAAGAACTTGGTGATAAAATCAAGTGCAGAATGCTTAACACTTAGAATGATCTTAAGGAAGAGAAGAAACATACCCAAGAGTTAGAGGCTACCAATCAAAGCCTAAGGAATGACATCATATACTTAGCAATGGATTCATGTGATCAAGATAAACAGATTGCCTCTAGGGATGCCTTGTTAGCCAACTTGGCAAGTGAGATGGGATTGTAAGCGTTCTTCGTTAGTTGGACCACCACACTTATCATTTTATTTTCCAAAATGTTGTTAACCTTGGTTGTTTGTAATGGATCCATGTATGCCATGACTTGTGTGTTTGATTTCCAAATTTATTCATGTGATGCCTTGTCTTGTGATTTGTATTAAATTGTGTTGATTCTAACTTTTCCTATCTTATTAAATAGATGCCTAATGTTACCATTAGCATTGTTGAAGAGTTCCAGGGAACTCGTTTTGGCCCTCGTATTATTGAGCTCACTAGTTTCCTCAATCTCCCTCTTCCTACCATCATGGTGCTTCCCCTCACCAAGTTTGAGAGGAAAGACCTTTGGGGATTCAAGGTCAATCAGCCCGGACGCCAGACTGAGCCTACCATGGAGGCTATCATCTTCAAGCTCATGCACGATGACAAGGAGAGAAGCCTATAGGTAGTCATGCAGGACTTGATTGGACGTCTGTTAGGGAGACACTCTCGACAGGTTAGAGGTACTCACTTCCACACCTTCGGTAGACGTGATGAGGATGGTGAGGCCATTGACTTCGAGGACACTTCGAGGGAGACAGCAGAGCCGATTCGTCTATACCTCCAGGACTTAGAGGTTCTTCTTAGGCACGTGGACACTGATAGGACCAACGTCATGCTCAGCAATGACGAACTCCAGGTGCATCTTCGTGAGAAGGACAAGCTCTTCGCGGAGCAAGATGAGATAGTCAAGGAGATGGAGGCCAAGTTCGAGAGTCAGGACAGAAAGTTCAAGAGTCAAGAGAAGCGAGTCCAAGATAGGAACAAGAGGATTCGAGACATGACTGTGGAACTGGAGGCCAAGGACTTCGAGCTCGAGCATCAGCAGAATGTGATTGAGAGGCTTCGTTCTCAGAAGAGGGCTCTCAAAGCCAAAGTAGAGACCTTGACCACCAATGTCGAGGAATACAAGACCGCTATGGAGAATGCAGGTCTTACATTTGTTGAGTAGGAGGGTTGATGCCGAGGAGTAGTGATGACTACTCATTTATCATTTATTTATCATGCTTTTTATTGAGTCGCAATGACCATCCAACATGTGGTGGCTTGCTATTGGTGTGTTTACTTTGAAAACTTGTTGTCTTTGTTGTTGAACTTTTACTATTGTGATGCATGTTTGGTGAATTTTTATGTGATGTATTATGCATGTTAGCATCTATGGGTATCTCATTCTTATCTCTATTGACCAAACCACAGATGCCTCCCCGACGTGCCAATCCCAACCCCAACAACAACAACATCACCCCTGAGATGCAGCAAATGATGATAGCTCAGACTCAGCTGATGCAGATGATGACTATGTTCATCCAGAACCAGAACAACAACAACAACAACAACAACAACAACAACAACAACAACAATAACAATAACAACAACAATAACAACAACAACAATCAGAACAACCCACCGGGTTTTGACATGCTTACCAGGTTCTTGAGATTGAGGCCAGCAAAGTTCTCAGGAACAACTGATCCTATGGTGGCCAATGATTGGCTATGCTCTGTGAACAAGGAATTGGTAACAGTTGGCTGTACCGATGAAGAGAAAGTCAGATTTGCAGCTCACTTGTTGGAAGGACCAGCAGCTACTTGGTGGGATAATTTCCAAATCACCACTCCCATTGAGGATGTGACATGGGCTATCTTTGAAGATGGTTTCCATACTGCTCACATCTCATCCGGAGTGATGAGTTTGAAGAAGAAAGAGTTGCATAACCTGAAGCAGTGCCACCGCAGCGTGGCTGAATATATTGAAGAGTTCAACAATCTTGCGCGTTATGCACCGGATGAAGTTGACACTGATGCTAACACTACTAGGAAAATGGTCGTCTGTGGCGCACCTAAAAGGCCCATCCGTGGCGCACCTGTAGTGCGCCACGGGCCTTGCGCTACGGCTATCTCTCAGCCGCGGCGCACTGCCTAGTGCGCCACGGTTGTGTAGAGATAGGCGTAGCGCACCTCCTAGTGCGCCACAGAAGTTTGGCGTGGTGCGCTACCCCTTGGATCTTCTGTGGCGCACTACCTAGTGCGCCACTAAACATCCATGGTGCGCTTTAGGTGTAGTGCGCCACAGAAGGTAGACCATGTGCGCCACAGATGTATTTTTTGTTTTTTTTAATTTCCAAGCCAGATTATATGCAATACAGATTATATACAATATTACAGCAGATATACACACACAGATACAAGATATACAATTATATATATAAATACTCAATATGAAAAATAAGATTGAAACAAATACATATAGATAAGTCTCATACATGAATACATAGTCCAAGTTACATTGTTTTGATCATGTTACAAAGTAGTAGTTGGTGACATGCGAATACATGTGTCGATCGAACAAGTTAGATCTCGGAAGCTCGCCTAGACATCTAAACTAGCTAGCTAGACACAAACGCGGGATAAATAACCAAAGAAGATAAGCATGATCACCGCCGCGACGAAGGTGTAGGTCTTCATCCGGTTCCTTGTCCTAACTCCCGCTAGATAGCGCGTGTATCTATCTTCCGCCTCCGCCATAGTGTTGTACCCTTTGTAGCTATTGCCGCTGAAACGGTGCACCTGTCTCCGGCAGTCTTCCCAATCATCGTAGACTCCGGGAACCCGTCCCTTGTACACGACGAACCACGTCATCTACAAGTTGACAATAATAACTAACCGGTGATTGAAAAAACAAGTATAATTAAAGTCTCATATGAAGATACACTTATAGAAAGTACTCTTAAATCAAAAAGAGCAAACTCAAAAAGCATGCCTCATATATAACTAGCTAGGTCGTTGGACACAGGAATATGCTTATGACGGGACTGTTAGCCAAGTAGGATGCACAATTCCTGGACTTGTGCATATCACAAGGCTAACAGTCCCGTCATAGCACATTCACATATATATTGTGCCACGACATTTCAATCATCGGCATATTCTCGAAAAAGACAAAAATAACTCGAAAAGAATGCCTCATATATAACTAGCTAGGTCGTTGGACACAGGAATATGCTTATGACGGGACTGTTAGCCAAGTAGGCTGGACTTGTGCATATCACAAGGCTAACAATCCCGTCATAGCACATTCACATATATATTGTGCCACGACATTTCAATCATCGGCATATTCTCGAAAAAGACAAAAATAACTCGAAAAGAATGCCTCATATATAACTATATAGGTCGTTGGACACAGGAATATGCTTATGACGGGACTGTTAGCCAAGTAGGATGCACAATTCCTGGACTTGTGCATATCACAAGGCTAACAATCCCGTCATAGCACATTCACATATATATTGTGCCACGACATTTCAATCATTAGGAAAGGGGTTTTCTATCCCCTTGGATCTATACTCTTCGTCCTCCTTATTCCATTTGGCCTCTGCGGTTCTGTATCCACCAGATCCGAGATGGTGATGACCTATATTCATCGCCTGCAGCGCCTTTCCCCGATTACTATTGGCCAGGGCTCTTTCGGATTCACACCTCTCCTTGAACTCCCAGAACTGATCTTCGGTGATCTGCGGGTCAATCTTCTGGATCTCCTCGAGACTTTTGCCTTCTTTATAGATCTTCTTCTTTATCCGGGTTCTCCAGCTGGCCAGGGCGGTGCTCATCTTTGTGAGGGCGGATTTGTTTACTTCGTTCCCATGATAATTTGTGTTCTGATACTTAGCGGGGAACTTGTATCTTGCGTGCAGCTTCTCGAAGAGGAGTGTGCGCAAGTGGCCATTATCTTTATGCCGGAGATTCTCGGTGTTGATCGAGATGGTTGTCCGGGTGATCGCCGCCACTTGCCCACCGTACCCTTTGACGACAAGGGCGGGCTCCAAAGGAACCCCTGATGGGCTCACTTCGGTAATTTCCTCCCTGACCGTGCCAACCGTGTTCGGGCGCCGGTCCTTCGGCTTCTTCTTCTTAGGAGGGTTGCTACCACTCCCTGTGCCCTCGCCGCCATCAGTGGTTTCATCGTCCGCCGTTCCTTCGGCTTCTTCCTCCGCGTCTTCCATCTCATCATCCTCGCTCTCCGAAGGATGGTATTCTTCATCGTCTTCTAGACGCTGGGCCGCCTCCCAGAATGTCAATTGTTTATTCGGAGGTCTGAGTTCTCCTTCAGCGCTGATGCGCTTAGAACATCCAGCCTCGTCGTTGTCACACATCTTTGCACTAATAAAAAACAAATAATTGGTTAAATGCACGGAAAAATCCGGCATGACCTTTGCTAATTTTCTTAAACTAGGAGTGCCCGATTTCTGCCGAAACGGAAGTTAATCAACATTCCGGCAAAAATCGGGAATCATTTCATACAAGAACCTGCATACACACATAATAAAGTGCTTCATATATAAGCACATGCACAATTTCAAGGTGCTGTTGTCCCAGCATAGATAGTAGCAAAACCAACACTACTCTATTTTTCCTTCCAAACCATTTCACAACCACATCCATCCAGTCCCAGCACAGTGCCACAACCATATATACTTTTGTTATCAATTTAAGCATAGCCATATTGCTGTCATTTGTACTATTTCAGTTCTGTGAACAAATGACAACAAAGACCAAGTGACAGCAAGCAAATGAGAATACAACAAATGACCAAGTTCTATACTAGAAGATCTTTACAGCAAGTGACAGCAAGCGAACGACCAAGTGATGACAGCAAGCAAATCAACACATATAGATTATTCAAAAAGAACAAGTTCCATTCCTGGTTTTCCATAAGGACCAAACCACAGAAGCAACACCTACTGCTACCAAACTTCACAGAATAAAATGGCACTATGTTCGAATGTTTTCAGGAATATATTATTACAGAACACTAAAAGGCACACTTGTTGGGCAATGACTGTAGATTATGAATAAAAGGAAACATAAAAGCTAAAGGTCCTTAAATTTGGCATTCCATCCCTGGATCCATCTATCTATTCCTTGGCCACTCAGCGAATGCAAAATGTAAAGCAGATATTTCTCAGAACTTGCTAATAGATTTTTAAGTCCAAAGAAAGAAGTTACCATCTGAACCAAAAGGTACTCAAACAACATTAGTGCCTAAACTGTGCTGGCATTCATATATAAAATTTTCAGCAGTTTCATAAACCAAGGAAATTAAGTTCAGAACATAAACAGGCGAGTGCCTTCAAATCAGGTAAGTAACCAATGTTCTATGAATTGTTAAATTTATTTCATCAGAAAAAGAGAAGTGGCACTGACAAAAAAAAGGATAGATGGAGGTGCTTGAGTACCACTGCCCAACAGAACCTTAGGTACAGTAATAGATCTCCCTTGCAAAAAAAAAGAAAATCAAATTGTTTAGCCAAGCGGCCCACTCCTTGTACTACAGCTATGGCCTCACGAGAAGTGTGAAGGCCTGGGATGGAAGATAGGCCTGCTACTGAACATGAAGCCGTCTCTACGGAGTGTATGCCTGGTACAGAAACTTTGGTACAGTACCACCATCTTACATCTAGACTAAGGTGAAAATGTTGTTATTCCTCTTGAGGGCAGTGTAAAACTGACAAGTTAAATCTCTGTATGTGGTGCGTGTTGATGTCCAGAATTAAGTTGTTAAATTTAACAATGTAAAAACCAGTTGTTAAATTTGATGTAGATGCTGCATTATGTACTGGAACTAACGAGGATGGTACAAACTTTGAGGTCCTATTTCTGTCCAAAATGTGTACAGTATGTGTCACTGTTTAAAGCACCATCTTGAAAACTTACATGACAAATATGACAAACCTTATCTTCAATTCTCAATTTTTCAAGATAACCCATATGGCCATTTGCTAGTTTTTACTGATAACCTTTATAGTTTAGATTTTCTTTTGCCATGTGAATAATTCAATGTGAGCGGTAGCTAGGCAAAATGTAGCAGTGAAATGTTGAACTAAAGAGTTAGAGCAATTTTCCCAAATTAGAGAACTCCTACCCATGTACCCACACATTAATATTTCTATCAAATAAAATCAAGGAAAATGACTCCTAAAGTAATCTGCCTAAGTCTTGGTCTAATTCGTTCGCCAGTTTCTGCATCTTCTTCAGTAAAATTCTAGAGTTTTATCTCAAATTTGGGAACAACACACATCTAGAAAGGCGCAGAGGATAAACCTAAGGCCAAATATGACATTATCATGGCCAACTAAAGGAGATAGGATTGAATCAAGAGAGCAGGACATGGAGCGACACCTACTGAACCCTAACCATGGCCTGCAGAGAGAGAGAGGGGAGAGAGAGGGAGAGAGGGAGAGAGGGAGAGAGGGGAGAGGCGACGCTCACCTCTGACGGGCGGACGACGACGGGCGAACGACGGCGGCCTCCACCTCCTGAGACGCGGCGGCTGCCCCTCCTCGGACACGGGCCTCCTCCTGAGACGCGGGCCTCCTCCTGAGACGCGGGGAGCCCTCCTCCTCCTCAGACGCGGCGGCGGCGGATCGAGAGCGGCGGCGGCAGATCGTGCTCGATTGGGCTGAGAGATGGAGAGATGGGGATGAGAGAGGGGGGTCGAGCGCACGTGTGTATAAATCCACTTAGGCGTAGCGCACTGGGGCATAGTGCGCTACGGATATCTGTAGCGCACTATGGGCTAGTGCGCTACGCCTATCGGCTTCTAGCTACTGGATAAGAGAACTACAGTCCCACTAGCTAACAACTATACTAGCCTATCCCACTGGTTCTGCCCACTACTCTATTCTAAACCTGAGAGCACCCAGGTTCGAATCCTGGTGCCCCAATTTTTTGTTTTGATTTTAAAAACACTTTTAAATATTCCAAAAAATGCCCAAAAGTGGTGATATATGCCATAGAAGTTTTATTTTGATTTTAAAATACTTTTAAATATTCCAAAAATGCCCAAAAGTAATAATATTCCAAAAATGCCCAAAAATATGATTTAAAGTATAACTAAATTTCATAATACTTTGTTCATGAATATTACAATCTTTTTTGACCACGCGTTTACAATATTTTTTGAGCTAGCGTTTTACAATCTTTTTCCCTTCTTTGTCGCGGTTGAATAATTTAGCCCCGGCACTTTAATGTTTCTTCTTTCGAACGGGCTACCTTTTTTGGGTAGGGTTGTCCTTTTTCTTCTTGTGATGTATGTTGCTGCATCGTAGTCGTCGTCATCTTCAATCTTTGGATCGCCGTACTGGTCGAAGTCATGCTCGTTGGCGACTCCATCCATTCCGATGATGTTTCTTTTTCCTCTCCTCACGACAACACGGCTAGGCTTTGTCGGGTCGGTAATGAAAAAACATTGGTCCACTTTGGTAGCCAGTACCCACGGTTCATTTTTCGCGGCCACGTTTGCACCGGCGGCCTTGGATTTGGCTGCTTCGGGTATAACCATGGTTGTGAAATACCGGTCTTCTCTTTCGACGCTCTTTGCCCATCTGACACGGAACATCGGCACCTTTTCTCCACAGTAGTCGAGCTCCCAGATCTCCTCGATTCTTCCGTAGAATCTTTCCTTTACGTTGTCATCGGTGTAGAATTCCGACGTTACGCCTGAGTTCTGATAATCACACTTGTTGTCCTTTTCCTCCGTGTAGAATGTGTAGCCGTTGATATCATACGCCTGATAGGTCACCAGGTTTTGCATCGGTCCCTGTGACAAGGTGAATATGATCTTTTCCATGTCAGAAGAATGCGAGCGCGGGGGATTATCAAGGAGCGTCTGCCTAAACCAACGCGTGAAATCTGAGTTGTGCTCTTTGATTATTTCTCCCTGCGTCCTCTGTATACCCCGATCACTGTACTTCTTCTCGATTAACCTTTTGTGCTTCTGTACCCAAGGATCGAACAGTTCTAAATGCTGTAGCGCGACGAGGTTTGCTCGATCAAAGTCTGCGCGTCGAAAATCGAAGTCTGCATGCAGTATGCGACGACCCTCTCGGTGACCAGATCCGTCGAGCTTGCCAAGGTGTCTGTTGACGGGAAGACCGACAGGGTTCTCGATGTCTAGATAATTCGTGCAGAAAGAGATGCACTCTTCGGCCAGAAAGCCCTTGGCTATGCTTCCATCTGGACGGGACCTGTTGCGAACGTATCCTTTGATGTGTCCGTTCATCCTTTCGAACGCCATCATGCTGCGGAGAAACATCGGCCCGAGTTGTACGATGTCCTCCACGACATGGACCAGCAGATGCACCATAATGTCGAAGAATGCGGGTGGGAAGTAGACCTCAAGCTCACATAGTATCACCACGATCTCCTCCTGTAGCCTTCCGAGCTGATTCAAGCCAATCGACTTCCTAGAGATGACGTCGAAAAACTTGCATAGGCCAAATAACGTTTCACGGACGTGCTCGTCCATTATCCCTCTTAGTGCGACCGGAAGTACCTGCGTCATTAGCACGGCACAGTCGTGAGACTTCATGCCACTGAACCTCTGCTTCGCCTCGTCTAGGTATCTGCTTATCTTGCCCGCGTAGCCGTAAGGAAATTTGACTCCTAGAAGGCACTTGAAAAACTGTTTGATCTCATCCTGGCTTAGAGTGAAGCAAGAAGGAGGGCAGTAATATTCGTTCTTCTTGAACTTTTTACCCTTCCGACGACCTTGTGTCGTCTCCGACTCATGATCATCGTCATCTTCCTGATCATCAGGAGTAGTGCGTCCTCCGTGAAGCTCCTTCCGGATACCCAAGCATATCAGGTCGTGCCTTGCTTTCGGACCATCTTTCGTCCTATCTGGCATGTTGATTATGGTGGCGACCATACTCTCGCACACGTTTTTCATGATATGCATGATGTCGAGGCTATGAGGCGTGCGGAGAAACTTCCAGTATGGCAACTCCCAGAAAACAGACCTTGTTTTCCATACCTTCATCAGCGGCTTATCTTGTTGCTGCCTCTTTCTCTTCTTTCCAGGCTTAGGACAATATTTCCAGTTTTTCAGCAACTCTTCCACTTCTTCGCTGCTCCTACGCTCTGGGATTCCTCGGGTCTCTGATTTGCCATCGAACAGGTCTCCACGTTTTCTCCATGGATCATTCTTGCCGAGCCACCTCCGGTGCGCCATGAACACGGTTTTCGATGACCCTGGATCTTTCTCTAGTTGGAGATAGCTTGTGTTATCCATGCACCTAACGCATGCGTAGAATCCTTGGATAACCTGCCCCGAGATATACCCGCAACCTGGATAGTCTTGCACCGTAGTGACCAACGCGGCTCTCATAGTGAAATAATCTTGTGCGACGGCGTCGTAAGTATTGGCTCCAGATTCCCATAACGTGGCTAGCTCCTCTTTCAACAGCCCGAGATACAGATTGATGTCGGTACCAGGTTGTTTCGGCCCTTGAATTAGCATACTCATTTGTATGTACTTCTTCTTCATGCACAACCATGGAGGGAGGTTGTACATCCATACAAACACAGGCCAAGTGTTGTGCGTGCTGCTCTGGCTACCGAACGGATTGAGTCCATCGGTGCTCGCACCAAGCCTGATGTTCCTCGAATCTCCACCGAATTCTGGGAATTCGAGGTCCAATGCTTTCCACTGGCTAGCATCTGAAGGGTGCGTCAGCAGCTCATCCTTTTTGGGGTCATCATCATCTCCTGGCTTCTTCCTTTCCGCATGCCATCGCATGAGCTTCGCTTCCTTAGGGTCCGCGAAATAGCGCTGCAGACGAGGGGTGATAGGAAAGTACCATACCACTTTTCGAGGTGCTTTCTTCCCTTTCTTGTATCGAATCACGCCGCACACCGGACATGTGGTTTTCTCCGCGTCCTCGCCCCGATAAATGATGCAATCGTTGATGCATACGTGATATCTAACGTGCGGTAGATCGAGAGGACAAACGATTTGCTTGGCATCCTCGATACTAGTTGGACATGTGTTCCCCTCCGGGAGACGATCGTGCCAGAATGCCATCATATCGTCGAAGCTTGCGTCGCTCAATTTGTGCTTTGCCTTCATCTCCATAGCCTTGAGCGTTACATTCAACCGGGTATCATCGGGCCTGCATCCTTCATACAATGGAGTAACCGCGTCTTTCTCAAGTTGCGCAAGCTTGGCTTTCTCTCTAGCGGCAGCCCTGGCGTTACTCGTCTGCTTGAGAAGCAGCTCTTGCACATAAGGGTCCCGCACCCAGCCTGACGTTGTTCCATCGTCATCTGCTCCTCCGGCATCTAGATCATCATCATCCCGGTCTGCTTCCGCACCTTCACCATCTCCAGGAGACTCTTCATCATCTCGCTCGTTCTCGCCGTGATGATGATCATCGTCATGTTGGCCACCTTCTTCACCGTCTCCATCATCTACGCCATCGCTTATCCAACGAGTGTATCCATCCATGAAACCATGGCGGAGCAGGTGCGCCTGCAGATTCCCGGAATCTGGGTCGATCACCCAGTTGAGTTTGCATCTTCTGCACGGACATCTTATATCTGTCTTGTTATTTCGTATCATGTCGGCCGTCGCACATTTAAAAAATCTAGCCACAATTCCTTCGCTCATTATGCGGACCATTTTTGCTTGCACGATGTACACGGTACAATTTTGAAGTCTATTAGAACCACATAATGAATGCATGTATGCAATGGTCGATAGAAAATTTCGGCATGACCTATCCTAAAATTAGGACCTTTGCGAAATGCCAAAGTCTTGCCAAAATGGAAATGAATCAACATTTTGGCAAAACAAATGGCAACTTGTTCACATACAAACACAAGAGAGAGAGACCGATCCATACACACATGAACATATCATTATCCTCTCCATACACACATGCATGAGCATCATCGATACTCTCCATATACACACACATATGACCATCGATCCTCTCCACACATACACACATCATGAGCATCGATCATCTACATACATATGAGAACATGCATCATCCATATACACATGAACACATCCTTACATGGACAACTTACCGAGATGAGAGACCGATCGCGAGAAAGATGGAAAGGAGAGGTGCGCGCGTCGACCGGAGACGGATAGATGAGAGACCGGAGACCTCCTCTATTACTTATGTAACATCCAAACCAAGTTTTACATGCTAAAAATGGTGAATGTGTGGAGAAATTGAGGTGGGAAGGAGAAGATCCCGACTTGATCTAAGGAGGAAGAAGAAGGGGAAAGTGAAGTGTGGGGTGGTGGATGTGTGGGCACACATGTGCACATAAAGTGCTGTCCTAAAAGAATAGACACATCCGTGGCGCACACGGCCCTAGTGCGCCACAGGGAGTACAAACTTCTGTGGCGCACTAGGCCGAGTGCGCCACAGATGCTCCTAGTCCCTGTGGCGCACTAGGCGGAGTGCGCCACAGAAGTTTGTGGCCGTTTCAGAGCAGAGGGGGGCATGCGCTTAGGCGTAGCGCACCAGGCACATGTGCGCCACAGATGACCCTAACAACCGTGGCGCACTTGACTGTAGTGCGCTACAGATGTTTGGCGTGTGGCCAACAGGGCCCTGGCCCACACACATCTGTGGCGCACTATAGTCATGTGCGCCACGGTTGTTATAGTTATTAGTAGGGCACTACCCACAGGTGAGCCACGCCTGTTTTAGCCGTGGGACACTTCAACCATGTGAGCCACGGATGTGCTGATTACCTATAGCCGTTTTCCTAGTAGTGTAAGAGGAAGGAAACATTCCTTGAAGGGTTGAATGATGAACTGAACCTGCAGTTAGCTGTGGCATATGTTCCCACATACCAGTCTCTTTGTGACAAGGCTGCTATTTTGGAGAACAAGATGAAGCAAGTTGAAAGTAGGAAGAGAAAGCACTCTGACAAGCATAGCTCGGGATCGTCTCACAAGCATTCCCATTATGATGATAGTGGGAGTTCAGGATCCCACAAGCATGGGAAATTCAACAAGCACCACAACCACAACCGTCATCATGACAACAAGCATCACCGTAGTCATGACAATGACAAGTACAAGAATCACAAGGGTGGATACAAGAGCCACAACAGTGGTAGTGGAAGTGGCAGTGGAAGCCATCCTGTCAAGAAGGATCTTAGTCAGGTTGAGTGTTTCAAGTGCAAGAATATGTTGGAATTATGCCCTAGAGGCAATAATAAAGATGTTATTATTATAATTCTTGTTCATGATAAAGTTTATATTCCATGCTAGAATTGTATTAAGCGGAAACATTAATACTTGTGTGGTTTGTGAACAACACCGTGTCCCTGGTACGCCTCTAAGGACTAGCTCATTGATCAATGATGGTTAAGGTTTCCTAACCATAGACATGAGTTGTCAATTGATAATGAGATCATATCATTGGGAGAATGATATGATGGACAGACCCAAACTAAGCGAAGCAATTAGATCGTTTCATCGTGTTCATCTTTGCGAAGCTTTTCCTATGTCAAATATTGTATTCCTTAGACCATGAGATAATGCAACTCCCTGGTACCGGAAGAAAGCTTTGAGGTCATCAAACGTCATCCTATGAGAGGGTGATCATAAAGGTGTCTCTCAGGTGATCGGAAAGTATCTGTTGGGTTGTATGTATCGAGATGGAATTTGTCCCTCCCAAGTCGGAGAGATATACTTCGGGCCCACTCGGTAATCGATATCAACACCGCTTGCAAGCATGTGGTTAAGGAGTTAATCACAAAGTGATATCGGATTACGGATCGAGTAAAGTACTTGCTGTGAACGAGATTGAACTAGGTATGACGGTACCAACGATCGAATCTGGGGCAAGTAAAATATCGCGAGACGAAGGGAATATATATATGGGATTGATTGAATCCTGGCATCGTGGTTCATCCGATATGATCATCGATGAATGTGTGGGAGTCAATATGGGTGCCCAGACCCCGCTGTTGATTATTGATAGAAGATCATGTCTGCATATTCTCGAACCCGCAGGGTCACACACTTAACGTGTCTCGACGCTAGGATAGATAATTGGTTTATGAATTTTTGTTCGGAGTCTCGGATGGGATCCGGGATATCACGAGAGGTTCCGGAATGGTCCGGAGAATAAGATTCATATAAGGCAGTGCAGTTTTTGGAGTTCGGAATTGTTCCGGGTTAATCGGTATTGTACCGGAAGCTTCTAGAACCTTCCGGAAGGGGACCAACGTGGCCCCACCTTCCGGGAGGGGGCATGGGACTATGAGGGAGTGTCCTGGCCGCATTGGGCCAGGGGCACAAGGCCCCATAGGGCCCAGCCGATTCTAGAGAGATTTGACTCGTTTAAATCTCGGGATAGAATTTCTAGATAAGGGAGAGTTTAAATTGTTTAAACTAGAGATAAGATTTCTAGATAAGGGAGAGTTTAAATTGTTTAAACTAGAGATAGGCTTGGAGGAGGGGAAAGGGCTGGCCGCCCCCCCTCTATATATAGAGGGGTGGTGCGCCCCCTCCCCCCTACACACCTTCCTCCAAGCTCTAGCTGCCTTGCTACCTTCCTCTCTCCCTCCCGACTGTTTGTAGGCGAAGCCCTGCAGCAGAAATTCTCCACCATATACACCACGCCGTCGTGTTGTAGATCCAATCTATCTCTCCACCATACTCGCTGGTCCGAGGAAGGAGGAGACGTCGAGGTGCTGCACGTGTGCATCTCACGGAGGCACCGCCACTTGTGGTGCTAGATCGGATCGGATCGCGAGGAGGAGAAGCGAGTACGACTACATCACCCACGTTCCGACGAACGTTCCGCTGTGCGAATCTTCAAGGGTATGAAGATCTAATCCAATCTCTCTCGTTGTTTGCATCTCCTAGATTAGATCTTGGCTTTCCCTCTGTTCGCTCCGTAGAAAACTTTGATTTACTATGCCGCGAAACCCTTCAGTGGTATCAGAGCTAGATCTATGCGTAGATGTGTTTCACGAGTAGAACGCAACATGGTTGTTGCGGGCGTTGATGTTTTCTGTTGCAAGCCTCTTGTTTGTGTTCTTCTTATGACGCGGGATAGTG
Source organism: Avena atlantica (assembly GCA_910589765.1). Classification (NCBI taxonomy): domain Eukaryota; kingdom Viridiplantae; phylum Streptophyta; class Magnoliopsida; order Poales; family Poaceae; genus Avena; species Avena atlantica. Next base: position 487,980,690 of record OU342739.1, on the reverse strand, counting down.
AGATTGAAGCGGTCCAGGCCAACCTTACGCGACGTCGTTCGCGAGACCGGCTCCGCACTTGACGTGTGGCTTGTACCACACATGCGGCTGGTGGATGTCAGTTTCTCTCACTATAGTTGTCATGGGATTACCACCGGAGTTTGGCAACCATAATATCACCGTTGTGGCTTTCCGTAGGGAAGAATCGTTCTTGGCATCTACTCCCATAAGCCACGTAAAACATGCAACAACAAAGTAGAGGCGTCTAACTTGTTTTAGCAGGGAGTGTTTTCTGTGATGTGGTATGGCCCAAGATGTGATGTGTATATTGTATGCGATGATCATGTTTTGTAATGTTTCACGACTTGCATGTCGATGAGTACACAACCGGCAGGAGCCATATGGTTGTCTTTATAATTGTGTATGACCTGCGAGTCAACTTCTTATACGCCATGTAATAGCTTTACTTTATCGCTAAGTAGTTAGCAATAGTTGTAGTTGCTATTCGTGGTGGAGGCAATCATGGTGGAGTGATGGAGATCATGCCGGAACGCACAAGATGGAGATCATTGCGCGAAGATTGGCTATACCATGTCACATAAAGTTATATGCATGTGATGTTTATCCCTTTTATGTATCTTATCATGCTTAGATCGCGACGGTAGCATTATAAGATGATTCCTCACTTAAAGATCAAGATAAAAACTGTGTTCTCCCCAAGTATGCACCGTTGCGAAAGTTCGTCGTGTCCAAGCATCACGTGTTGATCGGGTGCTATAGACTCTACGCTCACATACAACGGGTGCAAGCCAGTTTTGCACACGCGGAAATACTTGGGTCTAACTTGACGAGCCTAGCATGTACAGACATGGCCTCGGAACACAAGAACCGAAAGGTTAAGCATGAGTCATATGAATGATATGATCGACACTTCGTTGTCCACCATTGAAACCACATCTCTTCTCGTGATGATCGGATTAGGTGTGGTGAATTTGGATCGTGTTCACTAAACAACTTGAGGGATGTTGAATTTAGTGGGAGTTCATCTAGTAATTTGATTAAGTTGAACTATTTATCATGAACATAGTCTAAATTGTACTTGCAAATACTGTAGATCACATGGCCAAATCCAACTTCAACTTCAACGTTTTTGCTGAGAAATAATAGCTTAGGAACAATGGGTCTAACTTCACCAATTGGTTCCGCAATCTAAGAATCATTCTGTCTGGCGGACAAAAGGACTATGTCCTTGGTAAAGCGTTAGGTGACCCCCCTGCTGCAACTCCACCGGCTGATGAGAAAGCTGTCTATCAGTCGCGCAAAGATGATTATGGTGTGATTAAGAGCACCATGTTGTTTGCTATGGAACCGGAGCTTCAAAATTGTTTTGAAACCTATCCCGGGCCCTTTGAGATTCTCGAGGAGCTGAAAACCATGTTTCAGACTCAAGCCCGTTCTGAGAGATATGAGATCTCTGAGAAGTTCTTTATCTGCAAGATGGAGGAAGGGAGTTCCGTTAGTGAGCACGCCATAAAGATGTCGGGCTACACTCAACGCCTTGAGCAACTGGAATGCACGATTCCAGAGGAGCTCAAGATTGACAGGGTTCTGCAATCACTCCCTCCCAACTACAAAAGTTTTGTAGTGACTCATAATCAGATTGGTTCCACTGATACGATCACCGAGCTCTTCGCAAAGCTGAAGGCTGCGGAGGTGGACATCAAGAAGGATAATCATGTGTTGATGGTCAACAAGCCCTCCTTTAAGAAAGGTAAGGGAGCAAAGAAGCCCTTCAAGAAAGGCGGCGGCAAGCGCGTTGCCCCTGCTGAGAAGAAGCTCACTGGTCCCAAGCCGGACACTGAGTGCTTCTATTGCAAGGACAAGGGTCACTGGAAGCGCAACTGTCCGAAGTACTTAGCGGACAAGAAGGCTGGCACCATCAAAGGTATATTTGATATACATGTTATTGATGTTTTCCTTACTAGCCCTAGTTGTAGTGCCTGGGTATTTGATACCGGTTCAGTTGCTAATATTTGTAACTCGAAACAGGAGCTACGGAATAGACGACGGCTTGCGAGGGATGAGGTGACGATGCGCGTTGGCAACGGATCAAGAGTTGATGTGATGGCCGTCGGCACGCTCTCCTTAGTTTTAACTTCGGGATTAGTTTTAAACCTTAATAAATGTTATTATGTGCCTGCGTTGAGCATGAACATTATTTCCGGATCATGTTTATTGCAAGACGGTTATTCATTTAAATCGGAGAATAATGGTTGTTCTATTTATATGAGTAACATCTTTTATGGTCATGCACCTCTTGTGAATGGTTTATTTCTTCTAAATCTCGAAAGGGATGAAACACACATCCATAACATTGAGGCTAAGAGATGCAAAGTAGATAGTGATAATACTACTTATTTGTGGCACTACCGTCTAGGTCATATTGGAGTAAAGCGCATGAAGAAACTCCATTCTGATGGACTTTTGGAGTCTCTTGATTTTGAATCATTTGACACATGCGAACCATGCCTCATGGGCAAGATGATCAAAACCCCGTTCTCCGGTATGATGGAGCGAGCAACGGACTTGTTGGAAATCATACATACCGATGTATGCGGACCAATGAGTGTTTCGACGCGCGGTGGATATAGCTATTTCCTCACTTTTACCGATGACTTAAGTAGATATGGGTATATCTATTTAATGAAACATAAATCTGAAACATTTGAAAAGTTCAAGGAATTTCAGAATGAAGTGGAGAACCATCGTAACAGAAAGATTAAGTTTCTACAATCCGATCGTGGAGGTGAATATTTGAGTTATGATTTTCTCACGCATCTTAAAGCAAGTGGAATCGTTTCACAACTCACGCCACCCGGAACACCACAGCGCAATGGTGTGTCTGAACGCCGGAATCGAACCCTATTAGATATGGTCCGATCAATGATGTCTCTTACTGATTTTCCGTTACCATTTTGGGGTTATGCATTAGAAACCGCTACATTCACTTTATATAGGGCTCCATCTAAATCCGTTGAGACGACACCGTATGAACTTTGGTTTGGTGCTAAACCTAAGTTGTCGTTTCTTAAAGTTTGGGGATGCGAAGCTTACATCAAGAAGTTGATGCCGGACAAGCTCGAACCCAAAGCGGAGAAATGCGTCTTCATAGGATACCCTAAGGAAACTATTGGGTATACCTTCTATCACAGAACCGAAGGCAAAGTGTTTGTCGCAAAGAACAGTTCCTTTCTTGAGAAGGAGTTTCTCTCGAAAGAAGTGAGTGGGAGGAAAGTAGAGCTAGACGAGGTTATTGAACCTTCTCTTGAATTGGAGAGTAGCGCAGCACCTGAAATTGTTCCAGTGCCGCCTGCACCAACAATAGAGGAAGCTAATGACAAGGATCATGAAGCTTCGGACGATGCTGCTACTAAACGTCGCAGGTCGACAAGGTCGCGTGCCCCTCCTGAGTGGTACGGCAACCCTGTCTTGACTGTCTTGTTGGTAGAAGACAGTGAACCTACGAACTATGAGGAAGCGATGATGAGCCCAGACTCTGAGAAATGGCTGGAAGCCATGAAATCCGAATTGGGATCCATGAACAAAAACCAAGTATGGACTTTGGTGGAACCTCCTAGCGACCGAAAGGCCGTTGAGTGCAAATGGATTTTCAAGAAGAAAACGGACGCGGATGGTAATGTTACCGTCTATAAAGCATGGCTTGTCGCAAAAGGTTTTCGACAAGTTCAAGGTGTTGACTACGATGAGACTTTCTCTCCCGTAGCGATGTTTAAGTCCATTCGGATTTTATTAGCAATTGTTGTGTTTCATGATTATGAAATATGGCAGATGGATGTCAAGACTGCTTTCCTCAATGGCAACATTGATGAAGAGTTGTATATGATGCAACCCGAAGGTTTTGTCGATCCTAAGGATGCTAGTAAAGTATGCAAACTTCAGCGTTCCATTTATGGACTGAAGCAAGCATCTTGGAGTTGGAACCTTCGTTTTGATCAAGTGATCAAGAGCTTTGGATTTGTTCCAAATTGCTACGAAGCTTGCATCTACAAGAAAGTGAGTGGGAGCTCGGTGACGTTTCTGGTACTATATGTGGATGACATATTGATTATCGGAAATGACATCAACATGCTTAACGATGTGAAGAGTTATTTGAACAAGTGTTTTTCAATGAAAGACCTAGGTGAAGCTGCTTATATATTGGGCATCAAAATCTATAGAGATAGACAAAGACGCCTGGTAGCTTTAAGCCAGAGTACATACCTAGACAAAGTTCTGAAAAGGTTCAGAATGGATAAGGCAAAGAAAGGTTCAGTGCCTATGTTGTCAGGTAAGATATTGAGCAAGGCTCAGTGTCCAGCTACGGTAAATGATAGGGAAGCTATGAGCAAAGTGCCTTATGCCTCGGCCATAGGTTCCATCATGTATTCCATGCTGTGTACTAGACCGGATGTGTCCAATGCTCTTAGTTTGACGAGCAGATATCAAAGTGATCCAGGAGTGGAACACTGGACAGCCGTGAAGAACATCCTAAAGTACCTAAATAGAACTAAAGAAATGTTCTTAGTCTATGGGGGTGATGAACAACTTGTCGTAAAAGGTTACGTCGATGCTAGTTTCGACACCGACAAGGATGATTCTAAATCTCAGACAGGATACTTTTATATTTTGAATGGAGGAGCTGTGAGCTGGAGAAGCTGCAAGCAAAGCGTGATCGCGGGATCTACAGTAGAAGCGGAATACATGGCTGCTGTAGAAGCGTCAAGTGAAGGAGTTTGGATCAGAAACTTCATCACTGAGCTTGGCGTGGTTCCAAGTGCATTGGACCCACTGGAGATATTGTGTGACAACACTGGTGCCATAGCACTCTCTAAGGAACCAAGATATCATCCAAAGACCAAGAATATCAACCGCAAGTTTCATATAATCCGAGATTATATAGCAGATGGAGATCTGAAGATTAGCAAAGTACATACGGATCTGAATGTCGCAGATCCATTGACTAAACCTCTTCCACGTGTAAAACATGATCAACACATATGTTGGAATTATGCCCTAGAGGCAATAATAAAGATGTTATTATTATAATTCTTGTTCATGATAAAGTTTATATTCCATGCTAGAATTGTATTAAGCGGAAACATTAATACTTGTGTGGTTTGTGAACAACACCGTGTCCCTGGTACGCCTCTAAGGACTAGCTCATTGATCAATGATGGTTAAGGTTTCCTAACCATAGACATGAGTTGTCAATTGATAATGAGATCATATCATTGGGAGAATGATATGATGGACAGACCCAAACTAAGCGAAGCAATTAGATCGTTTCATCGTGTTCATCTTTGCGAAGCTTTTCCTATGTCAAATATTGTATTCCTTAGACCATGAGATAATGCAACTCCCTGGTACCGGAAGAAAGCTTTGAGGTCATCAAACGTCATCCTATGAGAGGGTGATCATAAAGGTGTCTCTCAGGTAATCGGAAAGTATCTGTTGGGTTGTATGTATCGAGATGGAATTTGTCCCTCCCAAGTCGGAGAGATATACTTCGGGCCCACTCGGTAATCGATATCAACACCGCTTGCAAGCATGTGGTTAAGGAGTTAATCACAAAGTGATATCGGATTACGGATCGAGTAAAGTACTTGCTGTGAACGAGATTGAACTAGGTATGACGGTACCGACGATCGAATCTCGGGCAAGTAAAATATCGCGAGACGAAGGGAATATATATATGGGATTGATTGAATCCTGGCATCGTGGTTCATCCGATATGATCATCGATGAATGTGTGGGAGTCAATATGGGTGCCCAGACCCCGCTGATGATTATTGATAGAAGATCATGTCTGCATATTCTCGAACCCGCAGGGTCACACACTTAACGTGTCTCGACGCTAGGATAGATTGGATAATTGGTTTATGAATTTTTGTTCGGAGTCTCGGATGGGATCCGGGATATCACGAGAGGTTCCGGAATGGTCCGGATAATAAGATTCATATAAGGCAGTGCAGTTTTTGGAGTTCGGAATTGTTCCGGGTTAATCGGTATTGTACCGGAAGCTTCTAGAACCTTCCGGAAGGGGACCAACGTGGCCCCACCTTCCGGGAGGGGGCATGGGCCTATGAGGGAGTGTCCTGGCCGCATTGGGCCAGGGGCACAAGGCCCCATAGGGCCCAGCCGATTCTAGAGAGATTTGACTCGTTTAAATCTCGGGATAGAATTTCTAGATAAGGGAGAGTTTAAATTGTTTAAACTAGAGATAGGATTTCTAGATAAGGGAGAGTTTAAATTGTTTAAACTAGAGATAGGCTTGGAGGAGGGGCAAGGGCTGGCCGCCCCCCTCTATATATAGAGGGGTGGTGCGCCCCTCCCCCCTACACACCTTCCTCCAAGCCCTAGCTGCCTTGCTACCTTCCTCTCTCCCTCCCGACTGTTTGTAGGCGAAGCCCTGCAGCAGAAATTCTCCACCATATACACCACGCCGTCGTGTTGTAGATCCAATCTATCTCTCCACCATACTCGCTGGTCCGAGGAAGGAGGAGACGTCGAGGTGCTGCACGTGTGCATCTCACGGAGGCACCGCCACTTGTGGTGCTAGATCGGATCGGATCGCGAGGAGGAGAAGCGAGTACGACTACATCACCCATGTTCCGACGAACGTTCCGCTGTGCAAATCTTCAAGGGTATGAAGATCTAATCCAATCTCTCTCGTTGTTTGAATCTCCTAGATTAGATCTTGGCTTTCCCTCTGTTCGCTCCGTAGAAAACTTTGATTTACTATGCCGCGAAACCCTTCAGAATATGGGGCATTATGCAAATGAATGCCCGGAAAAGAAAGTTGAAGGACCCAACAAGCCCAACCCTTTTCAGAAGGGACAAGTGAAGCACATCAACGTGGAGTAAATCTATGAGGAGCCAGATGTTGTTGCTGGTAAGTTCAAACTCAATTCTATTCTAGCACTTGTTCTTTTTGATACTGGAGCATCACATTCATTCATATCAAAAGCATTTGTTGATAGAAATGGGTTTCCAACTGAAAACATTGGGTGTCCAATAAAATTTAGTTCTCCAGGTGGAGGTATGATAGTAAGTCTTGGATGCCGGGATCTAGTGATAGAGTTTGGAAAGCATAAGTTTCCAGTGAGTCTGATAATCCTAGATTCTCAAGTACTGGATGTAATATTGGGAATGGATTGGATGGCTAAGTATGAAGGAGTACTAGATTGTGCTAATCGTACTGTTGCACTCACAACCCTGGAAAAGAAACAGATTAGATTCAGGTCTAACTTTGAATCAAAAGGGAGTAAGATAAATTCTCTTAAGGGTGTTAGCATAGACAACGTGCCTATTGTGAGTGAGTATCCAGATGTGTTTCCGGAAGAATTGCCGGGAATGCCACCAGATAGAGATGTGGAGTTTCTTATTGATTTGCTACCAGGATCTGGACCAATAGCAAAAATACCATACAAGATGTCAGTTGATGAGTTGAAAGAACTCAAGAAGCAGCTTGGAGAACAGTTGTAGAAAGGTTTTATCCAACCAAGTTCCTCATCTTGGGGAGCACCAGTTTTGTTTGTAGAAAAGAAAGATAGAAGTCAAAGGTTATGCATAGATTACAGTTCACTCAATGAGTGGACTATCAAGAACAAATACCCTTTGCCTAGAATCAATGACTTGTTTGATCAGCTAGAAGGAGCTTGTGTGTTCTCAAAGATTGATCTCCGGTCAGGTTATTTCCAGCTTAAGATAAGGGAACAAGACATACCTAAGACAGCTTTCACCACAAGTTATGGGTTGTATGAGTATACCGTGATGCCATTTGGTTTGACCAATGCACCAACATACTTCATGAATATGATGAACAAGGTGTTCATGGAATTTCTTGATAAGTTTGTTGTCGTTTTCATCGATGACATTCTAATCTACTCCAAGAGCAAGGATGAGCATGAGGGACATTTACGATTGATACTAGAGAAGCTTAGAGAGCATAAGCTATATGCCAAATTCAGCAAGTGTGAATTTTGGTTAAATGAAGTTGGATTTCTTGGACACGTTGTGTCAGGAGATGGTGTAGCAATTGATCCTGCTAAAGTTTCAGCTGTAACTGAATGGGAATCTCCCAAGTCAGTGAAAGAGGTTCGTAGTTTCCTTGGCTTAGAAGGTTACTACAGAAGGTTCATTGAGAATTTCTCTAAGGTAGCTAACCCTATGACATAATTTCTAAAGAAAGACAAGAATTTTGCTTGGTCTGAAGGTTGTGAACTCAGCTTTCAAGAATTGAAGAAGAGACTTGTGACAGCACCAGTCTTGTGTTTGCCAGATTTGGAGAAGGATTTCCAAGTATATTGTGATGCATCTCATCATCGATTAGGTGCAGTACTTATGCAAGAAGGGAAAGTTGTGGCTTATGCCTAGAGACAACTCAAAACTCATGAGGTGAACTACCCTACTCATGATTTGGAGTTAGCCTCTGTTGTCCATGCACTCAAAACATGGAGACACTATCTTTTGGGAAAGCGATGTGAAGTGTTCACAGATCACAAGAGTTTGAAGTATATCTTCACCCAGAAGGAAATTAACATGAGACAAAGAAGATGGCTGGAACTCATCAAGGACTATGACATGAGTTTGCAATACCACCCCGGTAAAGCAAATGTTGTAGCAGATGCTCTAAGCCGTAAGGTTTTTGTGAATGGCCTTACTAAGGGAGAACTTCCAGATGATCTGTGTGCCCAATTTAGAGATCTCAGATTGGAGATTGTGCCCGAGGGACATCTCATGTCTTTGGATGTTCAACCCACTTTGTTGGACAAGATCAAAGAAGCCCAGAAGGCTGATAAGGAAATTTAAGAGATTAAGGAAAAGATTGGCAAGGTAAAAGCCAAAGAATTCCATGAAGACGAACAAGGAACTTTATGGCATGGAAAACATATCTGTGTTCCACAAGATCCGGAACTTTGGAAACTGATTTTACAAGAAGCACACAACTCACCGTATTCCATCCATCCGGGTAACACCAAAATGTACATGGATATGAAGGAAAGATTTTGGTGGAATAATCTCAAGAAGGACATCGCCGAACATATTGCTTTGTGTGATGTATGTAGTAGAGTGAAGGCGGAACACCAGAAACCAGCAGGATTGCTTCAACCACTACCTATTCCTGATTGGAAGTGGGACAAGATTGGTATGGATTTCACTACCGGATTACCAAGGACCAGGTCAGGATATGATTTTATTTGGGTAGTAGTGGATCGCCTAACTAAAGTGGCTCATTTTATACCCGTGAAGACAACTTACACAAGTGCTAAGTTAGCCAAGATCTATATGAGCAGAATTGTATGTCTACATGGAGTACCCAAGAGTATCGTGTCAGATAGGGGAACTCAATTCACTTCTCATTTTTGGAGACAGCTACATGAGTCTTTGGGAACGAGGTTGGAATTCAGCACTGCATTTCATCCTCAAAATGATGGACAGACATAAAGGACTAATCAGATTCTTGAAGACATGTTGAGAGCATGTTCTCTAGACTATGGAGCCAGTTGGGATGAAAGTCTGCCTTACGCAAAATTTTCTTACAACAACAGCTATCAAGCCAGTATTGAGATGGCACCATTTGAGTTTCTCTATGGGAGAAAGTGTACCACCCCATTGCTATGGAATGGTGTGGGAGAAAGAAGTTTGTTCGGACCAGAACTAATCAAAGAAGCTGAAGAAAAAGTCAAGTTGGTTAAAGACAGATTGAAAATAGCACAGTCCCGACAGAAAAGCTACGCAGATCCTAAGCGTAGAGAAGTCACCTATGAAGTTCGTGATAGAGCCTATCTTAGAGTGTCACCACTCCGTGGAGTGAAAAGATTTGGTGTCAAAGGTAAATTGGCTCCAAGATATGTTGGGCCATTCAAGATTCTGAGTCGTAAAGGATAAGTTGCTTATGAGATTGAGTTGACAGAATCTTTGTCAGCAGTTCATAATGTGTTTCATGTGAGTCAGCTTAAGAAATTTCACCCAGAAATGGAAGAGACTTCTTTGAAGGATACTATACCTTTGGAAGAGGTCCAATTGGAAAGTGATCTCACTTATGAAGAGAAACCTATCAAGATTCTTGAGACTGCATAAAGAGTTACTCGGACTAAGACTATCAAATTCTGCAAAGTTCAATGGAACCATCATTCCGAAGAAGAAGCAACATGGGAAAGAGAAGATGATCTTCGGAAATACCACCCTCACCTATTTGCTAGCTAATCCGAATCTCGAGGGCGAGATTCACCTTAAGGGGGTTAGATTTTTAACATCCCTAAAATCATGTTTTAAAACTCATGCATATCATCCATGAATCCATGATCATATAGAGTTTCATTTTCTAAACCATTCCAAAAACAGGAGCAAATGTCCTCATTATTTTATGTGAGTATACCCTAGCCATAGTGCTACTTTATACTGAGAAGGGCACTTATTGTATTCAGTAATGTTTTGTATTCAAACTTAAATGCTTCCAAAAGCTTGAGCAAAGTTTCAAAACAAAGTATAAATTTAAAACCAAATCTATGCCTATTTTATATCTCATAAAAGGCTTGGTTTTATTTTATTCTTCAAAGGACCAAGAGTGTTTGAGTAAACAGAAGGTTTGACACTTATTTGAATACAAAATTCACTATACAAAAGTCCAGAGAAAGTTTCAAATCAAACTGATTTGAAATAGAGTTTGAAAATCATTTTAGAAAATCAAACATAAAAAGAAAAGGAATAAAGAGGAAAAAATAAGCAGCAAGCCAATCTGGCCCAACCCAGCCTAGCTAGCCCAGCAGCCTCTCCTGCGAACCGTTTTCTTTCACGCACACCCGCACCCACCGAGTCGCTGACAGTCTGGACCCACTCCCTCTCCTTTCCTCTCGCTGACGGCCATGGCCCACACGACTATCGTCGTCTCCACCCAGCGACTGGTTCATCCCCAAATCAAGCCGAGCGTTTCCTGCTTAATTCGCGTCGTCAATTCCCGTTCAATGCCGGAGTGATTCATGCCCCCATCTCGCCTACTTAAACCCCCTCTACCCCTCTCCATTTTCCCCCAAACCCCGAGCACAGAGCACCCCCAGGCTGCGAGAATTCCTCGCCGCAACCTCGCTCCTCCGACGAGTTCATCGTTGAATTCCGGTGAGCACCGCACGCCCCTCTGTCTATGGTTCATGCTGGCTTGCTTTACATCTCCGTGCGCATCTACTGACACTTTCCGTTTGCTCGCGCATGGTCTGTAGCCTCGGCAACGTCAACGACTGAGCTTCGCCGCTTCTGCTCGAACTCCTGCGACCTTTTCCCCGTAAGTCCCAGCCTCCCCTCGCCCTCTGTTTGATACGCGTAAGATCCCCAGCGTCCTGCGCATCTAACGGTACCCTCCTCTTGTCTTAGCGCGGCCCAGAACGTCGCCAACATCGACGAACAGAAGCTACAGCCGCCAGGGACTACTCCGACGAGCAATCCACGACGACTCCGAGCGCCCCTTCGTCAACAAAGGACACGTCGAGCTTCTCCTCGTCACTGCGGTTCTGGTGAGCATCCTCCCACCTCCCCGGGCGACCTAGATCGCCGGCTCCACCACTGTCAGAGCGCGCCGCCGCCAGCGCCGCCAGTTGATGGTCAAGTGTTCAGCGCCGTTAGATTTAGATCTAGTGGTCACGACAGATCTTAGGCGAAGCGGTATGTTTCAATTAAAGCCGCGCGATTAATTTAGATCCAACGGCTCAAAAGCGTGATCCGGCGCGAAGCGGTACCAACCAGTTAGAAGCCGCCGCGTGGCATAGATTTTGTTTTAAATTTCTGATTTGAATCTATTAGATGTTTGATTTTGTTTTAATCATAACTTTTGATTCCCACGTCCAAATTTGATGAATTTTATATCAATGGAATCAGGAGAGAAAGCCCTTTCCATATATGCAATGTGTTTAAAGTTTTGTTTCTGTTAAAATGATTATTTTTATAGAAACATGTGTAGGCCTATTTTGTGTATATAAATTATTTGAGAAATGTTTTAATATTCAAATAAGGTTTGTTTGGCAAGATTTGAACTTGTTTATGAATCAGTACTGTGCACTTGTCATGTTTGGTATAGAAAATCATCACATATCATATTGCATGCATTCATATATTTTTGCTTATATATATTTTGTTTGTGATTTGGTGTTATCATTTTATGTGCAGATTTTGGTGCAAATAGTGATTGTGATTGTGAGGATTGTAACTACTCTCCAAACCGCCAAGGCAAGTGGTGCTTCATGATTTTATTCCTATGTTTTTCAAATATGCATTAGAAATATTTTGCTAGACTTGCATGGATAAATTTTGGTCTTTATATGCTATGCTTGGGAAATCCTAGTAGTTGTAGAATTGCTAGAAATCTCTAAGTTAAGATGCTTATCTATGCCATGCTTAGCCCAGCTAGTAGCAACCAAGGGTGGTTATATGTTCATGCTATGAATAAATATTTCTAAGTCTTTGGACTATGTTTTTGCTTAATAAAACAACTAAGTGAATGAATCACCTGGGTGGAATGGTTGTGAATGGGTTATGTTGAGTGGTTACACAAGGCCCATTTCTATGGTTTACCTTGTGTATCTCACTTGTGGAAAGCCACCCAGGAACAAAGGGATTTGAGAGGCCAAATGTTAAGAAGCTTCTAGTGCAGCCACTTGGCAATATGGGCTCTGCCTGGATCATATAGGTTGCAATAAGTTAGCCATTTGGACAGTTGGTGGTAGTGGGATGATAGGTTGGAGCGCGTCCATTTGGTCTAAGGGAAGGCTTCTGAAAGGTCCTGTCTTGGTGAAAATCAAGTCTTGTGGGGAAAGTGCACAACCTCTGCAGATGGAAGAATCTAAGTACTTAGCCATGTCCCTGGTATTAGAAAATTTGAGCATCAAGACATGGAAGCTATCAAGAATCTCCTCATCCCAATTTCTAAGTAAAACTTGTGGTTGAACAAGGGTGAAGGACCCCAATGTCTATTGGTGGTTCCTTGGGAAAAGTTTTGACAAAGAAAAACTTAGTGTTTTCAACTGATAGGCAAAACCTATTTTGAGCAAAGAAATCCTAAGCTACACTTAGCCAAAATGCATATAGAATATAGTCCACCAATATACTACTAAGGTATCACTTGCCAATACTATTCCAATGTATTGACCAACTGTGGCTGTAACTTGTGATGTTGCAGGTTATTCTGATGATGATTAGGAGTCATGAGTCTACGCTCAACATGCTTGCCTGTGGCACATGAAGATGAAGACTTATTTATCTATTTACTCATTTAAACTCTTGTACTAGGCCTGTGGCCATGGAGTTGTAAAAGACTATGTTTGTCTCTGGAATGACTGTAATAATGACCTTTGTGTTTGTGTACTTCATCTTAAACTGTGGATGCTAGCATTGATCCAGGGACTAGTATTGCAATCACAGGGATCCTTTTCCTTTATAAAGGAGGGATCTTACAATTTTCTTGGACGTTTGCTAGGGAGACACTCTCGGGAGATTAGAGGTACTCATTTCCACGCCTTCGGTAGACATGATGAGGATGGTGTGGCCATTGACTTCGAGGATACTGCTAGAGAGACAGCAGAGCCGATTCGTCTATACCTCCAGAACTTAGAGGTTCTTCTTAGTCACCTAGATACTGATAGGACCAACGTCATGCTCAGCAATGACGAACTCCAGGTGCATCTTCGTGAGAAGGACAAGCTCTTTGCGGAGAAAGATGAGATAGTCAAGGAAATGGAGGCCAAGTTTGAGAGTCGGGATAGAAAGTTCAAGAGTCAAGAGAAGAGAGTCCAAGATAGGAACAAGAGGATTCGAGACATGACTGCAGAACTAGAGGCCAAGGACTTCGAGCTCGAGCATCAGCAGGTGGTGATTGAGAGACTTCGTTCACAGAAGAGGGCTCTCAAAGCCAAAGTAGAGGCCTTGACCACCAATGTCGAGGAGTACACGACCCCTATGGAGAATGCAGGTCTTACACTTGTTGATGAGGAGGTTGATGCGGAGGAGTAGTGATGACTACTCATTTACCTTTATTTACCATGCCTTTGATTATTGAGTCGCAATGACCATCCAACATGTGGATGGCTTGCTATTAGTGTGTTTACTTTTCAAAACTTGTTGTCTTTGTTGTTGAACTTTTACTACTATGATGCATGTTTGGTGATTTTTTATGTGATGTATTGTGCATGATAGCATCTATGGGTATCTCATTCTTATCTCTATTTAAAACCACAGATGCCTCCCCGACGTGCCAATCCCAACCCTAACAACAACAATATCACCCTGAGATGCAGCAGATGATGACAACTCAGATGCAGCTGATGTAGATGATGACCACGTTCATACAGAATCAAAACAACAACAACAACAACAACAACAACAACAACAACAACAACAACAACAACAACAACAACAACAACAACAACAACAACAACAATAACAACAACAACAACAACAACAACAACAACAACAACAACAACAACAACAACAATAATAACAACAACAACAATCAGAACAATCCACCGGGTTTTGACATGCTTACCAGATTCTTAAGACTAAGGCCAGCAAAGTTTTCAGGAACTACTGATCCTATGGTGGCCAATGATTGGCTACGCTCTGTGAACAAGGACTTGGTAACTGTTGGCTGTACTGATGAAGAGAAGGTCAGATTTGCAGCCCACTTGTTGGAAGGACCAGCAGCCACATGGTGGGATAACTTCCAGATCACCACTCCCATTGCGGATGTGACATGGGTTATCTTTGAAGATGGTTTCCGTACTTCTCATATCTCATCCGGAGTGATGAATTTGAAGAAGAAGGAATTTCATAACTTGAAGCAGCGCCACCGCAGCGTGGCAGAGTATATTGAGGAGTTCAACAATCTGGCGCATTATGCACCGGATGAAGTTGACACTGATGCTAAGAGGAAGGAGAAATTCCTTGAAGGATTGAACGATGAACTGAACCTGCAGTTATCTGTGGCCTATGTTCCCACTTATCAGTCTCTTTGTGACAAGGCTGCTATTTTGGAGAGTAAGATGAAACAGGTTGAAAGCAGGAAGAGGAAGCACTCTGACAAGCACAGCTCGGGATCGTCTCACAAGCGTTCCCATTATGATGATAGTGGGAATTCTGGATTCCACAAGCATGGAAAGTACAAAAAGCACCACAACCACAACCATCATCATGACAACAAGCACCACCATAGTCATGACAATGACAGGTACAAAAATCACAAGAGTGGATATAAGAGCCACCACAATGGAAGTGGAAGTGGTAGTGGAAGCCAGCTTGTCAAGAAGGATCTTAGTCAGGTTGAATGTTTCAAGTGCAAGAAGATGGGGAATTATGCAAATGAATGCCCAGAAAAGAAAGTTGAAGGACCCAACAAGCCCAACCCTTTTCAGAAGGGGCAAGTGAACCACATCAATGTGGAGGAAATCTATGAAGAGTCAGATGCTGTGGCTGGTAAGTTCAAACTCAATTCTATTCTCGCACTTGTTATTTTTGATACTGGTGCATCACATTCATTCATATCAAAAGCATTTTTTGATATAAATGGGTTTCCAACTGAAAACACTGGGTGTCCAATAAAAGTAAGTTCTCCAGGTGGAGATATGATAGTGAGTCTTGGATGCCGGGATCTAGTAATAGAGTTTGGAAAGCATAAGTTTCCAGTGAGTCTAATAATCCTAGATTCCCAAGGACTGGATGTAATTTTGGGAATGGATTGGATGACCAAGTATGAAGGAGTACTAGATTGTGCCAATCGAACTGTTTCACTCACAACCCCAGAAAAGAAACGGATAAGATTCAAGTCTAATTTTGAATCGAAAGGGAGTAAGCATAATTCTCTTAAGGGGGTTAGCATAGACAGTGTGCCAATTGTGAGTGAATATCCACATGTGTTTCCAGAAGAATTGTCGGGAATGCCACCAATAGAGATGTGGAGTTTCTTATTGATTTGCTACCAGGATCTGGACCAATAGCAAAGAGACCGTACAAGATGTCAGTGGACGAATTGAAAGAACTCAAGAAACAACTTGGAGAACAGTTGCAGAAAGGATTTATTCAACCAAGTTCTTCATCTTGGGGAGCACTAGTTTTGTTTGTGGAAAAGAAGGACATGAGTCAAAGGTTATGCATAGATTACCGCTCTCTCAATGAGGTGACTATCAAGAACAAATACCCTTTGCCTAGAATCAATGACTTGTTTGATCAGCTAGAAGGAGCCTGTGTGTTCTCAAAAATTGATCTCCGATCAGGATATTTCCATCTCAAAATAAGGGAACAAGACATACCTAAGACAGCTTTCACCACTAGGTATGGATTTTATGAGTACTCCGTGATGCCTTTTGGTTTGACCAATGCCCCAGCTTATTTCATGAACATGATGAACAAGGTGTTCATGGAGTTCCTTGACAAGTTTGTTGTCATATTCATTGATGACATTTTGATCTACTCCAAGAGCAAAAAAGAGCATGAAGGAAATTTGCGTTTGATACTTGAAAAGTTTAGAGAGCATAAGCTGTATGCGAAATTTAGCAAGTGTGAGTTTTGGTTGAATGAAGTTGGATTTCTTGGACACGTTGTGTCAGGATATGGTGTAGCAGTTGATCCTGCTAAAGTTTCAGCTATAACTGAATGGGAATCTCCTAAGTCAGTGAAAGAGGTTCGTAGTTTCCTTGGCTTGGCAGGATACTACAGAAGGTTCATTGAGAATTTCTCCAAGATATCTAAGCCAATGACAGAGTTACTAAAGAAAGACAAGAAATTTGCTTGGTCTGAAGGATGTGAACTCAGTTTCCAAGAGTTGAAGAAGAGGCTAGTGACAGCACCAGTCTTATGTCTGCCAGATTTGGAGAAGGATTTCCAAGTGTATTGTGATGCATCTCAGCATGGATTAGGTGCAGTACTTGTGCAAGAAGGGAAAGTTGTGGCTTATGCCTCGAGACAACTCAAACTCATGAGGTAAATTACCCTACTCATGATTGAGAGTTAGCCTCTGTTGTCCATGCACTCAAAAAATGGAGACGCTATCTTTTGGGAAAGTGATGTGAAGTGTTCACATATCACAAAAGTTTGAAGTATATCTTCACCCAGAAAGAAATTAACATGAGACAAAGAAGATGGCTAGAACTCATCAAGGACTATGACTTGAGTTTGCAATACCACCCCGGTAAAGCAAATGTTGTAGCGGATGCTCTAAGCCGTAAGGTTTTTGTGAATGGCCTTACTAAGGGAGAATTGCCAGATGATCTGTGTGCCCAATTTAGAGATCTCAGATTGGAGATTGTGCCTGAAGGACATCTCATGTCATTGGATGTTCAACCCACTTTGTTGGACAAAATCAAAGAAGCCCAAAAGACAGATAAGGAAATTGAAGAGATTAAGGAAAAGATTGGCAAGGGAAAAGCCAAAGGATTCCATGAAGATGAACAGGGTACTTTATGGCATGGAAAGCGTATCTGTGTTCCACAAGACCCGGAACTTCGGAAACTGATTTTACAAGAAGAACACAACTCACCGTATTCCATTCATTCGGGTAACGCCAAAATTAATGTACATGGATATGAAAGAAAGATTTTGGTGGAATAATCTCAAGAAGGAAATCGCCAAACATATTGATTTGTGTGATGTATGTAGTAGAGTGAAAGCGGAACATCAGAAACCAGCAGGATTGTTACAACCACTACCTATTCCTGATTGGAAGTGGGACAAGATTGGCATGGATTTCATTACCGGATTGCCAAGGACCCGGTCAGGATATGATTCTATTTGGGTAGTAATGGATCGCTTAACTAAAGTGGCTCATTTTATACCCGTGAAGACAACCTACACAAGTGATAAGTTAGCCAAGATATATATGAGTAGAATTGTATGTCTACATGAAGTACCCAAGAGTATTGTGTCTGATAGGGGAACTCAATTCACTTCTCATTTTTGGAGGCAACTACATGAGTTGTTGGGAACGAGGTTGGAATTCAGCACTGCTTTTCATCCTCAAACTGATGGATAAACAGAAAGGACCAACCAGATTCTTGAAGATATGTTGAGGGCATGTGCCCTAGACTATGGAGCCAGTTGGGATGAAAGTCTGCCTTACGCAAAATTTTCTTACAATAACAGCTATCAAGCCAGTATTGAGATGGCACCCTTTGAGTTTCTCTATGGGAGAAAGTGTACCACCCCATTGTTATGGAATGGTGTGGGAGAAAGAAGTTTGTTCGGACCAGAACTAATCAAAGAGGCCGAAGAGAAAGTCAAGCTAGTTAAGGACAGATTGAAGATAGCACAGTCCCGACAAAAGAGCTATGCAGATCCTAAGCCTAGAGAAGTCACCTATGAAGTGGATGATAGAGCTTATCTTAGAGTGTCACCACTTCGTGGAGTGAAGAGATTTGGTGTCAAGGGTAAATTGGCCCCAAGATATGTTGGACCATTCAAGATTCTGAGTCGTAAAGGAGAAGTAGCTTATGAGATTGAATTTCCAGAATCATTGTCTGCCGTTGACAATGTGTTTCATGTGAGTCAGCTTAAGAAATGCCATCCAGAAATGGAAGATACTTCTTTGAAGGATATTATACCATTGGAGGAATTTCAATTGGAAAGTGATCTCACTTATGAGGAAAAATCTATCAAGATTCTTGAGACTGCAGAAAGAGTTACTCGGACTAAGACTATCAAATTCTGCAAAGTTCAATGGAACCATCATTCTGAAGAAGAAGCCACATGGGAAAGATAAGATGATCTTCGGAAAGACCACCCTCACCTATTTGCTAGCCAACCCGAATCTCGAGGGCGAGATTCACCTTAAGGGGGTTAGATTTGTAACATCCCTAAAATCATGTTTTCAAATATTTCATATCATCCATGCATGCATATCATTTAGGGATCAAATATCAAACTCATTTCAAGAAAACAGAAGCACTAAGTGCTATTATTTTATGTGAGCATGCATTGATCTAAATGCCACTCTCAAGTGAGGGAATATTTGTTTTAAACCAAGATTAGTTTGCTCTTAAGTTGGTTTTGTTGTGTGTCAAGGCTTGGACAAAAATTTACCAAAACAAGTATGGTTTTAAACCATTTGCAAAACCTATTCAAATCTTGAACTATGGAACTGTTTATTTGTTTACTCAAAGTGACCAAGCAAGTACAGAGAGACAACATGATTTTATGCACAAAAGTATGAAGGTTACACTTTACAAAAATCCAGAAAAGATTTGAATTCAATAGCTTTTGAATTTATTTGAAAATGATTCCTGAAAATCAACTCAGAAAAAGAAATAGAAAACCCAACTGGGCCTGGCGCCAGCATTCCAGCCCAGCAAGCAAAACAGCCCACCCGGGTTCCCCGTTTCTCCTCTGTTTCTCACCGCACCCGCACACACCCCCTCACGCTGACCACTGGGCACGTCCACATCACCATCGTCTTCCCCAAATCTCGCGAAGAACACGTCGCCGTTGGCCGTTGCTGGCGTTGATCGCGCGGCGTAATTGCCTTTGATTCCACAGGCGTTTCCTGTCGAACCCCTGTCTACTTAAACACCTCTGCACCGCGAGTCTTTCCCCTCACTCAGCACCCCCACTCCGCCACCAGGCTCTCGGCAATTCGAGCTGCAACTCCGCTGCTCGACGCACTCCGGCGACCTATTCCGGTGAACACCGTGCTCCCCTTCACCTCTCGTTCATACGAGCTTGTCTGGATTTCCCATGCGCATCTTCTCACACTTTCTGTTTGCTCTATATCGCTCCAGGTCGTCGTCTTCATTCACAGCCGCAACCACCAGAGCCGCCGCTCAACTCCGACGAGCAATAGCGGTAAGAATCGAGCGCCCCTTGTCTTCTCCTTGAAACCATCTTGCTCACCGTGACCTTACGCACCCCCTAATGCCACTGACTCATGCTAGGACGACGCAGAACCTCAGCAACATCGTCGTCTGCAAGCACCAGACGCTGCGCACGACTCCGACGAGCTCCAGCGACATCCACGGTGTGCCCCTTCGCCAACGAAGCCTACCTTGACCATCAGCAGCACACGGCGAACTCGGTAAGCCAATTCACCCTCTCTCGCGCGACCTAATTCGTCGGCAACTGTTAGACCCCTCCTTTATAAAGTAAAGGATCCCTGTGATTGCAATGCTAGTCCCTGGATCAATGCTAGCATCCACAGTTTAAGATGAAGTACACAGATACAAAGGTCGTTTATTACATTCATTCCAGAGATAAAAATATAGTCTTTTACAACTCAGGGCCATAGGCCTAATATAAGAGTTTAAGGAATAAGTAAATAAACACAAGTCTTCATCTTCATGTGCCACAGGCAAGCATGTTGAGTGTAGACTCATGACTCCTATTCATCATCGGAGTAACCTGCAACATCACAAGTTACAGCCACGAAGGGTCAATACTTTGGAATAGTATTGGCAAGTGATACCTTAGTATATTTTAAGTGGACTATAATACTATATGCATTTTGGCTAAGTGTAGCTTGGCTTGCTTTGCTTGAAAATAGGTTTTCCTATTAGTTGAAATCACTAAGTTTTTCTTTGTCAAAAACATTCCCAAGGAACCACCAATAGACATTGAGGTCCTTCTCCCTTGTTCACCCACAATTTTTATTTAGAAGTTGGAGTGATGAGATTATTGTAGCTTCCATGTCTTGATGCTCAAAGTGTCCATTTCCTTGGACAAGGCTAAGTACTTAGATTTTTCCATCTGCAGAGGTTGTGCACTTTCCCCACCAGACTTGGTTTCCCAAGACAGGACCTTTCAGAAGCCTTTCCTTAGTCAAATGGACGCGTTCCAACCTATCATCCCATCTACCACCAACTGTCCAAATGACTAAGTTCTAGCAACCTATATGATCATGGCAGAGCCCATATTGCCAAGTGGTTGCACTGTAAGCTTTCTCAACACTTGGCCTCCAAATCCCTTTGTGCCTGGGTGGCATACCACAAGTGAGATACACAACCCAAGTCCATGGCCTTGTGTAACCACTCAACATAACCCAATCCTTCCATTCCACCCAGGAGGTTTATTTGACTTAGTTGTTTTATTAAGAAAATATAAGTCTCTTGACTTAGAATATTTTTATTGTAAGCTATGTAGATGTTCACCACCCTTGTTTGCTAAGTAGCTAGGCTAAGCAAATAGGGTAACTTGACTTAGGGAGAATTTCCTTGCAATTCTACTATTCCACATTACTTAGGATTTCCCATCTTGGCATTAGACAAAAATAGCATGCAAGACTTAACAAAATATCTAATGCTAGTACAAAACATAGGATATATTATTCATGAAAATATCACTTGCCTTGGTAGTGGGGAGAGTAGCACTCTTCACAATCACAATCACTAGTAAAATCTACACAAGAAATTAAAGCATACAATTACACACAATTATAAACAATCAAAAATAATATGAATGCATGCATGCAAGAATTTACTAAGTGTTGATTTTTGAAAATTCTACCAAGTATGCTCATGACTACAAAAACTTAACATGTCACAAGTTTGCCAACTAAACTTATTTGGCCTTAATAAAATTCACCAAAATAAATCTATATCTAAAATAGCCATAAACTTGTTCTACCAACTAAAATCATTTTAACAGTTACTATATGCTAAATAAATTGGATTTTCAGAAAGGCCTTGTTTCACTGAATCCAACGGTATAAAGTTTGCAAAAATCTAACGTGGCAATCGAAAGTTATGAGCATTTGAATTTGGATCAAAATTCTGGTTTTTAAATCTGTTTTCAGATCTAACCTAGCCACGCGTCATGTTCTTATTCGCCCATACCGTTTCGCACCGGATCGAGCTCCACAACCGTAGGATCTAAATGAAATCTGGCGGCTCAGATCGCGTACCTCTTCGGTTTAAGTGAATCTATCCTAGCGCTACGATACAGATCTAACGGCTGCTATTGTCCTGACCAAGATCTGGCGGCGGAGCGGTGGCTACCGGCAGCGGAACAGTCAGTCAACGACGGAGGCGGCGTTACAGGGGGTAAGTGAGAACGAGGAGTAGCTCACCGTGCTTAGGAGGTCTTGGCGAAGCTCGTCGTACTCGCGGTTGGTCAAGGGGCGCTCGGGCACGGTTGCGATTGCTCGCCGGAGTGGAGGACGGCGTCGGTGTGTCAGGTGGTCGTCGTGGACGTCGCTGTGAACCACCCCAAGGCAAGACGAGGACACGATTAGATTCACAGAGTCAAGGCAGAGTCGTGTGCTTGAACTAGAAGTCACAGGGCGGTCGGGGCTTACCACTAGAGCTCGCCGGAGTTCGTACTGAAGACGGCGGCGCCCAGTCGATGATGCTGCCGGAGCTACGGTTCATGCGAAGGCAAACGGAATGTGTCAAAAGAAGCGCAGAGGCTTACTGATCTAGTTTGCAAGAACGAGAGGCAGAGGGAAGCTCAGTACTCACCGGAATTTGCCGGCGCAGTCGCCGGAGACGGCGAGGTTGCAGAGGGTAATACTGGCAGCCTGGTGGCGCTCTGGGTTCGGGGTTTGAGGGAGAAGAGAGAGGGGACAGAGGGGGTTCTTATAGCTTGGTCACGAGCGAGAATCACTCTGCCAATAACTCGAATTGACGCCGCGAATTAAACACTGAAACGCCCGTGTTGATTTGGGGATGAGCGGGTCGTGCGGGTGGAGACGACGCTGACGTGGAGAAGGCCCGCTTGTCAGCGAGGTGCGCGGAGTTTAGGTGGGGTCTATCTGTCAGCGGCTCAGCGCGTGTGTTTGCGCGTGAGAGAAGAATAAGAAGACCCCGGGTGGGCTTGCTGGGCTCGTTTTGCTGCTGGGCCAGATTCTGGCCGCGTGGCCTTTTTCTATTGAGGAGCCCTTTTCTTTTTCTAAATTCATTTTCTGATATGAATTTGATATGAATTCAAATCCTTTTGAATCCAAACTGCTTTGAGGATTTTTGCAGGGTTTTGTGGATTCATAAACAGTCATTTTAACTAAGTGGTTACTTTGCAAGGCTTGGTCAAGCTTGGGTTTCAAAGTAAACAGAGATTTGCTCTAGTTTGCAAATATTTGAAAAAGGATTTTGAAACCATTTCTAAGTTTGGAATCTTGGGTTAAAAGCTTCACCTAATCTTTCCATCAATAGAGGCAAGCAAACTAGTATCTAAACATTCAAATTTCAAAGAATGATGGCCTTTTCAGATAAATTGCTCACATGAAATCATAGCTCAACTTCTGTCTCTAAATGATTTTTGAGAAAACCCTGAATGAATGAATGATGCAAAGATGATATGAATGAGTTTGAAACTATGATTTTTGGGATGTTACAAAT
Organism: Avena atlantica; assembly: GCA_910589765.1. Taxonomy (NCBI): domain Eukaryota; kingdom Viridiplantae; phylum Streptophyta; class Magnoliopsida; order Poales; family Poaceae; genus Avena; species Avena atlantica. The sequence goes on along the minus strand of OU342739.1, from coordinate 487,957,357 downwards.
CTAACCCCCTTAAGATGAATCTCGCCCTTGAGATTCGGGTTGGCTAGCAAATAGGTGAGGGTGGTCTTTCCGAAGATCATCTTCTCTTTCCCATGTTGCTTCCTCTTTGGCGTGACGGTTCCATTGCACTTTACAAAACTTGATAGTCTTGGTCCTGGTAACTCTTTCTGCGGTCTCTAGAATCTTGACAGGCTTTTCCTCATAAGTGAGATCACTTTCTAGCTGAACTTCTTCCAAAGGTATGGTATCCTTCAAAGAAGACTCTTCCATTTCTGGGTGGCATTTCTTAAGCTGACTCACATGAAATACGTTATGGACTGCTGATAAAGATTCTGGCAATTCAACTTCGTATGCAACTTCTCCTTTACGACTTAGAATCTTGAATGGCCCAACATATCTTGGTGCCAACTTTCCTTTGACTCCAAATCTTTTCACTCCTCGGAGTGGTGATACTCTGAGATAAGCTCTATCCCCAACTTCGTAGGTGACTTCTCTACGCTTAGAATCCGCATAGCTTTTCTGTCGGGATTGTGCTACCCTCAACCTGTCTTTAACCAATTTGACTTTCTCTTCGCCGTCTTTGATAAGATCAGGTCCAAATAAGCTTCTTTCTCCCACACCATTCCATAACAATGGGGTGGTACACTTCCTTCCGTAGAGTAATTCAAATGGTGCCATTCCAATACTAGCTTGATGACTATTGTTGTAAGAGAACTCTGCGTAGGGCAAACTTTCATCCCAACTTGCTCCATAATCTAAAGCACATGCTCTCAACATGTCTTCAAGAATTTGGTTGGTCCTATTTGTTTGTCCCTCTGTTTGAGGATGAAAGGCAGTACTGAATTCCAATCTCGTTCCTAAGGATTCATGAAGCTGTCTCCAAAAGTGAGAAGTGAACTGGGTTCCTCTATCTGACACAATACTCTTAGGCACACCGTGAAGGCATACGATTCTGCTCATGTATATTTTTGCTAACTTGGCACTTGTATAAGTTGTCTTCACAGGTATAAAATGAGCCACTTTAGTTAGGCGATCCACTATTACCCATATGGAATTATACCCTGACCTGGTCCTTGGTAATCCGGTAATGAAATCCATACCAATATTTTCCCACTTCCATTCAGGAATAGGCAGTGGTTGAAGCAAACCTGCTGGTTTTTGGTGTTCCTCTTTGACTCTGCTGCACACATCACACAAAGCAATATGTTCGGCGATGTCCCTTTTGAGATTGTTCCACCAAAATCTTTCTTTCATGTCCATGTACATCTTGGTGTTTCCCGGGTGAATAGAATACAAAGAGTTGTGAGCCTCTTGCAGGATCAGTTTCCGCAACTCCGGATCTTGTGGAACACAAATACGTTTCCCGTGCCATAAGGTGCCTTGTTCGTCTATATGGTAACTCTTGGCTTTCCCTAGACTTATATTTTCCCTAATCTTTTCAATTTCCTTATCAGTCTTCTGAACTTCTCGGATCTTGTCCAATAGAGTGGGTTGAACATCTAAGGACATGAGATGTCCTTCTGGTACAATCTCCAATCTGAGTTCCTTGAATTGCTTACACAGATCCTCTGGTAATTCCCCTTTGGTAAGTCCATTTACAAACGTCTTACGACTTAAAGCATCGGCTACTACATTTGCTTTACCGGGGTGGTATTGCAAACTTAAGTCGTAATCCTTGATAAGTTCTAGCCATCTTCTTTGTCTCATGTTGATCTCCTTCTGGGTGAAGATGTACTTCAAGCTCTTATGATCGGTGAACACTTCACATCGCTTACCCAAAAGGTAATGTCTCCATGTTTTGAGTGCATGGACGACAGAGGCTAACTCCAAATCATGAGTAGGATAGTTTACCTCATGAGTTTTGAGTTGTCTCGAAGCATAGGCTACGACTTTACCATCTTGCATAAGTACGACACCCAAACCTTGATGAGAAGCATCACAATACACTTGGAAATCCTTTTGCAAATCTGGCAGACATAGAACTGGTGCTGTCACAAGTCTCTTCTTCAACTCTTGGAAGCTGACTTCGCAACCTTCAGTCCAAGAAAATTTCTTGTCCTTTTTTAGTAATTCTGTCATTGGCTTAGCAACCTTTGAGAAATTTTCAATGAACCTTCTGTAGTAACCTGCTAAGCCAAGGAAACTACGAACTTCCTTCACATTCTTGGGTGATTCCCAATCTGTCACAGCTGAAACTTTAGCAGGATCAACTGCAACACCATCCTTTGTCATAACATGACCAAGAAAACCAACTTTCTCTAACCAGAACTCACACTTGCTGAATTTGGCATACAGTTTATGCTCACTTAACTTTTCTAGTATCAAGCGCAAGTGTCTTTCATGTTCTTCCTTGCTCTTGGAGTAGAACAAGATATCATCGATGAAAACAACAACGAACTTGTCAAGAAATTCCATGAACACCTTGTTCATCATATTCATGAAGTATGCTGGAGCGTTGGTTAATCCAAAAGGCATCACAGTATATTCATACAATCCATACCTTGTGGTGAATGCTGTTTTTGGTATGTCTTGTTCTCTTATCTTGAGTTGAAAATAACCTGACCGGAGATCAATCTTCGAGAACACACATGCTCCTTCTAGCTGATCAAACAAGTCATTGATTCTTGGCAAAGGATATTTGTTCTTGATAGTAACCTCGTTGAGAGAACGGTAGTCAATACATAATCTTTGTGTTCTATCCTTTTTCTCCACAAACAATACTGGGGCTCCCCAAGATGAAGAACTTGGTTGAATAAACCCTTTCTGTAACTGTTCTCCTAGCTGCTTCTTGAGTTCTTTCAGTTCATCAACTGACATTTTGTATGGTCTCTTAGCTATTGGTCCAGAACCTGGTACCAAATCTATCAAAAACTCCACATCTCTATCTGGTGGCATTCCTGGTAACTCCTCCGGAAATACATCCAGATACTTACACACAATTGGCACACTTTCCATGCTAACCCCCTTAAGAGAATTCAGCTTACTTCCTTTGGATTCAAAGTTTGACTTAAATTTTATTCTTTTTCCTTCTGGGGTTGTGAGTGCAACAGTACGATTAGCACAATCTAGTACTCCTTCATACTTATCCATCCAATCCATTCCCAAAATCACATCCAATCCTTGGGAATTCAGGATTATTAGGTTCACTGGAAACTTATGTTTTCCAAACTCTATGACTAAGTCATGACATCCTGAGTTTACTATCATTTCCCCACCCGGAGAACTTACTCTTATAGGACACCCAATGGTTTCTACCGGTAGTTCATTTCTTTCAACGAATGCTTTTGATATGAATGAATGAGATGCACCGGTATCAAAGAGTACAAATGCTGAAATTGAATTGAGTCTGAACTTACCAGCAACGGCATCAGGCTCCTCATAGACCTCCTCCACATTGATGTGGTTAACTTGTCCTTTCTGGAAAGGATTGGGCTTGTTAGGTCCTTCAACTTTCTTCTCAGGGCACTCATTAGCATAATGCCCCAGCTTCTTGCATTTGAAGCACTCAACCTGACTGATGTCCTTTTTAACATGCTGACTTCCACTTCCACTACCATTTCCACTGTGGTGGCTCTTATGTCCACTCTTGTGGTTCTTGTACTTATCATTGTCATGACTACGGTGATGCTTGTTGTCATGACGGTTGTGGTTGTGATGTTTGTTGAGTTTCCCATGTTTATGGGATCCTGAGCTGTCACTGTCATCATAGTGAGATCGTTTGTGAGACGATCCCGAGTTGTGCTTGTCGGAGTGTTTCCTCTTCCTACTCTCGACTTGCTTCATTTTACTTTCCAAAATAGCAGCCTTGTCACACAACGACTGATAAGTTGTAACATATGCCACAGACAACTGTAGGTTCAGCTCATCATTCAAACCTTCCAAGAACTTTTCCTTTCTCTTGGCATCTGTATCAACCTCATCCGGTGCATAGCGCGCCAGATTGTTGAACTCTTCTATGTATTCTGCCACGCTGCGGTGGCGCTGTTTCAAGTTATGAAACTCCTTCTTTTTCAGACTCATCATTCCTGATGAGATATGAGCGGTGCGAAAACCATCTTCAAAGATGTCCCAAGTCACTTCATCAATGGGAGTAGTGATTTGGAAGTTATCCCACCATGTGGCGGCTGGTCCTTCCAACAGATGTGCTGCGAACCTGACCTTTTCAGCATCCGTGCAACCCACGGTCACTAAGTCCTTGTTCACAGAACGTAGCCAGTCATTGGCTACCATGGGATCAGTTGTTCCCGAAACTTTTGCTGGCCTCAGACGCAGAAATCTGGTGAGCATATCAAAACCCGGAGGGTTGTTGTTGTTGTTGTTGTTGTTGTTGTTGTTGTTGTTGTTGTTGTTGTTGTTGTTGTTGTTGTTGTTGTTGTTGTTGTTATTGTTGTTGTTGTTGGGGTTGTTGTTGTTGTTATTCTGGTTCTGGATGAATGTTGTCATCATTTGCATAAGCTGTGTTTGCGCATTCATCATTTGTTGCATTTCCGGCGTGATGTTGTTGGGGTTGGGGTTTGCGCGACGGGGAGGCATCTGTGGTTTGTTCAAATAGATAAGAATGAGATACCCATAGATGTTTCATGCATAATACATCATAAGAAAACACATAACAAGCAACATAAGAATAAAGGTTCAACAACCACATAACAAACTCATGAAGTGATACACACAAGTGGCAAGCCATCCACATGTCGGATGGTCCAATAATAAGTTTGCAATAACAAGTATGAATATGAAAGGTAAACGAGTAGTCAAGTCTACTCATCAGCATCTATCTCCTCCTCGACGAAGGTAAGGCCTGCGTTTTCCATCGCGGTCTTGTTCTCTTCAATCGTAGTGGTCAAAGAATCAACCTTGGTCTTGAGAGTCCTCTTCTGGGAGCGAAGCCTCTCAATAACCATCTGCTGCTGCTCAAGCTCGAAGTCCTTGGACTTCAGTTCCTCGGTCATGTCCCGGATCTTCTTGTTCCTATCCTGGACGCGTTTCTCTTGGCTCTTGAACTTACGGTCCTGGGCCTCGAACTTTGTCTCCATTTCCTTGATCATCTCATCCTGCTGCGCAAAAAGCTTGTCCTTCTCGCGAAGCTGCACCTGAAGCTCGTCATTACCTAGCATGACGTTCGTCCTGTCCGTATCTACGTGCCTGAGAAGAGTCTCTAAGTCCTGAAGATACAGACGTATCGGCTCCGCAGTGCTCCTCGAGTCATCCTCAAAGTCGATGGACTCTCCATCAACATCACGTCTTCCGAAGACGTGGAAGTGAGTGCCCCTAACCTGTCGGGAGTGACGGCCTAACAGTCGTCCTATCAAGTCCTGCATGACTACCTCCATGCCTCTCTCCCTGTCATCGTGCATCAGCTTGAAGACGATGGCCTCTGTAGTAGGCTCAGTCTGGCGTCCTGGCTGGGTCACTTTGAAGCCCCAGAGGTCCTTCCTCTCGAACTTGGTGAGTGGGTACACCGTGATGGTGGGAAGAGGGAGATCAAGCAGAGTGGTAAGCTCAATGATACGAGGACCAAAACGAGTAACCCGAAACTCCTCAACGGTGCTGATGGCAATAGGCATCTATTTACAAGATTGAAAAAGTTAGAACAACGCAATTCAAGATAAATCAAGACAAACATTCATACATATCCATGAAACATAATTGTCACACAAGTCATGCATACATAAATCCATTACATCATTCAAGGTCCATACTTATTTATAATATCTTTCGAAAATAAGGTGATAGGTGGTGGTCCAACTAACGAAGTGACCTTACAATCCAATCTCACGGGATCTATTATTAAACACAATGTTCCTAGAGGCAATCCACCAATCTTGCTCTCTTGACTCTATCACTAAGTCTATAACATCTCCCCTTATTTCTTGGTTGGTGTCTTCCAACTCTTGAGTAAGTTCCTTCTCTTTCTCTAAATCCTTTTGGAGGTTGAGCATTCTGCACTTGACTCTAGCACTTAGTTCTTTGATAGTCCTCCAAGCTGCATCCCTGGCTGACTCAAAGAATGTGGTGTGCATTGTAGTGTTGGTGTACATACAGAATCCCCTTTCTTTGTGGTTGTCTTCCTTGTTTTTGTACAAGTGAAGTTGCACCCACCAATACTCCACTCCTTCATCCATCACTGGAAAGCCCTTGTACACGGCTTCACCATGTGCATCCATTGCCTCCATGAGATCCTTGAGAATATTGGGAAACTCAGTTTCACACTCCAAGGTCATGGTCATGAGTGGTCCCTTCTTCACGGCTTCGTTGATGGAGTTCATCTACAAAGGGAGTTGAAAGAGATTAGAAAAGTTTTACGAGAAGAATAGACAAGTGTAGAAGAAGTTTGAAAAAACTTTTTCCTTAGTGGTATTTCAGTCCTAGGGTCATAATCCTATAGGCAACACAGTGCTCTGATACCATCTGTTAGACCCCTCCTTTATAAAGGAAAGGATCCCTGTGATTGCAATGCTAGTCCCTGGATCAATGCTAGCATCCACAGTTTAAGATGAAGTACACAGATACAAAGGTCGTTTATTACATTCATTCCAGAGATAAAAATATAGTCTTTTACAACTCAGGGCCATAGGCCTAATATAAGAGTTTAAGGAATAAGTAAATAAACACAAGTCTTCATCTTCATGTGCCACAGGCAAGCATGTTGAGTGTAGACTCATGACTCCTATTCATCATCGGAGTAACCTGCAACATCACAAGTTACAGCCACGAAGGCTCAATACTTTGGAATAGTATTGGCAAGTGATACCTTAGTATATTTTAAGTGGACTATAATACTATATGCATTTTGGCTAAGTGTAGCTTGGCTTGCTTTGCTTGAAAATAGGTTTTCCTATTAGTTGAAATCACTAAGTTTTTCTTTGTCAAAAACATTCCCAAGGAACCACCAATAGACATTGAGGTCCTTCTCCCTTGTTCACCCACAAATTTTATTTAGAAGTTGGAGTGATGAGATTCTTGTAGCTTTCATGTCTTGATGCTCAAAGTGTCCATTTCCTTGGACAAGGCTAAGTACTTAGATTTTTCCATCTGCAGAGGTTGTGCACTTTCCCCACCAGACTTGGTTTCCCAAGACAGGACCTTTTAGAAGCCTTTCCTTAGTCAAATGGACGCGTTCCAACCTATCATCCCATCTACCACCAACTGTCCAAATGACTAAGTTCTAGCAACCTATATGATCATGGCAGAGCCCATATTGCCAAGTGGTTGCACTGTAAGCTTTCTCAACACTTGGCCTCCAAATCCCTTTGTGCCTGGGTGGCATACCACAAGTGAGATACACAACCCAAGTCCATGGCCTTGTGTAACCACTCAACATAACCCAATCCTTCCATTCCACCCAGGAGGTTTATTTGACTTAGTTGTTTTATTAAGAAAATATAAGTCTCTTGACTTAGAATATTTTTATTGTAAGCTATGTAGATGTTCACCACCCTTGTTTGCTAAGTAGCTAGGCTAAGCAAATAGGGTAACTTGACTTAGGGAGAATTTCCTTGCAATTCTACTATTCCACATTACTTAGGATTTCCCATCTTGGCATTAGACAAAAATAGCATGCAAGACTTAACAAAATATCTAATGCTAGTACAAAACATAGGATATATTATTCATGAAAATATCACTTGCCTTGGTAGTGGGGAGAGTAGCACTCTTCACAATCACAATCACTAGTAAAATCTACACCAGAAATTAAAGCATACAATTACACACAATTATAAACAATCAAAAATAATATGAATGCATGCATGCAAGAATTTACTAAGTGTTGATTTTTGAAAATTCTACCAAGTATGCTCATGACTACAGAAACTTAACATGTCACAAGTTTGCCAACTAAACTTATTTGGCCTTAATAAAATTCACCAAAATAAATCTATATCTAAAATAGCCATAAACTTGTTCTACCAACTAAAATCATTTTAACAGTTACTATATGCTAAATAAATTGGATTTTCAGAAAGGCCTTGTTTCACTGAATCCAACGGTATAAAGTTTGCAAAAATCTAACGTGGCAATCGAAAGTTATGAGCATTTGAATTTGGATCAAAATTCTGGTTTTTAAATCTGTTTTCAGATCTAACCTAGCCACGCGTCATGTTCTTATTCGCCCATACCGTTTCGCACCGGATCGAGCTCCACAACCGTAGGATCTAAATGAAATCTGGCGGCTCAGATCGCGTACCTCTTCGGTTTAAGTGAATATATCCTAGCTCTACGATATAGATCTAACGGCTGCTATTGTCCTGACCAAGATCTGGCGGCGGAGCGGTGGCTACCGGCGGCGGAACAGTCAGTCAACGACGGAGGCGGCGCTACAGGGGGTAAGTGAGAACGAGGAGTAGCTCACCGTGCTCAGGAGGTCTTGGCGAAGCTCGTCGTACTCGCGGTTGGTCAAGGGGCGCTCGGGCACGGTTGCGATTGCTCGCCGGAGTGGAGGACGGCGTCGGTGTGTCAGGTGGTCGTCGTGGACGTCGCTGTGAACCACCCCAAGGCAAGACGAGGACACGATTAGATTCACAGAGTCAAGGCAGAGTCGTGTGCTTGAACTAGAAGTCACAGGGCGGTCGGGGCTTACCACTAGAGCTCACCGGAGTTCGTACTGAAGACGACGGCGCCCAGTCGATGATGCTGCCGGAGCTACAGTTCATGCAAAGGAAAACGGAATGTGTCAAAAGAAGCGCAGAGGCTTACTGATCTAGTTTGCAAGAACGAGAGGCAGAGGGAAGCTCAGTACTCACCGGAATTTGCCGGCGCAGTCGCCGGAGACGGCGAGGTTGCAGAGGGTAATACTGGCAGCCTGGTGGCGCTCTGGGTTCGGGGTTTGAGAGAGAGGGGACAGAGGGGGTTCTTATAGCTTGGTCACGAGCGAGAATCACTCTGCCAATAACTCGAATTGACGCCGCGAATTAAACACTGAAACGCCCGCGTTGATTTGGGGATGAGCGGGTCGTGCGGGTGGAGACGACGCTGACGTGGAGAAGGCCTGCTTGTCAGCGAGGTGCGCGGAGTTTAGGTGGGGTCTGTCTGTCAGCGGCTCAGCGCGTGTGTTTGCGCGTGAGAGAAGAATAAGAAGACCCCGTGTGGGCTTGCTGGGCTCGTTTTGCTGCTGGGCCAGATTCTGGCCGCGTGGCCTTTTTCTATTAAGGAGCCCTTTTCTTTTTCTAAATTCATTTTCTGATATGAATTTGATATGAATTCAAATCCTTTTGAATCCAAACTGCTTTGAGGATTTTTGCAGGGTTTTGTGGATTCATAAACAGTCATTTTAACTAAGTGGTTACTTTGCAAGGCTTGGTCAAGCTTGGGTTTCAAAGTAAACAGAGATTTGCTCTAGTTTGCAAATATTTGAAAAAGGATTTTGAAACCATTTCTAAGTTTGGAATCTTGGGTTAAAAGCTTCACCTAATCTTTCCATCAATAGAGGCAAGCAAACTAGTATCTAAACATTCAAATTTCAAAGAATGATGGCCTTTTCAGATAAATTGCTCACATGAAATCATAGCTCAACTTCTGTCTCTAAATGATTTTTGAGAAAACCCTGAATGAATGAATGATGCAAAGATGATATGAATGAGTTTGAAACTATGATTTTTGGGATGTTATAGCAACGTCTCTGACAGAGCCGCCACCGCCACTCACCTCTGCTAGCGCCGCCAGTCTTTGGTCGCAAGCTCCGCATCCGTTAGATCTGGAATTGAGGCTCAGGATTAGATCACTTACTCTAACCGTTACGCGCAGATCTGACCATGCGCTACCACTTAAATCTAACGGCCCTCGTTGATCGATCCACACGAAGCGGTATCGACGAATCAGAACATGCCGCGTGTCTGTAGGTTTGATTTAAAATCAGAATTTAGATCTATTAGATGTTTAAACTTGAAAAATTCATAACTTCTGATTTCCACGTCCAAATTTGACAAATTTTATATCATTAGAATCAAGAGAGAAAATCTTTCCATTTATGCAATGTGTTTAATGTTTTGCCTCTGTAAAAATGGTTGTTTTTGCAGAAACAAATGTAGGCATAAATTGTGTATAGTAATTATTTGAAAATTGTTATGTTGTTCAAGTAAGATTTATTTGGCAAGTTTTGAACTTGTTTAAGATTCAGTACTGTGCACTTGTCTTGTTTGGTGTAGAAAATCATCACATGGCATTTTGCATGCATTCATATATTTTTGTTTGTATATATTTTGTATGTGATTTGGTGCCATTATTTTATGTGTAGATTTTGGTGCAAATAGTGATTGTGATTGTGAAGATTGTTTCTACTCCCCAAACTACCAAGGAAAGTGGTGCTTCATGATTTTATTCCTATGTTTTTCAACTATGCACTAGAAATATTTTGTATAGGACTTGCATGAATATTTTGATCTATATGCTATGCTTGGTAAATCCTAGTAGTTGTAGAATTGCTAGAAATTTCTAAGTTAAGATACTTATCAATGCCATGCTTAGCCTAGCTAGTAGCAACCAAGGATGGTTATATATATTCATGCTATGAAAAATATTTCTATGTCTTTAGACTTGTGTTTTTGCTTAATAAAACAACTAAGTGAATGAAACACCTGGGTGGAATGGAAAGAATGGTTTGTGTTGAGTGGTTACACAAGGCCCATGTCTATGGTTTACATTGTGTATCTCACTTGTGGAAAGCCACCCAGGAACAAAGGGATTTGAGATGCCAAATGTTAAGAAGCTTCTAGTGCAGCCACTTGGCATTATGGGCTTTGCCTGGATCATATAGGTTGCAATAACTTAGCCATTTGGACAGTTGGTGGTAGTGGGATGATAGGTTGGAGCGTGTCCATTTGGTCTAAGGGAAGGCTTCTGAAAGGTCCTGTCTTGGTGAAAATCAAGTCTTGTGGGCAAAGTGCACAACCTCTACAGATGGAAGAATCTAAGTACTTAGCCATGTCCCTGGTATTGGACAACTTGAGCATCAAGACATGGAAGCTATCAAGAATCTCCTCATCCCAATTTCTAAGTTAAAACTTGTGGTTGAACAAGGGTAAAGGTTCACCAATTTCTATTGGTAGTTCCTTGGGAAAGTTTTGTCAAAGAAAAACTTAGTGGTTTCAACTAGTAGGCAAAAACCTATTTTGAGCAAAGCAAGCCTAAACTACACTTAGCCAAATTCATATAGTATCTAGATGCTAATATTATACTGAGGTATCACTTGCCAATACTATTCCAATGTATTGACCCACTATGGTTGTAACTTGTGATGTTGTAGGTTATTCTGATGATGAATAGGGGTTATGAGTCTACACTCAACATGCTTGCTTGTGGCACATGAAGATGAAGACTTATTTATCTTATTATATATTTGAACTCTGGTATTAGGCCTGTGGCCATGGAGTTTGTAAAAGACTATGTTTGTCTCTGGAATGATATGTAATAATGACCTTTGTTTCTGTGTACTTCATCTTAAACTGTGGATGCTAGCAATGATCCAGGGACTAGCATTGCAATCACAGGGATCCTTACCTTTATAAAGGGAGGGATCTTACAGTTTATCATAATACCTAAGATTTAAGGAATCGTTCCGTGGATTTGCATTTCACGAAACACCATAAGAATATGGAGCGTTCGAGATATGTAATTAAACCTTGTTTGACATGATAAGATCAAAGGTGTAATTCATAAAACTGCCATTATATTTTAAAGATTAAAAGCTTTAGAGACTATCGTTTTCCACTGAAAAGAGCTCCATCATAATCCTTTGAAATGATACCATATAAAGTTATGGTTTGGGATAAAACCCAAGTTGTCCTTTCTTAAACATTGGTATGCTATGCATAAGAAAGATGTTTGCAACCAAAGTCGGATGAACCTGTCTTTGTATGTTATTTCGAATAACTGTAAAGTATTCCTCCATAACATCGGATAAAAAAGTGTTTGTCGCTTAGAATGTCAAGTTTCTTTGAGAAGGAATTTTTCGTGAAAACATAAGTGGGAGGACAATAGAACTTTGATAAAGTTAAAAGAACCTTAGCTATATGTGCAAAGTTGCGCAGCGCCGAAAAGTGTTCCGGAGGCAGCAACAAAGCTCATGGCTCACGTGACTCAAATGTTGTGGTTATGGAGGTCAAAGTTTCTATTGAACCAAGTAGGTCGGGTGAACAATCAAATACCAAGATTTGAGGGTTGAATCATTATTTGAGAATAATGAACGGACTACATGCAAAGAAGCGATGATGGGCCCTGACTCCATAAAATAGCTTGAAGCCATAAAATCCGTGATAGTTCCATACACAAGAAATCAAGTTTTGAACTTGAAGGACCCTCGAGAAAGGTGTAAGACCTTACAGTTGTGTTTGGATCTATAAAGAAATAGACATGGATGTTTCACATCAATGAAATAGTCGACATGTTGGGAAAGAGTTCACAACAATGTTCAAAGGTTGACTATGACAAGATTTGATCTTTCATAGCGATATTTAGTCTAGATGGATTAATGTAGCAACCACTACATATAATTTTGTCATGTGGTAGTTGAATAAACAAAACAAGTTCTTCTAATAGAATTGTTACCTAGGACATGTGTATAACACGGTCCATAGGGTTTTGTTAATTCAAAGGATGCTAAAAGCATATGCAAACTTCAATGGTTGAAGTAAGCATTGCGGAGTTGGAATATTCACTATGATGAAACTGTTAAAGGGGTTTAAATTCGTTGGAGACGATGAAGATGCTTGCATTTGCAAGAAATTAAGTGGGAGCGCTAAGACATGTTTCTAATACATTATGTGGAAGACATATTGTTGATTGGAAATGATGTATCTTTTATTAATACATATTAAGAATTTCATCCCGATGAAAGACTTAGGCAAAACCCAAATATTTGGCATCAATAGACGCTAATATGGTTGTGCCGAAAGTATATAGATGATGTATTGAATGAGTTCAATATATAAACTACAAGAAAGGTTCTTGTTGCACAGAAAGGATTGAATGAGTTCAATATTGATGATATATTCAAGTGTATTGACACTTGGTAAGTGAAACAAAGATTCAAGTATAGATTGATACTTGATGTATGAAATCACAAAGAGTATTTATATCAATCATACTGTGATATGTACAAATCCAGATATGTCCTATACTCTAAATGTTATGAGCATATACCAGAACGATTCATAAGATGACCATTGGACGATAGTAAGGATATTCTTATGATCTTTTGGAAGAACTAAGAGTATATTATTTTGTAGAAGTGGCAAATAGATGGTTAGTTCATTGTAGAAGTACTACATTGATACTAGTTTTGTCACAAAGTACAAATTAAGTTTATCTCAATCTAAACTAAGGGTGGCACAATATAATGGAAAGTAAGTTCCATAATGGATTTGGATGAGTTCCAAAGTTAAGACATTGTGATAGATATTACAACAAAAGGCTAAGTATATGACTGCTATTATAGCAGCAAAAGAGGGCATTTGTGTCAAGTAGTTTGTTACCAAACTAGGTGTAGTTCACAGCGAGATAATACTATGAAGATATATTATACGACAATATTATCAACATGTTTTAACCCCAAAGAACTAAAGGTCTCACCAAAGGACCAAATTTATACAAAGCCATCTCATTAGAGAATGAGTGATGCGTAGAGACACAAAGACATGCAATTACACACGGACCTGGAAGTGTCAGATCGGGAGATCATTTTACCACTAGCAATCGTGTACATACAACACCGGAAAGCCATGGGTGTTTAATACACAAAGGTTTGAAACTAGATTATTGACTCTAGTGCAAATGGTAGACTGTTGAAGATATGCCCAAGAGGCAATAATAAAGTGGTTATTATCATATCTTCATGCTTATGATAAATGTTTACATACCATGCTATAATTGTATTAATTGGAAACATTAATACTTGTGTGATTTGTAAACATGAAAGAGTCCCTAGTAAAGCCTCTTGTTAAACTAGCTTGTTGGTTAATATATGATCATGGTTTCCTGATCATGAACATAGAAGATGTTATTAACAACAGGGTCATATCATTAGGAGAATGATGTGATGGACATACTCCTATAGTTAAGCGTAGCATAAAGATCAAGTCATTTAATATAGTTCATTTGCTATATGCTTTCTGATTCATAGTAACCTAATTCCTTCGACCATGAGATCATGTTAATCACCATCACCGGAAGGATGCTTTGATGACATCAAACACCACACCGTAACTGGGTGGCTATAAAGGTGGCATTGAGTGTTCGAAAAGTATGGGTTGAGGCACATGGATCAAGAGTGGGATTTGTCCATCAGTATGACTGATAGATATACTCTGGGCCCTCTCGGTGGAATGTCATCCAATTAGCTTGCAAGCATGTGACTGGCTCACAAGGGATCACATATCACGGGAATGATAAAAGAGTACTTATCGGTAACGAGGTTGAACTAGGTATGCAGAGATACCGACGACCAAAACCTCGGATAAGTAAATTACCGTGAGACAAAGGGAAATTGGTATCGTATGTAAGTGGTTCATTCGATCGCAAAGTAATCGTAGAAATATGTGGGAGCCATATGAATTTCCAGATTCCTCTATTGGTTATTGATCGGAGAAGTGTCTCGGTCATGTCCGCATAATTCACGAACCGTAGGGAGACACACTTAAGGATTCGATGTTGTTGTGTAGTTATGGAATGATGAGTAAGAGACCGAATGTTGTTCAGAGTCTCGTATGGGATCCGGGATATCACGAGGAGATCCGGAATGGTCCGGAGAATAAGATTCATATAAGGAAAGTCCTATTTTGGATTTTGGAAATAATTCCGGTGTTTTCACCGGGAATGTTCTAGAAGGGTCTAGAAGGTCCGGCACTCCGGGGGGAAGGGTACATGGATGTGTCATGACAATGTGGAATGGTTGCATCATGTACTAGGTCACTTGGCTGGGCAATATGATGAGAGAAATCAAATCCAAGTTTGAAAGTCAAACGCCAATTTGAAAAAGTCAAATCTGAAGTTTGCTTGGTGGAGGGAGAGTAGGAAACCTACTTGGGGAGGAACTCCCACTCCCTCCACCCGCCGGCCACGAGGAGGAGTTGGAGGAGGACTCCCTCCTCCCAAACCGCCCCCTCCCACCTATATAAGGAGGGGTAGGGCGCCCCTACCCCTCACACACCTAACCCTAGATCCTGGCGCCTCCACCACAAGTGCAGCCGCCTCCACCTAGGGATCTCCAAGTCGCCAAGTTGTGCCTCTAAACCCTAGATCACCAAGGCCCTCTCTCATACTCCACCATACTCGCTCCGTCTTAGGCGAAGCCCTATGGGATCTCCCCTCTACTTCTGACACAACGCCGTTGTGCTGCCGGAATCACGAGGAGAGTTCTACAACCTCCGCTGCCTGCTGGAACAAGGGAGAGGAAGGTCTTCATCGAGTACCAAACGTGTGACCGACTGCGAAAGCGCTGCCGGAATGCAGCGCCGGAAGGATCGTCTACGCGATCTTGAGATCGGAAGTGTACGACTACATCATCCACGAGAATCTGCTCTCGTTAACCGCTTTGGATCTTCGAGGGTTAGTACTCTATCGACTCGTTGTTGTAATCTAGTAGATAGATCTTGGCTTGTGTGTGTTCATGCGATAGAATTTTTTGTTTTCCATGCTACGAACCCCTACATCATCATCATCCACACCATCATCTCCACCAGCACCATCATCACCATTCCGTCCCGGTGTAACAATTGTGTTGGATATTGTTTTAGTTCTTAGGGGAAACTTTCCCGGTGTTGATTACTATTATAGTTGATTCTTGTGAGTGGAACCATTGGATTATTGTTTATGTTCAGATTGTTATCCATTATCATATCATCTTTGATCTTGATCCATATGATGTCTTGTGAGTAGTTCGTTTAGTTCTTGAGGACATGGGAGAAGTCATGTTGTTAGTAGTGAATCTGTGATGAGTTATTATTCAATGGTTTAGTATTTAAGTTGTGGTGCTATTCTTCTAGTGGTGTCATGTGAACGTCGACTATATGACACTTCACCATTTATGGGCCTAGGGGAATGCATTGTGTATTTGGCTACTAATTGTGGGGTTTTCGGAGTGACAGAAACCTGAAGCCCCGTTAGGACACCTTTGCACAAGGGAGTGTAGGATCTCAGAGTTTAAGGCTGTGATTAGATTTATATCTTAATTACTTTCCTGTAGTTACGGATGTTGCAGGGGGTTTAATCACAAGTATGTATTAGTCCTAGGAAGGGCGGTATGTTAGCACAGGTTCACCCACACAACACTTACAAACACCAGAGAAGAGTACTCAGCTATTTGAAGCGAAAGCACTTGACAGAATTCACATGTGTCCTCGAGAACGTTTGGTCCTTATAAGTATTTCCACTTTCTTGTCCTTTGGTAAGAAAGTATTGGACCACTTTCTCCGTTTGTTTGTTACTTCCGTTACTTGCTCTTTGTTTTGTTGCCTTGTCAGAAAACCACTAAAAATCCGTTTGCTAAGTATTCACAGGGATTTCCTGCTCCATACCACTGTTCAGCACCTTCTGCTCCTCGTTGGGATCGACACTCCTATTTATCGAAAGTACTAGGATACACCCCCTATACTTGTGGGTAATCAAGCACATGCTTGCAACTACACTATCAATGGTTCTAATTATGACAAGGGGTATTATCTAGCTGACGGTATTTATCCTTGTTGGGCTACATTTGCAAGACCATCTCGAATCCTCAAACTAGGAAAGATATTGAATTTGCAAAGGCTTAAGAGAGTGCCTAAAAGGATATTGAGAGAGCCTTTGGTGTTTTGCAAGCTCAATTTGCAGTTGTGCGAGGTCCAGCTCGTTTTTGGGACAAGAAAACTCTCAATGACATAATGACATGTTGTGTTATTCTTCACAACATGATTGTTGAGGATGAGAGGGGTTTAGACTTGGACATTGTCTACGATAATGTTGGCAACTGTGTGAAGCCAGCTAGAAACCCAAATGCCATCAAGCCTTCCTTCAAACCTACTGAGACATTGAGAACATGACCACCCACGATCAGCTGCAGCATGACCTCATTGAGCACCACTGTCAGCTATTTGGGAGGAGCTAGGCTGCCATATTTTATCATTCATGTGTGTGAAACATTATTTGCATTTGAAACTATTCATTTGATTTGGTCATTTGTTATGATTGGATTATTGTTTATTAAATTTGTTTGGACAATTATTGTAATTGGATAATTGTTGTAATGTACAATTAATAATTTTGGGCTTTCACTTTACGTTGGTATCATATTTATGTTTGAAAATGCGAGATATGTGGTGAAATTGACCGAAAATAGTTCAATTTACGGGTTCGAACCTTGTTGTGGCGGAACATACCCCGTATGCGCAAAACTGGCCTTTTCTGGTTTGGGTTTCGGGTTTCTTTTCCGCCAATCGTAAAAAGCGACCTAAAAACATGTTTTCTGATTCATCCTTTTATGGTGTCCGCTAGAGATGCTCGAAGGAGACAACCTGGCTCAGAAAGAAATAACAAAGTAGAGTTTGAATAGTAGCATAGCAATGCACGTAACGACGATTTTATATGGCCGTAACCGTAAATAACGTCGAGTTGCATAAGTCAAGTAGTTTTTCATATGGTTCTACCTGCCTAACAAGAGGCGTATACCATGTTTGCCAAAGTTTAACCAATATCACCCCATCCCATATATTGGTTATAATAACATCTTATATTAGCTACCTAATGACCCACAAGTATAGGGGGTTTATCATAGTACTTTCGATAAATAGAAGTGTCGATCCCAACGAGGAGCAGAAGGTGTTGACTAGTGGTATGGAGCAGGAAATCTCTGTAAATACTTAGCAAACGGATTTTTATGGGTTTTCTGATAAAGCAACGAAATAAAGTGCAAGTAATAAAGACAACGAACAATTGCAGCAAGTGGCCCAATCCTTTCTTAGCAAAGGACAAGCCGGTGGAAATACTTATAAGGACCAAACGTTCTCGAGGACACATGGAAATTCTGTCAAGTGCTTTCGCTTCAAATAGCTGAGTACCTTTCTGTGGTGTTTGTAAGTGTTCTGTGGGTGAACCTGTGCTAATGTAACGACCTTACTTGGACTAATACATACTTGTGATTAAACCTCCTGCAAGCATCCGCAACTACATGAAAGTAATTAAGATATAAACCTAACCACAACCTTAAACTCTGAGATCCTACACTCCCGTGTGCAAAGGTGTCCTAACAGGGGTTCAGGTTTCTGTCACTCCGGCAACCCCACAATTAGAAGCCAGATATACAATGCATTCCCCTAGGCTCATAAATGGTGAAGTATCATGTAGTCGACGTTCACATGACACCACTAGAAGAATATCACCACAACTTAAATACTAACAACATGACTTCCCCCATGCCCTCAAGAACGAAACGAACTACTCACAAGACACCATATGGATCAAGATCAAAGATGATATGGTGATGGATAACAATCTAAACATAAACAATAATCCAATGGTTCCACTCACAAGCATCAACTAGAATAGTAATCAACACCGGGAAAGTTCCCCAAAGAACTATGCAAGTATTCAACACAATTGTTACAGCGGGATGGAGTGGTGATGATGGTGTTGGTGGAGATGATGGTGTGGATGATGATGATCCCGATGAAGTCTAGCTTGATGATGTTGTTGATGGCGACGATCTCCCCTCTCCGGGAAGGAATTTCCCCAACAGAAATCTGTCTGCCGGAGAGCTCTTTCTCTCTCGGTGTTTTCCGTCCCGCAGAGGTGGCGTAAATCTTTCTTTGGTCGCTCCCTCAGTATTAGGGTTCCAAGAGGAAGATATAGGCGAGAGGGCGGAGTCGGAGGGCGTCCAGGTGGGCCACACCTTCCCTAGGCACGACCCAGGGGGGACTCGTGCCTTGGGGGGCCTGTGGCCCAGCTACGCCTCCCCTTCTGGCTTCCTTCGTCTTCTGGGAAAATATAATTTTCCATGATTTTTCTGGTATTTTTCTGATCTTCGAGAAATTGCATCAAAACACCTCTTTTTCCATCAGAAACCTGACTCCGGTAGTCCATCCTCCAAAAATCATCTAACATGCAAAAGGGAGGAAAACACATAAGTAACACCTCAAAATAAGACATATATCAATGAATAGAGGCTAATTATGATATAGAACGGTGATGCAAATTGGACGTATCAACTCCCCCCAAGCTTAGACCTTCGCTTGTCCCCATGCAAAAACTAAGATCAGTAAACATGTCCATAGGTTTATGGAGTGAAGTGTCGATAAAAGAATACGGACAAGAAGCATCACACTTACCATTACACAACTCATAGAAGAAAGCAACTCACCATTATATAACTTAGATTGCAACAAGTACAGGAGTCACAATAGAGATGAATAAAGATAAATCAAAATTGGAATTGGCAAAATTTGTTCTTGGTCAGAGAACAGCCGGCAAACAGTTTCACAAAACGATTTTGCAGAAGTTTTCACAACAGGAGCACTCTTTGCTCAAAAGGTTTTGCACAATGATAGCTTTCAAAGTAATACTCAATAGATAAGAGTTTTGTGCAAACAAGGAAGATAAAGAACATGATTGTATAAATCACCATATGAATGCTTGAAACACAACAACTCAAATGCTTGCTGGAGATAGAGAGGAAGTAGGTTTACTGACTCATCTTGGAAATAGGAGAAAGGTCCCTTCATAGAGGGAAGCAGGGATTTCAAGTCATAAAGAGCTTCCAAAAGATTACGGTACTTACTAGCTTTGAGCTCTCATTACCCCTATCATAGGCATCTTGAGATTATTAAGGTTAAAGTGAACAAGGATGGAGTATATGCTTGACGAAATATAAGTTGGCAATCTCGTGTCCCTTGAGTACGAGGGCCGCTCCTCATGCTACTCAACTTTATTCACCGGTAGGTTCTTGTCATTGTAAGTACAAGTGTATCATAAAGAACCGCCAATGGGGTACCCCTTGCACATGATACAAAATCTATCCCATAATCAAAATGACAAGGCAAGCAGACTGTGAGCATCTCAGTGATCTTTTTATTTACTATTTTCATAGATTTTTATTGAGGATGCTTCATAGGTAGCTCACTATGGTGATGCTACAAGTTTCCACCATGATTAGGCATGGCTTAGGCTAGCGGCCCAGGCGTTTCTCTAACACACATACATTACTCCATGGACTTACAAGCTCCCCTTTTATTTCACACCGTCGACATTCGCAAACAAAAGAGCATGATATCAACTGGATATGTATCCATAAGTGTTGAAAGCGTTCCCCTTGAAGCTAATTCCAATGTATAGATGCAAGAATATACAACTTCGATGACACAATGGTTCAAGTCTATTAGGGGCAAGAAAATAAGGTGTGCCATCAAGTTCGTGAGAGCTTTACTAACTAGTTTTAACATAACAAAACACTTTTTAATTCAAAATATAGACGAAGCTTGAGAATTTGCTTGGAATAGTAATAATGCTAATAGGTAGATATGGTGGACAAAAATGGCACGGGTTTGGTTTAAAGGGATTGGATGCATGAGAAGCATGCCTTCTCAAAATAGGTTTTTTGGCTAGCAAGGCTGGGTAGCAAGCAAAAGAGTTGAAATAAACAAGCAAACCTACAAGTGATAAAGCCAAACATGCAATCTTCCTTGAAGACACAAAAGATCTTAAATAAAGAACACTAAGCTTTTGAGCCAATCAAGAAAGAAAATGAATGGTACAAAATACCTGTAAGCCTTTTTTCTTTTCCTTTCAAACCTCAAAAAGTGTTGCTACTGACCAAAGCTCGGTATGCCAAAACCAATTTAGATTTACTTGATGCTCTCAAATTGATGCCAATACTGATCAAGAAGATCAATCATATAATATAGATTGCAAACTAAAATAAGAAGTGCAAAAAGTAAAAGATGAGACTTCTCATTAATATTCCATTAAGGCACTCACACCAAGGGATACATAGATAATCAACTAAATGAGAGATACTTCCACAATGCAAACCAACCTATAAGATAACTTATCTACTAAAGATATGAATCCACTAAAAAGGTAAAAGATAAAAGATAAAGATGTGATACCGCGACACTCCCCCAAGCTTGGAACAAGCCAAGGGGATGCCAAACCTAATGACGAATTACTCCTTCGGTGGTGGTGTTCTCTTGATAAGCTCTTCAATAAGTTCCCTCAAGTCCTCAATCTCCAAGGTTAGAGTATGAATCAACTCTGAATTATGCTCAATGCGGTTCATGATCATGTCGAACTGAGAGTCCCAGTCCTTGTTATTCTTTCCCCACTCTTTCTTCTCAGTGTGTTCCTTCCCTGCATGGTTAGAACGAGGCATATCCCAAGCTGAGGGCAAGTTCCCTTTGGGCACCTGTTGGTATTGATGCTCATGTATAAGAGTATGGAAGGGATTATTGATACGTGGAGGAGATGACCATGGAGCAAGGATATATCGCGAAGTTTTTCCTCCTATAGACATCAGTGCTGTCCTCCTAAGCTTGGTAGAGTTTTCCACCACTCCAATGCTTGCAACGGTAGCGCGGGTGTCCGAATGCTCATCTTCCTCCATGTCTTATTCATCCCCTACCAAAATCTCCTCCTCCTTGGGGTTTTGAGGATCATCTTCCTCAGGCTTCTTGCCTTTGTCGTTGGCGGAGACCATGGTGATCTAAACTTCAGAAGATTTCCTGACAGAAATAGATCAAAACGAAAACACGACGAGAACACGATGCACGAACCTCGGGGGATCCGGGGGTTATATATTACGAAGATTAAAATCATAAGGAAGGTGTTGGTACAAAAATGAGGCGGAGACGGAGCTCGGAGGACTCACACCCCCTCCATGCGTGACTAGCTGGGGCCCGTGCCTGGGTGGGTTTGGCCACCCCGGGCTCCATTTCGTCCTCTGTTTCGTTTCGTAACCTTCCGTATGTATTAAAAACATAAAAAATATAAAAAGATTGGGTTTTCACGAACCTTCTATTTTCACCACTTTTACCTATTCAAAGTCGAACTCTACAGATTCCTTTCCTCCTTCTCCTGGAAATTCCTTTCCTCACAAGGCAATACACAAACTTCAATGGCAACATTAGTGTAAGCAAAAACAATAAACCTTTAGGTACACACTTCAACTGAAATCCATCAAAGCAAAAGCTACTGTAGCAACCCCTTTCCAAAATCCCAAAAGAATCTGGAAGGGAATCAATATAAGAGGCAAATGCAAATGATGGTAGAAATCTATCAAAACAAACCAGCAGGTAAAGATTGATTTTTTAGAAAACCTTTTGTTGCTCAAATCAAAAAGTGCAAAACTAATGAAAGTTGGGTAACAACTTGTAAAACAAGCTCCGAAAAATACAGCTCCACCCGAAGTACTGAGCTCCCTCACGAATTTTTACAATGCAACACAAAAATCTGTCCTAGGACAGCCACTTTTCACAACTCCTCTACTTCTCAAAAGTAGTTGAACTTGATACAAAAACCAAAACAAAAAAGGATAAGGAGCGGTTACTACAGGTAATAACTTCCAAGACTCGACACAACTATTGGGTTATCTCCCAAGAAGTACTTTTCTTTAATGCCTTTAAGTTAGGCTTGATAGTTCCAAAGATGCTCACATAGGAGATAAATATTTGAAGTGAAAGAGAGCATCAAGAAGCAAATAACCAACACATTTGAGTCTAACCCACTTCCTATGCATGGAGGTATTATGAGAAAACAAATTGTTGAAACAAAAAGCCACTAGCATAGGAAGAGAAAACAAATGCAACTTCAAAGCTTTCAACATAAAACGGGGAAACTTAACATTATTGAGATGCATAAAACCATGTTTCCCTCTCTCATAATAACTTTCAGTAGCACTTTGAATAAAGTTGAAAATATAACTGTCACTGGCAACAACTTTATCATCAGAATGAGCATACTTACAATCATCAAAAAGAGGTCCAAGGTCATAAACAGGATCAATAGAAGCAAGTTGTTCCATCCTGAAATCTTTATTAGGCAAGCTATTTTCACAAGGAGTTTTAGCAACTTCGGAAAAGTTAAACTCATAAGAATCTCCATCAAAGTTAGTTAAAACTTTCTCCTTCTTACAATCTATAATAGCTCCACAAGTGTTGCTAGCTGCTGAATTAAGCACTAGAAAATCAGCAGGATACTTAATCTTACCGCAGAGAACCTCCACATCTCTTACAATACCAATAGGGCAAATGGTTTCCTTATTAGCAAGGTGAATAACAACATCAATGTCCCCAAGATCACAAGGACCAATCTCATGCATAATTTCCCTATAAAGCTCATAAGGAATAACACTATAACTAGCACCAATATCACATAAACCATAGTAGCAATGATCACCAATTTTAACAAAAATCACATGAACACTAGCTTTTCTAGATTTACTAGGATGAGATATAATATTAGATGCGTCTTCACAAAAGACAATGTGCTCATCCTCTATATTTCTAGTGACAAGATCTTTCACAATAGCTATCACAGGTTCATTATTCATTTGCTCATCATGCTCCACAGTTTTCTTAGTACCTTTGTTATTCGCACTAATCATCATAGAATACACCTTTACCTTAGCTGGGAAAGTTATTTTCTCAACATAAGGTTCATGCAAAATATGATCAATAGTACAAACTTCAGTGCTTCTAACAGGAACATGACTAACAACATCTTTATAAGATGCATGGTACTTATTCCACTTCTTTTTGGGAATTTCTATGTAAGAGGCAAAGGCCTTAAAACAGTTGGCAATACTTTGAGAGTCAAGACCAAACTCATTACTAATATCACGGAAGTCGTTAGTTCCCATAAAAGATTTAATGCATTCATAATCATAGTTTATACCTAACTTTCTTCCTTTGTCATTCTCCCAAGCTTCGCTGTTCTCTTGAATACGGTCTAGGAGATCCCATTTAGCTTCTTACTTCATATGTGTGAATGATCCAACACAAGAAGCATCTAGTAAATCTTTATCATGAAGAGAAAGCCTAGCATAAAAGTTATTGGTAATAATATTGTTAGGGAGTTCATGAATAGTACATTTAAGCATTAGTAACTTCAGTCTCCCCCAAGCTTGAGCTGTACTCTCTCCATCATGAGGCCAAAAGTTATATATCATATTTCTATCCTTATGAATCTCACTGGGAGGATAAAATTTAGAATAAAAGAGATGCTATTTCCTCCCATTCCATGGATTGCCCATTCTTCAGAAGCTTATACCACTCTTTAGCTCTCCCATTCAAGGATATGGAGAGTAACTTCTTCTTCACCTGTTCAGTTGTGATACCTGCACACTTAAACAACCCGCATAATTCATGGATAAAAATAAAATGATCACCGGTATGGAAAGTTCCATCCCCTAAATAATAATCATCCATAACACGATCAACAATACTTGCAGGTATCTTAAAAGGATCTATCTCAATAGGCAGTGGCGAAGCTAGAATCGACCCAAGCCTAGGGCCAAATAGTGCAAATTAGTGTAAAAATTATCAAACTATACCAAACACTCTTGCGGAATGCTACAATCAACAAAGGGATTAATCCTCACACCCCGGGCCATGGCCCCTGTTGCCAAGGGTGTGGCTCCGCCCCTGTCGACAGGTGGTGGTTCATCTACTACCCTAACAGTGGTAGTAGTTTTCCCAAACAGAAAACCAAGTGGGTTATCCATATTGGAAACAAAGTAACAAACAAAAATAAAAGCAATAATCATAGTAGAAGTTTCTTTTACCAGTTGCACTCTTCAATAGCGCTTCACTCCCCGGCAACGGCGCCAGAAAATAGTCTTGATGACCCACAAGTATAGGGGGTGTATCGTAGTACTTTAGATAAATAGGAGTGTCGATCCCAACAAGGAGCAGAAGGTGTTGACTAGTGGTATGGAGCAGGAAATCTTTGTAAATACTTAGCAAACGGATTTTTAGGGGTTTTCTGATAAAGCAACGAAACAAAGTGCAAGTAATAAAGTGATACGTCCAAAACGTATCTACTTTCCCGAACACTTTTTCTATTGTTTCTCCTCTAAACTTGTGTGATTTGGATACAACTAACACGGACTGATGCTGTTTTCAGCAGAATAACCTTGGTGTCTAGTTTTTGTGCAGAAAATAAACTATCAGGACAAATCCCGGAAAATAGGCCAAAAATCCTATTTCACCAGAAGATCCACGGAGCCAGAGTACGAGACGGAGGGGAGCCCTGGGTGGCCCACACCCGCCTGCCGCGCGGGTGGGTCCACCCCGTGATTAGGAGGGGTGTGGCCAGCCCACGCACCTCCTTGGACTCCCTATGGGCCTATAAGTTACCCCTTGACCTAAAAACCGAGGGGGGTTCGTCGTTTTTACAAAAAGAGTTCCGCTGCGCCGCCACCACCAGAAGCAGCGATTCGGTACCAGAAACTCCGTTCTGGCACCCTGCCGGGACGGGGAATTTGGGGAGGATCATCGCCATCATCATCACCAACGCCTCTCCATCAACCATCAATGTTTCCCTCATCCATGAGTGAGTAATGCCCTGCTGTAGGCTATGGGGATGGTAGAGATTGGATGAGTTCTATCATGTAATCGAATAAGATTGTTAGGGCATAGTGCCTAGTATCTCTATTAGTGCTATTTGACTCTGTTGCAACTTGTTGTGCTTAATGCTTGTCACTAGGGTTCGAGTTCCATGATCTAAGATCTGAACGTATTATTGAATCATTATGATAGTATTGTTTGTGATCTTATCTGCAAGTTGTGTACACATATCATTGTCCGGATCCAAAGGCCCTGAAGTGATAGAAATTGGGACAACCGGAGGGGATCGTTGTGGTGTGAGGATCACATGTGTTCACGGAGTGTTAATGCTTTGCTCCGGTGCTCTATTAAAAGGAGCACCTTAATTGCCAGTAGTTCCCTAGAGGCCCCGCTGCCACGGGCTGGCTGGACAGAAGATGCTATGCAAGTTCTCATTGCGAGCATGCATGACTATATATGGAGCACATGCCTAGGATTGTTTAGTACTTGGATGTTTATTCTTATTTATTTGCAATGCCCTAGATCTTGAAGTTACATGTTTAGACTCGTCCATACAATGCCCGTCCATCCATCCCTATGCCTACCGCACTCGAATCCCACTGTTTACTGTTACTGTTACTATTGCTCTTGTTCTAACGCTGTTGTTGCTTTGCTGTTGCTACTACCATACTGATAAATTTCTGTGAGCAAGAACTATTTCCAGGTGCAGCTGAATTGACAACTCAGTTGTTAAGGCTTGCAAGTATTCTTTGGCTCCCCTTGTGTCGAATCAACAAATTGGGTAATACTACCCTCGGAGACTGTTGCGATCCCCTATACTTTTGGGTCATCATAAAGACAACGAACAAATGCAGCAAGTGGCCCAATCCTTTCTTAGCAAAGGACAAGCCAGTGGAAATACTTATAAGGACCAAACGTTCTCGAGGACACATGAGAATTCTGTCAAGTGCTTTCGCTTCAAATAGCTGAGTACCTTTCTTTGGTGTTTGTAAGTGTTGTGTGGGTGAACCTGTGCTAATGTACCGATCTTACTTGGACTAATACATACTTGTGATTAAACCCCCTACAAGCATCCGAAACTACAAGAAAGTAATTAAGATATAAACCTAACCACGGCCTTAAACTCTAAGATCCTACACTCCCTTGTGCAAAGGTGTCCTAACGGGGGTTCAAGTTTATGTCACTCTAGCAACCCCATAATTAGTAGCCAAATACACAATGCATTCCACTAGGCCCATAAATGGTGAGGTATCATGTAGTCGACGTTCACATGACATCACTAGAAGAATAGCACCACAACTTAAATACTAAACCATTGAATAATATCTCAAGACAAATCCACTACTAACAACATGACTTCTCCCATGTCCTCAAGAACTAAACGAACTACTCACAATACATCATATGGATCAAGATCAAAGATGGTATGTTGATGGATAACAATCTGAACATAAACAATAATCCAATGTTTCCACTCAAAAGCATCAACTACAATAGTAATCAACACCGGGAAAGTTCCCCCCTAAGAACTATACAAGTATTCAACACAATTGTTACAGCGGGATGGAGTGGTGATTATGGTGCTGGCACTACTAGGAAAATGTCAATAGGTAATCAGCACATTCGTGGCTCACATGGTTGAAGTGCCCCACAGCTAAAACAGGCATGGCTCACCTATGGGCAGTGCCCTACTAGTAACTAGAACAACCGTGGCGCACATGACCATAGTGCGCCACAGATATGTGTGGGCCAGGGCCCTGTTGGACGCACGCCAGACATCCGTAGCGCACTATGCCCAAGTGCTCTACGGTTGTTAGTGTCAACCGTGGCGCACAGGGAGGGGGTGCGCTACGCCTAAGCGCATGCCCTTCTCTGCTGTGAAACGGCCAGACACATTCGTGGCGCACTATGGCATGTGCGCCACGGATGTTACTACTCCCTGTGGCGCACTAGGGCCTAGTGCGCCACGGATGTGTCGATTTTTTTGGCAGCTGCACTTTATGTGCACATGTGTGACCATCCACCACCCCACACTTCACTTTCCCCTTCTTCTTCCTCCTTAGATCTAGTCGAGATCTTCTCCTTCCCACCTCAATTTCTCCACCCATTCACCATTTTTAGCATGTAGAACTTGCCTTGGATGTTACATAAGTAATAGAGGAAGGTCTCCGGTCTCTCATCTCCTTCTCCGGTCTCGCGCGCACCTCTCCTTTCCATATTTCTCGCGATTGGTCTCTCATCTCGGTAAGTTGTCCATGTAAGGATGTGTTCATGTGTATATGGATGATATGCTCATATGTATGTAGATGATCAATGCTCATGATGTGTGTATGAGAGGATTGATGGTCATATGTGTGTGTATATGGAGAGTATCGATGATGCTCATGCATGTGTGTATGGAGAGGATAATGATATGTTCATGTGTGTATGGATCGGTCTCTCTCTCTTGTGTTTGTATGTGAACAAGTTGCCATTTGTTTTGCCAAAATGTTGATTCATTTCCATTTTGGCAATAATTTGGCATTTCGCAAAGGTCCTAATTTTAGGATAGGTCATGCCGAAATTTTATATCGACACCATTGCATGCATGCATTGGTTATGTGGTTCTAATAGACTTCTAATTGTACCGTGTACACCGTGCAGGCAAAAATGTTGCTCATAATGAGCGAAGCCATTGTGGCTAGATTTTTGAAATGTGCAATGGCCGACATGATACGAAATAACAAGACGGATATAAGATGTCCGTGAAGAAGATGCAAACTCAACTGGGTGATCGACCCAGATTCCGAGAATCTGCAGGCGCACCTGCTCCGCCATGGTTTCATGGATGGATACACTCGTTGGATAAGCAATCACGAAGACGATGGAGACGGTGAAGGTGGGCAACATGACGATGATCATCATCACGGCGAGAATGGGCGAGATGATGAAGAGTCTCCTGGAGATGGTGAAGGTGCGAAAGCAGACCGGGATGATGATGATCTAGATGCTGGAGGAGCAGAAGACGATGGAACAATGTCAGACTAGGTGCGGGACCCTTCTGTGCAAGAGCTGCTTCTCAAGCAGACGAGTAACATCAGGGCTGCCGCCAGAGAGAAAGCCAAGCTTGTGCAACTTGAGAAAGACGCGGTTACTCCATTGTATGAAGGATGCAGACCCGATGATACCCGGTTGAATGTAACGCTCAAGGCTATGGAGATGAAGGCAAAACACAAATTGAGCGACGCAAGCTTCGACGATATGATGGCATTCTGGAACGATCGTCTCCCGGAGGGGAACACATGTCCAACTAGTATCGAGGACGCCAAGAAAATCGTTTGTCCTCTCAATCTACCGCATTTTAGATATCACATATGCATCAACGATTGCATCATTTATCGAGGCGAGGACGCGGAGAAAACCACATGTCCGGTGTGCGGCGTGAGTCGATACAAGAAAGGGAAGAAAGCACCTCGAAAAGTGGTATGGTACTTTCCTATCACTCCTCGTCTGCAGCGCTATTTCGCGGACCCTAAGGAAGCGAAGCTCATGCGATGGCATGCGGAAACGAAGAAGCCAGGAGATGATGATGATGACCCCAAAAAGGATGAGCTGCTGACGCACCCTTCAGATGCTAGCCAGTGGAATGTAGGGTTTCGTAGCATGGAAAACAAAAAATTTCTATCACATACAAACAAACAAGCCAAGATCTATCTACTAGATTATAGCAATGAGTCGATGGAATAACTCACCCTCGAAGATTCCAAAGTGTTTAACAAGAGCGGATTCTCGTGGGTGATGTAGTCGTAATCTTGCCGATCTCAAGATCGCGTAGACGATCCTTCCGGCGCTGCGTTCCGGCAGCGCTTCCGCAGTCGGTCACACGTTCGGTACTCGACGAAGACCTTCCTCTCCCTTGTTCCAGCAGGCAGCGGAGGTTGTAGCACTCTCCTCGCGATTCCGGCAGCACAACGGCATGGTACCGAAAGTAGAGGGGAGATCTCGCAGGGCTTCGCCTTAAGCCGGGGCGAGTATGGTGGACTATGAGAGATCCCTCAGTGATCTAGGGTTTAGACACACCAAG
Source organism: Avena atlantica (assembly GCA_910589765.1). Taxonomy (NCBI): domain Eukaryota; kingdom Viridiplantae; phylum Streptophyta; class Magnoliopsida; order Poales; family Poaceae; genus Avena; species Avena atlantica. Next base: position 487,927,774 of record OU342739.1, on the reverse strand, counting down.
GAGGGGTCAAGGCCGGCGGCTAGGGTTTGCCCTAGGCGGCGGCTATGGTGGGCGGCGGCTAGGGTTATGGTTTAGAGGGGGGCAACTTGTGTGCTAGGAGGGGCAGCCCTGCCCCTCCTTATATAGGTGGGAGGCGCCGGCCCAGGGGAGGGGAGTCCCTCCCCAACTCGGATCCCAAGTGGTCCGGCGGTTTAGGGGAGGAACTCCTTCCCAAGTAGGTTTCCTACTTCCCCTCCACCTTCCAAAATAGCCGTTTGACTTTTCAAATTGGCGTTTGACTTTTCAAACTAGGATTTGATGAAACCCTTTATTTTGTTCAGCGATGACACCTAGTACATGATGCAATCATACCAACTTGATATAACACATTCATGTACCCTTCCCCTCCGGAGTGCCGGACATTCCGGAACCTTCTAGAACATTCCCGATGAAAACACCGGAACCATTCTCCAACTCCGAAATAGGACTTTCCTTATATGAATCTTATTCTCCGGATCATTCCGGATCTCCTTGTGATATCCCGGATCCCATCCGAGACTCCGAACAACATTCGGTATGTTTCTCATCATTCCATAACTACTCAAACAACGTCGAATCCTTAAGTGTGTCTCCCTACGGTTCGTGAATTATGCGGACATGATCGAGACACTTCTCCGAACAATAACCAAATAGAGGAATCTGTAAATTCATATGGCTCCCACATATGTCTACGATTACTTTGCGATCGAATGAACCACTTACATACGATACCAATTTCCCTTTGTCTCACGATAGTTTACTTATCCGAGGTTATGATCGTCGGTATCTCTGCATACCTAGTTCAACCTCGTTACTGATAAGTACTCTTTTCTCGTTCCCGTGATATGTGATCCCTTGTGAGCCAGTCACATGCTTGCAAGCTAATTGGATGACATTCCACCGAGAGGGCCCAGAGTATATCTATCCGTCATATGGATGGACAAATCCCACTCTTGATCCATGTGTCTCAACCAATACTTTCCGAACACTCAATGCCACCTTTATAGCCACCCAGTTACGGTGTGGTGTTTGATGTCATCAAAGCATCCATCCGGTAAAGGTGATATGCATGATCTCATGGTCGAAGGAATTAGGTTACTATGTATCAGAAAGCATATAGCAATTGAACTATTAAAATGACTTGATCTTTATGTTATGCTTATCTATAGGAGTATGTCCACCATATCATTCTCCTAACGATATGATCTTGTTGTTAATAACATCTCAATGTTCATGATAGGGAAACCACAATCATTTATTAACCAACAAGCTAGTATTATGAAGAGGCTTTACTAGGGAATTCAATTTAAGTTTACAAATCACACAAGTATTAATGTTTCCTTGTTAATACTATTATAGCATGAATGTAAACATTTATCATAAACACAAAGATATAATAATAACTATATTTATTATTGCCTCTAGGGCATATCTCCAACAGTCTCCCACTTGCACTAGAATCATCTAATCTAGATTACATGGTAATATACCGAACACCCATGGCAGTTTGGTGTTGGTCATGTTTTGCCCCCGGGAGAGGTTTAGTCAACGGATCCGCCACATTCAGATCTGTGTGTACTTTGCAAATCTTTATGTCCCCATCTTGGACATGTTCTCAGATAGCGTGAAAACGTAGCTTGATGTGCTTCAGCTTCTTGTGTGACCTTGGTTCTTGCGCATTGGCTATGGCGCCCATGTTATCACAGTAGATAGACATTGGGTCCAGCGCACTTGGAACCACACCCAGCTCTGTAATGAACTCTTTCATCCATATCGCTTCTTGTGAAGCCTCCGAAGCAGCCATGTATTCCGATTCAGTTGAAGATCTCGCCACAACACTTTGCTTTGCACTCCTCCAGCTAACTGCTGCACCATTCAAAGTAAATACGTATCCAGATTGTGATTTAGAATCATCCGGATCGGTGTTCCAACTAGCATCGGTGTAACCATTAACAACGAGTTGTTCATCACCTCCATAAGAAAGAACCATATCCTTAGTTCTTCTCAAGTACTTAAGGATGTTTTTGACCGCTGTCCAATGATCCACTCCTGGATCACTTTGATATCTGCTAGTTAAACTAACAGCATATGCAATGTCGGGTCTAGTACATAGCATGGCATACATTAGAGATCCTATGGCCGAGGCATAGGGAGTCTTACTCATGCATTCTCTATCTTCTGCCGTTGTCGGACTTTGAGTTTTACTCAAGGTCGTATTGGGCAACATGGGCAAGAACCCTTTCTTGCTATCTTCCATTCCAAACCTCTTTAGAACTTTGTCCAAATATGTACTTTGTGACAATGATATTAGGCATCTCTATCTATCTCTATAAATCTTTATGCCTAATATGTAAGCTGCTTCGCCAAGATCCTTCATTGAAAAACTATTATTCAAATATTCCTTGACACTATTAAGAAGGTCTACATCATTCCCAATCAATAATATGTCATCTACATATAGTATTAAGAATGCTACAGAGCTCCCACTCACTTTCTTGTAAATACAAGCTTCTCCATAAGTTTGTATAAAACCAAAACTTTTGATTACCTTATCAAAACGTTGATTCCAACTTCGGGATGCTTGCTTCAATCCATAGATGGACCGTTGAAGTTTGCATACCTTGTTAGCATCTTTAGGATCGACAAAACCTTTGGGTTGCATCATATACAACTCTTCATCAATGTCTCCATTTGAGGAACGCTGTTTTGACATCCATCTGCCATATCTCATAATCATAATATGCAGCGATTGCTAACATAATCCTCACAGACTTTAGCTTCGCTATAGGTGAGAAAGTCTCATCGTAGTCAACTCCTTGAATTTGTCGAAACCCTTTTGCGACAAGTCGAGCTTTATAGACAGTAACATTACCATCAGCATCTGTTTTCTTCTTGAAAATCCATTTGTTCTCGACAGCCTTCCGGCCATCCGGTAAGTCCAGCAAAGTCCATACTTGGTTTTCGTACATGGATCCAATCTCGGATTTCATGGCTTCTTGCCATTTATTGGAATCTGGGCTCATCATTGCTTCCTCATACGTCGCAGGGTCATCGGTGTTGTCTACCAACATGACACTCATAACGGTATCATACCAATCAGGAGTGGTACGAGTTCTCGTTGACCCGCGAGGCTCTGTAGCAACTACAACCGAAGTTTCATGATCATCATCATTAGCTTCCTCTCTTATTGGTGCAGGCACCACAGGAACTTCTTCCGGTGCTGCGCTACTCGCAATTTCGAGAGAAGGTTCGACAACCTCTTCGAGTTCTACTTTCCTTCCAGTCACTTCTTTCGAGAGAAATTCCTTCTCTAGAAAGGATCCATTCTTGGCAACAAATATTTTGCCCCCGGATCTATGATAGAAGGTATACCCAATAGTTTCCTTCGGGTATCCCATGAAGACGCATTTTTCTGCTTTGGGTTCAAGCTTGTCCGGCTGTAACTTCTTTACATAGGCTTCACAACCCCAAACTTTAAGGAACGACAATTTAGGTTTCTTCCCAAACCATAATTCATATGGTGTCATTTCAACGGATTTAGATGGTGCCCTATTTAAAGTGAATGCGGCTGTTTCTAATGCATAACCCAAAATGATAGCGGTAAATCTGTAAGTGACATCATAGAACGAACCATATCTAAGAGAGTTCGATTACGACGTTCGGACACACCATTACACTGTGGTGTTCCCGGCGGTGTCAATTGTGAAAGTATTCCGCATTTCTTCAAATGCTCGCCAAACTCGTAACTTAGATATTGACCTCCACGATCAGAACGTAGAAATTTAATCTTCTTGTTACGTTGATTTTCAACCTCACTTTGAAATTCCTTAAACTTCTCGAAAGTTTCGGACTTATGTTTCATGAAATAGATATACCCATATCTACTCAAGTCATCCGTGAAGGTAAGAACATAACGATAACCACCGCGCGTTGCTACACTCATTGGACCACACACACATCGGTATGTATGATTTCCAATAAGTCTGTAGCTCGCTCCATCATACCAGAAAATGGAGTCTTAGTCATTTTACCCATCAGACATGCTTCGCATCTTTCAAGTGATTCGAAATCAAGTGATTCAAGAAGTCCATCGGAATGGAGTTTCTTCATACGCTTCACTCCAATGTGACCAAGACGACAGTGCCACATATAGGTCGAGTTATCGCTCGATTTCAAACGTTTAGCCTCAATGTTTATGTGTATTTCCACTATCGAGATTCAATAAGAATAGACCATCTATCAAAGGTCCATGTGCATAAAACATATTACTCATATAAATCGAACAACCATTATTCTCGGACTTAAACAAGTAACCGTCTCGCAATAAACAAGATCCCGATATAATGTTCATGCTTAACGCAGGCACCAAATAACAATTATTGAAGTATAAAACTAATCCCGATGGTAGATGAAGGGGTAGCGTGCCGACCGCGATCACATCAACCTTTGATCCGTTTCCCACGCGCATCGTCACCTCGTTCTTCGCTAGCTTCCGTTTAATCTGCAGCACCTGTTTCGAGTTACAAATATGAGCAACCGAACCAGTATCAAATACCCAGGCACTACTACGAGTACTAGTGAGATACACATCAATAACATGTATATCAGATATACCTTTCTCCTTGATGTTGCCGTTCTTCAGATCCGCCAAGTACTTTGGGCAATTCCGTTTCCAGTGACCTTCTCCCTTGCAGTAAAAGCACTCAGTATCAGGCTTGGGTCCAGCCTTGGTCTTCTTCGCCGGCGTGGCAACTTTCTTACCACCCTTCTTGAAGTGTCCCTTCTGCTTAGACTTGCCTTTCTTGAATTTGGTGGTCTTATTGACCAACAACACTTGGTGCTCTTTCTTGATCTCCACTTCTGCAGACTTTAACATAGCAAACAGTTCTGGCAACTCTTTGTTCATGTTCTGCATGTTGTAGTTCATCACAAAGTTCTTGTAACTTGGTGGTAGTGATTGGAGGACACGGTAAATCCCCAAAGCATTAGGAATCACTATACCCAAGCTTTGAAGTTTGTTTGCATGCCCAGACATCTTAAGCACATGCTCACTGACGGAGCTGCCCTCTTCCATCTTGCAGTTAAAGAACTTTTCAGAAGCCTCATAGCTTTCAATTGCCGCATGAGTCTCAAAAATCAATTTGAGATCCTCGACAATATCATATGGGTCTGAATTCTCAAACCTTTTCTGAAGCTCCGATTCTAAACCATACAAGATAGCACACTGAACTATGGAGTACTGATTCTTCCGAGCGAGGTAAACATTCTTTACTTCATCGGCAGCATCAGCTGTAGGTGGGTCACCCAGCGGTGCATCCAGCACATAGGTCAAATTACCAGCTGTGAGGACAATCCTCAAGTTGCGGAACCAATCCGCGAAGTTGCTTCCATTGTTTTTCAACTTTTCTTTCTCTAGGAACGCATTAAAATTGATGGTAGGGGCTGCCATTGATCTACAACATATTTGCAATAGTTTAGACTAAGTTTATGACAAATTGAGTTCAAATTAATAATGAAATTAAACTAGGTGAACTCCCACTCAAAACAACATCCCTCACATTGTTTTAGTGATCACAGGAACCAAATCCACTACATCAACACCGATCATCACGAGAGTTGATACAGTTTCAATGGCGAACAATCGTCATGTTCATCATATCTACTATATGATTCATGCTTTACCTTTCGGTGATCCGTGTTCCGAGACCATGTCTGTACATGCTAGGCTCTTCAAGATCAAACCTTAGCTCCCGCATGAGCAAATCTAGCTTGCTCACGTTGTATACACTTGCAGAATCTAACACACCCGATCATCACGTGGTGCTTCGAAACAACAAGCTTTAGCAACGATGCTTACTAAGGATGAACACTTTAGAACTTGAAATTTATGTGCATGAGGGATCATCTTATAATGCTACCGTCGTTAACTAAGCAATACAAGATGCATAAAGGATTAACATCACATGCAATTCATAATATGTGATATGATATGGCCTTTCTTCTTTGCGCTTCCGATCTCCATCTTCAAGCACGAACATGATCTCCATCATCACCGGTATTGCATCAAGGTCAATGACGCCGCTCCATGGTTGTCGTCCACCGGCTTCAACTATTACAACTACTTTGAATAGACACGCGGGTCTTAACAGAAATTAAAGACAACCATATGGCTCCTGCCGGTTGCCAACTTACAATAAGGAACATTGCATACATCAAATATAATCACAATCATGGCCATATCACATCATAGCACACCCCTGCAAAACAAAGTTAGACGCCTCTACTTTCTTTGCATGTTTTACGTGGTTTGGGGCTTTCAATAAGTGTCGTTTTAACTTACGAACAAGAACCACAACATTGATACTAGTATTGTCAATCACCCGTTGTAAATTGAATCTTAACTATGTTGGGAGAAACAGGCACCCGCAAATCCACTTATGCAATACAAGTTGCATGTCAAGCGTGGAGCAAGTCTCATGAACGATGTCATGTAAGGTTAGCCCGGGCCGCTTCATCCCACCATCCCGCAAGATGCAAAGTACACAAGAAGCAATCGACAACAAAAAGCATCAACGCCCACAATGACCATTGTGTTCTACTCGTGCAATAGATCTACATATAGACACGGCTCTGATACCACTGTAGGGTTTCGTAGCATGGAAAACAAAAAATTTCTATTGCATACAAACAAACAACCCAAGATCTATCTACTAGATTGTAGCAACGAGTCGATGGAATAACTCACCCTCAAAGATTCCAAAGTGTTTAACGAGAGCGGATTCTCGTGGGTGATGTAGTCGTACTCTTGCCGATCTCAAGATCGCGTAGACGATCCTTCCGGCGCTGCGTTCCGGCAGCGCTTCCGCAGTCGGTCACACGTTCGGTACTCGACGAAGACCTTCCTCTCCCTTGTTACAGCAGGCAGCGGAGGTTGTAGCACTCTCCTCGCGATTCCGGCAGCACAACGGCGTGGTACCGGAAGTAGAAGGGAGATCTCGCAGGGCTTCGCCTTAAGCCGGAGCGAGTATGGTGGACTATGAGAGAGCCATCGGTGATCTAGGGTTTAGACACACCAAGTAGGGGGCAAGGCCAGCGGCTAGGGTTTGCCCTAGGCGGCGGCTATGGTGAGCGGCGGCGGCTAGGGTTAGGGTTTAGAGGGGGGCAACTTGTGTGCTAGGAGGGGCAGCCCTGCCCCTCCTTATATAGGTGGGAGGCGCCGACCAAGGGGAGGGGAGTCCCTCCCCAACTCGGATCCCAATTGGGCCGGCGGTGGAGGGGAGGAACTCCTCCCCAAGTAGGTTTCCTACTTCCCCTCCACCTTCCAAAATAGCCGTTTGACTTTTCAAATTGGCGTTTGACTTTTCAAACTAGGATTTGATTAAACCCTTTATTTTGTTCAGCGATGACACCTAGTACATGATGCAATCATTCCAACTTGTTATGACACATTCATGTACCCTTCCCCTCGGGAGTGCCGGACATTCCAGAACCTTCTAGAACATTCCCGATGAAAACACCGGAACCATTCTCCAAACCCGAAACATGACTTTCCTTATATGAATCTTATTCTCCGGATCTCCTCGTGATATCCCGGATCCCATCCGAGACTACGAACAACATTCGGTCTCTTACTCATCATTCCATAACTACTCAAACAACGTCGAATCCTTAAGTGTGTCTCCCTACGGTTCGTGAATTATGCGGACATGATCGAGACACTTCTCCGAACAATAACCAATAGAGGAATCTGGAAATTCATATGGCTCCCACATATTTCTACGATTACTTTGCGATCGAATGAACCACTTACATACGATACCAATTTCCCTTTGTCTCATGATAGTTTTCTTATCCGAGGTTATGATCGTCGGTATCTCTGCATACCTAGTTCAACCTCGTTACTGATAAGTACTCTTTTCTCGTTCCCATGATATGTGATCCCTTGTGAGCCAGTCACATGATTACAAGCTAATTGGATGACATTCCACCGAGAGGGCCCAGAGTATATCTATCCGTCATATGGATGGACAAATCCCACTCTTGATCCATGTGTCTCAACCAATACTTTCCGAACACTCAATGCCACCTTTATAGCCACCCAGTTACGGTGTGGTGTTTGATGTCATCAAAGCATCCTTCTGGTGAAGGTGATATGCATGATCTCATGGTCAAAGGAATTAGGTTACCATGTATCAGAAAGCATATAGCAATTGAACTATTAAAATGACTTGATCTTTATGCTACGCTTATCTATAGGAGTATGTCCACCACATCATTCTCCTAACGATATGATCTTGTTGTTAATAACATCTCAATGTTCATGATAGGGAAACCACAATCATTTATTAACCAACAAGATAGTATTATGAAGAGGCTTTACTAGGGACTTCAATTTAAGTTTACAAATCACAAAAGTATTAATGTTTCCTTGTTAATACTATTATAGCATGAATGTAAACATTTATCATAAACACCAAGATATAATAATAACTACATTTATTATTTCCTCTAGGGCATATCTCCAACATGGAAAGCATTGGACCTCGAATTCCCAGAATTCGGTGGAGATTCGAGGAACATCAGGCTTGGTGCGAGCACCGATGGACTCAATCCGTTCGGTATCCAGAGCAGCACGCACAACACTTGGCCCGTGTTTGTATGGATGTGCAACCTCCCTCCATGGTTGTGCATGAAGAAGAAGTACATACAAATGAGTATGCTAATTCAAGGGCCGAAACAACCTGGTACCGACATCAATCTATATCTCGGGCTGTTGAAAGAGGATTTAGCCACGTTATGGGAATCTGGAGCCAATACTTACGACACCGTCGCACAAGATTATTTCACTATGAGAGCCGCGTTGGTCACTATGGTGCAAGACTATCCAGGTTGCGGGTATATCTCGGGGCAGGTTATCCAAGGATTCTGCGCATGCGTTAGGTGCATGGATAACACAAGCTATCTCCAACTAGAGAAAGATCCAGGGTCATCGAAAACCGTGTTCATGGCGCACCGGAGGTGGCTCGGCAAGAAAGATCCATGGAGAAAACGTGGAGACCTGCTCGATGGCAAATCCGAGACCCGAGGAATCCCAGAGCGTAGGAGCAGCGAAGAAGTGGAAGAGTTGCTGAAAAACTGGAAAGATTGTCCTAAGCCCGGAAAGAAGCGAAAGAGGCAGCAACAAGACAAGCCGCTGATGAAGGTATGGAAAACAAGGTCTGTTTTCTGGGAGTTGCCATACTGGAAGTTTCTACGCACGCCTCATAGCCTCGACATCATGCATATCATGAAAAATGTGTGCGAGAGTCTGGTCGCCACCATAACCAACATGCCAGATAGGACGAAAGATGTTCCGAAAGCAAGGCACGACCTGATATGCTTGGGTACCCGGAAGGAGCTTCACGGAGGACGCACTACTCCTGATGATCAGGAAGATGACGATTATCATGAGTCGGAGACGACACAAGGTCGTCATAAGGGTAAAAAGTTCAAGAAGAACGAATATTACTGCCCTCCTTCTTGCTTCACTCTAAGCCAGGATGAGATCAAATAGTTTTTCAAGTGCCTTCTAGGAGTCAAATTTCCTTACGGCTACGCGGGCAAGATAAGCATATACCTAGACGAGGCGAAGCAGAGGTTCAGTGGCATGAAGTCTCACGACTATGCCGTGCTAATGACGCAGGTACTTCCGGTCGCACTAAGAGGGATAATGGACGAGCACGTCTGTGAAACGTTATTTGGCCTCTACAATTTTTTCGACGTCATCTCTAGGAAGTAGATTGGCGTGAATCAGCTTGGGAGGCTACAGGAGGAGATCGTGGTGATACTATGTGAGCTTGAGGTCTACTTCCCACCCGCATTATTTGACATTATGGTGCATCTGCTGGTCCATGTCGTGGAGGACATCGTACAACTTGGGCCGATGTTCCTCCGCAGCATGATGGCGTTCGAAAGGATGAACGGACACATCAAAGGATACGTTCGCAACAGGTCCCATCCAGATGGAAGCATAGCTAAGGGCTTTCTGGCCGAAGAGTGCATCTATTTCTGCATGAATTATCTAGACATCGAGAACCCTGTCGATCTTCCCGTCAACAGGCACCTTGGCAAGCTCGACGGATCTGGTCACCGAGAGGGTCGTCGCATACTGCATGCAGACTTCAATTTTCGACGCGCAGACTTTGATCGAGCAAACCTCGTCGTGCTACAACATTTAGAATTGGTCGATCCTTGGGTACAGAAGCACAAAAGGTTAATCGAGAAGAAGTAAAGTGACCGGGGCATACAGAGGACGCAGGGAGAAATAATCAAAGAGCACAACTCAGATTTCACGCGTTGGTTTAGGCAGACGCTCCTTGATAATCCCCCGCGATCGCATTCTTCTGACACGGAAAAGATCATATTCACCTTGTCGCAGGGACCGATGCAAAACCTGGTGACCTATCAGGCGTATGATATCAACGGATACACATTCTACACGGAGGAAAAGGACAACAAGTGTGATTATCAGAACTCATGCGTAACGTCGGAATTCTACACCGATGACAACGTGAAGGAAAGATTCTACGGAAGAATCGAGGAGATCTGGGAGCTCGACTACTGTGGAGAAAAGGTGCCGATGTTCCGTGTCAGATGGACAAAGAGCGTCGAAAGAGAAGACCGGCATTTCACAACCATGGTTATACCCGAAGCAGCCAAATCCAAAGCCGCCGGTGCAAACATGGCCGCGAAAAATGAACCGTGGGTACTGGCTACCAAAGTGGACCAATGTTTTTTCATTACCGACCCGACAAAGCCTAGTCGTGTTGTCGTGAGGAGAGGAAAAAGAAACATCATCGAAATGGATGGAGTCGCCAACGAGCAAGACTTCGACCAGTACGGCAATCCAAAGATTGAAGATGACGACGACTACGATGCAGCAACATACATCACAAGAAGAAAAAGGACAACCCTACCCAAAAAAGGTAGCCCGTTCGAAAGAAGAAACATTAAAGTGTCGGGGCTAAATTATTCAACCATGACAAAGAAGGGAAAAAAGATTGTAAAACGCTAGCTCAAAAAATATTGTAAAACACATGGTCGAAAAAGATTGTAATATTCATTGACAAATTATTATGACATATTTGAAGCATATTTAATTTGTACCACTTTTATGACATATATTATCACCTTTGGGCATTTTTTGGAATATTTAAAAGTATTTTAAAAACAAAACAAAACTTTTGTAGCATATATCACCACTTTTGGGCATTTTTTTGGAACATTTAAAAGTATTTTTAAAATAAAAATAAAAAATGTGGGCACCAGGATTCGAACCTGGGTGCTAACAGGTTTAGAATAGAGCAGTGGGCGGAACCAGTGGGATAAGGCAGTGCTAGTGTTAGCAAAGGGGGTGGCAGCCCTCTTATCTGAGTAGTCATACCCACTTAGGCGTAGCGCACCCTGGCCAAGTGCGCTACGGTGGTGCCAAGTGCGCTACGGATAACCGTAGCGCACTTGGCCAGGGTGCGCTACGCCTAAGTGGGTATGACTAGTCAACAACTCGCCACATCGTCGTCCCTGCCCATCCCCATCGTCCTTAGCCGCATCCCATCCCCATCGTCCTCCGACGCCGCATCCGCATCGACGCCACTGCCGCATCCGCATCGATGCCACCGCCGCCGCATCCCAGCCACGCCAGGAGGAGGAGGAGGCCACCTTGCCCGTGCGCTCGAGGAGGAGGCCGTGCGCTCGAGGAGGAGGAGCCCGCCGCCGCACGCGCACCGTCGCTCGAGGAGGAGGAGGCCGCTGCTGCTCGAGGAGGAGGAGGAGGCCGTGGAGGAGCCCACCGTCGTCCTCATCTTAGAGGTGAGCCTCGCCCCTCCCCTCTCTCCCTCTCTCGCCTCTCTCTGCATCCATTCCTGGTTTGGGCCATGGATTAGGGTTAGGGTTCAGAGGATTAGGGTAGCGGTAGCTAGTGTTAGCAGTAGCTAGTGCTAGCAGTAGTGTTAGGTTAGCAGTACTATTAGCAGTAGTGTTAGAAGTAGTGCTAGTGCTAGTAGTAGTGTTAGGGTAGCATTAGTGTTAGGTTTAGAGGATTAGGGTAGCAGTAGTGTTACCAGCAACTAGAAAATAGTGCTTAGGCATTGATTCATTGTAGGTTTAGGTTGATTTAGGTTCAGATTTAGGTGGACAGGCCGGAAATTTAGTTCAGTACTAAAATTTTTAGGTTTCGGTTGATTTGATGATGTTTAAATTCCATTCAGTCATGGATATGATGGTACAGGTGCTGCTGCTGCTTCTGTTACCAGTGTCCAGGTAGTAGTAGCTTTGCTAGAAATGGATGGTGTGTTATTGGTAGTAGTAGCCTCTGACAGTGATCAAAGTAATTAGGCTACCAATAACAGAGCAAGTCTTGTTCCATGGCCAATATCAGCAAATAGAAACAGAGAGGGTATCAACATCTTTATTAGCTTCAGTACTTTTATCTATCAGCATTTCATATTAATGGATGTAGTTGCTGGATTAATATAGGCATATCCTAATGCTAGACTTGATGGAAAACTTAATGTAGTTGACATAATGTTCTGTCTAAATCTTGTACATCAAGCATTATAGTTAGTAGTAGGAATTTTATAGTTAGCAGTATAGTTAAGCATTTATGCTTGCTGAAACCTGAAACTCTTGTACTGGTACCATCTTCGATTAAATTCTTGCAGGAGACCAGAAAAAAACATGTATATGAAAACTGTGCATAACCTGGCATGTTTTCCCTTGGCAATATTTCAACTTTTTCCTGAAAATGTGTCAGCAGTTGTGAGTGCATAACCAGCAGCTTTGACCCGTGAAACAAAGAAAAAACGACGAGGCTTGATGTTTACAGTGCTTGATGTTTTATGACAGTGAGGTTGTTGACAGTGCTTGATGTGCTGTTGACAGTGTTAAATATAAATTCTGATTTTATATTTACAGTGCTTGATGTTTTATGACAGTGAGGTTGTTGACAGTGCTTGATGTGCTGTTGACAGTGTTAAAAGTTTCAAATGTTCCCGAGTTTTTTTGCACATGTTGCTGTTGTTATTGCTATAGCACTTGAAATTGTGCTTGTGCTTGTATATGAAGCACTTTATTATGTCATGTATGCAGGTTCTTGTATGAAATGAGTCCCGATTTTTACCGGAATGTTGATTAACTTCCGTTTCGGCAGAAATTGGGCACTCCTAGTTTAAGAAAATTAGCAAAGGTCATGCCGGATTTTTCCGTGCATTTAACCAATTATTTGTTTTTATTAGTGCAAAGATGTGTGACAACGACGAGGCTGGATGTTCTAAGCGCATCAACGCTGAAGGAGAACTCAGACCTCTGAATAAACAATTGACATTCTGGGAGGCGGCCCAGCGGCTAGAAGACGATGAAGAATACCATCCTTCGGAGAGCGAGGATGATGAGATGGAAGACGCGGAGGAAGAAGCCGAAGGAACGGCAGACGATGAAACCACTGATGGCGGCGAGGGCACAGGGAGTGGTAGCAATCCTCCTAAGAAGAAGAAGAAGCCGAAGGACCGGCGCCCGAACACGGTCGGCACGGTCAGGGAGGAAATTACCGAAGTGAGCCCATCAGGGGTTCCTTTGGATCCCGCCATTGTCGTTAAAGGGTACGGTGGGCAAGTGGCGACGATCACCCGGACAACAATCTCGATTAACACCGAGAATCTCCGGCATAAAGATAACCACTTGCGCACACTCCTCTTCGAGAAGCTGCACGCAAGATACAAGTTCCCTCCTAAGTATCAGAACACAAATTATCATGGGAACAAAGTAAACAAATCCGCCCTCACAAAGATGAGCACCGCCCTGGCCAGCTGGAGAACCGGGATAAAGAAGAAGATCTATAAAGAAGGCAAAAGTCTCGAGGAGATCCAGAAGATTGACCCGCAGATCACCGAAGATCAGTTGCGGGAGTTCAAGGAGAGGTGTGAATCCGAAAGAGCCATGGCCAATAGTAATCGGGGAAAGGTGCTGCAGGCGATGAATATAGGTCATCACCATCTCGGATCTGGTGGATACAGAACCGCAGAGGCCAAATGGAATAAGGAGGACGAAGAGTATAGATCCAAGGGGATAGAAAACCCCTTTGCGAAATTCGAACCCGGGCAGGTTCGAAACTTCATCAGGGCCCATTACCATGTGGACCCAAAAACCAAACAACACACCGCGGATCCTGCGGTGAAGGAATTCGAGGAAATTGTGGTAAGTATAATCTAATTACCGCGGATCAACTCGATTGCAATCTAATCGATGATCTAAACAATTCACTGTTACTTCTTCTGCAGGAGGAGGAAATTGTTGCTAGTCATGGATCCCAGGGTTCCTCATCCCAGGGGTCGACGGCGGCCACCCGGTGGGATAACCCTTTTAACACGGCGATGAACCGGGCCAAGAAAATAGAGCCGATTACGAAGAAGCCATCGTTGGCTGGCCATCTAGCCGGCCTCGGGGGTAAGAATTGGGTGGATCATTTTGGTCCACCGCCGGGGACGCATGTGGCGCCGTCGGGAAGGAGCGAGGAGGAAAACCGTGAGGTTCAAGAACTTAAGGCACAAGTGGCGCGGATCCTACAGATCGTCCAAGACAACCTGGCAATCACCCTCACGTCCTTCCTGCCTACCTTGGTGGAGTCAATAGCGAACTGGAGTGCGGGTGGTCGAGTAGGGCTGTGCCCGATTCCAAGCATGGTCAGCAGCCACTCGAACAACGCGGCGCTGACGAATCAGACGAACTACGTGTTCGTGACTCCGCCCGCTAGCACCGCGGTGCCGCAAGTGTTGGTGACTCCCCCTGACATCACCGTGGCGCCGGAGTACATGTTGGTGCTCCCCTGCCATCGTCGCGGCGGCACCGGAGCTCCAAGCACCCGTCGGTAGGGAGAATACACCGGTGGCCAGCACCGCGCCATCAAGCAGCCCTTCCGTCTCTTGCACGCCCGTCGCCATATGCGGTGCGTCGACATTAGCCGATCTCGATGCCATCACGGTAAATAAATTGCTTTACCGCCTTTCATGCCATTTATTACTCTTATGGCATCTCTGACGACGCCGTACATGTTTTCCACAGACGGATGTTCCTTGCACTCTCTTATGCTACGTGAACAACGAGCTAAGGGATGTTGCCAAGGGTACCATCGTTCAACCCTTGCAGCACACGTTCCACTCAAGGCCGATGCCAGATAGCGTGCACAGGGTTAAAATTAGTCGGGTGCTAAGGGGCTGTGACGACCTGGAACCTCCCATTCAACCCCCAGGAGCGGATGAAGAAGAGCCGTCTGTCCTCAGAACTTGCTTCGGCTTATTCTTGCTATGGCCAAAGAGCATGATCCGTTTGGGGAAGGCGGGGGCCATCACGCCACAGACAACAGCACCACCTGTCGTGCCAGCGACAAGCGGTGGCGCCAAGGCCCCCTTACCGCCCTCGCTGTCACCTCCAGGCGGTGGGTCGGATGATCATGTTGATGCACATGTCGCAGGATCCGGCCGAGGACGACGAAGACTGGGCTGATCACTTATTCAACACTCAGTTCAGCAACAAAGACCTAGCTGGTGGCCCCATAGAGAAAGCCACTATCACCAAGCGTCTGTTTGGTTCTCAGGAGACGCCTCCAGCTTGCGCCTTTACAGAGCCAGCTGATACGACCAACCGACCCTTTATTCTAAGCCCTGACATACTACATAGGGCGGCCGGTGCTCAGATTATGGTTCCTGCCCGCTCTCCAAAAGGAAAAGGGCAGGAAAAGAAAATCTAGCAGCTTGAGCCAGCCGGTGGCGTCAACAACTGTGAATCCGATCAGGTTTCGGGACGGGCCACCAAGACCCGAGGGTATTATGTGGAGGATTCATGTGGCGGGTGAGCCCATGCTACCTAAGAATTTGCGGAAGCTCGCCAGTTCGGAACTGCAGAGTGTGCATGACGGTGTGCTGACGATAGAGAGACGCCTTCTATCGGAGAAAAATCCCTCGCACCTGGTATTCGTGGTTAAGGTGCCACCAGGCTTGGGCTTCGTCGACAATGCCCCTGCGGATCTGTTCTTTCTGCAGTTCGACGACATCTTCAATATGTTCCACCTATACCCGTTGCACTATACCATGGTCCGTCTGTTTTCTCTCAGCCTGGCCATGCAGATCATTAGAGAGAACACACCGGGCATCGCTATAGTGGACCCCTACTACATGCGTGACGGCTGCTTGGGTTCCCCCGCCGAACGACGTATCGTGGCCTCGTACCTAAAAAGAATCCTCGTGGCGAACAAGACAAAGGAATACATTCTCGTGCCTTACTTTTCTGAGTAAGTCGTTATTCACTCGCCACCGTCGATTGGCTTTATTAGATCATCATCATTCTTTTTCCAACACATTCTATTTGATTTTTTTGCGCAGAGATGAACACTGCACGCTCATATCCTTATCGCCGAAGCATTCCCACGCCACGTATTTCGACTCGGGGAGTCTAGAAAAGAAGAAAAACTACGACAAGATCAAGGAAGTTCTGGATGATGCTCTCACTGGCTTTGCCTCGACGGAAGGCACCACCTTCGTGCGTACGAAGGTCAAGTTCGGCAGGCACGTCTTCAACCACGTAACGGAGTTCCCCTGCGTGAAGCAGCCGGAAAACAGTAAGAAGGAAGCCTACTATGCACTCCATCACATGAGGGCGTTCCTACTTGACCAGCAGAATTCTACGCTGCCAGATCATCTCAAACAGTGGGCCGAAGCAAAGGCCAAGATCACTGATTCAGATATTAGGCAAGAGATGTATCGCATCCAGCAACAATTTGGGGAAATCATCTTTCATGATGTCATGACTTCGGGGGGATCTTCTACGGAGGAAATATCCCGAATAACCGTGACATAGAAGATCGCCTAGAGATGCAGGGTGACTATAGGAAGTTCATGACGAGACAAGGCGTCCTCCCGTTCCCTAAGCCGAGCCAGAAGGCTTGATGTTGGCCTAGTTGTAGTTACAAACTATAGATGACCTTTGTGTGTGTGGACAAGTGTACATGCTACTATACTTATCTTATTAGGTTTATGAATCATCGCTTACTTCTTTTGCTTATTATTATTATATATCAATCAATGCTTGGTTTTTTTGCTTACTCTTTGGTCCTTTGCTCACTTTGGTCTTTTTTTTCCTTACTCTTTTTTCGAGAATAATGCCGATGATTGAAATGTCGTGGCACACTATATATGTGAATGTGCTACGATGGGACTGTGAGCCTTGTGATATGCACAAGTCCAGGTCTTGTGCATCCTACTTGGCTCACGGTTCCATCGTAGCATATTCCTGTGTCCAA
Source organism: Avena atlantica (assembly GCA_910589765.1). Lineage (NCBI taxonomy): Eukaryota > Viridiplantae > Streptophyta > Magnoliopsida > Poales > Poaceae > Avena > Avena atlantica. The sequence continues at coordinate 487,910,430 of OU342739.1, read as the reverse complement.
CGACCTATGTATATATATGAGGCATTCTTTTCGAGTTATTTTTGTCTTTTTTGAGAATAATGCCGATGATTGAAATGTCGTGGCACACTATATATGTGAATGTGCTACGACGGGATAGTGGGCCTTGTGATATGCATAAGTCCAGAAATTGTGCATCCTACTTGGCTCACTGTTCCGTCGTAGCATATTCCTGTGTCCAACGACCTAACTAGTTATATATGACGCATTATTTTCGAGTTATTTTTATATTTTTCGAGAATAATACCGATGATTGAAATGTCGTGGCACAATATATATGTGAATGTGCTACGACGGGATAGTTAGCCTTGTGATATGCATAAGTCCAGGAATTGTGCATCCTACTTGGCTAACTGTTCCGTCGTAGCATATTCCTGTGTCCAATGACCTAGCTAGTTATATATGAGGCATTCTTTTTGAGTTATTTTTGTCTTTTTCGAGAATATGCCGATGATTGAAATGTCGTGGCATAATATATATGTGAATATGCTACGACGGGATAGTTATCCTTGTGATATGCACAAGTCCAGGAATTTGTGCATCCTACTTGGCTAACTGTTCCGTCGTAGCATATTCCTGTGTCCAACGACCTATGTATATATATATGAGGCATTCTTTTCGAGTTACTTTGGTCTTTTTCGAGAATAATGCCGATGTTTGAAATGTCGTGGCACACTATATGTGAATGTGCTGCGATGGGATTGTTCGCCTTGTGCTATGCACAGGTCCAGGTGTTGTGCATCCTACTTAGCGAACAGTTCCATCGTAGCATATTCCTGTGTCGAACAACCTAGTTATATATGACGCATGCTTTTTGAGTTTGGTCTTTTTGATTTAGGAGTACTTTCTATAAGTGTATCTTCATATGCGACTTTAATTATCTATGTTTTTTTAATCACCGGTTAATTATTATTGTCAACTTATAGATGACGTGGTACGTCGTGTACAAGGGACGGGTTCCCGGAGTCTACGATGATTGGGAAGACTGCCGGAGACAGGTGCACCGTTTCAGCAGCAATAGCTATAAAGGGTACAACACTATGGCGGAGACGGAAGCTAGATACACGCGCTATCTAGCGGGAGTTAGGACAAGGAACCGGATGAAGACCTACACCTTCATCGCGGCGGTGATCATGCTTATCTTCTTTGGTTGTTTATCCCGCGTTTGTGTCTAGCTAGTTTAGATATCTAGGCGAGCTTCCGAGCTCTAACTTGTTCGACTGACACATGTATTTGCATGTCACCAACTACTTTGTAACTTGATCGAAACAATGTAACTTATACTATGTATTCATGTATGAGACTTATCTATATGTATTTGTTTCAATCTTGTTTTTCAAATTGTGTATTTATATATATAATTGTATATCTTGTATCTGTGTGTATATCTGCCTGTAATATTGTATATAATCTGTATTGTATATAATCTGGCTTGGAAATTAAAAAACAAACAAAAAACACCTGTGGCGCACATGACCTACCTTTTATGGCGCACTACACCTAAAGCGCACCTAAGAAGCTTAGTGGCGCACTGGGAAGTGCGCCACAGAAGATCCTACGCGTAGCGCACCTGTCCACATAGCCGTGGCGCACTAGCAGGTGCGCTACGCCTATCTCGACACAACCGTGGCGCACTAGGCAGTGCGCCATGGCTAGGAGATAGTCGTAGCGCAAGGCTAGTGGCGCACCCCTAGTGCGCCACAGATGCTCTTTTCAGGTGCGCCACGAATGGCCATTTCCCTAGTAGTGTGGTGGAGATGATGGTGTGGATGATGATGATGATTTCGATGAAGTCTAGCTTGATGGTGGTGTTGATGACGATGATCTCCCCTCTCCGGGAAGGAATTTCCTCGGCAGAAATCTGTCTGCCGAAGAGCTCTTTCTCTCTCGGTGTTTTCCGCCCCGCAGAGACGGCAAAAATCTTATTGTGGTCGCTCCCTCGGTATTAGGGTTCCGAGAGGAAGATATAGGCGAGAGGGCGGAGTCGGAGGCCGGCCAGGTGGGCCACACCTGCCCTAGGCGTGGTCGAGGGGGGACCCGCGCCTGGGAGGGGAGGGTGTGGGCCCTAGCTATGCCTCCCCTTCTGGCTTCCTTCATCTTCTGGGAAAATATAATTTTCCATGATTTTTCCTGTATTTTTCTGATCTTCACGAAATTGCATCAAAACACCTCTTTTTCCATCAGAAACCTGACTCCGGCGGTCCATCCTCCAAAAATCATCTAACATGCAAAAACAGAGAAAAATACATAAGTAACACCACATAATAAGACATATATCAATGAAAAGAGGCAAATTATGATATAGAAGGGTGATGCAAATTGAACGTATCACTACCGAGAAAATCAAATTTTATAATATTAACTATCATTTGAACCATCCTCAACCTATAAATATAAGATATTATTGCAACCAATATATGACTATTTTTACAGCTCATACCCTATAGCAGCCCCCGCCTCCTCCTAGTTGCCGCCACAACACCATCTCCTTCGTCGATCGATTCTCCATCCTCCGGCCAGCCTTGCCGGCGTCAGTAGAGGCGTCAAACCTGAACTGTGGGTGGGCTTTTTCAACTAAATGAAAGTAGTTTTTAGCAGTTTAGTGCCAATTTTGGCGGTCGTCTTCTTCTTAGCTTTGGTGTCCATGGATACGGCTACTTCTTCAGTAAGTGTTCTTCGGCTCTTCGCTTGACGACGTGGGTTTACGTCAATGATGCACATATAAAAAAAGTATTCTCCTACTAATACATAAGTAGAACAATGATAGTATTTCCATAATTTTACGCAGACAACATCAATTATAACTCGAAACTTGCCTGTTAAATGAGCAGCTTGTGACTCGACCGACTCGGCTCGAACTCAGATGTTTAACGAATCTACTCCAAAAGCATAGCAGCCCACACACGGTTGCAGGCTTGCAGTTGCAGCGCTCCTCGTTCTGGACCTTTGACCAGCAGGAGTAATTGACGTTTGCTATAACGAGAAGACACATGATTTTTCTCGTGCAAATAGAAACGTCACCACATCTGTCATCTGGTCGTACTTAATAAGTTTCGAACGAAATCTAACGGCCTGCACAGAAGAGATGCCTCCGTGGTCTATTCGACAGACCACGGCGGTGCGCCGTCGTTGAGGGGGTTCTGGAGCACGAAAGTCGGTCTGGATAAGCCGCAGTCGGCGACGGCAAGGAAGAGGTAGGAAGAGAGCTGATCTCTCTGCCGCAGACCCCTGATCCACTTCCCTTGAACACCGTTGAGGAGGATCACTGAATGCGAACGAGAAGTCCATCTAATCACACCAAATGCCGGTTGAGGGCAGCTCGAGTCATGACGACTAACAGTTCTTTTCCAGCCTCCATCTATGTAGCTTTCATGAGCGCTTGATTATTCCCTGCTCTAGCTTGTTTATGATTAGCCTAGCTGCCGAACACACAAAACAAGCAAAGGAATCTACTCCAAAACCGTAGCAGGCCACACAAGGTTGCAGGCTTGCATCGCAGCGCTCCTCATTACCGACCTTCGACTACGACGCCACAATTGACCGCCTTTGCTATAACGAAAAGGCACATGATATTTTTCTCGTACAAATAGGAAAAGTCAGCGTATTTGGTCGTACTTAGCAGGTTCCAGAAGGAATATAACGGCCTGCACATAAGAGATGCCTCAGTGGTCTATACTGTTCTGGCACTCCATAATCATTCATGAAATAAAATCAATACTATTAGAAACATAATGAAACATACTTTCATATCATAGTACGGTTGATATTCTAGATATTGATGTTTTAGACATTATACTTGATTAGTATTACAAAGATTGACTTTGACTCGGTCAAACATGCGGAGTAATACTAGTATAAAACAGAGTGAGTGCTAAGTTAGATGTCACAATAGGAATTCATAGTGTTCTATATGCATGCATGTGCTAAAAAAGATCAAAAACCGGGAAATCACTTAATAAAAAATGCTAAGTATTGTTCAAAACTCAAAGTACCACAGAAGAAATAGAATGAACTGGTTAACTAAGAATGAGAGAGTGAAAAGGCGGATTTATAAACGAGGAGTGGCTTGCTATTTATGATGATGAAGAGCTGGTACAAGCACCTTCAAGAATGACCCATGAAGAAAACGATCTACATCTACATGGTTCTAAGATGGTAAAAGATAGAAAGTAAAAGTGCTATGGAACGCCGGTGAACAACCTGCGGGAGCACAGTAATCCCAACGCGTAGGATCTAGAGGAACTCAGGCAGAAGTATAACCTCCTTGATTGGCTTTTTAGAGACCTAAAAAGATGAAGCCCCTCTCCTCTCTCTGTAACTAGAGAGATAGGCAAACCTTAGTTAAGAGCCTCCTCGATTCGGGATGTTGGAACATCAACCGGATAAGAAAGCTCATCCTAAACATACTTCATAATAGGTTCGAGAGCTTCCATTTCAATGTGTCTTTCCAAAAATCTTTGGTATGCCTTTTTCTGGTCATAGGTTTTGCTTGGTAAAGCTTCTAAATCTAGGGTTCAGTGTCCCTAAAAAAAACCGCTAAGGCAGGATAGTAAAGAGCTGATTCTAAGGAAAGCTAGGATTTTACTTTTCTCTCAGCCATCGAGTTGGAGTAGTTAACCTTCTATATGCCGTGAAAGAATATGCATAAGCATTAGTTCTTGCCCTTCCAGTGTTAGTGGAAAATCAAACTTGATCTAGTTCCACACATTGTCTTTTCCGATATGTGTTGTGGCAAGCGAGCTTCCTTTTGGTAAAAATGATTTAAGTGGAAGGTTGAGGGCCACTGAACGTTTAGAAGTATCCTTTACAGTTAGAACTTCACACCTGAAAAGAGAATCCAACGAATAGAAGAAACATAATAATTCACAATGCCAATGGCGCAGCCCATCGATCCTTGTACTATCAAAAAAAAAAAGCCTACCATGTCCAAATCATGGCTCAGTGACACGAACAACTCTGACCTCATGTTAAACCATACCACCTAAGTAACACGTCATGTTGCATCTTGCATGTAACCAAACAAAACTCATTTGCTACACAGAGTGGCAACATATTAACTTTTATTTCACATGATTTCGCAAGACAACTTCAATTGTCTCGATATAAGGAAGAAAACATAAAAAAAGAACACCAACACAAAGGTACCTCGCACCTATTTCTAGCCGGAATACAAAAACCAGCTACGGGTCCTAATTAATGGAAACGCCTAGATCTCATCCGCCTAAGAACTTCTTGTCTTAGTCGGCTGACGTTGTCCTACTATTTTGCTAATTCTCAGGTGCAACCTAGTTACGATTTATAAATTATACTGATTTTTAGTTACAACTATGATTATCAGTTGCAACCTAGTTGCAAATCATGTGTAACTTTCATATTGCACGAATCACGAAGTAAATTAAATTGTAAGAGAGGTGATTGAGACATAAGAAGTTCTCAGACGCTTGAGAACCAACAAATTCGCTAATTAAACTAGGTTCTGAACAAAACAACGCCGATCAATAGTACTCTCTATCCTGAAACGAGTGACTTGAGTTTGTCTAGATTTATATGTATCTATACATTAAAATTCATCTAGATGCATGCGAATATAAACAAATTCAAATCACTTATTTCAGAACGAAGGGAGTAAAAGGTAAGGGCAAGGAAAATTTAAAGAAAAAGATAAGAGCGATGGAATACCATGCTTCCAAATATAAAATCTTTTGCTGGATAAAATAGCATTACCAAAACATACTGTATTATATATTAGAACATAGATGATAGCATGTTGTTCTTATTTTTTTCCGAAAAGGGCACTAGAGGAAAAAGGACTATCCGTTCGCGACCCCTCGGAGCATTAGTCCCGGTTGCGCCACCAACCGGGACTAATGCTGGCACGCGTCCCGGTTGGAGCGGGCACGGGGCCAGGGGGCATGCGTCCCGGTTGGTAAGGGGACATGCGTCCCGGTTGGAGCCACCAACCGGGATTAAAGGTTTGGCCACAGCCACGTGGCGTGGCACGCACCTTTAGTCCCGGTTGCTGGCTCCAACCGGGACTAAAGACCCCTGCCCTCTATAAATGCAACGCCCCAGCCCCCTCTGCCTCCACTCTGTTTTTTCGAATGGTGGAAGGTGTGAGGGGGTGTGCTAGTTTTTTCTCATGCATGCATTGAAGGTGTTTGTTGAAATGTTTGAGTGAAAAATCCCGTTGAATTTCTCATAGAACAAAAATATAGAAGGTGTCCGAGACGCACTTGAGCTTTCTCCTCTTTATTTCCCTCGATCGAGGTTAGCAATCTTATCTTTTCTAGGTCATTGATACAATTCATGTGTCGGTGTGAATTGGTTATTTCACTATTTATGATGTCCTGTTTTTTGATAAACTTACTTATATGATGCAGATGAACGGTCGGGAATGGATGTACGGTGACCGGCGGGTAGCCGGGTATATCAAAGGCGTGGATAAATTTATCGATGTGGCTACGGCAAACAGAGAGAATGGATTTATACGTTGTCCATGTGTTCAATGTCGGAACAACAAGGAGTACTCTTCCTCGAAAATCATTCGCGGCCACCTGATTATAAAAGGTTTCATGCCCAACTATAATTGCTGGACCAAGCACGGGGAAAGAGGGGTTATGATGGAAGATGGTGAAGAAGAAGATGATGATAACAACTATCATCATATGTTTCCTGAATACAGTGATACTGCAATGGAAGACAATGGAGAGGAAAGAGGTGAAGAACGGGCATCAGATGAGCCGGCTGATGAACTTGGTAGGGTCATTTCTGATGCAAAGCGAGACTGTGAAACAGAAAATGAGAAGTTGAAGTTAGAGGGTATGTTAGAAGATCACAAGAAATTGTTGTACCCAAATTGTGAAGATGGCAGCACAAAGCTCGGTACCACACTGGAATTGTTGCGATGGAAGGCAGAGTGTGGTCTAACTGACTCCTCATTTGAAAAGATGCTGAAAATAATGAAGCCGAAGTTTCCAAAACATAACGAACTTCCCGAGAGTACCTACGAAGCAAAGAAGACTCTCTGTCCTCTGGGATTAGATGTGCAAAAGATACATGCATGCATTAATGACTGCATCCTCTACTGCGGTAAGGAGTATGAGAATTTAGATAAATGCCCGGTATGCAACACGTTGCGGTATAAGTTCAGACGAGATGACCCTGGTGATGTTGAGGGAGAGCCCCTCCGGAAGAGGGTTCCTGCTAAGGTTATGTGGTATGCTCCTATAATACCAAGGTTGAAACGCATGTTCAGAAACAAAGAGCATGCCAGGTTGTTGCGATGGCACAAAGAAGACCGTAAGAAAGACGGAAAGTTGAGACACCCTGCTGATGGGTCACAGTGGAGAAAAATCGAGAGAGACTTCCCAGACTTTGCAGGTGACGCAAGGAACTTATGGTTTGGTCTAAGTACGGATGGCATGAATCCTTTTGGGGAGCAGAGCTGCAGTCACAGCACCTGGCCCGTGACTCTATGTATCTACAACCTGCCTCCTTGGTTGTGCATGAAGCGTAAGTTCATTATGATGCCAGTGCTCATCCAAGGCCCGAAGCAACCGGGCAACGACATTGATGTGTACCTTAGGCCATTAGTTGAAGAACTCTTACAGTTGTGGGGCAAACCAGGTGTACGTGCGTGGGATGAGAACAAACAGGAGCCATTTAATCTACGAGGGTTGTTATTCGTAACCATCAATGATTGGCCTGCTCTTAGTAACCTTTCAGGACAGACAAACAAAGGATATAAGGCATGCACCCACTGTTTAGATAAGACCGAAGGTACATATTTGCATAAATGCAAGAAGGTTGTGTACCTGGCGAATCGACGATTTCTTCCGACCAATCGTCCCGTAAGAAATAAAGGCAAGCATTTCAAAGGTGAGGCAGATCACCGGAAGAAGCCTGAACTCCCTGCTGGTGATGATGTATTTGGTATGGTCAAGGACATAGAAGTAATCTTTGGAAAGGGTCCCGGCGGTCAATCAGTTCCGAACGACGTCGCTACGGGACATGCACCCATGTGGAAGAAGAAATCTATATTTTGGGAGCTGCCATATTGGAAAGTCCTGCGTGTCCGCTCTTCAATCGACGTGATGCACGTGACGAAGAATCTCTGCGTGAACCTGCTAGGATTCCTAGGCGTGTATGGGAAGACAAAAGATACACCTGAAGCACGGGAGGACCAACAAATTATGAAAGACCCAAAGAACATGCATACAGATAACAAGACGGATAAAGGGCGTCACTTAAGTCGTGCCAGCTATGCTCTTACCAAAGCAGAGAAGGAAATCTTTTTTGAAGTCCTTTACAGTATCAAGGTGCCGTCGGGCTTCTCATCTAATATAAAGGGGATAATAAATATGGCAGAGAAAAAGTTCCAAAACCTGAAGTCTCATGACTGTCACGTGATTATGACGCAGTTGCTTCCGATTGCATTGAGGGGGCTTCTACCGGAAAATGTTCGAGTACCCATTGTGAAGCTGTGTGCATTCCTCAATGCAATATCTCAGAAGGTAATCAATCCAGGTATTCTGCCAAGGTTACAGAAGGATGTGGTACAATGTCTTGTTAGTTTTGAATTGGTGTTCCCACCATCCTTCTTCAATATTATGACGCATCTCCTGGTTCATCTAGTGGAAGAGATTGCCATTCTCGGTCTGGTATTTCTGCACAATATGTTCCCCTTTGAGAGGTTCATGGGAGTCTTAAAGAAATATGTTCATAACCGTGCTAGACTAGAAGGAAGCATCTCCAAGGGATATGGAACAGAGGAGGTCATTGAGTTTTGTGTTGACTTTATTCCTGACCTTAAGCCGATTGGTGTTTCTAACTCGCGGCATGAGGCAAGACTAAGTGGAAAAGGCAAGCTGGGAAAGAAAGCAATGATATGTAGGGACGGGGATTCTTTCACTAAAGCACACTATGTTGGAGATATGCCCCAGAGGCAATAATAAATGTAGTTATTATTATATCTTTGTGTTTATGATAAATGTTTACATTCATGCTATAATAGTATTAACAAGGAAACATTGATACTTGTGTGATTTGTAAACTTAAATTTGAAGTCCCTAGTATAGCCTCTATACATCACTAGCTTGTTGGTTGATAAATGATTGTGGTTTCCTTATCATGAACATTGAGATGTTATCAACAACAAGATCATATCGTTAGGAGAATGATATGGTGGACATACTCCTATAGATAAGCGTAGCATAAAGATCAAGTCATTTCATTAGTTCAATTGCTATATGCTTTCTGATACATAGTAACCTAATTCCTTCGACCATGAGATCATGAATATCACCTTTACCGGATGGATGCTTTGATGACATCAAACACCACACTGTAACTGGGTGGCTATAAAGGTGGCATTGAGTGTTCGGAAAGTATTGGTTGAGACACATGGATCAAGAGTGGGATTTGTCCATCCATATGACGGATAGATATACTCTGGGCCCTCTCGGTGGAATGTCATCCAATTAGCTTGCAAGCATGTGACTGGATCACAAGGGATCACATATCACGGGAACGAGAAAAGAGTACTTATCGGTAACGAGGTTGAACTAGGTATGCAGAGATACCGACGATCATAACCTCGGATAAGTAAACTATCGTGAGACAAAGGGAAATTGGTATCGTATGTAAGTGGTTCATTCGATCGCAAAGTAATCGTAGAAATATGTGGGAGCCATATGAATTTCCAGATTCCTCTATTGGTTATTGTTCAGAGAAGTGTCTCGATCATGTCCGCATAATTCACGAACCGTAGGGAGACACACTTAAGGATTCGACGTTGTTTGAGTAGTTATGGTATTATGAGAAAGAGACCGAATGTTGTTCGGAGTCTCGGATGGGATCCGGGATATCACGAGGTGATCCGGAATGGTCCGGAGAATAAGATTCATATAAGGAAAGTCCCGTTTCGGAGTTCGGGAATGATTCCGGTGTTTTCATCGGGAATGTTCTAGAAGGTTCCGGAATGTCCGGCACTCCGGAGGGGAAGGGGTACATGAATTTGTCATTGCATATTGGGATGATTGCATCATGTACTAAGTGTTCTCGCTGTTCCAAATAAAGGATTAAATTGAATCCTAAATTGAAAAGTCAAATAGCAAGTTTGAAAAGTCAAACGGCTAAAATTGGAAAGAGGGAAAGAGGAAGGTGTGGGAAACCGAGTTGGGGAGGAGTTCCCTCCTCCAACCGGCGGCCCACCTCCAAGCCGAGTTGGGGAGGGACTCCTCTCCCTCCCCATGGCTCGGCCGGCCCCTCCACCTATATAAGGAGGGGCAGGGCTCCCTCCTCTAGACACACAAGTTCCTATCCTCTAAATCTAAACCCTAGCCCTAGCCTCCGGTTTAGAGCGGTTTTGGTTTAGAGCTTCTAATTGCCCTAGCCTCCGGATTAGAGCCTTCTAATTGGTGTGGCTAAACCCTAGACCGCCGAGGAACTCTCTCATACTCCACCATACTCGCTCCGGCTTAAGGCGAAGCCCTGCGGGATCTCCCCTCTACTTCCGGTACCACGCCGTTGTGCTGCCGGAATCGCGAGGAGAGTGCTACAACCTCCGCTGCCTGCTGGAACAAGGGAGAGGAAGGTCTTCGTCGAGTACCGAACGTGTGACCGACTGCGGAAGCGCTGCCGGAACGCAGCGCCGGAAGGATCGTCTACACGATCTTGAGATCGGGAAGAGTACGACTACGTCACCCACGAGAATCCGCTCTCGTTAAACACTTTGGAATCTTCGAGGGTAAGTTATTCCATCGACTCGTTGCTACAATCTAGTAGATAGATCTTGGCTGGCTTGTTTGTATGCAATAGAAATTTTTTGTTTTCCATGCTACGAAACCCTACAGTGGTATCAGAGCCGTGTCTATATGTAGATCTGTTGCACGAGTAGAACACAATGGTCATTGTGGGCGTTGATGCTTTTATTATCGATTGCTTCTTGTGTACTTTGCATCTTGCGGTATGTTGGGATGAAGCGGCCCGGGCTAACCTTACATGACATCGTTCATGAGACTTGCTCCACGCTTGACATGCAACTCGTATTGCACAAGTGGCTTTGCGGGTGCCTGTTTCTCCTAGCATAGTTAAGATCCAATTTACAACGGGTGATCAACAATACTAGTATCAATGTTGTGGTTCTTGTTCGTAAGTTAGAACGACACTTATTGAAAGCCCCAAACCACGTAAAATATGCAAAGAAAGTAGAGGCGTCTAACTTTGTTTTGCAGGGGTGTGCAGTGATGTGATATGGCCATGATTGTGATTATATTTGATGTATGCAATGATCCTTATTGTAAGTTGGCAACCGGCAGGAGCCAGATGGTTGTCTTTAATTCATGTTTAAGACCCGCGTGTCTATTCAAAGTAGTTGTAATAGTTGAAGACCGGTGGATGACAACCATGGAGAAGCGTCATTGACCTTGATGCAATGCCGGTGATGATGGAGATCATGTTCGTGCTTGAAGATGGAGATCAGAAGCACAAAGAAGAAAGGCCATATCATATCACATATTATTGAATTGCATGTGATGTTAATCCTTTATGCATCTTGTATTGCTTAGTAGACAACGGTAGCATTATAAGATGATCCCTCATGCACATGAATTTCAAGTCATAAAGTGTTCACCCTTAGTTAGCACCGTTGCTAAAGCTTGTTGTTTCGAAGCACCACGTGATGATCGGGTGTGTTAGATTCTGCAAGTGTATACAACGTGAGCAAGCCAGATTTGCTCATGCGGAAACTAAGGTTTGATCTTGACGAGCCTAGCATGTACAGACATGGTCTCGGAACACGGATCACCGAAAGGTAAAGCATGAATCATATAGTAGATATGATGAACATGACGATTGTTCGCCATTGAAACTGTATCAACTCTCGTGATGATCGGTGTTGATGTAGTGGATTTGGTTCATGTGATCACTAAAACAATGTGAGGGATGTTGTTTTGAGTGGGAGTTCACCTAGTTTAATTTCATTATTAATTTGAAATCAATTTGTCATAAACTTAGTCTAAACTATTGCAAATATGTTGTAGATCAATGGCAGCCCCTACCATCAATTTTAATGCGTTCCTAGAGAAAGAAAAGTTGAAAAACAATGGAAGCAACTTCGCGGATTGGTTCCGCAACTTGAGGATTGTCCTCACAGCTGGTAATTTGACCTATGTGCTGGATGCACCGCTGGGTGACCCACCTGCAGCTGATGCTGCCGATGAAGTAAAGAATGTTTACCTCGCTCGGAAGAATCAGTACTCCATAGTTCAGTGTGCTATCTTGTATGGTTTAGAATCGGAGCTTCAGAAAAGGTTTGAGAATTCAGACCCATATGATATTGTCGAGGATCTCAAATTGATTTTTGAGACTCATGCGGCAATTGAAAGCTATGAGGCTTCTGAAAAGTTCTTTAACTGCAAGATGGAAGAGGGCAGCTCCGTCAGTGAGCATGTGCTTAAGATGTCTGGGCATGCAAACAAACTTCAAAGCTTGGGTATAGTGATTCCTAATGCTTTGGGGATTTACCGTGTCCTCCAATCACTACCACCAAGTTACAAGAACTTTGTGATGAACTACAACATGCAGAACATGAACAAAGAGTTGCCAGAACTGTTTGCTATGTTAAAGTCTGCAGAAGTGGAGATCAAGAAAGAGAACCAAGTGTTGTTGGTCAATAAGACCACCAAATTCAAGAAAGGCAAGTCTAAGCAGAAGGGACACTTCAAGAAGGGTGGTAAGAAAGTTGCCACGCCGGCGAAGAAGACCAAGGCTGGACCCAAGCCTGATACTGAGTGCTTTTACTGCAAGGGAGAAGGTCACTGGAAGCGGAATTGCCCAAAGTACTTGGCGGATCTGAAGAACGGCAACATCAAGAAGAAAGGTATATCTGATATACATGTTATTGATGTGTATCTCACTAGTACTCGTAGTAGTGCCTGGGTATTTGATACTGGTTCGGTTGCTCATATTTGTAACTCGAAACAGGTGCTGCAGAATAAACGGAAGCTAGCGAAGAACGAGGTGACGATGCGCGTGGGAAACGGATCAAAGGTTGATGTGATCGCGGTCGGCACGCTACCCCTTCATCTACCATCGGGATTAGTTTTATACTTAAATAATTGTTATTTGGTGCCTGCGTTGAGCATGAACATTATATAGGGATCTTGTTTATTGCGATACGGTTACTTGTTTAAGTCCGAGAATAACGATTGTTCGATTTATATGAGTAATATGTTTTATGCACATGCACCTTTGATAGATGGTCTATTCTTATTGAATCTCGATAGTGGAAATACACATATCAACAACATTGAGGCTAAACGTTTGAAATCAAGCGATAATTCGACCTATATGTGGCACTGTCGTCTTGGTCACATTGGAGTGAAACATATGAAGAAACTCCATTCCGATGGACTTCTTGAATCACTTGATTTTGAATCACTTGAAAGATGCGAAGCATGTCTGATGGGAAAAATGACTAAGACTCCATTTTCTGGTATGATGGAGCGAGCTACGAACTTATTGGAAATCATACATACCGATGTGTGTGGTCCAATGAGTGTAGCATCGCGCGGTGGTTATCGTTATGTACTTACCTTCACAGATGACTTGAGTAGATATGGGTATATCTATTTCATGAAACATAAGTCCGAAACTTTATAGAAGTTTAAGGAGTTTCAAAGTGAGGTAGAGAATCAACGTAACAAGAAGATTAAATTTCTACGTTCTGATCGTGGAGGTGAATATCTAAGTTACGAGTTTGGCGAGCATTTGAAGAAATGCGGAATACTTTCACAGTTGACACCGTCGGGAACACCACAGCGTAATGGTGTGTCCGAACGTTGTAATCGAACTCTCTTAGATATGGTTCGTTCTATGATGTCACTTACAGATTTACCGCTATCATTTTGGGGTTATGCATTAGAAACAGCCGCATTCACTTTAAATAGGGCACCGTCTAAATCCGTTGAAACGACACCGTATGAATTATGGTTTGGGAAGAAACCTAGATTGTCGTTCCTTAAAGTTTGGGGGTGCGAAGCCTATGTAAAGAAGTTACAGCCGGACAAGCTTGAACCCAAAGCGGAAAAATCCGTCTTCATAGGATACCCGAAGGAAACTATTGGGTATACCTTCTATCATAGATCCGAAGGCAAAATCTTCGTTGCCAAGAATGGATCCTTTCTAGAGAAGGAATTTCTCTCGAAAGAAGTGACTGGAAGGAAAGTAGAACTCGACGAGGTTGTCGAACCTTCTCTCGAAATTGCGAGTAGCGCAGCACCGGAAGAAGTTCCTGTGGTGCGTGCACCAAATAGAGAGAAAGCTAATGTTGGTGATCATGAAACTTCGGTTGAAGTTGCTACAGAGCCTCGGAGGTCAACAAGAACTCGTGTACCACTCCAGATTGGTATGATCCCGTTATGAGTGTCATGTTGGTGGACAACATCGATGATCCCGAGACATATGAGGAAGCGATGATGAACCCAGATTCCAATAAATGGCAAGAAGCCATGAAATCCGAGATTGGATCCATGTACGAAAACCAAGTATGGACTTTGGTGGACTTACCGGATGGCCGGAAGGCTGTCGAGAACAAATGGATTTTCAAGAAGAAAACAGATGCTGATGGTAATGTTACTGTCTATAAAGCTCGACTTGTCGCAAAAGGGTTTCGACAAATTCAAGGAGTTGACTACGATGAGACTTTCTCACCGGTAGCGAAGCTAAATTCTGTGAGGATTATGTTAGCAATCGCTGCATATTATGATTATGAGATATGGCAGATGGATGTCAAAACAGCATTCCTCAATGGAGATATTGATGAAGAGTTGTATATGATGCAACCCAAAGGTTTTGTCGATCCTAAAGATGCTAACAAGGTATGCAAACTTCAACGGTCCATCTATGGATTGAAGCAAGCATCCCGAAGTTGGAATCAACGTTTTGATAAGGTGATCAAAAGTTTTGGTTTTATACAAACTTATGGAGAAGCTTGTATTTACAAGAAAGTGAGTGGGATCTCTGTAGCATTCTTAATACTATATGTGGATGACATATTGTTGATTGGGAATGATGTAGACCTTCTTAATAGTGTCAAGGAATATTTGAATAATAGTTTTTCAATGAAGGATCTTGGCGAAGCAGCTTACATATTAGGCATAAAGATTCATAGAGATAGATCGAAACGCCAAATATCATTGTCACAGAGTACATATTTGGACAAAGTTCTAAAGAGGTTTGGAATGGAAGAAAGCAAGAAAGGGTTCTTGCCCATGTTGCCCAATACGACCTTGAGTAAAACTCAAAGTCCGACATCGGCAGAAGATAGAGAAAGGATGAGTAAGACTCCCTATGCCTCAGCCATAGGATCTCTAATGTATGCCATGCTATGTACTAGACCCGACATTGCATATGCTGTTAGTTTAACTAGCAGATATCAGTGATCCAGGAGTGGATCATTGGACAGCGGTCAAAAACATCCTTAAGTACCTGAGAAGAACTAAGGATATGGTTCTTTCTTATGGAGGTGATGAACAACTCGTTGTTAATGGTTACACCGATGCTAGTTGGAACACCGATCCGGATGATTCTAAATCACAATCTGGATACGTATTTATTTTGAATGGTGCAGCAGTTAGCTGGAGGAGTGCAAAGCAAAGCGTTGTGGCGAGATCTTCAACTGAATCGGAATACATGGCTGCTTCGGAGGCTTCACAAGAAGCGATATGGATGAAAGAGTTCATTACAGAGCTGGGTGTGGTTCCTAGTGCGCTGGACCCAATGTCTATCTACTGTGATAACATGGGAGCCATAGCTAATGCGCAAGAACCAAGGTCACACAAGAAGCTGAAGCACATCAAGCTGCGTTTTCACGCTATTCGAGAACATATCCAGGATGGGGATATAAAGATTTGCAAATTACACACAGATCTGAATGTGGCGGATCCGTTGACTAAACCTCTCCCGAGGGCAAAACATGACCAACACCAAACTGCCATGGGTGTTCGGTATATTACCATGTAATCTAGATTAGATGACTCTAGTGCAAGTGGGAGACTGTTGGAGATATTCCCTAGAGGCAATAATAAATGTAGTTATTATTATATCTTTGTGTTTATGATAAATGTTTACATTCATGCTATAATAGTATTAACAAGGAAACATTGATACTTGTGTGATTTGTAAACTTAAATTTGAAGTCCCTAGTATAGCCTCTATACATCACTAGCTTGTTGGTTGATAAATGATTGTGGTTTCCTTATCATGAACATTGAGATGTTATCAACAACAAGATCATATCGTTAGGAGAATGATATGGTGGACATACTCCTATAGATAAGCGTAGCATAAAGATCAAGTCATTTCATTAGTTCAATTGCTATATGATTTCTGATACATAGTAACCTAATTCCTTCGACCATGAGATCATGCATATCACCTTTACCGGATGGATGCTTTGATGACATCAAACACCACACCGTAACTGGGTGGCTATAAAGGTGGCATTGAGTGTTCGGAAAGTATTGGTTGAGACACATGGATCAAGAGTGGGATTTGTCCATCCATATGATGGATAGATATACTCTAGGCCCTCTCGGTGGAATGTCATCCAATTAGCTTGCAAGCATGTGACTGGCTCACAAGGGATCACATATCACGGGAACGAGAAAAGAGTACTTATCGGTAACGAGGTTGAACTAGGTATGCAGAGATACCGACGATCATAACCTCGGATAAGTAAACTATCGTGAGACAAAGGGAAATTGGTATCGTATGTAAGTGGTTCATTCGATCGCAAAGTAATCGTAGAAATATGTGGGAGCCATATGAATTTACAGATTCCTCTATTGGTTATTGTTTGGAGAAGTGTCTCGATCATGTCCGCATAATTCACGAACCGTAGGGAGACACACTTAAGGATTCGACGTTGTTTGAGTAGTTATGGTATTATGAGAAAGAGACCGAATGTTGTTCGGAGTCTCGGATGGGATCCGGGATATCACGAGGTGATCCGGAATGGTCCGGAGAATAAGATTCATATAAGGAAAGTCCCGTTTCGGAGTTCGGGAATGATTCCGGTGTTTTCATCGGGAATGTTCTAGAAGGTTCCGGAATGTCCGGCACTTCAGAGGGGAAGGGGTACATGAATGTGTCATTGCATATTGGTATGATTGCATCATGTACTAAGTGTTCTCGCTGTTCCAAATAAAGGATTAAATTGAATCCTAAATTGAAAAGTCAAATAGCAAGTTTGAAAAGTCAAACGGCTAAAATTGGAAAGAGGGAAAGAGGAAGGTGTGGGAAACCGAGTTGGGGAGGAGTTCCCTCCTCCAACCGGTGGCCCACATCCAAGCCGAGTTCGGGAGGGACTCCTCTCCCTCCCCATGGCGCGGCCGGCCCCTCCACCTATATAAGGAGGGGCAGGGCTCCCTCCTCTAGACACACAAGTTCCTATCCTCTAAATCTAAACCCTAGCCCTAGCCTCCGGTTTAGAGCGGTTTTGGTTTAGAGCTTCTAATTGCCCTAGCCTCCGGATTAGAGCCTTCTAATAGGTGTGTCTAAACCCTAGACCGCCGAGGAACTCTCTCATACTCCACCATACTCGCTCCGGCTTAAGGCGAAGCCCTGCGGGATCTCCCCTCTACTTCCGGTACCATGCCGTTGTGCTGCCGGAATCGCGAGGAGAGTGCTACAACCTCCGCTGCCTGCTGGAACAAGGGAGAGGAAGGTCTTCGTCGAGTACCGAACGTGTGACCGACTGCGGAAGCGCTGCCGGAACGCAGCGCCGGAAGGATCGTCTACACGATCTTGATATCGGGAAGAGTACGACTACATCACCCACGAGAATCCGCTCTCGTTAAACACTTTGGAATCTTCGAGGGTAAGTTATTCCATCGACTCGTTGCTACAATCTAGTAGATAGATCTTGGCTTGTTTGTTTGTATGCGATAGAAAATTTTTGTTTTCCATGCTACGAAACCCTACACACTACACAGTTCTACATAATTCCACCTTGGCAGCTCCGTATATCGAGGAACACAAGAATATTGTACGCTCCAAAAACCCGGGGAAGCCTGAATCATGGATTACAGATGAACACATGAAGTCTTTCGGTGGTTGGATGCAGACACATCTCTTGAATGACACCACTGTTGGAGATCAGCTATACTTGTTGGCCGCGTCACCATCTTCTACTGTATTGAATTTCCAAGGGTACGAAATAAATGGGAATACATTCTACACGATCGCCCAAGATAAAAAGAGCACCAACCAAAATAGTGGTGTCCTCTTTGATGCAATAGACGAGAATGGACAAAAGGACACATATTATGGTTACATAGAGGAGATATGGGAACTAGACTATGGAGTCTCTTTTAAGGTCCCTTTGTTTCGCTGCAAATGGGTCAACCTGAATGGGGAAGGGGTAAAGATAGACTAGTTGTACGGAATGACAACAGTGGATCTCAACAATCTTGGTTATAGAGATGAACCATTCGTCCTAGCCAATGATGTGTCTCAGGTTTTCTATGTGAAGGACATGTCCTCCAGACCGAAAAAAAGAAAAAATATGCAAACGAATACATCATATGATGAGCCAAAGCGTCACATAGTTCTTTCAGGGAAAAGAAACATCGTGGGAATCGAGGACAAGACAGACATGTCAGAAGATTATAATAAGTTTGATGAAATTCCGCCCTTCACAGTGAAAACTGACCCAAGCATTCCGTTAAGTAAAGAAGATGCTCCATGGTTACGTCTGAAGCGGTCATAAGGAATGACATATGCCAAGAAGTTCATGCTCATATTATGTAACTCTAATTCATGTCTTTCGCGGTTTGTGGATTGACCGAAGGATATCTTTCGCGGTTTGTGGCCTTTAGTCCCGGTTTTGTAGTCTCAGTTTTTAATATTAATAAATGACTTGAGTGTTAGTCCTGTTTTGTGGCTGGACCGGGAGTGCCTCTATGACCAGTTTCTTGGAGATGCCGGAGGACTGGGCTCCGTCGGCATCTCCCTGAAACTGGTCGTTGTGGTGTCCCTGCTCTCGAAAACCATCTTGCAGCTTGTAACTTCACTAACTAGATCAATACGCCTCGGAGCTAACTAATTTCACATATTAGGGAGTGCCTATATGACCAGTTTCTCGGAGATGCCGGAGGACTGGGCTCCGTCGGCATCTCCCTGAAACTGGCCGCAGTGGTGTCCCTTCTCACGAAAACCATCTTGCAGCTTGTAACTTCACTAACTAGATCAATACGCCTCGGAGCTAACTAATTTCACATATTAGGGAGTGCCTCTATGACCAGTTTCTCGGAGATGCCGGAGGACTGGGCTCCGTCGGCATCTCCCTGAAACTGGCCGTAGTGGTGCCTCTGCTCTCTAAAACCATCTTGGAGATGCCTCAAACTGGCTGGAGGACTGGAATCACAAGGATGCATATTTATAGTACAAGCAGCTCGGCATAATGTCGACACTCACGACATAATGTCGACACTCACCCCTATTATTAGTGCTGACTCATCTTTAGTCCCGGTTGGTGTCTCCAACCGGGACTAAAGGTTCATCTTTAGTCCTGGTTGGTGACACCATCCGGGACAAGGTACAAGCCGCACGACATAATGTCGACACTCACCCCTATTATTAGTGTTGCCTGGCCCACTCTGCCGCAATCCCTTCAGTCGCGGTTGGTTTCTCCAACCGGGACTAAATATGAACCCTCTCTTTATATAGGCATTTCCCTCTATTTATTAGGTAACACTTAAGACATTTATTAATATTAAAAACCGGAACAAACCGGGACTAGCTAACACTCAGGCCTAAAGCCGCCCCCTTTAGTCATAATCATGCCTAGTCCTATAGTACGCAGCTTCAGGGTCTTCATCGTCGTCGTCATCATCATCGTCATCGTCACCTGCCACTCCGGGGATCCTCAGCCCATCCATGGCATATATCAGGGGCCATTCCAGCCTCGGATTCACGGCGGGTGGGAGAGGGGTCTCCTGGAAGACGATGCCGCTACCGCCGGGACAGTGTGGGGCCTGTGGCGGGTGGACTCGTGGGAACCGTAGGCGAGGATGGTCTCCCCCGGCGATGTAGCGCATCACTTCGATGATAGTACGGTTCGCCCACCACAGACGACGGCCGACTTCGTTGTGGTTCACCGGTGGCAGGCCATCACCCTCGTACCTGGCGAGCTCCCTTTCCCGCCTATTAGCGAAGAAGGCATTCCAGGTGTCGTAGTTGTCGGGATCCCACTGGGGATCCATCCGCTGCTCCGGCGTGAGCTCGTGGTAGAAGTGGTTTGTGATGGCCGCCTGGCGTGCGGAACCTTGAGGGGCAGGAGGGACAGGAACCCCTCCAGCGCTCAACATCCAGCCGGCGGGCGGCCGCTACCCCGGCAGACAAGGGTAGTTGGAGGCGCACAGCGCCTCGGTCTCCTCGAGGGTCAGAATGGCCCAGTAGGCGTTGTCCATTGTTCTAAGAGAGGAAGGTGTGGATGTGTGGGTAGCCATGACACGATCACCCTAAATATAGAGGGAAAGGGCGGGAAAACTTGGCATGAAGCTTTGGGAAATGGCGGGAAATATCTTTAGTCCTGGTTAGTGACTACATCCGGGACTAAAAGCTCTAGTAGAAAGGAAAGGGCGGGAAAACTTGGCGGGAAGAGGTGGGAAATGGCGGAAAATATTTTTAGTCCCGGTTTGTGACTACATCCGGGACTAAATGTGTGCCGAACAATGATCATGTTTCGAAAAAACCGTCACAAAATGACCTATCATGTTCGAGGTTTCATGGCTTTTTCGGTCCAAATGACCAATGTTATGTGCTGAATCACGGCATAGTTTGTGATGGTGTGCCCATATTATGCATGTGTGTGGACATTGGTATGGAGAACAATGTTGCAGGAGGAAGTTTTCCTTTTTTCGCACGGAAAAGCCCTTTTCCATTTTCCGAGCGCAAAAACGGGTCGTTTTGTGAAGTAACCACCAAAATGCCGTTTCAGAATGATACCGTCCTATTTTCCTAAAATACTAGACCACCTTACATGGACTATCTTCCAACCGGTACATCTCAAACCTTTCGTCCATCCCGGGTAAAAAAGGACAAATGTCTGCCGAATCGGCAGGAAGTGGGTCCGGTTTGTACTACAGGTACATGATCTATCGCCCGTGATTTTTTGAAAAAATCATTTTTAGACTCGCAATATGTGGTTTCTTCAGATATCCAATGCAATTTCTAACGATGCTCGTCCCCTATCTTCATGCACACCGGTTCGACCATAGTTAGAAATTCAGATAATTCAAAACGGGCATAATAAATTCAAAAAAAATCCGAACAATGAAAATCCTTCGCGTGGTGTCATATTATGTTACATAGTTGAAAGGAAAAATACCATACTTGGTATATTGATCATGTTTCGAAAAAACCTTCACAAAATGACCTATCATGTTCGAGGTTTCATGGCTTTCGGTCCAAATGACCGATGTTATGTGCTGAATCACGGCATAGTTTGTGATGTTGTGCCCATATTATGCATGTGTGTGGACATTGGTATGGAGAACAATGTTGCAGGAGGAAGTTTTCCTTTTTGTCGCACGGAAAAGCCCTTTTCCATTTTTCGAGCGCAAAAAACGGGTCGTTTTGTGAAGTAACCACAAAAATGCCGTTTCAGAATGCTACCGTCCTATTTTCCTAAAATACTAGACCACCTTACATGGACTATCTCCCAACCGGTACATCTCAAACCTTTTCGTCCATCCCGGGTAAAAAGGACAAATGTCTGCCGAATCGGTAGGAAGTGGGTCCGGTTTGTACTACAGGTACATGATCTATCGCCCGTGATTTTTTGAAAAAATCATTTTTAGACTCGCAATATGTGGTTTCTTCAGAGATCCAATGCAAGTTCTAACGATGCTCGTCCCCTATCTTCATGCACACCGGTTCGACCATAGCTAGAAATTCAGATAATTCAAAACGGACATAATAAATTCAAAAAAAATCCGAACAATGAAAATCTTTCGCGTGGTGTCATATTATGTTACATAGTTGAAAGGAAAAATACCAGATTTGGTATATTGATCATGTTTCGAAAAAATCTTCACAAAATGACTTATCATGTTCGAGGTTTCATGGCTTTTTCGGTCCAAATGACCGATGTTATGTGCTGAATCACGGCATAGTTTGTTATGTTGTGCCCATATTATGCATGTGTGTGGACATTGGTATGGAGAACAATGTTTCAGGAGAAAATGGTTTTGAATTATTTATTTAAATCCAAACACTTTTTATGTTTAAAGTTTTTCTAAATTCCAAATTAATATTTAAAAATATAAGTTAATTCATTTTAAAAGGTTACATTAATTATTTTTCAAAAATAGAAAATGGTTTTGGATTATTTATTCAAATCCATACACTTTTATGTTTAAAGTTTTTCTAAATTCCAAATTGATATTAAAAATATATAAGTTAATTCATTTTTAATTGTAAATGGTTCATATTTTAAATGGTTACATTAATTATTTTTTAAAACAGAAAATGTTTTTGAATTATTTATTTAAATCCAAACACTTTTTATGTTTAAATTTTTTCTAAATTCCAAATTAATATTCAAAAATATAAGTTAATTCATTTTAAAAGGTTACACTAATTATTTTTTAAAAATAGAATATGTTTTTGAATTATTTATTCAAATCCATACACTTCTTATGTTTAAAGTTTTTCTAAATTCCAAATTGATATTAAAAAATATAAGTTAATTCATTTTTAATTGTAAATGGTTCATATTTTAAATGGTTACATTAATTATTTTTTAAAACAAAAAATGGTTTTGAATTATTTATTCAAATCCAAACACTTTTTATGTTTAAAGTTTTTCTAAATTCCAAATTAATTATCATTTAAAAACAATACAAATTTAAACCCCAAAATAAAAAATAAGGCGGGAACAGAGAGAAAATACCTGAAATTTTTTGAAAACAGGGAAATATGTCCCGGTTGGAGCCACCAACCGGGACTAAAGACCGCCTGCGCGCCAACCCTTGGTCTGCTGAAAATTTTGGAGTATAGGTCCCGGTTGGTGGCTCCAACCGGGACGTATGACCCTTTAGTCCCGGTTGGAGCCACCAACCGGGACAAAAGGTCCTTTGGTTATAACTGGGTGCCCCTCCTCTTCTTCTTCCCCATCTCCCCTCCTCTTCTCTTCTCGCACACGACGCCGTCAGGCTGCCCCGCCGCCGTGCACGCCCTACCGGCCGCCCCTCGCCCAGCCAAGCGTGCAGGAAGCTTCGCCTCGTCGCCCCGAGGCTTCTCTCTGAAGGAATCGGCCCCGCTCGCTCCCAATCGTCGCCAACGACCCTCGAGCCCGACGATCGCCGCCGTCGATTCGTCGGCTCCCGACCTCGCCTCGCCTCCCCGACACCACCACCGCACACCTGGTATGCTGCTGGTCCTCGTGGACCCTCTCTCTCGCCCCCTCTCGCTCTGGTTCATCCTCCCCGTCGACCACCTGCCACCACCGCCGCTCACCGTCGTCGTGCTCTCTCTCCGGTGACCTTTTGGAGGCGGCGCCGCTACTCTTTGGCTCGCCTCAACCTCCTCTCTCTAACGCGCGCACGCACGTGCCCTAGATCTCCCCCTAACGCCGTTCCCGATCACCGTCCTGCAAGCCACCGCCGGCGTGACGTCACCCGTGCATCAGCGCGACCCAGCCAGGGAGCCACTTTGCCTGCATGGCTTTCCTATGTGGCCTCTGGCCCACAGGTCAGCATCTCTGGCTAGCCCCAGCCCGAGTGAAAAATGCCCCCCTGAACCACTTTTGCTTGTGTGGCTGCTGAGGTGGCTCCGGGCCCCTCTGTCAGTCATTGTGGCTAGATATGCCTGCGGTGTAAAAAGTTTAACCAGCTTTTAATAATTTCAGAAATAATTATAATCTTATAAATTCAATAACTTTTAATCTATAAGTCATAAAAATATGAATAATATATCAAAATGTTCAGAAAAATGAAACCTAGATATCTAAGCTATAATCATGCATTGTTCAACAACTTAAATTACAAGTTTAATTAGAAGAACAAATCCACCCCTCTCATGTGTTCCGGAGTTTCTCCGAGTTAGGGTTTTCACCCCTCGGAACCTCGATTAAATCGTCGAGCATTTCTTAGGGTTACATTCCAATGCAAATTAACTTGTCATATCATCATACTTGCTTGAGCATTGCATCGATGCCATGTGTTGATTGTTTCCCTTTCTTTTTGGTGTTTGGATTATTAGGTTTATTATTAGTTAGGTATTATTAGGTTTATTAATTAGTTTGGTATTATTGGTCTTTGGCCCCACTGGTCAGTCACTGTGGGTAGCCCCAGACCCGATTCACATTTTCAAGCAACTTAGGTGCATGTGGGTTCGACGATGTGCCTATCTACTACACGGTTTCCCTTTCTCTTCATTTTTATTATTGTGTATGTATATATTAGGGTTTCTCTGAATTAGGGTTTATATCTCTCAACACCGTACTTAACTTTCTCCTTTAGCCGCTTTGACTTATTCGTTTTTCCACCTATGCAGAAAATATGGACCCACACGTCAGAGACGAAGAAAAGGAAGAGTTGATCCAAGGTGTGATCCGTGGGGAAGATAATTTAGACGTATCAACGTTTCGGAACAACTCCGGTGAGGGTGATCCTCTTTTTACCGGAGTAGACAACTTGTTTGAGGTTGAAGGTGTTGCCTTCCGCGAGGGAGAAGGCGATGCCTTGTGTAATCGAGAAGACGACCGCTCCGGCGAGGTGCATGTAATATAAATCAATTCATTAATTAATCATCTGCTATCTATATAGAAATAGTAACGACGATCTTTCTTCTTTTAGCCCTCCGGATCGAAGGAATCTACTGAAAAGATCAGACGAGGCCCAACCAAAAGGTTGCAAGACCATGAGAGGTTCAGGATCGAAGATGTCACTGAAGACGGCAAACCGACAGCTCCCAAAGTTGTCGCAACCAAATTTGTGGCACAATGCGGAGTAATCGTTAGGAACTTAATCCCGATCACCATTAGAAATTGGAATAGGCCTGCTAATGCGGATGAAGAGGGAACATGTTTATTTGTCCCTAACCACGCCAAAGATTTACTGTGGAAGAGGCTCATGGTTAATTTCAAACTACCGAAGATAGAGCTGGATCCAAATGCGGAGGATCCAGTTGAGGACGCCTTACAACATGGGAGAGCCATGGAGGCTAAGGTCAGGGAGTGGGCTTTGAAGAAGATGGCCCAGTGTTTCACCAACTGGAAGAAAAGATTGCACCTTGACTATGTCGTGAAAAAGAAGACTCCCGATTTCAAGAATATTCAGTTTGAGAAGATAAAACCATTCTGGGATGAGTTTGTGGAATACAAGAAATCAGAAAAATCTAAGAAAATGTCTGAAACGAATAAGCTGAATGCTGCTAAGAAGAAGTATCACCATACTATGGGGCAAGGTGGCTACAGGGTTGGCATTCCTAAGTGGGAGAAACTTGAGCAGGAACTGCGTGATAAAAATATCACCCCAGAGAGAGACGATTAGGTAGAACGTGCAAGGAATTGGTTTTACGGGCATGGGGGCATGGGGGCACGTTGGACTCGGAAGGGAGGTGTATATATAACATACGACATAAAGAAGACCCCTTGCCAATCGAGAGGATCAGAAAAGCAGTAAAGGCTGTTAAAGATGGGGACTTCATTCCCGATAGAGAGAATGATGAGCTCACACTCGCCCTTGGAAATAAGGAACATGATGGACGAACACGAGGCACAAGAGGCTCCCAATCATGGAGGACTGGGTTTCCCGAAGAGAGGAAGAAATATCCTGATAGAAGCCGTCAGAGGAGAAAGGACAGGGCGGCAGTTGAAGCAGAAAGTCAGAAAGAGCGAATGCGTTTAATTGAAGAACGATTAAAGCAACAACAAGATGAAATTAACACACTTAAAGAGCAAAGTACTACCGGCCCATCTCAGCAGCACACTGCATTCGATGCTACCGGCCTATCGAATAATCGAAAAAGCAGTGTGGCTTCCACCGAGGTCCCGGGTGATGACAATGGCGATGCCGATGATGCATCGACGATGGCTCCTGTTGGCTACCTAGTGGATGATATCACAGAGATGACACACTGCGAGCTACATGTCAAAGTTGTGAACATATCAATGAAGGTGGCGGTCGGCTATGCCTTACCAATTGGACCCACACCAACTTACCACTGTCGTCCGGTTCCAGAGGGCTACGCTGTTGTCGGCGTGGATGAAATCATGCCCACCTTTGAGGTTTTGGATCTTCACTACCCTGCTGGTGAAGGGGATGTGACTGTGCTGGGTGACGCAAAAAACGTCACCATTCTATGGCCGAAGGATTGTATCGTGCTTCGAAATCACACGCCAAGGCCATCTTCGCCGCCGCCTCACCCGTCTCCAGCGAGGTCGTCGCCGCCGCGGCAGCCGTCTTCGTCACCTCACCCGGCTCCGTCGCCTCACCCGGCTCCGTCGGCTCACCAATCTCCGGTGCAGCCATCGCCGCGGGAGCCATCGCCGGCGCCTCAGGATAAAAAGCGTAAGCGTACCGCTACTATGCGTCGTAAGCGATCGCCGAAACGTAAACAAGAGCCTCTTCCAAAAGTACCAACGGTTCCTCCCAAGAGAGCTTATGACTGTACTGAAGAGGAGACTGCGGCGATCGTTGATGCGGAAACGACAGCGTTTTTCGCTAAGCTGAGGCGGCCGAGAGAGCCAGAGTTCCCCAGCACCAAAGAAAAAAAAGGCAAAGTGTTGAAAATGCTAAAGAATCTTCATCAACCCGAGCCAAAGCTGTCATCAGACTATGAGCGTTCTATTCTCAAGTCACATGCAGCACAAAAAGCCTCGAAGAACAGTACTGATGCAAGCGGGAAATCTGTTGCCCAGCTCGGAGAACAAGCAAAACAGACTTGCGCCCCTCTCAAGGTGATTTCTCAAACCAATGTGGGTTCGAGCAAATATGGGGCCGAAGAGCAGTATGATATAGAGGTAGTTGCACAATACGGAAAAGCTGCCGCTGCTCAAGGTATGAGTATTGCCCAGTACTTATCCCAGTTAGAGTTCTTCCCCGTGAGTGAAGTATCATACCAATACCAGTACGGAAAACCTCTCGTCAAACCTGAGGAGGTAAACAATCTTCCAACAAAAATGCGAAGATTGCATAACTGGTACATGCATGCCACAAGGGCCCGGGCTAACTGGATAGTCCTGAGGGTTACAAAAAAGCATAATGGGAAAGATAAGGATGACATGATATCCATTGAATTTGATAAACTATTTCAATTATTCAATCAAGACGCCTTGGACAAATCGATCATGAGTGCCTATTGTCTGTAAGTACTAATTCTGTAATTAATTTAGTCTCCAGCTATATTATTTTGTTTATTGCATGTATATAATCATACTGTAATATGCAGAATGAAGATTCTCGAATGCAGCAGAGGACAAATCTATGACATTGGCTTCATTGACCCATATTGGGTTCATGAAGCTAATCTCAAAATAAGCCCCCAGGATACGGAGGATAATATAGTACACGCGTTAAGGTTTCAAGAAACCAAAAGGGAAATACTATTTCCTTACAACTTCCAGTGAGTGTTATTGTCTTGTATACACTTTCTATTTCGCTTACTCGATGTTAAGTATATAATTGATTAGTTCTGCATTCGCAGGTACCACTATATTCTGTTAATCATTCAACTTGACAAAGGGCGTGTACTAGTCATGGACTCGAAACATAAACCCCTTGAGACGTGGAAGGACATGCAGATACTTCTCCAGCGGTAATTCTAATCATTACGACACTATATCGGCAACGTTCGTAAATTTTATGATATCAAGTACTTAATAACTTATTTTATTCGTTTTCTACGCCGGGCAGCGCTTGGAAACGGTTCACCAAGAAGGCTAGGGGTGTTTGGAAAGAGGAGCTTACATTTCAACCACTAGATGTAAGCACCACTAGCTCTATCCGCGCATCTCTTTGATTCTAGTTTTGATACAGTTATTATCATGCTTGATTATTATTTTGATTGAACTCTGTTCTCGTAAAGTGCCTGACGCAGAGACCAGGTAATAATCTATGTGGATACTATGTATGCGAGTTCATCCGGCAGACGTGCGATGAGAAGGGCAGAAATTTAGAGCAACTCCACGTACGTAAACAATTTCTATAGTTTTTAATTACAATCAAATTGTGTTTAGTTTCATATTCATATAGGCTGACTCCTTTTTTAAATCAGATCGAACGTCTACGGGACGGTCTTCTGCCAAAGGATCGCATACGAGCAATTCAGGAGGAATTGGCGGGATTCTTGGATGCAGAAGTTCTAAACACACAAGGGGAATACTACTCGGCTGTGTATAGACAATAGGAATTGTAAAAATAGCAACTTTCAAGAAATTGGCCGGTAGCATCGAATAGCAACTTTTGTATGTAGTGCATGAACTCGATCCGTGTATTGAATGTAATGTTGTCATGATGATCTTGTGTAATATAAGGTTCCTTCGTTGATAAGTGCAAAACACTAAATAAACAATAAAACAACCTAAATGAATTCTCTGCCGCGGCACAAAAAGTGGCGAAAATGCTGCCGCGGGGTAACAAAATATGCCAAAATGAATTCTCTGCCGCGGCAGAGAAATGGGCCAAATCTCTGCCGCGGCAGCAGGTTATTAGTCCCGGTTCGTGTTACGAACCGGGACTAATGCTCCACCCCCCTCGCGCTCTGATGCCGCCACGTGTGCCCCATTTGTCCCGGTTGGTGGGGCAACCGGGACTAATGGTTAGAGCTTTAGTCCGATTGCCCCGTCCCGGTTGGGCAACCGGGACTAATGGCCCTTACCAACCGGGACGCATGGGCCCTTTTCTACCAGTGGGGGAGTAAAACCCTGGCCTCTGCATCAGTCGATGCACACAAGCTTTTATTACGAATTTAACATCCATGATAGCATGTTGTTCTTATGGGTGTCACCAATGAAGTTATACCTAGCTAATTAATTGTAATTAGTCAAATATACGTAGATATGTCCCTTAAAAGAACTTGTAGATAGTTTTGTTAGAAATGAAAGCATTGACATTGGACCAATAATACAAGATGAATTATCAGCCATTGCGACTCGTCAAAAGACTTGGGACAAGGACAGAGTTAAAACACAACTTCTAACCACAATTTTAGTTTCATTTAATGAAAGGATAAGCATTCAACACAGTATAATGTAGGATGCATACGATACTTGTTTAAGTTATCGTCTTCATAATAGTGCATAGTAACCAATAGTTAATGTTATAAATGGTTATATTAATTAGTTTATAGACTTATTTTATTTAGATAGAAAAGTGTGATGTCACACGGTTCGAGCAATGACGACTAGAAGTTTTCTCTAGCCTCCGTGTAGATTTCATAAACGCTTGATTATTAGGAAGTGCTACGTGTCCTCCTCCGACTTTCCATCCCCAGATTCCTAGTCGTCCGATCGAGATAGATCAGCGGTTCAGATCTCTCCATCCTGCCTCTCATCCCGTTTTTGCTACATTTGATCTATAAATAATATCGCTTTTGCTATATGTAGTAGAAAACGGTTTGGGCAGAAAAAAAAAGACTAGACTTAGACGCAGAGTTTGCTAGAGACCTTGTAGCAAAAAAAATATGCTAAGTAGCAGATCCGACCTCGCCAAACACTCACCGGAGGTTTTTACCGACGGAATGATGGCGATCGATCCAGCGGCAGAGCTCGGAGCGGCGACGCAGGCGCGGAGACGCGGCGTAGCACGAGCTAGCAGGACGATGTGAGGAAGAAGTGATAGCGATACGTCCCCACCACAGCCGCGCCCGTATTAGGAGTAGCGCGGGATCAAATCACGGGAGGAGTATCGTTTCCCACGACTTTCCATTATCAGGGTCCCTAGCCGTCCGATGCGCTAGATCAGCGGTTTAGATCTCTTCATCATGTCTTTCGTCCCGCTTTTGCTACAAATAGTCTCGTCTTTGCTACATGTAGCAAAACACGGTTTGGTGTAGAAAAAACAGATATGCTAGACCTCGTTGCAGAGTTTGTTGAATACCTTGTAGCAAAAAATTATGGTAACATAGCAGATTTGATCTTGCTAAACACTGCCCGAAGAAGGTTTTCACAGATAGACCTCATCGAAGACCATATAGCAATACGCTAATATAGCAAAACTACAAAACAACTGTAGCAAAACTTCAAATTTAATTGGACACCTAAGACACGGTCGTGAATATGGTGGCACGGCTGGACGGCGACGCGGGCACGAACGCCGTGCAGCCGAGCTAGCAGGATTACGCGAGAAAGAAGTGATAGCGATACGGCCCCACCACAACCGCGGCCCGTGTGTTAGGCGAGCCGCGGGATCAAATCACGGGAGGAGTATCATTTCCCTTGATTACTCCCTCCTCTACCTTATGATTAGCCTAGCTGCGGAGCACGCAAACACAAAGCGAAGGAATAATCTACTCCAAAACCGTAGCAGCCCACACACGGTTGCAGGCTTGATATTTTTCTCGTGCAAATAGGAAAAGTCAGCATATTTGGTCATACTTAGCAAGTTCCACAAGGAATATAAACGGCCTGCACATAAGAGATGCCTCCGTGATCTATACAGCTCTGGCACTCCATATACATTTGTTCACACGTGTGGATTGGACATATGCACAGATATTTGACTATTCTGTTAGGGTCGATCTGAGCTAAGGTCCACCGCTCACATATAGATAGAGCTAGTCGTCGCTAGCCATCTATTTAGACCGACTGCTCCACTGCAGTACCTGTTAGATGACTACGACTTTGATCTTGTACAAGATCGCCAGCTGGGAACCGATAGTGAAGTCGGACCTGTTAGCTATATCTAGACCTCCATACCATGCTAAATATCGCAACAGCACCGAGCGGCAGTGAGCACTGCACAGCTAGCTGGAACTAGAACAGACCAGCGCACGGGGAAAACCAGCCATGGCATCGCCTCGTAGCTTAGCGCTAGCGCTCCTCTTCAGCTTCCTCTCCTGCTACGCACCCGTCGTCCCTTCCCAGGCCTCCTCCGACGGCTTCCTCAAGTGCCTCTCCGCGGCCATACCGACGCAGCTCGTGTACACGCAGAGCTCGCCTTCATTCACGTCGGTGCTGGTGTCCGCCATCCGGAACCCCAAGTTCGCCACCCCCGGCACGGTGAAGCCGCTCGTCATCGTCACGCCCACCAACGCCTCCCACGTCCAGGCCGCCGTCGTCTGCGGCCGCCAGAACGACGTGCGCATCCGCGTGCGCAGCGGTGGGCACGACTACGAGGGCCTCTCCTACCGCTCCGAGCGCCCCGAGACGTTCGCCGTCGTCGACCTGGCCAGCCTCCGCTCCGTGACCATCGACCAGAAGGCGGCCACCGCGTGGGTGGGCTCCGGCGCCACGCTCGGGGAGCTCTACTACGCGATCTCCAAGGCGAGCAGCACGCTGGCCTTCCCGGCCGGCCTGTGCCCGACCATCGGCGTGGGCGGCCATTTCAGCGGCGGCGGGTTCGGCATGCTCCTGCGCAAGTACGGCGTCGCCATCGACAACGTCCTGGACGCGACGCTCGTCGACGCCAAGGGGAGGCTCCTGGACAAGCAGGCCATGGGGGCGGACGTCTTCTGGGCCATCCGCGGCGGCGGCGGCGAGAGCTTCGGCATCGTGCTGTCCTGGAAGGTGAACCTCGTGCCCGTCCCGCCCACCGTGACGATGTTCAGCGTCCCCAAGTCCGTCAGCGAGGGCGCCGTGGACATCCTCACTAGGTGGCAGGAAGTCGCCCCAGCTCTCCCCGACGATCTCTTCATCAGGGTGCTCGTCCAGAAACAGGTGGCTGACTTCCAGTCCTTGTACCTTGGCACGTGCGACACGCTTCTGCCGCTGATGGACAGCCGCTTCCCGGAGCTCGCCCTGAACCGGACGCACTGCAAGGAGATGACCTGGATCCAGTCAGTGCCCTACATCTACCTGGGCAGCACCGCCACCGTGGAGGACCTCCTCAACCGGACGACAGACACCACCAGCTTCAGCAAGGCCACGTCAGACTACGTCCGTCAGGCCATCACCAAGGACGTCTGGACACAGATCTTCGCCTGGCTCGCCAAGCCGAACGCCGGGCTCATGATCACCGACCCCTACGGCGAGAAGATCAGCAGCTTCCCGGAGTCGGCCACGCCGTTCCCGCACCGTGGCGGCGTGCTCTACAACATCCAGTACATGAATTTCTGGTCGGCCGCCACCAACGGGTCGGCGCAGATCAAGTGGCTAAAGGACTTCTACGCGTTCATGACGCCATACGTGAGCCAGAACCCCAGGGAGGCCTACGTGAACTACAGGGACCTTGATCTAGGCGAGAATGTCGTCGTGGGCAACATCAGCAGCTACCAGTCCGGTAAGGTTTGGGGCGAGAAGTACTACAAAGGAAACTACCAAAGGCTGGCGATGGCCAAGGGTCAGGTGGATCCTGACGACTACTTCAGGAACGAGCAAAGCATCCCACCACTTATGGCGACCAAGTGACGATGAAGATATTATTTGGAGGAATAATGGCTTTTATGCTTATACTAGTCGTCAACCACCTGTGGTTCTGCTCGGCCAAGTATACAAAAACATGTAGAGTACTTATGATTCAATATATAGGTGGGTATGAGCATTATAGTGACTACACCAACAGGACGATACTTTATCAAAAGAGAAAATAAAACGAGATGATGTGATTGCGCAGTAAGGATGGGAGTGGGTACCCATTACCCTAATTAGTATAAAAAAATGAACTAAGTTTTGGCAAAACACAACCTTTTGAGAAAACTAGATCATTTTTTTGAACTAGGCTGAACTAGAGGGTACCCTATAGGTTCCAAAGTTCCGTCAGACATTGACTATTCCTCCGAGTCATAGTTAGGCTCCACCACTCAGATACCGATCTCTCTCCGGCCATCTATTCAGACGGTATGTCTCGACAAATGTCTCGCAAATCAGCCGTCGATATTAGTTGACTAAGACTTTTATTTGTGCACGTTGTTAGCTGGAGATCAGCCTTGTGTGGAAAATATTGATATTTAGAATATTTTTTTTATTGCAATGAACCTTGTGAGGTTTATATAGAATTACATATGGGTAGATGGAGACTTGGAGTACGAGATGTAGAGTCCTAGTCTATCTCTAGCCATACATGTATATGTATTCTAACATCCCCTCAGTCGTAGCGGGAGTGAAGCGGACGCTTGCGACTGGATTTGAAGTCTTGCGTTTTTGTCGTCTTCACCTCCTTGTCATCATCACCTGCGTGGACATGATCATGGCTAGCAACTAGGGGCGGTGGCTGCGTCCCCTTCTAAAGCGGGAGTCGCGTGGACGCAAGTGACGACGCGAACGCTATTGACTGGAGTTTTTGAGTTGCTGTAGACGTTGTTCTTGATGTCGATGTCGAGGTAGCCGGTCGTGATGTAGTCGTGGTCATTAAAGTCGATAGCGCCGTAGGCGCAAAAAAATTTGCGCGGTTTGTGTCGTAGGGTTTTAGGTTTTTGTGCGGTGGCGGCAGGGATCTGCGACGGCGGCGGGTTTTGAGTGGTGGCGGCAGGGATCTGCGGCAACGACGGGTTTCAGGTTGTAGATTTTTGTAGGCGGCGGGGGGGGGGGCACAAGGAAAGCGGCAGCGGCAAGGCTTTTATGGCGGCGGAGGCAGATCTCATAGGATCGACAGAAGGAACGGGATTTTGGCCAGGCAGGAGAGGCGATTGTTTGATCGTCCTAGCAAAGCGTCGGGCTGCGGCGGCGGCATTGGACCACGTGGTGTAGACCTTGGCGATGATTTTTATTGACGATGTAAAACTCGACGAAAATCTTGGTGTTGTCGTACAGGTTGACGTAGATGTTCGGGTCGACGTGGTCTGGCTCGATGCAGTGCAGATATTGGTGTCGGTGTAATCACGTCTTGAAGCAGTGCATATCTTGGTGTCAGTGACGGTGTAGTCGCTCCTCGAAGCTATGCAGATATTGTCGTTGGTGAAGTCATGTGCGGAGTCGTCGTGTTCGATGCGGGACTCCGTGTCGTTCGATGGTGCTAGTAGACGAGGTGGCGCGTGCGTGGTGGTGTCGTTGTACTTAGAGCATCTCCACTCGGTTTCCCAGGACGCCGATCCCAGGGCAAAATTTAGGTCCGGACGCCGAAAATCGGTCGAGTCGCGTTCCCAGGACCCTAGTTTCGTCCGAACTTCCCAGACCATTCCCAACATCCCGGAACGTCGGACGAAGTGAAAACGGGCATGGGCCAGCTCTATCGGCGACAGAAGGCCGAACTCCCGCCCTTTTTTTGCTCCCCCTCCTGCCTTTCTTTCCTATTCCCCCCACTCCTGCCAGTTCGCCGAGATCCCACCCGACATGCCGCCTAAGAGCTTCTTCAAACCCAGATCGAACCTTTGCGAGGAATTGGGAGAGAAAAAGGAGAGGAAACCGAGAGCGCCGACGGCGAGGCCGCTAGGCGTGACCAACACCAAGTGGGCGACCATTGTTGCAAAGAGGAAGGTCGAGTCAGGCGGCTGCAAGGAGAGGAAGGACAGGGCGAAGCTCAGGCAAGAGCAGGAGCTCGCCGAAGAGCAGGCGGAGGCGATGAGGGTGAATAAGGCGGAGACGTCGTGCGCAGCAATGATGGAAAAGTAGGTCATTCTGGCGCCATACGCCACCCACTGGGGGAGCCAGCCAAGCGTTGGCTCGCCAGCTGGATTCTCGCCGATCTCGCCGGCCGGCTTCCAGGAGAGTCAGGAGAACGCGCGGCAGAGGTACTACTCGTCCCTCGAGTTCAACGACGGGTTCAACCCGAACATGGTATTTCCCTGCCCCACGCCTCGCCCTCCTTCGGCCTTTAACATCGACATCAACATCCCCTACTCCACCTCTCTGGCGTACGCAGGTCCTTCGTCGATGATGCGCTGCGGCCCACTCCCTTTCGGCGGAAGCTCGTCGCACGCAACCTACGGCGAGGCTGACGCACACAACCTGTTCGGCGCAATGTCGGCCGACTCATACATGCAAGACATCATCACCCAAGGTTCGGCGTCCGCCGGCAACCCCTCCTTCTTCACTCAAGAACAGTCCCGGGCCGATGCCGAACACGGTATCGAGTCTCAGAATTTTGCCAAAGGACAGGCCGAGCAGACGCAGGCCAAACAGACGCAGGGCGAGGACACCGAGGTGGATGCCAGAGTTCCGGCGAAATGCAAGGCCAAGATGGACAAGAATAAGCCAGGCACATCGGCGCCGGAGCCACGGATCAAGTGGATGGTTCCTGAATACCTTTGCCTCGCCGGCGCCTGGAAATCGGTGAGTATGGATCTCATCACCGGTGCCAACCAGAACTCCGACAACTACTGTAAGCGCGTGAAGATAGCGTTCGACAAGCGTAGCCTCTGCGACCCGAAGTATACCAAAATTTATATGGAGCGAGGGGAGAAGGCGATGACCAACCATTGGGGGCTCATCCAGCATGCGTGTAGCAAGTGGCACTACTGTGTGGAGGGGGTCGAACGCACTCAAGTCAGCGGTGAAAACGTAGATAACAAGGTATTTCACGAACACTAGCTGAAGTTATGACAAGCTCAAGCATATCCCGACACACTTTGTTTTGCATTTTGCAGCTTCTTCGTGCACTCGGTTTGTACCGGGACGACATGAAGACGGAGTTTAAGTTTCACCATGTGTTCACCGAGATCGAGCACTGCGAGAAATGGTGGGACACTCGCCTGAGCCTCGCCAAGACCAAGGACGGCGTGTACAACCCGGAGGATTCTCCCCTGCTGCCGACGAAGGAAGGCCAGAGATTGGACAGAAGAAGGCCAAGATGCTCAAAGCCACAAGACCTCCCGCCGAGCGCCTGCAGGCTTCTATCGAGAAGTGCATCGCCGACACCAAGGCACACACCGATAAGAGGGCGGAGAAGTCCGATGAGAGGTGGTCGCAGCTGCTCCAGAACCAAGTTCAAAAGATCGACCTACTCAAGACCAACTACGCCGCCAAGAAGAGGAACACGGATCTCCAGTTCCTGATGGGCGGCAAGGACATGTCGGCGATGAGTTCGCCGGTCAAGGCCTGGTACATGGCGCACCGCAATGCCATCCTTCAGGAGGAAAACATCGAGATCACGACAGCCCCTGCGTCGAATGCCACTGCTACGCCGAGCTCTGCTTCCACCTCCTCCAACCAGTCGGTGTCCGCCGGCAAGACGTCCGACCCCGCCGCATCGACCAGGCCGGAGGAGCCCATCCCCATTGACGACTGATGGCCAAGCCTTTTTATCTGGTTCTGTAATAATTTATCGCCGGGCTTGTTGGACGTACTTTTGTTGAAGACCTTTTGGCTGAGCTCTCACCGGCGGGAAGGATAAAAAAATCGAATATTTCGTCGTTTTCTCTTCTCTTGGGAAAACGGCCTAGAAACACGAGTGGGAAACTCGACGTTCCAAGACTGAAATCTAGTTTCGTCCGGCCAAAAATAGGTCTGAATTTTGGTCTAAGAACGCCCAATCGAGTGGGGATGCTCTTAGCTTGGTGGAGATCTTGTGCATACCAAAAACACCATGCGTATGTATATGTGTACCTTGTGCGTCGTGCACACGGTGCAGGCCACCAGCATGCATATGTATCCATGGTGGTTTTGCCCGCATGGAGCTTGAGTAGGAGATTGGAGTGTGTAGCTGGGCATATGCTGATGTAGAGCCTGTGCGTGCATACGCTAGCGGTGTAGCCCGCCGGATCGGATTTGGAAATTTATTTGGCTAAACTGGATCTAAACTATAAGATAGAGACTGGAATCTGAAAGAAACTAAATCTAATAAAAAAACTGACATTAACCTAAAGACACGATCCGATTTTTGATTGAAACCGGGTTTTGCGTTTCCGAGGAGTAATCTCTTTAGGGGTGTCGCGTTGTAGAAGTGGTGAATAACCTAAAATCGGCGCAGTGAGACTAACCGCTCTCGTACCATGTGGAAAATATTGATTCTAAAATATTGTTTTTGTATTGCAATGCTTCTCAAAACAGGCTCATGCCTAGCTTTATAAATAAAGCAACATCCATACAAGATTCAGTACAAGCCACAAAATACCACGCAACGACGGAGAACGAAAAGTCCACGAACACACACACACACACACACACACACACACACACACACACACACACACACACACACACACACACACACACACACAAGATACAACTCCCCACCGGGAGGCTCCTTGGCGGCTAGGCGGTGAAGCTAATTGGCGAGCCGCCATGATCAGGTGTTCCATCATCACGTCCAGCCGCTCCATGTCCTGCTATCTACACAATGGGTACCACTGCTGCAAAAAAAACCAAGCATTTGAAGATCGAGTCAGAGGAACAGCGCAGGAAAACACGCTCAATGACCATCTTATTGTGAATGTTCCATAGGGTCTAGGTCATCGCCGCAAAAATTAACTAGAAGAGGTGTCTCCTCCTCCCGATATGATTTGCGTTGGCTTCTAGGAACTCACTCAGGTCTCAAGCTTGCCATGCAGGCCCCAAGGCCCCATGAATGAAGTTCCATAAGAAGCGCGCCGCGGGACAGGTAAAGAAAATGTGCGTGCTCGATTCGGATACCGCACACAGGGGGCATAGAACATTTCTAGGTATGTGCCACTTGTCCACCTCCACACCTGGGGGAATCCGATCCCGCAACAACTGCCACACGAAAATCTTAATTTTCAGTGGCATGGGGGTCTTACATAGTGGGGAAGTCCACCGTAATGAGGGTCCCCGAGGGGGCCTTACAGGTCCCGGTAATCCGAACTCATCGTAAAGGACCCCGAGGGGGCCAAGAGCCAGGATACACTATCCGGTGTTTGGGTAAGGGTCAGCGAGAGGCTGTCCCTGATATATCGTAAACGTATCTATCATTTTTTATGTTCCATGCTTGTTTAGTATCTACTTTGCTTTACTTTATCTATACTTTGAGGTATTTTTATATGTTTTCTGGGACTAACCTATTAACAAGATGCCACAGTGGCAGTTGCCTGTTTTCTGTTGTTTTTTGTTCTAGAAAAGTCAGAAAATAAATATTCTCGGAATTGGACGGGACAAAAGCCAAAGTCAATATTTTATCGTGGGGAACACGGAGCCAGAAGACGAGACGGGGGAGGGCATGTTACGTCGGAAACGTATCTATAATTTTTTATGTTCCATGCTTGTATAGTATCTACTTTGCTTTGCTTTGTCTACACTTTGAGGTGTTTTTATATCTTTTCTGGAACTAACCTATTAAAAAGTTGCCACAGTGCTAGTTGCGTGTTTTCTTCTGTTTTTGGTTCCAGAAAGGCAAAAAATCAATATTCTCGGAATTGGACAGGACAAAAGCCAAAGTCAATATTTTACCGTGGGCGACACGAAGTCCAGAGGGGAGACGGAGAGGCGCCACATGGCGGCCACACCCCCCAGGTGCGGCCAAGCCTGGCCCATGCCTGGGCAGGGTGTGGGACCCTGGGCACCCCCTGCCTCGCCTCCTCGCCTATAAGAAGCCCCCGATGCAGAAACCCTAGGGACCCGATCAAAACTCCACGAAACCGTTTGTAGCCGCCGCCACCATCGTCCCTAGATCGGGGGATCTGAAGTTCTTCCCGGCACCCTGCCGGAGGGGAGATCATCCCGGAGGCCTTCTTCTCCAGTATGATGCGTGAGTAGTTCCACCTTGGATTACGGGTCCATGTAGTATCTAGATGGTTGTATCTCCTCCTTGTGCTTTCATGTATAGATCTTGTGAGCCCCGTTCATGATCAAGATCTAATCTATTTGTAATCATGCATGTTGTGTTTGCGGGGATCCAATGGATATTGAGATTACTATGTCAGGTTGATTAATGGTTTTGTGTATTTGATTCTATCAAGTCTGTGTTGTTTGTGATCTTCCATGCTCTCCATGTTAGTAGCTATCTTGGCCAAGTAGTTGCTAGTGACTCCAAGAGGGGTTATTTATGCTCGATAGTGGGTTCATGCCTCTAGTTTCCAAGGGAAGTGATAGAAATATCTTCGGTTGTAGATGTGCTGTTGCTACTAGGGAGAAAACAACGGTATCTTGTTCATGGAACAAGTGGATTGTTTACCTTACAAACTTTCCTTAAAGCTGTTGTCTGTTGCTTGCAACTTAATACTGGAGGGGGTTCGGATGATAACCCAAAGGTGGACTACTAGTAATAGATGCAGTTGGATGGCGGTCTATGTATATTGTTGTATTGCCCAATCGAATCTCGTAGGATCTTTTTGTCTGGTATTGCATTGTTATGCCTTGCTCAGTTCCTGTCAATTGCCCTGCTGTAATTTGTTTACCCTTCATGCTATGTTGTTTATCTAAGGAGAGCACCTCAAGTGAAATATGGACCTCGGTACAATCTTTACCATTGATACATCTTCCAGTGTTTACTTGCTGCAAACCATTCATCACCTTCCACACCATACAGTTAATCCTTTGTGACAGCAAACGGGTGAGCTTGACAACCTCACTGATTCGTTGGAGCAAAGTCTTGAGTTTGTGTTGTGCAGGTTTCCACGTTGCTTGCAACACATTTGAGACATTTTCTTCCTCCTACTGGTTCGATAACCTCGGTTTCTTACTGAGGAAAAACTTGTTGTTGTGCTCATGACACCTTGCTCTTGGGGTTTTCAACGAAGCGTCCCACGACAAGTACTGGGCGCCATCAAGGATTTTTCTGGCGCCGTTGCCGGGGAGGCTAAGGACGTCTTCACAAGGGGAGTCCTCCACTTCCTTTCTCTTTACTTTGTTTTTAGTTTGCTTATTTTTTTGCTTGGTTTTGTTTGCCTATTTTTATCAAAAACTCCAAAAAAAAATTAGTCTAGTTCGGTTTGCTTTCTCTTATCAAAAACACAAAAAATTAGTTCATGCTCTAGTTGCTGGTCTGTTATTGTCTTGCCTTGTCATGCTTTCTATCAATGGATGGTTTCTTTCTTTGAAACTAGTTCTTATTGGCAAGGTGGGTTCACTGAAAAAACAAAAGTATTATTATAAGGAACACCGTTTGTCACAAAAAGGGAAACACTTGTGGGAACAAATTGATAAATTGAATACTATTGCTAGAGAGATGTGCTCTACTTATAATGTTACTTATTGCTTTGATAAATCTTGTTGCTGTCGGAGGTATAAACACCTGCCTTTTCAATGTGAGTATAATGATAATGTTACCATATCTTCTTATGTTAAATTAAATTATGACTTTTATGATGTGGAAAAAATTGAAGAATTTATTGCTTTAAAGGGTGCATTTAAACTTGCTAGTTTGCTTGAAAATACTGATGATGCACCTTATGAATATGAGGTTTACGAGATACTTAAATTTTGCTTTGATAATTACAAGGAAGAAAATGGCTATATTCTTGAATATTTTAATAGGTGCTTTCCACAAATGGAAGATACTAATGCCTTGCAGGAGCCTATGAAAGAAGAAATTGCTGAAACTGAAAGCTCATTAGATGAAAAAAAGAGGAGGAGTGTGATGGTCAAGAGGAGGAAGAATGGATCTACCCATGTATACCTTCTAATGAGAGTAACTCTTTACCTCTTACATTATTTGATTGTCCCCCATGTTTACCAAAGGAGTATGACTGTTATGTTCCTATGGATTCTTTTGAAATATCTGCTATGGGTAAAACTTGTGATAATAGTTCTGCTCCTGTTATATATGATAATCCTATATTTGTGCCTAAGTTCGAAATGCATGGTACTAAGGAGTTTTCCTTAGAAAATGTTTATGATAAAGCTCTAGATGATGGTCCTATGTTGAATGATCAGTTATCTTATTATAAAATTGCTAAAAGTGGGTTTGAAGGTTTTAATCCCACTATTTTTGAGCTTGATAAAAATTATATGTTTGTACATCATGAAAAGCATGCTTTATGTGATAGTTATGTTGTTGAGTTTATTCATGATGCTACTGAAAGTTATTATGAGAGAGGGAAACATGGTCTTATGTATCTCAACAATATTAAGTTTCCCCTCTTTATGTTGAAAATCTTGAAGTTGCACTTGTTTTGCTTTCCTATGCTTGTTGTTTTATGCTTCTTTGATTTATTTTGTTACAAGATTCCTATGCATAGGAAGTGGGTTAGACTTAAGTATTTTTTGTATTTGCTTCTTGATGCTCTTTTTTACTTCGATTCGTATTTTTATCTGAGCATCTTCTTAAACTATCATGCCTAACTTAAAGGCGTTAAAGAAAAGTACCTGTTGGGAGATAACCCAAGAGTTTCCTTGAGTCTTGCAAGATATTACTTCAGTAATGACCTCTTCTTATCCTTTTTGTTTGCTTTTTGTGCCAATAATGACCTCTAATGAGAGGGAAGTAAGATTTGAGGAGTTGCTGTCCCGAAACAGATTTCTATCCTCCACCATAAAAATTTGTGAGGAGTCTCTATAAGTTGTATTGAGCTGAAAATTTACGAATAAATCCCCCAGTATGTTATATAACTTCCGTTAGTTCAACACTTTTTGATTTGAGCAACATAAGATTTTCGAAAAAATCGGTTTCGGCCTACTGGTATGTTTTGACAGATTTCTGCCATTATTTGCATTTGCTTCTTATTGATTCCTTTTTAGTTCTCTTTTGGGAAATTGAGATTTTTGAAGGGGTTACTACAGTAGCTCGTGTTTTTAGTGAAAAGTCTTGCTATTCCAAAGCTTAGCCCAAAGGTCTATTATCTTTTGAATACACTGATGTTGCTAATGAAGATTGTGTGAAGTTTTGTATAAAAGAAAAAATCCCAGGTGTAGAGAGAGAATAATGTAATGATATGAAGAATGGACAAAAGCTCAAGTTTGGAGATTACACCCCGGTGTCACCCCAAAAAATATCCAAGAGGTACAAGCATCAAAGCTTGGGGATGCCCAAGGCATCCCCTTCTTCATCAATAAAAAGTTCAGGTCTGTCTAGACACTTTGTTTTTATTGTTTCATGCACAGTTGTGTTGTTCTTGGAGCATCTTAGTTTTCGTTTGCTTTGCTTAGTTTGTTTAGTTGGCTTGAATAAAGTAGTTGGACCCCCGTTCTCGCTTTGTTATTTCAAATAAGTCGATTGGTGTTGGAAAGGAATAGAAAATTCTTGCTTGGAAGTGCAAGAGGAGCTTGCATTGACTATGACTTAGACTTTAGCATGACATTCTAGGTGTTGTTTTGACCTTATTTTTAGTGATTATTGCTTTAGCATGTCTTGTTCCAAACAATTGGGATTGCTTAGTGTGCCTTGAAAGAATTATGCATTGTGTTAGCATGCAAAAGCATAGTATTGTGGTATTCTCCTTTGATGCTTTGTTTGGGTTGACTTGGCACATGCTCACACCATGTTATGACTATGGCAAGTCACCATAGCCTCTATGATCATTTAGTCCTTGACTTGTAGTACCACTCTATGCTTTGATTAGTAATGTTTTGTCGCTTTGCATGATTATGGCCATTATTGCTCTCTTAGTTGGTTGCTCCCAGTATTTTTCTATCCTCCACTTGTATGAGTAAGTTCTACTCATGCTTCCAACTCCCAAGAAACCAAGTTATTCCAAAGTGTCCACTATAAATTCCTATGCATGGTGTGTTACACCATTCCAAGTATATTCTTGTTTTCAGCTATCTTCCAATTAAAAACTATTTTGTTATGTGAAAACTTAGTGATTAAAGCCCTCACAAACTTGATGGCACACTTTATATTCTTTGACCCTAATAAACTTGAACCATTGTGTCATCTCTGTTGTATATGCTTGTATTTATACGTTGGAATTAGCAGAACCATGCTGTCATGGGAAACGTTTTCAACATTGCATTTGTACTTTGTACTCAGTTGATATCATGCTCTTTTGTCTATGGATGTCACCAGTGTAAAATAAAGAGGGAGCTTGTAAGTCCATGGAGTTATGTATTTTGTGTTAGAGAAACTCCTGGGCCGCTAGCCTAAGCCATGCCTAATCATGACGGAAACTTGCAGCATCACCATAGTGAGCTATCTGTGAAGCATCCTCAATAAAAAACTATGCATGTAGTAAATAAAAAGATCGATGAGCTGCTCATTGTCTTCTTGCCTTGTCATTTTGGTTATGGGATAGCTCCTGTAACATGTGCAAGGGGTACCCCGTTGGCGGTTCTCTATGATACACATGTACTTACTATGACAAGAACTTATAGGTGACTAAAGTTGAGTAGCATAAGGTGTGACCCTCGTATTCAAGGGACTTGAGATTGCCAACTTATACTTTGTCAAGCATATACTCCATAGTTTGTTCACTTTAATCTTAATCACTTCAAGATTCTTATGATAGGGACAATGAGGGCTGAAAGCTAACAAGTACTATAATTTTTGGAAGCTCTTTTTGAAACTTGAAATCCCTGCTTCCCTTTATAAAGGGCCTTTCTTCCACTATTATGTTGAGTCTCCACCTTCTACGTTTAGGCACCATTAAGAGAGCATAGTTGTCATTCTATGTGCAGTGTCCCAAAACTTATTGATTGATGCATATTGTGATATTGCTTGTTCTTGTGATACTTGTATCTAGTCACTCTTATGAACTTTGAAGGTGTCCTATGCATCTATTTGCTACTCTATGAGGGACAAGCTGATTGCCACTATGACATGTTTTCTGTATGTGAAACAAACAAACCTTTTTCAATGCATGCTATTCATGAACTTTGTTTGTAGCCTTTCTTGTTGCATGCATAGTTACTTTGTCTTATTGTTAGAACTCCATCTTTCATGCAAATGTTTAGAGTTCTTTGATCCCAACTTTCAATGCTTGCAAATGGTTTGATCTTGGTTTTGATGGTGCATGTCACCTCAAAAATTATTCTTTTTATCACTTACCTACTCGAGGACGAGCATTAGTTAAACTTGGGGATGCTTGTTACGTCGGAAATGTATCTATAATTTTTGATGTTCCATGCTTGTTTAGTATCTACTTTGCTTTGCTTTGTCTACACTTTGAGGTGTTTTTATATCTTTTCTGGAACTAACCTATTAATAAGTTGCCATAGTGCCAGTTGCCTGTTTTTTTTTTGTTTTTGGTTCTAGAAAGGCAGAAAATCAATATTCTCGAAATTGGACGGGACAAAAGCCAAAGTCAATATTTTACCGTGGGAGACACGAAGTCCAGAGGGGAGACAGAGAGGCGCCACAGGGCAGCCACACCCCCCAGGCACGGCCAAGCCTAGCCCGTTCCTGGGCAGGGTGTGGGCCCCCTGGTCACCCCCTTGCCTTGCCTCCTCGCCTATAAGAATCCCCCGATGCAGAAACCCTAGGGAACTGATCAAAACTCCACGAAACTGTTTGTAGCCGCCGCCACCATCGTCCCTAGATCGGGGGATCTGAAGTTCTTCCAGATCATCCCAAAGGCCTTCTCTCCGGTATGATGTGTGAGTAGTTCCACCTTGGACTGTCCATGTAGTAGCTAGATGGTTGTATCTCCTCCTTTGTGCCTTCATGTATAGATCTTGTGAGCTCCGTTCATGATCAAGATATAATCTATTTGTAATCATGCATGTTGTGTATGCGGGGATCCGATGGATATTGATATTACTATGTCATATTGATTAATGGTTTTGTATTTATGATTCTATCATGTCTGTGTTGTTTGTGATCTTGCATGCTCTCCGTTGTTAGTAGCTATCTTGGCCAAGTAGTTGCTAGTGAATCCAAGAGGGGGTATTTATGCTCGATAGTGGGTTCATGCCTCTAGTTTCCAAGGGAAGTGACAATA
Organism: Avena atlantica; assembly: GCA_910589765.1. Taxonomy (NCBI): domain Eukaryota; kingdom Viridiplantae; phylum Streptophyta; class Magnoliopsida; order Poales; family Poaceae; genus Avena; species Avena atlantica. Next base: position 487,865,601 of record OU342739.1, on the reverse strand, counting down.
ATATCTTCGGTTGTAGATGTGCTATTTTTACTAGGGAGAAAACAACGGTCTCTTGTTCATGAAACATGTGGACTGTTTACCTTACACACTTTGCTTAAAGAAGTTGTCTGTTGCTTGCAACTTAATACTGGAGGGGGTTCAGATGATAACCTGAAGGTGGACTTCTAGTCATAGATGCAGTTGGATGGCGGTCTATGTATCTTGTTGTATTTCCCAATCAACCTCATAGGATCTTTCTGACTAGTAATTGCATTGTTATGCCTTGCTGAGTTCTTGTCAATTGCCCTGCTGTATTTTGTTTACCCTTCATGCCATGTTGTTTATCTAAGGAGAGCACCTCTAGTGAACTATGGACCCCGGTCCAATCTTTACCATTGATACATCTTCCACTATTTACTTGCTGCAAACCATTCATCACCTTCCACACCATACAGTTAATCCTTTGTTACAGCAAACCGGTGAGCTTGACAACCTCACTGATTCGTTGGGACAAAGTCTTGAGTTTGTGTTGTGCAGGTTTCCACGTTGCTTGCAACACCTTTGAGACGTTTCCGTCCTCCTATTGGTTCGATAACCTCGATATCTTACTGAGGGAAAACTTGCTGATGTGCTCATCACACCTTGCTCTTAGGATTTCCAATGAAGCGTCCCACGGAAAGTACTGGGCGCCATCAGGGCCTCGAGGGGGCCACACCCCCTAGCCACGCGGCCAGGCCTGGCCCGCGCCTAGGGGGTGCAGCCGCCTCGGGCACCCCCTTGGACTTCCTCTTCGTCTATAAGAAGCCCCCGATACCTAAACCCTAAGTACCCAATCAATCTTCCATGAAACAGTCTGTAGTCGTCGTCACCATCGTCCCTAGATCGGGGAGGATCTGAAGCTCTTCCCGGCACCCTGCCGGAGGGGAGAGATCATACCGAAGGCCTTCTTCATCACCATGCCAGCCTCTGGTATGATGCGTGAGTAGTTCCACCTTGGACTACGGGTCCATGAGAGGGGTACGACTTTTATAGGCCGAGACGGGCAGCGAGGGCGGGAGGGGTGTAGCGGCGAGGGCGGGAAAAGGGAACCGGTGGGAATTTATTGCCTGCCGGTCCGTTGCGGGAGCCGAGGTGGCGGTGGCGCGCAATTACAGCGACGATGGTCGACGAGACATGCGGTTAATGTCTGGCGGTCCTTCGCGGGGTTTCGAGGCGGAAAGATGACGACGACTCGGTTTCTGTCGCTGAATAGGCGGGTCCACGTGCCGAAATTCGTTTTCCTCGCCGATTTCGCTTCGTACGGCATTTCAAGGGCGTTCCCAGGAACCCGGGTTCGGCCTAGAAATTCCGGACCAAAGTTGGCCCAAATTCGGACGAAACTAGGATCCTAAGAACACGGCTGAGTCAATTTTCGGCGTCCGGACAAAAAAATGTCCTAGTAATGGCCTGCTGGAAAGCCGAGTGAAGATGCTCTAAGGGTGCAAGTCGGAGTCCAGAAAAAGGTGGCCGAATTCCAGTCCTTGTACCTGGGCACGTATGTGCGACACCCTCCTGCTGTTGATGGGAAGCCGCTTCCCGGAGCTCGGCCTGAACCGGACGCACTGCAAGGAGATGACCTCGAATGAGATAGGTCATTTTGTGAAGGTTTTTTTGAGACATAATCAATATACCAAGTTTGAGATTTTTCCTTCTAACTATGTCACATAATATAACACCACGCGAAGGTTTCGCACTGTTTCGATCTTTTTTTAATTTTTTATCCCCGTTTTAAACTATCGTCACAACGGGCATGAAGATTCTTAGCTCGAGGCCAAGCCTCACTCAACTTTCATTGGATTTTTGATAAAATATCATATTGTGAACCTAAAAATGATTTTTTTAAAAAATCATGAGCATCGTATCATGTACCTGTAGTTCATATCTGACCCACTTCCTGCCGATTCGGCAGGAATTTGCCTTTTTCACCAGAGGTGGACGGAAAGGTTTCAGATCCCCCTGTTGGTACATTGTCCATATAAGGTGGTCTAGTATTTTTGTAAAATGTGGTGGTGGTTTTTTGAATTAGCCATTTGGTGGTTGCTTCACAAAACCGTTCGTTTTTTATGCTCGGAAAATGTAAAATGCCTTTTTGGTGCGACAAAAAGGAAGACTTCCTCTTGCAACATTGTTTGCCATGCCATGATGCACATGTATGCACAATATGGCCACATTATCGCAAACTATGCCTTGATTCTAGCCATAACATTGGTCATTTGACCCGAAAGCCAAGAAACCTCGAATGAGATAGGTCATTTTGTGAAGGAGATAGAACTGGAATTAAAATACAGAATGCAACTAACAGTAAGTTACATAAAGCATGACTGAAAATTAGTATACATAAAAGAACTAAAAATCAAGATACATGGCCAGATTAAGTAACAATCGGCTGAACTTGTTTCGGAATGTTGGAGTGATTCAGTCATGCTCCTGCCTACACCTGTAATACTCGCCACTGTAGTCGTCGTGCTCGCTGCCGCCGTCATCGTTGTTGTCGTCAGGGTCGCCGTAATTGAACCTTGAAGGCTGAGTACGTGTGGGCTGGACTTGAGGGTAGCGCAGACGGGGGTTAGAGTCGGCGGCAGTGTCATAGGCCATGACGCTCTGGAGAGTCCGACCGCGCCACCATACCCGACGGCCGGCCTCGTTGAAGTTCGGAGGAGGTGGGCCGTCCTCCTCGTGCCTGGCGAGCGCCCTCTCACGCCGATCCACGAAGAAGACTTCCCAAGTAGGAAAATAGTCGGGATGCCATCTGGGATTCCTCCGCTGCTCCGGCGTGAACTCGAAGTAGTAGTGGTTCGTGATGGCCATCCGGCACGCCACACCTAGAGGTACAGGAGGAACCGGCACGCCTCCGGCGCTTAGCATCCAGCCGACGGGGATACAGTAGCCCGGCGGGCAGGGGTAGTTCGAGGCGCAAAGCGCCTCCGCCTCCCTGGGGGTTAGTGCTATGGTGGAATCCATGGGAAAGAGTGATGAGGTTGCAGATATGAGTCTAGAGATGTGCAATGACAATGGAGGCCAACCCTACATATATATATAGTGAGAAATGGTTGGAGGGAAGAACTGGCGGGAAAAAATGGTGGGAAGAAAAATGGCGGGAAGAAAAATGGCGGAAAAAATAGCGGGAAAAAATGGCGGGAAGAAAAATGGCGGAAAAAATGGTAGGAAGGAAAATGGCGGGAAGAAAAATGGCTCATTTAATACATATATTGTTAACAGAAGAAATATGAGATTGATTTCCATGTTGAGATACATATGTGTGCCAAAATGGCTTAATTAATACATATAGTCAATCTTATGATCGCGTCGGTCATAACCATGGAGTATCAGCACCGTTTAACAGGATGGTTGGGTCAGTCTTCACTCTGAAGGGCGGAATTTTATCAAACTTATTATAATCTTCTGACATGTCTTTCTTGTCCTCCACTCCCACAATGTTTCTTTCCCTGAAAGAACTATGTGATGCTTTGGATCATCGTGTGATGTATCTGTTTGCTTATTTTTTCTTTTTTTTCGGTTTGGTAGACATGTCCTTCACATAGAAAACCTGAGCCACATCCTTGGCTAAGACGAATGGTTCGTCTAAGTTCTTGTCTACCTTCATAAGATTGTTGAGATCCACTATTAGCTTGACCCATTTGCATCGAAACAAGGGGACCTTAAAATTAGGTCCATAGTCAAGTTCCCGTATCTCCTCTATGAACCCATAATACGTGGTCTTTTGCCCATTGTCTTCTGCTGCATCGAAGCGGACACCACTATTTTGGTTGGTGCTCTTTTTATCTTGGAATATCGTGTAAAATGTATTACCATTTATCTCGTACCCTTGGAAAGTACATACAGTCGAAGATGGTGTCCTGGCCAACAAGTACAGCTGATCCCCAACAGTGGTGTTATTCGTGAGAAGTCTTTGCATCCAGCTGCCAAAACTCGCCATGTGTTCACTTATAATCCATTCATCAGACTGCCCCGGGTGTTTGAGGCGTATTAAATTCTTGTGTTCATTTATATATGGGGCAACCAAGATAGATCTTTGTAAAACCGTGTAGTGTGCTTGATTGAGAGAATGCCAGTCCCTACATATCATTGCTTTACATCCTAGGGTGCCTTTTCCACGCAGTCTCCCCTCATGTCGTGATTCTGGAACACCAATCGCCTTAAGGTCAGGAATAAAATCAACACAGAACTCAATGACCTCCTATGTTACATAGCCCTTGGAGATGCTTGCTTCTGGCATAGCACGGTTATGAACATATTTCTTTAAGACTCCCATGTACCTCTCAAAGGGGAACATATTGTGTAGAAATACAGGACCGAGAATGGCAATATCTTCTACTAGGTGAACCAGGAGATGCGTCATAATATTGAAGAAGGATGGTGGGAACACCAACTCAAAGCTGACAAGACATTTGGCCACATCTGTCTGTAACCCTGGTAGGCTTTCTAGATCGATTACCTTCTGAGATATTGCATTGAGGAATGCACATAGCTTCACAATGGGTACTCGAACATTTTCAGGTAGAAGCCCCCTCAATGCAATCGGAAGCAATTGTGTCATAATCATGTGGCAGTCATGAGACTTCAGGTTTTGGAATTTTTCTCTGCTATATTTATTATTCCCTTTATATTCGACGAGAAGCCAGACGAGACATTGATAATGCTCAGGCATTCAAAAAAGATTTCCTTCTCTGCTTTGGTAAGAGCGTAGCTGGAAGGAGTTAAGTGGCATCGTTTACCCTTCTCGTTCTCCGGATGCATAGGCTCTTCAGGGTCTTTCAGACGTTGCTGGTCCTGCCGTGCTTCCGGTGTATCTTTTGTCTTCTCATACACTCCTAGGAAGCCTAGCAGGTTCATGCAAACATTCTTCGTCACGTGCATCACGTCGATTGAAGAGCGAACCTCTAAGACTTTCCAATAGGGTAGGTCCCAAAATATAGATTGCTTCTTCCACATGGGCGCGTGTCCGCCATCATCATTCAGAACAGATAGACTGCCAGGACCTTTTCCAAAGATTACTTCTAGGTCCTTGACCATACCAAATACCTCCTCACCGGTATGGAGGACAGGCTTCCTCCGGGGTTCTGCCAGACGTTTGAAATGCTTGCCTTTCTTTCTTACTGGATGCAGGTTCAGAAGAAATCGACGATACCCTAGGTACACAACCTTCTTACATTTATCCAAATATACACTTTCAGTCTCATCTAAACAGTGTGTGCATGCATTGTATCCCTTGTTTGTCTGCCCTGAAATGTTACTAAGAGCAGGCCAATCATTGATGGTTACGAAAAGCAATGCTCGTAGGTAAAATGGCTCTCCTTTGTGCTCATCCCACATACGTACACCTGGTTTGACCCACAGCTGTAAAAGTTCTTCAATTAATGGCCTTAGGTACACATCAATGTCGTTACTGGGTTGCATCGGGCCTTGGATGAGCACTGGCATCATAATGAACTTCCTCTTCATGCACAACCAAGGAGGAAGGTTATAGATACATAGAGTCACATGCCAGGTGCTGTGACTGCAGCTCTGCTCACCAAAAGGATTCATGCCATCTGTACTTAGACCAAACCTTAAGTTCCTTGCGTCACGTGCGAAGTCCGGGTACTCTCGCTCGACTTTTCTCCACTGTGACCCATCAGCGGGGTGTCTCAATATCGCGTCTTTCTTACGGTCTTCCATGTGCCATCGCAACAACTTGGCATGCTCTTTATTTATGAAGAGACGTTTTAACCGTGGTATTATAGGAGCATACCACATAACCTTGGCAGGAACCTTCTTCCTAGGGGCCTCGCCCTCAACATCGCCAGGATCATCTCGTCTGATCTTATACCGCAGTGCAGTGCATACCGGGCATGCATCCAAATTCTCGTACTTATCACCGCGGTAGAGGATGCAGTCATTAATGCAGGCATGTATCTTCTGCACGTCTAATCCTAGAGGGCAGACAACCTTCTTTGCTTGGTATGTACTGTCGGACAACTCATTATTTCTTGGAAGAAGATTCTTCATTTTTACCAACAACTTTGAAAATACGTTGTCAGTCACACCGTTCTCTGCCTTCCATTGCAGCAAATCCAGTGTGGTACCTAGCTTTTTGTGGCCATCTTCGCAAGTTGGGTACAACAATGTTTTGTGATCCTTTAACATCTGCTCCAGCTTCTCCTTCTCCTTTTCAGTTTCACATTCTTCCTTTGCATCAGTAATGGCCTGACCAAGATCGTCATCAGCGGGCCCATCTTCTGCCTCTTGATCTTCATTATCTACCCCCGTTGTAGTATCATCATATTCAGGATACATATTATGATAGTTGTCATCATCCTCTTCTTCTTCGTTGTCTTCCATCACAACCCCTTTTTTCCGTGCTTGGTCCAACAATTATAGCTGGGCATGAAACCGGATCGAAGCAGGTGGGCGTGAATGGTTCTGGTATTTGAGTAGTCTTTCTTGTTCTGACAGTGAACACACGGACAACACATAAAACCATTGTGACCACGGTTTGCATTAGCCACAACGATGAAATTTTGGAGGCCCGTAATGTACTCGAAAGTGCGTCGGTCACCGTACATCCATTGCCGGTTCATCTGCATTAATATATAGTATATATCAAAAAATAATAGGGAGATGACCATTTATATATATTACATCAATGACACATGAAAGGATAGTTGCCGACCTCGACCGATAAGGAAAGAGCAACGAGAAAACTTATTTTGAGCTCTCGGGCATTTCACCGAACACCTCTTGTGCATAGGAAAAAAACACAAACTAGCACACCTCTCACCCTCTTGCTAGGATCCAAAATGAGAGAGTGAAAAAATGGAAGAGAGGGGTGTGGACTGCGGTGTCTTATATTAAACCGGTGTTAAAGGGGGGGGCTACGCGGGCCACTGGTGCAGGGGCCTTTAACACCGGTATGTGCCACGAACCGATGTTAAAGGGGGGCTCCTTTTTGCTGCACGAGCCACGCTGGTACGGCCCCCCCTTTAACACCGGTCCGTAGAGGAACCGGTGTTAAAGCCCATTTCCAGGCTCAACCAAAGGCCTCGTTTCCACTAGTGCCTGGGCAGCGCCGCGACCGTGCAGAACATCCTGAATAGGACCTACTCATTGGACTACTTCCAACAGGGGCACGTCCGACTACGTTCGTGAGGCCATCACCAAGGAATCGTGGCTCAAGATCTTCAGCTGGCTTGCCAAGCCGGACGCCGGCATCATGGTCATGGACCCCTACGACGGAAATATTGGCAGTTTCCCGGAGTCGGTGACGCCGTTCCCGCACCGTGGTGGCATGCTGTACAACATCCTGTACCTCAATTTTTGGCCAGAGGCCACCGATGGAGCGTCCCACACGAAGTGGCTCAAAGACTTCTATGTTTTCAATGGAGCTGTACGTGAGCAATAACCCGAGGGAGGCTTACGTGAACTATAGGGACCTTGATCTTGGCGAAAATGTCGTCGTGGGTAACATCACCAGCTACAAGTCTGCTAAGGTTTGGGGTACACAGATAACTTCAAGAGGCTCGCAATCGCCAAGGCAGAGTTGATCCTGAAGACTACTTCAGGAACGAGCAAAGCAAAACTTGGCGACCGAGTCGGCGCAGCGAAGTAGTCAGGCAGAGGAGCCCCTTTCACCTATGTCCCACTCCCTTCTCTGTTTAAGAGTCGTCTCTGGGTATCCAGGCTTATCCCGACCTGTCTCCGGCGGCGTCGCCGTCCAGATATGGGGAAGGAGAGGCGCCGGTGTAGTTTTTAGGGATAGATCTAGGTGTCTTGGCCTAAGGCCGGTAGTTTGGAGTAGGGTTGGGGTTCTCTCCGATCGGAATCCTAGCAGCTCGAGGTGGAGATCTGTTGGCAAGGCTCTGGAGGTCAGGGCATGTCTAGGAGCTGCAGATCTCGAGGATCTTCGCAATAAGATCGTGCCATGCCGCTTCTTCTTCTGTGGCGTGGCGGCGCTGCTTTCTCTTTTCCTAGTCGGCCATGGCGGTGAGGAGGATGAGAGGAGCGGTGTGATTGTGTCCGGATCTGAAGGCGGCATTGGATATTTGGCCGGTTTGGTGCTCGAACGCGGCTCAAGATGGCCGTCGTTGAGGTGCTTCTTCATGCTGCCATGGTGGAGGAGGATGGGTGCTCCAACTGCGTCTCCCTTGAATAAGCGTTGGTGGCTGCTCTCCGGTGATCCTGGAGCCTTTATCTTCTACCCGGCCGGCTGTGGTGGTGGGAATGAAGGTGGTTGTGAGCTTCATCGGGGCGGCGGCCTGCTGCCAGTTTGTCGAGCTTCTCGCTCGGTGGCGATGAGTGCCACCGACATCTATGGCCAAGATGGGACTTTTCCACGCCAAGAGGGCGTGTCTTCAACCTCCAAAACAGAGGCCTTTCGGGAGCTCTGCGTTGGCATTCCTCATATGCAGCTTGCCAAGTGGTTCGTCCTCGGTGGGCTGGAGATGGCTGGCGGCAGTGGCTCAGCGGCGGTGGCGAGGTCAAAGGACTGGATTGTGTTTCTTCATAATCTTTTAGGGTCCTCCTTGCATATTCACAAATCCTTACTATTTTACCAGCTTTATGAAAGACTTGTTTATAACTTGTACCCACCGCTTCAGTATTAATGGCAGCATGGGGGAGGGCCCCCTCCCCGTTCAAAAAAAGGAACGAGCAAAGCATCCCACCACTCTTGGTAGACTAGCGGTAATGAATATGCTGTGCGGGCAAACAGCGTGTGGTGTAGAAGAATGGTTTTATATTGATGTTTAGATGCTACTCCCTTCATTTAGAAATTTAAAATATTTTAGTTTTGTGAATTGAATGTATCTAGACATCTTTTAGTGTATAGGTTCGTAGAGGTGTGGAGTGAACCTATACACTAAAAGTCTAGGTACATTTATTTTATAAAGCTAAAATATTTTATATTTGTGAATGGAGGGAGTAGTTGCTATTTTAGCTGTATAAGGAGGGAAGGAAATTGTACATAATTAATAGATGGTGAGTAGTGGGAAACTCTTAGCGGGCAAACACCGTTAGTTTTTCACAGCCCATGGGCGTCTCTCTTTATGAGTTTTGGTAATTTAGCCCTATAATTTATGGAAAACTATTCTTCCTAGTAAGAAAGCTAATTTATCGTATTGATCATGTAATAATCTCGTCTCAAAGTCAAAGATTTTATTTGGCTAGTTGTTAAGAATAGAGTCTTAACTAAGAATAACTTGGCTAAGAGGTTGAAAAGTGAGTACTTCGCGTGAATCTTGTGGAGGTGAAGAGAATATCAATCATCTTTTTTTGAGTGCCCTTTGGTGAAACATAATTGGAGTGTTGCTAGCTTTTTTTTGGAGAAGAGTGTTGCTAGCTGTGAACTAGGAAAAGATACTACCAAAATTGGATAACTAAATTTAGCGTTATGGATAGAGTGGTTATTTTGCTTGGCTCTCCTTCTTTGCTCTGGAATATATGGAAAACAAGAAATTTTGCTTGTTTTCAAATAAAGTTGCCGAATAACCTTACTGGATGTGGATGATTGGAACTGCTACAGAAAGAAAATGTACAAAGAACCGTGCAGCGGGTGTCTAAGTGTTTGAGGAAGATTGCCACTAATGTCTTCGCGGAGGAGGCATGGCTCGGTATCAGTGAAAACAAGAATCTAAGGAAATAAATTTCAGGAAAAATATATGCTATATTTCTATGAAAAAGAAGTCATGCAGGCCGAAGAGATGGGCCAGGAGGCTAAAGAGGTGCCGAGGAGGGGGGCCCACATGGCAAGATACCCTAGTCTCGTTGGTGGGGCCCATTTGGCCCTCGAGCGTTGCCTTGCCTCCTCCTTCTCGATGATGTCTTTATATGCACCGAAGACCCTTCGTCCCAGGGCACAGAGTCTTTCGCGAACTAGCGCGCTGCCACCATCACAATCTTTGTTTTGAGAATCAGATTGATCTTCCTCTCCACTCTAGGAAGGGGCATTGCGACGCCGTCTTCACCATCATCATCGCCAAGGCCCTCTCCATCTTTGGATGGGATTGATCATGTAATAAGGTCTATCCACCAGGATTTATGGGGGTCGAGCGAACTAGACTATTTTCCCCTCCACCCCTCCGCTCTCTACTATAGCTGAGCTCCTTCCCCTCCGCTTCTGGCCGAGCCAAGGCCCTCTCCGGCGGCGTTGCCGTCGGAGAGTGGCGGCGGCGAGGCCCTCCCCGTAGTCTAGGTTCCTGGCTTCTCGCCGTAGGTGTTGTAGGGTTAGGTTTAGGTCTTGTGTTTGCCCATGGGGCGTTTGGCGAGATGTCGTTGGTCCTGTCCCCTCCGGCGCTCCTACATGGCATCGACCGGCCGTCCTCGCGGTGGGTTGGAAAGCTCCAATAGTCGGAGCTTGCTGATGCTGCTGTCGCGGATGGAGGACATCTAAATAAAGTGTTGTCGCCTCTAGATCTGGCAGCTGCGGGTGCTCTTTCTCTTCCTGGCTAGCCGCGGTGGTGAGGGGGAGAGGAGGCCGTGCTGGTGGCTGCGGGATTCGTGAGGAGGTCGGGGTGCCTGATGTGCAGTTCTTCTGGCCAGAGCTGCCATCTACTGGAGTTGATCCTCTCCGCTGCAGAGCTCCCTCGGTCGGAGCCAGATTCGGCGGGAGTCTCGCCTCTGGAGGGCCCATCCATAAGGTCAGTTGTCTTGGCATGCGCAAGCTAGATTCGGGTGTTCACTGCTCCTCTCCGGTCGGCCGTGGTGGCGAGGAGAGCTAGGGCGGTGTGGCTTGTTGCTACGCCAAGCATGCAGTACCCTGGTGCTGCAGTCCGTGAAGCTGCGTCCCTGATTCTTCTTCAACATCGGCAAAGATGCGTCGGCATTATCTGTGGCAACAAGGGCCACATCTCTGCTCGGATGAAGTTGAGCTTGATCTTCCGCGAGAGGCAGAATCTTCTCGTCGCCCTGTACGTGTGATCCAAAGCTAGCATCGCCGCAAGTGGCAAGTTCCATGGCGACGATGCGGGCTCCAGGGCGTCGACGACGACCAGATGCGGTGGAGAAGGGCAAGGACCTGATCGTGTTTCCTATCTTTCTGTTAGGGTCCTTTTTGCAATTGTGCAGTCCCTTTTCTGTTTGCCCCTTTGTTTAGGGGTTTCTTTGTAACTGTACCCACCGCCGTTAATTGAGCAGCTTCCAGGGCCTTCTGGCCCTGTATCGTTTCAAAAAAGAAACAGGATTTATGGTGCTTGTCTTGTGAATGTTCTAGTATATATGGATGTTGATGCACTTATGCTTTCTTTAATGCTTCTTACTAAGGCCCCAATAACATGATCTCTGTTATGAACTTTTATTGCTCCATTATATATAAGAGTTTGAGATTTACATGCATTGTGTATTACATGTTATAGTATTGAACCTACGACCTACAGTGATACCTTGAGAACCCTACAGTTTGAGAAAGATGCATTCATGTCGTACATGCATGTTCCACTCGAAAGAGAGAGAAAATGAATATGCATGTCTTGTTGCGTCTAGCTGCAGATGTATGTACTCGAGTCTTTCACTCAAAATAAAACTCGGCTCAAATTCCAGGCCTATTCCATCCTGACCCCGGTGATGCCGAGCTTAGCTCATGGCGTGTGTCGGCGGTGGACGCGGGCAGTGGCAGACCCAGAAAATTTCTAAAGCCCGGACAAACTCTTAATTTATGGCTAATTTTATTGATTTTTATCTTTGATAAATAGTAATTAGGCTTGCCGGCCGGGTCCGAAGCCCGGTGCGTGTCCGGGCTACAGGGACGTTGCGTCCGTCTATGGACGCGGGAGAAATAAGGCATCAATATACCCAACACTATAGAGGTTATTTTCCTTTTTTTATAAAATGTATTTTTTAGGGTTAGATATTCCAACCAAAGAGGCATATATGGGACAGATGTGGTAATTTAGATAAAAATAACCTAACTTGTAACAAAATTAACAACTAATTTTTTAAAAAAATATATTTACAGTATCTAATCTTTTTCTGTAGCTCCCGCCATGACGAAGCTGCAAATAACTGTGTGGCTCCCGAAGCGATGGCGTCACAGATTATTGTGGGGCGCCACGAATTACGGCGCTACTCCCTCCATCCCAGTTTATAAGACTTACGTGTATACCTAGGTCGTCCGCATAAACTATATATTGTGAATAATATAATATAAAAATTATATCATTAGAAAATATAACATTTAAAGTTTCTAATAATATAGTTTTTATCTTATATACCTCATGCTAAGTCGGTTAATTTGTCAACCTAGAAATACGCGTAAGTCTTATAAACCGAGACGGCCTGGCTATCTATGTGCGTCATCCTTTGAACCAACGAGGTGCAGGTTACAACTGTTTTTTTCAAATCACTGGAGCAGTCAGCACCCAGGTAAGACGTGGCCATGCAGATATTTGTCAGCCTTTGAACCAAACTTAGGCCTAGTTGTCGCGATGGATCGGTCGCCGGTGCGTCTCAATCGCCCGGTCATGCAGCGGCATTAATGCCCTTTGTTGCCGACGGATCAGGAAAAAAAAAACAATATAATCCTCCCATGAAAAGTAAACATGTCACTCTTGTTGACCAATATAAGCTTCAGAAACTTCAGGATTCTGACCATGCAAACCGTTGGAATTTTCTCAGGTTCAAATTATTCGCTAGGAGGAAGGACTTCCATCAGATATCGTGAGTAGTATGAACTTTGCATGCGACGATCCTGAACTTGCTTCAACTCTAATATATAAATAGATTTCATGTCATGATCCAAATTTTATAATATAAAGGCCAACATTTGACGAGCGAAACGAGGCCCATTGTTGGAGGCTTGGGCCGAGTGGATCGTCGAAGACCTAGGTTTCCACCGATATATAAACATCTCGTAAGCCATCGACTAGGATAAGTTGCATCTAAAAAGTAAACACTCATCAATATAATAAAGTTTTGCTGGCTCGCATTCGGGATAAGTTATTTTCTCATTCCTTCTCTTGTCCACCCGGACCAAACTGGCTTCATTTCCGGCCGCTCCATCGCGGAAAATTTTATCTATGCGGCCAACATTGTCCAATCGTGTCATAAAAGGGCGGCTCCGGCTGCCGTTTTCAAGCTTGATTTTCAGAAGCCATTTGACTCCATCAGCTGGGATGCTTTGGATAGGATCCTTCTTGCCAAAGGTTTCCCCCTCTTTTGTGTGCCCGGATAAAAATGATTAACGACACTAGCCAAACTGCTGTCCTCCTCAACGGGGTCCCTGGGCGATGGATCCAGTGCCGCCGCGGCCTCCGACAAGGCGATCCCATCTCCCCCTTTCTTTTCAACATTGTCGTTGATGTCCTTCAACAACTCCTCCTCCAGGCTTCCCTTGATGGTCTTCTCCTCCACCCCCTTGTGGATGACCTCCCCTGTCCTATCCTCCAATACGCCGATGACACTCTCGTCATCATTCGTGCCCTTCCGCAGCATATGTCCAGAATCTTAGGAAACTCCTGGATGACTTTTCTCTGGCCACCGGCCTCACGATAAACTTCCAAAAAAACACCTTTGTCCCTATCAAGGTTGACCCTGATGAGGCCTCCCTTATGGCCTCCCTGTTTGGCTGCGACATATCCTCCTTCCCGCAAACTTACCTTGGTCTACCTCTCTCCACCCACACGCTAAGACCCTCCGACTTCGCCCCGATCATCTCTAAGTGTGGCATGAGACTTTCGGGATGGCGAGGCCGATCTCTTCCTATTGGCGGACGGCTCCTCCTTGTCAACTATGTCCTCACTGCTATGATTGCTCACGCTACGAGCGCTGGCCTGCTCCCTGCTGGGGTTATTGACGCTATCGACAAACGTATACGGGCGTTCCTCTGGGCTAGCGACGAAAAATGCTCTGGCGGCGACTGTAAAGTTGCTTGGACGAAGGTCTGCACCCCCAAAAAAATTAGTGGCCTTGGCGTCTTATCTCTTCCTGTTCAGAACAAGGACCTCCTGGCAAAATTCCTCACTAAGATTCACTCCACTTCTTCTGCTCCTTGGGCCTCCTGGTTCCGCCGTCGCTACGGCTGGGCCGATGAGAATGACCTCGGCGACAGCCACTTCCTCGACACCCCTATCTGGAAAAATATTGTGGCAGGTCTGGCCTCCTTCCGCAACTGCTCCTCTGTCACTCTTGGCGACGGGACTTACACCTCCTTCTGGATCGACAGATGGCTGGACCCTCTCCCTCTCTTTGAAAGGTTCCCTGCCCTTTTCTCCCACTCTGCCCGCCCTAATGCTTCTATCTATGCGATTTTCTCCAACGGCCTTGCTACCACTCTCACCTCCCGTCTCACCAACGCCGCCTCCACGGAGCTGACGACCCTTAACATTGAACTCCATGCTCTCGAGCTTCGGAACGCCATCCACGACAACCGAGTCTGTTACTACTCTAACAAGTGTCTCTCTAACAGAGGTTTCTATGCCAACTCTTTTAGCAATCTGCAGATCGACGATCAGGCCCCAAGGATTTGGGGGAATGCCGCTCCCCTGAAGTGTAAGATCTTCCTCTGGCTGCTGCACCAACGTCGCCTCCCTACCAACGACAGGAGATTCAGGCACCAGCTCTCCTCCAGCAATACTTGCCCTTCCGCACTCAAATTGAAGACACCACACACATGTTCTTAGGGTGCTCTCGCGCTACCCAAGTCTGGGACCTCTTCTTCCCGATCGGCTCCACCACCTTCTCCAACATGGAAGAGCTCTGGGACTCTCGTGTTTGCTCTTATGCCAACGCCTCGATCTGCACGGCCATCACGTGGAATATCTGGAAGCGACGCAACGCTATCATCTTCAACGGAGTGGATGATCCCCTTCCGCTGGTTCGACGAAGATGTCTCGAAGACATTAGACTTTGGGCGAATAGATGTAATGCTGCCTCCCCCAAGGCCTCTCTTATTAATTGGTGTAATGGCTTTCATCCCCCTTGCCCCCTCTTCTCTGTCCTCTAAAACCTTTGTAACTGAACAACCTATTTGTCTGGTATAAAATCGTTCAGACTGGCGTAACCGCCATAGTTCCGCTAAAAAAAATTATCTTTTTGTCGGAGAGGTTTTACACGTTAAAACTATATTTCCTTTGCTGTGATTTCGTTTTTTGTTTTTCGTTATTTACTTGTCGTGATTATATCAAATCATAGCTTGCAACAAAAGTAGTCTCTCCTATAGTTCTTGGTTTACTCCCCAGCCGGATGATCTCTGGATGCCACATGTAGAAAAAGATGCCGTACCTCGACAGCGATCAAAAAGCCAGCTGGTTAAGCCGGCCGCTGCAAGTAACCGGTAGATAACGATGAGCAGTTGACCACGCAAAAAGGTTTGACCCATTACTTCCCGCCACCTCGCACTAACTCTTGCGCACGTTTCACAAATCGCGCATGGCCTATATAAGGAGGTCAGGTCATGCCAAGCCCATAAGCAGCCAGAAGCACCGTGGCAGTGTTGGGGAGCGCGGCGAATATGGCGGCATCCACACGCGCAGCAGCTCTCCTGCTCACAGTTTGCTTCCTCGCTTGCTACGTGTCCGTCCCGTCCATGGCTGCCTCGGAGGACTTCCTCCAGTGCCTCTCCACCACGAGCATACCTAGCCAGCTCGTGTTCACGCCGAGCTCGCCCTCCTTCACCTCCGTCCTGGTGTCCTCCATCCGGAACCCAAAGTTCTTCACCCCGACGACGGTGAGGCCGCTCTGCATCGTGACCCCCACCAACGCGTCCCACGTCCAGGCCACGGTGCTCTGCGGCCGCCGCCACGACGTGCGCGTGCGCGTCCGCAGCGGCGGGCACGACTACGAGGGCCTCTCGTACCGCTCCGAGCGCCCCGAGACGTTCGCCGTGCTCGACCTCGCGAACCTCCGCGCCGTGCGCGTCGACCGGGCCGCGGCCACCGCGTGGGTGGACTCCGGCGCCACCGTCGGCGAGCTGTACTACGCCGTCGCCAAGGCGGCACCGGAACTCGCGTTCCCGGCGGGCCTGTGCCCGACCATCGGCGTGGGCGGCCACTTCAGCGGCGGCGGCATGGGCCTGATGATGCGCAAGTACGGCCTCTCCGCCGACAACGTCCTCGACGCCACGCTGGTCGACGCCAGCGGTAGCCTCCTGGACAAGGAGGCCATGGGGACGGACCTATTCTGGGCCATCCGCGGCGGCGGAGGAGGAAACTTCGGCATCGTCCTCTCCTGGAAGGTCAGGCTCGTCCCGGTCCCACCGACGGTGACGTTCTTCGACATCCAGAAGAGCGTCGACCAGGGCGCAGTCAACGCCGTGACCAAATGGCAAACGCTGGCGCCGGCACTTCCGGAGGATCTCAGCATACGTGTGATCGTGCAGAGCAATCAGGCTCTCTTCCAGTCCCTCTATCTCGGAAGCTGCAGCGCGCTCGTCACGACGATGAGCATCCTGTTCCCCGAGCTCGGAATGACGCGCGCCGACTGCCGGGAGATGAGCTGGCTGCAGTCCATGGTCTACGTCAACTCGGGCGACACCGAGACGCCCGTGGAGACGCTCCTCAACAGGACGACAAGCCTCAGCACTTTCACCAAGAACAAGTCCGATTACGTCAAGAAGGCCATCACAATGGAGTCGTGGGAGAAGATCTTCCCCTGGTTCAACAAGACAGGCGCGGGGATCATCATCCTGGAGCCTCATGGCGGAAGAGTCAACGGCATCGCCGATGCCGACACGCCGTTCCCTCACCGGAGCGGCGTCCTGTACAACATTCAGTACGTCGCGTTCTGGACGGGCAATGGCACGGACGCGCCCAACTGGATCAGTGGCCTGTACGACTTCCTGGAGCCGTTCGTGAGCAAGAACCCGAGGGGCGCCTACGTGAACTACCGGGACCTGGACATCGGGGACAACACGGTGGTCGGCGGCGTCACAAGCTACGAAAGCGGCAAGGTGTGGGGTGAAAAGTATTTCGGAGGAAACTTCAGGAGGCTCGCGATCACCAAGGGGAAGGTGGACGCCGGCGACTACTTCAGGAACGAACAGAGCGTGCCGCCACTTGTCTCGAGGAAGTGAACAAGTACTCCAAGATGGCCGACTAGTTTGAGGAGATAGACCTACTAGTCGGTTTAAACACTGGTTTGAAATGGTTTGTATAATGTGTCGTTCTTCATAAATCTTAGCTAGTCACTATACTTGCACGTCGGCTAAAAGTAGTTGCCTATTCTTTTTCTTTTTATTTTTATATACAATTGCCTCTAGGGCATATTTCTAACATAAAAGAAAGGTTCGTCCAACAAGGTTATCAACAAAACTTTTGATGCAGTGATTAAGGTGTACAGCGAGTCAATACCTAGGAAAATACTGCCAAAATCCTTTTATGAGATACTCCCTCCTTCTCAAGGAATAAGGCGCTAATCTCTCGGCGCAGTTTTTTAGGCGAGTCCAACCCGGCGAGGAAAATCGTTACCTTTACTATCTTGCCCCTGCATGCACGCCACGATAACTGCTCCTCCCGCACACGACTCTCTCTCGCCTCCTCGTTTCTCGCTACCTCCTTCCCCTCGCACGCGCCTTCAATGGAGATGCTGATCCGGGCCAAAATTTTGTGCCAAATCGATGGGGAATTGGATGATCATCCATTGGGGAACCATGTTTTGCCACAGATCGCTCCGAAATCTGACGGTGGAGATCAAGATTTGAGGGTTTGAACGCCCAGAACCAGAGCAGTTCCGCCATGGCCCATCGCGCCACCAGCCGATCCACCGCCTTCCTCCATCGCGTGGGCAGCAGGGGACAGCAGGAACGCCGCCGCCAGCGCCATGAATGCCGCCGCCAAGGCCATCAGAGCCGTCGCCCGTCGGAACGAGGCTGCTTGGGCGCTATGGGAAGACCTTGATGAAGGAGAGGGAGAGGGACAGGGAGTGCGGGAGAGAAGGGAATGAGCTCTCTGGCTTGTGGAGCATGATGTATAGCACTCGTCTAAGAGGCGGAGGCGTTGACTGACGCACAAAGTCGAGGGGAGGACGACGGCCGCTGCGGACGCTCGCGTAGTAGTCGAGGAGGAGAAGCTCGAACCGATCGAGCAGGGGCAAAATAGGGATAATAGCGATGGATTCTCTCTGGCGCCTTAAGCCTTGATGAAAAACGGTAAAAAAAATCACGCCTTATTTCTTGAGAAGGAGGGAGTAAAACAGTACATTAAGGTACTCGAACTATCATATGAGAAAATCTATTTTTGTCCAAATAACTATGTGATGTTCTGGAAGGATTATGAAAACTTCGATAAATGCCCAATATTTCTTCTTCAAAGAGTGGTACACTACAACACGAAGCTCAGACCTTGGCGCTTATAGACACCAAGGTATAGGCTTAGTCGCCGCGCTCGTGTTGGTGCGGCAAAGAAAAAGACGGCAATGATAACTGTGTTAGGGATTATGCAACGGCGGCGGATTTTTTGGCACGACACAACGTGATCTGCCGATGGAGCTAGCGCTTCCGTGGCGCGATAGGATACGCCTCGCTACATTATGAAAGACGGTGGAATTAGAGTGCATGTAATCGCGAATTATTTGTTGTGTTATACCTTCTATCATCAACGAAAGTTAATTACATTAACAATAATCGATTTAGGTTGCTAATCTCAATACGATTTGACATTTCATTATATTGATATATATATACAATATTTATTATATCATACAGTGGATTTGAGCCTCTCTCTCTATTCAACTACATCATATTACATTGCAACCTCTTCTTATGAAATCGACATTTAACTTTGTCGATCTCGTCTAAATTACAGAACTAGGAGGTGCTAATGTGAGTTCTATAAAATAAAAAATCTAATTATACCTATATTTCTTGAGCGCCTCTCTATTCTGCACCACATCAACATCATGAGTGTGATGGCCGAATCTTCTTATAGACGCCATGGTTAACGAACTCAGCATGGAACTAATATGAAAAATAAATATAGGTGAACATTTTAGAAAAAAGATGAACAAGCATGTTGATCCGAAAGAACAAGAAACAAGATGTGGAGAAAGTATGGGGAACAAACCTGCAGATGGGGATTGAAAGGGCTCGACGAGCGCAGATTGACCGACAGGTCAAGATCGAGCGTGGAATTGACCGACCTCTCAAGGTCCAACGTGGAATGACCGGCCGCTGAAGTTCATGACCGGCCGCTCAAGATCCATCTCAGATTGAACGGCCACTCAAGATCCTACGCGGATTGAACGGCCGCTTAAGATCCCTCAAGAACCTGTGCGGATTCAACGGCCGCTCAAGATCCCGCGCAGATTCAACGGCAACACAAGATCCATCTCGCATTTTTTGCTTATGTCGCCCCAAAAGTCCGTCGGGTATTGGTGATATTATTGTAGTGGTAGTTGGATGTGATGCTGGTGATGATTTTTTCATTTACTCATTGTAGTTATACTTTCTTAACTCTAACTACTAATGAGGACCTCCAATTCATCAAGTAGACATTTTTAACTCCATTCATATTCTTCCTTTATCATCCATCACTAATATTCCTCCAATAGATGTATATAACAATTCCTGCTTTGCCTCAAGTTTTTACTAATCTCTGAGAGGAATGATACTACTTCTTTAACTCAATGTTGCTATAGTATGAGCTTGGTTGTACTATATTAACTTTAGTTACCTCAGTAACTCACACTTCCACTTCATCTTATACCTCTATAATTTGTTATGACTAATCCTAAGATAAGATATCTATCCTAGGATTTAATCATGTTCTATCCACCAAAGTCACTTATGCATCATATAATAAATAACTCTTAGTGACTTAATCATGATCATTATAATACTTTGATCATTTATAGTTTAGGTTTCCAGTTGGCTAATCAAGGTTTTCATCAATACAACATTGTAGTTGCATTATAATTATCTTCTCAATATTTTCATTTGACTAAGAGATACTATTCATTGTGTTTATGCCTACTTGATCCAATAAGATTACTCCTTGGTAACTATATCTCCAAAATTCATCATTATTATCCACTTGTTACCAACATATATCTTTATTTAAGATAGCTCTTCTATACCATGCAGGAGTGAGTTAACTCCAGCAATTATCATATTGATTTGATTCTCTTCAAACATTATGATCCTATAGATGATATCTAAAACTAGCATTACTACTTACTTCTTTCTTTGAAGGCTTTTGAAATGAATGCTATGATAAGACAAGAGCTGATAGATTAAGATTTGATAGATCAAGGATTGATCACTCAACATTGATGAAGAACATATATTAGAATAAGGTTCAAAAGAGATGATAAGAATTGATATGGAAAGAAATATATGTGGTGAATGGTCTTGACTAGGTTTTCTTTCTACTCAATATAACTAAAGAGTTAGGTTTAAGCATTACCATGATCCTCATGGTATAAATGGATAAGAATAAGATAGATCAAGATTTAGTTATTGAATTCATGTTACTTGAGTTATATACTTAACTTGATATCTATATGAGTTGTTGTAATGAATACCATGATATGATCTCTAGAAGATATGGTATTAATCATTTAGTAATGTGTTGTGGTTTTGTTTTATTACATTTGATCTACCCTTAGATTAAATCATCTTTACCCAAAATAAGGTTTTAGAAAAGATCATATTGAAATTTATTGCAATCAACTTGATGATCTACTTAAATTCCATCAAGTTGAGAGAAGTTTTAATCACTTTGTCAAGTTTTGTACAAAAGCACGAAAACTATTCGGATTTTCTATGCATGAATGCAATGCACACATCTGAGCTCGGCTTATTTCTAAGATCTAATGTTGGGATGTTACAACTGGTGGGTCAAATGCAATCTTAACGACTGGATGAGAGAAGGTTGTGAGAAGCTTCAACTTAAAGCGGGATAGCATTGTCCTGTTTAGCTTTGATAAAATAGATAATGGAGAGATATATATTCTGTTTCAGAAACTTCCACCTGGCGACCCATTACTACTCGAGTACTAATTACGCTTCTTCGATGTATGGACTCCACATTGTATGCACTGCCATAATATAATGGCTAAATATATATATGGATTTCACCAACTATTAGATTAATGTTAATTGTTAACATAATTGTCTTCTTTTGACTGGCTGCTATAAGTTCTTGAGTTAATATGTCTATCTGGCCGCTGAATCATGATTATGTGTCATGCCAGCTATGATCGAGTTCGAATTAGCATGCTACTATTTAAAATGGTCTACACACACCGGAGACAGTCACTTTAAAAAGCATCTTTGAGGCACACTAGTTGTGGAGACGGTCTTTATTATAATCCGACTCATGTCGTCTTACTATTGGAGACGGTCCATAATAAAGGCCGTCTGAGGTTGAAGAGTTATTGCAAGCGGTCAAAAATATTGTCCGTCTCTAGATCATAGATGTTAGAGGAATTTGCCTTTTTGCACCATCTGAGGTCGCCTATCTTAGAGCCGCAAAGAAAAAACGACTCAAGTGGTGTGCTCTTAGAAGCTATGCGCTTAAGCCAGAACGAGAAACCGTCTGAGGCCTATGGGAAACTGACGTCTCTAAGTAGCGAGTTTGTACTAGTGAGGCATAAGACGCCCAATGGAGATTGCCGACAGAGCCTTTCGAAACACGTCACCGGCCAGATCAATGAGGACATGCATCTAGTAGAACATTGTCTTGGAGCGAGAAGAACCCTAGGACCGCCTCCATTGTTGGTCGTCATGTCGCCGGTCAGAATGACAGAGGAGAAAGCTACTGTGGCGTCGCCTGCCCGCCATCACCGCCAGAGCAGCTGTGCAGACGACAAACCACACAGCACACACCCCTGCCTTGCCTCTCTGGCCTGTGTCAGGCCTAGTCCAGAAGTTCCACGGATGCCTGCGTCTTGAACTCCCGGCAGTCACGGAAGGGAAGCAGCCATGGCACGACCAAGGGTTTCCGAAGATCCCAAGACCACCATCGCCACTACCAGTTCATCCGACAATTTACATAGTAAAAGAATGGACATAAAGCTCAATTAGAGCATCAGAGAATACAAATCACACTTATGCCACACATATTGTGTTAATAGGTTGTCAGTTATAGAGGTTGATCATATCCTCAACGATTTTCTCCAAACGATTGCATCCATAGTGTCAACACCCGGATTTTTAATCCCAGATGCCTGTTATGCCATACATCGCAATCTCAGGATTACCATTTTTGTGAGATATAACAGAATTGGATACCATAGTACATCATCCATTACAAACCGTACATAAGTTCTTACACAAATAGGGATCTCATGATCCAGTTTTTAATACAACTTCAAGCAGCGGAATACGTAATAATAACGGTAGCGTAGGCGAAGCTCCATCTTCAGGGTCACAGGCAATGCTGACGATGGGAGATGATCCTAGTTGCCGTAACCTTCCTGGATTCCATCCTCCAGGTACTCCTCTTCATAGTCTGGCCACGGGAATAGCCAGGGACAAAGCCATGAGTACTCTTTAAGTACTCGCAAACTAATACTAACAAGTGAAAGGGGTTTTTGATAATAGGACACTAGGCTCTAGGGTTATTTTGCAAAAGCCAGATTTATCTCTACTAAGTTTAGAAACAACGAATGCTAGTTAAGGTTTTATAACACCTAAGTGGGAACTTGTATCTCATGCCACAACCCTGTTGTGGTCAAGTCAAAGTCTCAATTTATTTCACAAGTCATTTTGGAAAAGTCTGACGGGGGAACAGTATGGCCACTCCAACTGTCCATAACCGCGGACGCGGCTATTCGAATAGTTTGACACTCTGCAGAGATTGTACACTTTCACCACAACATTCGATACATCCGTCAGGAACAAATCCTGAATTCACCATACTCAGTATGCGGATAATCAATCCTAACCTTTCAATTACACGCCCTAGTATAAGCACCTCTCCTGTGAGTTTGGCCTCCCAGCCATGACCAACTGTCATCTTGGGTACTGCACAGGTGGACAATCTTCACAAGGTAGCCTCAGCTCAGACCTTGGCCGTGAGGGAACTAATACTAAGGTATATAAGTTTTCAGTCAAGCCCTACCCAATTCTCGGGTATTGTGGTTGTACGATAAAATTGGAATGGTATCGCATACAGACAACCATCAGTTTTATAAAGGGCTAAGGCTCATGCCTCAACATTTTTATCACATAAATCATCGGTGTTCAGAAACACATGTCAAAACATCTCAGTAGAATGATCCATCATTCTAAGGTTTTCATAACCATTTTTACCAAGTATTCCCATCTAATGTTGATCAAGTTTTATGCTTATCACTAGCATCTACAAGTGGGGGTAAGCACTAATGAGGGGTGGTAAACTAATGGGGTTTAACTAAGTTTAATCTCATGTCTTAGGATGACATCAAGATTATCTAGCTTAGGCCAAATTTTATGCTCTTTATGCAACCTTCAATTATCCTTCTAGTATCTACCATTTATTCCAGTAACTCTAAGTAAGAGCTTTGATAAAGAAATAAAGTAATAAGCTTGCAAGTAAAACTAGGATTGGATATCATCAAATGTATCTGACCAAGCATACTTAGTGCATTGCATAGGTTATTTAACTCTCATAATTGCAAGTGTTAGCTTGCACATTCAACTAGTAGTATTAGGCTTGCTAAAGTAGAGTATCGTGCAAGTGTTAGCTTGCATAGGTATAGTATCATCTTGCATTGGTCCACTTGGTTAGTAAAGCTTGCCTTGTGCAGAGCAGTGGTTGAAGTTCTCCTCGGCTTCTTCTTCATAGTATCCTCCTTCCTCCTTGTATCCTTGGTCGGTACTAGCGTCTATAAATAAATACGATGTACACAATCACCAAACAATACTTAACTACTTGCAATCATCACACAAAAGGGTCCTATAGATGATCTAGCATCATCACTAATTTTACAAGATTAAAGCTTGGTTTAAATCCTTTTATTTTTATAAAAGTAATTTCTACTCATTAAAAAACTACTTAATATTTAATATTCTCCAAACCAAACATGGGATCATGTTGACACATGTCATCACCACATATTTTAGTCCATGGGTATGTGATTTAAAGTGGTGTCACAAATTAATAAGGTTTTACCCTTTTATTTTTAATTAAATAAAATGACTAGAAATGCCTATGTAGCATTCTTTTATTACTTGAACATTATTTCTGTAAGTAAACCTATATATTTTTATATATTCTGAAAGGTATGGTTAAATGTGATTTTTGAGAGTTGGAATCAACTCAAAAGCTATTATGGTTTTAATTTGAAAAATGTTTGAATGCAGAAAAGCTTCTGCCTTGTTATTTTTACCAAGGATGATCTACAGATCCAAATGACTTAAATCCAACGGGCTTGGATTCAGCATTCCCAGAACTTTCTAACAAAATTGGTTTCATTCAATTTGGTTCACTAAATC
Organism: Avena atlantica; assembly: GCA_910589765.1. NCBI lineage: Eukaryota > Viridiplantae > Streptophyta > Magnoliopsida > Poales > Poaceae > Avena > Avena atlantica. The sequence continues at coordinate 487,841,240 of OU342739.1, read as the reverse complement.
GACCTGGGTTAATTTTTGAAACAGGGTACACAAGTGTGTTTGAAATAAAATGAAAAAGGTTAAATTCAAATAACTGGGCTGCGCGGGAAGAGATACTGGGCCGGCCTGCTAAGCACAGCGCTTACGCGGGCTGGTTAAGTCGCTGTCCCCACGCGTCAGTGAGACAGGGGGAGCGAAGCGGTATGGGGCGATGTGGTGCGTTCGATCTGGTTCTAATCCAACGGCTGAGGGTCATCGTCGATGTTGGACAATGCCGGTGAGACAGAAACCTAGCGCGGCCAGTGGGGGTCGTTGGGGGCTCACCGGGGTTCAGGCGAGGGTCGGCGAGGCGGGCGAACGACGAAGTTGACGACGGCGAACCTCCTGGTACCGGCAGCTTCTCCTGGGGCGGCTCCAATCGTTGGCTCCCTTCTTCTCCTGAGGCGGCGGGCTCCGGTGAAATTCCGGCAAAGTGCTGCTCGCCTTGCTTCGGGAACGGGGTGGCACGATCAGTGAGGAGAGGGGAGTGATATGGTGTGCTCAATTCGGCTAGGGGTGGCCTCTATTTATAGTGGCGAGAGGGGACCGACGGGGCGCAAGGTGAGCTCGTCGTGGTCGACGGTACAGACGGCTATCGGCGTGGGCGACGGTAGGGGGCGGTGCGGTGCTCCCTGGCGATGCTCCACGACATGGTGGCGAGACGTGGGGCGGTGCGGTTTGGTCGGAACACGACGGTGCTCTACGCGTGCCTGACGGAAGATTTAATGGCGCACAGCGCGCGTGGTCCGCGCGGCGGCGAACGAGTGTGTCTGGGGGTTGCTGGGACGGTGGTCATCACGTATGCACGCGGCGAGGGCGGCGCGCGGTCTGTGGGCGTCGGTCGAGTGTGGCGCTCTGGGCGTGCTCTCGGCATGGTTGCTGGCGAGCTTGGCATGGTTCGTGCGTGTGGTCCAGTGGCTGGCAGGGTTCGAGCGCTGGACAGGGAGTGGCGGTGGGGTGTTGGCTGCCTCCTAGACATGTTGTTCAGGCTAGCTAGCCATTGTCGGCTGGCAAGGGGATGCTCGGGTTGGCATAACATGGGGCAAAGGGTAGGGGCTAGGGTTTGTCCAAGCACTGGTTGGCACTGGGGGAGACAAGGGTGATCAATGGTGAACATTGCTTAGCCAAATTACTGCTCCAAATAGTGAAGTTAGGCCAGTTTGATTTGTTTCTGCCAAGTGTTTGATGAAATGGCCGCAAGAATTCAAGTTTTGAATTTTGAAAAGATTTTTTGTGGGTGTGCTAGGTTGGTGCTGGTGAGTCTGCAGATGCTTGGGTTTTGAAAGTTGAGCTTGTTTGAGTGGTTTTTGAAAAAGTGGGATCTTCCAATATGATAAAGATTTAATTTTGAACTGTCCTTTAAACTATGCATTTTAATATTTCTGGATGATCACAAAGTGGGCCTTGATACCTTGTTATGAGTACAATCAAGGGGTGCAAAGATCCAGAAAAGTTTCTGTTAAGTTCTGAAAGGTTGAGACAGCCAAAGTAGGCATGGGAGTTAAATTGGTCAAAATGACCATTCACTCATTTATCTTTGTTTTGATTTATTTGTCTTTGAGAAAAGTTTGGGAATTATTTAGATGATATTTATTTCACCTAAGCATCCATTTACAATCAAAGGAACACACAAACAAGTTGGTTCAAAAGGATTCAAAATAAAATGCATACTCACATGCATGCTTTCATATTTTTATTTAGCAAAGTTTTTGTTAACCCTAAATTTGATGATTAGAATTTGATGATCCAAGTTTAGTATTTTTGGGATGTTACACATAGTCCAAAGACATACACGCCTCCACAAAGTAGAGACAAGACCACAAACGGATCCAATTGGTGGCCTTGAGAATAAACTGCAAGTAAAACATGGAAGAAAATTCCTTGTTAAATAACATCATTCCAAAAATTTCATATATAACACGTAGTCTCAGTCAGGTATTATCCTTAAGTTGTTTGTTGGCGACCCCCTTCAAACAATTTCTGGTAGATGGAGGGGTAGGCTGGTAGACACTTGAACTATTCACCTCACAAGTCAAGGAAAATGATATAAGAGGTAAAAAAGTGCTGGATTTTTCAATCTTTGTTACAAAAATGAGATTTTCTTTATTGCATATCAATTTAGTTGAGCGAGATTTTCCTTTGTTGGAAGTACCTTCCTATATAAAAATTATACAAATACTCTTATATTTTTAGAGGTACTACAAATATATTCGGAGTTAGATCTGCATAAATCTAGACAGTAAACGAAACAGATAGACCTTTAGTGAAATTCTTCCTACACATTATATTATATACTCCTATTTACTAATAGTACGTCAAAGATATGCAAAACATTTACTGCAATTTTCAGCAACCCACGGTGCTAGACACTAGCTAGTACTCTTTTTGTTTGGAAATATAACATGTTTTAGGTTAGTGAAGCTAATGTGTATAGACATCTTTTAGTGTGTAGGTTCAAATAATATAATAAAACGTGTCTATATATACATTTAATTCATAAATCTAAAACATCTTATATTTCTAAACGGAGGGAGTACTATGCAAATAAGCATCACATCCTCACACTTAAACTTTCGAATCAGATAAAAATTTAGAGTCGTCAGCAGATGACACTTGTTCAAATCGAGATGAAGCTTGTATCACTTACTCTAGGACTAATGTCCGACCTTTTGGCCGCACACTCCGAGTTGGTCCACTGCAATCTTCACTTGCATATATAGCGCGCCGTTCAGTCCACCCAGTTACAGTCGATGGCTGGATGCTCGCCGTCATGTTATCTGCCGCAAAGTATTAGGAGTTACCCTTGCACGCTCCATAAGGTAGAAGGCACGGCTTGGAGGTTCCAGTGGCCACTTTGCACACCATAGGAACACATACGCGGTCAGCTTGCAGACCGGGGACGGCGCCAGCCCGAGTCACCGTTGGGCTGTTGTGCTTGCCAAGGAACACGGAGAAGCCTCCGAGATCGTTCGCCACGTCCCAGCGCCCAGCTGGGTTGTACCTCAGGAGGATGATCTCGTCGGCAGACATGGTGGACCCGTTGCCCGATCTAACGGTGACGCTCTTGTTCTGCCACACCTGGTACAGACTGCCATGGCAGAAGAATAGGTTCTTTGTGGAGGCGATGTTATAGGGACAGGTGTTGACGGCGGTGCTCGGGAAGGACTGGAGTGCCAGTGTCGACTCACGACCACCGGCCCTGGCTCCGTCTACTCGTTACGGCCGCTTCCGCGGGGTATCTGGAGCACGAGCACGCCACCACGCGACTTGAGGCAGTACAGCTTGCCGCCTCTGGTGTCGTCGAAGACCAGGTCGACGAGGTGCTCGGTGAACCTGGAGACGATGTCGATGGCCGTCCACTTCATGGCGTCCCTGCTGCTGTTGGTGTCGATATAGGCAACCTTGTCTGTGTCATACATGGCCACGACGGTGCCCTCGTTGGGGTTGGGCGTGAACACGATCTTGCTGACGCGGTTGTACCCGTGCCTGCCCGGAGGGAGGAGCTGGACCTCCTTGCCAGTGTGCGGATCGAGAAGGAAAAGCCTCTCTGTCCAGCAGCAGGCGCGGTTGAGAATGCTCCGTGTTTTTTCGGAGGAAAGGAGAAGGCCATCTCTTATTGTTGTGCTGTCCGGCATTATGTGGTCAATGGCGACGGCGAAGCGGACGTTGTCTTAGCCGACGACATGAGCATGGCTTGCGATGCCCATGTCACGGGTTTCTTCATCGAGCAACATTGGGTATACAGCCACCGCGCAGAGGTGGAACGAGCGCTGTATCGGAAGGGAAAAAAGTCGGAGGCGCGGCCGTCGGCGATAGAGAGGAGACACGGGTCCGGTGGCGCGAGTGCGGAGCGCCACGCCGTGCAGACGCCACAGAGGCACGCGTAGTCTCCTAGAGACAAGCCGTTGTCGGCCGCGGTGGCGATGGACACGAGGAGCTCGCTGTTGAGGTCTGCCCATGAGTCGCCATAGCGTCCCGGCCATTTGCGTGTACTCTGGAGATAGTTGTAGCGGAGCCAGGCGAGTATGTTTTATATATACGCAGAAGCCCGGGGTTTTTCCGGTTCGTATCGGACAGGAACGATAAACCACCGCCATGGGCAACAATCCGCGCTCGAACCAAAACGGCCGGCCTAGCTTCGACCATCCTTGCGTACGTCATGGTTCGACACGAACTTGAAAACTGCCCGCGTGGCCGAGTATAGAACAGATCGACGTACGTAGACCAAATTTGCACAGAACACAGAAATAAAAGACTTGTTGCAGCTGATCCCAACTTTTGGTCTAATTGTTGCACCTAGACCAAATATAGTTCAAATAGAGGTTATAGTTCCTTAAAAACGTATGTAACGTGTATGCCTGTATTTTTATCCCGTATATCACTCGTGTTTGGGCCAATATTTCTGTATTTATATATTCTAGCGAAAAAAGCTCGGTCCAACATATATAACAACATATATAACGTTGCAATCCAACTCGGCCTGATACCACTACTGTAGTGTCTATGTTTAGGCGTATATTAAAAAAATGATCGACAACTATGTAAAAATATTTAGAAAAATAATCGTGATGTGGTCAAATATGCTGAAGCTGAAGCAGCTACTTTCGAAGTAACAGAAAGAAAAGCTTCCCGAAACTTCCCAAGAAAAATCCCGAATTGGATCCAAAATTGACGGGTTAACTCAAGTCCAAACCGTTGGGGCCCCTTAGAGGTTTTAACCATGGAGCGCGAATGTCCCAAAAACACATAGTTTCCCCTCCAAAGATAACCTCCCCAGTTGGCGAACGCATTAGATATTTACCTAAACCTATGGGCAGAACGGTCGTATCCTGGTAACCTAGCCCCCGTAAGAGCTCTACCTAATCGTTGTTTGGTCCCGTTACTCGGAGGTTCGAATCCTTCCGTCCCAGATTGTTTCGGATAGTACAGTACTCTACACGAGACGCAAGACACGGCGCAGCTAGGACACATGGAAGACGGGATGAAAAGTTGAGCCTTTCGCAAATAATTGAAATGCAATTTCGTGATCTGGGTCTTTAATTGTTGGAAACTTGTTCTATGGAAATAAGCAGTGTCCCTGTAGCAGCCACTCTACTGTTCACCTCCTCTCTCTATCTAGAAGTGGAATAGAATAACCCGGTTGAAGGGTAATGATCATACGTCTGCCTCGAAAATGAATATCTCCGGAAAATAGCTAAACGGGTGGAGGATCCACCCAATTTGTTTATATCATGGGCTCAAAAAACGGATCCAAATTTGAGTGAAATGCACGATCTTCACAGGTATCACTTTTCACGATACCTAAAAGGTGCAATAGCGAAATCCCCGTCTGGGGTATTCCGAAGGTGTAACCTAGGCAACGAAAAAGGGGCCCGATACTTCAACTAAAGGAGCGACCTGTTGGTTTGCTACGCTTTCATGCGGCTGACCGTGTTCTAGTCTAGCACTACCCAGGGTTGGCTGCCTCCCAGTCCCACCACATTAGCCTTATATTTACCAAATGAAAGGGAGATTCAAATGGGTTCTGATTCTTGCTTTCCTCTCCCTTTGGGAGGCCCGCGCGACGGGATATTAGCTCAGTGGTAGAGCACGCCCCTGATAATTGCGTCGTTGTGCCTGGGCTGTGAGGACTCTCAGCCACATGGATAGATTGAGCCAACATCCGTTACGGTCGTTCATTCTATTAAAAAAATCTCCGTTCCAGGCAGAAGGGAGCTTGACTGCAAGACTCACCCGTCGAGATTCTTTGTTACGGTGCAGCTAAAGATAAGAATAGGGGAAAGAAGACTGTTGCCAGGGTGTTACAAGCATGCAAATTTTTAATGTGAAGTACCTTGTATTTTAGGCTCATCAAAAAAATTTGGATAAATTATAGAAGATTGAAAAGTTATATTGTCATGCTCCGAGATCTGTACATCAAGGGAGAATAAACCATTAACTATGTTCTGATATTCTGTTTGAATGAATTTTTCAAAGCTAAAAAATGATTTATTTTTTTTAGTTTTTAAAAAGAGCTCTATAGGAACTCATCTGTCAAATTAATGCTTTCATATTTTCTACCACTATGATGTCTACTTTTTAATTTACATAAAATTATGATATACAATATAGATATACATACCCACATGTTAGATATACTGTTAAGGCACTGTATACTTGATTTGGGCTAGATGCAACTAATTAGACAACAAGCCGTGCTAGATGCAACTAATTAGACACAAGCCATGCTAGCTACAATAAATGTTTTGTTTTTGTGTTTTGTATAACTTTGACACCAAAGCCTGGTGTTATGTGTAATTTTCTCATCCTGTGGCGGTGGGACTTCGCAATTGACAAGGTCACTTCCTATGCTTTGCCGGTTTTGATTACTGGGCTGGAGCTAGTGGGATTTTGCGTTCTGGGCCCATCGTTCGCGAGCAGTCTTAGCCCACCACTACAGTCGTAGAGAGAACCATTGACAGGGCGCTTTCGGCCGGTTTAAGTGGCACTTGGCCGTGGCCCACACCTACACCTGTCACACGCACGCCTTCCTCCTGATCGTCGCACACGTTCTCTCCCCTGCCGTTGGAACCCTAAGAACCTCCATCCCCTCCCCTAAGTTCTCTCCTCACCTCCGTCGGCAACGTCACAGCCAGGCTCATCGTCCTCATCTCCGGCAAGGTTCTAGCCTTACCTCCGCAGGCGACGCCACGGCCCACTGTGTCGTCACAGTCGTCGACGAGGTCTCCGCCGGCCGGTCATCCCTCTAACCCCCCTGACCTGCACCCCTAACTCTAAGTCCGGTCGTCGGCGAGCACCCACCACCCTAACTCCGGTCACCGGCTAGTACCACCCCACCCCTCGCCTAAGTTTTCTTCCTCGCCTCCGCCGACGACGACGCGTCGTCCCCGTCATCAACGTGGTCCTGAGGTGCCACTGTCGCCCTCATCTCCGGATGGTCACCTTTGCCCACAGTCGTCGTCCTCTCCTGTCGTCCTCATCCCCACAAGTAACAGGCCTGACACAGGAAGGAAACCGCAGCGACAGGGGTGTGTATGGCGTAGCAATTGCCCCATGGAGCATATCTGGATGCCGCCTGAAGCGACCTCTTTATGGGCCACCCGAACGCGACCCAACAAAAGGTATAGTTGTTTTTCTGTTTTAAATTTATTTTTTTTACTTTTGTGTCTTTAAATAACTATTTTTGGAAGCTGAATATTTTTAAAAATCAAACATTTAGAGAAATAAACTTTTCAAAGTGATTTTTTTTCAAAATCACACATTTGTAAAATCAAAATTTTCAAACATGAACATTTAATGAAAATTTCAAAATCTAAACATTTTTCAAAAATTAAAAATCATAAAAAGTAAAAGTAAAAAATGAAATGGGAAAAAATAAAATAAAATAGAAAACAATAACACGTGCCTATAAATGGGCCGGTCCACGTAATAAGTTCTTTAGGCGACGTCCCATATAAAGCCTGCACAGAGCGGAGAATAGGATTCGCCGATCGGCGCTGCTTGCGTTCTCTTGAAAGAAAAATGTTTTTGCTAGTACGGGGTTGCTACTAGCTAGGCAAATGCATGCCATGCAAAACTTGCTCGAACATGCACAATCTCGGCGACTAGATCTCTCCCGGTTGTTCACCGTGGTGTTCAAATTGTAAATTTTATATATGAACAAATTTCAAATTTCTACATTTATCAAAGCTGCATAAATTGTAAATTTGAATATGTTTCAAATTATTATTTTTAATCTAGACATTTTTCAAATCTGGATCATTTTTAAATCTATTTTTTCCAATATTTGAACAAATATCATATCTAAACAAATTTCAAATTTTAATATTTCCAAAATCTATTTATTTTAAATTTTAAGCACCAGAATAGAAAAAACACAGAAAAGAAAATTAGTACATGTTTTGTTTTTGAGATGAGTACATGTTTTACTATGCCGGGATGGGAAGTGGCCTATTGAGAAGGAAAATGATAGGACTTTTCCGGGGAATGCGATCCCTCGATTCCTCCTCCCGTGCGACGACAACGGTAGGCTAGCTAGCGACGCCTCGCGTGGGACGCGGATGTGGTGGGCCCAGCTACGAACTTTTCTTCCTAATCCTTATCTTCTCCCAGCAACCACTCGTTCGCTCGCATGTTGCTCGTTCACAAGCCGTCGCCGCTGCCTTGCGCCGCCCGGTGCCGCGCCTTGCTCCGCCGGATACCGCCGCCTTGCGCTGCCCGTCGTTGCCGCACAGCTGCCGCCTCTGGTTCCTTCCGCCGCCACGCGCAGCCGCCGCCTCCGGTTCCTGTCGTCGCCGCGCACAACCACCACCTCCGGTTCCTGCAGCCGCCGCGCCCGCGCAGCTGCCGCCTCTGGTTCCTGCCACCGCCGCCAAGCAAGCCAAGGGCCCTCCGTCTCCACCAAGCAGCCGCCAAGCAAACTAAGGGCTAGGAGGTGGCCGAGCTTCCACAGGTGGCGGCTTGACGGTGGCCGTCGCCGTCCTCAACAGCCACCAGAACCACGGGTGGCCGCTTTGCTCCGCCTCCGACCTCCTCCCATGTGCCAGCGCCTCGCCACTAATATGTGGTTGTCAATCTGAGCGCTTCTTCTAGGGGATGCCGGGGATGCTACCGATGGCGAACTGCTTCGCTACATATACCGTCCGGTGATGCTATCTTAGTTTAGAGCGCTTGCTACTCTAGTTGGTCGGGTGATGCTACTTTTGTATCTGTCTTTGCTACGAGCGTTTTGCTATCTTAGCGTATTAATTTTGCTATGTATGCATATATTTTTTGCTACTTTGGCACAAGTTTTTTGCTACAATCAATCTCTGTGGTTTTACTACCAGATCTCCGGCAAAAGTCTCCGGTGATGACATGGTTATACCCTGCGGGTACACGATCTCAGCATACCTGGTCTAGCCCAAGAAAGGCCCACGACAAATATGCGCCGACCCATGAAGATTTTAGGGTGGCCAAGGCCCATGACGCCTTCGGATCCTTGGAGAGCAAGACTAGAGTAGATAGGAAATTCAAAGGGGTAAACCCTAGAACCTGTAACCGACTAGATCTGTGCCTAGGACCTGCCTAAGTCTATATAAAGGCCAGGAGGGCACGGCCTAGATCTCTCTCTCATACTTCCGCATAACGCACCTTCATGCCAGATCGCATCTGCGCACCCCTGTAATCACCAGTTTCGCTGTAATCAAAGAGCAGACAAGCAGGAGTAGGGTTTTCCCTACGGGGGCCTGAACCTGGGTAAACCTCGCGTCCTGTATTGCTTGTTTGCTAACCGTTCCGCGATCTCCAGCATCCCCATCTTCTCCAAAACCCAAGTCCATAACAATGGGCATTGACGAGATCAAACCTCGTCAATTGGCGCCGTCTGTGGGAACTGGGGACGCATATCCCACACACCACCATCTGGTCGAAGGGATGGCCCAGCCGCTACAGCGGACAGATCTACATCAGGGCAATGCAGCCTCACAAGGGACAACGCAGCCTTCACTCCTGCGACGAGCTGGTGCCACACCAATTCCTTGACACGATTCACATTCCGAAACTTCGACAGAAGACCAGAAAGGGTTGTTGGTGCAGCATCCAGCGGAAACATCACATGCACAACCGACGCGAGTGAAGTCTGCACCTGACGAAGCACCCGCGATACTTGGTGAACGCGATCTTGCACCGTCGCAAGGACCATAGCACGGTCACGATCCATCCAGAAGAACCCGCCGGCTTCCATGTCCTGTTGAGTCAAACAATTGACCCGAACAGCAACACGCTCCTTCTCCTCCCTTGGAGCAAGGTTAGCACCTGCAATACTTGCACAACAGTAAGATGCAATGCCAGCAGGCGCATCCGAAGAAATGGGCAACATCTCGAAAAACTTACACTGAAGATGCTCGGATAATCGAAGCAATTCCGCCATCAAGTACTCCTCTCTAGCAGCACCGTGATCCGCCTTGGACTTACAAACGTCAGCATGACCACGCACCCCAAGCAACTCTTTCTCGAGACTACAAACACGGTCTCGAAGAAAAGCAAGCTGCGATGAATCATCCAAGGATGGCCGCAACCGCGCTGCAGGCGAGGTGTCAACGGGATCAGCACCCGAAGGACCCTAGATCAGCAAAAAGGCAAAGACATGAACACGCAGACGAAGGAGCACATAACTCAACAAATTCATTAAGTGCATCAAAAGCCACTACGTGGCACAAGGATTTGTTCATCAAAATAATTACAACAAACGAGACTACAACTATCCTACAGCTACAACGCCTAAGACGCGGCACCCTGAGTAGCCTCGGAGCCAGATTGCCTCGCCTTGGCTTCCCCCTGCTGCCATAGCGCGTACTCGGCCAGCAGATCAATAAGCTTCGGCCCATAACACTTACAGCGAGCAGAATAGGTAGAGAAGGCTACCTCGGATCCATCAGCAGTCATCGGCATCCGGGAAGTGACCTGGGGAAGGTCCAGCTCCGCTCCAGCCGCCAAGGCCATGGCCAGCCCGACGGATGCACCGATATCCTTTTGCTTGCGCTTGTACGCCGCAGGTGCTTCGGCTGACAGCGCCTCCGCCAGAGCATCAACATGATCAAGGGTCGCGCCCTTGGGGACAAGCTCCTTGTAGAAGCGCCCAAGGACCTCCTTGGCCTTGGCAAGCGAGTTAACGACGGTGCCGCAGAGATCTTCAACCGCCGTAGCAGCATCATCCAGAGCACTCCCGTGCTCCAGAGCACCGCGATCAAACTCGATGCCTACGGCATCTAAAACAGCAAGGAAGAAGAAAGAACGACAGCACCGCAAAAGAAAGACAAGGAAACCAAAAGAGGACGGCGAAGATACTCACCCGAAACAGCCTTGGCAGCCGCCATAAGCTTGCCGGCCACCTCTCTCTCGCGTGAAGCCGTGGCAACGGCAGTCTGCTCCTCGCGGTCCGTGGCCTCCCGCTGTAGGCGCTCCTTAGCCTCGACCGCAGTAGCCAGCTCCAGCTCGAGGCGCTCCTTTGCACCAACGGCGGCCTCGGCCTTCTTCTCCGCTTGACCGAGGCTCTTTTTGAGAGCATCAATCTCACGAAGGGACGTGTTGTGCTCCTCTGTAGTCAAATAATACAAACGTCGGATAACAGGACAACAATACAAGAAGAAGCAAACATCCAGGCATAAAAGTACCTTGAAGCTGTTTGAGGCTGGCCTCCAGTGCCAGGTGCTGCTACACCAGTCGTTTTGCATCCTGCACAAAAGGCTGCAAGAAAAGACCTACTAGTCAAGAGAAGGACTCGGGGGCTACGCCCAAAAGACAGAGCAGAAGCAAAATACACACACGAAAACGCTCGGGGGCTCCCCCCGAGACTCGAAGGAGGAATGAACAACAAAACTCTTTTACGAATGCTCGGGGGCTTCCCCCGTGGCAGGAGGCAGAACTACTCACATGATCCGATGGCGACTCCGAAGGTCCGCTTGCAGCCTTCTGAGGCGCAACCACCTGAACCTCCTGCGAAGAAGGGTCTGGAGCAGCACCTTCAGAGGTAGCCACCGTCTGAGGAGGAGGAGACGGGACTTTCGACTCCCCCATCATCTCCCGAGCACCATCGCTGGAGGAGTCGTTGGAAGAGTGCCTGCACAAGGACAAATTAGCGCAAGTACAAAGTAAACAGGCAAGAAAAAGCAGTGCAGGACAAAGGAAACTTACGAGTCAAGCTCGCTCAGGTTGAAGACAGGAGGGGTCCTCCGGATTTTCTTCTCCGCTTTCTTCTCTTCCTTCTTTTCTTCCTTCTTCCGCTTTGCGGGCGGGTGCGGCGCTACAGCCCGCACGGGAACGGCAGGAATCGGAGAGGAAGAGCCTCCATGCCCACCACTATGACGTTCAAGACACAGCGGGTTCCTAGGAGTCGGAGGAGTCGATGCATCCGAAGACTCGCTGGAGCTCCGTGATCGTTTGCGAGTGTGGTCCTCGCTCGACTCGTTGGCCTCTTCAGCCGGAGACCGCGCCGACGGCAGCTCGGACATGGAATCCACCACATCATTATCTGGAGCATCCGGAAATACTTCGGGTAATGGAGGCGACATGCCCAGCACTTTGAAGCTCTGCACAAGAGAAGAAAAATTGTTAGCAAACAAATGCAAATACAATGCAGTCGAAAATAGCGCTACGCGCACGGATCTACACCTGTGGAACAGGAAGCGAAGAAGAAAACGGAGAAGTCAGCGACTTCCTCGGGATATCCTCTCCAGCCTTGAACTTCAGCAGCGAACGAAGGGCCCTGTCGAGATCTCCCTGGGAGAATTTCTCAGCCTAAACCCTCGTCGGATCACGGCGGCCAGCATAAAGGAACATCGGGTGCACCCTAGCCTGGAGTGGCTGCACCCGACGCTCAAGAAAGGTGCGGATGATATCCACACCGTTCACTTCCTTCTCTGGAATCAACTGGAGATCCTCCACTCGATGATAGAGAGACTCTATCTCCACTACCTCGCCATCCAAGATCTGGTTTTTCCAGGACCTCTTCGGCTCGATCTTTTGGGAGGGGTCGAAAGGAACAAGACCAAAATGCTGCTCAGCCACTGTGGAGTCGCGAATATAAAACCATCGCCTCCGCAGGTACTGGACAGATTCAGACATGGAAAAAGAAAAGAAAAGCAGATTGGGTTTGAGGGAGATGATGCAACCCCCAGTGGGATAAACACCATCCGAACCAGATTGCCTATTCACAGAATAGAGTTTCCGGAAGAGGCCAAAGTGCGACTCAATACCGAGCCAGCACTCGCAGAAAGTGATAAAACAAGCAATGTGAAGAAGAGAATTGGGGGAAAGATGATGCAATTAGACACCGTAAAGAAAAAGCAGTCCACGAAGGAAGTCGTGGACTGAGAAGGAAAATCCGCGAATAACGCGAGGAACATAACCCGAAACCCAGCGGGGGGACGGGGGATTACCTCGTTGCCTGGGAGTTTTACGGCCTCCCTATCCAGCGGGATCAAGCCCCGCTCACGAAGCTTGCGGAGATCACTCTCCCGCATCTCCGATCGCCGCCAGCCACCGTCGGTGACACGGGTAGCGGCGACACTCTTCTTCCCTCCAGCAGCGCTGGTACCAACCGCAGAAGAAGACTTCTTCGGCTTTCCCATCGCGGTACAGCGGCGCCGGCGGCGAGAGCGCGGGATGGAAGAAGGAAATGTGAAAGGATATTCCAGCGCGCAGCAAGAACTCTCAGAGAACAAGGAAGCAGTGAAACGAGAATAGCTGCGGTGAAAACAAACTAAAGTTTTCCCCAATGATTATAAAGACGAATACGATGCACGACAACCGTCCATCGAGAAGACCTAACGCCAACGGCAGGATCTGGCCATACACGTGTCAGCATCGCAACCAACGTCGCTAACACGTCGTCCACTACGCATGGAAATTGAGGCGACGCCGTAATTATCTCCACGTCGCGCGTGACCGGTCAATTCAAGGTCAGAAAGTGGGACCCATGTTTGTCTAGTCAAGTCATCTCTGGCGCAGCAGACGCTTGAGGTCATCGATCGTCAGCACTGACGTCATCAAAAGCTACACTAGCAACAGCTACAATTTCTTTGGCTTCAAAGCTAAGAGTACTCACTCGAATCTACGATTCGATCAATTACTCGGGGGCTACTCCTATCAGGAGCGCTAGCCGCGCACCCGAAAAGGAACAACACATTGCAGCACTGAACTGTTTTTTCGAGTCCTACGTTGAGTCTACGACTCCACTACGGACTCGGGGGCTACTCCCATAGGGAGGATGGATTTAAGCATCCGAAAAAATGTGTATCCTACGGACCTAACACTGAACAACGGCTGAATTAAAGTCCCCGCTCGAGTCTACGACTCGAACAGACACTCGGGGGCTACTCCCATAGGGAGCGCTGGTCGCGCACCCTATAAAGTTTCGACTGCGATCCTTCAGATCAGTATGCAAAAACTTTTTGGCAACTTTGCCCCAACTAAATGCTAAGTAAGTAGCATTCTCCTTGACTACCCGAATGTAGGGATTCGTAGCATGGAAAACAAAATTTTCTATCGCATACAAACAAACAAGCCAAGATCTATCTACTAGATTGTAGCAATGAGTCGATGGAATAACTTACCCTCGAAGATTCCAAAGTGTTTAACGAGAGCGGATTCTTGTGGGTGATGTAGTCGTACTCTTCCCGATCTCAAGATCGCGTAGACGATCCTTCCGGCGCTGCGTTCCGGCAGCGCTCCCGCAGTCGGTCACACGTTCGGTACTCGACGAAGTCCTTACTCTCCCTTGTTCCAGCAGGCAGCGGAGGTTGTAGCACTCTCCTCGCGATTCCGGCAGCACAACGGCGTGGTACCAGAAGTAGAGGGGAGATCTCGCAGGGCTTCGCCTTAAGCCGGAGCGAGTATGGTGGAGTATGAGAGAGCTCCTCGGCGATCTAGGTTTTAGACACACCAAGGAGGAGAGGATAGAGACGGCGGATAGGGTTCCAGGGTCCCCAAGTCGGCGGCTAGGGCAAAACCCTAGGGGGGCGGCGGCGGCTATGGTGGTAGGCGCCAAGCTAGGGTTTGAGGAGAGGTACTTGTGTGTTCTAGGAGGGGTCCCTGCCCCTCCTTATATAGGTGGAGGGGCCGGCGGCCAAGGGAAGGGAGGGGAGTCCCTCCCCAACTCGGCTTGGAGGGGGAGCCGCCGGTTGGAGGAGGGATTCCCTCCCCAACTCGGTTTCCCACTTCCTCCTCTTTTCCTCTTTCCAAATTTAGCCGTTTGACTTTTCAATTTAGCCGTTTGACTTTTCAAACTAGGATTTGAATTAATCCTTTATTTGGAACAGCGATGACACTTAGTACATGATGCAATCATACCAACTTGATACAACACATTCATGTACCCTTCCCCTCCGGAGTGCCGGACATTCCGGAACATTCTAGAACATTCCCGATGAAAACACCGAAATCATTCCCCAACTCCGAAACGTGACTTTCCTTATATGAATCTTATTCTCCGGACCATTCCGGATCACCTCGTGATATCCCGGATCCCATCCGAGACTCCGAAAAACATTCGGTCTCTTTCTCATTCATTTCATAACTACTCAAACAACGTCGAATCCTTAAGTGTGTCTCCCTACGGTTCATGAATTATGCGGACATGATCGAGACACTTCTCCGAACAATAACCAATAGAGGAATCTGGAAATTCATATGGCTCCCACATATTTCTACGATTACTTTGCGATCGAATGAACCACTTACATACGATACCAATTTCCCTTTGTCTCACGATAGTTTACTTATCCGAGGTTATGATCGTCGGTATCTCTGCATACCTAGTTCAACCTCGTTACTGATAAGTACTCTTTTCTCGTTCCCGTGATATGTGATCCCTTGTGAGCCAGTCACATGCTTGCAAGCTAATTGGATGACATTCCACCGAGAGGGCCCAGAGTATATCTATCCGTCATATGGATGGACAAATCCCACTCTTGATCCATGTGTCTCAACCAATAATTTCCGAACACTCAATGCCACCTTTATAGCCACCCAGTTATGGTGTGGTGTTTGATGTCATCAAAGCATCCATCCGGTAAAGGTGATATGCATGATCTCATGGTCGAAGGAATTAGGTTACTATGTATCAGAAAGCATATAGCAATTGAACTATTGAAATGACTTGATCTTTATGCTACGCTTATCTATAGGAGTATGTCCACCATATCATTCTCCTAACGATATGATCTTGTTGTTGATAACATCTCAATGTTCATGATAGGGAAACCACAATCATTTATCAACCAACAAGCTAGTGATGTATAGAGGCTATACTAGGGACTTCAAATTAAGTTTACAAATCACACAAGTATCAATGTTTCCTTGTTAATACTATTATAGCATGAATGTAAACATTTATCATAAACACAAAGATATAATAATAACTACATTTATTATTGCCTCTAGGGCATATCTCCAACAGTCTCCCACTTGCACTAGAGTCATCTAATCTAGATTACATGGTAATATACCGAACACCCATGGCAGTTTGGTGCTGGTCATTATTTGCCCTCGGGAGAGGTTTAGTCAACGGATCCGCCACATTCAGATCTGTGTGAATCTTTATGTCCCCATCTTGGACATGTTCTCGAATAGCGTGAAAACGTAGCTTGATGTGCTTCAGCTTCTTGTGTGACCTTGGTTCTTGCGCATTGGCTATGGCGCCCATGTTATCACAGTATATAAACATTGGGTCCAGCGCACTAGGAACCACACCCAGCTCAATAATGAACTCTTTCATCCATATCGCTTCTTGTGAAGCCTCCGAAGCAGCCATGTATTCCGATTCAGTTGAAGATCTCGCCACAACGCTTTGCGTTGCACTCCTCCAGCTAACTGCTTCACCATTCAAAATAAATACGTATCCAGATTGTGATTTAGAATCATCCGGATCGGTGTTCCAACTAGCATCGGTGTAACCATTAACAACGAGATGTTCATCACCTCCATAAGAAAGAACCATATCCTTAGTTCTTCTTAAGTACTTAAGGATGTTTTTGACCGCTGTCCAATGATCCACTCCTGGATCACTTTGATATCTGCTAGTTAAACTAACAGCATATGCAATGTCGGGTCTAGTACATAGCATGGCATACATTAGAGATCCTATGGCTGAGGCATAGGGAGTCTTACTCATCCTTTCTCTATCTTCTGCCGATGTCGGACTTTGAGTTTTACTCAAGGTCGTATTGGGCAACATGGGCAAGAACCCTTTCTTGCTATCTTCCATTCCAAACTTCTTTAGAACTTTGTCCAAATATGTACTCTGTGACAATGATATTTGGCGTTTCGATCTATCTCTGTAAATCTTTATGCCTAATATGTAAGCTGCTTCGCCAAGATCCTTCATTGAAAAACTATTATTCAAATATTCCTTGACACTATTAAGAAGGTCTACATCATTCCCAATCAACAATATGTCATCTACATATAGTATTAAGAATGCTACAGAGCTCCCACTCACTTTCTTGTAAATACAAGCTTCTCCATAAGTTTGTATAAAACCAAAAATTTTGATCACCTTATCAAAATGTTGATTCCAACTTCGGGATGCTTGCTTCAATCCATAGATGGACCGTTGAAGTTTGCATACCTTGTTAGCATCTTTAGGATCGACAAAACCTTTGGGTTGCATCATATACAACTCTTCATCAATGTCTCCATTGAGGAATGTTGTTTTGACATCCATCTGCCATATCTCATAATCATAATATGCAGCGATTGCTAACATAATCCTCACAGACTTTAGCTTCGCTACTGGTGATAAAGTCTCATCGTAGTCAACTCCTTGAATTTGTCGAAACCCTTTTGCGACAAGTCGAGCTTTATAGACGGTAACATTACCATCAACATCTGTTTTCTTCTTGAAGATCCATTTGTTCTCGACAGCCTTCCGGCCATCCGGTAAGTCCACCAAAGTCCATACTTGGTTTTCGTACATGGATCCAATCTCGGATTTCATGGCTTCTTGCCATTTATTGGAATCAGGGCTCATCATCGCTTCCTCATATGTCTCAGGGTCATCGTTGTTGTCCACCAACATGACACTCATAACGGGATCATACCAATCTGGAGTGGTACGAGTTCTCGTTGACCTCCAAGGCTCTGTAACAACTTCAACCGAAGTTTCATGATCATCATCATTAGCTTCCTCTCTAATTGGTGCAGGCACCACAGGAACTTCTTCCGGTGCTGCGCTACTCGCAATTTCGAGAGAAGTTTCGACAACCTCGTCGAGTTCTACTTTCCTTCCAGTCACTTCTTTCGAGAGAAATTCCTTCTCTAGAAAGGATCCATTCTTGGCAACGAAGATTTTGCCTTCGGATCTATGATAGAAGGTATACCCAATAGTTTCCTTCGGGTATCCTATGAAGACGCATTTTTCCGCTTTGGGTTCAAGCTTGTCCGGTTGTAACTTCTTTACATAGGCTTCGCAACCCCAAATTTTAAGGAACGACAATTTAGGTTTCTTCCCAAACCATAATTCATACGGTGTCGTTTCAACGGATTTAGACGGTGCCCTATTTAAAGTGAATGCGGCTGTTTCTAATGCATAACCCCAAAATAATAGCGGTAAATCTGTAAGTGACATCATAGAACGAACCATATCTAAGAGAGTTCGATTACGACGTTCGGACACACCATTACGATGTGGTGTTCCCGGCGGTGTCAACTGTGAAAGTATTCCACATTTCTTCAAATGCTCGCCAAACTCGTAACTTAGATATTCACCTCCAGGATCAGAACGTAGAAATTTAATCTTCTTGTTACGTTGATTCTCTACCTCACTTTGAAACTCCTTAAACTTCTCGAAAGTTTCGGAATTATGTTTCATGAAATAGATATACCCATATCTACTCAAATCATCCGTGAAGGTAAGAACATAACGATAACCACCGCGTGATGCTACACTCATTGGACCACACACATCGGTATGTATGATTTCTAATAAGTCCGTAGCTCGCTCCATCATACCAGAAAATGGAGTCTTAGTCATTTTACCCACCAGACATGCTTCGCATCTATCAAGTGATTCGAAATCAAGTGATTCAAGAAGTCCATCGGAATGGAGTTTCTTCATACGCTTCACTCCAATGTGACCAAGACGACAGTGCCACATATAGGTCGAATTATCGCTTGATTTCAAACGTTTAGCCTCAATGTTATTAATATGTGTATTTCCACTATCGAGATTCAACAAGAATAGACCATCTATCAAAGGTGCATGTGCATAAAACATATTACTCATATAAATCGAACAACCATTATTCTCGGACTTAAACAAGTAACCGTCTCGCAATAAACAAGATCCCGATATAATGTTCATGCTCAACGCAGGCACCAAATAACAATTATTTAAGTATAAAACTAATCCCGATGGTAGATGAAGGGGTAGTGTCCCGACCGCGATCACATCAACCTTTGATCCGCTTCCCACGTGCATCGTCACCTCGTTTTTCGCTAGCTTCCGTTTATTCTGCAGCACCTGTTTCGAGTTACAAATATGAGCAACCGAACCAGTATCAAATACCCAGGCACTACTACGAGTACTAGTGAGATACACATCAATAACATGTATATCAGATATACCTTTCTTCTTGATGTTGCCTTTCTTCAAATCCGCCAAGTACTTTGGGCAATTCCGCTTCCAGTGACCTTCTCCCTTGTAGTAAAAGCACTCAGTATCAGGCTTAGGTCCAGCCTTGGTCTTCTTCGCCGGCGTGGTAACTTTCTTACCACCCTTCTTGAAGTGTCCCTTCTGCTTAGACTTGCCTTTCTTGAATTTGGTGGTCTTATTGACCAACAACACTTGGTCTCTTTCTTGATCTCCACTTCTGCAGACTTTAACATAGCAAACAGTTCTGGCAACTGCTTGTTCATGTTCTGCATGTTGTAGTTCATCACAAAGTTCTTATAACTTGGTGGTAGTGATTGGAGGACACGGTAAATCCCCAAAGCATTAGGAATCACTATACCCAAGCTTTGAAGTTTGTTTGCGTGCCCAGACATCTTAAGCACATGCTCACTGACGGAGCTGCCCTCTTCCATCTTGCAGTTAAAGAACTTTTCAGAAGCCTCATAACTTTCAATTGTCGCATGAGTCTTAAAGATCAATTTGAGATCCTCGACAATATCATATGGGTCTGAATTCTCAAACCTTTTCTGAAGCTCCGATTCCAAACCATACAAGATAGCACACTGAACTATGGAGTACTGATTCTTCCGAGCAAGGTAAACATTCTTTACTTCATCGGAAGCATCAGCTGCAGGTGGGTCACCCAGCGGTGCATCCAGCACATAGGTCAAATTACCAGCTGTGAGGACAATCCTCAAATTGCGGAACCAATCCGCGAAGTTGCTTCCATTGTTTTTCAACTTTTCTTTCTCTAGGAACGCATTAAAATTGATGGTAGGGGCTGCCATTGATCTACAACATATTTGTAATAGTTTAGACTAAGTTTATGACAAATTGAGTTCAAATTAATAATAAAGTTAATCTAGGTGAACTCCCACTCAAAACAACATCCCTCACATTGTTTTAGTGATCACACGAACCAAATCCACTACAGCAACACCGATCATCACGAGAGTTGATATAGTTTCAATGGCGAACAATCGTCATGTTCATCATATCTACTATATGATTCATGCTTTACCTTTCGGTGATCCGTGTTCCGAGACCATGTCTGTACATGCTAGGCTCGTCAAGATCAAACCTTAGTTTCCGCATGAGCAAATCTGGCTTGCTCACGTTGTATACACTTGCAGAATCTAACACACCCGATCATCACGTGGTGCTTCGAAACAACAAGCTTTAGCAACGGTGCTAACTAAGGGTGAACACTTTATGACTTGAAATTCATGTGCATGAGGGATCATCTTATAATGCTACCGTCGTCTACTAAGCAATACAAGATGCATAAAGGATTAACATCACATGCAATTCATAATATGTGATATGATATGGCCTTTCTTCTTTGTGCTTCTGATCTCCATCTTCTAGCACGAACATGATCTCCATCATCACCGGCATTGCATCAAGGTCAATGACGCCTCTCCATGGTTGTCGTCCACCGGCTTCAACTATTACAACTACTTTGAATAGACACGCGGGTCTTAACATAAATTAAAGACAACCATATGGCTCCTGCCGGTTGCCAACTTACAATAAGGAACATTGCATACATCAAATATAATCACAATCGTGGCCATATCACATCACTGCACACCCCTGCAAAACAAAGTTAGACGCCTCTACTTTCTTTGCATGTTTTACGTGGTTTGGGGCTTTCAATAAGTGTCGTTCTAACTTACGAACATGAACCACAACATTGATACTAGTATTGTTAATCACCCGTTATAAATTAGATCTTAACTATGCTAGGAGAAACAGGCACCCGCAAAGCCACTTATGCAATACAAGTTGCATGTCGAGCGTGGAGCAAGTCTCATGAACGATGTCATGTAAGGTTAGCCCGGGCCGCTTCATCCCAACATACCGCAAGATGCAAAGTACACAAGAAGCAATCGACAATAAAAGCATCAACGCCCACAATGACCATTGTGTTCTACTCGTGCAACAGATCTACATATAGACACGGCTCTGATACCACTGTAGGGATTCGTAGCATGGAAAACAAAATTTTCTATCGCATATAAACAAACAAGCCAAGATCTATCTACTAGATTGTAGCAACGAGTCGATGTAATAACTTACCCTCGAAGATTCCAAAGTGTTTAACGAGAGCGGATTCTCGTGGGTGATGTAGTCGTACTCTTCCCGATCTCAAGATCGCGTAGACGATCCTTCCGGCGCTGCGTTCCGGCAGCGCTCCCGCAGTCGGTCACACGTTCGGTACTCGACGAAGACCTTCCTCTCCCTTGTTCCAGCAGGCAGCGGAGGTTGTAGCACTCTCCTTGCGATTCCGGCAGCACAACGGCGTGGTACCGGAAGTAGAGGAGAGATCTCGCAGGGCTTCGCCTTAAGCCGGAGCGAGTATGGTGGAGTATGAGAGAGCTCCTCGGCGATCTAGGTTTTAGACACACCAAGGAGGAGAGGCTAGAGCCGGCGTCTAGGGTTCCGGGGTCCCCAAGTCGGCGGCTAGGGCAAAACCCTAGGGGGGCGGCGGCGGCTATGGTGGTAGGCGCCAAGCTAGGGTTTGAGGAGAGGTACTTGTGTGTTCTAGGAGGGGTCCCTGCCCCTCCTTATATAGGTGGAGGGGCCGGCGGCCAAGGGGAGGGAGGGGAGTCCTTTCCCAACTCGGCTTGGAGGGGGAGCCGCCGGTTGGAGGAGGGATTCCCTCCCCAACTCGGTTTCCCACTTCCTCCTCTTTTCCTCTTTCCAAATTTCGCCGTTTGACTTTTCAATTTAGCCGTTTGACTTTTCAAACTAGGATTTGAATTAATCCTTTATTTGGAACAGCGATGACACTTAGTACATGATGCAATCATACCAACTTGATACAACACATTCATGTACCTTTCCCCTCCGGAGTGCCGGACATTCAGGAACATTCTAGAACATTCCCGATGAAAATACCGGAATCATTCCCCAACTCCGAAACAGGACTTTTCTTATATGAATCTTATTCTCCGGACCATTACGGATCACCTCGTGATATCCCGGATCCCATCCGAGACTCCGAACAACATTCGGTCTCTTTCTCATTCATTCCATAACTACTCAAACAACGTCGAATCCTTAAGTGTGTCTCCCTACGGTTCGTGAATTATGCGGACATGATCGATACACTTCTCCGAACAATAACCAATAGAGGAATCTGGAAATTCATATGGCTCCCACATATTTCTATGATTACTTTGCGATCGAATGAACCACTTACATACGATACCAATTTCCCTTTGTCTCACGATAGTTTATTTATCCGAGGTTATGATCGTCGGTATCTCTGCATACCTAGTTCAACCTCGTTACCGATAAGTACTCTTTTCTCGTTCCCGTGATATGTGATCCCTTGTGAGCCAGTCACATGCTTGCAAGCTAATTGGATGACATTCCACCGATAGGGCCCAGAGTATACCTATCCGTCATATGGATGGATAAATCCCACTCTTGATCCATGTGTCTCAACCAATACTTTCCGAACACTCAATGCCACCTTTATAGCCACCCAGTTACGGTGTGGTGTTTGATGTCATCAAAGCATCCATCCGGTAAAGGTGATATGCATGATCTCATGGTCGAAGGAATTAGGTTACTATGTATCAGAAAGCATATAGCAATTGAACTATTGAAATGACTTGATCTTTATGCTACGCTTATCTATAGGAGTATGTCCACCATATCATTCTCCTAACGATATGATCTTGTTGTTGATAACATCTCAATGTTCATGATAGGGAAACCACAATCATTTATCAACCAACAAGCTAGTGATGTATAGAGGCTATACTAGGGACTTCAAATTAAGTTTACAAATCACACAAGTATCAATGTTTCCTTGTTAATACTATTATAGCATGAATGTAAACATTTATCATAAACACAAAGATATAATAATAACTACATTTATTATTGCCTCTAGGGCATATCTCCAACACCGAAAACACCTCCGCGGTGATAAAATTCGGATGCTGTGTCTGCGATGCAAAGATAAGACCTACAGATATCATCTGATGGCCTGGTAACGCACATGCCTGCGCTCTGCTAGTATAAACCCGTGCCAACATGCGCGATAAAAAATCCTGACGGACACGTTGGGTACATCAATTGAATTCACTGGAATTCCACTCCTGTAAGTCCTCCGCGGCCTGAGTCGAATTACGCCAGCATATGTTCCGGGTTCAAGTCGAGGGACTTGAATCTGAAGAAAGATCGTGTTGTTTTGTCCTAAGATAGTTAACTGATCCTGATCCGTCGGGAGAGTCAGGCACACGCATCAATAATTCCTACACATTCTCTTGAAAGATAGAGTTGCACCCGAAGGATTAAAGAGTCCTCAGCCGAATCTACGATTCGACTGAACACTCGGGGGCTACTGACATGGTTATATCCCGCGGGTACACGATCTCAGCATACCTGGTCCAGCCCAAGAAAGGCCCACGGCAAATATGCGCCGGCCCATGAAGATTTTCGGGTGGCCAAAGCCCATGACGCCTTCGGATCTTGGAGAGCAAGACTAGAGTAGATAGGAAATTCAAAGGGTAAACCCTAGAACCTGTAACCGACTAGATCTGTGCCTAGGACCTGCCTAAGTCTATATAAAGGTCAGGAGGGCACGACCTAGATCTCTCCCTCATACTTCCGCATAACGCACCTTCACGCCAGATCGCATCTGCGCACCCCTGTAATCACCGGTTCCGCTGTAATCAAAGAGCAGACAAGCAGGAGTAGAGTTTTCCCTCCGAAGGCCTGAATCTGGGTAAACCTCGTGTCCCGTATTACTTGTTTGCTAACCGTTCCGTGATCTCCAGTATCCCCATCTTCTCCAAAACCTAAGTCCATAACAATGGGCATTGACGAGATCAAACCTCGTCAGGTGATGTCTCTGACGATGTCATTTTTGCTATATTAGATTTTTTTTGCTACAATCGTTTTGTGGTTTTGCTATAATAACATAATTTTTTTGCTACGCGTTATCCGGCAAGATACTCCGACGAAAGTGTCCGGTAAAATCGGTTTTGCTACATTAGTATTTGTTTTTGCTACATTAGTATTTGTTTTTGCTACACCGTCACCGGCGAGGTCTCCGGCAAACTCTCAGGCGAGGTCTAGTCTGTTTTTCTATTTTTATGCTGAACCGTTTTCTGCTACATGTAGCAAAAACAGGACTATTTATAGCAAAAACGGATATATTTATAGCAAACATGAAATTTTAAAGATTTTTTAAAGAACATGTGTCAGCAGAAAGATCCAAAAGATTCTAAGAAAATATCCCGGAAGAAGCGTGGTACTGCATGAGAATCACCGATTCTCCGTCCCACAATGGGTAGAGTATAGCAGCGAGCGAGGACGCCGCGTGCAGCAGCTCATTCATGAGCTGACTCAATGCGGCCCATTAACAGGTACAGTTTCATTTTTTTTCCATTTTTTGTTTCTACGGTAATAAATAAGCTCAATTTTTTGAAAAAAAAAATCCAAACTTGAATTTGAAGAATATTCAAATTTGAAAATAATTAAAATTGATAAATGTTTACAATAAAAATGTTTATATTTTCAAAAATCTGATTTTGAAAAGATGTTTAAATTTGAATTTTTTTAGATATAAAATATTCAAAATTTGAAATTGTTCAGAGCTAAAAAAATGTCGAATTCAAATTGTTGATATCTATTACTCCCTCTGTTCAGAAATATAAGACATTTTAGCTTTGTAAATTGAATATATCTAGACTTACGGAGTGAACCTATACACTAAAATGCGTCTAGACATATTCATTTCATAAAGTTAAAATGTCTTATATTTCTAAGTGGAGAGCGTATATACTAAAAACAATATAAGGATGCTTTTCAAGGCACTAGGTTGATCTACATCACCTAAATTATATACTCCCTCCGTCCCAAAATAGATGTCTCAAATTTATCAAAATTTAGATGAATCTAGACACTATTTAGTATATAGATTTATTCAAAATTTAAAAAACCTAAAACATCTATTCTTATTCTTAGACGGAGGGAGTATTAAAATTGAGACAAAGAGGATGTTTCTCACGATTTGGCTATCTGGTCAGTCTATTTTGCTGTTTCCCATAGCCGGATGCAAATGAAATCCTGAATTGGGCCGAATATCCCCGAGGACGCTCCACTGGACGTCAATTTGGGTTACTATAGTTACTTGGGCCCCGAAAAAGGCCCATGACTCGGTTAGTTAGTCAAGAAGTGAAACAAAATCTGGCCTAACAGAATACAAAGTGAGCAGCCGCGATGTATTCCTCGAGCGTCAACATGGGAGATCGAGCGCGGGGCAATCCGTCTAGAAGCACATCGATCTGCGATGCTGCATGCTAACGCCATGCTCCTGGTGCCCTCTCTGTCACTAGGCTGACGCGTTGACTCAACCAATTCCGTCCTAGAGAGTAGTAGGCTCCATGTCCATGAGAGGTAGTAGGCTCCTGGTGTCCTCGTCAGAGGGAGCAGGGGAGCCATGAGAGGTACTCCCTTTATTCCATATTAGGTTGTACATAGCAAGTCAAATTATGCAAAGTTTGATCAAGATTATTCAAAATAATATAGATTTGTATGATATAAAATTTATATCTATCTGTCTACTATATAATTTTCGTTGAGGTGGTTTTCGTTCGTGATAGACCTTCGTCCGTCGTCCGCCTTGCAATACATCGCTAAAAAAACTGCAATCCGATCGCTATAAAAACCCGTTACCGATAGGTACATATCTTTATCTCCGTCGTGTGCAGGCCAGACACGGCAGCAGAGTTGAAGCGAGCGGAAGCCAGAGAGCCACCCCCTTCTTGATTTGTTTTGTGGTTGGTGGCCACCATGAAGACTCTCGGGAAAAGCTCATCTTATACTAAAAATTTGCACATAGTAATGCAGGCAGCGGTGCATACTAAGTTGGAGGAAGTGCAGGCCTGCGGATGCCAGTACATATAGGTCGTGTTAGTCACCACTGAGTTCGAAGCAACACGGGATCGCAAGAAACCTTCATCACAGCTGCCGGCGTGGTCCGATCCCTCGCCATCATCTTCAAAGGCACCGGTACAGTAGAGAATAAGAGCATTAACCGCCGTCAATTGCTGAAAAGAACATTACGAGGCTTACTTGTTACTAATTGCACATCATGCCTTTATCCCCCTACGTTTCTTCAACCCAGAGAAAGAAAAATGCCTTCTTCATGTGTGTAAATAGTCTTTTTCTAAAGAGCATGTATCTAGCCACGTTTTATTTTGTATGTTCGGAGGAAACTGGGTGAATTTACACATAAAAGGGTCTAGATATATCTATTTCGTAAAAAGTTTAAACATGTTTGATTACTTCAAGTAGTTTCTGAAATTTTTGCCAGCCATCAAGAAGAGGGGGCAAAAGGGGTTTCAGTTCAAGTGATTGTTTTGGTGTCTTTTTCTCGTCAGATTTTGCGCTATGTCAACATGTTGTCCACGTATGTGTAATGAGAAGTTAAGCGGTTTAGTGAATCATACACGATATGAGCAATTTAGATTTGTTTGTTTTATGATTATTCCCCATACACCTGGTTTACGTCTTTGCATCGTTATTCTCTGACTCTCCATTCAAGGTTCCGTTCATGGGTGCAGACAGGCACGACCGTTCTGCTTTGCTTTTCTCATGCGCAATTGCTGGGTTCTGAAGATGACCAAAAATCATCTTATACAACGATCTACTCTTACGGGTCAAAATTGTAGTCAATCCTAATTAGTGTGTGCATGTTTAACTTTACGATCGTCGCTATTAAACAAACAATATAGTATTTCTTACCACATGAAGTTTGCTGAAGTTATTTGGATATGTTGCGAGCTTGGAAGGGAGCATCTGCTCCCTGTCTCCTATTTAAATGAAGATGCCATTCAAGGTTCCAAAAACTTCAGTTTTTTTAATTGACCTGTTTGCTTTTTCATTTCTTTCAAATATAACTACGAATTTCTTTTCCATACAAATATTGGAGAACGAGACACACGACCCTGCAAAGCTCATGAAAAACTAAAAAAATACTGGTTTGATGCAATGTGGCACCGTAGCAACGCACGGGTTTTATGCTAGTACCTAATAATAAGCACGAAGTGTTTCTTTCGGTCCAACACTTTTTTGGATAATTTTGTCCCTAACAGTTTAGGTGTATTACCCACCATGCCACACATAAGTCACGTAATTGTTCAATTGTTTTTTTTGGACATACTACACCCTTTACCACCGCATAGCAGAGTCCGGCATGAACTCGATTGTACTTTCCTTTGTCCACACTTCACACGATCCGATAGGATTTCAAATCAACGTAACGGCCAACGTGAGATAAAAGATAGCCCGGCCCACGATCGCACCCCCAAACCCTAGAGTTCTGATGCTCCGGAACAAAACGAAGAACAGATCGAGGGCTAAATTAAGAGTCAGAGAGAACCGAGCGGAAGCCAGAGAGCCGCCCCCTTCTTGATTTGATTTGTGGTTCTAAGCCACCATGGCGATTATGGTAGGGCTCGAGTAGTGGCAGAAGGATGGGCGCTTGTAGACCTTGCCGCCCGGTACGTTCCCCTTGTCAGAGATCGATGCCGGCGGCCGTATTGTGCCGCACGACTCCCGTTGTCCGAAACTGACTCCAGGTCTTCTCCTTCCCTTCCAATTCCGTGTCCGCGGCGGCCAAGACGGAGGCGTCAAGGATAGGAGATGCACAGACCTCGCGGGTCAAGTTGATGCGAGTACTATGGCTGAGCAAGATGGAAGCAACATGTCGATGCATGCAATCGGTGGTGATTGGACGTCTAACGTCCGACCATGGAGCTTACCGGTACTATCACTAGCTACTGCTGGAAGGAGGTGCCATGAGGAGCTAGGCGTTCAGTCTTGTCAGGTTTGCCGGCGAGGCGTCCGACGAAGTACACGCCGGCTCTTCGATGTCGCTCCAGGATCTTGGCATACACCACGGACCATCCATGTCATCCTTTCCCCAAATGACCAAAGCCCTACGCGGCGATGGATGCGACACAGAAGCCAGCCTCCTCCTCTAGAGTTTGCGGCCGGCGGCGCGGTAGTGTCAGGGGAATATCAGGTGGAGCTCGACGGTGCAGGATAACCGAGCATATGCGATGCAGGACCCGGACCAGCACGCGGGGACAGTGTTGAGGGAAAGGACGACGGCTGGTCACGTGGTGTTCTCGTAACACAGACAAGGCCGGACAGAGTGTCTTAGAGGGCAGCATAGCAAGAAACCAGTGATACTTTCCGGGAGACAAGGACCCATCAAGAAGGCCATGAAGGAGGACGTTGATCTTATCTGTACTGATGGTGGCCGCCAGTGGGGTTTCCATGGACGCCGGTGGCGGGTTCCGACCTTAGGGGTACGTAGATTTAGGTGAAGACGACTACAGAGCAGCGAGCAGTGGCATGACAGCATGAATAAACTATTAGCAAAACAGAGATATCAGCTAGCGACAAACAGAAATAGCAGGGAGAGCTCATGGGAAAAACTAGGCTTGAACATAAAGCAAGCTAGAGGATCAACAAAAATACAGAGCTAGCGAACGATTTTTTTAATAAGTACATAGCTTGATTCCCGAGTACTTTGTTGCTGCGCTGAATTAACGATACGGGAGTTGTTTAGTTATACCTCAGGTAATTCATTGTTCACATCTCTGATTTTATACTAATTTTTGGCTCATATTTTTGGCTCATATATGATATAAAAAATAATGTGTAATTTTTGACATTTATCAGGATCCAATGATTATATTGTTGTGTTTTCATCCTTTTTTATATCATATGAGTACATTTTTTACATGAATTTTGCAGGTGTGGAATAGAATGTTTTCTCGAACCGTAGCAACGCACGGGCATTCCGCTAGTAATATAAAAATATACACTAAGCCAATTCTAATAATATTATTTTTGTATTATATAAATTCATATTTATATCAAACTATTTAATCAAATATTGCAAAGTTTAACTTTGATAAAACCTTATACGCAATGTAAATTGGGACGTAGGGAGTAGTAGGCTCCATGTTTCTTAGCATGCGGCCTGGAATGTGGTGGTGCATGCCAGGAGTGGCGGCCATCGGAGCTGGTGAGGCAGGGAGTCTCAAGTTCATACCCCCCAATAAAAGGACATTGGGCCGCATATTTTCTCTGCACAGGTCCGTTTCTCTCTTGATTTTTATCAAAGCCACTCATTTTCTTCCACCGAAAGTTGATTGGTATCCCAATATGTAAATGGCATCAGAATTTAAGAAAGAGTTATCCGATGTAGTCTGAAAGAGATTTTAACAAGTGAACTTAGTACAGATTGACAAAGAATTGCTCGGTTGATAAAAAGTCTGCTGCATGATTCCAATCTTATTATTCCATCTTGCATCTAATAGTATGCTTGAATATTTAATAGATATATTTCTTTTTAATAGAAACCAACCAAAGAGAGGATATGTGCAACCTGTATATTCTATGCTGCTAAATTCTTGGAGATGGTACATGAAGAGTATGTTTTCCTTAAAAATCATACGTGTTTAAGTTCAACTTTCAATAGTTCAACACCCTTTTTTCTCTATCAAAATTTTAGAAATGATGAATGTATAGGTTTGTTTATATCTAGATTTTTCCCGTAAAATTTCTTTATAGTGTACTAAACTTACGTTTGATTCCATCTCTGACAGGTATTCGGATCTATAGTTTACATTTAAGATTTTGATCAGCCGATGATTAGTGCAATGGCATAAAGTGCCAAGGCAAGGTACTATTTACAGTACAATTTGCTTATATAATTTTGTACTCATGATGCAAGGCAGGAAGACTATGCAGTTCATCACTAATTATGAGAAAACTGAAAAATATATTAGATGTTGATTGTTGATGTGGTAAATAGTCTGCTGCCAAGAGGGATAGCTGCCACCCTATGTCATCCAATCCATGTCATTGAGATACGTGTCAATACACTTAAAAGGGTAGATGATTAATCCATTTGTGATAAGGCTGACAAAGGACATCATGTCAGATGGCATCAGAGCACGGACAAAAACCTCCCCGTCAACCCATTGTCTCCTCGATATATGTGTGTTATTGTTGTGTATCGCTAAGATCGGCTATAAATATTACCATATTTTTTTCGAATCTATCAAGCTAGATAGTTGTACTCGTTAGCATGGATGTTTGGTAGATGTGAGTGGTTTATATAAGCAACCATAAACAAGTTAGCGAGTCATATAAGCTAGTTTGTTTAAGCTAGCTTGTTGTTGCTTGATCACGTGAACAAGCTAGTCATGGACACATAATGAAACTAGCTAGTCAGAACCCTGCTAGATTGGGCATTACAGTCGTCGCATCATGCAGCAGATGACATGCACTATACTGCCAGATTTATTCATAAACAAAATGATAAAAATCTCTATGGTCGCCAATCCAACCATGCAAAAAGACTGCCGACACAACATGACTTGCTATGCTTGACACAGTCTAGCGCTGCATGCAGACTACTGACACAACCCGGCGGTCCAAGAAAACTCTAATTATCTATTAGGGCCACACAGCCGGTAAACAACAAAATGACAGCCGGACCGGTGTAGATATCTACACACATCGTACGGTGCTGGCTGGGGGACAACTATCCCCCTTGGCAACAAATCCACACTCTTGTTGAGGTAAGCAGACATACAGTATAACTATTTGCAGCAACTAGAGTTCGTGACATCCTAATCACCCTCAATTCATTTCATAAAATCTCGGTGTCTGGTTGGATTTATTTGATCGTCAAGTTCTTGATCTGACTATTTACAATAACTGCTAGTCAATTGATGGCTGTGAAATATAGCCATCCACGTCTGTATTTAAACTAGATGTTATTTATATATTTGATGAAATATCTCTCTAAAACCTACCACTAATGCCTAATGATCAAAGGGGTATGCAATCCTTTCTTACTATTTATTTCCGCGCGAATAATGACGTATAATGATGGGAATCACTATATAAATGTCAAAGATACGAGATTTCCAACACGTCAAAGAAATCAGGAGCCGTGAAGTGAATGCTGAAGCTTTAACGACCAACTATACGGCGGGAATTTTATTCCGGCCGTATAGTTGGCATCGACTCCATTAGGTCAAACAGAACAACTTTCGTGAAGGGACCCCTATATAAAGAGGCTTCGGACGACAGGAAACAACGCTTATTTTTGACCCCAACTCTTCCTGCCACCAGAAGCCGCCACGCTGGAGGAATAGATCTATATCTAAACCCTTCTCCACCACCATAGCCATCTTCCACCACTTGTAATAGTAGTTCTCTTCTCCAATTGGCAACATTATAAGACTATTTGCTATCAACCTTATGATCTCTATTATAATGTTTATGATTGTTGATTTTATCTCTATTTGTGAGTAATTCTCTTGGGCTAAGGGCTTCGACCTAGCCATGTAGCTTTTGTGCATGTTATTTATCATAGATGGGATCATGTATTAGTTTGTATGACATAATGATTGTAGTACCCTCCCTTGCCTCAATCTAAGGACTTGTCAAGTACCCAAGACCCGAGGATTGATCCAGATAAAGAGAGTGTGAGTAATGACTGATCTGCAGGATGGGAACCCCAGTGACAGAAGGGATAGTACGGTTGTATGTGAGGAATTAACGGTGACATCACTAAGCATATCATTAGTTCTCTTTCTTCTATGGATGAGACTAATAGGTTATTGCTATAAGCGGTTGTGGAGGCGATATCAATTATAGATGCACTGTCCACATATAATTATCTTGCTCTAACAATTACATGCATATTTTATTATTATCTATTATTTCCATCAGATGTTTTGCACAGCTACCGGTGAAAACCAAAGACCCTATACACGCTTTGGACTATGTGTCATATGTATGGCTCCACTATTGATATTAATAGATTCTTTTAAATGGAAAAAAGGAAATACTGAAAGAGAATCTTAGAAATATATAGTAGAAAAGAAAAGACTAGAATTGTTCAACTTAGGCATATAGAGGATATACGTGTTATGGTTGTATTTTTTGCTTGTTAAATAATATAGTTCTTAAGTATTGGATACTAAATTTGTTGGTGTGATTCGTCATATTAAACCACACAATTCATGAACTACTATGGCCTAAGTAACTAGCAAAAGAATATGTGATGATATTCATCGACAACAAATAAAGAGTTATTGTGTTACTCGTTGATATCAAAGCTTACCTTCAAGATTTGTTTTATCAGGTATTATGAGAACAAAAGGTTGTTCAAATAATTTCTGTATTCCATAAAAGATGGATGATATACAAGTCTAGTTGGAGAAATCACATCCATAAAACTAATGCTAAAAATGTCGAAAGACTGATTGAAAGATTACTTAAGAAGTGACATCGCTGTTTAAATTATAATGGAAAGAAAACATGAAGAAACTCCATGTGAATGGAATTTTTGGAGTCTTTTGATTTCGATCAAATGACGCTTGTGAAACTTTCCTAAAGATAATTAAAACCCATTTCATAGGCCAAAAGGGAACGGATGACTAGCTTATTGGAATTTGTACATATTTGATGTATGAAGCCCATTATGTGTAGTCGAGAGCGATGGATTTCAACTTTATATGCTTTCTTCGAAAATTTTAGTGAATATATGTATATTTACTTAAATAAGGATTAAGTATGAAACATTTAAAAAAGTTCAAAGACTTTCAAGATGAAGTGGAAAATCATTGTAACAAGAAAATAAATAGTTTATGATTTGATCATAAAGGAAGATATTTTAAGTTACACAGTTTAGCGGAACACCTAAGATTCTAGGAATCGTTCCATGGATTTGCATTCCTCGAAACACCATAAGAGCATGGAGTGTTCGATATATGTAATAAAACCTTGTTTGACATGGTAACATCAAAGGTGTGTGAGTTATAAAACTGCCATTTTATTTTAAAGATTAAAGCTTTAGGGACTACCGCTTTTACACTGAAAAGAGCTCCATCATGATCCGTTGAAATGACATCATATGAGTTATGGTTTGGGGTAAAACTCAAGTTGTCCTTTCTTAAACGTTGGTTTGCTATGCATAAGTAAATGTTTACAACCAAAGTCGAATGAGCATGTCTTTGTAGGTTATTTCAAATAACCGTTAAGTATTCCTCCATAACACCGAAGACAAAAGTGTTTGTTGCTTAGAACCTCGAGTTTCTTAAGAAGGAATTTTTCGTGAAAAGTTAAGTGGGAGGACAATAGAACTTTGATAAGGATAAAAGGCCCTTAGCTATTTGTGTTGAGTTGCGAAGCACCGGGAAGCATTCCGGAGGCAGCAACAATGCTCATGGCTCACGTGTCTCAAAGGTTATGGTCACGGAGGTCTAGGTTCATATTGAACCAAGGAGGTCGGGAAACAATCAAATAATAAGATTTGAGAGTAAATCATTGTTGTTTGACAATGATGAACCGGCTATATGCAAAGAAGCAATGATGGGCCCTGACTCCGTCAGATGGCTTTAAGCCATAGAATTTGTGATAGTTTCATACACGAGAAATCAAGCTTTGAACTTGGAAGACCCTTTGTAAGGTGTATAACCTTATAATTGTATTTGGATCTATAAATAAATAGACATGGATGTTTCACATCTATGAAATAGTCCACATGTTGGGACATAGTTCACGACAATGTTCAAGCAGTTGATTATGACAAGATTTGATCTTTCATAGCGATATTTAGTCTAGACAGATTAATATAGCAACCACTACATATAATTCTGTTATATGGTAGTTGAACAAACAAAACAAAGTTCTTTTAATAGAATTGTTACCTAGGACGTGTACATAACACGATCCAAAGGGTTTTGTTAATTCAAAGGATGCTAAAAGTGTATGCACACTTCAATGGTTGAAATAAGCATCCCAGAGTTGGAATCTTCACCATGATGAAACTGTTAAAATAGTTTAATCTCATCAGAGATGATGAAGATGCTTGCATTTGCAATAAATTAAGTGAGAATGCTAAGACATATTTCTAATACATTATGTGGAAGACATATTGTTGATTGGAAATGATGTATCTTTTGTTGACACAGGTTAAGAATTTCATCTCGATGAAAGACTTAGGCAAAACCCGAATATTAGGCATCAATGTCTATACGGATAGATTTAGGCGCTAATACGGTTGTGCCAAATGTACATAGATGAGATATTGAAAGAGTTTAGTATGGAAATGACAATAAAGGTTCTTGCCACACAGAAAGGATTAAATCGAAATTCAAGTGTCTCGACGCTTGATAAGTGAAACAAAGATTCGAGTATTTTTGATACTTGATGAATAAAATCACAAAGAGAATTTTAACCATAATGTGATATGTAACACCCCCGGTCACTCCGGACCAACGACTGTCACTTCTGCCAGCTCAATAGGATCTCTAGACTAACTCCACAGACCAACACTAGTCTTTTCTGCGCACTTTGTCCTCACTCGTGCGCACCCCGTACCCACTTTCCAGTTGGTTACCCATCCTAGAATTGTACTAGGCCAAGCACGCTTAACCTTAGAGTTTTTTTCGAATGAGCTTTCGGAAAAGAAGTTGCAACTTGTTGGTATGGGTTTCCTATCAATCCTATTGATCCATGCGCCAAGGTCTCACATACACCCACCCTTAGAAGATCGACGTCCTCGTCGATCAACCACAAGCCAGGAAAGTCCCCTCTTGGCACACGTCTGTGCGTCCAGTGCCGGCACATTGCCATGCCGTGTCCACTCCGGGACACATGCGCCATGCTACATATGTTCGCCACTGACCCGCACACGCCCATGTAACCGCGAGGGTTGGCTCTGATACCACTTGTAACACCCCCGGTCACTCTGGACCGATGGCTGTCACTTCTGGCAGCTCAATATGATCTCTAGACTAACTCCACAGACCAACACTAGTCTTTTCTGCGCACTTTGTCCTCACTCGTGCGCACCGGGTACCTACTTCCCGGTCAGTCACCCATCCTATAATTGCTTTAGGCCAAGCACGCTTAACCTTAGAGTTCTTTTCGAATGAGCTTTAGAAAAGGAAGTTGCAACTTGTTGGTATGGGTTTCCTATCAATCCTATTGAGCCATACGCCAGGGTCTCACAGACATGTACACATCCAGATATGTCCTATGCTCTAAATATTATGAACATATACCAGAATGATTCATAAGATGATTATTGGACGATAGTAAAGATATTCTTATGATCTTTTGAAAGAATTAAGAATATATTAATTTTGTAGATGTGACAAATAGATGGTTAGTTCATTGTAAAAGTACTACATTGATACTAGTTTTGTCACAAAATACAAATTAAGTTTATCTCAATCTAAACTAAGGGTGGCACAATATAATGGAAAGTAAGTTCCATAATGGATTTGGATGAGTTCCAAAATTAATACATCGTGATAGATACTACAACAAAAGGCTAGTATATGACTGCTATTATAGCAACAAAAGAGGGCATTTGTGTCAAGTAGTTTATTATATCTTTGTGTTTATGATGAATGTTTGCATAACATGCTATAATTTTATTAATCGAAAACATTAAATACTTGTGTGTTTTGTAAACATAAAAGAGTCCCTAGTAAGCCTCTTGTTAAACTAGCTTGTTGGTTAATATATGATCATGGTTTCCTGATCATGAACATTGAGATGTTATTAACAACAAGGTCATATCATTAGGAGAATGATGTGATGGACATACTCCTATAGTTAAGCGTAGCATAATATCAAGTCATTTTAATAGTTCACTTGTTATAAGCTTTCTATACATAGTAACCTAAATCCTTCGACCATGAGATCATGTTAATCACCATCACCAGATGGATACTTTGATGACATCAAACACCACTTCGTATCTGGGTGGTTATTGGTATGTCCAAAACGTATCTACTTTCTCGAACACTTTGCTATTGTTTCTTCTCTAAACTTGTGTGATTTGGATACAACTAACACAGACTGACGTTGTTTTCAGCAGAATTACCTTGGTGTCTTGTTTTTGTGCAGAAAATGAACTATCAGGAAAAATCCCGGAAATATGCCAAAAATTATATTTCTCCAGAAGATCCACGAAGCCAGAAGAAGAGACGGAGGGGAGGCCTGGGGGGCCCAGACCCACCCCAGGCACGGGCCCACCTGACCCCGCGCCTGGAGGGGGTTTGGCCACCCCAGCCAGCTCCTCGGCCTCCCTCTGCGCCTATAAGTTGCCCTTCTCCCTAAAAACCGGGGTGTAGGGGTCGATAGTTTTCCAGAAAGAGTTCCGCTCCGCCGCCACCACCAGAAACCAAGATTCGGATCCAGAAACTCCGTTCTGGCACCCTGCCAGGACGGGGAATTTGGAGAGGATCATCACCATCGTCATCACCAACGCATCTCCATTAACCACCGATGTTTCCCTCATCCATGAGTGAGTAATCCCCCGGTGTAGGCTTGGGGATGGTAGGGATTGGATGAGTTCTATCATGTAATCGAATAATATTGTTAGGGCATAGTTCCTAGTATCTCTTGTGCTATTTGACTTTGTTGCAACTTGTTGTGCTTAATGCTTGTCACTAGGTCCCGAGTGCCATGATCTTAGATCTGAACTTATTATTGAATCATTATGATAGTATTATTTGTGATCTTATTTGCAAGTTGTGTACACATATCA
Organism: Avena atlantica; assembly: GCA_910589765.1. NCBI lineage: Eukaryota > Viridiplantae > Streptophyta > Magnoliopsida > Poales > Poaceae > Avena > Avena atlantica. The sequence goes on along the minus strand of OU342739.1, from coordinate 487,804,440 downwards.
TTGTCCGGATCCAAAGGCCCCAAAGTGATAATAATTGGGGCAACCGGAGGGGATGGCTGTTGTGTGAGGATCACGTGTGTTCACAGAGTGTTAAATGCTTTGCTCCGGTGCTCTATTAAAAGGAGCACCTTAATTGCCAGTAGTTCCCTAGAGGCCCCGCTGCCACGGGCTGGCTGGACAGAAGATGTTGTGCAAGTTCTCATTGCGAGCACGTATGACTATATTTGGAGCACATGCCGAGGATTGTTTAGTACTTGGATGCTTGTTATTATTTATCTGCAATGCCCTAGATCTTGAAGTTGCATGTTTAGACTCGTCCATGCAGCGCCCGTCCATCCATCCCTATGCCTACCGCACTCGAATCCTACTGTTATCGTTACTGTTACTATTGCTCATGTTTCACTGTTGATATTGCTGTTGCTACTACAAACTGTTGCTACTGATAAACTTCTGTGAGCAAGAACTATTTCCAGGTGCAACTGAACTGACAACTCAGTTGTTAAGGCTTGCAATTATCCTTTGGATCCCCTTGTGTCGAATCAATAAATTTGGTAATACTACCCGCGAAGACTGTTGCGATCCCCTATACTTGTGGGTCATCAGTTATAAAGGTGGCATTGAGTATTCAGAAAGTATGTGTTGAGGCTCATGGATCAAGAGTGGGATTTGTCCATCCATATGACGGATAGATATACTCTGGGACCTTTCGGTGGAATTTCATTCAATTGTCTTGCAAGCATGTGACTAGCTCACAAGGGATCACATATCACAGGAACGAGTAAAGAGTGCTTATCGGTAACGAGGTTGAACTAGGTATGCAGAGATACCGACGATCAAACCCCGGATAAGTAAAGTATCACGAGACAAAAGGGAAATTGGTATCGTATCTAAATGGTTCATTCGATCATGAAGTAATCTAGAAATATGTGGGAGCCATATGAATTTCCAGATTCCTCTATTGGTTTTTGATCGGAGAAGAGTCTCGATCATGTATGCATAATTCATGAACCATAGGGAGACATACTGAAGGATTCAATGTTGTTTAGTAGATATGGAATGTGAGTAAAGAGACCGAATGTAGTTTGGAGTCTCGGATGGGATCCAGTATATCACGAGGAGATCCGGAGAATAAGATTCATATAAGGAAAGTCCAATTCCGGAGTTCGGGAATGGTTTGGTATTTTCACTGGAATGTTCTAGAAAGGTCTAGAAGGTCCATCGATCTGGAAGGGGAAAGATACGTGGATGTGTTATGACAAAGTGGAATGGTTGCATCATGTCCTAGGTCACTTGGCTGGACACTTGGAAGAGAGAAATCAAACTCTAATTTGAAAGTCAAAAATGCAGTTTGAAAAGGTCAATCTGGGACAATGGTTTCCAAGTGGAGGGAGGGAAGGATTCCTACCTAAGGGAGGAATCCTCCCACTCCTTGTCACCGGCCACATCAAGTGGTGTTGGGGGAGGATTCCCCCCTTGGAGCCTCCCCATCTATAAAAGGAGGGGTAGCCCTACCCCTTACCACAAACCCTAGCCAAGGCGCCACCCTCTCTTGCCGCCGCCACCTAGGGTTCCTCATCTAGTCGCCGAGTTAGGGGCTAAACCCTAGCCCCTATCCGTCAGCCACACGACCTCTCGGTGCCCTCTAAACCCTAGATTGCTAAGGCCCTCTTCTAATCCACCATACTCGCTCCGGCTTAGGCGAAGCCCTGTGGGATCTCACCTCTAAACTCCGATACCACGCCGTCGTGCTGCCGGAATCGCAAGGAGAGAGATACAACCTCTGCTGCCTGCTGGAACAAGGGAGAGGAAGGTCTTTATTGAGTACCATATGTGTGACCGACTGCGGGAGCACTGCTGGAATGCGGAACCGGATGGATTATCTACGCGATATTGAGATCGGCAAGTGAATGACTACATCACCCACGAGAATCCGCTCACGTTAACTGCTTTGGATCTTTGAGGGTTAGTACTCTATCGACTCATTGCTATAATCTACTAGATAGATCTTGGCTTGTGTGTGTTCATGTGATAGAATTTTTTTGTTTTCCATGCTATGAACCCCTACTGAAGGAGATGGCAACTATACGGCGGGAACTATACGGCCGGAAAAATATTCTCGTCGTATAGTTGCTCGTTAAAGCTTCAGTAAACTCCCCCCAATTGCTTTCAAAAAGAGACTTGTTTGTTTTTGTATGAAAGTTATGTTTTGCTGTTAAATCCCTCTGCTGATGTTCAGAACCCGAAACACACATTAAAAACCAAGTTTTCTTTGCTACCGGAGTATTAGCGTTAGTTAAAGCTAGAAAACCATCAAATCTAAACGAAAACCATCGATAGAAACCATAAAAAATGTGTCAAATCTCACAGCTATCAATGAGTGGATACCTAGACATAACGCGAGAATTGTTTGCATTTTCTTTTCACTGGTCACACAACTTCAGATTTTGATTCCACATATATTTTCCACTATTTGATCTATCCATGTGGATGTAGATAAGGGCAGTGATCTAATCGATCTGCATTTGCAAATGTATCTCTCCTTATTTGTCATGTTTACTCAAATTCCTGATTGGTTAATGATTTTTACTCCCTCCATTTCAAAATATAAGGTGTTTTAGGTCTGTGAAGAAAATATATCTAGACTTATTTTAGTGTGCAGATTCATTTTAAACCTGAGTAAACCTACATATTAAAAGATATCTATATATATTTATTTTATAAAGCTAAAATATCTTATATTTTAAAGCGGAGGGAGTAGTTGCTGGTGAGGGAAGGAAGTGGAGGATCAAGAAGCATAAATTGCTACTCTACGCAGGTGTATGCGAGGATTTTGTTACTGTTCCATCGTTAAATCGGAAAAACAGAGGACGACACAGTCTTCCAATCCCCAACCCGCTGCCACCATCGATCTACAATCTACGGCGAGCGGTAGCACCTAAATCATCTAGAGGTAGGATGGAAGCACCCGCTTCAGATTCCCTCGGAACCGATATCCGGCCCCAGCCATCGCCTGAGGTCGCTGCGGCGTCTCGGGCAAGGACTGTGCGTTGCGCGGGCGCTCGAGGTCACGCATCCGCCCGTGCATGTGTGGCCTGCGCATGGTTCAGGTACGTGACCAACGAAGGAGATGTCCTTCTCATCCTACCCACACTAGTAACTTTGCACACGCACGAATGATCGCTGTTCTGTGTACAAATCAACATGACCAAATCATATTTGTGAATAAGATAGCTAAACTGAAATTTTATAGAAATATAAACTGAAATTTTAGATGGAGGGCATCGCCTGTGAACCTTGGTTTATATAAATACTACTGTGATCAACGTTATATTTACTACCACAAAAATACATGTTTTTTCGCACTTCATCGCTTCATCTTGTGTAGTTAGGTACATGCATGACAACTTATTTCTTCGTTTAGATAAGACAAAAGTTGTGTTGGCTATATATTCGAGAGTGGATATTTGCACGGGGAACATTCGACCAAATCCACAGCCATGGTTTTCATAATTACATTTTTATGTTTCACTAATAATGGCATACTCCCAACAATAAGGCCTGCAAATACTTGCCCCACGCTATTTCGGCCATCTCACCCTTGATCCCCCATGTGATGCACGTGTCTCAAAAAAAATGCTACTGTACCTAGAATTGGATCAATAGATGCCGCCCTCTGAAAAGTATTCAACAATCTTCTCTCAATTTGTATTAGCAATACCGGTTTCTAGAGTATATGCCTATGAAATCATGCTATGGAAAGATCAATGATTTGCAACATCCCTTTTCCCTCTTATTTGGTGGAGTGACCTGAATTGACATACCCTGATTAGATTAGACATCACCTTGGACAATCAACTCAAAGCGTTTTTTGTACTCTACCAAATAATAATATGCAGTTTTCATAATTATTATTCAAGTATTTCATACAAGCTGTACTGTTAAATCATTGCTGGTGGTCATCTAGTCTAGCAACGGAATAATCAGGCTATGAATGCAAAAATAGCTCACATACATACAAATATAAGAGCTGAAGTTATGTGAGGTCCATCTCTAATGCCTTCACTCAATGTATCAGAATATTAACCATCCGTACCAAGCTTTATTTTATTTCCAGCATAAAAATAGAGTCGCAGGATAAATGCAGTTAGCCAAGTAGCAAATATTACAGGACCAACCAAAGTAGATCCAACATCTTGAATATAGACTCTTAAAATCACTGGCAACAACTTATCAGATTGGCAATTCTATCTGTAAGGACTACATGCCAATTTATAATGTAGATCCATCGTCATGTGATGATATTGACACGTACTCCCTCCGTTTAGAAATATAAGATGTTTTAGGTTTGTGAAGGAAATGTATTTAGACAACTTTTAGTGTATAGATTAAAATTAATCTATACACTAAAAGTTGTCTAAATACATTTCCTTCACAAACCTAAAACATCTTATATTTCCAAACGGAGGGAGTACATCACTATACAATCTAATCTCTCTTGCTTTCACTTAGATTGTTCTTAAAGTTGAGTATAAGTACACTTAAGAACAGAAAGACTTGTATGATAGAATTAGCAATCGTATCTTTTGAGGAAAAGGCCATATTCATTCTGCATCTTCACTAATCCTAAATTCTTTTATGATCAACCATGAAACATTCTTTCTTGGATGCTGTGTGGTATAAGTTTACCGCCATGGTTACTTATATCCATCCATGCAAAATGTTTCAGATTTTTCTAGAACCTAGACCTGAAATAAAATAGAAACAAAGTGCCCATGACCAATAACCTGTTACTCGACCTCAGTGCCAGCTAAGAACAGTGTCTGAGATGTTAGTCTTACTGCAAAAGACTGGTATGGAATACTTTCTCATAACATAGTAATCTTAGAGGGGATATAAAGAAAGTACTTCTTTATATCATTTTTATGCCAAAATGTTGATGCTTAAAAATATATATAAGAAAGCGATAGATTTCAGGAGTAATAATTTGAGTGTACGAACATGTCTGCCTATTTAATATTAATCATACTGCCCGAGAAAAAGGAAAAATTCGAGTATGACTCTGGAAGTAGTGGTCATAATGTTGACACACTGTATGAGACTTTATCTATCAGACTATCACCCCATGAACTGAATGTTCCTCAGTTACTGCAACCCACTGTACATCCATAGTAGAAGAGCTGTAAACTTCCTTCTCAGGACTCAGTCTGAACCGATGGATGCTCCACAAGAGCCAGCTCCTTCTGCGTCACAATACCTAGAAATAAAAAATGACAAGCAATTTCAATATCTACTTTACCACACAAAAACTGAACTTAATTTATGCTATCGCCACGCACGCACATATATCAGGAGCAACAGACTTGGTAGCTGCACCAGTCGTGCTATTGGACAGGAAGCATCGAGAGGTGGAAGCACAGCATCCGCCTCCAGCTAGATGCACCTCTCGGAGGCGTGTGCTTACACGGCTGCGGGGAGGACGATGAAAACATCTGCGTCCCCGGCGTCGGTAGGAAGAATAATAGTCGAGGTAGTTTCAGTGTTGAGCAGGGAGGGGATAGCAGCGTGGAAGAACGGCGGTGCGCTGGTCCGGAAGCAGGACGGCGGGTGCACGGCTCCGACGAAGGCAGGGCGTCGCGGGAAGAACGACAACGCAGTGCATCGGCGCAGAGCGGCGGCGGTGACAGTCAAGGGCAACGTGACGCGAGATGGAGACCGGTTGTAGGCGTGGCCGAGGACGTGGGCAGTGGATGTGCGCGTCGGTGCGTGCCGGAGGCGATCGAAGGCATTAATTCCGGGGGGAGAACCAATAGACCTGGAGCGTTAGATGAAGATAGGGATGGGTTGCCGTAATTTGGGGACACCGGCGTTTTTTCAGCGGATGGAAGTTACATCTTTTCCTCTGCCGGTGGAGTACGGTCAGTCAAGTTAAATTACTAAGTGCACACCAAATTTGTTCTAGTCCTTAGATTTAGTTTAGTGGATCTAATCGTATGGTGGTAATTGGCTTGTGTGTATTTTGTGGGGTATGTTTAGAGAAAATATTGTTTGCTCTTTTATTAGTAGTAGAGATTGATCGGAGTCTTCAATAGTCTAACGACTTTAAGAGCAAGTACAATAAGTCTTAGTCAGCTGGCTATAGAATTAAAATAATATTTTTTTGCTTAGTTGGATGAGTGTGAAGATGAGAGATAAGAGAAGCGGGCTCTTAACTAATAGCAGGCTGCAGCATGTGCTCCTAGACACCTTATAAGTATGTGAATTAGGCCACGGATTAATAAAGTAGTACTATCTTATATCTAGCTATTGTATAAGTTAGCTATTATGTTAACTATAAGTGACATGGCAACCTCATATAGTTTCAGTGGGCTTTACTATTAAACTTGCTCTAAGGAGCAAGTCTATTCTTATGGGCTTCAACTGCTCGATTAAATGCTCCCAGAAAATTCATTGTGGACAAGGGCTCCTTGAAAGATGCAAACGTTCGCAGGTGGAGCTTATCAACGCCTCCACGCAGCCGCTTCACCATCGCTGTCGTAGATAGTTACACACACAAGAATGTAATGGCCATTCTGTTTGGGTTGAACTCTAGCTTGATCGCCCACTCGAGGGGGCATAAGACACTACAGGAAACAGGCCAGACATCGATGGTTAGACCCGTCGGTGTAGCCACTGATTGTAGTTGGTGTAGGCTACATTGACGGCTGCCATTGACGTATGACCATCGACATACGACTCCGTAGGCATAGCCTGTTTGCCTGTCGGCGTAAAGGATGTGAGGCCCACATCACACGATTGACGACCGTTTGCCCTGGTTGGAAGCTACGCCGACGACATTGCCGTCGGCCTAGAGGGTTTGGCTAGAGCTACGTCGACGGCAATGCCGTCGGCCTATCTTTTTTCAAATTTTTTGAATATTTTTTTTTAAAATTGTTTTGTTTTTGTTTTGAATTATTAATCTCACAAACATTTTTTTAATTATTTGACTCGTTAATCTCACAAGCATTTTTAACTCTAAGTATAATTAATTTCCAGTTAAATTATACTAATTGTCAAAATTTCCCATCGGTCACCCATCCTAGCACTACTTCAGTCCCAGCATGCTTAACTTCTCTATTCCTTTCAGATAAGCTTCCAATCAGGAAATTATATCTTACTGATAATATTACCATATCAATCCTATTAATCCTTGGACGATGGTATCACACGCCTTTATTTTTAAAATTTCAAACATTTATTTAAGTAAACAACAATGAATAAGTAATAATAATCTTGAATTCAAATTAAAATAAAACAAAATTTATTTATTTTGCATTTTTTCCATTTAATATTGGATAATTCACAACTACAAATCCGTAAATCGTAATTCTACAAATAATATATCCAAATCAATTAGAAAAATGAGAGGAATCCAAATATGACATCCCTATCATATATTTAATTATGTATTGTATCTTGTTAACACTGGAACAAGCAAAACTATGTTAGGATTCATGAAACACCCTTTTTTACACTCGGAAAAAAAGAAAATGTCTTATTGCTGCGATGAAAAGGAAAACTTGATGTGGATATCTAATGAAATATAATGTTGTGAGTCTAAAAATGATTTTTGCAAAAATTCATGAGCATCAAATAATGTACATGTAGTTTAAATCGGATCCACTTCCTACCGATTCGGCAGGAATTTGTCTTTTTCACCAGGGATGGACGAAAATATTTGAGCTTCCCCGGTTGGGACATTGTCCATGTAAGGTGGTCTAGTATTTTTGAAAAATGGTTTGGTAGCATTTTAAATTAGCCATTTGGTGTTTGCTTCACAAAACGCCCTGTTTTTGGCGCTCGGAAAATAGAAAAATGGCTTTTCGATGCGACGAAAAGGAAAACTTCCTCCTGCAACATTATTCGCCATCCCATTATACACATGCATGCACAATATAGGCACATTATCGCAAACTATACTGCGATTCTAGCAATAATATTGGTCATTTGACCTGAAATCTAGAAAACCTCGATTGAGATAGGTCATTTTGTGAATATTTTTTGAGACACAATAAAAATACCAAGTTTGGTATTTTTGCATGCAACTATGTCACATAATATAACACCACGTGAAGGTTTTGTATTATTTTGATCGTTTTTAAATTTTTATGCCCATTTCAAACTATCGTCAAACTTTCTAAATCGAGGGGTATGAAGATTCTTAGCTCAGGGCTGAGCCTCACTAAACTTGCATTAGATCTCTGATAAAATAGCATATTATGAACCTAAAAATAATTTTGCAAAAAATTATGAGCATCATATCGTGTACCTGTAGTTCAAATCTAACTCATTTCCTACCGATTCAGCAGGAATTGTATTTTTTACGAGGGGTGGACAGAAAGGTTTGAGATACCCAGGTTGGGAAATTGTCCATTCAATATGGTCTAGTATTTTTGAAAAATGTGGTATTATCATTTTAAAACTTTCATTTGATGGTTGCTTCACAAAACGCTCCGTTTTTGGCGCTCGAAAAATAAAAAATGGCTTTTCGGTGCGACGAAAAGAAAAACTTTCTCCTACAACATTATTCACCATCCCATGATACACATGCATGCATAATATGGGCACATTATCACAAACTATACCACGATTCTAGCAATAACATTGGTCATTTGACCTGAAATCTAGAAAACCTCAATTGAGATAGGTCATTTTGTGAAGGTTTTTTGAGACACAATGAATATACCAAGTTTGGTATTTTTTCATGCAAATGTCACATAATATGACACCACACGAAGGTTTTGCATTGTTTTGATCGTTTTTGAATTTTTATGCCCATTTCAAACTATCGTCAAACTTTCTAAATCGAGGGGCATGGAGATTCTTAACTCGGGGCTGAGCCTCACTAAACTTGCATCAGATCTCTAATGAAATAGCATATTGTGAACCTAAAAATGATTTTTTCAAAAAATCATGAGCATCATATCATGTACCTGTAGTTCAAATCTAACTCATTTCCTACCGATTCGGTAGGAATTTATCTTTTTCACGAGGGGTGAACGGAAAGGTTTAAGATACCCAGGTTAGTAAATTGTTCATTTAATATGGTCTAGTATTTTTGAAAAATGTGGTATTATCATTTTGAAACTTTCATTTGGTGGTTGCTTCACAAAATACCTCGTTTTTTGCACTCGGAAAATAAAAAAATGGCCTTTTGGTGCGGCGAAAAGGAAAACTTCCTCCTGCAACATTGTTCACCATCACATGATACACATGCGTGCATAAAATGGACACATTATCGCAAACTATACCGCGATTCTAGCAACAAACATTGGTCATTTGACCTGAAATCCAGAAAATCTCGATTGAGATAGGTCATTTTGTGAAGGTTTTTTGAGACAGAATGAATATACCAAGTTTGGTATTTTTCCATGCAACTATGTCACATAATATGACACCACGCAAAGGTTTTGCATTGTTTCGATCGTTTTTGAATTTTTATGCCTATTTCAAACTACCGTCAAACTTTTTAAATCGAGTGGCATGAAGATTCTTAGCTCGGGGCTGAGGCTCACTAAACTTGCATTAGATCTCTAATGAAATAGCATATTTTGAACCTAAAAATAATTTTGCAAAAATCATGAGCATCATATCATGTACCTGTAGTTCAAATCTAACTCATTTCCTACCGATTCAGTAGGAATTTGTCTTTTTCACGAGGGGTGAACGAAAAAGGTTTGAGATATCTAGGTTGGAAAATTGTCTATTCAATATGGTCTAGTATTTTTGAAAAATGTGGTATTATCATTTTGAAACTTTTATTTGGTGGTTGCTTCACAAAACACCCCTTTTTTGCACTCGGAAAATGAAAAATATGTTATACGAAAGTATTTATATTTTTTATATATTTTTTGAATAAAAATATATAATATTTGAGTTTATATATATAGATCTTATTTTTGGCAATTTTGATATATTATATATATTTTTTTGAATTTAAATGATTTAGTTATGATTTTTCTAAGATTAATGTGGCAAAAAAAAATAGCTACGCCTGCCGTCGGGTAGACTTGACGCCGTTGCTCTGCCGTTAGCCTAATAGGCTACGTCGACGATCCCGTTTACGCCGACGGCTGTCGTCAGCCTGTTTATCCTACGCCGACGGTAAAACTAGGCCGACGGCCCGTCAAGTTTCGTCGACGGTCCCGATATTTTGCCGTCGACGTATAAGAAGGCCGTCGGCCTACCTGGTTATTCCCGTAGTGAGGGGTTAACGCCACTCACTCCTTATCAACACCCACTTCGATCCCCTCTCCACTTTCTTTTTTGCTTGCTTTCCAGATCCTCATGCGCTTATATTATGTATGAATATGAAAGATATCTAGACTCGTGCCAGCTGTGTGCATCTTAGCTATGCAGAGGCCGGGTGTAATACTTAAACTTTTGAATAATAAAACGCCTCTTATCGAGAAAATGAATATAAAAGGTTGTTCATTTGATTTAATGTGATGCCGTAGCAACGCACGGGCTTTGTGAAATATTATTAGGTATATATATAAAATATTGTTTAGTTATTTTTTGAGCAGCATAGCAATCGCATGGGTTTTATGCTAGTATAATATAAAAATAATTCAGATGACGCCCTTGGAAATAAGACGGAAAGTAATTGAGGTGATGCCATCTGGGGGCCACCATGCTAGTTTAAGAAAAAAGAAACAGAAAAAAAGGAAGTATATGTACGCACATGCATGATCCGTCATATTGGCTACCTATATCGTGCTTCTACTCCACGCGGGATCCTCGTGGAGTCATAGTCATAGCTGCAACACCCATCTGCATGGAATAAGGCCAGAGCAGGAGCCTGATTGGCTAAAATAAGCACCATGCCTCCTTTTCCTTTACGCGTGCGCGTTAGTTCTTATAGAAAGTTAAAGCAAAATCATATGTTAGGTTCATCTTTGAACGGATCACGTAACCATGGCTGTGAAAAGCTAGCTAGTAGTTGATGTGTCGGCCGTATAAAGGTCAAGGCCATCATCGCCCATTGTAAATTAATCAGGTTAACTAGAAACTGGGCGAGAGTTTAATAAGCAGAGATCCACAACATGTGGGGTTGCACTGCGGATCTTAGCTAGACAGGATTTTATGTTGCTTGGCGTGAGAGCATGATCCAATCAATTCCGTGCGCTAGCTTTAGATCTGCTCTCCGTCCGGTTCCTTGCTTCCCGATTGGTCCCAAAGGGATTATCCTGGCTTCTACGTCTAACCAGTCCAGGACGGCTAGTACTACAACTTGCTACTTTTCGAAAAACAAGTACTCCAACTTGCTACTGTTGGATGTTGATTGTTTCGTGAAGTACAATGAAACCATCGGATCGCCAACAAATGCTAATTAACACGTCTCGTTTAGTTAATGCCTCCTCAACGGATTAACGAAGAGTGAGAACAATAACGTTGTACTGCAAGACAGAAAAGGTAAAACAGCAATGAAAGTCAATGGCAGGTGGCCCCTCAAAGTCAGATGTTGTCATACTGTCAGTCACAACAATTGGGTATACTTGGGGAGAAGACGGTGAGAGATAATTTTATCAGACATGAATGACAGTGTAGTAGTCTATGTTATCAGCCCTCCACCGCCTTAGGAATTATACGAGATCTCCATATATATATAGTTTTTTGTATTACGTCATTTTCTCCTTTATTTGCTTTCTGCTGTGTGCACCCAACTATGAAGAGGTCGTGTCTAAGCTGCTATGAGTCGTATCATGCTAACTTATGAGTTCAATAAAACTCCGTTTTATAGGAAAATATTAACATTACTCTAGATAATATATATCTTTTGTGCACTTTGGTAAAAACAAATAATACAGCAAAAAAAGACCTTTTGCATTGCAACAAAACCATCTCCCAAAAATTTGAATCAACACAATGTGAACAATTTTTTCATAGATATAATATTTACATGCAAAAAAGTTAGCCTTCAATCTACGTTTCCCGTTGTAGAAAGATCGATCCACAGATAGTAAAGGAAAATGACTGGTTGGAAATGTGGACGGTGACGCTATATCTAGCTAGGGCCGGCTAATGACTCCAACGGACAGTTCACATCATGGGCAGATCAAAGATCAACCAGCAAGGAGTAGTACTAGTATATATGTGAGCTTTGGCCAGGTAGTTCAAGCACACAAAATTCCCTCTCTGCGAGAAGCAGAAAAAATGTCTACGCAAAACTGCTTAGCGCTCGCGTTCCTTGTGAGCTGCTTCTCACTCCACCTGATCTCGGTTCCTGCCCTAGCTAACTCTGATGACTTCCTCCAATGCCTAAGAGAGATGGTACCTGGCGAGCTCGTTTACGCGCAGAGCTCCACCAACTTCACCGACGTGCTGGTCTCCTCCATCAAGAACCCCAAGTTCTTCACCAACACCACGGTGAGGCCGGTGTGCATCGTGACGCCGACAAACTCATGGCACGTCCAGGCCGCCGTGTTCTGCGGCCGCTGGCATGGGGTGCGCCTCCGCGTGCGCAGCGGCGGCCACGACTACGAGGGCCTGTCGTACCGGTCGTGCCAGCCAGAGGTGTTCGGGGTGGTCGACCTCGCCAACCTCCGCTCCATCAGCGTCAACCAGGGCGACTCCACGGCCTGGGTCGACTCCGGCGCGACGATCGGGGAGCTCTACTACCACATCGCCAAGAACAACTCCCAGGTCGCGTTCCCGGCCGGGGAGTGCCCGAGCATCGGCGTGGGCGGCCACTTCAGCGGCGGGGGCATCGGCATGCTGATGCGCAAGTACGGCCTCTCAGTCGACAAGATCGTGGACGCCAAGCTGGTGACCGCCAACGGGGACGTCCTCGACAGGGCCGGCATGGGGGAGGACCTCTTCTGGGCCATCCGAGGCGGCGGTGGCGGGAGCTTCGGCATCGTGCTCTCATGGAAGATCCAGCTGGTGCGCGTCCCGCCGACGGTTTCAGTGTTCAGCATCCCGAAGACGCTTGAGGAAGGCGCCGTAGAGATCCTCACCAAATGGCAATACATCGCGCCATCGCTCCCCAACGACCTAAGCATAAGGGCGAAAGTGCAAGGGCAGCAAGCCGTTTTCCTGGCCGTGTACCTCGGCACGTGCAGATCGCTGGTGCCGACGATGGACCGCCTGTTCCCGGAGCTCAACATGACGAGCGCGGACTGCCGGTCGATGACCTGGCTCGAGTCCGCGGCCCTGTCCTACGGCGGCCTGGCGAAGACCGGCACGCTGGAGGAGGTGCTCCTGAGCAGGGGCAGCAGCCTCGCCTACTACACCAAGATCAAGTCCGACTACGTCGACCGCCCCATCGCCAGCTGCTCCTGGAAGAACATCTTCTCCTGGTTCAAGAAGGACGGCTCCGGGTACATCATGCTGGAGCCCCAGGGCGGGTTCATGCGCACCGTCTCCGCCGCCGCCACGCCGTACCCTCACCGGAGAGGCGTGCTCTACGTCATCCAGTACATCACTTTCTGGCAGGGCGACGGCGGCGCGGCACCGACGACCTGGCTCTCAAGCTTCTACGACTTCATGGGCAATTACGTGAGCCAGAACCCCAGGCAGGCGTACGTGAACTTCCGGGACCTGGACATCGGCCAGAACACATTGAGGAACGACGTCAGCACGTTCGAAAGCGGGCAGGTGTGGGGCCAGCGCTACTTCCTGAGCAACTACCGTAGGCTCGCCGCGGTGAAGGCCGCCGTGGATCCAACCGACTACTTCAGGAACGAGCAGAGCATCCCGCCGTTGCGCCAGCAACTCGAGTGAGCACAGTTTTATTGCATGCCATCATCAACTAATTCGATCCTTCCTTTGTGATGAACTGATGGTTACTACTCCTTACTTTTGTGAATAAACAAGGAAATTATCAAACTGTAACTTGTACTCTATGATAGTTTGCTTTCCTGATTGAAGTGTTTGGCTGGAGTGTGACGCTAAAGATAAGGCAAGTCCTCGCACTAGTGTGTTCTGTATAGTATTATTCATCAACTAGTATTACCAAGTGTGTGGCTTCTCGTGCTCTGTTTACGGATCACACCAACAAGGGTGGTTTAATGATATGGTGACTTTCCTTAAAAAAATCGCTCAAAAAAAGTGTGTGGTTTCTCAGCGTGCACTTCCCATCCTTTTTTACAATCGGATAATTTTTTGTCAGCACAACCTGCAAACGTAGGGTACACTCCCTGTTTACATATGAACCTCGGAAAACCTCGCTGCCGTGCAAGAGGAGCATGGCAGTTACCGACCGCAATTGCACAGTGTCCGTTCCACGGTGGCTTTTTTGTACAGACCAAGCAAAAGCGCCTACAGTCTAAGGGTGTGTTTGGTTGTGCTGTGACTTATCTAAAAGCAGTTGTGAGCTGTGTGCTGTAAAAAGGCAGTTGTCGGCTGTGTACCGTGGAAAAGCTGTAAAAGTTACTCCACACAAAATGGCGGTTGGTCCTATGTTGTCTCCCCCACAAACAGTCGCTGCTGCGAGTCACACATCCCGCACCCAGTTCGCCGTCGCCACAAAGACTCAAATCACCATTGCCATTCTTATATTTTCGCTTTTCTGACATTCTCCGCATCTGAATTAACCATGGCTCATTACATGGCACTTGGTGAGAACAAATGGTAGAGCTTCGCAATGTACCCGCTGAAACCAAACAGCAGAAAAACAAAGTACGCATGACCGAATACCTTCCGGTCCAGCAAACTCCAGGCCTAATACACCCATGGGAGTTTATTAGCGGAGCCTTCCGGAACCCGCCTTTCTAGGACAGATCAATGAGTGCAAGCAAAAATAAGATCTTTGTCTTCACGCCGACGGAACCCTAGGACTGACCGCCATTATTGGACAGAACAACAGGCCCCGACGCCGCCGTCCGCCACCCGCCCCCTCCGGCGAAAGAGGAGACAAGCCTGCAATAACCACACGCCCCTGCCGGCCCGAGCAAGAAACATCGTGATGCCTCCCCATACACCTTCAGGCAACCAAAAGGCCGCGCCGATGGCGGATTTAGGCGGAAGCCTAGACCTACGACCACAGCCTCCACATCTTGCGCCGATACCCGATGGGTAAGCCACCGCCGCAACAACCCGGGCATCGGCCCAATATCCACAAGCATCCGACCTCCACGATCGGATCTCACGCCCAGGGAGCAACCACCACTACGACACGACCAGTGGCGCCGCCCTCGCCGCCGCACGCACCTGAAGCACCAACGCCAACCCCAGCTGCCACGAGCGAACAACTGTCGCGATCTGCTCTCCCCGGCCCCTTTGGCGTCAGGCCCGCCGCCACCGTGGCCAGCGCCGGCGGCAGCGATGGAAGGGTGGTAGATCAGAGAGGGAGAGGGTTTGCGGCAGGATCAGGGACCCCCTCGCGGCGCCCTAGGGTGCGCCACGGGAGGGGTGTTTAGTATCCTACGACAGGGTACGTACGAACCATTTTAAAAAAAAGGGGAAAGAAGTAGAGTATAGGTTAAGGATTGTATATTTTGAAAACTACTCCCTCCGTTCAAAAATATAAAACGCTTTAACTTTATAAATCGAATGTATCTAGGCATATTTTAGTGTATAGATTTATAGTGAGTGAGACTATACACTAAAAGACGTCTAGATACATTTACTTCACAAAGTGTTAAAACATAGTTTGGGGCAACTGCTCGACGCCCTAAACGTGGGTGCGGCTATCTTATTATATAGAGGGGTACACAACACATGTACAATACAACTACAGGATATTTACAATATTCCGTATTATATATAGTCTAACACCCTACGACATCGTATGCAAAAGCTACGGTCATTTTACAAACATGTGAAATCTCGTTCTCATCATTTTGGTATATTATACGTATTTTTCTGATATCGTATGTAAAAGTTACGGTCGTTTTACTGTGGCAAAAACTTTTTTTTGCATAAAAAGTCCAAATGCATGTTTGTTAATTTTCCTACAAACTAGACCACATTACCTATCACTATGTGAAAGGATTTTATTTTTTAAAGCATTTTCTATTATTTTTTGCTAGGCTAAAAAGGCGATCCACCGGAGGGTGGAATCTGTTTTTCCTACTCCAACTTCTGTGGCGCATACCTCTATATGCGCCACAGAAGATGAACCCTTCTGTGGTGCAATGTTGGTCAGAGTACAGTCAACGAGATTCCATGGTAGGGTCCACCCGAGCTTTCTGTGGCACATATGTCTGTATGTGCCACAGAAGTTAAAACTTTTGTGGCGCATTATTCCTATATGCGCCACAGAAGTGTGGAGACTTCTGTGGCGCATTTTCTGAAATGCGTCACTGGACAACTTTTGTGGCGCATGGTCAGAACCATGCGCAACAGAAGGTCTGTCTATCTATAGCTAGTTTTCTAGTAGTGCCAGTTGGATGCCTAGATTTGCTGCGGCTCGGTCGTCATGCTCGACCTCCTGCCTCGGCCGGTCGTCATGCTCGACCTGCTGTCCACGACGAATAGGGGTAGCCGGATGGAATGGAGTGGGGACAGGAGCGGCCGACGGGAACGGAGCGAGGCAGCTAGCACAAACGGAGCGGGATGGGAGAGGCCGACACGGGTGGTTGGCCGGAGAGGTCGCCCTCAACCCAGGGAGGCGGCGGCGGCACGCAAGATGGTTGGGCTGAGACAGGAGATTGGAGAACGAGGGGCAAGGACGAAAACACGCGGACATGTGCACAATGAAAGCCTGAAAAGCACCTCCGCGGGTGCTTTGACCACGACGTTAGTTTCCGTATGGCTTTGCGCATATATAAGCACGTTCAATCGAACATGCATTTGGTTGGGCTTTCGGCTTATAAAATGAGAAAGCCAACGCAAAAGCCCAACCAACAGGGCCTAAGGACAGGTGCACCTGAAAGCTGCCTTCCCTAGGTTCTTCCTAGAAAATCTGGCCTCCAAGTTTGGTTAACGTGGGGCCCGTCTTCTCCATGAAGCTAAGGGAAAGAAAGTTTCCCCGAGAAGCTTTCAAAGAAGTAGAGTATTTTTTTTAGAAAGGGGTATATATTAATATCATAGAGATACCAATTACACCTAGCTTCTGCAACAACGCATGTCCTAGCGGGTTTACGGATGAACACAGCTTAGGAAAAAAGAATTATAAAAAAGAAAATTTCCGCTACATGGAAAATTTCCTCGTAGCAACAACACTGACACCATCAGAACAACACCAATAGTCCACCACTCCAATAACAACTCCTTCAAAAAGGAAGCGGTGCATAAGCGCCATCGTTGTCCGATCAAAGATCATAGCTTTTCACCCTAAAGAAAGTCCTCTCTCGCAAAACAATGCCTTCAACAAGGTCATTGCCAGGCATAACCAGTTAAGGACAGACCTTGGATTTTCACCCTGCAAGGTAAGACTAGAAACTCCTCCTATGTTGTCTCCCCCCACAAACAGTCGCTACAGCGAGTCACACATCCTGCAGCTAGTTTGCCGTCGCCACAAAGACTCAAATCACCATCGCTGCTCTCATAATTCCGTTTTCTGACATCCGCATCTGAATTAACCATGGCTCGTTACATGGAACTTGGTGGGAACAAATAGGAGAGCTTCACAATGTACCCGCTGAAACCAAACGGTCAGAAAAACAAAGTACGCACGACCGAATACCTTCCGATCCAGCAAACTTCCGGCCTAATACGCCCATGGGAGTTTATCAGCGGAGCCTTTCGGAACCCGCCTTTCAAGGCCAGATCAACGAGTGCAAGCAAAAAGCAGATCTTTGTCTTCACGTCGATGGAACCCTAGAACCGACCACCATTATTGGACAGAACAACAGGCCCCCACGCCGCCGTCCGCCACCCGCCCCCTCCGGCAAAAGAGGAGACAAGCCTGCAATAACCACACGCCCCTGCCGGCCTGAGCAAGAAACATCATGCAGCCTCCCCACACACCTTCAGGCAACCAAAAGGCCGCACCGATGGCGGATCTAGGCGGAAGCCTAGACCTACAACCACAACCGCCACATCTTGCGCCGATACCCGATGGGTAAGCCGCCGCCGCAACAATCCGGGCATCGGCCCAACCTCCGCAAGCAACCGACCTCCACGATCGGATGTCACGCCCAGGGAGCAGCCACCACTGCGACACAACCAGTGGGGCCGCCCTGGCCGCCGCACGCACCTGAAGCACCAACGCCAGCCCCAACTGCCACGAGCGAACAACTGCCGCGATCTGCTCTCCCCGTCCCCTTTGGCGTTGGGCTCGCCGCCACCGTGGCCGGCGCCAACGGCAGCGACGAAAGCGTGGTAGATCGGAGAGGGAGAGGGTTTGCGGCAGGATCAGGGATCCCCTCGCGGCGCCCTAGGGTGCGCCACGGGAGGGGTGTTTAGTTTCCTACGACAAGGTACGTACGAACCATTTTAAAAAAGGGGAAAGAAGTAGAGTATAGGTTAAGGATTGTATATTTTGAAAACTACTCCGTCCGTTCAGAAATATAAAACGCTTTAACTTTATAAATCGAATGTATCTAGGCATATTTTAGTGTATAGATTTATAGTGAGTGAGACTATACACTAAAAGACGTCTAGATACATTCACTTTCACAAAGTGTTAAAACATAGTTTGGGGCAACTGCTCGACGCCCTAAACATGGGTGCGGCTATCTTATTATATAGAGGGGTACACAACACATGTACAATACAACTACATGATCTGTACAATACTCCGTATTATATATAGTATAACATCCTCCGACATCGTATGCAAAAGGTACGGCCGTTTTACAAACATGCGAAATTTCGTTCTCGTCATTTTATTATATTATACGTATTTTTCTGACATTGTATACAAAAGTTACGACCGTTTTACCGTGGTATGAACTTTTTTTGCTTAAAAAGTCTAAATGCATGTTTGTTAATTTTCCTACAAACTAGACCACATTACCTATCACTATGTGAAAGGATTTTATTTTTTGAAATGTTTTTCATTTTCTATTATTTTTTGCAAGGCTAAAAAGGCAATCCACCGGGGGGTGGAATCTGTTTTTCCTACTCCAACTTCTGTGGCGCATACCTCTATATACGCACAGAAGATGAACCCTTCTGTGGCGCATATGGTCATATGTGCCACAGAATGTTGGTCAGAGTACAGTCAACGAGATTCCGTGGTAGGGTCCACCCGAGCTTTCTGTGGCGTATATGTCCATATGCTGGCGCATTGTTCCTATATGCGTCATAGAAGTATGAAGACTTCTGTGGCACATTTTCTAAAATGCGCCACTGTACAACTTTTGTGGCGCATGGTCAAAACCATGCGCCACAGAAGGTCTGTCTATCTATACCTAGTTTCCTAGTAGTGCCAGTTGGATGCCTGGATGTGCTGCGGCTCGGTCGTCATGCTCGAGCTCCTGCCTCGGCCGACCGTCATGCTTGACCTGCTGTGCACGGCGAACAGGGGAAGCCGGATGGAATGGAGTGGGGACGGGAGCGGCCGACAGGAACAGAGCGGGGTAGCTAGCACAAACGGAGCGGGATGGGAGAGGCCGGCGTGGGTGGCCAGTCGGGGAGGTCGCCCTCAACCCAGGGAGGCGGCGGCGACACGCAAGATGGATGGACTGGGACATGAGATTGGAGAACGAGGGGCAAGGACGGAAACACGCGGATGCGCGCACAATGAAAACCCGGAAAGCACCTCCGCGGGTGCTTTGCCCGCGACGCTCGTTTCCGTATGGCTTTGCGCATAAGCACGTTCAATCGAACATGAATTTGGCTAGGATTTCGGCTTATAAACCGAGAAAGCCAACCCAAAATCCCAACCAAACATGGCCTAAGGACAGCTTCACCTGAAAGCTGCCTTCCCTAGCTTCTCCCTAGAAAATCCAGCATCCAAGTTTGGTTAACATGGAACCCATCTTCTCCATGAAGCTAAGGGAAAGAAAGTTTCCCCGAGAAGCTTTCAAAGAAGTAGAGTATTTTTTTTGGAAAGGGGTATATATTAATATCACAAAGATACCAATTACACCTAGCTTCTGCAACAACGCATGTGGTAGCAGGTTTACGGATGCACACAGCTCAGGAAAAAAAAGAATTATAAAAAAGAAAAGTTCCGCTACATGGAACAATTCCTCCTAGCAACAAAACTGACACCATCATAACAACACCAGTAGTCCACCACTCCAATAACAACTCCTTCAAAAAGGAAGCGGTGCATAAGCGCCATCGTTGCCCGATCAAAGATCATAGCTTTTCACCCTGAAGAAAGTCCTCTCTCGCAAAACAATGCCTTGAACAAGGCCATTGCCAGACACAACCAGTTAAGGCCAGACCTTGGATTTCACCCTGCAAGGTAAGACTAGAAACTCCTCCTATGTTGTCTCCCCCCACAAACAGTCGCTACTACAAGTCACACATCCCGCAGCTAGTTCGTCGTCGTCACAAAGACTCAAATCACCATCCTCGCTCTCATATTTCCGCTTTTCTGGCATTCTCCGCATCTGAATTAACCATGGCTCGTTACATGGAACTTGGTGGGAACAAATAGCAGAACTTCACAATGTACCCGCTGAAACCAAACGGCCAGAAAAACAAAGTACGCACGACCGAATACCTTTCGATCCAGCAAACTCCAGGCCTAATACGCCCATGGGAGTTTATCAGCGAAGCCTTCCGGAACCCGTCTTTCCAAGCCAGATCAACGAGTGCAAGCAAAAAACAGATATTTTTCTTCACGCCCACGGAACCCTAGGACCGACCGCCATTATTGGACAGAACAACAGGCCCCCACGCCGCCACCCGCCCCCTCCGGCGAAAGAGGAGACAAGCCTGCAATAACCACACGCCCCTGCCGACCCGAGCAAGAAACATCATGCTGCCTTCCCACACACCTTCAGGCAACCAAAAGGCCGCACCGATGGCGGATCTAGGCGGAATCCTAGACCTACGACCACAACCGCCACATCTTGCGCCGATACCCGATGGGTAAGCCGCCGCCGCAACAATCCGGGCATCGGCCCAACCTCCGCAAGCAGCCGACCTCCACGATCGGATCTCACGCCCAGGGAGCCGCCACCACTGCGACACGACTAGTGGCGCTGCCCTCGCCACCGCACGCACCTGGAGCACCAACACCAACCCCAGCTGTCACGAGCGAACAACCGCCGCGATGTGCTCTCCTCGGCCCCTTTGGCGTCGGGCCCGCCGCCACCACGGCCGGCGCCGACGGCAGCGACATAAGGGTGGTAGATCGGAGGGGGAGAGGGTTTGCGGCAGGATCAGGGACCCCCTCGCGGCGCCCTAGGGTGCGCCACGGGAGGGGTGTTTAGTTTGCTATGACAAGGTACGTACGAACCATTCTAAAAAAGGGGAAAGAAGTAGAGTATATGTTAAGGATTGTATATTTTGAAAACTAGTCCCTCCGTTCAGAAATATAAAATGCTTTAACTTTATAAATCGAATGTATCTAGACATATTTTAGTGTATGGATTTATAGTGAGTGTGACTATACATTAAAACACATCTAGATACATTCACTTCATAAAGTGTTAAAACATAGTTTGGGGCAACTGCTCGACGCCCTAAACGTGGGTGCGGCTATCTTATTATATAGAGGGGTACACAACACATGTACAATACAACTACATGATATGTACAATACTCCGTATTATATATAGTCTAACACCCTCCGACATCGTATGCAAAAGTTATGGCCGTTTTACAAATATGCGAAATTTTGTTCTCGTCATTTTCGTATATTATACGTAATTTTCCGACATCATATGCAAAAGTTACGGCCGTTTTACCGTAGCATAAACTTTTTTTGCATAAAAAGTCCAAATGCATGTTTGTTAATTTTCCTACAAACTAGACCACATTACCTATCACTATGTGAAAGGATTTTATGTTTTGAAATGTTTTTCAGTTTCTATTATTTTTTTAAGGCTAAAAAGTCGATCCGGGGGGGGGGGGGGGTGGAATCTGTTTTTCCTACTCCAACTTCTATGGCGCATACGTAGATCGGAGAGGGAGAGGGTTTGCGGCAGGATCAGGGACCCCCTTGTGGCGCCCTAGGGTGCGCGCCACGGGAGAGGTGTTTAGTTTCCTACGACAAGGTACGTACGAACCATTTAAAAAAAAAAGGGGGAAAGCAGTAGAGTATAGGTTAAGGATTGTATATTTTGAAAACTACTCTCGCCGTTCAGAAATATAAAACGCTTTAACTTTATAAATCGAATGTATCTAGGCATATTTTAGTGTATAGATTTATAGTGAGTGAGACTATACACTAAAATGTAGGGTTTCGTAGCATGGAAAACAAAATTTTCTATCGCATACAAACAAACAAGCCAAGATCTATCTACTAGATTGTAGCAACGAGTCGATGGAATAACTCACCCTCGAAGATTCCAAAGTGTTTAACGAGAGCGGATTCTCGTGGGTGATGTAGTCGTACTCTTCCCGATCTCAAGATCGCGTAGACGATCCTTCCGGCGCTGCGTTCCGGCAGCGCTCCCGCAGTCGGTCACACGTTCGGTAGTCGACGAAGACCTTTCTCTCCCTTGTTCCAGCAGGCAGCGGAGGTTGTAGCACTCTCCTCGCGATTCCGGCAGCACAACGGCGTGGTACCGGAAGTAGAGGGGAGATCTCGCAGGGCTTCGCCTTAAGCCGGAGCGAGTATGGTGGACTATGAGAGAGCCCTCGACGATCTAGGGTTTAGACACGCCTAGGAGGGGGCAAGCCGGCGGCTAGAGTTAGCTAGGCGGCGGCGGCAGTGGAGGTGGCGGCGCCGACGGCTAGGGTTTAGAGGTGGAGGTGTTGGGTGTCTAGGAGGGGAGCCCTGCCCCTCCTTTTATAGGTGGAGGGGCCGGCCAAGGGGAGGGGAGTCCCTCCCCAACTCGGCTTGGAGGTGGGCCGGCGGTGGAGGGGAGGAACTCCTCCCCAACTCGGTTTCCACCTCCCTCTCTGAAGGGAATATGCCCTGAGAGGCAATAATAAAGTGTTTATTATGTGTATTCCAAGTATATGATAGATGTTTATTTTGCATGCTATAATTGTATTAATACGGAAACGTTAATACATGTGTGTTTAATAAACAAACAGAAAGTTCCTAGTTATGCCTCTCTCATAAACTAGCTCGTTGATTAACAAGATGATCAAGGTTTCCTGATCATGGACATTGGATGTTGTTAATAACGGGATTACAACATTAGTGTAATGGTGTGATGAACATTCATCCGAAGTATAGCATTGCGATCAAAGTCATTGAGTTTATATTGCTATAACAACTTACGAAGTGATCCTAATCCTTAGACCATGAGATCATGTCAATCACTAACACCGGAAGAGTTTCTTGATAACATCAAACGTCACACCGTAACAGGGTGATTATAAAGATGGATTCAGAACTAATAAAGTGTTATGTTGAGGCTCATGGATCGAGAGTGGAATTTGTTCATCCCGATGACGGATAGATATACTTTGGGCCCTCTCGGTGATATCACATTGATTAGCTTGCAAGCAAGTGATTTGATCACTAGAATGTTATATCACAGGAACGAGAAAAGAGTGCATGTCGGTAACGAGATCAAACTAGGTATGGAGATACCGATGATCGAATCTCGTACATGTAATATATCGTGAAACAAAGGGATTAAGATACTAGCGTAAAAGGTTCCGACGATCACAAGAAAGTCATCGTTGAATGTGTGTGAGTCAGTATGGGTCTCCAGATCCCGCTTCTGATTATTGATCCGAGAGGGGTCTCGATCATGTCCGCATTATTCACGAACCGTAGGGTGACACACTTAAGAGACACCGACATCCAATTGGAGCAAATGTTTCATGCCGAAAGAATGAACAAGCGCAGGAATTTATTTCACTAGATACCGAAACAGGTTTTCGGGTGAAATTGCATAAAGTGGTTATGCATGTGAAATAGAATTCTAGCAAGGGGTTATTTGTGAATGTTTGTCATTAAAGTAATTGACAAAATTCTGAATAAAATAAAAGAGTTTTATTTAATGAGAGTTTGCATTAAATTTGGTGGAAATTTAATGGGAATTTGAGTGGACTTTTGAGTGGAGGAAATTTAAAGGGCATTTTGTGAGTGGAGTGTCCACCCAAGTGAATGAAGGAGGGGAGGGGGCAGCCCCCATGGCCGGCGGTCACCCCCTTGGGTGCCCCCCTCCTCCTATAAAAGGAGCCCCCCTCCTCACTTGTCTCTCACACCTCCTCGTGAAGGATCTCTCTCCCCCTCTAGAATTTATCCCCCATGGTCTCGGACTAGCGAGATACATGTTCCCGGTGGCTATTCGGCAAGAAAGAGTTGTGCTTCCGCTGCATCGCTGGAGCGAGGAGGCGGAGGTTGCTCGGTGCCTCCAATGTGTGTGCGAGCACGGATGCGCTGCTGATTTGCGGCGCTAGGACTTCCTCTCGATCTTGAGATCGGCAAGAGATCGTCTACATCAACCACGAGTTGAACTCGTTAAGCTTTGTCGGTCTTCAAGGGTATGTTCTCTACGGATATACATCCGCCCGTTGTTTGTATCTAGTAGATGGATCTTGGTATATAGTTCACATCGTAGGAAAATTTTTGTTTTCTATGCTGCGAACCCTACAGTGGTATCAGAGCCGGATCTATGCGTAGATACTTTACACGGGTAGTACACATATGAGTATGTGGGCGATGATGATCATGTTGTTGCTCCTTTGTTGTAATTTTGGATATTGGTGGCATAGTGGGATGAAGCGGCCCGGACAAACTTTACATGTCCTCGCACATGAGACCTGTTCCACGCTTGACATGCAACTAGTTTGCATAAGTGGCTAGCGGGTGTCTGTCTCTCCTACTATAGTCAATATATATTTTGCAAGCGAGTTGTCAACAATTTGATTATCCTCGTTGTGGTTCATGTTCGTAGGTAAGAACGGTTCTATCTCGAAAACCCTAAGCCACGTAAAACTTGCAATGGATAAATTAGAGGCGTCTAGTTTAGATTGTTGCTGGGCTAGTGTTATGATATGGTAGTGTTGTAAGTAGAAGTATGAGATGATACTTGTAACACCTTCAGAATCGGACCTATGCAAGTTTTAGCGAAACTCGCCAAACCCGCATAGAAACGATTCAAAGGTGCCCACCAGGCACTTTCGTGCGGGTGGAAAACGAAGTAATAACATTACACAACAGTCCTCGATGGGACCCACAGAACAGATATATATATAACAGCGACTCCATGAGTCAAGAATACAGATATAATATACAAAGATCCAAATCACCTTGAAAACGATAGAGCGTCCAGCTACGGACAAGATGCAAATGGGGCTAAGAGCCCTGAAGAATAACCAATGGCGTCCATAACCCTGCCCAGGCCAAGCCGGAAGGGTAACCCTGCTAACGACGTCGATCTCACACCTGCTTAAACAAAAGGGGTGCCGACAAAGGGCAAAGGAAAAACAGGAGCGTCAGTACTGAGGCCAGTACACGGCGAGGCTAGAATTCGGCGGTCCTCGTCTACATAGGTATGGTGGACTGAAGCGGCAGCGGCAGCATGCACTAAACAACCTATAGAGGCTCGATACAACTGGCGGTTATCAGAGAGGGGTGAGAATGACCTATCCGGATCCAACCTGAAGCTAACACCAAACAAACCCATCCTGGTGTTTCCCCCTCGAGACCAAACAAGGAAGTCGACCGAGGAACTCACACCGTTGGCAGTTTTACTTATTCAGTTATCGTTGCAGCACTTACTAGTCAGGTTTAGAGATTCGTCCTGATAAAGTAAGCAGTAGGCCCTTTTAATTAACCATTCAGTTATAGTTGTACCACTTACTAATCAGATATGAATAGCATGAGATAACCCTTAAACCCAGCAGTTGTTGGTACTTTTATTCAGCCATTCCGTTGTAGTTGCAATACTTACTAGTCAGGTACAATGGTCGCTGGCGACGACCCAAACAAGCAATTGTGGGCAGTATTAATTAGCCATTCCATTATAGTGAAGCTGATTACTAGTCATTATAAAGTCAAATTTATAGCAATAAACTTTAGTTATGCTTGTCTATGATCGAGATACTGTGCTCCAAGTCGTCCATATCCGCGGACACGGCTTTCAGAAAGTTTTAACCCGGCCGGGGTGCACAAATAGCAACACACACACGATCAACCTCGGAAAAACCAAATCAAAACCCAACGAGGTCTTCACGACAGAGCAATCACAAGATTCAGAAATATTTCAGGGGGCCACCCCATTAAGCTACCCGCAACGAAGTAAGCTAGCTCCGAGACGGACTCAAGATCTGGGTATACGGCTGTGAACGACTGGGAACCCCAAACGGGGCTTGTCGACACCGCGGAATCGTGTCCCGATCCTAAACAGTACAGGTGCTATCTGTCGCACAATCGTAAATAAAGCAGTAAAACATGGCATAAGTACAGGATCGTAAATAAAACCTCAAACTAGTCTGTGGCCCCAAGAAATAAGACGGAATCAAGCTCTGGCTAAGGGGGGCCCATACTCCCCATATGTGGATAGCGCGATAAATCAAGGAACAGGTATCAAGTACTCGGGGTCCTACGGGACACAAGTGGGCGTTCGGAAAACCAAATATTATCTATCACCCACCGATGCCTCTGCTTATTTCAATTTTAGTTGTTAAACAGAAATTAAAGTGAACAATAAGTAAAACTATGATCATCTCCAACATCAACATGCGGCAATACATCAACAACTGTGGCACTTGACGACACGCAACAGCACTTGAGCAAGCGACTACGACGCGCAAGTCCAACTATCTACCAAACAATAGGTAATAGGATGTGTCCGAGGCAATATAGGGCTGCAAGGGATATCACGGGTACGGAAAACTAGAGCATCGCAACACAGATAGCAATAGATCAACAGGAGGGAAGTAAATACTACAAAAGTAAGATAGGTAGAAAGGGGGAGATGCTCGCCTGAAAACATTGCCGAAGGGTTCAACCGAAGATCGGAGCGACACTCGCATCAACTCAACGGCCTTATCCGCGAAGAAGCAAAACACTAGAATAAACACCGGATGCAATATTTAATACTACGGCAAAAGATCGGCATGCTTATGATATGATGCATGGCATGGCAAAGGTGCGATGCAATTAGGCCATATTAAGCGGAACCGGGGTCCCAACAATTAATATATGGTTCAAGTTGTTTAGATTCCCCGCAATTAAATGTGGTTTTAGCATGGCAAAAGATAGCACCGGTTCGCTACACAAATTTAAATGAGGCCAATATGAGACTAGATTTGCCCGCATATGGGCCCCATATTTAATTATTAGGTGAATCGGCGTAAGGCCCCCAACCCACAGATATGCATGCAAGGATGGCAATTCAATATGCAACAAGTTGTTATTATGTTATAAAAATAGGGTTCCGGGAAAGGGTTCACACATGAGGGGGGGGGGTCGCGACGAACTTGGGGTTCCGGGGTTCGGGGTCGGTCTCAGGGTTCAGGGTTCGACGGCCTTGGCGGGATCGTTCTCGGACTCCGGGGTTAGGGTCTCGGATCGAGGTAGGTCTTGTCGCGTCCGGGAAGCAGAGCTTGGGTCGGTGTCGGGGCGCGTCGGATTCTCCCGGGCCGATGCCGTTCTTGTCGTCGTGCCGATCTTGTCGGGTCCCACGGGGTCGATCTTGCCGTTGCGAAGGTCTTGTCGGCCCGCGCCATCGAGTCGGTCTTGGCATCTGGCTGAAGTACTTGGCGTATCCGAGATGAAGCGCTTATCGCTCCAGGTGGCGGTCTTGGCGTCCGAGCGACGATCTTGTCGCATCCGCGGTCATCGGTCCCTGTCGTGGGTCTTGTCGTAGTACCGTGGAGATCTGGTCGTCGGCGCACTCAGGTTTTCGGGGATCGGTCTTCGGTCGAGGGATCGACGATCTTGGTTAGGGTTCGCTCTCGGCCCTTGTAGGAGTGCTTGATGGTTCGAGAGGGAGAACATGGGGTTCGACGACTTCATTGCCGGCGTCGGTGGATTCATTGGTTGCGTCCGGGTGGGTGGCGATCTTGTTGTCGATACGCTCGGAAGTACTTGTCGGGGATTGCACCACCACCATGCCACACCACCCCAGTATGTCCTTGCAGGAGAACAGGTGGTCTTGGCGATTCCATGTCGAAGGCCCGAGGCTCGGCCAACAAGTCCGTGATGGAGATCTTGTCGGGTTCCACGTTGTCCTCCTTGGAATATACCCGACTTGACGATGGCTTGCGATGTTGAACGACACGGCTAAAAGGGAACACACTACTTGCGCCGAGGACGCGTAGTGTTGCTGTTGCTACCCAAGCACACACCCACGACGCAACAGACGGAGAGGTAGCGGCCTGGGCCAAGTAGACGGCGGCGGAGCTTGGCGGTCGTCTGCGGAGGCCGGCGGGAAGGCTCCTTGACGCGACAGCGGCGAGCAGGAGCACGGCCGAGCTCGGGGTTCCAGGGGCGTCGCGGTCGGGCTGGGCCGGGCCGTGCTCCGACGAGGCGGCAGCGCGGGCGGCCGGTCGACGGAACGCGGGCGGTGGAGGAGGCCGGAGGGACTCTGCGCGGGCGCGAGGCCGGGTCAGAGCCGGGCGGCGGACAGGGGCGCGGCGGCGCGCCGGGGAGCTGGCGAGCTGCGGCGGCGGAAGGGGCGACCGGAGGTTGGAGGAGCCGCGGAGCCGACGGCGGCGGCGCAGAGGGTCTTGGGCGACGGGGCTCCGGAGGAGCTCGCCGGAGGAGACGATGCGGTACTGGCGGCGCTCGGCGGGCAGAGCGGACGCGCTCGGGCCGGAGAGGTCGCGCGCGCTGGGAGGAGGGGCGAGGCGGCTACTCCGGTGAGCGGCGGCGCGGAGGAGGGCTGCGCGTGCGGTCGCCGGCGACGGGCGGGTCGGGCGCGAGCGCAGAGAGAAAGAGAGGGAGCGAGCGAGGGGTGGGGAGCGGGGACGCGCCAGGAAAGAGAGGGGAGAGGACGCGGGGCAGGGGTGGGCCGGGACGTGGGTCCCGCGGGGTGGGACCCAGGCGGCAGGGGCTGGTGCGGGGTGGTGCGTGTGTGCTGGGTGGGTTTGCTGTGTGGGTCTGGGTGAGTTGCTGGGTGGGTTTAGAGGGAGAGGGAGTGGGGTTGGACAAGTGGCAGGATAGGATTGGAGGGGGAAGAGGGAGAGGGTGAGGTGGCACATGTTGATTGGCCAGGGTGAGGTGGAGGGTTGGGCTGGGTAGGTTAGCTGGTAGGAATAGGATTTAGGGCCGGACCGTTTGTAAAATCCTGGGGGTGGTTGTTCGGGTCGAGACGGCCCGTTCGACTGCCCCCGCTAAAATAACTTAATATTTTATTTAATTTGCGATAACTTTTGCAAGTGGTTTTTGGACAAATAAAATATCCGGCAGCATCCGGGGTTTTGCATTTGAATGGAGACGAGGCGTTTGGAAATCAAAAACAGGTTTTTCGAAATTAGTTTTTGACAACCAATACATGATGATGACGATGCAATGCACAAATTCAACGCGATTTTCTAGTAGTGGTTTTGCGGGATGCCACAATTCGACACCACTAACAATGGATCTCGCCCTCGAGATCCGCCTCATGGTACCGGACGGAAGGTCGGCGATCTGATCCTTCGCGCTTCGTGTAGATCTTCGCGACACCACTAACGATGGTTTCTTCTCCATCTTGAAACCGGCGACACCACCAACAAAGGGTCGTTGTCCGTGATCGTCGAGAGAACACTCCGGAACAAAAGGTCGAAGGTAGAGGTATCAACAAATAAAGCCACCCCTAACTTCCGCGGACGGAGTAAAACTGCTGGATCCACTGATTCGATGTACAAGAGCGAATGATAAGAGTAGTCGGATGGTGATCAGTCCATCGCGCACCCAAACCATTACTCTGCACACGAATAGGCGGATTATGCAACCAACTCTCGGAATTAGACTGAAGATCTCGACAAGCGAGGTTCGGGAACAAAGGAATGATGCAGACTCTTCATCGGATCTGGCGGAGATGATGTCGTCGCGTCGGAAACACCAGAAGAGACAACAGAAATCGTATGAAAGACACAATGACTAGGTTCCGCGATGGTTCCATTGGCATGAACAACACATGCTCAAGGTCGACTCCAACTTCACCAAAGCTCGTCCTTCTCATATGTTTTTCAACGACACTGACATCTAGCAAGGAACACACATGGAGAAAGAGGTCAAGAACAAAAGATTGGATGAATGGTACAACAGACAAGTTGCAGATTGATGATCGTAGCACCTCCGTTAAAAAGGGGAGAAAGAGAAACCCTGAAGGTACGACGGAAACCCAACCACGGGAAATCCTGGACTCGAAGAAAGAGACGAGAGCGGATTCAAAACACGTCGAGATAAGAGAAGAATAGCAAAGGGGTAAGGAGTAAAAATCAGACCTAACCAGAACTATCCAACCGATTTTGCAAAATAGTTTTGACACTCTACTTCGACCGTTAGCTAGGTTATCTTACAGGCTGGACTTGTGGGGTATCGCAACTGCTGAGCTCTGATACCACTCTGTAACACCCTCAGAATCGGACCTATGCAAGTTTTAGCGAAACTCGCCAAACCCGCATAGAAACGATTCAAAGGTGCCCACCAGGCACTTTCGTGCGGGTGGAAAACGAAGTAATAACATTACACAACAGTCCTCGATGGGACCCACAGAACAGATATATATAACAGCGACTCCATGAGTCAAGAATACAGATATAATATACAAAGATCCAAATCACCTTGAAAACGATAGAGCGTCCAGCTACGGACAAGATGAAAATGGGGCTAAGAGCCCTGAAGAATAACCAATGGCGTCCATAACCCTGCCCAGGCCAAGCCGGAAGGGTAACCCTGCTAACGACGTCGATCTCACACCTGCTTAAACAAAAGGGGTGCCGACAAAGGGCAAAGGAAAAACAGGAGCGTCAGTACTGAGGCCAGTACACGGCGAGGCTAGAATTCGGCGGTCCTCGCCTACATAGGTATGGTGGACTGAAGCGGCAGCGGCAGCATGCACTAAACAACCTATAGAGGCTCGATACAACTGGTGGTTATCAGAGAGGGGTGAGAATGACCTATCCGGATCCAACCTGAAGCTAACACCAAACAAACCCATCCTGGTGTTTCCCCCTCGAGACCAAACGAGGAAGTCGACCGAGGAACTCACACCGTTGGCAGTTTTACTTATTCAGTTATCGTTGCAGCACTTACTAGTCAGGTTTAGAGATTCGTCCTGATAAAGTAAGCAGTAGGCCCTTTTAATTAACCATTCAGTTATAGTTGTACCACTTACTAATCAGATATGAATAGCATGAGATAACCCTTAAACCCAGCAGTTGTTGGTACTTTTATTCAGCCATTCCGTTGTAGTTGCAATACTTACTAGTCAGGTACAATGGTCGCTGGCGACGACCCAAACAAGCAATTGTGGGCAGTATTAATTAGCCATTCCATTATAGTGAAGCTGATTACTAGTCATTATAAAGTCAAATTTATAGCAATAAACTTTAGTTATGCTTGTCTATGATCGAGATACTGTGCTCCAAGTCGTCCATATCCGCGGACACGGCTTTTAGAAAGTTTTAACCCGGCCGGGGTGCACAAATAGCAACACACACACGATCAACCTCGGAAAAACCAAATCAAAACCCAACGAGGTCTTCACGACAGAGCAATCACAAGATTCAGAAATATTTCAGGGGGCCACCCCATTAAGCTACCCGCAACGAAGTAAGCTAGCTCCGAGACGGACTCAAGGTCTGGGTATACGGCTGTGAAC
This sequence comes from Avena atlantica, assembly GCA_910589765.1. Taxonomy (NCBI): domain Eukaryota; kingdom Viridiplantae; phylum Streptophyta; class Magnoliopsida; order Poales; family Poaceae; genus Avena; species Avena atlantica. The sequence goes on along the minus strand of OU342739.1, from coordinate 487,772,722 downwards.
GACTGGGAACCCCAAACGGGGCTTGTCGACACCGCGGAATCGTGTCCCGATCCTAAACAGTACAGGTGCTATCTGTCGCACAATCGTAAATAAAGCAGTAAAACATGGCATAAGTACAGGATCGTAAATAAAACCTCAAACTAGTCTGTGGCCCCAAGAAATAAGACGGAATCAAGCTCTGGCTAAGGGGGGCCCATACTCCCCATATGTGGATAGCGCGATAAATCAAGGAACAGGTATCAAGTACTCGGGGTCCTACGGGACACAAGTGGGCGTTCGGAAAACCAAATATTATCTATCACCCACCGATGCCTCTGCTTATTTCAATTTTAGTTGTTAAACAGAAATTAAAGTGAACAATAAGTAAAACTATGATCATCTCCAACATCAACATGCGGCAATACATCAACAACTGTGGCACTTGACGACACGCAACAGCACTTGAGCAAGCGACTACGACGCGCAAGTCCAACTATCTACCAAACAATAGGTAATAGGATGTGTCCGAGGCAATATAGGGCTGCAAGGGATATCACGGGTACGGAAAACTAGAGCATCGCAACACAGATAGCAATAGATCAACAGGAGGGAAGTAAATACTACAAAAGTAAGATAGGTAGAAAGGGGGAGATGCTCGCCTGAAAACATTGCCGAAGGGTTCAACCGAAGATCGGAGCGACACTCGCATCAACTCAACGGCCTTATCCGCGAAGAAGCAAAACACTAGAATAAACACCGGATGCAATATTTAATACTACGGCAAAAGATCGGCATGCTTATGATATGATGCATGGCATGGCAAAGGTGCGATGCAATTAGGCCATATTAAGCGGAACCGGGGTCCCAACAATTAATATATGGTTCAAGTTGTTTAGATTCCCCGCAATTAAATGTGGTTTTAGCATGGCAAAAGATAGCACCGGTTCGCTACACAAATTTAAATGAGGCCAATATGAGACTAGATTTGCCCGCATATGGGCCCCATATTTAATTATTAGGTGAATCGGCGTAAGGCCCCAACCCACAGATATGCATGCAAGGATGGCAATTCAATATGCAACAAGTTGTTATTATGTTATAAAAATAGGGTTCCGGGAAAGGGTTCACACATGAGGGGGGGGGGGTCGCGACGAACTTGGGGTTCCGGGGTTCGGGGTCGGTCTCAGGGTTCAGGGTTCGACGGCCTTGGCGGGATCGTTCTCGGACTCCGGGGTTAGGGTCTCGGATCGAGGTAGGTCTTGTCGCGTCCGGGAAGCAGAGCTTGGGTCGGTGTCGGGGCGCGTCGGATTCTCCCGGGCCGATGCCGTTCTTGTCGTCGTGCCGATCTTGTCGGGTCCCACGGGGTCGATCTTGCCGTTGCGAAGGTCTTGTCGGCCCGCGCCATCGAGTCGGTCTTGGCATCTGGCTGAAGTACTTGGCGTATCCGAGATGAAGCGCTTATCGCTCCAGGTGGCGGTCTTGGCGTCCGAGCGACGATCTTGTCGCATCCGCGGTCATCGGTCCCTGTCGTGGGTCTTGTCGTAGTACCGTGGAGATCTGGTCGTCGGCGCACTCAGGTTTTCGGGGATCGGTCTTCGGTCGAGGGATCGACGATCTTGGTTAGGGTTCGCTCTCGGCCCTTGTAGGAGTGCTTGATGGTTCGAGAGGGAGAACATGGGGTTCGACGACTTCATTGCCGGCGTCGGTGGATTCATTGGTTGCGTCCGGGTGGGTGGCGATCTTGTTGTCGATACGCTCGGAAGTACTTGTCGGGGATTGCACCACCACCATGCCACACCACCCCAGTATGTCCTTGCAGGAGAACAGGTGGTCTTGGCGATTCCATGTCGAAGGCCCGAGGCTCGGCCAACAAGTCCGTGATGGAGATCTTGTCGGGTTCCACGTTGTCCTCCTTGGAATATACCCGACTTGACGATGGCTTGCGATGTTGAACGACACGGCTAAAAGGGAACACACTACTTGCGCCGAGGACGCGTAGTGTTGTTGTTGCTACCCAAGCACACACCCACGACGCAGCAGACGGAGAGGTAGCGGCCTGGGCCAAGCAGACGGCGGCGGAGCTTGGCGGTCGTCTGCGGAGGCCGGCGGGAAGGCTCCTTGACGCGACGGCGGCGAGCAGGAGCACGGCCGAGCTCGGGGTTCCAGGGGCGTCGCGGTCGGGCTGGGCCGGGCCGTGCTCCGGCGAGGCGGCAGCGCGGGCGGCCGGTCGACGGAACGCGGGCGGTGGAGGAGGCCGGAGGGACTCTGCGCGGGCGCGAGGCCGGGTCAGAGCTGGGCGGCGGACAGGGGCGCGGCGGCGCGCCGGGGAGCTGGCGAGCTGCGGCGGCGGAAGGGGCGACCGGAGGTTGGAGGAGCCGCGGAGCCGACGGCGGCGGCGCAGAGGGTCTTGGGCGGCGGGGCTCCGGAGGAGCTCGCCGGAGGAGACGATGCGGTACTGGCGGCGCTCGGCGGGCAGAGCGGACGCGCTCGGGCCGGAGAGGTCGCGCGCGCTGGGAGGAGGGGCGAGGCGGCTACTCCGGTGAGCGGCGGCGCGGAGGAGGGCTGCGCGTGCGGTCGCCGGCGACGGGCGGGTCGGGCGCGAGCGCAGAGAGAGAGAGAGGGAGCGAGCGAGGGGTGGGGGGCGGGGACGCGCCAGGAAAGAGAGGGGAGAGGACGCGGGGCAGGGGTGGGCCGGGACGTGGGTCCCGCGGGGTGTGACCCAGGCGGCAGGGGCTGGTGCGGGGTGGTGCGTGTGTGCTGGGTGGGTTTGCTGTGTGGGTCTGGGTGAGTTGCTGGGTGGGTTTAGAGGGAGAGGGAGTGGGGTTGGACAAGTGGCAGGATAGGATTGGAGGGGAAGAGGGAGAGGGTGAGGTGGCACATGTTGATTGGCCAGGGTGAGGTGGAGGGTTGGGCTGGGTAGGTTAGCTGGTAGGAATAGGATTTAGGGCCGGACCGTTTGTAAAATCCTGGGGGTGGTCTATCGGGTCGAGACGGCCCGTTCGACTGCCCCCGCTAAAATAACTTAATATTTTATTTAATTTGCGATAACTTTTGCAAGTGGTTTTTGGACAAATAAAATATCCGGCAGCATCCGGGGTTTTGCATTTGAATGGAGACGAGGCGTTTGGAAATCAAAAACAGGTTTTTCGAAATTAGTTTTTGACAACCAATACATGATGATGACGATGCAATGCACAAATTCAACGCGATTTTCTAGTAGTGGTTTTGCGGGATGCCACAATACTCTTACAACACACATAGCGTGTAAAATCCATAGACCTTGGATTTACACATATAGGTATGATAATGATCATACCACGATGCACATGATAGAGATCATCTGCGGGAACCATATAATTTCACTAATAAACATATGATGTTTATAGCATCTTATATTGCTTGTTTAGCGCTTTGTTAGCATAATAAGATGATCCCTCATTTAAATATCAAGATAAGAATGTGTTCTTCCTTTAGTATGCACCGATTATGTTTTCGTCGCTCCAAGACATCACGTGATGATCGGGTGTTCTTGGATCCACGACCATATTTCGGGTGTAAAACAGTTACACATGCGAATACTAAGGTTCTAACTTGGCGAGCCTAGCATGTACAGACATGGCCTCGGAACACGGACCGAAAGGTTAAGCATGAGTCATATAGTTGATATGATGCCCATTTGATGCTCGCCTTTGAAGCTATACCGACTCACGTGATGATCGGACTTGGTGTAGTGGATTTGGTTCATGTAATCACCAAAAAGGCACGAGGGATGTCATTTTTGAGTGGGAGTTCATTCGTAATAAAGATTAGTTGAACTCAATCTATCATACACTTAGTCTAAACTTTACAAATTCTGTTGTAGATGGCACCACCTGCTTTTAATTTCAATGTGTTCATGTAGAAAGAGAAACTAGCAACGAACGGTAGCAACTTTACCGAATGGGCCATGAATTTGAGGATTCTCATCTCTGCTGCACAAAAGCAATATGTGCTAGAAGCGCCGTTAGGCCCCCCACCTTTTGATGATGCCCCTGACGAGGAGAAGAATGTCTATCAGACTCGTCAGGAGGACCACAACTTAGTTCATTGCGGCATATTGTATGGGCTAGAGCCAGAACTTCGAAAGCATTTCGAAAACGGCAATGCATTTGATACAATGGGTGAGTTGAAAATGATTTTCGACACACATGCTGCTGTAGAGAGCTACAACGCTTCAGAAAAGTTCTTTAGCTGCATGATGGAAGAGCACAGCTCCGTTAGTGAGCATGTACTCAAAATGTCGGGTTACGCCGATAAGCTTGTGTCCTTGGGAATATCGATTCCCATTGACTTAGGCATCCATCGTGTTCTGCAGTCTCTGCCACCTAGCTATAAGAGCTTTGTGATGAACTATAATATGCAAGGCATGAAGAAGTCTCTCCCCGAGCTTCTGTCAATGCTTAAAACTGCAGAAGTGGAGATCAAAAAGGAACATCAAGTGTTGATGATCAATAGGAACACTGGTTTCAAGAAAGACAAGAAGGGAAAACGGAAGGGAAGTAAGGGTGGCAAGCCGGTTGCCGCGCCTGAAAAGAAACCCCGAGTTGGACCTAAGTCTGATTCCGAGTGCTACTATTGTAAGGGGACTGGCCATTGGAAGCGCAACTGCCCCAAGTATCTGGCAGACAAGAAGGCCGGCAAGGCAAACAAAGGTATATATGATATACATGTTATTGATGTGTACTTGACTAGTGCTCGCAGTAGCACCTGGGTATTTGATACCGGTTCAGTTGCTAATATTTGTAACTCGAATCAGGGGCTGCGGAACAAGCGACCGCTAGCAAGGGGTGAGGTCAAGATGCGTGTCGGCAATGGATCAAGTGTTGATGTGATCGCCGTCGGAACACTGCCTCTCCACTTACCATCGGGATTAGTTATAAACTTGAATAAATGTTATCTGGTGCCTGCACTGAGCATGAACATTGTATCTGGATCGTGTTTGATGCGAAGTGGTTATTCATTTAAATCCGAGAACAATGGTTGTTCCATTTATATGAATGAAATCTTTTATGGTCATGCACCGATGATGAATGGTTTATTTCTATTAGATCTCGATGATAATGTTACACATATTCATAATGTTGATGCTAAAAGGATTAAACTTAATGATGATATATCCGCATATATGTGGCACTGCCGTCTAGGTCATATTGGCGTTAAACGCATGAAGAAGCTCCATTCGGATGGACTTTTGGAATCACTTGATTATGAATCATTTGATACATGTGAGCCATGCCTTATGGGCAAGATGACTAGAACGCCGTTTTCCGGTTCAATGGAACGGGCGACAGATTTATTGGAAATCATACATTCTGATGTATGTGGTCCAATGAGTGTGTCGGCGCGAGGTGGATATCGTTATTTTGTTACTTTCACGGATGATTTGAGTAGATACGGTTATATCTACTTGATGAAACACAAGTCTGAAACCTTTGAAAAGTTCAAGGAATTTCAGAATGAAGTGGAAAATCATCGTAATAGAAAGATCAAATTTCTACGGTCTGACCGTGGAGGTGAGTATCTAAGTTACGAGTTTAGCACTCACATGAAAGAGTGTGGAATTGTTTCACAACTCACACCTGCCGGAACACCACAGCGAAATGGTGTGTCGGAACGTCGTAATCGTACTTTATTAGATATGGTTCGATCTATGATGTCTCTGACGGACTTGCCGTTGTCATTTTGGGGATATGCACTAGAAACTGGTGCATTCACTTTAAATCGGGCACCATCTAAATCCGTTGAAAAGACACCGTATGAATTGTGGTTTGGAAACAAACCTAAGCTGTCATTTCTTAAAGTTTGGGGATGCGATGTTTATGTGAAGAAACTTCAACCGGATAAACTCGAACCCAAAGCGGAAAAATGCGTCTTCATAGGATACCCTAAAGAAACTATTGGGTATTCCTTCCATCACAGATCCGAGGGCAAGGTTTTTGTTGCCAAGAATGGATCTTTTCTAGAGAAAGAGTTTCTCGCGAAAGGTGTGAGTAGTCGGAAGGTAGAACTCGAAGAGGTTGTGGAACCTTCTCTTCAAAGTATGGCGAGTAGCGCAGCGCCGGAAGTTGTTCCGGAGTTGGATCCACCTGTTGAAGAGGGAACTAATGATAATGATCATGAAACTCCGAAAGAGAGTACTACCGAACCTCGCAGGTCAAACAGGACGCGTGCAGCTCCCGAGCTGTACGGAAATCCTATCATGAATTTCATGGTTGATGAAAATGATGACCCTGTGACGTATGAAGAAGCGATGATGAGCCCGGATTCCAACAAATGGTTAGAAGCCATGAAATCCGAGATGGAATCCATGTATGAAAATCAAGTTTGGAACTTGGTGGAACTACCTCACGGCCGAAAGGCCGTGGAGAACAAATGGATTTTCAAAAAGAAAACTGATGCTGATGGTAATGTGACCGTCTATAAAACTCGACTTGTCGCAAAGGGGTTTCGACAAATTCAAGGAGTTGACTACGATGAGACTTTATCTCCCGTAGCGATGCTAAAGTCAGTTAGGATTATGTTAGCAATTGCTGCATATTTCGATTATGAGATATGGCAGATGGATGTCAAAACCGCGTTTCTCAATGGGAATATTGAAGAAGAGTTGTATATGATACAACCAAAGGGTTTTGTCGATCCTAAGGATGCTAACAAGGTGTGCAAGCTTCAGCGATCCATCTATGGATTGAAGCAAGCATCACGAAGTTGGAATCTCCGCTTTGATGAGGTGATCAAAGAGTTTGGATTTGTCCAAACTTATGGAGAATCTTGTATTTACAAGAAAGTGAGTGGGAGCAATGTGGCATTTCTGATATTATATGTGGATGACATATTATTGATCGGAAATGATATAGATCTTTTAAACAGTGTTAAAAGTTATCTAAACAGCAAATTTTCAATGAAGGACCTAGGTGAAGCGTCATACATATTAGGCATAAAGATCTATAGAGATAGATCTAGGCGCCTAATAGGGCTATCGCAAAGTACATACCTTGATAAGATTTTAAAGAAGTTTAAAATGGACGGAAGTAAGAAGGGGTTCTTACCTATGTTGCAAGGCAAGACATTGAGTAAGACTCAAAGTCCGGCTTAGGCGGAAGAAAGAGAGATAATGGACAAAGTCCCCTATGCTTCAGCCATAGGCTCTATAATGTACGCCATGCTATGTACAAGACCGGATGTGGCACATGCTATTAGTTTGACTAGTAGGTACCAATCGGATCCAGGTTCGGAACACTGGATAGCGGTCAAGAATATCCTTAAGTACTTACGAAGAACTAAGGATATGTTTCTTGTATACGGAGGTGAAGAAGAGCTCGTCGCTAAGTGTTATGTCGACGCTAGCTTTGACACCGATCCGGATGACTCTAAGTCTCAATCCGGATACGTATTTCTCATGAATGGCGGAGCGGTTGGTTGGAGGAGCTCCAAACAACCTGTGGTAGCGGGATCAACAACGGAGGCCGAATATGCTGCTGCTTCAGAAGCGGCTCAGGAAGCAGTTTGGATGAAGGAGTTCATATCCGAACTAGGAGTGGTGGCAAACGCATTGGACCCAATGGTGATCTATTGTGACAACAATGGTGCCATTGCCAATGCCAAAGAGCCAAGGTCTCACAAGCATTCCAAGCATATTAAGCGCCGGTTTCACTCCATCCGCGAGCATGTCAAGGATGGAGATATAAAGATTTGTAAAGTACATACGGATCTCAATGTAGCAGATCCGTTGACTAAAACTCTCCCTAGAGCAAAACATGATCAACACCAGAACTCAATGGGTGTTAGATTTATCACTATGTAACTAGATTATTGTCTCTAGTGCAAGTGGGAGACTGAAGGGAATATGCCCTGAGAGGCAATAATAAAGTGTTTATTATGTGTATTCCAAGTATATGATAGATGTTTATTTTGCATGCTATAATTCTATTAATACGGAAACGTTAATACATGTGTGTTTAATAAACAAACAGAAAGTTCCTAGTTATGCCTCTCTCATAAACTAGCTCGTTGATTAACAAGATGATCAAGGTTTCGTGATCATGGACATTGGATGTTGTTAATAAAGGGGATCACAACATTAGTGTAATGGTGTGATGAACATTCATCCGAAGTATAGCATTACGATCAAAGTCATTGAGTTTATATTGCTATAACAACTTACGAAGTGATCCTAATCCTTAGACCATGAGATCATGTCAATCACTAACACCGGAAGAGTTTCTTGATAACATCAAACGTCACACCGTAACAGGGTGATTATAAAGATGGATTCAGAACTAATAAAGTGTTATGTTGAGGCTCATGGATCGAGAGTGCAATTTGTTCATCCCGATGACGGATAGATATACTCTGGGCCCTCTCGGTGATATCACATTGATTAGCTTGCAAGCAAGTGATTTGATCACTAGAATGTTATATCACAGGAACGAGAAAAGAGTGCATGTCGGTAACGAGATCAAACTAGGTATGGAGATACCGATGATCGAATCTCGGACATGTAATATATCGTGAAACAAAGGGATTAAGATACTAGCGTAAAAGGTTCCGACGATCACAAGAAAGTCATCGTTGAATGTGTGGGAGTCAGTATGGGTCTCCAGATCCCGCTTCTGATTATTGATCCGAGAGGGGTCTCGATCATGTCCGCATTATTCACGAACCGTAGGGTGACACACTTAAGAGACACCGACATCCAATTGGAGCAAATGTTTCATGCCGAAAGAATGAACAAGCGCAGGAATTTATTTCACTAGATACCGAAACAGGTTTTCGGGTGAAATTGCATAAAGTGGTTATGCATGTGAAATAGAATTCTAGCAAGGGGTTATTTGTGAATGTTTGTCATTAAAGTAATTGACAAAATTCTGAATAAAATAAAAGAGTTTTATTTAATGAGAGTTTGCATTAAATTTGGTGGAAATTTAATGGGAATTTGAGTGGACTTTTGAGTGGAGGAAATTTAAAGGGCATTTTGTGAGTGGAGTGTCCACCCACATGAATGAAGGAGGGGAGGGGCAGCCCCCATGGCCGGCGGCCACCCCTTGGGTGCCCCCCTCCTCCTATAAAAGGAGCCCCCCTCCTCACTTGTCTCTCACACCTCCTCGTGAAGGATCTCTCTCCCCCTCTAGAATTTATCCCCCATGGTCTCGGACTAGCGAGATACATGTTCCCGGTGGCTATTCGGCAAGAAAGAGTTGTGCTTCCGCTGCATCGCTGGAGCGAGGAGGCGGAGGTTGCTCGGTGCCTCGAACGTGTGTGCGAGCACGGATGCGCTGCTGATTTGCGGCGCTAGGACTTCCTCTCGATCTTGAGATCGGCAAGAGATCGTCTACATCAACCACGAGTTGAACTCGTTAAGCTTTGTCGGTCTTCAAGGGTATGTTCTCTACGGATATACATCCGCCCGTTGTTTGTATCTAGTAGATGGATCTTGGTATATAGTTCACATCGTAGGAAAATTTTTGTTTTCTATGCTGCGAACCCTACACTCTCCACTTCCCAAAAATAGCCGTTTGACTTTCAAATAGCGTTTGACTTTTTCAAACTAGGATTTGAATAAACCCTTTATTTTGTTCAGCGATGACACCTAGTACATGATGCAATCATACCAACTTGATATAACACATTCATGTACCCTTCCCCTCCGGAGTGCCGGACATTCCGGAACCTTCTAGAACATTCCCGATGAAAACACCGGAACTATTCTCCAACTCCGAAACAGGACTTTCCTTATATGAATCCTATTCTCCGGACCATTTTGGATCTCCTCGTGATATCCCGGATCCCATCCGAGACTCCGAACAACATTTGGTTTCTTACTCATCATTCCATAACTACTCAAACAACGTTGAATCCTTAAGTGTGTCTCCCTACGGTTCGTGAATTATGCGGACATGATCGAGACACTTCTCTGAACAATAACCAATAGAGGAATCTGGAAATTCATATGGCTCCCACATATTTCTATGATTACTTTGCGATCGAATGAACCACTTACATACGATACCAATTTCCCTTTGTCTCACGATAGTTTACTTATCCGAGGTTATGATCGTCGGTATCTCTGCATACCTAGTTCAACCTCGTTACTGATAAGTACTCTTTTCTCGTTCCCGTGATATGTGATCCCTTGTGAGCCAGTCACATGCTTGCAAGCTAATTGGATGACATTTCACCGAGAGGGCCCAGAGTATATCTATCCATCATATGGATGGACAAATCCCACTCTTGATCCATGTGTCTCAACCAATACTTTCCGAACACTCAATGCCACCTTTATAGCCACCCAGTTACGGTGTGGTGTTTGATGTCATCAAATCATCCATCCGGTAAAGGTGATATGCATGATCTCATGGTCGAAGGAATTAGGTTACTATGTATTAGAAAGCATATAGCAATTGAACTAATAAAATGACTTGATCTTTATGCTACGCTTATCTATAGGAGTATGTCCACCATATCATTCTCCTAACGATATGATCTTGTTGTTAATAACATCTCAATGTTCATGATAGGGAAACCACAATCATTTATTAACCAACAAGCTAGTATTTTAAAGAGTCTTTACTAGGGACTCTATTTTAGTTTACAAATCACACAAGTATTAATGTTTCCTTGTTAATACTATTATAGCATGAATGTAAACATTTATCATAAACACAAAGGTATAATAATAACTATATTTATTATTGCCTCTAGGGCATATCTCCAACAGTCTCCCACTTGCACTAGAGTCATCTAATCTAGATTACATGGTAATATACCGAACACCCATGGCAGTTTGGTGCTGGTCATGTTTTGCCCTCGGGAGAGGTTTAGTCAACGGATCCGCCACATTCAGATCTGTGTGAATCTTTATGTCCCCATCTTGGACATGTTCTCGAATAGCATGAAAACGTAGCTTGATGTGCTTCAGCTTCTTGTGTGACCTTGGTTCTTGCGCATTGGCTATGGCGCCCATGTTATCACAGTAGATAAACATTGGGTCCAGCGCACTAGGAACCACACCCAGCTCAATAATGAACTCTTTCATCCATATCGTTTCTTGTGAAGCCTCCGAAGCAGCCATGTATTCCGATTCAGTTGAAGATCTCGCCACAACGCTTTGCTTTGCACTCCTCCAGCTAACTGCTGCACCATTCAAAATAAATACGTATCCAGATTGTGATTTAGAATCATCCGAATCGGTGTTCCAACTAGCGTCGGTGTAACCATTAACAACGAGTTGTTCATCACCTCCATAAGAAAGAACCATATCCTTTGTTCTTCTCAAGTACTTAAGGATGTTTTTGACCGTTGTCCAATGATCTACTCCTGGATCACTTTGATATCTGCTAGTTAAACTAATAGCATATGCAATGTCGGGTCTAGTACATAGCATGGCATACATTAGAGATCCTATGGCTGAGGCATAGGGAGTCTTACTCATCCTTTCTCTATCTTATGCCATTGTCGGACTTTGAGTTTTACTCAAGGTCGTATTGGGCAACATGGGCAAGAACCCTTTCTTGCTATCTTCCATTCCAAACCTCTTTAGAACTTTGTCCAAATATGTACTTTGTGACAATGATATTAGGCGTCTCGATCTATCTCTATATATCTTTATGCCTAATATGTAAGCTGCTTCGCCAAGATCCTTCATTGAAAAACTATTATTCAAATATTCCTTGACACTATTAAGAAGGTCTACATCATTCCCAATCAACAATATGTCATCTACATATAGTATTAAGAATGCTACAGAGCTCCCACTCACTTTCTTGTAAATACAAGCTTCTCCATAAGTTTGTATAAAACCAAAACTTTTGATCATCTTATCAAAACGTTGATTCCAACTTCGGGATGCTTGCTTCAATCCATAGATGGACCGTTGAAGTTTGCATACCTTGTTAGCATCTTTAGGATCGACAAAACCTTTGGGTTGCATCATATACAACTCTTCATCAATGTCTCCATTGAGGAATGCTGTTTTGACATCCATCTGCCATATCTCATAATCATAATATGCAGCGATTGCTAACATAATCCTCACAGACTTTTAGCTTCGCTACTGGTGAGAAAGTCTCATCGTAGTTAACTCCTTGAATTTGTCGAAACCCTTTTGCGACAAGTCGAGATTTATAGACAGTAACATTACCATCAGCATCTGTTTTCTTCTTGAAAATCCATTTGTTCTCGACAGCCTTCCGGCCATCCGGTAAGTCCACCAAAGTCCATACTTGGTTTTCGTATATGGATCCAATCTCGGATTTCATGGCTTCTTGCCATTTATTGGAATCTGGGCTCATCATTGCTTCCTCATATGTCGCAGGGTCATCGGTGTTGTCCACCAACATGACACTCATAACGGGATCATACCAATCAGGAGTGGTACGAGTTCTCGTTGACCTGCGAGGCTCTGTAGCAACTTCAACCGAAGTTTCGTGATCATCATCATTAGCTTCCTCTCTTATTGGTGCGGGTACCACAGGAACTTCTTCCGGTGCTGCGCTACTCGCAATTTCGAGAGAAGGTTCGACAACCTCGTCGAGTTCTACTTTCCTTCCAGTCACTTCTTTCGAGAGAAATTCCTTCTCTAGAAAGGATCCATTCTTGGCAACGAAGATTTTGCCTTTGGATCTATGATAGAAGGTATACCCAATAGTTTCCTTCGGGTATCCTATGAAGACGCATTTTTTCGCTTTGGGTTCAAGCTTGTCCGGCTGTAACTTCTTTACATAGGCTTCGCAACCCCAAACTTTAAGGAACGACAATCTAGGTTTCTTTCCAAACCATAATTCATACGGTGTCGTTTCAACGGATTTAGATGGTGCCCTATTTAAAGTGAATGCGGTTGTTTCTAATGCATAACCCCAAAATGATAGCGGTAAATCTGTAAGTGACATCATAGAACGAACCATATCTAAGAGAGTTCGATTACGACGTTCGGACACACCATTACGCCGTGGTGTTCCCGACAGTGTCAATTGTGAAAGTATTCCGCATTTTTTCAAATGCTCGCCAAACTCGTAACTAAGATATTCACCTCCACGATCAGAACGTAGAAATTTAATCTTCTTGTTACGCTGATTCTCTACCTCACTTTGAAATTTCTTAAACTTCTCGAAAGTTTTGGACTTATGTTTCATGAAATAGATATACCCATATCTACTCAAGTCATCCGTGAAGGTAAGAACATAACGATAACCACCGCGCGATGCTACACTCATTGGACCACACACATCGGTATGTATGATTTCCAATAAGTCCATAGCTCGCTCCATCATACCAGAAAATGGACTCTTAGTCATTTTATACATCAGACATGCTTCGCATCTTTCAAGTGATTCGAAATCAAGTGATTCAAGAAGTCCATCGGAATGGAGTTTCTTCATACGCTTCACTCCAATGTGACCAAGACGACAGTGCCACATATAGGTCGAGTTATCGCTCGATTTCAAACGTTTAGCCTCAATGTTATTAATATGTGTATTTCCACTATCGAGATTCAACAAGAATAGACCATCTATCAAAGGTACATGTGCATAAAACATATTACTCATATAAATCGAACAACCATTATTCTCGGACTTAAACAAGTAACCGTCTCGCAATAAACAAGATCCCGATATAATGTTCATGCTTAACGCAGGCACCAAATAACAATTATTTAAGTATAAAACTAATCCCGATGGTAGATGAAGGGGTAGCGTGCCGACCGCGATCACATCAATCTTTGATCCGTTTCCCACGCGCATCGTCACCTCGTTCTTCGCTAGCTTCCGTTTATTCTGCAGCACCTGTTTCGAGTTACAAATATGAGCAACCGAACCAGTATCAAATACCCAGGCACTACTACGAGTACTAGTGAGATACACATCAATAACATGTATATCGGATATACCTTTCTTCTTGATGTTTCCGTTCTTTAAATCCGCCAAGTACTTTGGGCAATTCCGCTTCCAGTGACCTTCTCCCTTGCAGTAAAAGCACTCAGTATCAGGCTTAGGTCCAGCCCTGGTCTTCTTCGTTGGCGCGGTAACTTTCTTACCACCCTTCTTGAAGTGTCCCTTTTGCTTAGACTTGCCTTTCTTGAATTTGGTGGTCTTATTGACCATCAACACTTGGTGCTCTTTCTTGATCTCCACTTCTTCAGATTTCAACATGGCAAAGTGTTCTGGCAACTGCTTGTTCATGTTTTGCATATTGTAGTTCATCACAAAGTTCTTGTAACTTGGTGGTAGTGATTGGAGGACAAAGTAAATCCCCAAAGCATTAGGAATCACTATACCCAAGATTTGAAGTTTGTTTGTGTGCCCAGACATCTTAAGCACATGCTCACTGATGGATCTTCCCTCTTCCATCTTGCAGTTAAAGAACTTTTCAGAAGCCTCATAGCTCTCAATTGCCGTGTGAGTCTCAAAGATCAATTTGAGATCATGGACAATATCATGTGGGTCTGAATTCTCAAACCTTTTCTGAAGCTCCGATTCTAAACCATACAAGATAGCACACTGAACTGTGGAGTACTGAGTCTTCCGAGCAAGGTAAACATTCTTTACTTCGTCGGCAGCATCAGCTGCAGGCGGGTCACCCAGCGGTGCATCCAGCACATAGGTCAAATTACCAGCTGTGAGGACAATCCTCAAATTGCGGAACCAATCCGCGAAGTTGCTTCCATTGTTTTTCAACTTTTCTTTCTCTAGGTACACATTAAAATTGATGGTAGGGGCCGCCATTGATCTACAACATATTTCCAATAGTTTAGACTAAGTTTATGACAAATTGAGTTCTAATTAATAGTTAAATTAATCTAGGTGAACTCCCACTCAAAAAAATATCCCTCACATTGTTTTAGTGATCACACGAAGCAAATCCACCACATCAACACCGATCATCACGAGAGTTGATATAGTTTCAATGGCGAACAATCGACATGTTCATCATATCTACTATATGATTCATGCTTTACCTTTCGGTGATCCGTGTTCCGAGACCATGTCTGTACATGCTAGGCTCGTGAAGATCAAACCTTAGCTTCCGCATGAGCAAATCTGGCTTGCTCACGTTGTATACACTTGCAGAATCTAACACACCCGATCATCACGTGGTGCTTCAAAACAACAAGCTTTAGCAACGGTGCTAACTAAGGGTGAACACTTTATGACTTGAAATTCATGTGCATGAGGGATCATCTTATAATGCTACCGTCGTTAACTAAGCAATACAAGATGCATAAAGTATTAACATCACATGCAATTCATAATATGTGATATGATATGGCCTTTCTTCTTTGTGCTTCCGATCTCCATCTTCAAGGACGAACATGATCTCCATCATCACCGGCATTGCATCAAGGTCAATGACGCTTCTCCATGGTTGTCGTCCACCGACTTCAACTATTACAACCACTTTGAATAGACACGCGGGTCTTAACATAAATTAAAAACAACCATATGGCTCCTACCGGTTGCCAACTTACAATAAGGAACATTGCATACATCAAATATAATCACAATCATGGCCATATCACATCACTGCACACCCCTGAAAAACAAAGTTAGACGCCTCTACTTTCTTTGCATGTTTTACGTGGTTTGGGGCTTTCAATAAGTGTCGTTCTAACTTACGAACATGAACCACAACATTGATACTAGTATTGTTAATCACCCGTTGTAAATTGGATCTTAACTATGCTAGGAGAAACAGGCACCCGCAAAGCCACTTATGCAATACTAGTTGCATGTCAAGCATGGAGCAAGTCTCATGAACGATGTCATGTAAGGTTAGCCCGGGCCGCTTCATCCCAACATCCCGCAAGATGCAAAGTACACAAGAAGCAATCGACAATAAAAGCATCAACGCCCACAATAACCATTGTGTTCTACTCGTACAACAGATCTACATATAGACACGGCTCTGATACCACTGTAGGGTTTCGTAGCATGGAAAACAAAATTTTCTATCGCATACAAACAAACAAGCCAAGATCTATCTACTAGATTGTAGCAATGAGTCGATGGAATAACTCACCCTCGAAGATTCCAAATTGTTGAACGAGAGCGGATTCTCGTGGGTGATGTAGTCGTACTCTTCCCGATCTCAAGATCACGTAGACGATCCTTCCGGCGCTGCGTTCCGGCAGCGCTCCCGCAGTCGGTCACACGTTCGGTACTCGACGAAGACCTTCCTCTCCCTTGTTCTAGCAGGCAGCGGAGGTTGTAGCACTCTCCTCACGATTCCGGCAGCACAACGGTGTGGTACCGGAAGTAGAGGGGAGATCTCGCAGGGCTTCGCCTTAAGCCGGAGCGAGTATGGTGGACTATGAGAGAGCCCTCGACGATCTAGGGTTTAGACACGCCGAGGAGGGGGCAAGCCGGCGGCTAGGGTTAGCTAGGCGGCGGCGGCGGTTTGCCCTAGGGCGGCGGCGGCAGTGGAGGTGGCGGCGCCGGCGGCTAGGGTTTAGAGGTGGAGGTGTTGGGTGTCTAGGAGGGGAGCCCTGCCCCTCCTTTTATAGGTGGAGGGGCTGGCCAAGGGGAGGGGAGTCCCTCCCCAACTCGTCTTGGAGGTGGGCCGACGGTGGAGGGGAGGAACTCCTCCCCAACTCGGTTTCCACCTCCCTCTCCACTTCCCAAAAATAGCCGTTTGACTTTCAAATAGCCGTTTGACTTTTTCAAACTAGGATTTGAATAAACCCTTTATTTTGTTCAGAGATGACACCTAGTACATGATACAATCATACCAACTTGATATAATACATTCATGTACCCTTCCCCTCCGGAGTGCCGGACATTCCGGAACCTTCTAGAACATTCCCGATGAAAACACCGGAACCATTCTCCAACTCCGAAACAGGACTTTCTTATATGAATCTTATTCTCCGGACCATTTTGGATCTCCTCGTGATATCTCGGATCCCATCCGAGACTCCGAACAACATTCAGTTTCTTACTCATCATTCCATAACTACTCAAACAACGTCGAATCCTTAAGTGTGTCTTCCTACGGTTCGTGAATTATGCGGACATGATCGAGACACTTCTCCGAACAATAACCAATAGAGGAATCTGGAAATTCATATGGCTCCCACATATTTCTACGATTACTTTGCGATCGAATGAACCACTTACATACGATACCAATTTCCCTTTGTCTCACGATAGTTTACTTATCCGAGGTTATGATCGTGGGTATCTCTGCATACCTAGTTCAACCTCGTTACCGATAAGTACTCTTTTCTAGTTCCCGTGATATGTGATCCCTTGTGAGCCAGTCACATGCTTGCAAGCTAATTGGATGACATTCCACCGAGAGGGCCCAGAGTATATCTATCCGTCATATGGATGGACAAATCCCACTCTTGATCCATGTGTCTCAACCAATACTTTCCGAACACTCAATGCCACCTTTATAGCCACCCAGTTACGGTGTGGTGTTTGATGTCATCAAAGCATCCATCCGGTAAAGGTGATATGCATGATCTCATGGTCGAAAGAATTAGGTTACTATGTATCAGAAAGCATATAGCAATTGAACTAATAAAATGACTTGATCTTTATGCTACGCTTATCTATAGGAGTATGTCCACCATATCATTCTCCTAACGATATGATCTTGTTGTTAATAACATCTCAATGTTCATGATAGGGAAACCACAATCATTTATTAACCAACAAGCTAGTATTTTAAAGAGGCTTTACTAGGGACGCTATTTTAGTTTACAAATCACACAAGTATTAATGTTTCCTTGTTAATACTATTATAGCATGAATGTAAACATTTATCATAAACACAAAGATATAATAATAACTATATTTATTATTGCCTCTAGGGCATATCTCCAACATAAAAGATGTCTAAATACATTCACTTCACAAAGTGTTAAAACATAGTTTGGGGTAACTGCTCGACGCTCTAAACATGGGTGCGGCTATCTTATTATATAGAGGGGTACACAACACATGTACAATACAACTACAGGATATGTACAATACTTCGTATTATATATAGTCTAACACCCTCCATCAATCTTAACTATGGCATGAGGTACAAAGCAAGTTAAGATTGCGCCTACATCCTACAAACCGAGGCTGTGGAAGAGGCTCAATGAAGATGTCAGCAACTTGATATTTGGAGGAGATGGACTTAATTTGGAGTAGCTTCTGAGCAACACGTCCCTCACAAACTGATAGTCAGCTTCGATGTGTTTTATTCGGGCATGAAATACCGGATTCGACGAAAGGTATGTAGCACCAATGTTATCACACCAAAGGACTAGGCGCTGAGCTTGAGAGATTCTCAACTCTCTCAATAACGAATGTACCCATATGATCTCATCTACGGCATTAGCAATTGCCTTATACTCAGCTTCAGTACTACTGCGAGATACTGTAGCTTGCTTATGAGCATTCCAGGCAATGAACTTGGGACCAAAGAAGACTGCATAGCCTCCCATGGGTTGCCTGTCATCAGGATTGCCAATCCAGTATGCATCTAAGAATGCTGAAAAATCACAAGACGGCGCAGGTTGGATATGCAACCCATACGAGGCAGTAAGGCAGATATAGCGCAAGATGCGCTTCACAGCTTACCAATGTGAAGTCCTGGGAGCATGAAGATACTGACAGACAAGATTAAATGCATAGGAGATATCATGCCTGGTGATGGTCAAGTACTGCAGACCACCAACAACACAGTGGAATTATCAGAAGTAAGAAGGTCCCCATCAAGAGCAGACAATCAGTCAGTAGAAGACATAGGAGTAGACGCATGTTTGCACTTGAGCATACCAGCTCAGCACAGTAAATCCATAGAGTACTTGTGCTGTGTAAGAGACAACCCAGCATAAGACCGCGAGGCTTCCAATCCAAGGAAATAGTGCAAAGCGCCCGGGTCCTTCACAGCAAAATCACCACTCAGAGCAGACAACAGACGATCAGCAGCAGCATCTGAGGAGCTAATAAGAATAATGTCATCAACATAGACCAGCAGGTACATCATGATCTCAGGGCACTAGAGGAGAAACAAGGATGTGTCATCAGTGGAAGGGACAAATCCATGAGCCCGAAGAACACGGCCAAGGCGTGCATGCCAAGCACGAGGAGCCTGCTTCAGACCATAGAGCGCCTTATCAAGATGACACAAATGTTGAGGGCGAGAAGGGTCAACAAAACCTGGGGGCTGACACATATAGACCTCTCCTCCAATACACCATGCAAAAAGGAATTCTGAACATCCAGCTGGCGCAACAACCATCCTTGTGTGATAGCCAAAGAGAGGAGCAATCGAATGGTAGTAGGCTTAACAACTAGACTGAATGTATCCTCATAATCAAGTCCATACCTCTGCTTGAAGCCCTTAGCCACTAACCGTGTCTTGTAGCGTCCAATGGAACCATCTGCATGTCTCTTGACTTTGAAGACTCACTTGGAGTCAATAATGTTGAGCCCAGAAACAGGAAGAACCAATCGCCAAGTATTCGTTCTTCTGAAGTGCCTAAAACTCCTGTTCCATAGCACTGCGCCAATGAGGAATACCGAGTGTATCCTGAAATTGTCAGTGTTCCGCAGTGGGGTCACCCTCGGCCTGAGCAACACAATATGCAATCCAAGAAACCGTCCCATCAGTGTGCTTCTTCGGGCGGTATATCCCAGCTTGGCTGCGCGTATGGGGACGTAGAACATCCTGCGCTGGGGCAGGTGCTGAAGTCGTGACCGGTTATGAAGACACCAGCGAAGAAGACGAGGCGTCCGACCCTGGAAAGGACGGCACAGGTGGCGTGCCTGGGCCAGGCACCAACGGCCCAGGGTACGACATGGAGGGCGATGCTGGGCCAGGCGACGGCGGCCCAGTTGAGGACGACGCGTGGGAGGCGGGATCCCCACACGGCGAGGCAGAGGCTGACAGTGGGCTAGCTGTAGGGGCCGACGCTAGGCCAGGAGGAGGAATTGGCGAAGCCGGAATAGGGGGCGCCGGGCCACCGCGATCGACGTCTGCCGTGCATGGCACATGCAGGCGATCATCGTGCCTGGCGTCGACGAGGGAGAATCCTCGAGAAGCTGAAGACACGCTCCTCTGCCAGTACCTACATCATGATTAGGTAGCAAAGCAGGAGAGTGTACATCATCTACAAACTGGTCAGGAAACGGTACAAAGGAATGCACTAGTGTATCTGATGTAGTGGTGGTAGTCGTAAGTACAGAAAAAGGAAACATGTTTTCATCAAACACGATGTCACGAGAGATATAGACATGGTTAGACGGAACGTGAAGGCATTTGTACCATTTATGGAGAGCACTATAACCAAGAAAGACACACTTCTTAGACCGAAACTCAAGTTTATGTTTATTATAGGGCCGAAAATGAGGTCAACGCGCACACCCAACAACCTTCAGAAATGTATAATTGGGAGTTTCATTGAGCAAGAGTTCTAATGGAGTTTTCATCTGGAGGAGTCGTGTAGGAAGCCTATTGATCAAAAACGGGCTGTGAAGAATGCATATGACATGGATATGCCTTACGGGTACCTGGTGTTGGCCTACCTAGTCCAGCCCAGCGGAGGCCCATAAGCAAGACCTACTCTAATCGTAAAGCCCAAGGAGACTTCGGATGGCCCAAGTCCGGAGAGAACTCGAATTCTTGGAGGACACGACTAATTGTAGATAGAATTTCAAAAGGGTTAACCCTAATCTGTAACCGACTCGACCTACCCGACACCTGGCCTCCCCATATAAAGGCTAGGAGGGCATGGGGAGGAGGACCTCACCTCATACCCTAGAGCATACCTCATAGATTGCATCTGCGTACCCATGTAACCATCAGCATCACCATCAATCAAGAACAGACAAACAGGAATATGGTTTTCCCTCCGGGGGCCTGAACTTGGGTAAACCTCGTGTCCCCTTGTTGCAAGTCTGTTAACCGTTCCGCGATCTCCAGCCTCCCCATCTTCTCTAAATCCAAGTTCATAACAATGGGTGATACGTCGTAAACGTATCTATAATTTTTGATGTTTCGTGCTTGTTTAGTATCTACTTTGCTTTGTTTTGTCTTTACTTTGAGGTTTTTTTGTATGTTTTCTGTGACTAACCTATTAACAATATGCCACAGTGCCAGTTGCCTGTTTTCTATTGTTTTTGGTTTCAGAAAAGTCAGAAAATGAATATTCTCGAATTGAATGGGACAAAAGCCAAAGTCAATATTTTATCATGAAAAACACGAAGCTAGAAGACAAGACGGAGAAGGGCAATAGTTCATCTTTTAAGAAAAATCATGGTCCAAAAGTAGTAGTATCTACACCAAAAAAAAGTTCAATGCTTAGAAAAATGTTCATGAGTTTCAAAAAATATTCATTGGGTTAAAAAAATACTTGTTGAGGGCTAAATACTTAGTTTTAGTTGATTCAAAAAAATGATTACCGTTTCAAGAAAACGTGCATGGGTTAAAAATGCATTCATGTCATCAAAACACACTTTCACAGGGTTAATAAATGTTCACCGGCTCAAAGAAATTCAAGAGATTTTTAAGAGATGTTCATGGCTTTGAAACATTTTGTTATCATTAAACTAAGATTTATCAATAAGTAAGAACCAACTACATTTTCAAACTTATTAAGCAAATCATATAAAAATAATACGGTCTCTGACCATATTAGTTAATTTGGATTTATCTAGACTCGGATATATCTAACATATTTTAGTGCTAGATACATCTGAATCTAGACAAATCCAAACCAACTAATATGAGTTAAAGTAAGTATCTTTATTTGGACTATATTTCGAGCGGCCCATGAATGCATCCCTCCGAGCCAAGAGACGTCACTACCTGAATGCATGCAGCGATCTCTAATCTAATGGGCTGCTTCCCAAGCTGGCCCAATAAGTAGATACAAACTGTTTGAGTTTTTCTTTTCTTTTTAATGTTAAAATTTAAAAACTTCTTATTCAAATAATTATAGATTTGAAGAAATATAAAAATATTCATTAAAAATAGATTTTGAAAAAGTATGTTTCCGGATGCGTACGAGTGAGGATAAAATATGCAGAAAAGTCTAGTGCTGGTCTATGCGGCCAGTCTAAAGATCCTAGAGAGCCATCAGAGGTGACAGTCGTCGGTCCGGAGAGGCCGGGGTGTTACAGGTGGTATCACAGTCGATCCTCGCGGTTACACGGACATGTGCATGGTGCGTTGAGCCCAGAGTGGACATGGTATGACACATGTTTCGACACTCGATGCACAGACGCGAGCCAGGAGGGGATAGACTATATTGGTTTGATTTGTAATTATCTCTACTATTCTTTCTCCCCAAGTTTTGTACTCTATATAAACAACCCTTTGAGCCACAATCAATACAAGTTTTTATTCTATCAAACTATCATGGTATCAGACGCCTAGGTTTTTCGTACCTGGGATGGCTCCGCCGCCAACTCCTCCTCTGCTGCCGCCTGGCCCTCTCTTCTCCAAGGAAGAGGCCCGCGCCGCCGCCACCCCTCCTTCTTACTCTACCTCCCAAACCCTAACCCTACCTTCTACCCCAACCTCCAGCGCTGTCACCTACCATCAACCTGCCCCAATGTCGTTTGCCGACACAATCGCCGACATCTCCCCCTTCATACCCATCACCTTAGATCTCTCGGCTCATAACTACTACCATTGGCGCCACTTCTTCAAAGTTCATCTAGGGCGCTGCAATCTTCTTGCCCACGTCGCCTCGGACTGCGTCCCTCACCCCGACGATCCATGTTGGGTCAAGGAAGATCTCGCGATCATCCAGCGGATCTATATGCTGGTTGATCAACAAGGGCGTCGATCTTCTATGGGTGGTGTATGTGAGATCCTGATGCATGAATTAATAGGATTGATAACATACCAACAAATTATGACTTTTTTCTAAAAGCTTATTTGACAAAAACTCCGAGGTTAAGCATGATTTACCTAAAGCGATTTGAGCATGGGTGACCGACCGAAAATTTGTTTCTATATGCACACAAGTAAGGATAAAGTACACACACAAAAATGTTGATCTATGAAACCAGTTTAGAGATCTGAGCCGCCAAAGATGACACACGGCAGTAGGAGAGGCCAAAGTGTTAAGTATGGTAAAGAGTTCGGAGCGGACACACTTTGGTGACAATGCAAACGCTATGGAACGGGCATGAGTTCAGAGCCACCTTTCTCTTGGTTGTGTTTTGCATTCCCTTTTCTTTTATCTTGTGTTTTCTAATCCCTTGTTAGTCCTTTTCCCGTTTTAAATGAAATCAGCAATACTCTTAAAAAGGTTAATTTCTCCAATCAAATTACTTTTTTAGGGATCCAATCAAATTACTTGTCGTTGATCCATTGGATATAGACAAATTTTAGGCAACACTCGGTCGGAGGCCGCCGATTTTTGGCGACAACCCCAAAAGCCTATTGGGGGCCTGGTAGGGGGCGACCGTGGAGATGCTCCAATAAGGGCATTACTGATGCAGCCCGTCCTACGACCGCTACTACATCTACTCCCACAAGCTCCCCAAGTGGACCCATGACTCGCGCCCGAGCCAAGCTCCTTCAAGCTAAGGTGAACTCGCTCCTCTCCTTGTGTGACTTCGATACACCCTTGGATGGCCTGCTACTTCATACCCATACCTTGTGCATCATCAGGTACGAAGAGAATAACCCACAGGACGGAGGAGCGCCAGCAGACGAGACCAAATGCTCTCTGTCGCCAGCGGTACTACCGGACCTGGCGACCGGTACTACCGCTTGGCGGCACTACCGCCCAATGCTACCGCCAACAACAGAAGCCCCCAGAGCTGCCCAAATACTCTCTGTCACTGGCGGTACTACCGGCCCCGGATCCGGTACTACCGGGCTGCGGTACTACCGCCCCCTGCTACCGCCACCAACAGAAGGCCCCAACACAAGTCCCAGGACGACAAGCGGTACTACCGGCCAGGAAGCGGTACTACCGCATGACCGGTACTACCGGTCGAGCTGGACCGGTACTACCGGACCTGGAAAGGCCTGAACGTATTAATTCGGCCCAGCGCCTTGTAACCCTCTCTATATTTCGCTATTTGTTCCCAAAATACCCCTGTTTATGTGGTTGGTCTATATATAGCCCCCACCCTCTATTGTAAACCCTAGACTTGGATAATAATAGATATTAAGAAAACCCTTTGAGGACTTAAATCTATTGGTCTCATGCTCCTACCAAGGAGCACCGGATTATCCACCCCCCTCTTAGATCTTGCCTAGTGCGTTCAAGTTGTACAAGGCCTTGGGTTCTCGGTTTCTCGCCCCCAAGTCGTCAAGATCTCACCAAGCACCTCATCCCCCGTTGTTGGCGTGGAGAGCGAGCTTCGCCCAACACCGATCCTAGAGATTATGTTGGACCGGTTGCCACCGGCGTGAGGAGTAGGCGTGTATCGTGTTTTGGTGTGTGTGTGTTCGTGGTTTTCATCGTCTTCCTTGATTTCATCCTCCGACCACCGCTTTCCCCTCGTTTCTCGTGGAATTCGTGAAAGATCGGGCCAACCCTAGGGTTACCCCATAACATATTGGTATCAAGAGCACGGTTGATCACGAATTTCCCCCCAATTTTTCTTTTATCCACCTTAAAATCGAAAATCCCACCAAAAAGAGCCACAATTTGCCTTCGGATCGATCTCTGGATTTGGTGCGTTTTTCGTGGTTTTGGTCCATAGATCTGTTGCTTTGGGAGTCGATCTATAGCCCCTGTTGTTCCTAGCCAGCCTTTCGGTCAGATTTCCCACGGATTTGAGGTTTGTGTTAAGTGGATCTCGTTTTCGTTCGTGTTCTGTCACCCGCGGTACTACCGCCCGTTCCCAGCGGTACTACCTCCGTCCGGTACTACCGCCCGTAACAAGCGGTACTACCGTCGTCCGGTACTACCGCCTGTACCAAGCGGTACTACCGCCAGTAACAGAAGGTTTTCCTTCTTTTTGACACCTCATTTTCGTTTGCTGACTTTCCCCCTTTAGCTTGTTCGTGTTTCGCGTGTTTGTCGCCATCTTAACACAAGCTTCCGCATCAACGTCACCCGCGCTCCTCGACACCGCGACACTCGAACATCATCCACCACCAACGGTTGC
This sequence comes from Avena atlantica, assembly GCA_910589765.1. Classification (NCBI taxonomy): domain Eukaryota; kingdom Viridiplantae; phylum Streptophyta; class Magnoliopsida; order Poales; family Poaceae; genus Avena; species Avena atlantica. The sequence goes on along the minus strand of OU342739.1, from coordinate 487,747,631 downwards.
AAGTCCTCAACAATACCAAAGGTATAACTTGCACCACTTTGACAGCCCCATATCTTCCTTTGTGTGTACCTATCCTATGAGAGCAACTCATTTTGTGTTTGTCTAAGCATTGTGCACTTGCCTTCGGAAAGTGAGAGTGTGAGGCCAAATACAAAAGCTAACATAGTAGCATAGAAAGGGAGAAAAAAGAAAAAGAATAAAAAAAAGAACAAAAGAAAAAGAGAAAAAAGATACATAGTCTCCCAATACAAAGAGAATACCAAGCTTGTAAGCCAAGAAAGAGAGAAGAAAGAGCGCACCGAGGCAAGTGCACAAATCTATTGCTTATCCTCTTTTGGCAAACGAGTTGTGGTCTCTCCTTGAGTTGGCACGACATCCGAGCGTAGTCTTCGTTAGGACCTTTTGTGCTCATTTTCATAGTCGTGCTAACCCCGTTTTTCTTCACGTGTGTGTTTTCCGTGTTTTCGTAGATCGTAACCTTTTTCTTTTGATCTTTGGTTCTTTACCACGTAGGACAATAACCTTTTGCTTGGATCGTTTCGTTTGGTTTTCCACAATCCTAACCTTCCACCAAAAGCTTTTGAGAGTTGTAGCATCTTTGTGTGTGAGTTTCTTGCCGTTTCACTTTGCACGCTTTTTGATCATTTGTGTGGCAATTGGTTTGATATAATCTCCAAGGTGAGGTAAAAGGCTAACTCCCCGCACCCTTTCTCTCCATATACAACCCTTGTTGGCTTTGCATCATGGACAGGCATGGAGAGCCATCCCAACCACCACAACCTCTGGAGGATGACACACAATTCATGACAAGATGGGATCATTGGAAGGTCCGAGGAGAATTCAACTATCGTTGTGAAGCTCTCGAGCGGCGCCAGGATGAACAATTTAGCGAGGCCCGTGTGGAATTCAAGAACATCGACAACCGCTTCGAAGAAGTCCGTGGCCAAATGCATGCCATGCAACACAACCTCGGTCATCAAAATGAAGCTCTTGGTCGTGCACTCGCCTCAATGGATGAGAAGCTTCAACGCATCATTGATGGACTCGCAAGGCCACGCTCGCGCGAATCAAGCTCATCTCGGCATTCCTCAAGTGAATCAAGTGCATCGCGCCGTCACGCTTCAAGGCACCGGGATGGACCCGTTCTTCAATCCATGAGCTCTTCGCAAGCGGTACCATCTCCGCGTCACGCCGCAACGTCAAGCTATGATGGTGACCTCTCCGCAAGACCTCCAAGACGCGAAGCGAACCAGCCACAACCAAGGGCACTTGTGATTCAACAAGAGCAACCTCACATGGACCACCAAGGCCATCGTCGTCGACATGTCCCTTCCACTCCAAGTGAAGCATCCGAAGAGGACGAACAAGATCACCGTCGACGTGAAGCACTCGAAGATCCTCCAAGGCGTCATCATCGACATGAGCGTCCACGTCGGCAACCAAGCTTGTCGTGACGACCATCAACCTCCTCCGCGTCCTCAACCGCATCAACAAAACGAGCAAGCTCCCCAAGCTCGTCGTCAACAACAAGTTCCACCACCAAACGCGGCACCTCAACAACCGCAAGAGCAACGCAACAATCACCAAGCACGACATGAGAGCTCGGATGATGATGATGACCGCCCAAATCATGGCAACCGACGCAACCGGAACCGCAATGGAGAAGAAACTTTCGGCAAGCTCAAGTTCACCGTGCCAAAGTTCACCGGTTCCAATGAGCCCGAGGAATATCTCTCTTGGGAACTCAAGGTCGACAAGATCTTCCGCATGCACAACTATAGCAATGAGAAGATGATGGCCATGGCATCCCTCGAGTTTGATGAGTATGCCAACCTTTGGTGGGAACAAGTCCAACTCGTTCGCGAAGCAAAACAAGAGCCTCCAATCGCAACTTGGCAAGATATGAAGGCTCATATGAGATCCCGCTTTGTTCCTTCACACTACACGCGTGACCTCTTCAACAAGCTTCAAACGCTTAGTCAAGGGACAAAGACCGTGGAAGAGTACTTCAAGCAAATGGAGCTTAACATGATCCGTGCCAACATTGAAGAGCGAGATGAACAAACAATGGCACGCTTCCTCAATGGCTTGAACCATCCTATCAAGCGCATCACCGAGTTCCAAAAGTACAACAACATGGTTGAGCTTGTGCACATCGCATCCAAGGCCGAGCGCCAAGTGCAAGAGGACATCAAGTACAACAAGCCAAAGACGTACTTCACCTACAAGCAAGCATCAACCACTACTACAACAACACCAAGTGGAAGCTCCTCAAGTACCACCAAGCTTCCCTTCAAGCCAACTCTCCCTCAAGGAAAACAGCCCCCAAGTGGCAAAAACACAAGGGATGATCAACCATTCAATGGTGAATGCTACAAGTGTGGAGGCAAAGGGCACAAGTCGAATGCATGTGGAAACAAGAAAGTTTTGTTCATCCATGACAATGGTGATGAAGAATACTTGAGTGAAGAAGAGTTTGATGCAAGGGTCAAGGAAGCCATGGCAAGACAACATTTGGAAGAGGACCAAGAACTTCTCGTGTGTGAGCATGACGCAAGTCCATCGCTTGTGGTCACAAGGGTCTTGACTACCCAAGCCAATGAAAATGAAGACCAACTCTCGAACATCTTCCAAAATCGTGCCGGCATCAATGGGAAGTCCATCAAAGTTGTCATCGATGGAGGGAGTTGCCACAACCTTGCAAGCACGGAATTGTGTGAGAAACTCAACCTCACCCTCCACCTGCATAAACACCCCTACCATATCCAATGGCTAAGTGACCAAGGATCCGTCAAGATCAAGCACACCGTATCGGTGACGTTCTCCATTGGGCACTACAAGGACACGGTGGAATGTGACGTGGTCCCAATGACGGTTTGTCACATGTTGCTCGGAAGACCGTGGCAATATGACAAGCGTGCTTTGCATAATGGTCACTCAAACACTTACACCTTCAAATGGCTTGATAAAACTTGTGTGTTGCAACCAATGACTCCTAGCCAAATAATTGCGGACAATGCAAAGGCTTTAGCGAGGGCGCAATACGCAAAAACAACTTGTGAGAAGAGTGGTGAGTGAGAGAACCACACCATAGTGAGTGAGAGATACAAGCCAAACTCGAGTGGAAAAACTAAGAGTGTTCTTCTTGCCACCAAAAGTGAGATGAGAGAAGTGCGGAACAACCCATCCATCTTGCACTATGTCCTTGTTTGCAAGGGACTAGCGCAAGGAACTAACGACTTGACAAATGTTCCTCCTTCTTTGATGGCTATTTTGCAGGAATTCCAAGATGTATTTCCCGAAGTGCTTCCTCATGGCCTTCCTCCTCTTCGTGGAATCGAGCACCGCATCGACCTCATACCCGGCGCACCACTCCCAAACCGTGCCGCGTATCGCACGAACCCGGAAGAGACGAAGGAGATCGAACGTCAAATCAACCAACTCGTCTCCAAAGGTTTGATACAAATGAAGCGCGACGTGGAGCGCCACGTTCAACGATGCACTACATGTATCCAAGCTAAGTCTAAGTCCAACCCCTTTGGTCTCTATATGCCATTGCCTATTCCTCATGCACCTTGGTCGGACATTAGCATGGACTTTGTATTAGGCTTGCCTAGATCTAAACATGGACATGATTCCATATTTGTAGTCGTGGATCGCTTTTCTAAAATGGCACATTTCATTCCGTGCCATAAGACCGATGATGCTTCACATGTAGCCAATTTGTTTTTTAGGGAAATAATTCGGCTACACGGTGTGCCTAGAACAATCGTCTCCGACCGCGACGTAAAATTCATGAGCTACTTCTGGAAGACTCTCATGGCCAAGCTCGGCATCAAGCTCCTCTTCTCGTCCGCCTCGCATCCTCAAACCGATGGACAAACCGATGTCGTCAATCGAAGTCTTGGAACACTCCTCCGGGTGTTGATAAAGAAGAACCTTAAAGATTGGGAGGAATGCATTCCACACGCCGAGTTTGCCTACAACCGCGCCAAGCACTCCACCACCATGAGGAGCCCGTTCATGATCGTCTACGGTTTCGAGCCTCTCACCGCGCTCGATATACTTCCACTTCCACTTCATGAACGTGCCAATATGGACGTTGTCAAGCGTGCCCAAACAATGAAGAAACTCCATGAAGACACACGAGCTACTATCGAGCAACAAGTCCTTCGCCAAGCATCAAGGCTAAACAAGACCAAGAAAGAGATGATCTTTGATGAGGGCGACCTTGTGTGGATCCACTTGAGTAAAGACCGCTTCCCCAAGGAACGCGACTCCAAGCTAAAGCCAAGAGGTGATGGACCATTCAAAGTGCTCAAGAGAATCAACAACAAAGCTTATGTCATCGATATCCCAACATCAAAGTATCTTGTGAGCTCGACATTCAATGTCAAGGACCTCTCACCCTACCATGGAGAAGATGAAGTTGAGAAGGTTGAAGAGTCGAGGACGACTCTTTCCCAAGGGGGGGGAGCTGATGCAGCCCGTCCTACGACCGCTACTACATCTACTCCCACAAGCTCCCCAAGTGGACCCATGACTCGCGCCCGAGCCAAACTCCTTCAAGCTATGGTGAACTCGCTCCTCTCCTTGTGTGACTTCGATACACCCTTGGATGGCCTGCTACTTCATACCCATACCTTGTGCATCATCAGGTACGAAGAGAAGAACCCACAGGACGGAGGAGCGCCAGCAGACGAGACCAAATGCTCTCTGTCGCCAGCGGTACTACCGAACCTGGCGACCGGTACTATCGCTTGGCGGCACTACCGCCCAATGCTACCGCCAACAACAGAAGCCCCCAGAGCTGCCCAAATACTCTTTGTCACTGGCGGTACTACCGGCCCCGGATCCGGTACTACCGGGCTGCGGTACTACCGCCCCCTGCTACCGCCACCAACAGAAGGCCCCAGCACAAGTCCCAGGACGACAAGCGGTACTACCGGCCAGGAAGCGGTACTACCGCATGACCGGTACTACCGGTCAAGCTGGACCGGTACTACCGGACCTGGAAAGGCCTGAACGTATTAATTCGGCCCAGCGTCTTGTAACCCTCTCTATATTTCGCTATTTGTTCCCAAAATACCCCTGTTTATGTGGTTGATCTATATATAGCCCCCACCCTCTATTGTAAACCCTAGTCTTGGATAATAATAGATATTAAGGAAACCCTTTGAGGACTTATATCTATTGGTCTCATGCTCCTACTAAGGAGCACCGGATTATCCACCCCTCTCTTGGATCTTGCCTAGTGCGTTCAAGTTGTACAAGGCCTTGGGTTCTCGGTTTCTCGCCCCCAAGTCGTCAAGATCTCACCAAGCACCTCATCCCCCGTTGTTGGCGTGGAGAGCGAGCTTCGCCCAACACCGATCCTAGAGATTATGTTGGACCGGTTGCCACCGGCGTGAGGAGTAGGCGTGTATCGTGTTGTGGTGTGTGTGTGTGTTCGTGGTTTTCATCGTCTTCCTCGATTTCATCCTCCGACCACCGCTTTCCCCTCGTTTCTCGTGAAATTTGTGAAAGATCGGGCCAACCCCAGGGTTACCCCGTAACAATTACCAATACTACACGCTGGACTACTGCTCAGCCCTCCACGTAGGTTCGCTCTTGCAAAGCAAAGTACTAGTAGCCTGCAGAGGAGGCCGCCTCTTCCCAGCCAAAAGCAAGCCATGCGCAATAAAGCAGGAGAAACCAACACATATGCAAGGGAAGGAAAAAAGTTGAAAAGGTTGACCCACGGTATGCTGCCACCGTTGGAAGATTGTGACATCAAACAGCTGCTCCAAATATTTTTATTCATGGGACAGGCGTTGCCTCCATAAATCGTTCTCTAAAAGCCCATGGACACGGCAAGCTTTGCCACCGTCGACCGTTGATGTCATTAATCAGCACAAGGGTCAAGCTACTAAATTCATACCACACTTCTAGCTGAATTCAAAAAAATAATGTGTGTAAGTAAATAGATCATATAAAAAAAGTAACTTTTCTCCCAAGTGTAAACTGAACTCGTCACATCACTTGAACTTCTGAACGTAGGATGTTGGTATCGATACAATACTTCAGAGCAACTCCGAGGGTTGCGCATCATCTCCACTTCTCGAGTCGACCTGCCACTACTGCCCCAGTTCTCTATTGAAAAAAGTACTGATCACCAAGATTCTTTATTGAAGCAAAATTACCGCCCCCGATTGTCTTGAACAGATACGTGTAGTGTATCATTTGTTCGGAACCTCGAATCGAATAGCTTTGGTCAAATTGGGCAGCTAGCCCAAGATACTTTGACTTTCCATTTTTATTTGGATTTACTTTGTATATTCATTTCGACCATTGGTTCCTTACCACATTTCGATCTTTCGTAGTAGCATGATCTGCGCTGCCATGCATGACAGCCCCCGAGGTCATAACTCATATCTTACTACTAGTACAGCAAGTTTTACATCGAGAGCGGACCAACCAGCGAGCATTATATACTACTACAGTTTACAGCTTAGAGCAGGTAGTGTTTAAGCACATCACTCTCGCTGTCAGAAGTAAAAACGCTGGCTATGCTCAAAGGCTTCGCAACCGCGTTCCTTGTGAGCTTCTTGTCATGCCACCTGATCTCAGTTCCTTCCCAAGCTTCCTCCGACGACTTCCTCCAATGCCTAAGGGAGAAGATGCCTAGCGAGCTAGTGCACGCGCAGGGCTCGACCGACTTCGCCGCTGTGCTGGTCTCGTCCATTAGGAATCCAAAGTTCTTCACCGACACTACGGTGCGGCCGCTGTGCATCGTGACTCCGACCGATGCCTCCCACGTCCAGGCCGCCGTGCGCTGTGGCCGCTGGCATGGCGTGCGCCTCCGTGTGCGCAGCGGCGGGCACGACTACGAGGGCCTGTCGTACCGGTCGGCACGGCCCGAGGTGTTTGGGGTGGTCGACCTCGCCAACCTCCGCGCCGTCAGCGTGAACAAGTTCGAGTCCACGGCTTGGGTCGACTCCGGCGCGACCATCGGGGAGCTGTACTACACCATCGCGAAGCAGAATCCGCAGACCGCGTTCCCGGCGGGTCTGTGCCCGACGATGGGCGTGGGCGGCCACTTAAGCGGCGGCGGCATCGGCATGATGATGCGCAAGCATGGCCTTTCCATCGACAAGGTCCTCGACGCGAAGCTGGTCAACGCCAACGGTGATCTCCTCGACAGGGCCGGCATGGGGGAGGACCTCTTCTGGGCCATCCGCGGGGGCGGCGGCGAGAGCTTCGGCATCGTGCTCTCATGGAAGGTCCAGCTCGTGCACGTCCCTTCGACAGTGGCAGTGTTCAAGATCGGAAAGGCGCTTGACCAGGGCGCCATAGACATCGTGACCAGATGGCAAGAGGTCGGGCCATTACTCCCGAGAGACCTCACCATTAGGGTCATCGTGCAGGGGCAGCAAGCACTGTTCCAGGCCCTGTACCTCGGCACGTGCCGCTCGCTCGTGGCGACGATGGGCTACCAGTTCCGGGAGCTCAACATGACGAGCGCCGACTGCCAATCGATGACCTGGCTCCAGTTTGTGGTCGGAAACACCGACACGCCGGTGGAGGCGCTCCTGAGCCGGAACACCAGCCTGAGCACCTTCACCAAGAACAAGTCCGACTACGTCCGGACCGCCATCTCCAAGGACGTGTGGAGGAACATCTTCTCCTGGTTCGAGATGAACGGAGCCGGCATGATCATCCTGGAGCCCCACGGCGGGTCCATGGATAGCATACACACCGCCGCGACGCCGTACCCGCATCGGAGCGGCGTGCTATACAACATCCAGTACGTTGTGTTTTGGCAGGGCGATGGCACCGCGACGACGACCTGGCTCGGCAACTTCTACGACTTCATGGCGAATTACGTGAGCAAGAACCCTAGGGAGGCGTACGTGAACTACCGGGACCTGGACATCGGCCAAAACGTGGTGATGGACGGCGTCAGCACGTTTGACAGCGGCAAAGTTTGGGGCGAGCAGTACTTCATGAGCAACTTCGAGAGGCTCGCGTCGGTGAAGGCCGCCGTGGATCCGACCGACTACTTCAGAAACGAGCAGAGCATCCCGCCATTGCTCCAAGGGCACCGGTGAGCAGAGTTGACTTGCCCGAGAGCGATCCAATTTATTAGCTTCATACTAGGGGTTGTCGGGTTGAGATTCTCCTACGTTTTTTAATAAACAATGTCAAGCTTTATTTTGCTAGATTGTTTGCATGCATGCTTACTACTAAGAGTGAGATGTTTATGCAAAAGTAGTTTCCTTATCAAGACCCGTAAGAGTATCTCCATTCGGCTCCCCTAAAGGCCCCTTAATAGCCAAATGAGGCGCAGAAAAACTCGCTCGGTACTCCCCCAAAACTGAAATGGCACCGCCGCTGTCCAACTAATCATCCGTCTTCCCAAGGCCGAACCCAACCCGAGGGAGGGGGCACTCAGGGCGTCGGTGCAACTTGGAAAAGCTGGCGAGCCAGCCCTATCGGTGGGACACCAAAATTTCCCCTCCGCGACTCCAATCCCCCTCCTGTCCGCCCAGTCCTGCCATTTTTCCGTCATCGCTGCCCACTCCCGCCATTTCCCCTCCCCGCCCCTCCCCTCCTGTGCGCCACCTGTTGCCGCTACCATGCCATCGAAGAGGTAACAATCTCCCCATGTGTCGGCACCCTCGAAGAAGGGGAAGACCGACAAGTAGCGTCCGGAGGGGATGACCAACGCGGAGCGGGTGTTCGACATCCAATGGCGGTACGTGCAGGTAGTGGAGGCCCACGCAGTTACTCTTGCGGAGCAGATGGAGGCGGCCATGGCAGGAATGGCGGTGTCGTCTTACCGCGCTATCCTGCACATCCTCGGGATCTAGAGAAACGTCTGCTCTCCGTCGTCGTCCAGCGCGTCGCCGTCTGGCCAGGCGAACATGGCACCACATCTCACGCGTTTCTCTCCAAGATACAACGACCTTCAACCGCTCGGCGGTTTCAACCCGAACTCCCTCGCCAGCGACACCTCACCAGCTCATTACCGCCCTCCTTTCAATGGCAGCGTCCCCTACCACAGGCTGCCTTCACCCAGTTTGCCGCAGGATGCAGCAACCAAAGCACCCCCAACCTATTCAGTGGAACACACAACGACGACTCCATCATGGCCAATATCATCAAAGGCGGCTCCGCCCACGCCTTCACGCAACAAGAAGCCGTTGCATATGCAGACGAGGAGGAAGACGGCGGTGAGCCTTGGGAGGACGAGGTATACGCGTACGCGGAGGCGGAGGCCTAGGATGAGGTGGTGGAGGTGCCGGTGACCATCGCAGCCGACCGAAAAGGGAAGAAGGCGCTAGAGGTGGAGGGGGAGAAAAAGAAGAAAGGAGGGCGCTGGCCGTGGACCCAAGTGGAGCTCGAGTGAGGACGAGTGTCTCGCTGAAGCTTGGAAGACCATCAACATAGACCCCTTCACTAGTGCCAACCAAAACTCGGAATTCTATTGGAAGAGGGTGAAGGCGGCATACGATGATCGGCAGCTCTTGGATCCCTAGTTCAAGTCCTTGTGCCATGACCACAATGACTCTGACATGTCTTACCGTTGGGCCATGATCCAACACACCTTGAACAAATGGCACCACATCGTGGAGGAGGTGCGCCGCATCCAGGTCAGCGGCACCAACTACGACGATTAGGTAAGCATCCCCCATCACCACCCACTCCCGCCCACTTGATGAAGGGAATATGCCCTGAGAGGCAATAATAAAATATTTATTATGTGTATTCCAAGTATATGATAGATGTTTATTTTGCATGCTATAATTGTATTAATACGGAAACGTTAATACATGTGTGTTTAATAAACAAACAGAAAGTTCCTAGTTATGCCTCTCTCATAAACTAGTTCGTTGATTAACAAGATGATCACGGTTTCCTGATCATAGACATTGGATGTTGTTAATAACGAGATCACAACATTAGTGTAATGGTGTGATGAACATTCATCCGAAGTATAGCATTACAATCAAAGTCATTGAGTTTATATTGCTATAAACAAACTACGAAGTAGTCCTAATCCTTAGACCATGAGATCATGCCAATCACTAACACCGGAAGAGTTTCTTGTTGACATCAAACATCACTCCGTAACTGGGTGATTATAAAGATGGCTTCAAAGCTACTAAAGTGTTATGTTGAGAATCATGGATCAAGAGTGGAATTTGTTCATCCCGATGACGGATAGATATGCTCTGGGCCCTCTCGGTGATATCACATTGGTTAGCTTGCAAGCAAGTGATTTGATCACTAGAATGTTATATCACGGGAAGGAGAAAAGAGTGCATGTCAGTAACGAGATCAAACTAGGTATGGAGATACCGATGATCGAATCTCGGACATATAATATATCGTGAAACAAAGGGATTAAGATACAAGCGTAAAAGGTTCCGACGATCACAGAAAAAGTCATCGTTGAATGTGTGGGAGTCAGTATGGATCTCCAGGTCCCGCTACTGATTATTGATCGGAGAATGGTCTCGATCATGTCCGCATTATTCGCGAACCGTAGGGTGACACACTTAAAGGACACTGGCATCCAGTTGGAGCAAATGTTTCATGCCGAAAGAATAAACAAGCGCATGGATTTATTTCACTAGATACCGAAACAGGCTTTCGGGTGAAATTGCATAAAGTGGTTATGCATGTGAAATGGAATTCTAGCAAGGGGTTATTTGTGAATGTTTTTCATTAAAGTAATTGACAAAATTCTGAATAAAATAAAAGAGTTTTATTTAATGAGAGTTTGCATTAAATTTGGTGGAAATTTAATGGGAATTTGAGTGGACTTTTGAGTGGACGGAATTTAAAGGAATTTTGTGAGTGGAGTGTCCACCCACATGAAGAGGGGAGGGCAAGGGGGCAGCCCCCATGCGCCGGCCACCCCCTTGGGGTTCCCCCCTCCTCCTATAAAAGGAGCCCCCCTCCTCACTTGTCTCTCACACCTCCTCGTGAAGGATCTCTCTCCCCCTATAGAATTTATCCCCCATGGTCTCGGACTAGCGAGATACATGTTCCCGGTGGCTATTCGGCAAGAAAGGGTTGTGCTTCCGCTGCTTCACTGGAGCGAGGAGGCGGAGGTTGCCCGGTGTCTTGTACGTGTGTGCGAGCACGGATGCGTTGCTGCTTTGCGGCGCTAGGACTTCCTCTCGATCTTGAGATCGGCAAGAGATCGTCTACATCAACCACAAGTTGAACTCGTTAAGCTTTGTCGGTCTTCAAGGGTATGTTCTCTACGGATATACATCCGCCCGTTGTTTGTATCTAGTAGATAGATCTTGGTACATAGTTCCCATCATAGGAAATTTTTTGTTTTCTATGCTGCGAACCCTACAGTGGTATCGGAGCCGGATCTATGCGTAGATGCTTTACACGGGTAGTACACATATGAGTATGTGGGCGATGATGATCATGTTGTTGCTCCTTTGTTGTAATTTTGGATATTGGTGGCATAGTGGGATGAAGCGACCCGGAAAACTTTACATGTCCTCGCACATGAGACCTGTTCCACGCTTGACATGCAACTAGTTTGCATAAGTGGCTAGCAGGTGTCTGTCTCTCCTACTATAGTCAATATCTATTTTGCAACGAATTGTCAACAATTTGGTTATCCTCGTTGTGGTTCATGTTCGTAGGTAAGAACGGTTCTATCTCGAAAGCCCCAAGCCACGTAAAACTTGCAATGGATAAATTAGAAGCGTCTAGTTTAGATTGTTGCTGGGCTAGTGTTATGATATGGTGATGTTGTAAGTAGAAGTATGAGATGATACTCTTACAACATACATAACGTATAATCTCCATAGACCTTGGACTTACACATATAGGTATGATAGTGATCATACCACGGTGCACATGATAGAGATCATATGCGGGAACCATATCATTTCACTAATAAACATGTGATGTTTGATAGCATCTTATATTGCTTGTTTAGCGCTTTGTTAGCATAATAAGATGATCCCTCATTTAAATATCAAGATAAGAATGTGTTCTTCCTTTAGTATGCACCGATTATGTTTTCGTCGCTCCAAGACATCACGTGATGATCGGGTGTTCTTGGATCCACGACCATATTTCGGGTGTAAAACAGTTACACACGCGAATACTAAGTTTCTAACTTGGCGAGCCTAGCATGTACAGACATGGCCTCGGAACACGGACCGAAAGGTTAAGCATGAGTCATATAGTTGATATGATGCCCATTTGATGCTCGCCTTTGAAGCTACACCGACTCACGTGATGATCGGACTTGGTGTAGTGGATTTGGTTCATGTAATCACCAAAAAGGCACGAGGGATATGTCGTTTTTGAGTGGGAGTTCATTCGTAATATGGATTAGTTGAACTCAATCTATCATACACTTAGTCTAAACTTTACAAATTCTGTTGTAGATGGCACCACCTGCTTTTAATTTCAATGTGTTCATGGAGAAAGAGAAACTTGCAACGAACGGTAGCAACTTTACCGAATGGGCCATGAATTTGAGGATTCTCCTCTCTGCTGCACAAAAGAAATATGTGCTAGAAGCGCCGTTAGGCCCCCCACCTTTAGATGATGCCCCTGACGAGGAGAAGAATGTCTATCAGACTCGTCAGGAGGACCACAACTTAGTTCATTGCGGCATATTGTATGGGCTAGAGCCGGAACTTCGAAAGCGTTTCGAAAATGGCAATGCTTTTGATACAATGGGTGAGTTGAAAATGATTTTTGACACACATGTTGCTGTAGAGAGCTACAACGCTTCAGAAAAGTTCTTTAGCTGCATGATGGAAGAGCACAGCTCCGTTAGTGAGCATGTACTCAAGATGTCGGGTTACGCCGATAAGCTTGTGTCATTGGGAATATCGATTCCCATTGACTTAGGCATCCATCGTGTTCTGCAGTCTCTGCCACCTAGCTATAAGAGCTTCGTGATGAACTATAATATGCAAGGCATGAAGAAGTCTCTCCCCGAGCTTCTGTCAATGCTTAAAACTGCAGAAGTGGAGATCAAAAAGGAACATCAAGTGTTGATGATCAATAGGAACACTGGTTTCAAAAAAGACAAGGGAAAACGGAAGGGAAGTAAGGGCGGCAAGCCTGTTGCCGTGCCTGAAAAGAAACCCCGAGTTGGACCTAAGTCTGATACCGAGTGCTACTATTGTAAGGGGACTGACCACTGGAAGCGCAACTGCCCCAAGTATTTGGCAGACAAGAAAGCCGGCAAGGCAAACAAAGGTATATATGATATACATGTTATTGATGTGTACTTGACTAGTGCTCGCAGTAGCACCTGGGTATTTGATACCAGTTCAGTTGCTAATATTTGTAACTCAAATCAGAGGCTGCGGAACAAGCGACCGCTAGCAAGGGGTGAGGTCAAGATGCGTGTCGGCAATGGATCAAGCGTTGATGTGATCGCCGTCGGAACGCTTCCTCTCCACTTGTCGTCGGTATTAGTTATAAACTTGAATAATTGTTATCTGGTGCCTGCACTAAGCATGAACATTGTATCTGGATCGTCTTTGATGCGAAGTGGTTATTCATTTAAATCCGAGAACAATGGTTGTTCCATTTATATGAATGAAATCTTTTATGGTAATGCACCGACGATGAATGGTTTATTTCTTTTGGATCTCGATAATAATTACACATATTCATAATGTTGATGCTAAAAGGATTAAACTAAATGATGATATATCCGCATATATGTGGCACTGCCGTCTAGGTCATATTGGCGTTAAACGCATGAAGAAGCTCCATTCGGATGGACTTTTGGAATCACTTGATTATGAATCATTTGATACATGTGAGCCATGTCTTATGGGCAAGATGACTAGAACGCCGTTTTCCGGTTCAATGGTACGGGCGGCAGATTTATTGGAAATCATACATTCTGATGTATGCGGTCCAATGAGTGTGTTGGCGCGAGGTGGATATCGTTATTTTGTTACTTTCACAGATGATTTGAGTAGATACGGTTATATCAATTGATGAAACACAAGTCTGAAACCTTTGAAAAGTTCAAGGAATTTCAGAATGAAGTGGAAAATCATCGTAATAGAAAGATCAAATTTCTACGGTCCGACCGTGGAGGTGAGTATCTAAGTTACGAGTTTAGCACTCACATGAAAGAGTGTGGAATTGTTTCACAACTCACACCTGCCGGAACACCACAGCGAAATGGTGTGTTGTAACGTCGTAATCGTACTTTATTAGATATGGTTCGATCTATGATGTCTCTGACGGACTTGCCGTTGTCATTTTGGGGCTATGCACTAGAAACTGCTGCATTCACTTTAAATCGGGCACCATCTAAATCCGTTGAAAAGACACCGTATGAATTGTGGTTTGGAAACAAACCTAAGCTGTCATTTCTTAAAGTTTGGGGATGCGATGTTTATGTGAAGAAACTTCAACCGGATAAACTCGAACCCAAAGCGGAAAAATGCGTCTTCATAGGATACCCTAAGGAAACTATTGGGTATTCCTTCTATCACAGATACGAGGGCAAGGTTTTTGTTGCCAAGAATGGATCCTTTCTAGAGAAAGAGTTTCTCGCGAAAGGTGTGAGTAGTCGGAAGGTAGAACTCGAAGAGGTTATTGAACCTTCTCTTCAAAGTATGGCGAGTAGCGCATCGCCAGAAGTTGTTCCGGAGTTGGCTCCACCTGTTGAAGAGGGAACTAATGATAATGATCATGAAACTCCAAAAGAGAGTACTACCGAACCTCGCAGGTCAAGAAGGACGCGTGCAGCTCCCGAGCTGTACGGAAATCCTGTCATGAATTTCATGGTTGATGAAAATGATGACCCTGCGACGTATGAAGAAGCGATGATGAGCCCGGATTCCAACAAATGGTTAGAAGCCATGAAATCCGAGATGGAATCCATGTATGAAAATCAAGTTTGGAACTTGGTGGACTTACCTCACGACCGAAAGGTCGTGGAGAACAAATGGATTTTCAAAAGGAAAACTGATGCTGATGGTAATGTAACCGTCTATAAAGCTCGACTTGTCGCAAAGGGGTTTCGACAAATTCAAGGAGTTGACTACGATGAGACATTCTCTCCCGTAGCGATGCTAAATTCAGTTAGGATTATGTTAGCAATTGCTGCATATTTCGATTATGATATATGGAAGATGGATGTCAAAACCGCGTTTCTCAATGGTGATATTGAAGAAGAGTTGTATATGATACAACCAAAGGGTTTTGTTGATCCTAAGGATGCTAACAAGGTGTGCAAGCTTCAGTGATCCATCTATGGATTGAAGAAAGCATCACGAAGTTGGAATCTCCGCTTTGATGAGGTGATCAAAGAGTTTGGATTTGTCCAAACTTATGTAGAAGCTTGTATTTACAAGAAAGTGAGTGGGAGCAATGTGGCATTTCTGATATTATATGTGGATGACATATTATTGATCGGAAATGATATAGATATTTTAAATGGTGTTAAAAGTTATCTAAACAGCAAATTTTCAATGAAGGACCTAGGTGAAGCGTCATACATATTAGGCATAAATATCTATAGAGATAGATCTAGGCGCCTAATAGGGCTATCGCAAAGTACATACCTTGATAAGATTTTAAAGAAGTTTAAAATGGAAAATAGTAAGAAGGGGTTCTTACCTATGATACAAGGCACGACATTGAGTAAGACTCAAAGTCCGGCTTCGGCGGAAGAAAGAGAGATAATGGACAAGGTCCCCTATGCTTCAGCCATAGGCTCTATAATGTACGCCATGCTATGTACAAGACCGGATGTGGCACATGCTATTAGTTTGACTAGTAGGTACCAATCAGATCCAGGTTCAGAACACTGGAAAGCGGTCAAGAATATCCTTAAGTAATTGCGAAGAACTAAGGATATGTTTCTTGTATACGGAGGTGAAGAAGAGCTCGTCGCTAAGTGTTATGTCGACGCTAGATTTGACACCGATCCGGATGACTCTAAGTCTCTATCCGGATACGTATTTCTCATGAATGGCGGAGCGGTTAGTTGGAGGAGCTCCAAACAACCTGTGGTGGCGGGATCAACAACGGAGGCCGAATATGTTGCTGCTTCAAAAGCGGCTCAGGAAGCAGTTTGGATGAAGGAGTTCATATCCGAACTAGGTGTGGTTGCAAACGCGTTGGACCCAATGGTGATCTACTGTAACAACAATGGTGCCATTGCCAATGCCAAAGAGCCAAGGTCTCACAAGCATTCCAAGCATATTAAGCGCCGGTTTCACTCCATTCGCGAGCATGTCAAGGATAGAGATATAAAGATATGTAAAGTACATACGGATCTCAATGTAGCAGATCTGTTGACTAAAACTCTCCCTAGAGCAAAACATGATCTACACCAGAACTCCATGGGTGTTAGATACATCACAATGTAACTAGATTAGTGTCTCTAGTGCAAGTGGGAGACTGAAGGGAATATGCCCTGAGAGGCAATAATAAAATGTTTATTATGTGTATTCCAAGTATATGATAGATGTTTATTTTGCATGCTATAATTGTATTAATACGGAAACGTTAATACATGTGTGTTTAATAAACAAACAGAAAGTTCCTAGTTATGCCTCTCTCATAAACTAGTTCGTTGATTAACAAGATGATCACGATTTCCTGATCATAGACATTGGATGTTGTTAATAACGAGATCACAACATTTAGTGTAATGGTGTGATGAACATTCATCCGAAGTATAGCGTTACGATCAAAGTCATTGATTTTATATTGCTATAAACAAACTACGAAGTAGTCCTAATCCTTAGACCATGAGATCATGCCAATCACTAACACCGGAAGAGTTTCTTGTTGACATCAAACGTCACTCCGTAACTGGGTGATTATAAAGATGGCTTCAAAGCTACTAAAGTGTTATGTTGAGAATCATGGATCAAGAGTGGAATTTGTTCATCCCGATGACGGATAGATATGCTCTGGGCCCTCTCGGTGATATCACATTGGTTAGCTTGCAAGCAAGTGATTTGATCACTAGAATGTTATATCACGGGAACGAGAAAAGAGTGCATGTCAGTAACGAGATCAAACTAGGTATGGAGATACCGATGATCGAATCTCGGACATGTAATATATCATGAAACAAAGGGATTAAGATACAAGCGTAAAAGGTTCCGATGATCACAGGAAAAGTCATCGTTGAATGTGTGGGAGTCAGTATGGATCTCCAGGTCCCGCTACTGATTATTGATCGGAGAAGGGTCTCGATCATGTCCGCATTATTCGCGAACCGTAGGGTGACACACTTAAGGTACACTGGCATCCAGTTGGAGCAATGTTTCATGCCGAAAGAATAAACAAGCGCAGGAATTTATTTCACTAGATACCGAAACAGGCTTTCGGGTGAAATTGCATAAAGTGGTTATGCATGTGAAATGGAATTCTAGCAAGGGGTTATTTATGAATGTTTGTCAGTAAGTAATTGACAGAATTCTAAATAAAATAAAAGAGTTTTATTTAATGAGAGTTTGCATTAAATTTGGTGGAAATTTAATGGGAATTTGAGTGGACTTTTGAGTGGAGGGAATTTAAAGGAATTTTGTGAGTGGAGTGTCCACCCACATGAAGAGGGGAGGGCAAGGGGCAGCCCCCATGCGCCGGCCACCCCCTTGGGGTTCCCCCTCCTCCTATAAAAGGAGCCCCCTCCTCACTTGTCTCTCACACCTCCTCGTGAAGGATCTCTCTCCCCCTATAGAATTTATCCCCCATGGTCTCGGACTAGCGAGATACATGTTCCCGGTGGCTATTCGGCAAGAAAGGGTTGTGCTTCCGTTGCATCGCTGGAGAGAGAAGGCGGAGGTTGCCCGGTGTCTTTTACGTGTGTGTGAGCACGGATGCGCTGCTGCTTTGCGGCGCTAGGACTTCCTCTCGATCTTGAGATCGGCAAGAGATCGTCTACATCAACCACGAGTTGAACTCGTTAAGCTTTGTCGGTCTTCAAGGGTATGTTCTCTACGGATATACATCCGCCCGTTGTTTGTATCTAGTAGATAGATCTTGGTACATAGTTCCCATCGTAGGAAAATTTTTGTTTTCTATGCTGCGAACCCTACACTTGAAACTGTATCCCATTATTGGTATTGTTTGTAGATGCACGCCATGATCGCCGCCTACCGAGAGGATAACGACGACATCGAGTTCAAGTTCATCCACATCTTTGCATGGATCTAGGGTACGACAAGTGGGCCGGGACGCGGACTGCTCTCACCAAGGCCAAGAACACCGCCTATGACACCGGAGCGGAGCCATCGGAGGCCTCTAAGGGTCGACCCATTGGCCACAAGAAGGCCAAGTCCATCAGGGACGTGGAGCTGGCCACAGATAAGATACACTCGTCCATCCTAGCCTGCATGGCTAACGCCATCGTGCATGCCACCATTAGGGCAAAGCAGGTCACCGGGATGGAAGAGATCACCGCGGCAAGGTTGGCGTTGGTCATCGAGTGACGGGACATCAAGCTCGACCTCATCAACGCCAGCATGGTGGGAAAGAAGAGGAGGGATGACTTGTCAATCTTGATGGTCGACACGAAGGACATGGACAACGAGTTGGATGTGTGGTGTGTTGATCAGCGCACCTTGATCCTCTCCAAGAGCCGAGCGGCCGGTAACTAAGCCAGAACCCTGACACCGACGACTGCGACTACGACCCTGGCCGTGATCGGCACCTAGGCTAGCTGTTGGAGATATTCCCTAGAGGTAATAATAGAAGTAGTTATTATTATATCTTTGTGTTTATGATAAATGTTTACATTCATGCTATAATTGTATTAACCGGAAACATTAATACTTGTCTAATTTGTAAACATATTAGAGTCCCTAGTAAAGCCTCTTTATAATAATAGCTTGTTGGTTGATAGATGATCATGGTTTTCTGATCATGAACATTGAGATGTTATTAAAAACAATATCATATCATTAGGAGAATATCATATCATAAAGATCTAGTAATTTCCATAGTTTGTTTGCTATAAGCTTTCAGATACATAGTAACCTAATTCCTTCGACCATGAGATCATGCTAATCACCATCACCGGATGGATGCTTTGATGACATCAAACACCACTTCGTAACTGGGTGGTTATAAAGGTGGCATTGAGTGTTCAGAAAGTATGTGTTGAGGCACATGGATCAAGAGTGGGATTTGTCCATCCATATGACAGATAGATATACTCTAGACCCTCTTGGTGGAATGTCATCCAATTAGCTTGCAAGAATGTGACTGACTTGCAAGGGATCACATATCAGAGGAACGAGTAAAGAGTACTTATCGGTAACGAGGTTGAACTAGGTATGTAGAGATACCGACGATCAAACCTTAGATAAGTAAAGGGAAATTGGTATCATACGTAAATGGTTCATTCGATCGCAAAGTAATCGTAGGAATATGTGGGAGCCATATGAATTTCCAGATTCCTATATGGGTTATTGATCAGAGAAGAGACTCGGTCATGTCAACATAATTCACGAACCGTAGGGAGACACACTTAAGGATTCAATGTTGTTTAGTAGATATAGAATGTGAGTTAGAAGACCGAATGTTGTTCAGAGTCTCGGATGGGACCCGAGATATCACGAGGAGATCCGAAATGGTCCGGAAGGAAAGTACAATTCCGGAGTTCGGGAATGATTCCGATGTTTTTACCGAAATGATCTAGAAGGGTCTAAGAGGTTCACCGAACTGGAAGGGGAAGGGTACATGAATCTGTCATGACTAAGTGGAAGGATTGCATCATGTCCTAGGTCACTTGGCTGTGAGTTTAAAAGAAATAAATTAAACTCCAAAATTTAAATTCAAAAGGCAAGTTTGAATAATCAAACTAGGACAATGGTTCCTGGTGGAGGGTGGAGAGGAAACCTCCTCTCCCTCCACCGCGCGCGCCAAGGAGATGGAGTTGGGGGAGGATACGGCCCCCTCCCCTAGATGCCCCTCCCTCTCATAAATAGAGGGGAGGGGGATGCCCAAAGACCTACACCACAACGACCCCATCCCCACTAGCCGCCGTTGCCCTAGCCACCACCGGCCCACCTCCTCCTCTCCGGCCTCTAAACCCTAGATGCCAGGGAACCCCTCTACTCCATCCTACCCGCTTCGGCTTAAGGCGAAGCCCTTGGGATCTCCCTTCTAATCTCCGACACCATGCCCTTGTGCTGCCGGAATCACGAGGAGAGAGCTACTACCTCCACTACCTGCTGGAACAAGGGAGAGGAAGGTCTTCATCGAGTACCGAATGTGTGACCGACTGCGGGAGCGCTGTCGGAAGGCAGCGCTGGAAGGATCGTCTACGCAATCTTGAGATCGACAAGTGAACGACTACATCACCCATGAGAATCTGCTCTCATTAACTGCTTTGGAATCTTCGAGGGTGAGTACTCTATCAACTCGTTGCTACAATCTAGTAGATAGATCTTGGCTTGTGTGTGTTCATGCGGTAGAATTTTTTTTTGTTTTCCATGCTACGAACCCCTATAGTGGTATCAGAGCCGTGTCTATATGTAGATCTGTTGCACGAGTAGAGCATAATGGTCATTGTAGGCGGTGGTGCTTTTATTATCAATTGCTTCTTGTGTACTTTGCATCTTGCAGTATGGTGGGATAAAGTGGCCGGGGCTAACCTTACATGACATCATTCATGTGAATTGCTCCATGCTCAACATGCAACTTGTATTGCATAATTCGCTTTGCGGGTGTCTGTCTCTCCCATCATAGTAAAAATTCAATTTACAACGGGCACTTGATAGTTCAAGCATCAACGTTGTGGTTCTTGTTCATAAGTTAGAACAGTACTTATTGAAAGCCCCAAACCACGTAAAATATGCAAACAAAATTAGAGGCGTCTAACTTTGTTTTGCAGAGGTTTGCTGTGATGTGATATGGCCATGATTGTGATTATATATGATGTATGCAATGATCCTTATTGTAAGTCGGCAACCGGCAGGAGCCTTATGGTTGTCTTTTAATTTCATTAAGCCCTGCGTGTCTATTGTTCAAGGTAGTTGTAATAGTTGATGACGGTGGAAGACAACCATGGAGCGGTGCCATTGACCTTGACGCCACGCCGGTGATGATGGAGATCATGTTCATGCTTGAAGATGGAGATCCGAAGCACAAGAAAAAGGCCATATCATATCATATATTTTGAATTGCATGTGATGTTAATCCTTTTATGCATCTTGTATTGCTTAGATTGCGACGGTAGCATTATAAGATGATCCCTCTCACAGAATATCAAGTTATGAAGTGTTCATCCTTAGTAGGCACCATTGCAAAGACTCGTTGTTTCGAAGCACCACGTGATGATCAGGTGAGTTAGATTCTGCGAGTGTATACAACGGGACCAAGCCAGATTTGCTCATGCGGAAACTATGGTTTGATCTTGACGTGCCTAGCATGTACAGACATGGTCTCGAAACACGGATCACCGGAAGGTAAAGCATGAGTCATATAGTATATATGATGAACATGTCGATTGTTCGCCTTCGAAACTACATTATGTTTCATGATGATCAGACTTGATGTGGTGGATTTGGTGTGATCACTAAAACAATGTGAGGGATATTATTTTGAGTGGGAGTTCACCTAGATTTATTTAACTATTAATTAGAACTCAATTTATCATAAACTTAGTCTAAACTAATACAAATATGTTGTAGATCAATGGTGGCACGTACAATCAATTTTAATGCGTTCCTAGAGAAAGAAAAGTTGAAAAACAATGGAAGCAACTTCGCGGATTGGTTCCGCAATTTGAGGATTGTCCTCAATGCCGGTCACTTAACCTATGTGCTGGATGCACCGCTGGGTGACCCACCTGCAGATGATGCTACCGATGATGAGAAAAAAAATTCGTGCTCGGAAGAATCAATACTCCATGGTTCAGTGTGCTATCTTGTATGGTTAGGAATCGGAGCTTCAAAAGAGGTTTGAGAACTTTGACCCACATTATATTGTCCATGAACTCAAAATGATATTTGAGACTCATGCGGCAGTTGAGAGTTAAGAAGATTCTGAAAAGTTCTTGAACTGCAAGATGGAAGAGGGCAGCTC
Organism: Avena atlantica; assembly: GCA_910589765.1. Taxonomy (NCBI): domain Eukaryota; kingdom Viridiplantae; phylum Streptophyta; class Magnoliopsida; order Poales; family Poaceae; genus Avena; species Avena atlantica. The sequence goes on along the minus strand of OU342739.1, from coordinate 487,725,569 downwards.
CGTCAGTGAGCATGCGCTTAAGATGTCTAGGCATGCTAATAAGCTCCGGAGCTTGGGCATAATAATTTCTAATGCGTTGGGGATTCATCGTGTCCTTCAATCACTACCACCAAGTTATAAGAACTTTGTGATGAACCACAACATGCAGCGCATGGATAATATGTTGCCAGAACTCTTCTCTATGTTGAAGTCTGCGGAAGTGGATGATACGTCCATAACATATCTATAATTTTTGATGGTTTTATGCTATTATTATGCTTTTGACACTTCTTTTTATATAAATTTCATGAGTTATTTGGACTAACCTACTAATATTTGCAAACATGCACAATTTTCTTGTTTTACAATTTGATGTGTAGGAATTATCAAGAATATAGGTGGAACTCTTGTTGGAGTCATATTGGGATTTTCCAGAAATCTGTCTCAGAACTTTTTTTTGAAGATGGTCACGTTTCAGTTCGAAGACAGAGTCAAACGGAAAACTCTTCAACTACAAAGTTGTAGAAACTTTCGCGACAATCGTTCTGGACATAAAATTTATCTGATTACGAATCCGGACGGGCCTGCTTGGCCCGATTTACTGTAGCCTAAGATTGGGTGACGCGAATCCGAGAATCTATATAAAGGGAGGAAATCTAATTCGTGGGAGACACCTCCACCCACGAATTTCTAGCTACCAAAGCCACGTTTTTGCCTCCCCCATGGATCCCATCTCCATGGGGGAGGGCTCTCAAGAAGCCATAAAGGAAGGGGGTTTAGGGGCGGTGCTCCCCCACGATACCGGCGGCGGGGAAGGAGTCCCCGGCACCGCCGCTGCCCTCTTCACCATCTTCACCGTCATCTCCATCACCTAATCCTCCTAGTATGCAGTGGTTCATCCTCCCACACACCTCTTTACCGTCCTATGTAAACACGGTGTTTGATGCTATAAGTTATAATCCTATGATCTATGTCATGTTTGTGTAGTTTCTTTGTTCTTAGATTGAATGGTTGAACATCTTTGGTTCATTAGAGTTGTATGTTGATATGGTACAGTTCTTTGGTGTCCACTACATTTGTGTGCGCATGGATTAAACATAATAGGGTTTGTAGTATGTGTGAGAGGAAGGGGAAGTTCTGCCGGAGTGACAGAAACCTAAGGACGCGAACCGGAACGTTGCACGTATGGGAGTAAGAGGACCATTAACTTAAGGCTATAGTTGGGGAAACCTTAATGCATTGTTAGTTGTTACGGATGTTTGCTAACAATCCAATCATATAGTACATGTAATTCCAAGTAGTGAAGCGCATGTATATTTAGCCTCTCCCACATAGAAAACTGCATCGAAGACAATGAACCCGATTTATTCGTCAATTAAACTTGGACAAAGCCACCACAATTACCACCACTATTCCACACTCATGGTTCTATTAGTTTAGTGTATTTTATTTCTGCAACAACTAGCTTTACTCTCTTGTTGATTATTATCTTGCAAAGCTTTCTCTAGTACTCGTTTTGTTACTCTAGTTTTATTTCCTAGATAGTGCAAACGTTTAGTGTGCATAGAGTTGTATCAGTGGTTGATAGAACTTGAGAGAATATTTATCCTACCTTTATCTCCTCGTTGGGTTTGACACTCTTACTTATCAAAAAGGCTACCCACGATCCCCTATACTTGTGGGATATCAAGACCTTTTCTGGCGCCGTTGCTGGGGAGCAATAGCGTGTGGGTGAATATTCTTGTGTGCACTTGTTTGCTTTATCTCTAAGTAGTTTTTAATTTCAGTTTTAAGTTGGTATCTATCTTAGTATGGATAGGGATTGCGAATTACAAAAAAATTAGTTGTACTTGTTACCTAAAAACGTTTTCAAAAAGGAAAGTGATTGGAAAGATGAGTAATGGTTAAGAGGGGGTTGACCTTGAACACTTGTGTTCATGCCTATGAAACCAAAACAAATCTTCCCATGGAAGCTTTTCAAATGAAGGAAGGCACCATTAAATATAAATTCCCATTCAAGAAAGGTATAGAATACCTTTTGCCTCTCCTATTAAAACAAAAGTTGCTCTTAATGCTTCTTTATTTGAAATACTTGAATCTTGCTTCTTGTGCCTAACAAGGCGTTAAAGAAAAGTAATTATTGTGAGCTAACCCAATAGTTTTCTTGAGTCTTGGAAGTTATTATTTCTGTAATAACCTCTACTTATCTTTTTTATTTGTTTTTTTGTGCCAAGAATAACCTATAATGAGAGGGAAGTAAGATTTGGGGAGTTTCTGTCCCGAAACAGATTTTTGTGCTCCACTATAAAAATTCTTGAAAAATCTCTGTAAGTTGGATTGAGCTGTAATTGTCTGAATAAATCCCCCAGGTTGTTAGATAACTTTAGTTAGTTCAAAACTTTTTGATTTGAGCAACAGAAGGTCTTCTAAAAATCGGTTACTACCTGCTGGTCAGTTTTGACAGATTTCGTCCATTATTTGTATTTGCTTCTTATTGATTCCTTTTTAGGTTCTTTTTTGGGAAAATTGAGCTTTTTGAGGGAATTTATACAGTAGCTTGTGTCTTTAGTGAAAGTTTTTTGTTTTGAAACTAAACTCAAAGGTCTATTATATTTTGAATGCACTAATGTTGCTAATGAAGATTGTGTGAAGTTTTGTATGAAGGAAAATTTTCAGGTGTAAGGAAAGAATGATGTAATGAGATGAAGAATGGACAAAAGATAAATCTTGGGGATGCCATCCCGTGTCACCCCAATAAATATTCAAGAGGTACAAGCATCAAAGCTTGGGGATTCCCAAGGCATCCCCTTCTTCATCAATAAAAATCTTAGGTCTTTCTAGACACTTCGTTTTTATTGTTTCATGAACTGTTGTGTTGTTCTTGGAGCGTCTTAGTTTTCATTTTTGGTTTTTGTTTGCTTAGTTTGATTGAATAAAGTGGTTGGACCCCCGCTTTCACTGTGTTGTTTCAAATAAGTTGATTAGTGTTGGAGAAGGAGTAGGAAGCTTCATGTTTATAAGTGGTACAAAAGGAGTTTGTTTTGACTGTGGCCTAAACCTTATAATGTCATGTTCGATGTTGTTTTGACCCTATGATTAGTGGTTATTGCTGTAGCATGACTTGTTCCAAACAATTGGGATTGCTTAATGTGCCTTGAAAGAATCATGCGTTGTTTTAGCATACAAAAGCATAATATTGTGGTATTCTCCTTTGATGCTTTGTTTAGGTTGACTTGGCACATGCTCACACCATGTTATGACTATAAACCAGTCACCTTAGCCTCTATGATCATTTAGTTTTTGACTTGTAGTACCACTTTATGCTTTGATTAGTAATGTTTTGTCGCTCTGCATGATTATGGACATTATTGCTCTCTTAGTTGGTCGCTCCCAGTCTTTTGCTAGTGTAAGGTTCCCAACCTTTAATAAGGTAGAGATCCGTGTGTTTACAATGCTAGTCCCTGGATCAATAGCTAGCATCCACAGTTAAGATGTAATATCAAGAAACAAAGGTCATAATACGACTTTATAACCAGGAATAAAATAAATTATTACATCTTACATAGCTCATTTGGCTATCTCATTACAATGCAGCAGAATAATACAATAGCATGGGGTCCTTCATCTTCAAAGTGCCACAGGCAGACATGTTGGTTGTAGACTTGTAATCATTTAAACTTCTCTAATTTCAAACAAACTTGCAACATAACAAGTTACAGCCACAAGGGTCAAGACATTTGAATTGTATTAGCAAGTGATACTATGGTAGTATAGTGGAGTCTATCATCTATATGCATTTGGCTAAGTGGAGCTTAGGCTTGCTTTGCTCAAAATAGTTTATCCTTATCATTTTAAAACACTAAGTTTTTGTTTAACAAAATCTTTCCCAAGGCATCCCCCAATAGAAATTGGTGATCCTTTCAATCCCTTGTTCACCCACAAGATTTTTAACTTAGAAATTTGGATGATGAGATTCTTGATAGCTTCCATGTCTTGATGCTCAAATTGTCCTTTGCCAGGGACATGGCTAAGTACTTAGATTTTACACTCTGCAGAGGTGGTGCACTTTCCCCACAAGACTTGGTTTCCCAAGACAAGATCTTTCAGAAGCCTTCCCTTAGACCAAAATGGACGCCCTCCAACCTATCAATCCCCTACCACCAACTGTCCATTTGGCTAAGTTATTGCAACCTATATGATCCAGGCAGAGCCCATAATGCCAAGTGGCTGCACTTGAAGCTTCTCAACATTTGACATCTCAAATCTCTTTGTTCCTGGGTGGCCGTCCACAAGTGAGACACCAAGTTTTCCCCAGCATACTGGACTTGGTGATGCCCAAGTTTTCCCCAGCATACTGGACTTGCATGACCACTCAACACAAACCCTTCCTTCCATTCCACCCAGGTGATTCATTCACTTAGTTATTTTATTAAACAAAACAGAAGTCCTTAGACTTAGAAATTTTTCCATAGCATGGATATATATTCCACCCTTGTTTTCTATTAGCTAAGCTAAGCATGATAGTAATAGGAATCTTAACTTAGGAAATTTCTACTAAGGTTTCATCTACTCGTATTTCCCATGGCATAGTTTACACTTAGAAAAATTCCATGCAAGTCCTACTTAGAAATATCACTAATGCATAGTGAAAATAATGGGACAAAGTATGGAGCATCACTTGCCTTTTTGGTAGAGAGTATAAGTTCACTCCTTGATCTTTGCAATGTTCACTTACTTCAAATCACTACAATTCAATCAAGCAAACAATATTTCAATCTACCATTCAAGCAATTCATCACATAAAATAATAGTGACAAGACAAATGCATGCAAGCATGCCAAAATTTGTTTTATTTACAAAATTGGTTTATAACAGGTTATAAACATTTTAAAACACCTAATGGTCATTTTATAAAGTGGCAAAATCATTTGTATAAGATTTTACTTCATAAACCATTTTTAGATCAAGTCATTATTTTATGTGGTGAAGAAATGCTTTTAATAAGGCAAAATTCTATAGGTTTCACAAAATATGTTTTAAAACCATATATCCTTGTGTTTAGGGTCATAGAGTTTATTTCCAAAACATTTCCCATAGGTTTTCCTCCAAAATCATTTTTAACAATTAAACCATATTTTTATTTGACTAGAAATGGTTTAAATCAAAGATTTATTCTTTTGCTTCACCAAATACATTTTTGAAACCACAATTTGTTTCCTATGGTCAGTAGGTTGAAAACACACCATTTTCCAAAGATTTTATCCCCCAAATCATTTTAGAACAAATTTTATATCCTAAACATGCATACATAAGTTTCTGTAAAAACAAACAATTTAACAGAATCTTTTTACTAAACAAAGTGCATGGTTGGCTAGGGCTTGTTTTTCTGAATCCATTGATATAAAGTTTGCAAAATCTGGTCGTGTGGTTTGAAAGTTATGAATTTTTCAAATTGGCATATCAAATAGAACAATTCTGTTCTAAATCAAACCAACAGGGCCACGTGGCGCTTTCCTATTCGTGCGTACCGTTTCGCGCGGATCGGTCGCTGTGAGGCGTTAGATCTAAGTTAGATCGAACGGCACAAATTGCATACCCTTTCGCCTTAAGTGATTCTATCTACACCTTCCGATCTAAATCCGACGGCGCACAGCAGCTGATCAAGAACTGGCGGCGCTGGCGATGGTGAACGGCGGCGGCGCGCTCTGGCAGTGACCTTGCCGGTGATACAGGAAGCTAGGGAGAGAGGGGAAGGGCTCACCGAGTTCACCGAAGCTTTCTGATGCTCAACGTGCCCTTGGTTGGCGAAGGGGCGCACGGGGACGATGCCAATTCCTCGTCGAAGTTGCTCACTGGCTCAGGCACGTGTTTTCGTTGTCGGGGACGAGCTCCTAGGGCGTAAGAAGGCAAGGCAACATGTCAGGGAGGTGCGCACGGTCTCGAGGGTTGCAGGAATACTCACCAGAACACGAGGGGAGCTCGGGGTTGGCGTCAGTAACTCGCCAGAGTGGAGGCATACGACGGAGGAGCTCTGTTCGTCGAGGTTGCCGACGCTACAGGGAACGCGCGACCAAGCGGGCGACACTAGGAGGTGCGCCAGGAGGTGGGGAGTATGTGAGCTTGGTCGAGGAGGCAAGGGGCAGAGGAGGCTGGCCGGAATCGGGTGTGGAGCTCGCCGGAGACAGTGGCAATGCAAGGCAAAATTGACGCAGCCTGGTGGCTCCGGGGAGGTGGCGTCTGGGGGGAAAGAGGGAGGAGAGCCTGGCGATTAATACAGCGTGGTCACGGCGAGGAATAAGCGCAGCATTATGGCGAATTCAAGCAGAGGAATCAACGGCAGGAAACGGCCAGGCGTGTTCATCGCGGGGAGGAAGAAGGTGAGGTGGCAGTGGGGTCGTCTCGTCAGCGATAGCGGGGAAGGGGGATGGGTCCAGACTGTCAGTGAGGGCGTGGGTTAAGTCTGCTGTGAGAAAACGTTTCGCTCGTGAGAGGGAGAGGTGGGTTGGACTGGGCCTAGTGGGCTCGCTGGGCTAGGCTGCACCTTTCATATTTTTTTTTGTTCTGTTTGTTTTTCTTTTTCCTTTCTTAATATTCTGTTTTGATTTCATTTAATCAATTCAAGCATCCATTTGAATTCAAAACTTTGCCAAAATTTGTGTAGGTTCAAACACTGATTAATAAAACATTCTGAAATAATTTTAGAATAATTTATTTATTCTTTTTATGGTCTTTTAATTATTCAAAAATAGGCTCTAGTTTTAATTAGATAAGATTTAATAATATTTTATATCTCCATTTAAATTCTTAAACTTTCCAAATCCTTTCAGTAGGTTTTTTATTTGATTATTTGTGTTCAAATAACTCATCTTGAATTATTTGGAAAGTATTTAATTTGATTCATAAATCATTTGAGTTGGGTTTTCATTTTAATTCCAATGGAATTAAATATAGTTTTAATTCCCTAAAGTTTATTTGGAAGATTTCTTTAATCTTAATTAAGTTGAATTATACAACTTTTGTTTCACTTGGGTAAATTCCAAAATACTATTTTCTCATGAATTATATAATTATTCTTATTAGAGATTTGTCTTTATCTAAAATAGGGATAGAATGGTTAATGCCATTTTTATTTTATTTTATTTTGGAAAATCTTTATCCTTTTATTTTATTTGGATTTGGATTCTATTCATTCCCTTTGCTTAATATATTAGGCCAAGATTTGATTTGGTCTTCAAATATTCTTTAGTTAATATTTCTTTCTTCAACTTATAAATTCCATATCTTTTTATTTGGAGATCCAAACTTGGTGATTACAATTTGTAAAATCTTATTTGATATTTATTTATCCTTTTAAATATCTTAGAATTATTTGCTCACCATTTTGTATGGATTTTATATAGTGCTTTATTAGCTTTGGAAATTCAATTCCTTTATCTTATTAAATTCATAAGATTTTATCTATGGCTCCAAATTAAGTGAAATCAATTTCCATGGTTTTATAATATTTCTATTTGTAATTCTTGATCATTTTTAAATGTTTGTTTGACAAGATTTTATATGCATCAAATCCATAGGCTTGGAGATAACTTGGAAATGATTTTTATTCCATTACGGTTTAGGGTTGGATTTATTTTCCAAGTGTTTAAATTTCCAGATGCATTTAATGAGGAAAGCAATTCTCTTGATTTGGATTTTGTTGAATTCAAATTTTAATTAAAGTTTGTTCAAGATGGAATTTTAAGTTTCCATTTAGAAACAAAAGTTTCTTTTCACCCTAATTTTCAACAATAATTTATTTTGTTTATTTTATTTTTCACATTACAAGATTTGGAAAATCTTGGGATGTGACAGCTAGCCTCCACTTGTATGAGTAAGCTCTAATCATGCATCTGTCACAACCCAAGATTTTCCAAATCTTGTAATGTGAAAATAAATTAATAAAATAAAACTTTGTTTGTTTTTTAGAGCCAGAAGAAACTTTTGAATGCAATTAGGAACTTCAAACCCATTTGATTTAAATAAAACCTAAAGGGATTTAAAAAGATAAACATTTAATAAAAGGAAAAATAAAACATTTGGAAATACTATTTTGAAACAATTAAATGAAAAGATTTGTTTTCAAATGAAATAGATGTTTTACAAATAAGGATTATTATATAAAGCCAAATTAAACCTTGGCCAAGCTTTGGATTTAAAACATTTTGTTTTGAATAAAATAGCAAAAGTTGATTTAAATAAATTAATAAGAATTTAATATCCAACTTTATTTAATAAAAGGTTTTACCATTTTTAATTAAAACATCAAAACTTATTAAATTATTTTAAATAGGTTTTCCAAGTATTTTATATTCTCTAATAAAAACCTACTAAAGTGTTTTGACTTTATTTTAGATTTCAAAATAAATATCTCAATAGAACAAATCCTATTTGATTTAATAATGAAAAGTCTATTATATTTAATTAATAATGGACTCTAAAGTAAAGGGTTATTTTGTTTTAAACAAGTTTCCAAGTATTCCTTATTTCCAAATAAAACCTACTGATTTGGTTTTGAAAATGTTTGGATTTTAAAAATGGAGATTTCATTAAATAAACCAAACCCTAATTTTATTAATAAACCATGGTCCATTTTATTTTTGAATATAAATGGAACCTTTAACAAAATTGTTATTTATTTTAAAACAAGCTTTCTAAATATACCTTATTTCAAATACAACCCACTATTTTGGTTTTGGAAAATATATGGATTAAATAGAGTTTGAAATAAATCAAATCCTAATTTGATTAATTAGCAATGGACAACTATTTAATTAATAATGGACTTTATTTATTTAAAAAAATTATGGGTTTTAGATTTAGGCCCAGGCTACTAAACAGAACCCAAAACTCATTACAAGTTTGAATTGTTTGAATGTTTGCATTGTTGATTGAATCTTTTATTTGAATATCAAATCAGAAAATAGAAATAGAAAAGGATAAAACAAACAGGCAGAAAAAAATATGGAAAAGGACAGACCCAACCCAGGCAGCCCAATAGGCCCAGCAACAGCCCAGCCTCTTTCCCCGAAGAAAACGTTTGGCACCAATTTTCTTACCCACAGAACCGATGACTGGTGGACCTTCCCCCTCGTTTCTTTTCCCACTGACCAGTGGACCCCTTTCCACCGTTCTCCTTCTCCACCCCGCGACTGCTTCTTCCTCCTCTCGTCGCCGTTGCCAGCATTGAATCGCGGCATCAATACGCCTTAACGCAGCCACCTTAACTCGCAGTGATCAAGCTCGATAAAACGCCAGCACGTCCTTTCTCGTTCCCCTCTGCCTCCTTCCCCAAGCACGCCCCCAGGCTGCCGTATTTCGTCAGCTACTCTCTCTGTCTCCGACGAGGTCCATTGTCGATTCCGTCCAAAACTGACCGCCCCGTGCCTCCCCGAGCACACGAGCACACTCACCACTCTCTGACGCATCTCCTAGTACACTTCGTTCAACCGCGGGCGCCCCAGGAAGCCGTCTTCGACAAAAGTTCTCAGCGCCACCGTCTGTCTCGCCTCCGTCGAGCTCCTCAGGTTAATTCCGACTATCCCGTGTCTTCTAGATCACGCACACATCTTTGCCATGGTCTTACGCAGCTAACCCAGTCCTCCGTTTGGCTTCTCGTGATCGACAGCGTCGCCTCCGACCGCAACCAGGACCACCTGACGCCGTTCGCAACGCCGACGAGGAATTACTGCAACCCTAGTGTGCCCCTTGACCAACCACGAGCACCTTGAGCTTCGCCGTGTTCTCCTGAGCCTGGTGAGCTTACTCCCACCCTTTCTTGCTTCCTGCCTCGCCAGCGCCGCCGCCAACTGGTCGCTCCGCCGCTCGCCGGTAACATCTCGCCGCCAGTTCCTAGCAAGCATCTCGTAGCCATCCGATCTTGATCTGACGATTAGGATAGAACAGGAGTGAAGGGGTAAGTAGCACCTCTAGACCGTGCGATGCAACTAAAATCTAACGGCCCATATCTGTCGATCCACGCGAACCGTTTTCAGCGAATAAGAACATGCCGCGTGTCACTGGATGAATTAAAATAGAATTTGAAATCAGAATTTGATGCCATTTTCAAACCCTTATAACTTTTGAACCACACGTCCAAATTTGGCAAATTTTATATCAATGGATTCAGGAGAACAAGCCCTAGCCAACTGTGGAATTGGTTTAGCAAATAGTATTTGTTTGTTTGCTCATTTTTGCAGATTCATTTGTATGCTTGTTTAGAAAAATTGTTTAAAATTGAATTTAAGGATAAAACCTTTGCAAATTGGATTGTTGTGACCTTACTGACCCTAGGAACCAACCCATGGTTTGGAAAATAAATTTGGAAAAGTTTGGAATGGATTAATTAGTTTAGTCCATTTCTAGCCAAATAAAATTGTTGATTTTATTATAAAAATGTTTATGGAAAGAAAACTTTGAGAAAATGGTTTGGACCAAACCTACTGACCCAAAAACACCAAGCTTTTCAATAGCAACTCATTTGGTGAAAAACTTAAAAGTTTTGCCTTAATAAAAACATTTTTCACCACATGAAATGATGAATGGATTTAAAAATAGTATTTGGACAAAACCCTCTTGCTAATGACTTTGCCACTTTGGTAAATGACCAATTTGGATCTTACAAAGTTTAGAAACACCATAGAGACCCCTTTGCAAAATAAAACTATCTTGTGCATGCTCCCATGCATGAATTGGTTTCCATTTGTCTTGTGTGTGTGGAATTGTTTGAGTGATTATTTGGTTTGGAATGTAAATTGAATTAGTGTTTGCTTGATTGACTTGTAGTGAAGTGTGAGACTAGCAAGATCAAGGAGTGAACCACCATTCCCTACCAAAAAGGCAAGTGATGCTTCATACTTTTTGTCCCATTACTTTCTCTATGCATTAGTGAATTTTGCTAAGTAAAACTTGCATGGATTTTGCTAAGTATAGACCTTACTATAGGAAAACCTAGTAGATGAATCCTTAGTAGGATTTTCCTAAGTTAAGTTTCCTATTACTACCAAGCTTAGCCTAACTAATAGAAAACATGGGTGGAGAATATATTCACACTATGGAAAAATATTCTAAGTCTGAGGACTTATGTTTTTGTTTAATAAAACAACTAAGTTAATGAATCCCCTGGGTGGAATGGGCTTGCTTGGTGGAGAATGGTTGAGTGGTTCACAATGCCATGGGCTTGGATTGTGTATCTCACTTGTGGAATGCCACCCAGGAAACAAAGGGATTTGAGATGTCAAATGTTGAGAAGCTTCAAGTGCAACCACTTGGCAATATGGGCTCTGCCATGATCATATAGGTTGCAAGAACTTAGCCATATGGACAGTGGGTGGTAGTGTTTGATAGGTTGGAGCGCGTCCATTTTGGTCTAAGGGAAAGCTTCTGAAAGATTTTGTCTTGGGAAACCAAGTCTTGTGGGTAAAGTGCACCACCTCTGTAGAGTGTAAAATCTAAGTACTTAGCCATGTCCCTGGTAAAGGGCAATTTGAGCATCAAGACATGGAAGCAATCAAGAATCTCATCATTCCAATTTCTAAATTAAAATCTTGTGGTTTGAACAAGGGTTGTTTGAATTCTTCAATCATTGATGGAGAGATGGCTTGGTACAAGGATCTTGAAATCTTTGATTGAGAAAAATGATTTTGTCAAGCAAAAACTTAGTATTTCAAATGTTAAGGAAAAATCTATTTTGAGCAATGCAAGCCTCAACTCCACTTAGCCAAATGCATATAGATGATAGACTCCACTATACTACCATAGTATCACTTGCCAATACAATTCAAATGTATTGACCCTTTGTGGCTGTAACTTGTATGTTGCAGGTTTGATTGATTTTAGTGAAGATTGATTGTTTAGGATTACAAAGTCTACAACCAACATCTGCCTGTGGCACTTTGAAGATGAAGGACCCATGACTATAATTATTCCGCTGCAATGTAATGTAATAGCCTAAATGAGCTATGTTTTATGTAATAAAATTATGTTATTCCTGGTTATAAAGTTATATTATGACCCTTGTTTCTTGATATTACATCTAAACTGTGGATGCTAGCTATTGATCCAGGGACTAGCATTGTAAACACAGGAGGGATCAATCTTATTAAAGGTTGGGACTCCTACAGATGGTATCAGAGCATTGTGTTGCCTGTAGGATTTGTAAACCTAGGATTGGACAAAAACCCTTAGAAAAATAGGAGTTGTTTTGTTCCAAAAACTTATTTAAAAAAAAACTTGTAAATTCTTTCCTCAACCATTTTGGTTTCAACTCTACATCTCTTCTATTTCAAACTTGATGGAAAAACCTACCCATGGCCAAAGACTACACCTTATGCAAAGGACTTCTTCAACATCTTCAACTCTAATGACTTCAACATCTTCAACTCTAATGACTTCAACATCTTCAGCATGTTCACCAAGGACTTCCAACTTGGAAACTACTAAGGACTACAAGTGAGACAAGGAAATCTTACTCAAGATTTAGAGACTGAGAGAATGCAAAATAAGAAGAAGCCATCAACAACTTTGAAGTATGGTGACCAAAAGTTTTTCCAAGGAAACCAAGATCTCATGCAAGAAGAATCAACCAAGAAGGAAGGAAAAATCACAAGTGAACCCTATAGATGGACCACCATATTTCAGTTAAGTCAAAACCACCAACTTATGTGGTGTAACAAAAATATTTTGTTGCCTAAGTATGTGCTAGAACTTTGTTGTTTGAGTGAAATGTTTGTTTGTGATTGCTTGTACATTGCTTGTGTGAATTGAGATGTGTGTGATTAGAAATAATTCCTTAGAAATATCTTGCCCATTCTAATCTCCCTTCAACCCAAACAGATGACTACTCCAAGAAACTCCAACATCAAGGTTGATGACAACAACAACAACCAAGAGGACAACATGAGAGACATTATAGCAACCCAAAACCAGTTGAGCCAAGAGACAACTCAGCTTTTAGCCAACAACAATGGACTAGACCCAGCCATACAAAGGATTTTGAAACTTCAATCCCAATTGTTGCAAGGATTAGTTACTCAAATGATCAGCATGAGAGAAAACTTTTCCCAAGGAGCTAATGACAACAAGGGTGACAAAGATGTTACTTTAGAAGGAACCCAAGCTAGCAATAATTTTAGAGACAAGGATCATGCATCCAAAGAGCATGAAGATCAATGCCTCAAGAAGAGAGAAAGATCTCCCACTTATGAAGAACATGAACTAGAAGAATTCCTAGCTTTGGAGAGACCCAAGAAGAAGAAGAAGGACATAAGCCAGTTGCAATGTTAGAATTGCAAAGAGATGGGGCACTATGCCAGTGAATGCCCAGAAAAGAAGAAGAGACAAGAAGACAAACAAAAGCTAGTGAAACCCAAGATAAGGAAGGATTTTAGCCAAGTGATGTGTAAACACTGCAAAGAGTTAGGACATTATGCAAACTACTGTCCAGAAAAGATGAAGCATAAGATAAACCAGCCTATGAGGGATCTCAGCCTTGTCACATGTTTCAAATGCAAGGAACTAGGCCACTATGCAAACAATTGTCCAGAAAGGATGGAGAACAAGTTAAACAGGTCTATGAAGGATCTCAACCTCGGCCCATGAGTCAAGAATGGAAACCAAGGACAATGCAAATGTTGCTTAGAGAAGTTTTCCCAGGATCCCAAGAAGGACAATATGTAATTTTTTTGTTTGAAATTTTTTAAGGGTGGTAGTACCCTAGTTGTTTTGAACCTGCTTGTAACCCCTAGCCTCCCCAAATCTCGGGACGAGATTTATTTTAAGGGTGGTAGCCTGTCACATCCCAAGATTTTCCAAATCTTGTAATGTGAAAATAAATTAATAAAATAAAACTTTGTTTGTTTTTCAGAGCCAGAAGAAACTTTTGAATGCAATTAGGAACTTCAAACCCATTTGATTTAAATAAAACCTAAAGGGATTTAAAAAGATAAACATTTAATAAAAGGAAAAATAAAACATTTGGAAATACTATTTTGAAACAATTAAATGAAAAGATTTGTTTTCAAATGAAATAGATGTTTTACAAATAAGGATTATTATATAAAGCCAAATTAAACCTTGGCCAAGCTTTGGATTTAAAACATTTTGTTTTGAATAAAAATAGCAAAAGTTGATTTAAATAAATTAATAAGAATTTAATATCCAACTTTATTTAATAAAATCTAAGTACTTAGCCATGTCCCTGGTAAAGGACAATTTGAGCATCAAGACATGGAAGCAATCAAGAATCTCATCATTCCAATTTCTAAATTAAAATCTTGTGGTTTGAACAAGGGTTGTTTGAATTCTTCAATCATTGATGGAGAGATGGCTTGGTACAAGGATCTTGAAATCTTTGATTGAGAAAAATGATTTTGTCAAGCAAAAACTTAGTATTTCAAATGTTAAGGAAAAATCTATTTTGAGCAATGCAAGCCTCAACTCCACTTAGCCAAATGCATATAGATGATAGACTCCACTATACTACCATAGTATCACTTGCCAATACAATTCAAATGTATTGACTCTTTGTGGCTGTAACTTGTATGTTGCAGGTTTGATTGATTTTAGTGAAGATTGATTGTTTAGGATTACAAAGTCTACAACCAACATCTGCCTGTGGCACTTTGAAGATGAAGGACCCATGACTATAATTATTCCGCTGCAATGTAATGTAATAGCCTAAATGAGCTATGTTTGATGTAATAAAATTATGTTATTCCTGGTTATAAAGTTATATTATGACCCTTGTTTCTTGATATTACATCTAAACTGTGGATGCTAGCTATTGATCCAGGGACTAGCATTGTAAACACAGGAGGGATCAATCTTATTAAAGGTTGGGACTCCTACAGCATCCAACTTCCAATAAATCAAGTTATTCCAAGGTGTCCACTATAAATTCCTATGCATGGCGTGTTACACCATTCCAAGTATATTCTTGTTTTATCTATCTTCTAAATTAAACTTGTTATGTGAAAGTTAGTGATTAAAGCTCTCACAAACTTGATGGCACACTTTATTTTTCTTGCCCCTAATAAACTTGAACCATTGTGTCATCTATGTTGTATATGCTTGCACTTATAAGTTGGGATTAGCAGAACCGTGCTGTCATGGGGAACGCTTTCAGTACTTATAAATATCTACCCAGTTGATATCATGCTCTTTTGTTTATGGATGTCGTCGGTGTGAAATAAAAGGGGAGCTTGTATTCCATGGAGTTATGTATGTGTGTTAGAGAAACGCCTGGGCCGCTAGCCTAAGCCGTGCCTAATCATGGTGGAAACTTGTAGCATCACCATAGTGAGCAATCTATGAAGCATTCTTCTTATCAAAAAGAGATAGAAATTGAGAAAAAGGAAAAAAAAGATGAGAAAAGAGGAAAGAGAGAAAAAAGCACCATTTTCCCATGGTAAATAAGAAGATTGCTGAGATGATTATTGTTTGCTTGCCTTGTCATTTTGTTATGGGATAGCTCATGTATCATTGGGCAAGGGGTACCCTGTTGGCGGTTCTCTATGATACACATGTACTTATTATAACAAGAACTTACCGGTGACTAAAGTTGAGTAGCATGAGGAGCGCCCCTCGTACTCAAGGGACATGAGATTGACAACTTATACTTTTTCAAGAATATACTCCATATTTGTTCACTTTAACCTTAATCACTTCAAGATGCTTATAATAGGGGCAATGAGAGCTGAAAGCTAACAAGTACCATAATTTTAGCTCTTTATGAAACTTGAAATACCTGCTTCCCTTTGAAGGGCCTTTCTTCCACTATTATATTGAGTCTCCACCTATCCTTAGGCACCAATTAAGAGATCATAGTTTTCATTCTTAGTTCTATGTGCATTGTCCCAAAACTTGTTGATTGATTCATAAGGTTGATATTGCTTGTTCTTAAACTATTTGTATTATTCATCCTTATGAACTTTGAAGGTGTCCTATGCATTTATGATTTGCTATACCATGAGGGACAAGCTGAATACCACTCTTATTATGTTTTCTTTATGTGAAACAAACTAACGTTTTTCAATGCATTGTTATTCATGATCTTTGTTTATAACCTTTTCATGTTGTAACTTGGTTGCTATGTCTTATTGTTAGAACAACATCTTTCATGCTCATGTTTAGAGTACTTTGATTCAGCTATCCATGCTTTGCAAATGGTTTGATCAAGATTATGATGGTGCATGTCACCTAAAAAATTATATTGTTTTTATCGTTTACCTACTCGAGGACGAGCATGAACTAAGCTTGGGGATGTTGGTACGTCCATAACGTATCTATACTTTTTGATGGTTTTATGCTATTATTATGCTTTTGACACTTCTTTTTATGTAAAGTTCATGTGTTATTTGGACTAACCTACTAATAGTTGCAAAAGTGCACAATGTTCTTATTTTACACTTTGATGTGTAAGAATTATCAAGAATAAAGTGGAACCCTTGTTGGAGTCAAATTGGGATTTCCCAGAAATCTGTCTTAAAACTATTTTTAAAGATGGTCACATTTCGGGTCGAAGACGGCGTCAAACAGAAAACTCTTCAACTACAAAGTTGTAGATACTTTAGCGACAATCGTTCTGGACATAAAATTTAGCTGATTCTGAGTCCGGACGAACCCTCTAGGCCCGATTTACTGCAGCCCAAGATGGGATGACGGGAATCCAAGAAGCTATATAAAGGAAGGAAACCTAATTCGTGGGAGACACCTCCACCCACGAATTTCCAGCCACCAAAGCCATGTTTTTACCTCCCCATGGATCCCATCTTCATGGGAGAGGGCTCCCAATAATCCATGAAGGAAGGGGGCTTAGGGGCGGTGCTCCCCACGATACTGGCGGCGGGGAAGGAGTCCTCGGCACCGCCGCCGCCCTCTTCACCATCTTCACCGCCATCTCCATCACCTAATCCTCCTAGTATGCAATGGTTCATCCTCCCACACACCTCTGTACCGTCCTATGTAAACATGGTGTTTGATGCTATAAGTTATAATCATATGATTTATGTCATGTTTGTGTAGTTTCTTTGTTCTTAGATTGAATGGTTGAACGTCTTTGGTTCATTAGAGTTGTATGTTGATATGGTACAGTCTTTTGGTGTCAATTATATTTGTGCGCGCATGGATTAAACATCATAGGGTTTGTAGTATGTGTAAGAGGAAGGGGGAAGTTCTGTCGGAGTGACAGAAACCTAAAGACACGAACCGGAATGTTGCACGTATGGAAGTAAGAGGACCATTAACATAAGGCTATGGTTGGGGAAAC
This sequence comes from Avena atlantica, assembly GCA_910589765.1. NCBI lineage: Eukaryota > Viridiplantae > Streptophyta > Magnoliopsida > Poales > Poaceae > Avena > Avena atlantica. Next base: position 487,708,288 of record OU342739.1, on the reverse strand, counting down.
CTTAATGCATTGTTAGTAGTTACAGATATTTGCTAACAATTCAATCATATAGTACATTTAATTCCAAGTAGTGAAGCGCATGTATATTTAGCCTCTCCCACATAGAAAACTGCATCGAAGACAATGAACCCGATTTATTTGCCAATTAAACTTGGACAAAGCCACCACAATTACCACCACTATTCCACACTCATGGTTCTGTTAGTTTAGTGTATTTTATTGTTGTAGCAACTAGCTTTACTTTCTTGTTGATTATTATCTTGCAAAGCTTTCTCTAGTACTCGTTTTGTTACTCTAGTTTTATTTCCTAGATAGTGCAAACGTTTAGTGTGCATAGAGTTGTATCAGTGGTTGATAGAACTTGAGAGAATATTTATCCTACCTTTATCTCCTCGTTGGGTTCGACACTCTTACTTATCAAAAAGGCTACCCACGATCCCCTATACTTGTGGGATATCAATGGAGATCAAGAAAGAGCACCAAGTATTGATAGTCAATAAGACCACAAATTTCAAGAAGCAAGGCAAGTCTAAAAAACAGAAACTTCAAGAAGGGCATTATGAAAGCTACTGCACCGGCGAAGAATACCAAGGCTGGGCCTAAGCCTGATACTGAGTGCTTTTACTGCAAGGGAGAGGGTCACTGGAAGCGGAATTGCCATGTTATTGATGTGTATCTTACTAGTAGTCATAGTAGTGCCTGGGTATTTGATACTGGTTCGGTTGCTCATATTTGTAACTCGAAACAGGTGCTGCAGAATAAACGGAAACTAGCAAAGAACAAGGTGATGATGCGCGTTGGAAATGGATCAAAGGTTGATGTGATTGCGGTCGGCACACTACCTCTTCATCTACCATCGGGATTAGTTTTATACTTAAATAATTGTTATTTGGTGCATGTGTTGAGCATGAACATTATATCCGGATCATGTTTATTGCGAGACGATTACTTGTTTAAATCAGAGAATAATGGTTGTTCGATTTATATGAGTAAAATGTTTTATGCACATGCACCTTTGATATATGGTCTATTCTTGTTGAATCTCGATTGTAGTAATACACATGTTAATAATATTGAAGCTAAATGTTTGAAATTAAGTGATAACTCAACATATATGTGGCACTGTCGTCTTGGTCATATTGGAGTGAAACGTATGAAGAAACTCCATTACGATGGACTTCTTGAATCACTTGAAAGATGCGAAGCATGTCTGATGGGTAAAATGACTAAGACTCCATTTTCTGGTATGATGGAGCGAGCTACTGACTTACTGGAAATCATACATACTGATGTGTGTGGCCTAATGAGTGTAGCATCGCGCGTTGATTATCATTATGTTCTTACTTTCACGGATGAATTGAGTAGATATGGATATATATATATATATATATATATATATATATATATTTCATGAAACATAAGTCCGAAACTTTCAAGAAGTTTAAGGAATTTCAAAGTGAAGTAGAGAATCAACGTAACAAGAAGATTAAAATTCTATGATCTGATTGTGGAGGTGAATATCTAAGTTACGAGTTTGGCGAGCATTTAAAGAAATGCGGAATACTTTCACAATTGACACCGCCAGGAACACCACAACGTAATGGTGTGTCCGAATGTCATAATCGAACTCTCTTAGATATGGTTTGTTCTATGATGTCACTTACAGATTTACCATTATCATTTTGGGTTTATGGATTAGAAACATCCGCATTCACTTTAAATAGGGAACCATCTAAATCCTTTGAAATGACACCGTATGAATTATGGTTTGGGAAGAAAACTAAATTGTCGTTCCTTAAAGTTTGGGGTTGTGAAGCTTATGTAAAGAAGTTACAGCCCGACAAGCTTGAACCCAAAGCGGAAAAATGCGGTCTTCATAGGATACCCGAAGGAAATTATTGGGTATACCTTCTATCATAGATCCGAGGGAAAAATCTTCATTGCCAAGAATTGATCCTTTTTAGAGAAGGAGTTTCTCTCGAAAGAAGTGACTGGAAGGAAAGTAGAACTCGACGAGGTTGTTGAACCTTCTCTCGGATTTGAGAGTAGCGCAGCACCAAAAGAAGTTCATGTGGCGCCTACACCAATAAGAGAGGAAGCTAATGATGATGATCATGAAACTTCGGTCGAAGTTATTACGAAACCTCGCTGGTCGACGAGAACTTGTACCACTCTCGATTGGTATGATCCCGTTATGAGTGTCATGTTGGTGGACAACACCGATGACCCTGCGACATATGAGGAAGTGATGATGAGCCTAGATTCCAATAAAAGGCAAGAAGCCATGAAATCCGAGATTGGATCCATGTACGAAAACCAAGTATGGACTTTGGTGGACTTACTGGATGGACGAAAGGCTGTCGAGAACAAATGGATTTTGAAGAAGAAAAATATGCCGATGGTAATGTAACCGTCTATAAAGCTCTACTTGTCGCAAAAGGGTTACGACAAATTCAAGGAGTTGACTATGATGATACTTTATCACCGGTAGAGAAGCTAAAGTATGTGAGGATTTTGTTAGCAATTGCTGCATATTACGATTATGAGATATGGTAGATGGATGTCAAAACGGCGTTCCTCAATGGAGACATTGATGAAGAGTTGTATATGGTACAACCCAAAGGTTTTGTCGATCCTAAAGATGCTAACAAGGTATGCAAACTTCAATGATCCATTTATGGATTGAAGCAAGCATCCTGAAGTTGGAATCAACATTTTGATAAGGTGATCAAAAGTTTTGGGTTTATACAAACTTATGGAGAAGCTTGTATTTACAAGAAAGTGAGTGGGAGCTCTGCAGCATTCCTAGTACTGTACGTGGACAACATATTGTTCATTGGGAATGATGTAGACCTTCTTAATAGTGTCAAAGATTATTTGAATAATAGTTTTTGAATGAAGGATCTTGGCGAAGCTTCTTACATATTAGGTATAAAGATTTATAGAGATAGATCGATACGCCTAATATCGCTTTCACAGAGTACATATTTGGACAAAGTTCTGATGGCGCCTGAAAGCGCTTTGTCCGGAAACCCCAAGAGCAAGGTGTGAAGAGCACAACAGCAAGTCTTCCCTTAGTAAGAAACCGAGGTTATCGAACCAGTAGGAGGAAGGAAACATCTCAAAGGTGTTGCAAGCAACTTGGAAACCTGCACAACACAAACTCAAGACTTTGCCCCAACGAACAATGAGGTTGTCAATCTTACCGATTGCTGTAACAAAGGATTAACTATATGGTGTGGAAGGTGATAGTGGTTTGCAGCAAGTAAACAGTAACATTGGAAGATGTATCAATGGTAAAGATTGGAACAGGGTCCATAGTACACTAGAGGTGTTCTCCTTAGATAAACAAACATGGCATGCTGGGTAAAAAAAATTACAGCAGGGCAATTGACAGGACTGAGCAAGGCCTAACAATGCAATACTAGACATTCATGATCCTATGAGATTCGATTGGGCAATACGACAAGATACATAGACCTCCATCCAACTGCATCTATGACTATAAATCCATCTTCAGGTTATCATCCGAACCCCCTCCAGTATTAAGTTGCAAGCAACAAATAACTACTTTAAGCAAAGTGTGTAAGGTAAACAATCCACTTGTTCCATGAACAAGAGACCGTTGTTTTCTCCCTAGTGGCAATAGGCCATCTACAACCTTAGAGATTTCCGTCTCTTCCCTTAGATTAAATAGAGGCACAAACCCACTATCAAGCATAAATACCCCCTCTTGGAGTTACTAGCATTTACTTGGCCAAGATAGCTACTAGAAACAGAGAGCATGAAAGATCACAAACACCACAAACATGATAGAATCAATAAGACAAAACCATTAATCAATTTGACATAGTAATCTCAATATCCATCGGATCCCCGCAAACACAACATGCATGATTACAAATAGATGAGATCTTGATCATGAATGGTGTTGGGAATATGCCCTAGAGGCAATCATGTATGATGATATTTCCCATTGTATTCATAAAGATATAAAGATTGTCCTTGTATAAACATCTGATGTGTATCATTGAATATGTGATTCGGTTGTGGAACTATGCATTCATGTTGTTTGTACAAAATGTCCTTGTTCATTGAGGTTGTGCTGGACACACAACTTAGACCAACGTGAAAGTCGGCTTGATGACTCAGTTCCATTTGTCATGGGCATGGTGATACCATTCCGACTTACACAGACTCGACAAAAGAGTTTAGCGAGTCGGATTGACCCATATTGAGGTACAACGAACAAGTTGTCATTTGTATATCTCAATCAATGTAATCCTTAGACCTAAGGTTATTGCATAGTCCGAGTTGAGGATCACCGACTTAGGTTCTGTCAAACGCTGATCTGTAACTGGGTAGTTATAAAGGCAGAGTTCGGGTCGACTGAGGATCAAGCTGGGTGATGTGAATAACCAAGATGGGATTTTGCCCCTCCACTCAGAGAGATATTCTCTGGGCCCTCTCGGAAGATATGATTCAGAAAGCATGGCCATGCACGACTCGGTTAAGTGTTAACCGAGGCGATCGACTAAGAGTTAGTCGGGTGAATCACTTATCTCGGATCGAAAAGAGAGTCGGACTATTTAAGGGATGACAATTATTCGCCTATAGTCTGACAAGGTATATGAGGCAAAAGGGACTCGGACGTAAGTCACATTGGAAAGGCAAGTCGTCATGACTCATTGGTACTTGGGAGTCGGCACGTTCTGCTAGGAGCCGCTGCCGACTAATCAGTTGTGAGTCAGACTCCAATCGTGTCCGAGTAACCAAGAGCCTGCCGGGTCACACACTTAAGAGCGGGAGCAAGTTCAGATTGGATCTGAACTAGAAATCTGGCCGGGTTGGACCCGAGCCGGATTAGGACCGAGTCAGTGAGTTGGACTCGCGATGACTAATGTTATATGGGCTTTAGTGAATGGGCCACGAGAGTGGAGCCCACGTTCACTCCCTATATAAAGTGGAGCACAGTAACCCAGAAGGGTTAATTGTTGTTTGGTTAGGTCATTTCATGTGTTGGAAACCCTAGCTTCACAGCAGTCCTGCCGCCGTATCGAACCTAGCAGTTCGCCGCCGGCGCTCCTCCTTGCACGTGTGGATACCATCAGAGGTGATGTACGATCAGCACCAGGACGATCAGATCGCAAAGGACCGCACTGCATCAACTGACGCGCTTCATCAGTAATCTGCAACCGCGCGTCTAGTGGTAAACCTCATGGCCTTCTACCTCAGCTAGATCTTGGGATCACCACGTTAGAGGGAAAAGTTTTTGTTTTATCTCTGCGTGGCCCAACAGTGGTATCAGAGCGATAGCTTCTGGTTTTAGGCTCGAGATCTCGCATATGTGATATGCGGTTGGCTGTAGATGAGATCTATGTGCTGTTTTGGTGGTCGATCTATGAGATAGATCGGTTTTGTACGAGGTTGATTGGATCAACTGTACTCGGGGAATGGTAGATCTGATTTCCGTGATCATACTGCTGAGGTCGTGGAATGACATACCCCTACCGGTCGGCTTCCTCCATCGGGGTAAATTGTGACACGTAAATCCAGAAGCGGTGATCGAAGATCAAAGAGTTTGATCGAATCGGAATAATGGTCGGAATCCATGTCCGGATCGTGGACCGCCGGCTTCGCCCTGTTGTAGTGCGCTAGATGTCGTTGCGAGTTTCACAACGCTAGTAGATATTGTATCTATGCATAATTTGTTTTTGCAGGAAGTTGTGAATGGTATGGTTCATGTGCATGTGATGTATGTGTGTAATCCATACGTGATCTGCGAATCACGGTTTTTGTCAGACGACTGGAGCCTAGGTGCTGTCATATTATTGTATAACGACCTGCGTGTCGGATTCTCCTTGTAATTTACTTTACTAAGCTAGTGTGGCTGTTTGGAGAACCCGGAAGGCATGCAAGGAGTTGTACATGTCGGCGACATGGAGTAAGACGGCAAGTGACAAGAGTTGGCACGAGTCGTATTACAGGCTTTGTGGAGATGGAGATCGCCATGAAGAGGGCCATACCATTTCACATTATAATTGCTTTATTTTGTGTTATTGTTATGTCTCTGTTTTACCTCTATTAGATAGTCGGTAAAATTTAATTCCTCAAAGAAGGTCTAGTCGGTTTCACGCCAGTGTTTGCACTATCACAAGTCGGACATTTTTGGTAGTGGGCTCATAAAATTGAGGTGCTGCCAATTCTTTCCGACTAGGTGGGTTCGAGTCGGACTCTTACTGCGGAAACACTCGGTAAGCTAGACGGGTCTATCACAACGGCTGTGGGGCTCAGGGAAAAGTCGGATGGGAGCCGGGGCATGTGATGCCACCCGTCCAACAGGAGTCGTATGAGATACGATTAACAAGGAGTTGTCTACCTAGATCACTTGGAGGCTAGCGGTGATGCTAAAGCTCACTAGCCGACTTGCTTATTTAGGATCCTGAATCACTAAGCAACCATCGGAGGGGTGTTGGTTCTAGTGGGAGCATAAAATATTAAAGTGTTTAATATGCTTGCTCTTTTATGAATACATGTCTTAAGTGTTTTGCATATTTTCTATTGTAGAGCATGGCACCAAGTAGCAGTCACTCTCAGATATCCGGTTTTGCGTTGAGAACTATCCTTGAGAAAGATAAACTGAACGACACTAATTTTACCAACTGGTATCAAAATCTGAGAATTGTTCTCAAACAAGAAAAGAAGGACCATGTCCTAGACAACCCACTTCCAGATGAGCCGAATGAGAATGCGACTATCGCTGCCACCAATGCCTTATGCTTGCTCACATGGAACCGGACTTGCAAAAGCAGTTCGAGAATGTTGAGGCCTAAGATATGATCGAAAGCCTCAAAAGTATGTTCCAGGATCAGGCGAAGACTGAGAGGTATCAAGTCTCTCAGGCTTTGCTGAGTTGCAAGCTTAAGGATGGTGATCCACTGAGTCCGCATGTGATCAAGATGGTTGGTTATGTGCAGTCTCTGGAGAGGCTTGGCTACCCCATAAGCGAAGAGTTCGCTACGGATATAATTCTGAACTCTCTTCCTAGTGCATATGGGCAGTTCATTTCGAACTACCACATGCATGGTATGGATAAGAAGATCACTGAATTACATGGGATGCTCAAGCAGGCAGAGGCGGATCTCAAGAAGGGCGCCAGTCAAGTGTTGATGGTGCAGAATAAGGCTAAGTTCAAGAAGAGTTCTTGGACTAAGATGAAGGCTAAGTCAGGAGGAAAGCAGGCTCAGGACCCGGTCCCAAGCGCTTCCTCCGGAACCAAGCCATCTCCTTTAGCCGGATCCACTTGCTTCTACTGCTAGGCGGATGGCCACTGGAAGAGGAACTGCAACAAGTATTTGGCTGATAAAGCCAAGAGTGGAGGTATGACTTCCGACTCAGGTACACTTGTTTGCAATGTTATAGACATTTATGTTGCTGATGCACCTAATAGTTCATGGGTATATGATACCGGATCAGTTATTCACATCTGCAACTCGTTGCAGGGACTGGTAAGAACTAGGAGCGTAGCAAGAGGCGAGGTTGATATTAGAGTCGGCAACAAAGCAAGAGTTGCTGCGTTGGAAGTCGGCACGATTCAACTTCATTTACCTTTCGGATTCATTATGGAACTGAATAATTGTTATTATGTTCCAGTGCTCAGTCAAAACATTATTTTTGCTTCATGTTTGATGAGGCAAGGCTATGAGTCGAATATCAAGAATAATGGTTTTTCTTTGTATTTGAATGATGTGTTTCACGGCTTTGCACCTGTCCAGGACGGGTTATTTATTTTGAATCTTGATGGTGAGCCGGTTTATAACATAAATGTTAAAAGGTCGAAACCAAATGATCTGAATATGACTTACTTTTGGCACTGTCGGCTTGGTCATATAAGTTGGAAACGCATGAAGAAGCTCCATGATGATGGACTCCTAACTTCGTTCGACTTGGAGTCGTTCGAGACATGCAAATCTTGCCTACTTGGCAAAATTACCAAGACACCTTTTGCAAAGAGTTGCGAAAGGGCGTCCGACTTGTTGGGACTAGTACATAGTGATGTATGTGGACCAATGAGCACGACAGCCAGGGGTGGTTATGAGTACTTCATTACCTTCACTGATGATTTGAGTAGGTATGGATATATCTACTTGATGAAACATAAGTTGGAAGCCTTTGAAAAGTTCAAAGAATTCCAGAATGAAGCACAAAATCAACTCGGCAAGAAAATAAAGTTTCTTCGGTCAGACCGAGGAGGCGAGTACATGATCCATGAGTTTGATGACCATCTGAAAAGTTGTGGAATAGTTCCTCAACTTACTCCGCCAGGAACGCCACAAAGTAATGGTGTTTTGGAAAGGCAGAATCGGACCTTGTTGGACATGGTACGATCAATGATGAGTCGGACAGATCTACCTTTATCATTTTGGGGTTATTGTCTAGAAACAGCGGCGTTCATACTAAACAGAGTACCATCAAAATCGGTAGAGAATACACCGCATGAGATATGGACAGACAGTAAGCCGAGTTTGTCTTTTCTTAAGATTTGGGGTTGTGAAGCATTTGTCAAGCGACTTCAGTCGGACAAGCTTACAGCCAAGTCGAATAAGTGTATTTTCGTGGGGTATCCGAGGGAAAGCTTGGGTTACTACTTCTACAACCGAGAAGAGGGCAAAGTGTTTGTCGCTCGGAACGGTGTCTTCCTTGAGAAAGAGTTTCTCAGTCGGGGAGTCAGTGGGAGCATGGTGCAGCTCGAAGAAATTCGAGAGGAACCGGCTAGTAGCGAGTTGGCAAAAACCTTGGAGGTTGAGCCGGTCGTGGTAGCTGAGCCGGCAGAAGCAGCCGTACTATGAAGATCGATGAGATTACGAAGTGTTCGTGATGTGTTACTGTTAGACAGTGATGAGCCGGCAAATTATTCGGAAGCGATGGTGGGATCTGATTCCGAGTCATGGCTTAGAGCCATGAGATCCGAGTTAAAGTCCATGGATGAAAATCAAGTTTGGAACTTGGTTGATTTGCCAGACGGTGCAAGACCCTTCGAGTGCAAGTGGGTCTTTAAGAATAAAACTGATATGGATGGAAATGTTTCCGTCTATAAAGCACGCCTTGTCGCGAAGGGGTTCCGAAAAGTTCAAGGAGTTGATTACGATGAGACTTTCTCGCCCGTAGCGATGCTTAAATCAGTTCGGATAATGTTAGCTATAGCAGCCTATTTCGACTATGAGATATGGCAGATGGATGTCAAAACGGCTTTCCTTAACGGAAATTTAACCGAGGACGTGTATATGATATAGCCTGAGGGTTTTGTCGATCCGGCTAATGATGACAAGGTGTGCAAACTTCAGAAATCCATTTATGGGTTGAAGCAAGCATCTCGGAGTTGGAATATTCGCTTTGATGAGGTAGTCAAGTCGTTTGGCTTCATCAAGAGTGATCATGATTCTTGTTTATACAAGAAGTTTAGTGGGAGCAAAGTAAACTTTCTAATATTATATGTGGATGACATATTACTGATTGGAAATGATGTCCAGATGTTGCAAGAAACCAAGGAATCATTGGAAAGGAGTTTCTCAATGAAAGACTTGGGTGAGGCAACATACATCCTCAGAATCCGGATCTATAGAGATAGATCAAGGAGGCTCATTGGATTGAGTCAAAGTACTTATTTGGATAAAGTGTTGAAGAAGTTCAACATGGAATCGTCTAAGAAGGGGTTCTTACCGATGTCCCATGGTGTAAAACTTAGCAAGACTCAGTGTCCTTCGACAACTGATGAGCGAAGTCGGATGAGTGCGATCCCGTATGCTTCTGCAGTCGGATCCATCATGTATGCCATGATTTGTACTAGTCCGGATGTTTCCTATGCTCTAAGTGTTGTGAGCAGATACCAGGCTGATCCTGGAGAAATCCACTGGACAACGGCTAAAAATATCCTAAAGTACTTGAGAAGGACTAAGGATATGTTCTTGGTTTATGGTGGTGAAGATGAACTCGGTGTAAAGGGTTACACGGATGCGAGTTATCTTACCGACTCTGATGATTCTCGTTCACAATCCGGATACGTGTTTATTATAAACGGAGGTGCTGTGAGCTGGAAGAGTTCCAAGCAAGAGAATGTGTCTGTATCTACAATAGACGCTGAGTATATTGCCGCCTCGGAGGCAGCAAAGGAGGATGTTTGGATGAGGAATTTCCTCATGGATCTTGGTGTGGTTCAGGGCTCGTCCAATCCGTTATACGTGTATTGTGACAACAATGGTGCTATTGCACAAGCGAAGGAACCTAGACAACACCAGAAGAACAAGCACATACTCATGTAGTAACATCTGATTTGCCAGTTCATGGATCAGGGTGATATCAAGTTATGCAAGGTACACACAGATGCAAATATTGCGGATCCGTTGACAAAGTCCTTACCCCAGCCGAAGCATGAGGCGCACCTGAGAGCCATGGGCATTAGATGCTTAGACATGTGATGTCGGAAGATTGACTCTAGTGCAAGTGGGAGACTGTTGGGAATATGCCCTAGAGGCAATCATGTATGATGATATTTCCCATTGTATTCATAAAGATATAAAGATTGTCCTTGTATAAACATCTGATGTGTATCATTGAATATGTGATTCGGTTGTGGAAATATGCATTCATGTTGTTTGTACTAAATGTCCTTGGTCATTGAGGTTGTGTTGGACACACAACTTAGACCAATGTGAAAGTCGGCTTGATGACTCGGTTCCACTTGTCATGGGCATGGTGATGCCATTCCGACTTACACAGACTCGGCTAAAGAGTTTAGCGAGTCGGATTGACCCATATTGAGGTACAACGAACAAGTTGTCATTTGTATATCTCAATTAATGTAATCCTTAGACCTGAGGTTATTGCATAGTCTGAGTTGAGGATCACCGACTTAGGTTTTGTCAAACGCTGATCCGTTACTGGGCAGTTATAAAGGCAGAGTTCGAGTCGACTGAGAATCAAGCTGCGTGATGTGAATAACCAAGATGGTATTTTGCCCCTCCACTCGGAGAGATATTCTCTGGGCCCTCTTGGAAGATATGATTCGTAAAGCATGGCCATTCACGACTTGGTTAATTATTAACCGAGGCGATCGACTAAGAGTTAGTCAGGTGAATCACTTATCTCGGATCGAGAAGAGAGTCGGACTATTTAAGGGATGACAATTATTTGCCTATAGTCTGACAAGGTATATCGTGAGGCAAAAGGGACTCGGACGTAAGTCACATTGGAAAGGCAAGTCGTCATGACTCATTGGTACTTGGGAGTCGACACGTTCTGCTAGGAGCCGCTGCCGACTGATCGATTGTGAGTTGGACTCCAATCGTGTCCAAGTAACCAAGAGCCTGCCGGGTCACACACTTTAGAGCGGGAGCAAGTTCGGATTGGATCTGAACTGGAAATCTGGCCGGGTTGGACCCGATCCGGATTAGGACCGAGTCAGTGAGTTGGACTCGTGGTGACTAGTGTTATATGGGCTTTAGTGAATGGGCCACGAGAGCGGAGCCCACGTTCACTCCCTATATAAAGTGGAGCACAGTAACCCAGAAGGGTTAATCGTTGTTTGGTTAGGTCATTCCATGTGTTGGAAACCCTAGCTCCACAGCAGTCCTGCCGCCGTATCGAACCTAGCAGTTTGCCGCCGGCGCTCCTCCTTGCATGTGTGGATACCAGCAGAGGTGATGTACGATCAGCACCAGGACGATCGGATCGCAAAGGACTGCACTGCATCAACTAACGCCCTTCATCAGTAATCCGCAACCGCGCGTCTAGTGGTAAACCTCGTGGCCTTCTACCTCAGCTAGATCTTGGGATCACCACGTTAGAGGGAATTTTTTTTGTTTTATCTCTGCGTGGCCCAACAAATGGAGCTCACAAGATCTAAGCATGATATCACAAAGGAGGAGATACAACCATCTAGGTACTACATGGACCCGTAGTCCAAGGTGGAACTACTCACGCTGTAGGGGTTCGTAGCATGGAAAACAAAAAATTTCTACCGCATGCACACAAACAAGCCAAGATCTATCTACTAGATTGTAGCAAGGAGTCGATAGAAGAACTCACCCTCGAAGATTCCAAAGCGGTTAACGAGAGCAGATTCTCGTGGGTGATGTAGTCGTACTCTTGCCGATCTCAAGATCGCGTAGACGATCCTTCTGGCGCTGCGTTCCGGCAGCGCTTCCACAATAGGTCACACGTTCGGTACTCGATGAAGACCTTCCTCTCCCTTGTTCCAGCAGGCAGCGGAGGTTGTAGCACTCTCCTCGTGATTCCGGTAGCACGACGGCGTGGTGTCGGAAGTAGAGGGGAGATCTCGCAGGGCTTCGCCTTAAGCCGGAGAGAGTATGGTGGAGTAGGAGAGAGGCCTTGGTGATCTACGATTTAGAGGGCACCAAGGGGGTGGTGTAGCCGGCGGCTAGGGCTTGGGGAAGCCCTAACTTGGCGAGTTGGAGGAACCCTAGGCGGTAGCACTTGGAGGTGGTGGTGTCGGCGACTTGGAGCTAGGGTTTTAGGTGTGTGGGTAGGGTGCAGCCCTACCCCTCCTTATATAGGTGGGAGGGAGGCGGTTGGGAGGAGGGAGTCCTCCTCCAACTCCTACTCCTTGGCCGGCGGGCGGAGGGAGTAGGACTTCCTCCCTAAGTAGGTTTTCTACTCTCCCTCCACCAAGCAAACTTCAGATTTGACTTTTCAAATTGGCGTTTGACTTTCAAACTAGGATTTGATTTCTCTCATCATATTGCCCAACCAAGTGACCTGGTACATGATGCAACCATTCCACATTGTCATGACACATCCATGTACCCTTCCCCCTCCGGAATGCCGGACCTTCCAGACCCTTCTAGAACATTCCTGGTGAAAACACCGGAATCATTTCCGAACTCCGAAACAAGACTTTCCTTATATGAATCTTATTCTCCGGACCATTCCGGATCTCCTCGTGATATCCTGGATCCCATCAGAGACTCCTAAAAACATTCGGTCTCTTACTCATCATTCCATAACTACTCAACAACATCGAAACCTTAAGTGTGTCTCCCTACGGTTCGTGAATTACGCGGACATGACCGAGACACTTTTCCGACCAATAACCAATAGAGGAATCTGGAAATTCATATGGCTCCCACATATTTCTACGATTACTTTGCGATCGAATGAACCACTTACATACGATACCAATTTCCCTTTGTCTCATGATAGTTTACTTATCCGAGGTTTTGATCGTCAGTATCTGTGCATACCTTGTTCAACCTCGTTACTGATAAGTACTCTTTTCTTGTTCCCGTGATATGTGATCCCTTGTGAGCCAATCACATGCTTGCAAGCTAATTGGATGACATTTCATTGAGAGGGCCCAAAGTATATCTATCCGTCATATGGATGGACAAATCCCACTCTTGATCCATGTGCCTCAACCCATACTTTCCGAACACTCAATGCCACTTTATAACCACCCAGTTATGGTGTGGTGTTTGATGTCATCAAAGCATCCTTCCGGTGATGGTGATTAGCATGATCTCATGGTCGAAGGAATTAGGTTACTATGTATCAAAAAGCATATAACAAATGAACTATATTAAATGACTTGATCTTTATGCTACACTTAACTATAGGAGTATGTCCATCATATAATTCTCCTAATGATATGACCCTATTGTTAATAACATCTTCTATGTTCATGATAAGGAAACCATGATCATATATTAACCAACAAGCTAGTTTAACAAGAGGCTTTACTAGGGACTCTTTTATGTTTACAAATCACACAAGTATTAATGTTTCCAGTTAATACAATTATAGCATGGCATGTAAACATTTATCATAAGCATGAAGATATGATAATAACCACTTTATTATTGCCTCTTGGGCATATCTGCAATAGTCTCCCAGTTGCACTAGAGTCAATAATCTAGTTTCAAACCTTTGTGTATTAAACACCTATGGCTTTCCGGTGTTGTATGTACACGATTGCTAGTGGTCAACTGATCTCCGGATCTGACACTTCCAGGTCCGTGTGTAATTGCATGTCTTTGCGTCTCTACGCATCACTCATTCTCTAATGAGATGGCTTTGTATAAATCTGGTCCTTTGGTGAGACCTTTAGTTCTTTGGGGTTAAAACATGTTGATAATATTATCGTACAATATATCTTCATAGTATTATCCCATTGTGAACTACACCTAGTTTGATAACAAATTACTTGACACAAATGCCCTCTTTAGCTGCTATAATAGCAGTCATATACTTAGCCTTTTGTTGTAATATCTGTCACAATGTTTTAACTTTGGAACTCATCCAAATCCATTATGGAACTTACTTTCCATTATATTGTGCCACCATTAGTTTAGATTGAGATAAACTTAATTTGTACTTTGTGACAAAACTAGTATCAATGTAGTACTTTTACAATGAACTAACCATCTATTTTCCACTTCTACAAAATATTATACTCTTAGTTCTTCCAAAAGATCATAAGAATATCCTTACTATAGTCCAATGATCATCTTATGAATCATTCTGGTATATGCTCATAACATTTAGAGCATAGGACATATCTAGATTTGTACAGATCATAGTATGATTGATATAAATACTCTTTGTGATTTCATACATCAAGTATCAATCTATACTTGAATCTTTGTTTCACTTACCAAGTGTCAATACACTTGAATATATCATCAATATTGAACTCATTCAATCCTTTATGTGCGACAAGAACCTTTCTTGTAGTTTCTATATTGAACTCATTCAATATATCATCTATGTACTTTCGGCATAACCATATTAGTGTCTCAATCTATCTATATAGATATTGATGCCAAATATTTGGGTTTTGCCTAAATCTTTCATCGGGATGAAATTCTTAATTTGCGTTAATAAAAGATACATCATTTCCAATCAACAATATGTCTTCCACATAATGTATTAGAAACATGTCTTAGCGCTCCCACTTAATTTCTTGCAAATGCAAGCATCTTCATTGTCTCCGATGAAATTAAACTCTTTTAAG
This sequence comes from Avena atlantica, assembly GCA_910589765.1. Classification (NCBI taxonomy): domain Eukaryota; kingdom Viridiplantae; phylum Streptophyta; class Magnoliopsida; order Poales; family Poaceae; genus Avena; species Avena atlantica. The sequence goes on along the minus strand of OU342739.1, from coordinate 487,693,260 downwards.
AGTTTCATCATAGTAAAGATTCCAACTCCGCGATGCTTACTTCAACCATTGAAGTTTGCATATGCTTTTAGCATCCTTTGAATTAACAAAACACTTTGGACTGTGTTATGCACACGTCCTAGGTAACAATTCTATTAGTAGAACTTGTTTTGTTTATTCAACTACCACATAACAAAATTATATGTAGTGGTTGCTACATTAATCCGTCTAGACTAAATTATCGCTATGAAAGATCAAATCTTGGCATAGTCAACCCTTGAACATTGTTGTGAACTCTTTCCCAATATGTCGACTGTTTCATAGATGTGAAACATCCATGTCTATTTCTTTATAGATCCAAACACGAATGTAAGGTCTTACATCTTTATCGAGGGTCCTTCAAGTTCAAAGCTTGATTTCTCGTGTATGGAACTATCACGGATTTTATGGCTTCAAGCCATTTTACGGAGTCAGGGCCCATCATCGCTTCTTTGCATTTATTCTATTCATTATTCTCAAATAATGATTCAACCCTCAAATCTTGGTATTTGATTGTTTAGCTGACCTACTTGGTTCAAATAGAAACTTTGACCTCCGTAACCACAACCTTTGAGGCACGTGAGCCATGAGCATTGTTGCTGCCTCCAGAACACTTTTCAGCGCTGCGCAACTTTGCACATACAACTAAGGTTCTTTAAACCTTATCAAAATTCTATTGTCCTCCCACTTAACTTTTCACCAAAAATTCCTTCTCAAAGAAACTTGACGTTCTAAGCGACAAACACCATCTCCGGTGTTTATGGAGGAATACTTAACCGTTATTCAAAATAACATACAAAGACAGGTTCATCCGACCTTGGTTGCAAACATCTTTCTTATGCATAGCATACCAATGTTTAAGAAAGGACAACTTGGGTTTTATCCCAAACCATAACTTTATATGGTGTCATTTCAACGGATTATTATGGAGCTCTTTTTAGTGGAAAAACGGTAGTCTCTAAAGCTTTTAATCTTTAAAATATAATGGCAGTTTTATGAATTACACCTTTGATCTTACCATGTCAAACAAGGTTTAATTACATATCTCGAACGCTCCATACTCTTATGGTGTTTCGGGAAATGCAAATTCACGGAACGATTCCTCAAATCTTAGGTGTTATGCTAAACTTGTAACTCAAAAAATCTTCCTTTATGATCCTATCATAAATTCTTTATTTTCTTGTTACATTGATTTTGTACTTCCTCTTGAAAGTATTTGAACTTCTTCAAGTGTTTCACACTTAATCCTTATTAAGTAAATATTCATATATTCACTCAAATTTTCGGAGAAAGCATATGAAGTTGAAATCCATCACTCTTAATTACACATAATGGACTTCATACAACAATATGTACAAGTTCCAATAAGCTAGTCATTCGTTCCCTTTTGGCCTATGAACGAAGTTTTAATTATCTCTAGAAAAGTTTCACAAGCGTCATTTTGATCAAAAATCAAAAGACTCCAAAATTCCATCCACATGGATTTTCTTCATGTTTTCTTTCCAACATAATTTAAACGGCGTTGTCACTTCCTAAGTGATCTTTCAATCAATTTGTCTTTCGACATTTTAGCACTAGTTTTTATGGATGTGATTTCTCCAACGAGATTTGTAAATCATCCATCTTTTATGGATTATAGCAATTATTTGAACAACCCTTTTGTTCTCATAATACCCGATAAAACAAATCTTGAAGGCAAGCTTTGATGTTTTAACGAGCAACACAATAACCCTTTATTTGTTCTCGACGAACATCATCACATATTCATTTGCTAGTTACTTAGGCTATTGTAGTTCATGAATTGTGTTGTTTCGTATGACGATTCATACCAACAAATTCAGTATCCAATACTCAAGAACTACATTGTTTAACAAGCAAAGAATACAACCATAACATGTATATCCTCTATATACCTAAACTAAACAATTCTAGTCTTTTCTTTTCTGCAATATATTTATGAGATTCTCTTTCAGTATTTCCTTTTCTGTTTGAAAGAATCTATCAACATCAATAATAGAGTCATACACATGACACATAGTCCAAAGCGTGTATAGTTAAATACCAATGTCTTTGGACTTGCACTTTGAAGTAGATCACCATCATCAAGTGTTTGATGTTCTTTCAAATTCCATTCTTTAGTAATCAAATATTCACCCTTATCATGGAATTATTCATGATCAAGCTACTTTAGCTTATAACGGTGAATCACGAGTATAATGTTGCTCTCCAAAATCTTTTGGAGGATTAGGACAACTAGTGTCTCCAACCTTTTGTAAATTCTCATCAAATATGAGAACATAAACTTTGCCATATTATACTCTATCATGTTGTAACCAAAAACATTATTTTAGATATCGCAATATCTTCCATACATGATAGTTTCTGAAACAACTCTTTCAACTCCTAGATTACCTTGATATTGAAACTATCTTTCGAATATCAAGAATCATGGAGATAAACATGATGCTTATATACTAACACTGGAATTGTTACTCTTGATTTAATACCAACTATTAAACTTCACGGAGTAATCGAAACTTAATGAAAGTTTGCAATGGGACTTTTAAACTTTAGATTAACACTTCAAAACAATACGATACCAGTTCGTAAAGTAACTAACCAGAATTCTATAGTTCTATCATCTCAATTATAACTAAGCGCAAGGTGGTAAACGGATGCCAATGACTACAACAACTATGCAAATTCACTTTGATTTAATTGATGATAAATAGTGTTCAACTTTTAATCATATTGCTCTTGAACTCCCACTCAAAACAATATCCCTCACATTGTTTTAGTGATCACACGAACCAAATCCACCACATCAAAATCAATCATCACGAGAGTTGATGTAGCTTCAATGGCGAACAATCAACATGTTCATCATATCTACTATATGACTCATGCTTTACCTTTCGGTATTCCGTGTTCCGAGACCATGTTTGTACATGCTAGGCTCGTCAAGATCAAACCTTAGCTTCCGCATGAGCAAATCTGGCTTGCTCACGTTGTATACACTCGCAGAATCTAACACACCCTATCATCACGTGATGCTTCGAAACAACGAGCTTTAGCAACGGTGCTTACTAAGGATGAAAACTTTAAAACTTGAGATTGTGTGCTTGAGGGATCATCTTATAATGCTACCATCGTGAACTAAGCAATACAAGATGCATAAAAGGATTAACATCACATGCAATTCATAATATGTGATATGATATGGCCTTTCTTCTTGTGCTTCCGATCTCCATCTTCAAGCACGAACATGATCTCCATCATCATCGGTGTGGCGTCAAGGTCAATGGCACCGCTTCATGGTTGTCTTCCACCAGCATCAACTATTACAACTACTTTGAATAATAGACACGGAGGACTTAACGGAATTAAAAGACAACCATCTGGCTCCTACCGGTTGCCGACTTATAATAAGGAACATTGCATACATCATATATAATCACAATCATGGCCATATCACATCACAGCACACCCCCTGCAAAACAAAGTTAGACGCCTCTAATTTTCTTTGCATGTTTTACGTGGTTTGGGGCTTTCAATAAGTGTCGTTCTAACTTACGAACAAGAACCACAACATTGATGTTTGAACTATCAAGTGCCTGTTGTAAATTGAATCTATACTATGATGGGAGAGACAGACACCCGCAAAGCCACTTATGCAATACAAGTTGCATGTTGAGCGTGGAGCAAGTCCCATGAACGATGTCATGTAAGGTTAGCCCGGGCCACTTCATCTCATCATACTGCAAAATGCAAAGTACACAAAAAGCAATTGATAATAAAAGCACCACCGCCCACAATGACCATTGTGTTCTACTCGTGCAACAGATCTACATATAGACACAGATCTGATACCACTGTAGGGGTTCGTAGCATGGAAAACAAAAAATTTCTACCGCATGCACACAAACAAGCCAAGATCTATCTACTAGATTGTAGCAACAAGTCGATAGAATAACTCACCCTCGAAGATTCCAAAGCGGTTAACGAGAGCAGATTCTCGTGGGTGATGTAGTCGTACTCTTTCCGATCTCAAGATCGCGTAGACGATCCTTCCGGCGCTGCCTTCCGGCAGCGCTTCTGCAGTCGGTCACACGTTCGGTACTCGATGAAGACCTTCCTCTCCCTTGTTCCAGCAGGCAGTGGAGGTTGTAGCACTCTCCTCGTGATTCCGGCAGCACGACGGTATGGTGTCGGAAGTAGAGGGGAGATCTCGCAGGGCTTCGCCTTAAGCCGGAGCGAGTATGGTGGAGTATGAGAGATGCCTTGGCGATCTATGGTTTAGAGGGCACCAAGGGGGTGGTGTAGCCGGCGGATAGAATCCCTAACTCGACGAGTTGGAGGAACCCTAGGCGGCGGCAGCACTTGGAGGTGGTGGTGTCGGCGACTTGGAGCTAGGGTTTTAGGTGTGTGGGTAGGGGGCAGCCCTACCCCTCCTTATATAGGTGGGAGGGAGGCGGTTGGGAGGATGGAGTCCTCCTCCAACTCCTCCTCCTTGGCCGGCGGGTGGAGGGAGTAGGACTTCCTCCCTAAGTAGGTTTCCTACTCTCCCTCCACCAAGCAAACTTCAGATTTGACTTTTCAAATTGGCGTTTGACTTTCAAACTAGGATTTGATTTCTCTCATCATATTGCCCAGCCAAGTGACCTGGTACATGATGCAACCATTCCACATTGTCATGACACATCCATGTACCCTTCCCCCTCCGGAGTGCCGGACCTTCCAGACCCTTCTAGAACATTCCTGGTGAAAACACCGGAATCATTTCCGAACTCCGAAATAGGACTTTCCTTATATAAATCTTATTCTCCGGACCATTCCGGATCTCCTCGTGATATCCCGGATCCCATCTGAGACTCCGAACAACATTCGGTATCTTACTCATCATTCCATAACTACTCAACAACATCGAATCCTTAAGTGTGTCTCCCTACGGTTCGTGAATTACATGGACATGACCGAGACACTTCTCCGATCAATAACCAATAGAGGAATCTGGAAATTCATATGGCTCCCACATATTTCTACGATTACTTTGCGATCGAATGAACCACTTACATACGATACCAATTTCCCTTTGTCTCACGATAGTTTACTTATCCGAGGTTTTGATCGTCAGTATCTCTGCATACCTAGTTCAACCTCGTTACTGATAAGTACTATTTTCTCGTTCCCGTGATATGTGATCCCTTGTGAGCCAGTCACATGCTTGCAAGCTAATTAGATGACATTTCACCGAGAGGGCCCAAAGTATATCTATCCGTCATATGGATGGACAAATCCCACTCTTGATCCATGTGCCTCAACCCATACTTTCCGAACACTCAATGCCACCTTTATAACCACCCAGTTATGGTGTAGAGTTTGATGTCATCAAAGCATCCTTCCAGTGATGGTGATTAGCATGATCTCATGGTCGAAGGAATTAGGTTACTATGTATCAGAAAGCATATAGCAAATGAACTATATTAAATGACTTGATCTTTATGCTACACTTAACTATAGGAGTATGTCCATCATATCATTCTCCTAATGATATGACCCTGTTGTTAATAACATCTTCTATGTTCATGAGCAGGAAACCATGATCATATATTAACCAACAAGCTAGTTTAACAAGAGGCTTTACTAGGGACTCTTTTATTTTTACAAATCACACAAGTATTAATGTTTCCGGTTAATACAATTATAGCATGGTATGTAAACATTTATCATAAGCATGAAGATATGATAATAACCACTTTATTATTGCCTCTTGGGCATATCTCCAACACACGCTTCATGCTGGAGGCTGGCATGATGAAGAAGAAGGCCTCTGGGATGATCTTCCCTCTGGCAAAGTGCCGGGAACAGCTTCAGATCCCCCCGATCTAGGGATAATGGTGGCGACGTCTATAGACGGTTTCATGGAATATTGATCGGGTACTTAGGCTTTATGCATCGGGGGGTCTTTATAAGCGAAGAGGCGAGGCACGGGGCGGCCAGGGTGGTCACACCCCCCAGGCATGGCTAGGGCTATCCTGCGCCGCCAGGGGGTGTGGCCCCCTGGTGCCGCACCTCCTTCTCGTACTATGGCTCCGTTCCCCATGATAAAATATTGGCGTTGGCTTTTGTCCCGTCCAATTCCGAGAATATTGATTTTCTGCCTTTCTGGAACCAAAAACAGAAGAAAACATGCAACTGGCACTGTGGCATCTTGTTAATAGGTTAGTAACAGAAAAGATATAAAAACATCTCAAAGTGTAGACAAAGAAAGCAAAGTAGATACTAAACAAGCATGGAACATCAAAAGTTATAGATACGTTTCCGACGTATCATGTTCTAAAGAGGTTTGGAATGAAAGATAGCAAGAAAGGGTTCTTGCCCATGTTAACCAATACAACCTTGAGTAAAACTCAAAGTCCCTCTACGGCAGAAGATAGAGAAAGGATGAGTAAGACTCCCTATGCCTCAGCCATAGGATCTATCATGTATGCCATGCTATGTACTAGACCCGACATTGCATATGCTGTTAGTTTAACTAGTAGATATCAAATTGATCCAAGAGTGGATCATTGGACAGCGATCAAAAACATCCTTAAGTACTTGAGAAGAACTAAGGATATGGTTCTTTCTTATGGAGGTGATGAACAACTCGTTGTTAATGGTTACACCAATGCTAGTTGGAGCACCGATCCGGATGATTCTAAATCTCAATCTGGGTATGTATTTACTTTTAATGGTGCAGTAGTGAGCTGGAGGAGTGCAAAGAAAAGCATTGTGGAGAGATCTTCAACTGAATCGGAATACATAGCTTCTTCGGAGGCTTCACAAGAGGCGATATGAATGAAGGATTTCATTACAGAGCTCAGTGTGGTTCCCAGTGCGCTGGACCCAATGTCTATCTACTGTGATAACATGGGCGCCATAGCCAATGTGCAGGAGCTAAGGTCACACAAGAAGCTGAAGCATATCAAGCTACGTTTTCATGCTATTCGAGAGCATGTCCAAGATGGTGACATAAATATTTGCAAAGTACACATAGATCTGAATGTGGCGGATCCTCTGACTAAACCTCTCCCCAGGGCAAAACATGACCAGCACCAAACCGCCATGGGTTTTCGGTATATTACCATTAAATCTAAATTAGTTGACTCTAGTGCAAGTGAGAGACTGTTGGAGATATGCCATAGAGGCAATAATAAAAGTAGTTATTATTATATCATTGTGTTTATGATAAATGTTTACATTCATGCTATAATTGTATTAACTGGAAACATTAATACTTGTGTGCTTTGTAAACTTATTAGAGTCCTTAGTAAAGCCTCTTTATAATACTAGCTTGTTGGTTGATAGATGATCATGGTTTCCTGATCATGAACATTGAGATGTTATTAACAACAAGATCATATCATTAGGATAATGGTGTGATGGACATACTCCTATAGATAAGCGTAGCATTAAGATCAAGTCATTTCAATAGTTCGTTTGCTATAAGCTTTCAAATACATAGTAACCTAATTCCTTTGACCATGAGATCATGCTAATCACCATCACCGGATTGATGCTTTTATGACATCAAACACCACTTCGTAACTAGGTGGTTATAAAGGTGGCATTGAGTGTTCGGAAAGTATGTGTTGAGGCACATGGATCAAGAGTGTTTGGAAAGTATGTGTTGTCCATCAATATGACAGATAGATATACTCTGGGCCCTCTCGGTGGAATGTCATCCAATTAGCTTGCAAGCATGTGACTAGCTCACAAGGGATCACATATCAAAGGAACGAGTAAAAAGTACTTATCGGTAACGAGGTTGAACTAGGTATGTAGAGATACCAACGATCAAACCTCGGATAAGTAAAATATCGCGAGACAAAGACAAATTGGTATCGTATGTAAATGGTTCATTCGATCGCAAAGTAATCATAGAAATATGTGGGAGCCATATGAATTTCCAGATTACTCTATTGGTTATTGATCGGAGAAGAGTCTTGGTCATGTCTACATAATTCACGAACCGTAGGGAGACACACTTAAGGATTCGATGTTGTTTAGTAGATATAGAATGTGAGTAAGAAGACCGAATGTTCTTAGGAGTCTCGGATGGGATCTGGGATATCACGAGGAGATCCAGAATGGTCCGGAGAATAAGATTCATATAAGTAAAGTCCAATTCTGGAGTTCGGGAATGATTCCGGTGTTTTCACCAGAATGATCTAGAAGGGTCTACAAGGTTCTCCGAACCGGATGGGGAAGGAGAAGGGTAAATGAATGTGTCATGACTAAGTGGAAGGATTGCATCATGTACTAGGTCACTTGGTTGTGCGTTTAAAAGAAAGAAATTAAACGCCAAAATTGAAAGTCAAAAGGCAAGTTTGAATAGTCAAACTAGGACAATGGTTCCTGGTGGGGGGAGGAGAGGGAACCTCCTCTCTCTCCACCCCGTGCGCCAAGGAGAGGGAGTTGGGGGAGGATATGACCTCCCCTCCCCTAGCTTCCCATCCCTCTCATAAATCTAGGGGAGGAGGTTGCCCCAAAGACCTACACCACAACGACCCCAACCCCACTAGCCGCCACCTAGCGTCGCGCCGCCGCCGTTGCCCTAGCCGCCCTCAACCCACCTCCTCCTCTCCGGCATCTAAACCCTAGATGCCAGGGAACCCCTCTACTCCATCCTACCCGCTCCGGCTTAAGGCGAAGCCCTGCGAGATCTCCCCTCTAATCTCTGACCGCACGCCGTCGTGCTGCCGGAATCACGAGGAGAGAGCTACTACCTCCGCTGCCTGCTGGAACAAGGGAGAGGAAGGTCTTCGTCGAGTACCGAACATGTGACCGACTGCGGGAGCACCGTCGGAACGCGATGCCGGAAGGATCGTCTACACGATCTTGAGATCGGCAAGTGAACGACTACATCACCCACGAGAATCTGCTCTTGTTAACCGCTTTGAAATCTTCAAGGGTAAGTACTCTATCGACTCGTTGATACAATCTAGTAGATAGATCTTGGCTTGTGTGTGAAAATTTCCATTCTACGAACCCCTACATCAGCACCACCGGTCCGCCGCCGGCAACCCCGGAGGTGCCTCCTACCACGGCGGATGATCTCCCCCATTTGATTTCCGTGTTCCTCACATGTTTATCATGTTTATTTTATCAATGGATTTGTATTGCGGTGATTTGCGGCGATTTTATCGCTTGGACTATGATGTGTCCGGTGGAGGCAAACCTATATTTAATTTTTGGCGACTTCTTAAATATTTGAATTTGTCATTTGCGATTTTGGGGGCTGTTTGGGGACGGCGGTAACCCCTGATAGGAGCTACCTGCGTCGGATCCCCCATAGGGCCAACCACCGGACCTGTATGGGGTAGAGGTTGGGGTGGTGGTGGGGGGAGGGGGGAGGGGGAGGGGCGAGCCGAGATGCTCTAAACAAGCCAAGTGATTCGTGGTTATTCAGTTTAGTTTGAGTATACTTGTATACTCCTTGTTTCTGACGCACATGAATGCTAAGTAGAGAGGGACTCAATTATGTTGTGCAGGCATGTGTAGGATATGATGGGGTCTTGACGAAGCTAAATATCGAAACAGAATGCAAAAGTGGACCTCATACGTGTATGGAGCAGCTTTGAATACACATAGCAAATTTGTACTTGTGTCAGTTCATGCATGAAGGAAGTTGTTGATTTCTGTATGGATTGTCCCCTTCTTGCATGTGCAATGTTTGGTTGATTCCAGTGAATACTTTGCCACTGTATTTGTCCATACTTGTTTTGGCCTCCTGATTCCAGTCCTCTGTGTCTAATACTTGTTTTACCTTCACGGGCTTCTCGTAAATACGAGGACATCATCTTTATTGTGTTGATAGTGGTAAGTATTAATTTTCACATCTAAATATGTCTTTAGCATATTAATTACAACTCTACCAGAATAAATTCACATAACTTAGATAAGGGTACCACTGGTGGAAAAAGGGCCTACAGTCCCGGGCCGCAACTGGCTCTAGTCCCGGTTCTGGGCCCGGGACTGCGAAAACGGGACTAGAGGCCCCTCCTCTAGTCCCGGCTCGCTACGGCCCGCGACTGATAACAGCCACGTGGCTATTTCAACGCTGCGGGGGGTGGAAACCCTCTAGTCCCGGGCCGTAACACCACCCGGGACTATAAGGTTTCCTGCCAGGACAGAGAATTGTGTGTTTCTCTGCCGCGGCAGAGATTGTGTATTTCCTTTTTTTGCCATTTCGTTCCTTTTTCGTTTTGTGTTTCACTATAATTTCAAACATATATTTAAGTACACATATTCTACGCTAGTACATACACATTACACGTTGATGCATCTATATAATTAATCGATCCCTTGCAAGCATACATTGATGATATATATATCAAAAGGAAGAAATGTTTTGAAATTACATGGTCATTGATGAATATATATATCATATCAGCTACATGAAGATCACTAAGGCAAATCGAGTTCCACGTCATCCGCATAATGCTCTCCATGTACATCAAGAACTTCCTTCATCATAAATCCCGCCAGCTCCTCTTGAAGTGCTCTTATGCGCTGGTCTGGCTCTAGTTTCTCCCGCAAATCGTAAATATAATGTGAGTCAACTTTCCGCTCACTGGTCAACTCGCGGATGTACTCGCATACGTAGTATCCACATAAATGAGTTCCCGGTGGCCGCTGTAAAATCTTCACCATTTTATAAGTTAGCTCCTCTTTGAATGGACCTGGTATTTTTTGTCTGAACCGTGTCCAACACCTGCTCGGCAAATAAAATGAACAAAGAAGTTATTAGTTACTTGATATCAGGAAATGAATGAAAGAGGACGATATAATGCGATAATGATTGAAATTACTTATGGAACATTGCTTTCATGTCGCTCCACTGCTCTTGGTCCCAACTTAATGACTCATGGACTTCAACTAGGGAGTTGTCAACTTGAATGTTTAGCAAGATCCAGTGGAATCTGCGAACGTTTACATAAGCATACATGCATAGCTCATCGAGTAAGCAAAATTAAAATATGTACAAGATATAAATACTCACTTGAAGTTGTAAGGAAATAATATTTCCTTAACAAAAAAATTCTCGGTTAAGAACCTGCACAGGTCTTCCTCCACGTCCTTGGGGTGATTCTTTAACGTATATTCATTAACGATATATGGGTCAATGAACCCAACATCGTATCTTCTAGCTCTTTTGCATTCAAGCATCTTCATTCTATAGAATATAATATCATCATACAAAAGGATATATAGTTAGGATAATATATTAAATGCAACGAACGAGCTGAGCTACAAACTTAATTATAAAAATAAATCACTTACAGACATTAGCAACCAATGATAGATTTGTCGAGGGTGCGCTGGTTGTATAACTGAAACAGTTCGGTCATTTGAACCTATATCGAGTATGGTTTGAAGTGATGCTCATTTCTAACGTCCACCGGAAACCAATCTTTCTGTTGCTTTTTTCTACTTGCGACATATAGCATTCGTGCAGATTTCGCATATGTGTGGATAGACGCGCGAGCTCCTCATTACTAACTAGAGGCTTTCCTTGGACATACTGTCGTACTATCTGACCCACTGGCGTATCTTCATAGCCTAAATATTGACCAAGAGACATATTTGCTTCGGTAGCAAGTGCTTTGGCCTGCGATACAGTGATTCCCATTAGTGCAGCATTATTACGGGCTCTAGGGTCCATTATTTGCATGTCCATATCCATTTCAGCTCTGAAGGCCTTGTCGAGGTCTAAAATGACTTTGAGCGGGGAGACCGATTGATTCTTCTGTGCTCCGAGCTGGGCAACTTGCTTCCCGCTTTTTGCACTTGTGATTTTTGTCTTCTGTGCTTGCTTAATAATCTCCCGGTCATAGTCTGATTCCAGATTCATCGATATCTGGGATGGTTGCTCAAGAAAGGACTTAGCCCACTTTTGGGTTTTTTCATCATATACCGGCTTTGGCTCAGGCTTTTTGGGTGCAAAATGCGCCTTAACTTGGGCAGCCACATCCGCGTTAGTTTCCTCATCGGTCTTGTCATAAGGTCTCTTTGGAAGAGCCGGCGGAATGTCGACTATCTTCGCCGTTTGACCTTTCTTCAATGTGGGGCACGAGGGAGCGTCGAACTTCCGTTTCTTCGACGAGGTAGTAGTATTGCACGGAGGCAGAGGCGGAGATCGAGTATTGCGCAGAGGTGGAGATCGAGTTGATGTACTCCTGCTGCGGCGATCGTCAGTGGGGCAAGGTGGACTTGGAGGTTGGCGATAATCGGGTTGGGGTGGACTTGGAGGTTGACGATATTCGGTGCGGGGTGGACTTGGATTCCTCGGAGTCGGTGGCCTTGGCACCGAGCCTGGAAACTTGATGTACTTCTTATTCCATAGAATGATATTGCGCTTGACATCTCCTAGTTTTGTAAGGCCTTTAGGCGTAGCGATTTTAATCTCTAGGTCCGCAAAATACTCCACTATGTCATCCACCGTGACACGAGCATAGCCTGGTGGAATCGGAAGTGAATGGTGGAGTGCTCTAGGTAGACAAGGTAAAGCAGTGTCGATCGCCACCTTGAAGGACAGGTTGTTCATTGGCTGATGTCGCTCACATTGTGCCATCTCTCTGACATCATCCACGGGGTAATGAGGAGCCAGTGCACCATCCAGCAGTGCTTGATCATCAGCCCCGACCTCCGTGGAAGCCACGCTGCTTCTCCGCTGGCTAAGATCCAATGCAGGATCATCAGCCCGCAGGTGAGTTGACAATGGCGGCCTTTGGCTAATTTCATGCATGAGGTTCTTCAGGTTAGCTAGGTCCTGCTCTACCCTGGAGATCCGGTCTGCCTCCCAGTCCTTCTTTCTCTGACGGCTTCTATAACTGGCATCGTACTAAGGAAACCCTTTCTTCCAGGAGACACCGGCGCCTTTGCCTCGTGTTCGTCCTCCCTTTTCAGGATTCCCTAGGGCGCGTGTCAGCACGCCGTTCTCTCTCTCGGGACGGAACAATCTCAATTGAGCATCGTTCATTGCTTGAATGAGGTCTTGGGAGGGTTTTAGAATTTTTTCATGAAATAATGTCTTCCCTGTTTCTAGGTCCAACGATCCCCCGTGCCCGTACCGCCAGTGCTTTGACCTCTCGGGCCATCCATCTGTACCAGGAGTGACGCCTCTAGCCCTCATTTTCTTCTCCATAGTTTCCCACTTAGGGACGGCACTCTTGTAGCCACCTGTCCCCATTTTATGATGGTATTTCTTTTGGGCAACATTTAATGCGTTCTTTGCTAACTTTGCCTTTGCTTTATCAGATTGCTTGTACTGTACAAAATCGGGCCATTGTTCTCTCAACTTCTCGTTTACTCCTTTGAAGTCTGGAGTTTTTTTTTCATGAAATATTTCGCGTATAAACTTTTCTTGTGGTTCCGGTACAGTTCAGCCATCTTGATCAGAGCCCACTCCTTGAATTTCGCTCTATTTTCAAGCCCACCCGGCCTTGGGGTAATACCATCTACCTCAAATTCTTCATACTCTGGAGGTAGTATGAAATGCGCTATGAGCTTCTGCCAAAGGTCATCTTTGGCATCATCGGTGACATAGCCGTTGGATTCTTCACCGGGTTTCTTTGACTGATTCCATTCTTGGATGGTGATCGGCAGGTTATCCCTAACAAACACCCTGCATTGATTTATAAACATCCTCCGGTGCTTCTCTGGAGCAATCGGTTCACCATCATCATCTATTTCTTCGATGGTGAACCTCTGATTACCATCCAACTTTTTGTTCGGCCCTTATTTCGTTCGAGCTGTCGATTGCTTCGATCCGATGGGCTAAAAGAAGAAGAGAGAGTGATTAATATATATCTAGATAAGTTAATGAATATAGGTAACATGAGGCTTTATATATATATGTACCTCGCCGGATCCTGTCGAGGGGCCATCATTATTGTTGTTATTTGTTTGCCCTTCGTCCATCCTGTCTTCCCCTTGGTACATTAGGTTTCCTCTATTCCATCACCGGATGGATTCAGATATGAGGATATCTCTTCCTCGAGCAAAATATCTTCACCGGTATTAATATTAAGAGGAATTTCACCTCTTATCATGCCCTGAAGAAAACCTTCACCAATGCAACCAGGATCTTCGGATGGATCCATGACTTAATTAACTATAACAAAAAGAGATTTAAACAGGTTAGAAAAACAAAAACCCTAATAACTAAAACAAAAAACAATAACCCTAATAACGCAAATTAATAACCCTAATAAAACTAATTAATATTCCTAATAAACCTAATAAACCTAATAAACAATTATACATTCCTAAAAACATTTATATAAACAATTATATATTCCTAAACAATTATATAAACAATTATATATTCCTAAAAACAACTAAAAACAATTATATATTCCTAAAAAAATAAACTAAAAACAATTATATATTCCTAAAAAGGACTAAAAACAATTATATATATTCCTAAAAACAATACCCCTCCTCCTATATACGTACTAATTAACCGACGCCGGCGGCATCAGCAAGACGGCGGCACGGCGAGGCGGCGGCGTTGCGGGGCGGCGGGACGGAGCGCGGCGGCACGGCGAGGCACGCGACAGCATGGTGCGGGGCGGCGGGGCGGCCGGAGATGAGGGCGGCGACGCGGTGGAATCGGGCAGCACCTCCCCCGCGTCTTCGTCGTTCTCGAGCTCGTCGTCTGTTCATCTCCACCTCGTCGATTTCGCCAAGTGCTGGGTAGGGGAGGCCAGGGGCGGGCGCAGTGTACTTATACCCCCTTTAGTCCCGGGCTAAGCCACCGCCCACGACTAGAGGGTCACTAGTCCCGGGCCGTGGCTTAACCCGCGACTAAAGACCCCCCCTTTAGTCGCGGGTTAAGTCATGGCCCGGGACTAGTGTGTTTTTTCGGCCGCTTCGTTTTCGCGCGCGCAGGCACCCTCTAGTCCCGGGTCGGGCCACGACCCGCGACTAGTTTGTTTTTTGTAAATTTTCTTTTTTTAATTCAAATCAAATATAAAACTTTGAAAAATCATATCTTTTATTGTAAAAATCCAAATAAAACAAATAATATGTCTATTATTATCATAAAAATATAAAGAATCTTAATATAATATCCATATATCTGTTTGCATCATTTATAAATTATTTCATTTGTAAATTTTATTTTTTAAATTCAAATCAAATAATTTTTTTTTGGAAAATCATATCTTTTATTGTAAAAATCCAAATAAAACAAATAATATGTCTATTATTATCAGAAAAATATAAAGAATCTTAATATAATATCCATATATCTGTTTGCATCATTTATAAATTATTTCATTTGTAAATTTTTTTATAATTCAAATCAAATATAAAACTTTGGAAAATCATATCTTTTATTGTAAAAATCCAAGTAAAACAAATAATATGTCTATTATTATTAGAAAAATATAATGAATCTTAATATAATATCCATATATCTTTTTGCATTATTTATAAATTATTTCATTTGTAAATTTTATTTTTTAATTCAAATCAAATATAATTTCCATTTAGTCCCGGTTGTAGTCACAAACCGGGACTAAAGATATTTCCCTCCATTTCCCACCGCTTCCCGCCAAGTTTTCCCGCCCTTTTCTTTTTACGAGAGCTTTTAGTCCCGGTTGTAGTCACTAACCGGGACTAAAGATATTTCCCGCCATTTCCCAAAGATTCCCGCCAAGTTTTCCTGCCCTTTCCCTCTATATCTAGGGCGATCACGCCATGGCTATCCACACATCCACACCTTCCTTTCTTAGAACAATGGACAACGCCTACTGGGCCATTCTGACCTGCGAGGAGACTGAGGCGCTATGCGCCTCCAGCTACCCTTGTCTGCCGGGCTACCGGCCGCCTGCCGGCTGGATGCTGAGCGTTGGAGGGGTTCCTGTCCCTCCTGTCCCTCAAGGTTCCGCACGCCAGGCGGCCATCATGAACCACTTCTACCACGAGGTCATGCCGGAGCAGCGGATGGATCCCTAGTGGGATCCCGACAACTACGACACCTGGAATGCCTTCTTCGCTAATAGGCGGGAAAGGGAGCTCGCCAGGTACGAGGGTGATGGGCCGCCCCCGGTGAACCACAACGAAGCCGGCCGCCGTATGTGGTGGGTGAACCGTACTATCATCGGAGTGCTGCGCTACATCACCGGGAGAGACCATCCTCACCTGCGGTGCCCACAACTCCACCCGACACAGAGCCACAAGAAGGCCCCTCCCCCGCCTGGTGGTAGCGGCATCGTCTTCCAGGAGACCCCTCCCCCGCCCGCCGTGAATCCAAGGCCGGAGTGGCCCCTGGTATATGCCATGGCTGGGCTAAGGATCCCCGGAGTGGCAGGTGACGATGACGATGATGATGACGATGACGAAGAAGGCCCTGAAGATGCGTACTATAGGACTAGGCATGATTATGACTAAAGGGGACAACTTTAGTCCTGAGTGTTAGCTAGTCCCGGTTTGTCCTGGTTTTTAATATTAATAAATGTCTTGACTGTTACCTAAATATGAAGATGTTGTATTTAGAGAAAAAGGCCTATAAATAGAGCAACCTATAAATAGAAGAAAAGGCCTATAAATAGAGCAGCCTATAAATAGAGGAAATAGAGCAGGCTGGATCGAGCAGCCTATAAATAGAGGGAAATGCCTATAAAGAGAGGGTTCATCTTTAGTACCGGTTGGAGAAATCAACCGCGACTGAAGGGATTGCGGCAGACTGGGCTAGGCAGCACTAATAATAGGGGTGAGTGTCGACATTATGTCATGCGGCTTGTACCTTGTCCCGGATGGTGTCACCAACCGGGACTAAAGATGAACCTTTAGTCCCGGTTGGAGACACCAACTGGGACAAAACATGAGTCAGCACTAATAATAGGGGTGAGTGTTGATATTCTGTCGTGAGTGTCGACATTATGACGAGCTGCTTGTACTATAAATAGGCATCCTTGTGAGTCCAGTCCTCCAGCCAGTTTGAGGCATCTCCAAGATGGTTTTCGAGAGCAGGGACACCACTACAGCCAGTTTCAGGGAGATGCCGCCGGAGCCCAGTCCTCCGGCATCTCCAAGAAACTGGTCATTGAGGCACTCCCTAATATGTGAAATTAGTTAGCTCCTAGACGTATTGATCTAGTTAGAGAAGTTACAAGCTGCAAGATGGTTTTCGAGAGCAGGGACACCACTACAGCCAGTTTCAGGGAGATCCCGCCGGAGCCCAGTCCTCCGGCATCTCTAAGAAACTGGTCATAGAGGCACTCCCTAATATGTGACCTCACGCGTTTGGAGATCAGATCTTAATGGTAAGTATGAATCGGGACTAAAGGCCCCCCTTTAGTCCCTGTCCAGCCACAAAACGGGACTAACACACTCAAGATTGTTTGCAGACAACACTAAAAATGGACACATGGAGCATATTCACTCATAAAAAGTTACAATTATTACACATCATTTCTTCGCGTGTGTTCCTTTCTGATCCCGCCGTATCCATGGAGCATCTTAATTCATTAACATGATGCTTGGGTCATCCTTCACCGCGAAGGGCGGAATTTTATGAAACTTATCACAATCTTCTGACATATCTGTCTTATCCTCCACTCCCACGATGTTTCTTTTTCCTGAAAGAACTATGTGGTGCTTTGGCTCATCGTCTGATGTATTTTTTTTTCTTATTTTTTCTTTTTCTAGGTTTGGTAGACATGTCCTTCACATAGAAAACCTGAGCCACATCATTGGCTAGGACGAATGGTTCGTCTAAGTACCCAAGATTGTTGAGATCCAACGATGTCATTTCGTATTTCTTGTCTACCTCAACCCCTCCTCCTGTCAGCTTGACCCATTTGCACCGAAACAAGGGGACCTTAAAAGTAGGTCCATAGTAAAGTTCCCATATCTCCTCTATGTAACCATAATATGTGGTCTTTGACCCATTGTTGTCTGTTGCATCAAAGCGGACACCACTGTTTTGGTTGGTGCTCTTTTTATCTTGGGCTATCGTGTAAAATTTATACCCATTTATCTCAAACCCTTGGAAAGTCGATATAGTCGAAGATGGTGACCTAGACAACAAGTATAGCTGATCTCCAAGAGTGTTGTTTTTGATGAGATGTTGCAACCAACCGCCAAAACTCTTCATGTGTTCATCTCTAATCCAAGAGTCATGCTTTCCAGGGTTGTTGGAGCGTAAGATTTTCTTGTGTTCCTCGATATATGGGGCTGCCAAGATAGAATTCTGTAGAACGGTGTAATGTGCTTCGGTGTAAGAATGTCCGTCCCTACATATTATTGATTTCCTTCCTAGAGTACCCTTTCCACTCAGTCTCCCCTCATACCGCGATTGAGGAAGACCAATCGTCCTAAGGTCACGAACGAAGTCAACACAAAATTCAATGACCTCCTCTGTTCCATAGCCCTTGGATATGCTTCCTTCTGGCCTAGCACGGTTACAAACATATTTATTTAAGATTCCCATGAACCTCTCAAAGGGAAACATATTGTGTAGAAATACAAGACCGAGAATGGAAATCTCTTCGACTAGGTGAACCAGCAGGTGCGTCATAATATTGAAGAAGGATGGTGGGAAAACCAACTCAAAACTGACAAGACATTGGACCACATCATTCTGTAACCATGGTAGATCTTCAGGATTGATTATCTTCTGAGAGATTGCATTGAGAAATGCACATAGCTTCATAATGGGTACTGGAACATTATCTGGTAGAAGCCCCCTCAATGCAATCGGAAGCATCTACGTCATAATCACTTGGCAGTCATGAGACTTTAGGTTTTGGAACTTTTTTCTGCCATATTTAATATTCCCTTTATATTCGACGAGAAGCCCAACGGGACCTTAATACTGTTAGGCATTCAAAAAATATTTCCTTCTCTTGTTTGGTAAGAGTGTAGCTGGCATGACCTTGAAACCATTCTGGATGCAGGCCATATGGGTCTTTCATACGTTGATGGTCCTTTCGTGCTTCTAGTGTATCTTTTGTCTTCACATACATGCCCAAGAAGCCTAGCAGGTTCACGCAAAGATTCTTTGTCACATGCATCACATCGATTGCAGAGCGGACCTCTAAGAATTTCCAATATGGTAGCTCCCAAAATATAGATTTCTTCTTCCACATGGGTGCGTGTCCTTCTACGTCCTTCGGAACAGATTTTCCGCCAGAACCCTTTCCAAAGGTTACAATTTGATCCAAATCTTTGACCATATCAAATATATCAGCACCAGTATGCTCCTTAGGCTTCATCTGGTGACATACCAGACCGTTGAAATGCTTGCCTTTCTTTCTTAAGGGATGCTTAGCCAAAAGAAATCGACGATGCTCATTGTGCACATTTTTCTTACAATGTTCCAAATATATACTTTCAGTCTCATCTAAACAGTGTGTGCATGCATTCTATCCCTTGTTGGACTGTCCTGAAAGGTTACTAAGAGCAGGCCAATCATTGATTGTTACGAAAAGCAATGCTCAGAGGTTAAATTCTTCCTGCTTGTGCTCATCCCACACGGGTATGCCGGGTTCGTGCCACAACTGTAAAAGTTCTTCCACTAATGGCCTTAGGTACACATCAATGTCGTTGCCGGGTTGCTTCGGACCTTGGATCAACACTGGCATCATAATGAACTTCCGCTTCATGCACAACCAAGGACGAAGGTTATAGATGCATAGAGTCACGGGCCAGGTGCTGTGACTGGAGCTCTGCTCCCCAAAGGGATTCATGCCATCTGTACTTAGACCAAACCTTAAACTCCTTGCATCATCTGCAAAGTCCGGGTACTTTCTATTGATTTTTATCCATTGCGACCCATTAGCGGGGTGTCTCAACATCCTGTCTGACTTACGTTCCTCTTTATGCCATCGCAACAACTTGGCGTGCTTTTTTTTTCTGAATAAGCGTTTCAACCGTGGTATTATAGGAGCATACCACATCACCTTGGCAGGAACCCTCTTCCGGGGGGGGGGGGGGTTCGCCCTCAACGTCACCAGGGTCATCTCGTCTAATATTATACCGAAGTGAAGTGTATACCGGACATGCATCCAAATTCTCGTACTCCTCACTACGGTAGAGGATGCAGTCATTAGGGCATGCATGTATCTTCTGAACCTCTAAACCTAGAGGACAGACAACCTTCTTTTCTTCGTACGTACTGGTGGACAATACGCTATCTTTTGGAAGCATAGTCTTCATCATTTTCAGCAAATTTTCAAATGAGGAGTCAGGTATAGCACACTCAGCCTTCCATCGCAGCAATTCCAATGTGCTGCCCAGCTTTTTCAGACCATTTTCGCAATTTGGGTACAACAAATTTTTGTGATACTCTAACATGTGATTGAACTTCTCCCTATCCTTTTCAGTTTCACAATCTCTTCGTGCATCGGCAATGGTCCGACCAAGATCATCAACGGGTTCATGATCATGTGTCTCTTCTTCATCCTCCCCTTCAGCATCCCCCATGGAAGTATCTCCGTACTCAGGGAAACCATGATAGTTTTCATCCTCCTCCTCTTCTTCATTGTCTTCCATTATAACCCCTCTCTCTCCGTGCTTGGTCCAACAATTATAACTGGGCATAAAGCCGGACTTCAACAGGTGGCTGTGAAGGGTTTTTGAGTCAGAGTAATCCTTCTGATTCCTACATCCACTACATGAACATAATACAAAACCATTGATCTTGTTTGCATCAGCACCACGGATGAATTCATGCACGCCACTAATGAACTCGCCAGAGCGTCGGTCAGTACCTTACATACATTCCTGGACCATCTGCATTATAGTAAAAGTATATCAAAAACCATTACACAACATGATAAAATTATTACAAGTTACATTGAGAGCTTCTAGAGAATTAATTTTGAATTTTGAAAAATTTACATGCACCAATTTATGAATTGGAGAAAACAATCAACATGATAAATGTGGAGTTTTTTATTATTGTTCTATCAGTGAAAATCTCATTACATTCTAAGCTCTGAAACTCTAAAATTACACATTTCAATTTTTAGTAACTATATGCCTAATCAAAATTTGTTACACATATATATCAAAATCCTTCTACTTCTAGAGCATGCATGCATTGATCCATATCTCTATACTTCTAGAGCATTATAGAGCTAAAGTAGCACTAAGAGATGAATGAATGAAGTTCTAACCTTTTAAAGCTTTGGATTTAGAGGTTGCAAACTAAATCTTGAGAAATCTTGAGAAAAAAATGGCATGAACTCTCTTGCTACTTTAAGAAAAATGACCACTATATGCTTTAGGACAGCAGGACAGGAAACCGAATATATAGTGGTGGACAATTAATCCCGGACCGGGATACGACCCGGAACTAATAGTCCACGAAAAGACCAGCTGGCCTGCTCCAGGTCATTAGTCCCGGTCCGTATTACAGACCGGAACTAAAGATCTGGTCCGGCCCGAAACTAGTGACTACGGCCGTTTCTAGCCGTTAGAGGCCTCACGGTCCGGGACTAGTGCTCCCACTAGTCGCGGGATGTGACAGGCCGGGACTGCTGGGGTTGTTCACGTCGAACCGAAGAGGGTTTTTCCAGTAGAGACGTTTTTTTCTGTGTATAGTTATGCTTGTTATATAAAAGTTTATGAAACATTTAATTTCTTTATAGAAAATAAAATGATACTAATTTTATCTCAGTAACCTATTTAATTATATAGCTAGAATTGGAGTGGTGACGAGATCATCTGAACTTAACGATGTTAAATCATTGTCACATGCTTGAGCTTTATGCATATGGTCACATTAGGCATGGCTATATACAAAGAGCAATCTAGTCGACCGGTACAATCCCTCTAGTAGAGAAGTTATATGCTCAAATACTTCCGTGCCTATATAATCAGATTTATTTTTTATACTAAAAGATATTATTGAAAATGTAGAGTAATCCCCTAGCATTAGATTCTATAAATGTGCACTACTCCACATACTAATTTATCGATGCACATGTTGGTTACTAATCTTTAATCAGCCATGTCCATTAATGTATCACTCATCGAGATATCATGTTTATAAGTAAGGTTTTGCTTCAAGACACCCTTATTTTCTGATGTTTGTCAAAACACACCACACGGTTGTGTCTTTGCCAGTATTATTACAATTTTGTGACATATTTATCAGAACACACCGCCCACATAAAAAGGGAAAATTTGGCACATTTCTTCAAACCCGGCAATAGCATTGTCATCCGGGCAAAAGTGCTAAAACTTTCCATTTTTGGCCACGTGATGTGTTTTAGCAAATATGCCACAAAATTATAATAATATCTGGTAAATACATAACTGAGCGGTGTGTTTCAGCAAATGCCAAAAGATAATGGTGTCCTATAGCAAAATATTTCTATTTATATGTGCCCCTATCATTGGAGTGTGTGTGTGTGCGCGCGTGCGTGCGTGTGTGTGTTTTGAATCAGGCATAGTATGTACTTGTCATTTATGACCGGTAATGTAATGTCTATTAATGTATGACTCATCAGGAATTTTATATTTTTAACTGTCTATACAAAATAAGATGCTAAGAGGAAGCATGGGTCTATTGGTACATGGATATTAGACTCATCGAAAGACGCGAGTTTAAGCTCCATTTAGAGCGGATGTGAGTAATGCATTTTAGGTGCTTGTCGTTGAACTAGATGGGAGTACGGGACTAAGAAACCAAGCACATAGTTGCATCAATAGCATTGAAAGAATACTCTGGACATGTCGAACTGCTACACAACCATACCGGTCACGTTCTGCTAATATCGGTATCATGGTATGTTTGATCGTACCCACTCGGAAGCATATGCGTCTATTTGTAAAGAAACGTTAGAACCAAGAAAAGAAAGCAATTGGAGCCTATGTTCTGATCCAATGTGAGTACTGCATGTTAGGGGTTTGATAACGAACTAGATTGGAACTAATCAAAAGAATCTTAAATTTTTCGATTTATTAAATCAAGAAATTTAATAAATACAACGATCAGATCACAATACGCATCGTATTTAATATTATGTGCTTGTCCATCTTTAAATTCTACTCTCAAGCTGATTTGTGTACTTCGTACGCCTCTCTCTATTACTCGTTGACGCCCTGTGATCATGTCCTCTAGCCACGCGTGGTGGACTACTGAGGTCATCGGCGACAAGCACGGTGACCCAATGCTTCAAGGCGATCAGAGTCCTAGGTAAGTATTAGATCTGTCGAGCTCGTACTGCTTTGGGAGGGTGTCCGGGTCCTCAAGCCAGGCCTTCTGTTGGAAGAACACTACAAGAAATGTGTCAACCTATGACGTTTTGGTAGTGATCGTTGATGAAATTGTCATAGTTTTATGACGATTACACAATAGATGGGCGTAAGCTATTTGAGAGGGCCAAAACCTTATTAAATTATGACGACTTCGCTCTAAAACATCGTAATTTCTGTGGACGAAATCGTTATAATCACTACGCAGGTGAAGATATAAGAGAAAGATAGGGTACGCCGTTGGATGTGAACAGAATGAACGGATGGGATTGTGATCTATGGAAACTTCACGTGGATCGATGACCTGGCATAGAACCCATCACGCGCGCACACAGGGAATATTTCCACGTCGTCCCGCCCCCACCAAACCGCATAGAACCCTAATATCTCCGCCGCCACCCCACCCTCGTTAGTCCCGATCGGATCTAGAGAATCATCGCAACCCACCCACCATCGCCCATATCCACCACGCCGCCACCCCACCCCACCGCTGCCACCACCTAACCCTCAGTCCCCCAGCACCACAAGCTCTCTCCCTCCCTCGCTCGGCCTCCACTCCTCCCCAACACCAGCCATCGCGGCATAGCTCGTCTACGCGCCGCTGAAAGGCCTGCAAGGAAGGGGCACACGGATGCAGACGAGTATGAGTCCGCCAGGAGGAAGAGTACTTTGACTACGGTCAAGGGGAAGTCCCCAAAAAGATGCTGGTGGTTGACATGGAGGGCATCGAGGCGTGCTGGCTGTTGCTGCTCGTCTACACTAATGACGGCGGGCCTGAAGAGGGTGGATCCTGTCGTCCTGCGGCTATTTGCCCGTCTCCTCCTCGGCAGGGCCACGACCAAGGTGACGCGATGTAGGAGTTTGTCGGGTTCCCAACATCCATGATGCATGCGCTGACTCTGACTGGTTAGGTATGTTCATGTTCTAGATCTTGTGGATGATGTAGGTTCTTACTTACTGCTCTAGCTATTAGTATATTCCTAGGTTCTTGGTTAGCCCAGTTTTTTTATTTGGTTTCCAAATTCATCATCACAACCGAATTCCATCATGGTTCATGGTGTGTTTGGACTAGTAGCTACAAGTGATGGCATCTTCAGTTATGTCAAGCCAAGTCTTCAGTGGAATTTTTAGTGTAGACAAAATAACTTCTTGGCATGACCCTTAATGTTTCACACTTAACGTTGATTGCTCTTAGTGCATGCGCCTTCTTTGAAAAGAAAACATGCTAATGAGAGATCCTGAAGCTTCACATTGCATTTGCTAGCTAGCTCAGTACTAGACATGTCCTACTTGGCAGATTTCTTTTATTTCTTTACTAAATAACATGATATCTTAGCTTGTTCTTGTGTGCTCAATGATTATTACTAACTCATCTTACCACATTTTGAATTGCTCATGCATTTTATAGTTGTTTCTATAACTCAGATGATTTACAATTGATTTGCTGCTCTCCCTATGTAGCTGTTTGAGATGGGGCTGCAGTTCTCCCTCTCTCGGGAGCTCCCTCCCAAGGAGTACGGGCTCAACCTCGACCCAATGGCTGCTGCCACCGTCCAGCAGGCTGGCCGTACGAACGGTGATGAGCAGGGAAGTCCTGCTCGCGGACACCAAGGTCACCGGACACAAAGGTCGCGCCTGACGACACCAGACCGCAGCCCAGGCGTACTTTGCCGCCGCACTACCTCTCGCTCGACGACACCAGATCTCAATCTCCATGGTGTAGGCAAGTCCTCAGGTCCTCCCTTTTCTCCTCTATTTGCTACGTAAGACATGACTATAATGTGTGCCATTGCATCAAATAACTGGTCTGATACCACTGATTTTTTTGGAAGGACATGTTCAGTCAAAATGTAGTGTGTAGAAGTGGGTAGTTGTCACCTTGATATGTAGTGGCAGTAAGCCACCATAGAAAACAATTTGGTTATTTTTTTTTGACTCATGCTACTTTTGTAGAAATGACTTCTCTTAGTATTTCCACACTACATAGGATGAATTTGTGGAACAACATAATATAGATGAATTGTGCCGGCTAGTGTATACCTGTGAGCTCAATCATTTATTGTTGTTATAGTTATAAAGTTACAAGTGTTTGATTGTAAGTACATGGTCCTGATTTTTAGGAATCTTGCTCGGCTAAAATATTGTGCAATAGCATTTTTTTGTTTTGCTCCAAATAATTAGTAGCAAGTAGTGCACATATCATACATTGTTCGTATTTATCTCAGGTTTACCATGATCTATTGTTCTCTTCTATTCTGCATTGTAGTTAATTAGTCAAGCATGTCTAGTCTGAGTATCTCTTAAGCTTCTGCCTCTAGTTGTGCTCATTTTTTATATTTTATTGATTTTATATGAGATGTCTTGTGGCACGGTGGCGGCATAACTCATTAGAAACAACATGTATGATTATTCTTCCCCTATGCTGCATAACTGGTGTTCTGCTGTGGTTGCCTGTATAACGACTTTCTGCTTGCTAGACACTTCTTATATTGTGATGTTTTATCTACACAATTTTTTCTACTAGAAAACAACAAGCATTCATTTAGGTGCGTGTTGAGAAAAATAACTCATGTACAATCGTTATCCACTTTGCCCCCATCATGGTGAAATCCTAGCTCTGTTCCTGATACTATCTAGTGCAATCTTAGTCTTCTGATATGCAAAAAGATAGAAATTTACATGGTTCCTAGAGACACTGCCCCCATCATGGTGAAATCTTAGCTTATCTGTTGTTTTTGTTGCCTTGGTTTGTCTGTAACTGCCGCGCTTTCGTGGAGGAATAGTATGGTACACATGTTCAGGGGGATTGAGGTTTCATATGTGATGCCGTGAGAGCATGCACTGGTAGATTCTAGTTATACGGTAGTTATCTGAAATGCTTCTTTTTCAGTTCAGTTCATCCTTCTTTTTAAAAAACCAAAGCAGTAACTGAAATTCAGTCTGTTGGTTCTATTCTATTTGTAATACTGTAAAGCTATGTAATCTCTTATCAATTTTTTTGTGTAATTTTAGACAACAGAAATCATTTTGAATGACAACATCATGGCTCACTTCTTTCCATCGAACGGTGGTAACTTATAGCTAGACATACATGAATGTGTAATGACAGCAGCATCTATATATATATATATATATATATTTAAGCATTCTTTTGCAGTATATTTGCTGAAAGTATAGGAAGTTTAAAACATAATTATTTATCTATTTATTGCTAATGGCGTGATATGTCCTGAACGTAAATTGAAGTTAGTTTTTTTCCATATGTTTTCTTACTCCTTTTTTATAATGATTTAATAGGCTGATGATAGCAGGTCGTCATTGAGTCGTCGAACACAAGATACAGATTATATCATCGAAGCTTGGATGGAACATAAATGGTCTGGATGGATAGGAGGATGATTTAATAGGCTGTGTACTCTGTTCCTTGTGCATAATTTGTATTTTGATGTGATGTATTTAGTTGAGTTAATTCTATATTGTATTCTGAATTCTAGTTCATAAATGCTATGATAAAAATAGGTGTAGTGACTCTTGGTTTGGTTGCACGAATGATCTGGATCAAATAAGATCGGGAAAATAGAAATAGAAGAACAAAAAAAGGTAATATTTTGTTGAGCAAAATTAAAGAGGTAGATAAAAAGGCCAAGGCCCATATTTGAAACGGACTGTAAAAAGGCCAAGGCCCAAAATGAATTGACTGTAGCAAGGTGAATGCACAAAATTAAATGCCCTATAAATTTTCTCGACCTAGAAAAGAAAAAGGCCAGAATTTTTGGGATCAGCCCACTTAGACCACTAAAATAAACTGGGCCAAATTCACACTACGATAACTTTATTTCGTCATAATTTTGCCACGTAGGATTGGCCGTATAGGATCTGACCTGGCCATGCCAGTTTGCCCATGACGATATTGGATCGTCATAACGGTTATGACGATCCAATATCGTCATAGACGGTTATGACGATTTTACCAAAAACGTCGTTATCGTTCATTTGCGACGCCCAGCTTTCGACGATCTCAAAATCGTCATAGAATTGTCATAGATAGACTACTATGACGATTCTGTGATGAAAATGAAGGGTCATATATATCCAGATTCCTTGTAGTGGAACTGTCTCTCCTCGGGCAGCACCTCCATTGACAGGGGATTAGTGGGGCATAGGATGCAGATTAGCTAGCATTGTTCATTATTCCAGAATTGTGTTAGTGGATGAGAGGATTAGCGAGGTAGAGGAAATTTAATTTTCCTGAATCGTGTGTTACAGCTTGTTGGCATTTGTGGCTACGGGACCATATTCGTTGGTATTTGACACTATGATGGGGATATGCCGAACAGGGTATACCTAGCAGGACGTTTTCTACTGGCCCAAGCTGCCAGCGAGTGGGCCTGCAGGACGGCGACTGGATCGAGACTTGACAAGGAGCCAGGCGATTGGAAGCTAGAGGCCCAGAAGCGTAGCTAGCCCAGTCGGATTAGGTCAAGAACCCTCCGAATCCTTAACTAATTCGGTTGTAGATCTGTAAACCCTTGCGTGGTGAACCTATATAAACCTCCCTAGGGCACGCATAGAGGACACGTTCCATCATACACCCCAGCGACTCGCCGCCTAGTCGTCGAGCTCGCCCTTATACTCTCACCATAATACGATCTAGCAGGAGTAGGTCTTTACCCTCCGGGGGGCGAACCTGGGTAAACCCTTGTGTCTCCTCCCTCATATCACACCGTAGATGGCTAGCCGCCCTTGCCCTTCATTCTACTACTCGCTGCCGATTGCAGCATCTGCCGTGGCCATTCTCACGATAGTGGCGCCCACCGTGGGGCCTGGCCGGTCAGGCTGGTGTTCTGCGGCGAGATCCAATCTGCCCATCAACGAGACGATCGCCACCGGCCGCATGATCGCGATCGGCGAGATCCTCCTGATCTTGCCGAGCAGCTACGTCCCGGCGGCGCGCCCCGTCACACACAGCGTGATCATGCCGATCGGCATGATCAGCCTCTTCGTCGGCTTCACCAACGTCATCGTCTCGGAGGACTCGGCTCGCATCCACGAGTCGCCACGATGTGACCGGCTCTCCGAGATCCAGGTCCGCACCATCCACCGCCTCGCCTCCGAGTAGAACTCGGCCAACAGCAATGTGGCCAAAACCACCGTGGTCACGGACGACGCGGCCCTCAACAACGACGCCGACTCGCGACCCCGGCGTCAGACGCCGGATCCATCGTCACCGCGTCATCCGCGGGCTCCATCACCTAGGTCTCCAACGTGGGAGACTTTGAGGACCCCTCCATTCTTGGGATCTTCGACTTCGACTCCGGGTCGGAGAACTCCGGTGACTTCCACGTCGGATCTGGTCGCAACATCACGGCCTACATGGCGAACGGCGCGAACGCCCCGCCAGACCCTTTCTCCATGCCGATCCCGCCGACTGCAATGGGAACGGAGGTCGAAGAACTCCGCCAACGATTGGAGGAGGCGGTCTACAAAGAACAAGCCAAGCGCGAAAAATTTCGCCTCGAGCAAGTGACGACGCAGGAACTTTCGCACTACCACCAGCTCCGCATCAGGTCACGCCTGAACTCCACCTTTCAGGGCCGCGCCCTGAACTTCGACGATGAGTACGAACTGGCCCGCATGGCCGAGCACACGATCTGGAGAATGCGTCGCCGGGAGGGAGCTCCAGACCACCACCAGGCGTGACGGCCAACGACGCCCCCCCACCACCACCCGGTCGCACACCCCCCGGGACCAACCAAGAATCCTGGTCTCCTCGCAGGAGCGAGACGCGAATGGCCTCCCGCTGTTCTCTACCCTGATGGACAACATCGTCGCGAGCCGAGCCGCGGTCGACAACATCAACGTGACCGGGGAAGGCGCCCTGGAGATCCAGTACGCCAAGGCTCTACTCGCCAAGGCCGTCGAGCAACAAAACACGGGAGCCGAGTCACAGGGTCGCATGTACTCTTGTTCGTCAGGTAGCAGGGCGGCCTCGAGCGGTCGCCCAATGGTGGCAAACACCCTGAACTGCCCACCATCCGAGCCCCTGCAGCTCCAACACCGACCCGCACAAGCGGCACTCTCTACCAATGACCCGCGACCGGCAAACAACTTCTTCGCCGCCAATGGGCAGCCAGTTGACGCGTGAACCCATATCATCAACAACCAGAGCTTCGGACCCTCATGACTTGAGTCACACCCTCACCAACCGCCGCGACGGCGAACCAAGGGGATAGCTAAGCCGAGTCGGACCCAGTGCTTCGGATAGATGATCCGAGGCGAAAAATACCCGGAAAACTTCAAGGCGCCGAAGGAGATAGAGATACGACCCCTCATACGACCCTTCCATGTGGCTGGACACGGCCTCATGGCGATGGGAATCGGCGGCCACACCAAACAGCTCGCCGCTCGCTACCTCCCCCTGATGATGGAGGGAGCGTGCCGGCAATGGATCAACACCCTCCCCGCAGACAGCATCGACTCCTGGGAGGAAATGCGCATGCCTTCGTCAGGCACTTCGAGGGCTCCTACACCCGCACCACCACCATCGAGGACCTGGAGAAATGTGTCCAGGGACCCCGCGAGTCGACCTGCAGCTGGGTCCAACGGTGGCAAGACATATGGTACAACGCGGCTGGAATCCACCCGGACATCGCGATCCACTGCTTCAAGACCTCGTGTCGCTATGAGCCCTTGGTCACCAAACTCAAGCGGGTGTACTAAACGCTCGACAACATACCGGACCTCCTCGAGATTGCCAAGCGATACGTGGAGGAGGACCCAAACCAAGAAACTGACGACGAGTCGAGGGGAAATCGCCGCACAAGCGGCCACGACAACGGGAGATAATCCGAGCTACGCTACAGCAACACTCGCCTCACCGGCAAATGTCGCGGTGACGGGCGAGTCGACTTCGTCGCCAACACCGGGTACGCCCCACGCGAGCCCAAGATCTTTCGCCGCGACGGAGGCCAGCGCCACGACAACGGCAATTACAAGGCGGAGCCAAGGTTCGACCCCGCGGCTCTCCTTAACCAACCCTGTGTGTTCCACAGCAGGAAGGGGAAGCCCACCACACACACGACTGCCGACTGCCACTCCCTGAGGGAGATCGAGAAGGCACTGCGTGCAAGGGAAGACCCCGACAACCACCCACCAAATGGCGGGAAATTCGGCAACGACGCTGGCTCGCTTCATACCTTCACCGTCTTCAACACGAAGCGCGAGAAGAAGGTCATCGCCCGCGCCATCGCCGTCAACGCAGTGTCCCAGGTCGACATCCCCCAGTTCCTCAACTGGCCCGAGCAACAAATCACCTGGAGCAACGAAGACCACTCGCCACGGATCAAATATCCGGGTCGAGTCGCCCTGGTAGTCAAGCCCAAGGTGGGGGACTACTGGCTCCCCAAGATTATGATGGACGGCGGCAACTCCATCAACATCCTGTACCTGGACACGTTTAGGCGACTGCGGCTCCCGCAGTCGATGATCGAGACGAACTACACCACCTTCCACGACATCGTCCCCGGTCAGAAGGCGTACCCGATCGGCAAGGTGACGTTGACAGTCACCTTCGGCACACCAGCGAACTTCCGCACCGAGCGGATCATTTTCGAGCTAGTGCCTTTCAACATCCCCTACCACTGCGTCCTGGGGCGTCAGGCGTTTGCCAAATTCATGGCAGCGCCCCACTACGCTTATAACGCGATGAAGCTCCTTGGGCCGTGCGTCATCATCATTGTCCATGGCGACCCCGACATGGCCGCAGAATGCAAGGCCAAAGGCGTCGAGCTCGCTGACGCCGTCATAGCCGCAGAGGCGAACCACGCGGAGGAGGTCGCCATGTACACGAGCGGGGTCAACAACGACGACCCCACCATACTCAAGAAGCCCAACTCGGAGGGCGGCAGCTCCACCGCATTCGAGGCGACGACGCACACTCGCACCGTCGAGCTGGTCCCAGGCGACTCCAGCCAGACGGTGACGATCGTAACAGGCATGAGCCAAGCATAGGAAGGCGCACTCATCGAGTTCCTACGTGAGAATCGTGACATCTTTGCATGGAAACCTTCCGACATGCCTGGTGTCCCGAGGGAACTCATTGAGCACAAACTCAACTCCGACCCCAAAGCACGACCCGTCAAGCAGTCGCTGCGGCCCTTCAATGAAGAGCGCCGCCGAGCAATCGCCGAGGAGGTTTAGCGTCTACTCGCTGGAGGCTTCATTCGGCCAATCAAATACTCCAAGTGGCTAGCAAACCTAGTCCTAGTCAAGAAGAAAAATGGGACCTAGAGAATGTGTATCGACTACACAAACCTCAACAACGCCTGCCCGAAGGAACAATTCGTCCTCCCGCGGATTGACCAAATTATCGACTCGACCGCGGGTTCAGAGTCGCTATGCTTCCTTGACGCCTACTCTGGTTACAACCAGATAAAAATAGCAGTCGAGGATGAGGAGAAGACGGTGTTCATCACGCCATTCGGAGCCTTCTGCTACACCGCCATGACCTTCGGCCTCAAGAACGCCGGGGCGACCTACCAGAGGTGCATGCAGGAGTGCCTTGCAAGCCAAATTGGCCGCAACATCCACGTCTACATCGATGACGTGGTGGTGAAGTCCACTCGCCAGGGCGCTCTACTCGCCGACCTGGCGGAAACCTTCGCAAACCTGCGAAGGTACAAGATAAAGCTAAACCCAGGAAAGTGCACCTTGGGTGTACCTACTGGACAGTTGCTGGGGTACATCGTCTCCAAGCGCGGGATCGAGGCGAACCCCGCCAAGATCAACACGATCACTCGGCTAGGCTGACCCGAGTGCTTGCACAATGTCCAGAAGTTAGCCGGGCGAGTCGCGGCTCTCAGTCACTTCATCCCCCGGCTAGGCGAGAAGGCGATGTCCCTCTATCGCCTAATGCGCAAGAACCCCACGTTCCGGTGGGACAATGAGGCAGATGACGCGCTCCACGCTCTCAAGGAGGTTCTACTCGCAGCACCGCTACTCGCCACCCCGTCGACAAGGAGCCCATGCTCGCCCACGACGCGACATCCGAGCGAGTCGTCAACGCTGTCATGGTCGTCGAACGACCAGAGGAGGGCAAGGAGCGCCCGGTGCAGCGACCTGTATACTACATCAGCGAAGTCCTCACCGAGTCGCGCCAGCGCTACCTGCAGTACCAAAAACTGGTATATGCGGTCTTCAGAGCCTAGCGGCGACTGCCGCACTACTTTCAGGAGCACCCAATAACGTTCGTCTCCTCAGCACCGTTGCAGGACATCATCCGCAACCGTGAGGCGACAGGGTGAGTTGCCAAGTGGGCCGTCGAGATCAGAGTCCACAACATCAGGTACGAGCCGCGCAAGGCGATCAAGTCGCAGGCTCTCATAGACTTTCTCGCCGGCTGGGAGGAGGCCCAGGAGCCAGAGAAACTGTCGTACCTCCATTACTGGTCCCTAGACTTCAACGGTTCCAAGAATGCAGATGATGCAGGGGCAGGGACGTCCTCACATCTCCAAAGGGCGACAAGTTACGCTACGTCATGTACCTTGACTTCACCCCCTGCACCAACAACATGGCCGATTACGAGGCGCTACTCCATGGCATGCGAGCAGCAAAGGAGATGAACATCAACCGTATGCGCTGCTACGGCGACTCCGACCTCGTCGATGGGCAAGTCGCCGGCACTTGCGATACATTCTCCCCCACCATGGCGGCATACCGCCAAGCAGTGGACCAGCTGGGAGGCCACTTCGTGGGCTACTCTGCCGAGTGGATCGACCGGCGGAAGAACGAGGAGGCCGACGCACTCTCCCACATCGGCTCGGCTCGACTCGCGCCGCCCGCCGGCGTCTTCCTCGACACCATCACCAAGCCTTCTATCTCTCCCCCGAGGGAGATCGACATCGAAATTCCGCTGCAATCGGACGTGGCCCTGGTTGCAATGATCGCCGAGCCAAGCGACTGGACAGTGCCATACATCACCTACCTGGAGGGAGGCACCCTACCCGCTGACAAAACGGAGGCCCAAATGATAACACGCCGCTGCAAATCCTTCGTCATCATCTACGACGAGCTCCACAAGCGCAGCGTGACCGGCGTGTTTCAACGCTGCGTCCAACCCGTAGTAGGACGCAAGATCCTCCAGGACATGCACGCTGGCGAATGCGGACACCACGCTGGCGCCCGCTCCCTAGTCGCCAAGGCCATGCGACACGGCTTTTACTGGCTCACCACACACGCCGATGCGGTCGACAGAGTCCAACGCTGTGTCGGGTGCCAGAAGTACGCCAACCAGACTCACGTGCCGAGATCGGCGCTCAAGACCATCCCCATCACCTGGCCATTCGCCGTGTGGGGCATGGACATGGTAGGCCCCTTCAAGAAGGCCCCCTCTGGCTTCACCCACCTCCTGGTCGCAGTCGACAAATTCACAAAGTGGGTGGAGGCCAAGCCAGTCCGCAAGTGCGACGGGAAGACCGCCACAAATTTCCTACGCGAGCTCATCTATCACTACGGGTTCCCGCAAAGCATCATCATGCGACGGCACCAACTTTTCCAAAGGATCCATGGCTGAATTTTGCGAGGAGCACAACATACGACTCGACCTCACCTCAGTCGCCCACCCGGAGTCCAACGTCCAGGCGGAATGCGCCAACTAGAGTATCCTCCACGGTTTGAAGCCGCGACTGCAAGTTCTACTCGAGCGAACTCCTAGGTGCTGGGTTGAAGAGCTCCCTCCGTCATCTGAGGTATACGCACCTCCGTCAACAGGTCGACAGGATTCACCCCCTTCTTCATGGTGTATGGTGCCGAGGCCATCATGCCAACCGACCTCGAGCACGACTCTCCTCGGGTGGTCAACTACGCAGATGCTGACAACGATCTCACACACCAAGACGGAGTCGACCAGCTCGACGAAGCACGCGACCTAACTCGCTCCCGCACCGCCATCTACCAGCAAGGGCTCCACCGCTACCACAGCCGGCGAGTACGGACCCGCACCTTCCAGGAAGGCGACCTGGTACTGCGTCTGATCTAGGACAAGAAGGGCATGCACAAGCTCTCCCCCCTTGGGAGGGACTGTTCGCCATCGGGCAAGTCCTAGGCAATGACGCATACTACCTCATCGACGTTCGAGGCAACAGAAAGCTCGACGTCAAGCGGCCGTGGAATGTAAACCTCCTACGGAAGTTCTACTCATAGAACTCTAGACATGTACTTCCTACCCGCTATGAAATAAAGAAGATCGATTCGCACAACTTGTGTCCACTCTCCGTACCTTGTGCCACTTGCACTCGTAATAACAGCGCTATGCTACTCGCGGAAGTCAACCCTTGGTGACGTGACCGGCACGGCCAGGTAGTGCGATACGAGGGCACCAAAAAAATTCGGGCCTCGTATTGTCCATGAAAAAATCCAACCCGGAGCCCCATCGGAGTCGCCTTGCTCGACTGGCTTTCCGAGCCAAGACAACTGCATTCGCTTCCCACAGCGACCCAGTCCTCCACATCCTTGGCGTAGCGACTCAAACGGCAAAGTACCACGCTCGGGGACTGACACCAGTCCAAATTGGAGCGATCAGGGAAAAACGCTAAGTACGAGAGCGCATCCTGAACTCACCATGCGACTGGTCCTACGGATCAGGTGGAGTGACGCGCCTAATACAATGCGCCCTGTCCTCACCTACCTTAGGCATGCGACTCGAACCGCCAAGTACCACACTCGGGGACTCGGCCACCCGACCCCGTTCGCGCCCGGGAAAACGGCTAAGTACAGAGAACCCCTTGGAGTCACCATGCGACTGGCTTTCTAAGCCATGGCGAGTTGACCTTAACATACTAACAGTTCGAACAGCACACATAAAAACAAGGTCAACCCCATAAAAGGGCGGACGCGCTCGGGGACTCGCACAACCAACAACCAAATAGAAAAACATTGGCAAAAGAATCCTTGCATTCCTTCAAGCAGCACAATTTGTTCGCTTACAAGGGCAGTTACATATTTATTCTAATTAACACCGATCAGCAAACTATTCTACTCCGCAGGCTTCGACGACGAGGCTCCACCACTCCTGCGACGGCGGATAAAAGGAACCCACAGGTTCGACGGGTATGTCGTGAGTCCACCCGCCATGGACGCTCGGAATGGTTGCTCCACCTTGAAGTCGCGGTGCGCCGGTTCGGGGTCGTTCGGGGCAACGACCGTTTCCTGGTAAGGAATGAGGTCGCCCATCGCCCACACCTGGTCAGCGTACACCACAGCCCACTCGGTTAGCTTCAGCACTTCGGTGATCTCGACTGCCCCCATCGATGAAGGGTACCCGCTCGTGACAATGTCAAGGTCGAAGTCGTCAGGAAAGTGCACGAGCCCAAGGCTCAGTGTAGTCGCCGCACCACGACGAAAGGCCGACTGTGTCATGAACTCAACCACAGCCGGGGCCTTCTCCAAGTAGCGCCAGACCTCGACGAGGTCGCTGGGGATCACCTCCGTGGGCGATATTTCCTACAGGTACACCCGGATGCAGGTCGCTGACAGCGCGGCAGAATCAACCAGAGTGGTGACGCATTGCCGCACGTCATACGACTGCGCCTCTTCGGCATTATCAGTAATCATGCCTGCAACATACAAGCAAATAATGAGGGAGGCTCCAGCAAAATAACGCGACCTGCACGCTCGGGGACTCGCCAAAGAAAAACTCACCAATCAACGAGCGACAACGCTCCATGATGAAGTCCTGGAGACCGGAGAGGTCATCCTGTAGCCCGGTGACGAGCGCATCTGACATCTTCCGCTCCTCAGCAGCAGAAGCGACAGCTTCCTTGGCCCTCCCATCTGCCGAGGTCGCCTCCGCCTTCGCCTCCTTGAGCTTCCGCTCCAGTACGGCGATTCGCTTCTCCGCGGCGCTCAAGGACGACCGCGCAGCCGTCAGTTCACTCGCCGGAACCAGGCCCTGACGAGCTTTCTCCACCGCGGCTGCGCTATCCTCTGCATCAACAAAACCATGAATATGAGAAGAACAGGGTTTATGACCAGCATCAAGCACGACAGCCACTCACCCGCAGTTGCTCGAAGCTGCTCATTCGTTTCGCGGACAACGAGGAGCTCCCTCTGCACACGCTCCCTGGCGGCAAGCCGCTCCGCCGACTCGCGTTGCAGGCCCTGCGTAATCATGGAAGCATCAGCAACGAAAATTCTAAGTGCCTAGCCGCTAAAATTCAACGACTAGCCCCTCGGGGACTGGACAACGAAAAAATCCTAAGTGCCTAGCCACTGAAATTCAGCGACTAGCCACTCGGGGACTGGACTCCAAAAAACAATAAGAATCCGACCACTGAAATTCAGTGGCCCGATCCTCGGGGACTGGACATACTTGGATGGTGGCACCTAGCATGCGGTGAAGCTCCAGTGCATCCACCGACAGGAGCATGAACGGAGTACGCCTGCGATGCTGCTCGACTTCCGTGCCGACAACCTCAGGCGACTGGCTCGATGGCACCGATGCACTCGCCATGGAGGCCCTCGCTACAAAGCGAGGGACATCGTCACAGCGGCTCCCGCACAACTCAAAGGAGGGCCTGTTGCCCCAACCGAGGCCACAGGCTCCACCCGCTGTGACTCCGTGTCTACCGTGGCCTTCGGGGCCGCATCCACTGCAATCGGAGCCTCGTTCGGGGCGACCGCCGGCTCGTCCGAAATCGTGACGACCTCGTCTCCCTTTGCCTTATTTGCGCCTTCAACAGGCGCCTCGACCTCGTCGCCCCTCCTCTTCTTCGAAGGGTCGACTAGTGCCTCAGCAGCACCCAACGGGACCTTGGCCACCGAAGGGTGACCTATTTTCTTCACACGAGTCCTGCAGAACAACGCTGTCAACAAATTCACCGGTCGGACATTAATCAAGAAGACAAACAAAAAGATTAAGAAACACTCACTTGGCGACTGGGATAAAACACAGGACAGTACGAATGCTGGCCGGCTTCTACAACTCCGCCCCTAGTTTTTCGACTGAGGCCCGTATCGAACACACTCTGCGCCCAAGACACCGATGGCTTCTTCAAGGACGAGGCTGCGGCAGGAGGTTCAGTGGCGATCGCCGTGGGAGCTCCCCTCAGCGGTGAGGTCCCCGCGGCTGGAGCGGCCACGAGCCCGGTGATTGGGATGAAGGGCGGCAGCAGCGACGCCAACGGCATCTCGCCTTCCACAATGGCCGCACCGGACGCCGCGATCGCACGCACCAGTGCGTCGGATTTAGCTTCTTCGGCTGCGCTGGTAGCATCGGAGCTACTCGCAGACCGAGGTGGTAATACCGGCTTAGCCAGCTTCTTCTTCTTCTTCTTCTTCGGTGGCGGTGGTTTCTTCTTTGATGGCGTAGCCTCGCGTTGCAAGGTGTGCTCGGGGAGCTCGTCATCGTCTTTGTCGTGGGCCTCGAGGCTCTTGCTGGCCTCGAGCTCGTGCTGATGCTCCGCGAGTCTTGCGGACCGTGGGTGTGGCAACTTCCACGGCCTCATCGCCATTGTCATCATCATCGTCATCACCTCCCCTGTCACTCCTGACATCGCCCTTGTCGGGCGAAGACTCGCTCTCATCCTCGGCGGACGAGTTCGAGTTCTCATCGTCTGTGGGTGGAAGCCAACCTTCCACCACTTGGAACAACTGCAACAACCAAACGAAGTTAGCACGACCGCGAATGCAAAACTACGACTGCGAGTGCACAGGAAATAAAAGAACTCACTATCGGAGCTTGGCGCTTCATGGTGTAAGGTGCGACACCGGCCTTCGCGTCAAGATATTCCGCATCAGTGATCTTCTTCAAGGCCGAGGTGTAGTCGTTGAGCCTCCATTCGGCTTGGCAGGACTTCGTCGGGTCGTCCTTACCCGTATACTCATACATGTAGTGGGCACGACTGGCCAGAGGCACTAGCCGCCGCCTGAACCAGCAATTGTACAAATTGATGGTTTGGAGTCCCTTCTTCTTCAAGTTGCGGATCGTCTGCAACATCTCATCGACGACCATCCATTGGTCCAGCGGGAGCTTGGTGACCTGGAGCCGACGCGGCTCGGGGCGGTCGGCGGAGTACATTGGAAGTGCCACCTCGTCGGCCAGTGGCAACTCGGTCACATAGAACCAACTCTTCTTCCATTCGTTTTCCGCCTTCTTCGGTAGCATCAGATCAAAAAAGGACGCCTTCGACTTCAGCTGAAAGGTCAGGCCGCCCTCGGCCAGCATCGGGCCACCTGCCTCCTCGCGGTCGATCCTCCCATAGAACAGATCTTGCCATAGGGGGAAATACGGGTCACCGCAAAATGCCATGAAGATGGCGAGCTGCTCGATGTTGTGCGGCCCTAGGTTTGATGGTTGGATGCCGTAGTAGGTGCAAAAGCGGCAGAAGAAGAGGGAAGTGGGGAATCCGAGCCCTCGTTCCAGGTGACTGGTGAAGCAGATGAACTCTCTCGCGTGTGGATCTGGGATCACCTCTCCGGCCGTGGGGATGCGCCATCTCCCGACACGGAGGATCCCTGCCTCCTCGAACGATTTCAACAGCACTTTCGTGCACTTGGATCTGCCCCATGGCTCTGTCGGAGGCGCCATCGATTGGAGGATTTAGGGCTATGAGTCGCTCTGGGTGACTCTGGTCGCTGCGAGGAATGGAGGATTGGGACCCGTCACTCTCCTTATATAGCGGTTGTTACCCTCCATCTTCGGGAAGCCGTTACCACGCTGTCGTGGTATTGCACGGCAGATGCTACTGGGGGTAGCTTACGTAGAGGGAGCAAGGCGACGTAGGAGAATCCGGGAGCGAGATTGGCACACGATGTACCCAGGTTCACGTCCCCTCGGTGGAGGATCGCTACGTCCTGCTATCAATCCAGTATATGATCATAGATTGGTTTACATGGGAGCCGCCGTAGGCGGAAGGAGAGACAAGATCTAATATGACGTACCCCTTGGGGGTGCCCTTGGTGGCTTTATATATGCAGCCAGTTAGGGTTTACAAGTGCTTTAGTGGGATTTCTATTGGAGTCCCCGTCTTGGGCCTCCAGTCGTCGCCAGTCGTTTGGGTCCAGCATGCGCCAGTCGCCGTATTCGGCGAGTCGACCCGCTCTGGGCTTGGCTTCAGTCGCTCGATCCAGCTGGCGAATCCGCTTCGCGGGTATACCCCGATTGGTATTCCCCCATCAGTAGTCCCCGAGCGCGTTGTCGATTCGATGCGGGCTTGAGGCAGGGCGCGGAGAGTCTTGACGATGGGTCGTGGCGAATCGGCGACGAGCTCCTGAATAGAGAAAAGAAACGTGAAGCGGGAGGCGGTCGGCGTGAGCCAGTCGGTGATGGACAGTTGGCAAAAGACGCAGGGCGTCGGTGAAGCCGCCAGTTGCACGAGTATCCGAGCGCGGAACTTGCCGAGTCCCCGAGCGGGGCGAGTTGCAAGGTCGAGCGACCGACGAGTGGCGCTGTCTATAGCGTTCCGAGTCCCCGAGCGTGTGGCGAGTGACGAGGTCGGGCAACCGGCGAGTGGCGATGTTTGTAGCGCGCCGAGTTCCCGAGCGCGTTGAGTACGCGAAGGAGAGTCCGTGGCGGTGAGTCCCCGAGCGTGTCGAATACGCGAGGGCGAGTCCGCGGCGGTGAGTCCCCGAGCGTGTCGAGTACGTGAGGGCGAGTCCGCGGCGGCAAGTCCCCGAGCATGTTGAGTACACGAGGGCGAGTCCGCGGCGGAGAGTCCCCGAGCGTGTCGAGTGCGCGAGGGAGAGTCCGCGGCGGCGAGTCCCCGAGCGTGTCGAGTACGTGAGGGTGAGTCCGCGGCGGCGAGTCCCCGGGCGTGTTGAGTACACGAGGGCGAGTCCGCGGCGGTGAGTCCCCGAGCGTGTCGAGTGCGCGAGGGAGAGTCCGCGGCGGCGAGTCCCCGAGCGTGTCGAATACGCGAGGGCGAGTCCACGGCGGTGAGTCCCCGAGCGTGTCGAGTACGTGAGGGCGAGTCCGCGGCGGCGAGTCCCCGAGCGTGTTGAGTACACGAGGGAGAGTCCGCGGCGGAGAGTCCCCGAGCGTGTCGAGTGCGCGAGGGAGAGTCCGCGGCGGCGAGTCCCCGAGCGTGTCGAGTACGTGAGGGAGAGTCCGCGGTGGCGAGTCCCTGAGCGTGTTGAGTACACGAGGGTGAGTCCGCGGCGGGGAGTCCCCGAGCGTGTCGAGTGCGCGAGGGCGAGTCCGCGGCGGCGAGTCCCCGAGCGTGTCGAGTGCGTGAGGGCGAGTCCGCGGCGGCGAGTCGAAGAGGGCAAGCCGCGGTCGTGCAACCACGCGTACATGCAGCATGCCTAGGAGTAGTCCCCGAGGCTCGAGTTGGCTTGTAGAGGCGACTTGAGGCTCTTTAGAGATGCATATTCTGAAAATAGTAGTGGTTGCTGCCGAGCATGGCGAGTCCACGAGGGGAGAGTCCCCGAGTGTGGCGAGTCCGCGATGATTGCGAGTCCGCGAGGGGAGAGTCCCCGAATGTGGCGAGTCCGCGATGATTGCGAGTCCGCGATGATGTTGATTGCGCTGTTTTTGTTAGCGAGTCTCTCGTCTTGGCCCCGGGGGCCAGTCGCATGACGACTCCAAAGATGTCTCTCGGCTGGGCGTTTTTCCTGGACGATCTGAGGCTCGTTTTGCGAGTCCTCGTCCGTAGTACTTGGTCGTGCGAGTCGCGCAATCTAAGGTTGAGGAGGACATGGTGCTGTTTGTGTAGCACAACCATTTGTCTTGGCCCGGAAGGCCAGTCGAGCAAGGCGACTCCAATGATGGCTCTCGGTTAGCGTTTCTTGTGGATGATCCGAGGCTTGGTTTGCGAGTCCTCGTCCGCACTACTTGGCCATTGCGAGTCGCTCTTTCAAAGGTTGACAAAGGCGAATTGATTTTTTCCGGGGGAAGAGACACCCAGTGGTGAGTCCATGCAGCGTGGCACGCGACCCTCTCTGGCGACTCGGACGATGAAGGTCCCTTAGTAGGTGCGGCGTACGCGTTCGACGTAGCCGGAAAGAGTCGACGCGGCGAACGGAGGTCGCAATATGGCAAAGTGGACGCGCGCACACGGGGTCGACGCGGCGGACGGAGGTCGCGCTATGGCGAAGTCAGAGCGGCGGACAGAGGTCGCGCTATGGCGATGTCGACGCGGCGGACACGGGGTCGACGCGGCGGACAGAGGTCGCGCTATGGCGATGTCGACGCGGCGGACACGGGGTCAACGCGGCGGACAGAGGTCGCGCTATGGCGATGTCGACGGGGCGGACACGGGGTCGATGCGGCGGATAGAGGTCGCGCTATGGCGATGTCGACGGGGCGTACACGGGGTCGACGCGGCGGACAAAAGTCGCGCTATGGCGAAGTCGGAGTGGCGGACACGGGGTCGACGCGGCGGACAGAGGTCGCGCTATGGCGATGTCGACGCGGCGGACACGGGGTCGACGCGGCGGACAGAAGTCGCGCTATGGCGAAGTCGGAGCGGCGGACAGAGGTCGTGCTATGGCGATGTCGACGCGGCGGACACGGGGTCGACGCGGCGGACAGAGGTTGCGCTATGGCGATGTCGACGCGGCGGACACGGGGTCGACGCGGCGGACAGAGGTCGCGCTATGGCGATGTCGACGCGGCGGACACGGGGTCGACGCGGCGGATAGAGGTTGCGCTATGGCGATGTCGACGCGGCGGACACGGGGTCGACGCGGCGGATAGAGGTCGCGCTATGGCGAAGTCGGCGTGGCGGACACGGGGTCGACGCGGCGGACGGAGGTCGCGCTATGGCGAAGTCGACGTGGCGGACACGGGGTCGACGCGGCGGACAGAAGTCGCGCTATGGCGAAGTCGGCGTGGCGGACACGGGGTCGACGCGGCGGACGGAGGTCGCGCTATGGCGAAGTCGACGCGGCAGGCGAGTCCGCACTGAGCGTGGCGAGTCCCCGAGCCTAGCGAGTCCGCGTTTAAGCGTGTTCGCGTTTAGGCGAGGTCCATAGCATGTCGAGTGCCGAGGTCGGGCGACGGCAAATGCCGAGTTCCCGAGCGCGGCGAGTGGCGAGAAAGACGCGAGACCATTTTGGCAATGACGAATCCGCGTCAGACGAGTCCTCGAGCATGGCGAGTCGGCATGGACGCGACGAGCCGGCGATGGGAGAGTCACCGAACATGGTGAGTCCGCGACCGTGGCGAGTTCCCGAGCCTAGCGAGTCCGCGTTTAAGCGTGTCCGCGTTTAGGCGAGTTCTGGAGCATGGCGTATCCGTGAGGGGCGAGTCCGCAGCGGGCGTAACGATTCCCCCGAGCACGGAGAAATCATCGGAGCCGCTGCGGGCGGAAATGGCGAGTGTACTGCACGCCCTAGAAGTAGACGTCTCCGAGACGCGGATGGCACATTGCACCATTATTCGTGCTCCGCGGCGCTGGTCTAGTTTTGGTGTTGTAGGCGCTCGGCCGTGATGAGGGCGAAGCCGACCACGCCGCTGCTAATAATGGCGATGACCGTAGTTGAAGGTCCAGGGCGCAATCTCCAAACGGTGCATATGAAAAATCACGTACAGACGATTAGTCTAATCTTAAATAAATAATAAATTAATATGAAAGATATTTATATTGAGTAAAAGAAACTCATGGAAACATGTCCATGTGCGTTTGATTTTCCGGCATGAGCACGGCTTCGCTTCATATCCTTGCTTTTTGATTCGACACTAGGGTCTGAGACCTTTGTTGATACGGTGGTGTGCTTGTAAAACAGTGGCAGCACTTTGACTACTACTTGTTTTTTAGTGAGTCGCGATCGGATCATACACGGGTGCAGACAGTGGAAGTTACTGGCATGCGCGAAGAGTACTTGCATATATGGAGACGTGCTCCGATCCTGCGATTCTCCAAACGATTTTACGGCAACAACACCCACGCGCAGGGCATCAGGTCGCTTTATAAAATAATCAAAGGAAGAAGTGATCAATGAGAAAGATAAATAAGGGATCAAGAATAGCTTTCACCGCTTTATCGCTGGTAGGAGCCATCACGTCGATCTCCTTGGCGCGCGTAGCCGACGAGACGTCTTAGTTAATTGCATGGCACCACAAATCGATCTGCTGATTCGATCTGGGTATTCTTGGTGGCGAGTCGGCCGCGTGTGGCTCGCGGTGCAGAGACGATACACCGTTGCAGATTTGTTGATGAAGAACTTGAAGATCCCGCCCGGATTATCACCCTCCAAGCATCGCTAGCCCCACGGTGGGCGTCAACTGTCGTGGTATTGCACGGCAGATGCTACTGGGGGTAGCTTACGTAGAGGGAGCAAGGCGACGTAGGAGAATTCGGGAGCGAGATTGGCACACGATGTACCCAGGATCACGTCCCCTCGGTGGAGGATCGCTACGTCCTGCTATCAATCCAGTATATGATCATAGATTGGTTTACATGGGAGCCGCCGTAGGCGGAGGGAGAGACTAGATCTAATATGACGTACCCCTTGGGGGTATCCTTGGTGGCTTTATATATGCAGCCAGTTAGGGTTTACAAGTGCTTTAGTGGGCTTTCTATTGGAGTCCCCGTCTTGGGCCTCCAGTCGGCGCCAGTCGTTTGGATCCAGCATGCGCCAGTCGTCGTATTCGGCGAGTCGACCCGCTCTGGGCTTGGCTTCAGTCGCTCGATCCAGCTGGCGAATCCGCTTCGCGGGTATACCCCGATTAGTATTCCCCCATCACACGCGGTAATTACGCCGATATTACCATTGGATTACCCAATGGCTAGTTTGACCAACACTGACGGTCCAACTTCATCTACTCGACTCGCTGTCTTTAGCGAGTTGACGATTCGCCGACCTGATCACCATAACAGTGATTCGACTACTCGCCGACCCATTCGCCAAGCTGCGATTCGACTGGTCGCCGTAATTGCGGCTAAAATGAATAGTTCTCTCTTTTATTCAGGGAGACCACCGCCGATTCGACTTGGCGTCTGAATTGGACCCACATACTCCGACTGCCAATAAACACCTGCGAAGAATCAATGACAGCCTTGGGGACTACTGATGGGGATATGTCGAACTGGTTATACCTAGCAGGACGTTTCCTACTGGCCCCAGCTGCCAGTGAGTGGGCCTGCAGGACGGCGACTGGATCGAGACTTGACAAGGACCCAGGCGACTGGAAGCTGGAGGCCTAGAAGCGTAGCTAGGCCTGGTCAGATTAGGTCAAGAACCCTCTGAATCCTTAACTAATTCGGTTGTAGATCTATAAACCCTAGCGAGGTGAACCTATATAAACCTCCCTAGGGTACGCATAGAGGACACGTTCCATCATACACCCCAGCGACTTGCTGCCTAGTCGTCGAGCTCGCCCTTGTACTCTCACCATAATACGATCTAGCAGGAGTAGGTCTTTACCCCGGGGGGCAAACCTGGACCCTTGTGTCTCTGCCCTCATCTCGCACCGCAGATGGCTGGCCGCCCTTGCCCTTTGTTCTACTACTCGATGTCGATTGCAGCATCTGCCGTGGCCATTCCCATGACACACTAAGGTAGCAAGTTTAGGTGTGTTTGACTATCAGCTTCTAACATAACTCGAATAAAAAGAGACTGTGCTTATGTGCGTATCTGAAGAAACTGAAATAGAAGATTACAAGTAGAACACTACATGAGCACAAACAACAAACATCAGTTTTCATTATTACGTGTAACACCACACTTTCA
Source organism: Avena atlantica (assembly GCA_910589765.1). Classification (NCBI taxonomy): domain Eukaryota; kingdom Viridiplantae; phylum Streptophyta; class Magnoliopsida; order Poales; family Poaceae; genus Avena; species Avena atlantica. The sequence goes on along the minus strand of OU342739.1, from coordinate 487,648,308 downwards.
GCAACCTGGATTAGTTGTCTTGGATGCAAAAACCAGGGGGACAAAAAAAATTCTTGCTTAGTGGTAAAGCAGCTCATTGCTTCCTTGCGCTTATGTTTCTGATTGTGTAGCAGTTAAGATGCTTCTCTACCTTCCCATCAGTTGCAAAAACTATTTCACAAAAGACAATGTCTTGGCTTATCTTACATACTCTCAACAGTTCTGTCATTTCAAAACAAGATCCAAGATGCCTTCGCAACAACAAATGTTTTCTTATCTTCTATTGACAAAATTATAGAGATCTATTTGATACCATCTCCTTATGGTTTCAAGACAGAACCTTCCAAATATCCTTACCTCTAGTCTTTCCAAAATCTGTTATAAAGCTATTTGTCTCCCACTCTTGGTAGAAGTGCCAAGGGCCTCTCATCCTCTTCAAAACCCCAAAACCTTCAAATCTTCCCTTTCATAGATTCTAAGTAATGTTTGATTATGATTGTACCTTTTCTTGAGGTGTTTGTATAGATTTCCTTGCTCTGCTTGACAAGATGAATTGCCTTGATCTGTTGTCATAGGCAGGAATTGACTTGACTTGTTTGATTATGAGTTAGTATGAGATACTCTAGGATCTAATTCTATAGTATCTAAACCAACCCAATAATTCCACCTTTACAACTCTTGAGAAGAAATCATAAAAAAACTTGAGGGAAGACTATCTTCCCCTTGGTTATCAGGTTCACCTTTTTGAGCTCCAACTAATACCCTTACTCTTGATCCCTAGGAAATGTATCTACACTATACTCATCCTTGTGATGTACTCCACAATCTTCCATAGTTGATTTTGATCAAGGAACCCTTCTACCAAGATAGCCAAGCTTGCCTTCTCTAGTCATTGAATTAACCCTCTAGTTCCTTACCAAGATCAGTTTTGAGTTAATTCTTTTTAGTAATTTCCAAATAAATGGATACCAACTCTAAGCATGAAATGTAGGAGTTCATAGCATGGAAAACAAAAAATTCTATTGCGTGAACACACAAAAGCCAAGATCTAATCTACGAGATCGGTGCAATGAGTTCATAGAGTACTAACCCTCGAAGATCCAAAGCGTTTAACGAGATTGGATTCTCGTGGTTGATGTAGTCGTTCACTTGCCGATCTCAAGATCGCGAAGACGATCTTTCCGGCGCCACGTTCTGGCAGCACTTCCGCAGTCGGTCACACGTTCGGTAATTGATGAAGATCTTCCTCTCCCTTCTTCCGGCAGGCAACAGAGGTTGTAGACCTCCTCGCGATTCTAGCAGCACGACGTGTGGTGGTGGAGGTGGAGGAGTAGATGATGCAGGGCTTCCCCTAAGACGTAGCAGGTATGGTGGATTTAGAGAGGGCCTTAGTGGCTAGGGTTTAGATGCCGAGGGGAGGGAGGCATCGGCGGTTAGGGTTTAGGCTAGGTGGCGGCAATTTAGAGGGCTAGGGTGTCAACGACTAGAGGGGCAGGCGGCGGCCTAGGGTTTGGGGTGGGGGTCAAGGGGGCGTCCCACCCCCCCCCCCTTTTATGGGTGGGAGAGGCGGCTAGGGTGTGGCATCCCGCAAAACCACTACCAGAAAATCGCGTTGAATTTGTGCATTGCATCGTCATCATCATGCATTGTTTGACTGCATTATTTGAAAAGCCCAGTTTTGATTTGTACAAAACCCCTCTTTATTATAAAAGGCAAAACCCCGAAGGTATCGGATATTTATTTTCACCTAAAAAAAAACTATTTGCAAAGTGGATCTGTTTCAATTTGAACAGAAACAAACAAACACAAAACTAAATCAGCCCCCCCCCCTAAATCCTAGTCTCACCAAGTTCTGTCCTACCCTCCACTCTCAGCTCGCCACCTCACCCTCTCACCCAAAACATACCCACCCTGCCACCTCACCTATCCACCCCTTTTTCCCCTCTTCCTTTTCTCACCTAGTCCCTCCCTGCCCCTCTCTCTAACCCGTGGGACCTCCCCTCGCGCGCTGGCCCGCGCGCCCCACACACCCCACCCCGCTAGCCGCTTGCACACTACACGCACACAGCAGCACGCACCCGGCCTTTCCCCACACCCGCTGCCGCTGGGGCCCCCACCTCCCTCTGGCCCACCCCGCAGCGACCACACACGCACACCACACGTACACCGCGCCCCACGCGGACCCCCACGCGACCCACGCGGCTGCCCACTCCCTCCCTGGCCACCAACCCCCTCGGACCCCACCAGCCCCGCGCCCTGGGCCCCACCCTCCTTCTCCTTCCTCGCACGCAGCCCACCCCGCTCGCTCCGCGTCTCCTCTCTCTCCCTCAGGCGTGCGCGCGGCCACCCCCAACCCACCGCGCCGCTCGACCCTCGCCTCACCGTCGCCCCACCCGCACCGCTCAGACCACCGCCGCCTCTCACCCCGGTCCTTCCCCGCCGCTCCACCGCGTCCCTCCGCCGTCGCCCTCTCCAGCTCGCATCGCCGGCCACCGGAGCCTCCGCCACTCACCGTCCCGCCCTGGCGCTCGCCTCCGCCCCACACGCGCGGCTCCACCTCCCGCGGCCCCGCGTGCGCCTCTCCCCGCGCCGCCCTTCTCTCCCCCCTCCCCGCAAGCGCTCGCGCCCGCCTCCCGCCTCGCTCTCTGCGTCTCGCCGGCGGCGTCCCCTTCGCGAGCCTCCCCGGCCCCGACCCGTTCCCCGCCGTGGCCTGCCTCTCCTCTGAGCCCCGCCGCCACGGGAGCCTGCAGGCTCGCCGCCGTGGCCGCAGGCGCCGTCTTCGCCCCTTCTCCGTCCGCGGGCGACCCGACCCCGTCGACCTCCGAGCCTGCCGCCGTTCTCCCTGGCGCCCCCTCCGCTCCGACCCCGCGCCGCCCGGCGTCCCCCTGCGCGCGACCCCAAATCCCCGAAGCCGCGACACGGAACATGGAGGACACCGCCAGGGAAACCGAAGACCCCGTCCACGGACTCGAAGGCCCCGGTACCGGGACGCTCTGGTTGTCAAGATCTTCCTCACGGACTCCGATGGCTATGACCGGTCGAACCTCGCAGATGCCATGATCTACTTCGCGGATGAGATGGCCGAGGCCCGAAACCGAAGCGCCAAGACCTACCACGGAACGCCAAGGCCCCTTCACGGACACCAAGTTCGTCGACCCTGGACCCCGAGACCGATCCCGAAGAGCCGCAAACCCCAAGATCTACGAGAGGGGACCGATGACCGTGGACCGAGAACGTCGTCATGGAACGCAAAGGGTTTCCGAGGAGCATGTACCGTGTGCCGAGGCCGAATCAAGATCTTCCCCGACGCCGAGGATGCCTAACCGGGACGGACCCGAAGACCACCGACAAGACCTCCGGCCTGGACTCCAAGATCTGCCTCCCGGACATCGAGCCACAAGATCTTCCGTATACATGACCCGCAAGTTCGACCCCGAGGATGACCGACGCCAAGATCGCCTCCCGGACGCGCCACGGTTTTGGAAGAACCCACGGACACCGAGTCCGCCGAGAACCCCGTTGCGACGAGTGCTTCGCCCCGAACGCCATGACCGGCAACGTGAACCGAAGACCCCGGATGCGCCGAGAACGACCCCGGAGCCGAGAACGGACCGTCGAACCCTGGACCCTGTCGAACCCCGAACCCCCCCCCCCCCCGGATCCCCAAGATCGTCGAGCCCCCTCTAATGTGTGAACTCTTTCCGAAACCCTATTTGATAACATAATAACAACTTGTGCATATTAAATTGTCATACTCGCATGCATATCTGTGGTTTGGGGGCCTTATGCCGATTCACCTAATAATTAAATATGGGGCCCATATGCGGGCAAATCTAGACTCATATCGGCCTCATTTAAACATGTGTAGCGAACCGGTTCCATCTGTCGTCTTGCTAAACAACATTTAATTTGCGGGGTAGATAAATAACTTGAACCACCCAACTAATTGTCGGACCCCGGTTCCGCCTAATCTGACCTAATTGCATCGCACTTTGCCATGCCATGCATCATACATGCATCATGCCGATCTTCTGCCGTGTATTAAATATTGCATCCGGTGTTATTCTAGTGTTTTGCTTCTTCGCGGATAAGGCCGTTGAGTTGATGTGAGCTTCGCCCCGATCTTCGGATGAACCTTCGGCAATGTTTTCAGGCGAGCATCTCCCTCTTTCTACCTATCTTACTTTTATAGTATTTACTTCCCTCCTGTTGATCTACTGCTATATGTGTTGCGATGCTTTAGTTTCCGTACCTGTGATATACCGTGCAGCCCTATATTGCCTTGGACACACCCTATTACCCGTTGTTTGGTAGATATCTCGACTTGCGCGTCGTAGTTGCCTGCTCAAGTGCTGATGTGTGTCGTCATATGCCACAGTTGCTGATGTATTGCCGCATGTTAAGGTTGGATATGCTTCTAGTTTTACTTTTCATCACTTTAATTTCTGTTTAACAACTAAAATTGAATAAGCAGAGGCATCGGTGGGTGATAGATAATATTTGGTTTCCGAACGCCCACTTGTGTCCCGTAAGACCCCGAGTACTTGATACCTGTTCCTTGATTTATCGCGCTATCCACATCCGGGAGGTATATGGGACCCCCCTAAGCCAGAGCTTGATTCATTCTTATTTCTTGGGGCCACAAACTAGTTTGGGGCTTTATTACTATCCTGTACTTATGCCATGTTTTACCGCTTTATTTACGATTGTGGGAGGTACTGCACACTGTACTGTTTAGGATCGGGACACGATTCCGCGGTGTCGACAAGCCCCGTTTGGGGTTCCCAGTCGTTCACAGCCGTATTACCCAGACCTTGAGTCCGTCTCGGAGCTAGCTTACTTCGTTGCGGGTAGCTTAATGGGGTGGCCCCCTGAAATATTTCTGAATCCTGTGATTGTTCAGTCGTGAAAGCCTCGTTGGGTTTTGATTTGGTTTTTCCGAGGTTGATCGAGTGTGTGTTGCTATTGGTGCACCCCGGCCGGGTAAAACTTTCTGAAAGCCGTGTCCGCGGATATGGACGACTTGGAGCACAGTATCTCGATCATAGACAAGCATAACTAAAGTTTACTGCTATAAATTTGACTTTATAATGACTAGTAATCAGCTTCACTATAATGGAATGGCTAATTAATACTGCCCACAATTGCTTGTTTGGAGTGTCGCTTGCGACCACTGTACCTGACTAGTAAGTATTGCAACTACAACGAAATGGCTGAATAAAAGTACCAACAACTGCTGGGTTTTAAGGGTTATCTCATGCTATTCATATCTGACTAGTAAGTGTTACAACTATAACAGAATGGTTAATTAAAAGTGCCTACTGCTTACTTTATCAGGATGGATATCTAAACATGTCTAGTAATTGCTGCAACGATAACTGAATAAGTAAAACTGCCAACGGTGTGAGTTCCTCGGTTGACTTCCTCGTTTGGTCTCGAGGGGGAAACACCAGGATGGGTTTGTTTGGTGTTAGCTTCAGGTTGGATCCGGATAGGTCATTCTCATCCCTCTCTGATATCCGCCAGTTGTATCGAGTTTCTATAGGTTGTTTAGTGCATGCTGCCGCTGCCGCTTCAGTCCACCATACCTATGTAGGCGAGGACCGCCGAATTCTAGCCTCGCCGTGTACTGGCCTCAGTACTGACGCTCCTTCTTTTTCCTTTGCCCTTTGTCGGCACCCCTTTTGTTTAAGCAGGTTTTGAGATCGACGTCGTTAGCAGGGTTACCCTTCCGGCTTGGCCTGGGCAGGGTTATGGACGCCATTGGTTATCCTTCAGGGCTCTTAGCCCCATTTGCATCTTGTCCGTAGCTGGACGCTCTATCGTTTTCAAGGTGATTTGGATCTTTGTATATTATATCTGTATTCTTGACCCATTGATTCGCCTCTGTATATATATCTGTTCTGTGGGTCCCATCGAGGACTGTTGTGTAATGTTATTACTTCGTTTTCCACCCGCACGAAAGTGCCTGGTGGGCACCTTTGAATCGTTTCTATGCGGGTTTGGCGAATTTTGCTCAAACTTGCATAGGTCCGATTCTGAGGGTGTTACAGAGTGGTATCAGAGCCCAGCAGTTGCGATACCCCACAAGTCCAGCCTGTAGGATAACCTGGCTAACGGCCGAAGTAGAGTGTCAAAACTATTTTTGAAAATCGGTTGGATAGTTCTGGTTAGGTCTGATTTTACTCCTTACCCCTTTGCTGTTCCCCTCTTATCTCGACGTGTTTTGAATCTGCTCTCTTATCTTTTCTTCGAGTCCAGGATTTCTCGTGGTTGGGTTTCCGTCGTACCTTCAGGGTTTCGCTTCCTTCTTTGATAACGGTGCCTACCATCCGGTGTTCAATCTGCCTGAGGAATCCGTCTGCTGTGGTACCATTCTTTGTTCCTTGTTTGCGCCTTCCGGTGTTTTCCGACGCGACGACCTCATCTATGCCAGATCCGCTGCAGGGTCTGCATCACTCCGTTGTTCCGAACCTCGCTTGTCGAGATCTTCAGTCTGACTCCGAGAGTTGGTTGCATAATCCGCCTATTCGTGCGCAGAGTAATGGTTTGGGTGCGGGATGGAGTAGCTACCATACCACTACTCTTATCATTCGCTCTTGTACATCGAATCAGTGGATCCAGCGATTTTACTCCGTTCACGGAAGTTAGGGGTGGCTTTATTTGTTGATACCTCTACCTTCGACCTTTTGTTACCGGAGAGTTCTCTCGACGATCACAGACAACGACCTCTTGTTAGTGGTGTCGCGAGGATCTACACGAAGCGCGAAGGATCAGACGCCGACCCTCCTTCCGGTACCATGAGGCGGATCTCGAGGGCGAGATCCTTTGTTAGTGGTGTCGAATTGTGGCATCCCGCAAAACCACTACCAGAAAATCGCGTTGAATTTGTGCATTGCATCGTCATCATCATGCATTGTTTGACTGCATTATTTGAAAAGCCCAGTTTTGATTTGTACAAAACCCCTCTTTATTATAAAAGGCAAAACCCCGAAGGTATCGGATATTTATTTTCACCTAAAAAAAAAACTATTTGCAAAGTGGATCTGTTTCAATTTGAACAGAAACAAACAAACACAAAACTAAATCAGCCCCCCCCCCTAAATCCTAGTCTCACCAAGTTCTGTCCTACCCTCCACTCTCAGCTCGCCACCTCACCCTCTCACCCAAAACATACCCACCCTGCCACCTCACCTATCCACCCCTTTTTCCCCTCTTCCTTTTCTCACCTAGTCCCTCCCTGCCCCTCTCTCTAACCCGTGGGACCTCCCCTCGCGCGCTGGCCCGCGCGCCCCACACACCCCACCCCGCCAGCCGCTTGCACACTACACGCACACAGCAGCACGCACCCGGCCTTTCCCCAGACCCGCTGCCGCTGGGGCCCCCACCTCCCTCTGGCCCACCCCGCAGCGACCACACACGCACACCACACGTACACCGCGCCCCACGCGGACCCCCACGCGACCCACGCGGCTGCCCACTCCCTCCCTGGCCACCAACCCCCTCGGACCCCACCAGCCCCGCGCCCTGGGCCCCACCCTCCTTCTCCTTCCTCGCACGCAGCCCACCCCGCTCGCTCCGCGTCTCCTCTCTCTCCCTCAGGCGTGCGCGCGGCCACCCCCAACCCACCGCGCCGCTCGACCCTCGCCTCACCGTCGCCCCACCCGCACCGCTCAGACCACCGCCGCCTCTCACCCCGGTCCTTCCCCGCCGCTCCACCGCGTCCCTCCGCCGTCGCCCTCTCCAGCTCGCATCGCCGGCCACCGGAGCCTCCGCCACTCACCGTCCCGCCCTGGCGCTCGCCTCCGCCCCACACGCGCGGCTCCACCTCCCGCGGCCCCGCGTGTGCCTCTCCCCGCGCCGCCCTTCTCTCCCCCCTCCCCGCAAGCGCTCGCGCCCGCCTCCCGCCTCGCTCTCTGCGTCTCGCCGGCGGCGTCCCCTTCGCGAGCCTCCCCGGCCCCGAACCGTTCCCCGCCGTGGCCTGCCTCTCCTCTGAGCCCCGCCGCCACGGGAGCCTGCAGGCTCGCCGCCGTGGCCGCAGGCGCCGTCTTCGCCCCTTCTCCGTCCGCGGGCGACCCGACCCCGTCGACCTCCGAGCCCGCCGCCGTTCTCCCTGGCGCCCCCTCCGCTCCGACCCCGCGCCGCCCGGCGTCCCCCTGCGCGCGACCCCAAATCCCCGAAGCCGCGACACGGAACATGGAGGACACCGCCAGGGAAACCGAAGACCCCGTCCACGGACTCGAAGGCCCCGGTACCGGGACGCTCTGGTTGTCAAGATCTTCCTCACGGACTCCGATGGCTATGACCGGTCGAACCTCGCAGATGCCATGATCTACTTCGCGGATGAGATGGCCGAGGCCCGAAACCGAAGCGCCAAGACCTACCACGGAACGCCAAGGCCCCTTCACGGACACCAAGTTCGTCGACCCTGGACCCCGAGACCGATCCCGGAGAGCCGCAAACCCCAAGATCTACGAGAGGGGACCGATGACCGTGGACCGAGAACGTCGTCATGGAACGCAAAGGGTTTCCGAGGAGCATGTACCGTGTGCCGAGGCCGAATCAAGATCTTCCCCGACGCCGAGGATGCCTAACCGGGACGGACCCGAAGACCACCGACAAGACCTCCGGCCTGGACTCCAAGATCTGCCTCCCGGACATCGAGCCACAAGATCTTCCGTATACATGACCCGCAAGTTCGACCCCGAGGATGACCGACGCCAAGATCGCCTCCCGGACGCGCCACGGTTTTGGAAGAACCCCCGGACACCGAGTCCGCCGAGAACCCGTTGCGACGAGTGCTTCGCCCCGAACGCCATGACCGGCAACGTGAACCGAAGACCCCGGATGCGCCGAGAACGACCCCGGAGCCGAGAACGGACCGTCGAACCCTGGACCCTGTCGAACCCCGAACCCCCCCCCCCCCCCGGATCCCCAAGATCGTCGAGCCCCCTCTAATGTGTGAACTCTTTCCGAAACCCTATTTGATAACATAATAACAACTTGTGCATATTAAATTGTCATACTCGCATGCATATCTGTGGTTTGGGGGCCTTATGCCGATTCACCTAATAATTAAATATGGGGCCCATATGCGGGCAAATCTAGACTCATATCGGCCTCATTTAAACATGTGTAGCGAACCGGTTCCATCTGTCGTCTTGCTAAACAACATTTAATTTGCGGGGTAGATAAATAACTTGAACCACCCAACTAATTGTCGGACCCCGGTTCCGCCTAATCTGACCTAATTGCATCGCACTTTGCCATGCCATGCATCATACATGCATCATGCCGATCTTCTGCCGTGTATTAAATATTGCATCCGGTGTTATTCTAGTGTTTTGCTTCTTCGCGGATAAGGCCGTTGAGTTGATGTGAGCTTCGCCCCGATCTTCGGATGAACCTTCGGCAATGTTTTCAGGCGAGCATCTCCCTCTTTCTACCTATCTTACTTTTATAGTATTTACTTCCCTCCTGTTGATCTACTGCTATATGTGTTGCGATGCTTTAGTTTCCGTACCTGTGATATACCGTGCAGCCCTATATTGCCTTGGACACACCCTATTACCCGTTGTTTGGTAGATATCTCGACTTGCGCGTCGTAGTTGCCTGCTCAAGTGATGATGTGTGTCGTCATATGCCACAGTTGCTGATGTATTGCCGCATGTTAAGGTTGGAGATGCTTCTAGTTTTACTTTTCATCACTTTAATTTCTGTTTAACAACTAAATTGAATAAGCAGAGGCATCGGTGGGTGATAGATAATATTTGGTTTCCGAACGCCCACTTGTGTCCCGTAAGACCCCGAGTACTTGATACCTGTTCCTTGATTTATCGCGCTATCCACATCCGGGAGGTATATGGGACCCCCCTGAGCCAGAGCTTGATTCATTCTTATTTCTTGGGGCCACAAACTAGTTTGGGGCTTTATTACTATCCTGTACTTATGCCATGTTTTACCGCTTTATTTACGATTGTGGGAGGTACTGCACACTGTACTGTTTAGGATCGGGACACGATTCCGCGGTGTCGACAAGCCCCGTTTGGGGTTCCCAGTCGTTCACAGCCGTATTACCCAGACCTTGAGTCCGTCTCGGAGCTAGCTTACTTCGTTGCGGGTAGCTTAATGGGGTGGCCCCCTGAAATATTTCTGAATCCTGTGATTGTTCATTCGTGAAAGCCTCGTTGGGTTTTGATTTGGTTTTTCCGAGGTTGATCGAGTGTGTGTTGCTATTGGTGCACCCCGGCCGGGTAAAACTTTCTGAAAGCCGTGTCCGCGGATATGGACGACTTGGAGCACAGTATCTCGATCATAGACAAGCATAACTAAAGTTTACTGCTATAAATTTGACTTTATAATGACTAGTAATCAGCTTCACTATAATGGAATGGCTAATTAATACTGCCCACAATTGCTTGTTTGGAGTGTCGCTTGCGACCACTGTACCTGACTAGTAAGTATTGCAACTACAACGAAATGGCTGAATAAAAGTACCAACAACTGCTGGGTTTTAAGGGTTATCTCATGCTATTCATATCTGACTAGTAAGTGTTACAACTATAACAGAATGGTTAATTAAAAGTGCCTACTGCTTACTTTATCAGGATGGATATCTAAACCTGTCTAGTAATTGCTGCAACGATAACTGAATAAGTAAAACTGCCAACGGTGTGAGTTCCTCGGTTGACTTCCTCGTTTGGTCTCGAGGGGGAAACACCAGGATGGGTTTGTTTGGTGTTAGCTTCAGGTTGGATCCGGATAGGTCATTCTCATCCCTCTCTGATATCCGCCAGTTGTATCGAGTTTCTATAGGTTGTTTAGTGCATGCTGCCGCTGCCGCTTCAGTCCACCATACCTATGTAGGCGAGGACCGCCGAATTCTAGCCTCGCCGTGTACTGGCCTCAGTACTGACGCTCCTTCTTTTTCCTTTGCCCTTTGTCGGCACCCCTTTTGTTTAAGCAGGTTTTGAGATCGACGTCGTTAGCAGGGTTACCCTTCCGGCTTGGCCTGGGCAGGGTTATGGACGCCATTGGTTATCCTTCAGGGCTCTTAGCCCCATTTGCATCTTGTCCGTAGCTGGACGCTCTATCGTTTTCAAGGTGATTTGGATCTTTGTATATTATATCTGTATTCTTGACCCATTGATTCGCCTCTGTATATATATCTGTTCTGTGGGTCCCATCGAGGAATGTTGTGTAATGTTATTACTTCGTTTTCCACCCGCACGAAAGTGCCTGGTGGGCACCTTTGAATCGTTTCTATGCGGGTTTGGCGAATTTTGCTCAAACTTGCATAGGTCCGATTCTGAGGGTGTTACAGAGTGGTATCAGAGCCCAGCAGTTGCGATACCCCACAAGTCCAGCCTGTAGGATAACCTGGCTAACGGCCGAAGTAGAGTGTCAAAACTATTTTTGAAAATCGGTTGGATAGTTCTGGTTAGGTCTGATTTTACTCCTTACCCCTTTGCTGTTCCCCTCTTATCTCGACGTGTTTTGAATCTGCTCTCTTATCTTTTCTTCGAGTCCAGGATTTCTCGTGGTTGGGTTTCCGTCGTACCTTCAGGGTTTCGCTTCCTTCTTTGATAACGGTGCCTACCATCCGGTGTTCAATCTGCCTGAGGAATCCGTCTGCTGTGGTACCATTCTTTGTTCCTTGTTTGCGCCTTCCGGTGTTTTCCGACGCGACGACCTCATCTATGCCAGATCCGCTGCAGGGTCTGCATCACTCCGTTGTTCCGAACCTCGCTTGTCGAGATCTTCAGTCTGACTCCGAGAGTTGGTTGCATAATCCGCCTATTCGTGCGCAGAGTAATGGTTTGGGTGCGGGATGGAGTAGCTACCATACCACTACTCTTATCATTCGCTCTTGTACATCGAATCAGTGGATCCAGCGATTTTACTCCGTTCACGGAAGTTAGGGGTGGCTTTATTTGTTGATACCTCTACCTTCGACCTTTTGTTACCGGAGAGTTCTCTCGACGATCACGGACAACGACCTCTTGTTAGTGGTGTCGCGAGGATCTACACGAAGCGCGAAGGATCAGACGCCGACCCTCCTTCCGGTACCATGAGGCGGATCTCGAGGGCGAGATCCTTTGTTAGTGGTGTCGAATTGTGGCATCCCGCAAAACCACTACCAGAAAATCGCGTTGAATTTGTGCATTGCATCGTCATCATCATGCATTGTTTGACTGCATTATTTGAAAAGCCCAGTTTTGATTTGTACAAAACCCCTCTTTATTATAAAAGGCAAAACCCCGAAGGTATCGGATATTTATTTTCACCTAAAAAAAAAACTATTTGCAAAGTGGATCTGTTTCAATTTGAACAGAAACAAACAAACACAAAACTAAATCAGCCCCCCCCCCCTAAATCCTAGTCTCACCAAGTTCTGTCCTACCCTCCACTCTCAGCTCGCCACCTCACCCTCTCACCCAAAACATACCCACCCTGCCACCTCACCTATCCACCCCTTTTTCCCTCTTCCTTTTCTCACCTAGTCCCTCCCTGCCCCTCTCTCTAACCCGTGGGACCTCCCCTCGCGCGCTGGCCCGCGCGCCCCACACACCCCACCCCGCCAGCCGCTTGCACACTACACGCACACAGCAGCACGCACCCGGCCTTTCCCCAGACCCGCTGCCGCTGGGGCCCCCACCTCCCTCTGGCCCACCCCGCAGCGACCACACACGCACACCACACGTACACCGCGCCCCACGCGGACCCCCACGCGACCCACGCGGCTGCCCACTCCCTCCCTGGGCCAGCCCACCCCCCTCGGACCCCACCAGCCCCGCGCCCTGGGCCCCACCCTCCTTCTCCTTCCTCGCACGCAGCCCACCCCGCTCGCTCCGCGTCTCCTCTCTCTCCCTCAGGCGTGCGCGCGGCCTCTCCCACCCCCCAACCCGCCGCGCCGACCTCCGACCCTCGCCTCGACCGTCGCCCCACCCGCACCGCTCAGACCACCGCCGCCTCTCACCCCGGTCCTTCCCCGCCGCTCCACCGAAACCGAAGCGCCCCTCCCTCACGGACACCCGTCGACCCTGGACCCCGAGACCGATCCAAGACCCCGGATGCGCCGAGAACGACCCCGGAGCCGAGAACGGACCGTCGAACCCTGGACCCTGTCGAACCCCGAACCCCCCCCCCCCCCCGGATCCCCAAGATCGTCGAGCCCCCTCTAATGTGTGAACTCTTTCCGAAACCCTATTTGATAACATAATAACAACTTGTGCATATTAAATTGTCATACTCGCATGCATATCTGTGGTTTGGGGGCCTTATGCCGATTCACCTAATAATTAAATATGGGGCCATATGCGGGCAAATCTAGACTCATATCGGCCTCATTTAAACATGTGTAGCGAACCGGTTCCATCTGTCGTCTTGCTAAACAACATTTAATTTGCGGGGTAGATAAATAACTTGAACCACCCAACTAATTGTCGGACCCCGGTTCCGCCTAATCTGACCTAATTGCATCGCACTTTGCCATGCCATGCATCATACATGCATCATGCCGATCTTCTGCCGTGTATTAAATATTGCATCCGGTGTTATTCTAGTGTTTTGCTTCTTCGCGGATAAGGCCGTTGAGTTGATGTGAGCTTCGCCCCGATCTTCGGATGAACCTTCGGCAATGTTTTCAGGCGAGCATCTCCCTCTTTCTACCTATCTTACTTTTATAGTATTTACTTCCCTCCTGTTGATCTACTGCTATATGTGTTGCGATGCTTTAGTTTCCGTACCTGTGATATACCGTGCAGCCCTATATTGCCTTGGACACACCCTATTACCCGTTGTTTGGTAGATATCTCGACTTGCGCGTCGTAGTTGCCTGCTCAAGTGATGATGTGTGTCGTCATATGCCACAGTTGCTGATGTATTGCCGCATGTTAAGGTTGGAGATGCTTCTAGTTTTACTTTTCATCACTTTAATTTCTGTTTAACAACTAAAATTGAATAAGCAGAGGCATCGGTGGGTGATAGATAATATTTGGTTTCCGAACGCCCACTTGTGTCCCGTAAGACCCCGAGTACTTGATACCTGTTCCTTGATTTATCGCGCTATCCACATCCGGGAGGTATATGGGACCCCCCTGAGCCAGAGCTTGATTCATTCTTATTTCTTGGGGCCACAAACTAGTTTGGGGCTTTATTACTATCCTGTACTTATGCCATGTTTTACCGCTTTATTTACGATTGTGGGAGGTACTGCACACTGTACTGTTTAGGATCGGGACACGATTCCGCGGTGTCGACAAGCCCCGTTTGGGGTTCCCAGTCGTTCACAGCCGTATTACCCAGACCTTGAGTCCGTCTCGGAGCTAGCTTACTTCGTTGCGGGTAGCTTAATGGGGTGGCCCCCTGAAATATTTCTGAATCCTGTGATTGTTCATTCGTGAAAGCCTCGTTGGGTTTTGATTTGGTTTTTCCGAGGTTGATCGAGTGTGTGTTGCTATTGGTGCACCCCGGCCGGGTAAAACTTTCTGAAAGCCGTGTCCGCGGATATGGACGACTTGGAGCACAGTATCTCGATCATAGACAAGCATAACTAAAGTTTACTGCTATAAATTTGACTTTATAATGACTAGTAATCAGCTTCACTATAATGGAATGGCTAATTAATACTGCCCACAATTGCTTGTTTGGAGTGTCGCTTGCGACCACTGTACCTGACTAGTAAGTATTGCAACTACAACGAAATGGCTGAATAAAAGTACCAACAACTGCTGGGTTTTAAGGGTTATCTCATGCTATTCATATCTGACTAGTAAGTGTTACAACTATAACGGAATGGTAAATTAAAAGTGCCTACTGCTTACTTTATCAGGATGGATATCTAAACCTGTCTAGTAATTGCTGCAACGATAACTGAATAAGTAAAACTGCCAACGGTGTGAGTTCCTCGGTTGACTTCCTCGTTTGGTCTCGAGGGGGAAACACCAGGATGGGTTTGTTTGGTGTTAGCTTCAGGTTGGATCCGGATAGGTCATTCTCATCCCTCTCTGATATCCGCCAGTTGTATCGAGTTTCTATAGGTTGTTTAGTGCATGCTGCCGCTGCCGCTTCAGTCCACCATACCTATGTAGGCGAGGACCGCCGAATTCTAGCCTCGCCGTGTACTGGCCTCAGTACTGACGCTCCTTCTTTTTCCTTTGCCCTTTGTCGGCACCCCTTTTGTTTAAGCAGGTTTTGAGATCGACGTCGTTAGCAGGGTTACCCTTCCGGCTTGGCCTGGGCAGGGTTATGGACGCCATTGGTTATCCTTCAGGGCTCTTAGCCCCATTTGCATCTTGTCCGTAGCTGGACGCTCTATCGTTTTCAAGGTGATTTGGATCTTTGTATATTATATCTGTATTCTTGACCCATTGATTCGCCTCTGTATATATATCTGTTCTGTGGGTCCCATCGAGGACTGTTGTGTAATGTTATTACTTCGTTTTCCACCCGCACGAAAGTGCCTGGTGGGCACCTTTGAATCGTTTCTATGCGGGTTTGGCGAATTTTGCTCAAACTTGCATAGGTCCGATTCTGAGGGTGTTACAGAGTGGTATCAGAGCCCAGCAGTTGCGATACCCCACAAGTCCAGCCTGTAGGATAACCTGGCTAACGGCCGAAGTAGAGTGTCAAAACTATTTTTGAAAATCGGTTGGATAGTTCTGGTTAGGTCTGATTTTACTCCTTACCCCTTTGCTGTTCCCCTCTTATCTCGACGTGTTTTGAATCTGCTCTCTTATCTTTTCTTCGAGTCCAGGATTTCTCGTGGTTGGGTTTCCGTCGTACCTTCAGGGTTTCGCTTCCTTCTTTGATAACGGTGCCTACCATCCGGTGTTCAATCTGCCTGAGGAATCCGTCTGCTGTGGTACCATTCTTTGTTCCTTGTTTGCGCCTTCCGGTGTTTTCCGACGCGACGACCTCATCTATGCCAGATCCGCTGCAGGGTCTGCATCACTCCGTTGTTCCGAACCTCGCTTGTCGAGATCTTCAGTCTGACTCCGAGAGTTGGTTGCATAATCCGCCTATTCGTGCGCAGAGTAATGGTTTGGGTGCGGGATGGAGTAGCTACCATACCACTACTCTTATCATTCGCTCTTGTACATCGAATCAGTGGATCCAGCGATTTTACTCCGTTCACGGAAGTTAGGGGTGGCTTTATTTGTTGATACCTCTACCTTCGACCTTTTGTTACCGGAGAGTTCTCTCGACGATCACGGACAACGACCTCTTGTTAGTGGTGTCGCGAGGATCTACACGAAGCGCGAAGGATCAGACGCCGACCCTCCTTCCGGTACCATGAGGCGGATCTCGAGGGCGAGATCCTTTGTTAGTGGTGTCGAATTGTGGCATCCCGCAAAACCACTACCAGAAAATCGCGTTGAATTTGTGCATTGCATCGTCATCATCATGCATTGTTTGACTGCATTATTTGAAAAGCCCAGTTTTGATTTGTACAAAACCCCTCTTTATTATAAAAGGCAAAACCCCGAAGGTATCGGATATTTATTTTCACCTAAAAAAAACTATTTGCAAAGTGGATCTGTTTCAATTTGAACAGAAACAAACAAACACAAAACTAAATCAGCCCCCCCCCCTAAATCCTAGTCTCACCAAGTTCTGTCCTACCCTCCACTCTCAGCTCGCCACCTCACCCTCTCACCCAAAACATACCCACCCTGCCACCTCACCTATCCACCCCTTTTTCCCCTCTTCCTTTTCTCACCTAGTCCCTCCCTGCCCCTCTCTCTAACCCGTGGGACCTCCCCTCGCGCGCTGGCCCGCGCGCCCCACACACCCCACCCCGCCAGCCGCTTGCACACTACACGCACACAGCAGCACGCACCCGGCCTTTCCCCAGACCCGCTGCCGCTGGGCCCCCACCTCCCTCTGGCCCACCCCGCAGCGACCACACACGCACACCACACGTACACCGCGCCCCACGCGGACCCCCACGCGACCCACGCGGCTGCCCACTCCCTCCCTGGCCACCAACCCCCTCGGACCCCACCAGCCCCGCGCCCTGGGCCCCACCCTCCTTCTCCTTCCTCGCACGCAGCCCACCCCGCTCGCTCCGCGTCTCCTCTCTCTCCCTCAGGCGTGCGCGCGGCCACCCCCAACCCACCGCGCCGCTCGACCCTCGCCTCACCGTCGCCCCACCCGCACCGCTCAGACCACCGCCGCCTCTCACCCCGGTCCTTCCCCGCCGCTCCACCGCGTCCCTCCGCCGTCGCCCTCTCCAGCTCGCATCGCCGGCCACCGGAGCCTCCGCCACTCACCGTCCCGCCCTGGCGCTCGCCTCCGCCCCACACGCGCGGCTCCACCTCCCGCGGCCCCGCGTGCGCCTCTCCCCCGCGCCGCCCTTCTCTCCCCCCTCCCCGCAAGCGCTCGCGCCCGCCTCCCGCCTCGCTCTCTGCGTCTCGCCGGCGGCGTCCCTTCGCGAGCCTCCCCGGCCCCGAACCGTTCCCCGCCGTGGCCTGCCTCTCCTCTGAGCCCCGCCGCCACGGGAGCCTGCAGGCTCGCCGCCGTGGCCGCAGGCGCCGTCTTCGCCCCTTCTCCGTCCGCGGGCGACCCGACCCCGTCGACCTCCGAGCCCGCCGCCGTTCTCCCTGGCGCCCCCTCCGCTCCGACCCCGCGCCGCCCGGCGTCCCCCTGCGCGCGACCCCAAATCCCCGAAGCCGCGACACGGAACATGGAGGACACCGCCAGGGAAACCGAAGACCCCGTCCACGGACTCGAAGGCCCCGGTACCGGGACGCTCTGGTTGTCAAGATCTTCCTCACGGACTCCGATGGCTATGACCGGTCGAACCTCGCAGATGCCATGATCTACTTCGCGGATGAGATGGCCGAGGCCCGAAACCGAAGCGCCAAGACCTACCACGGAACGCCAAGGCCCCTTCACGGACACCAAGTTCGTCGACCCTGGACCCCGAGACCGATCCCGGAGAGCCGCAAACCCCAAGATCTACGAGAGGGGACCGATGACCGTGGACCGAGAACGTCGTCATGGAACGCAAAGGGTTTCCGAGGAGCATGTACCGTGTGCCGAGGCCGAATCAAGATCTTCCCCGACGCCGAGGATGCCTAACCGGGACGGACCCGAAGACCACCGACAAGACCTCCGGCCTGGACTCCAAGATCTGCCTCCCGGACATCGAGCCACAAGATCTTCCGTATACATGACCCGCAAGTTCGACCCCGAGGATGACCGACGCCAAGATCGCCTCCCGGACGCGCCACGGTTTTGGAAGAACCCCCGGACACCGAGTCCGCCGAGAACCCCGTTGCGACGAGTGCTTCGCCCCGAACGCCATGACCGGCAACGTGAACCGAAGACCCCGGATGCGCCGAGAACGACCCCGGAGCCGAGAACGGACCGTCGAACCCTGGACCCTGTCGAACCCCGAACCCCCCCGGATCCCCAAGATCGTCGAGCCCCCTCTAATGTGTGAACTCTTTCCGAAACCCTATTTGATAACATAATAACAACTTGTGCATATTAAATTGTCATACTCGCATGCATATCTGTGGTTTGGGGGCCTTATGCCGATTCACCTAATAATTAAATATGGGGCCCATATTCGGGCAAATCTAGACTCATATCGGCCTCATTTAAACATGTGTAGCGAACCGGTTCCATCTGTCGTCT
Source organism: Avena atlantica (assembly GCA_910589765.1). Lineage (NCBI taxonomy): Eukaryota > Viridiplantae > Streptophyta > Magnoliopsida > Poales > Poaceae > Avena > Avena atlantica. Next base: position 487,629,681 of record OU342739.1, on the reverse strand, counting down.
TGCTAAACAACATTTAATTTGCGGGGTAGATAAATAACTTGAACCACCCAATTAATTGTCGGACCCCGGTTCCGCCTAATCTGACCTAATTGCATCGCACTTTGCCATGCCATGCATCATACATGCATCATGCCGATCTTCTGCCGTGTATTAAATATTGCATCCGGTGTTATTCTAGTGTTTTGCTTCTTCGCGGATAAGGCCGTTGAGTTGATGTGAGCTTCGCCCCGATCTTCGGATGAACCTTCGGCAATGTTTTCAGGCGAGCATCTCCCTCTTTCTACCTATCTTACTTTTATAGTATTTACTTCCCTCCTGTTGATCTACTGCTATCTGTGTTGCGATGCTTTAGTTTCCGTACCTGTGATATACCGTGCAGCCCTATATTGCCTTGGACACACCCTATTACCCGTTGTTTGGTAGATATCTCGACTTGCGCGTCGTAGTTGCCTGCTCAAGTGCTGATGTGTGTCGTCATATGCCACAGTTGCTGATGTATTGCCGCATGTTAAGGTTGGAGATGCTTCTAGTTTTACTTTTCATCACTTTAATTTCTGTTTAACAACTAAAATTGAATAAGCAGAGGCATCGGTGGGTGATAGATAATATTTGGTTTCCGAACGCCCACTTGTGTCCCGTAAGACCCCGAGTACTTGATACCTGTTCCTTGATTTATCGCGCTATCCACATCCGGGAGGTATATGGGACCCCCCTGAGCCAGAGCTTGATTCATTCTTATTTCTTGGGGCCACAAACTAGTTTGGGGCTTTATTACTATCCTGTACTTATGCCATGTTTTACCGCTTTATTTACGATTGTGCGAGGTACTGCACACTGTACTGTTTAGGATCGGGACACGATTCCGCGGTGTCGACAAGCCCCGTTTGGGGTTCCCAGTCGTTCACAGCCGTATTACCCAGACCTTGAGTCCGTCTCGGAGCTAGCTTACTTCGTTGCGGGTAGCTTAATGGGGTGGCCCCCTGAAATATTTCTGAATCCTGTGATTGTTCAGTCGTGAAAGCCTCGTTGGGTTTTGATTTGGTTTTTCCGAGGTTGATCGAGTGTGTGTTGCTATTGGTGCACCCCGGCCGGGTAAAACTTTCTGAAAGCCGTGTCCGCGGATATGGACGACTTGGAGCACAGTATCTCGATCATAGACAAGCATAACTAAAGTTTACTGCTATAAATTTGACTTTATAATGACTAGTAATCAGCTTCACTATAATGGAATGGCTAATTAATACTGCCCACAATTGCTTGTTTGGAGTGTCGCTTGCGACCACTGTACCTGACTAGTAAGTATTGCAACTACAACGAAATGGCTGAATAAAAGTACCAACAACTGCTGGGTTTTAAGGGTTATCTCATGCTATTCATATCTGACTAGTAAGTGTTACAACTATAACGGAATGGTAAATTAAAAGTGCCTACTGCTTACTTTATCAGGATGGATATCTAAACCTGTCTAGTAATTGCTGCAACGATAACTGAATAAGTAAAACTGCCAACGGTGTGAGTTCCTCGGTTGACTTCCTCGTTTGGTCTCGAGGGGGGAACACCAGGATGGGTTTGTTTGGTGTTAGCTTCAGGTTGGATCCGGATAGGTCATTCTCATCCCTCTCTGATATCCGCCAGTTGTATCGAGTTTCTATAGGTTGTTTAGTGCATGCTGTCGCTGCCGCTTCAGTCCACCATACCTATGTAGGCGAGGACCGCCGAATTCTAGCCTCGCCGTGTACTGGCCTCAGTACTGACGCTCCTTCTTTTTCCTTTGCCCTTTGTCGGCACCCCTTTTGTTTAAGCAGGTTTTGAGATCGACGTCGTTAGCAGGGTTACCCTTCCGGCTTGGCCTGGGCAGGGTTATGGACGCCATTGGTTATCCTTCAGGGCTCTTAGCCCCATTTGCATCTTGTCCGTAGCTGGACGCTCTATCGTTTTCAAGGTGATTTGGATCTTTGTATATTATATCTGTATTCTTGACCCATTGAGTCGCCTCTGTATATATATCTGTTCTGTGGGTCCCATCGAGGACTGTTGTGTAATGTTATTACTTCGTTTTCCACCCGCACGAAAGTGCCTGGTGGGCACCTTTGAATCGTTTCTATGCGGGTTTGGCGAATTTTGCTCAAACTTGCATAGGTCCGATTCTGAGGGTGTTACATAGGGGAGGCCGAGTCCTCCCCTAACTCCCCTTGGTGGTCGGCGTCAAGGAGGGAGAAGGAAACCTCTCCCATGTAGGTTTCCTCTCCTCCCTCAACTTGGACTTTGACTTTCATTGTTGGTATTTGAATTTTCAAATTGGAGTTTGAATTATTCAAACTAGAGTTTGATTATTTCTCTTCCCATTTCCCGGACCATTCTGGAACTCCTCGCGATGTCCTGGCTCCAATCCGAGACTCCGAAAAACATTCGGTCTCCAACTCATATTCCATATCTACTAAACAACATCGAATCCTTAAGTGTGTCTCCCTACTGTTCGTGAACTATGCAGACATGATCGAGACACTTCTCCGATCAATAACCATTAGAGGAAACTAGAAATTCCTATGGATCCCACATATTTCTATGATGACTTCTTGATTGAAACGATCCATTAACATTCGAAACCAATTCCTATTTGTCTCGCGATACTTTACTTATCCGAGGTTTGATCGTCGGTATCTCTATACCTAGTTCAACCTCGTTACCGATAAGTACTCTTTACTCGTTCCGTGATATGACATCCCTTGTGACCTAGTCACATGCTTGCAAGCCAATTGGATGACATTCCACCGAGAGGGCCCAGAGTATATCTATCCGTCATATGGATGGACAAATCCCACTCTTGATCCATGCGCCTCAACACATACTTTTAGAATACCAAATACCACCTTTATAACCACCCAGTTACGGAAGTGGTATTTGATGTCATCAAAGCATTCATCCAGTGATGGTGATTAACATGATCTCATGGTTGAAGGATTAGGTTACTATGTATTTTCAAGCTTGTAGCAAACGAACTCTAAATGACTTGATACTTATGTTATGATTACTATAGGAGTGTGTCCATCATATCATTCTCATAATGACATGATCTTGTTTATTAATAACATCTAATGTCCATGATCAGGAAACCATGATCATCTATTAATCAACAAGCTAGTTCAACACGATGCTTACTAGGGACTCTTTTATGTTTACAAAACACACAAGTATTAATGTTTTCGGTTAATACAATTATAGCATGGGATGTAAACATTTATCATAAACACAAAGATATAATAATAACCACTTTATTATTGCCTCTTGGGCATATCTCCAACATGAAACCCTTCTACTCAATCTACACTTCAACCTCATTCACGTGGTGATGAGTTTGGAACCTTGCTTCCCACCAAAACCACTATATATTGTACCTTAGTCAAAAACCCTAAAACAGTCAAAATTTGACCAAGTCTGAACCTGTTATCAGGATCCCACCTTTCAGCCCATATCTATATTAATCCATGGGAATTATTGAAAATGCACTTGGACCACCTTGTACACCATCATGTGTACTTTAAAACCACACTCTTTCCCTTGGCTAGATCCTTCCTAGACTCACTTGTCTTTGATGGTTTTGTAGTCAAGAAAATAATCTATTTCTGTCAACTGTTTCAACATGCCAATTTTGGTACAAGCTCCCAACTCCATCTCACCCTTTATGGGCCAACATGGTTGTGATCTACTCAACCTTGTCTATCAACCCATACTCTCCTTATACCAATTGGAGCCTTGAGCTTCTTAAACCAACATGGTTTTAGAGGCAAGATGATAATATGTTTTGACACGCTTAAAACAAATAGGGCTGGCATTTAATCTTGAAGCACCCAAACTCTCTTTTGATCAATTATCTACACAACTCTCATCTATGCTACCTAGTCTACCGCCACATATGCTTAATAATCCAAATGGATCTCTGAGTCACCTAATATAGCATTCTCAAAAGGGCTTTATAATGGTAAGCATTAAGATCACTAATTCCCTTTTGTCTCTTCAAAAATTTAATCTTCTAAATTCAAACCAACACCACCCCATCATCCCACTCTCTCACCTTGATCATATATCACCTCAGCACCCCACCTTTATCTTGTGCTTGTGAAAATTTAGAGAAATAAAGAGAAGTAATTTTGACTACTCACATAATTTTTGAAAAATCATCCAACCTTCCAAAGATCCTTGGATTACATTCCATAGAACACCACCCTGTCCCTAGTCATGTACACTAGAGCATGGTACTGTAGAAACCCCAACTCCTTGTCATTTTGTGCTTGGAAGTGAAGCAAGGGGAGAGGCACACATATCTTGCAAGATCTCCTCAATTCAATTCCATAGAAGCCATCACCCTCCCTAGTCATTTCTAGTCATGCACCAAGCCCCACACCATTACTCTCCACCTACCCCTCTCCTCCAATCCTTGCCCTAGCTTTCTATCCCTTACATTTTCTTATTTCGGCCAAAGACAAGGTGGAATAGCAACCCTGCACTACAGATCCCCACCAGTCCTTTCTCTGCCCTCTTTGACTCTCTCTGCCCAAATCTCCACCACCCCCATTGCCCAATCAGAGGCTACACTATTCTCCCAAGCTCCATATACACCCATTTCACTATGGACCAAGACCTTTGGGTTAAAAGGGCTAGAGCCCTCCACCTACCCACCATCCAACCCTGACCATGCCTGGTTCTTATCTTATCTCCATCGAAAAGGAGAAGAAGGAAAGCAACCCCTAGGTTGCATGCAGGTGGGGAGATGTGCGGTGACCGAGCATACCACTGCATGTGTAGTACACTATAGTCGTTAACATGACATCCACAGAACACTGTTCTGTAAATATCACATCCCTCAGAGTGGTACAACAGAAACATTGCGGTTCCATATTACAAACATTCACACATTATTATTATTACAATACCAGAAGTTTAAGACTTCAAAAGGATTCAACTTACACACCAAAATATAAAGTGTTTTCAGCAGAATTTAAAAGTAGCGACTCCAACTAGGAGTTGAGCTCAGCAGCTTATTCTATAGAGTTCATTTTGCTCGGCTCCGTCGGTTACTACTAACTAGGTTACTTAGTTGGACTCGTTTTCATCAACACCATAGCGGATTTTGTAATCCACTCCTTCAACACCTACTGACAGGTCAGGCTCCTCGTAGAACACATCTTCTTGGCATTCGGCTGCATACATTGGCGTGTCTTCAGGATCCTTAGAGTCTAAGCAAGGGATCAAAGGAAAGGATGAGTAACAGCGTTACCCAACAAGTTCATTATATGCAAGGTGGGAAGTTTGATGTTCTAACTACCACCTTGGACTATAAGTCCTAGGCACTATGCAGTTTTTGTAAATCTTTCTTCAAAGATTGATTTTTATTATAAAAATCTATGACCATCAGCCTTCACAGGTTGACCAGAACTTTCATGCAGTTCCTTTCCTGCCGCGTTCGCAACTCCTTCCCAGAACAGGGAGTAACAAGTTACAATTCTTACACTCTGCAGATGTGCGTTACTTTACCCATGAGAGATCAACTCCTTGTTGCACAACCGGGCGTACTTTCCCGTCCACAATTCCATGATGTGGGGCCCAGTAGTTGGTCCAAGCCAATCACTGCCCCCTTCGTGACCTCGCATGCCTCCTTGGTGTACACCATGCCCACATATATAATTACGGCAATGGTTTGTACAAACCATTAGATGCCAGAACTATCGTTGGACGTTGAGGGTTCCCACCCATATGCTGAATATCCTCTACGAATTACCAATTAATATGCACGCTACGAGGATAACATCCACGACCTGCACATCCGGCTACATGCGAGAGGAAGAAGATACAGCTGACTTCTCTGTCCCATCAAATCTCATGGATAACGCGTAATATACGACGCTAGAATCACTGATGTCATGGGTTATTAAGTCCCTAATTTATCATCATTGTTGCAAATAGAACCCTAGGTTCTATTGCTCCATTATATCATCACTTAGGATGATATCTAAGATTTCTTTATTTGTGAAAATAATATTTTCTTTTTTTGGAGTATATATGATAACACACAATTTGCAAATACTTTGATAAAGACTCTTCAAAGGATATGAGCAAGTGATGAAATTGCCTTGAGATTGCAAGGTAGTGAAGTCTGATGCTTGCATTGGACCTTGAGCTTCTATGTCTACAAAAACATCATTATTGCCCGGTAAGGACAATATTTAAAGAAGCAAAATGATTATGCAAAATAATGTAATGCATTATTTAGCTTTGTGTGTATTCTCCCCCATTATTTAAATTATAAAAATTCTTTTTAATAATAAAGAATTTATAAATATTAATTTTTAATATTTATTCAAAATTGTATTCTTTTGTTTTATTTCATTTTATTTGAATTTTATTTATTTAATAATTCCTTCAAGAATTATCATTTAAATACCAAAAATTGATATTAAATATTTGTTTAGTATTTTTCTAAAATACTACAATATTAATATATAATAAAAGTGATTTTTATTTATTTCTATCATCTTTCAATAATTTTGTAAAATTCCAAAAGGAATAAATATAGTACAAAATTGTTAATATAATTTATATGTCTAAAATTTTATTTCTTAATTTATTTGGATAGTTTGGATTACTGTGAGTCCAAAAATATTTTATTTATAATTTTTTGGATTTTTATTTTATTTTCTAGAATTTATTTTAGTTCAGGGGCATTTTGGTCTTTTCTTATTTATTAAAAATTGCCTTTAAGTAAATGGGCCCTTATTTTATTTTATTTTATTTTCTAGAATTTATTTTTTAGTCTTTTCTTATTTTTAGTAGGGCAGAGTCAAAACGTCACCCCGAAGGGTTCCTGGACCAGCCAGTCCAACTCTCTATGTCTCTCTCTCGAGCTCACCTTTCTTCTTCTCCTTCCCCGACCCCGTGGTCAGCGATGTCACCGTCGGTGATTCACGCTGCCGTGGACCTTCCTGGCTGCCGCCGTGGTGTAGGGCGAGGTTTTCGACCATGCTCTACCTTCTTGTCCAATTCGATTTGGATCTGGAGCTTCCCTGTGGCTAGACTAGCCTCATCCCGAACCTAGGGTTTGGGGTGATGCGGGTGCTGTCACGCCGTTGCTACCGTGTGCTGTGGTGGTGCTCCTTGCCTCCAGGCGTGATTGTGGTCACCGCCTCGGCGTGGTGTGGGTCGCAGCACCCCCTTGGGGGTGCTGCTCGTGCCACCGTGTTCGTCGTCGACCTCTGCTTCCTCTTCTCGCCCACAACAACATTCATCACTAAGTTATTCTTCTTCCCCTTGTGCACTATGTGCTAGGCCACCCTATGCTATGTATTGATAGTGGCTACTCCTGGTTAGTGGTTATGTCCTGATTAGGGTTTGTGTTCTGCTTAGGATTCATATCCTTCTATTGAGTGAATATCTGATGATTTGGATCATGAATTGATGATCCCTGAGCATGTTGAGTGGTGGTTTACTATGGATTACTGCTGATGGTTAGCTTTGATGATGCTAGTGGATTATCAGTTGGGTTCCATTGGCTAATTTTGGTAAGGTTCAGATGATAATGTTGCTCTAGAATCATTACTTGGGAATTCTAGTGGTTTGATAGCTCACCACTGGCAATGCTTGGTAAATGACAGTGATTTTTGTGTGATGATGTCACTGTATCAGTACTGTTGGCTTAAGAATTCATATATATTTAACTAAGATCAATTGATCTCTTACAGTGATGATATGTATTTGGATTTATCTGAAGATGATTCCTGTGATTAATATTAGGAAAATGATTTATAGTGGTTGTGAGTGTAACTGTGAAAGTTGAATGTTTAACCTGCTTAGTTTAGAAACTGTTCTTATGACACCATCCTTGTATGGCACACAAGATTAGATTCTATTACTTGGTTTGGTTTTGTTCAAGCTTAAGATTAGCTTGGCATTATAGATAAGTGGAATATTCTTTCCTTGCATCCCTAGAACCCATGATGTTGGTCTGAGGTTTAGGGATTAGACCCTTATCTTGTTGTTTCTCATGGATTGGTTCTGGTAGTGATAACAGCTACTGATTCTTGAGTCAAAGTTGGAAAAATGATTGTAAGCTTGATAAATTATATGGGTCCATAAGATCAAATTCTAAGGTTCTACTCCTATTTAAGAGGTGTGCCTAGAAATTCATATCTTGGCTATATTCATTCCTAAAATTTAAGTTATAGTCTGATAGCTAGGATCAATGATGTGGTTCTGAGATCCTAGTTGGATCTATATAGTTTTCTGGTTGCTTTTAGTGTTTAAAACTTCAATAATGGATTCACCCCACTTGGGTGTTTTCTGAGAATTTGAGTATGAGGCAACTCATGAATGCTTGTCTAATCTTAGACAGAGAAATCATGTGATGGTCTTTTATACTCACCACACTTGGTTGGTGTTGGGGTTGCAAGTTATTGATCTTGTGGTTGTGTGGCTAGCTTGATCTGGTGCTCCTCCTGGTACTTCTAGTTCTTGGACTTGTCCTTGATCTAGCTCTCCACCTCCTGGTCCTGGTGGCTTGATCTTGTCCTTGCTATCCGCCTGATTTGCCCCCTCCTTATGTCACCATCTTGGTGAGATGATCAAGGTTGTTATTGGTGTGATCTTGCTTGGCTTGGTTTGGCTACTGTGTTTGATGTGTATGAAGCAGGAAATGGTGTTGGGTGGCTTCCCACGGTTGTGCTTATAGTTTTGTGTGTGTGGAGCTGTTGTTGTTGTGCTGACAGCACACACCATGCAGTTTGGTGTGTGTGCCGCCTGTGTGCCTGCTGCACACCTTGTGGATATGATCTGGAGATGAAGTTAATTTTATCTGGTTACATTTACTTTGCTGGTAAAACTTGCCCCTCCTTGTTGTTTATTTGACTTATGGCTTAAAATTATGAAAGATATAATTCTTCAATATTGGTGAAACTTGCCCCTTTTAAAGATTACTCAATGATGAACTTTGAACAGTGCACCTCACTATCAACACTGAGAGTAAAGAATTTTTAACCTTAACTTTCTTTCTTTTAGTTTGTGTTTGTTTTGCAGGTACCAGACTTGAAGATCAAGACTTTAGTTTAGGTTTTCTTTTTCTTTATAGAATAGTCACTTATAATATTTCTTTTATTCTTTTGTAATCTTTATTTTATTCTGTTGTAAACTTTTTATTTTATTCTTTTGTAATAAATATTGTACTATTACTCAATATATAAAGATTATTATTTTATTTAATTTCTATTGTAAAGATTGTTGAATATTTTCATAAGTTACAATTTTGTATCTTATTTATTGAATAAAATTATGGAATAAATATTCATTTTATTGATTATGTTATTTATTTAAAGTTTGAGTTACTAGTTATCACCTCTTGACTAAATCAAAATACTCAAACATAATTCTAAATCCTGTTGAATTATAAATCCAACACTTAAATTCAAATTCAAATTTCATTTCCCAAAACACACTAATCCACAAAGATCATATCAAAGTTTATAACAATCATCCTCCAAGACTATACCTAATCTCAAAGCATGAAAGAAACTTTGATCACTTTAGGTTTTTATTTGACGAAAAAATTTACCCACATTTTTACAGATGAATGCATGCAATTTCATAGATTTCTAAATCTACCCTTCGTTGGTTCCTAAATGCTGGGATGTTACAAGATGCCCATCTACTCACTGCCTTGTTTCTCTCTGTTTTCTTTTGCTGCGAGATTCCTTGACTCTCCTACATCTTACTCCGCCCTCCTTGTTGTCCATGACCACCCCTGGAGTCGGTCCGGCAAACCCGGAGCTGCACCTCTAGGTGAGGATGCTCGGGTGCATGGCCCTGCACCAAATCTGCCACTGCCGCCCATCGTCGAGGTTGCCTTGGTGCCCCACTTTTCCTCCGTCACTCCTCCATCGCCGGCAGACCCTCTGGTGAGCACCTCGTACCCTCTCCGACGTCCTAGGGTTTCCGTCCTCTGTCCCCACGGTCAGAGATTGAATGCGACAGGGAGCCTTCGATCTTCAATATATCTGATAGCCAGCTACTCTTGATACTGCTTAGACCGCTAGCTCCCATTGAAGGGCAGACCCCTCTCATCTCTTTAAACTGCCGCACCTCCCGCACCCGCAAGTGCTGTGTTGAGCCATTTTGGCGCTTCACCGCCAGGGCCCGTAAAGATCTGGCCCGCTAGCCCTCATTCAGTTTTTTTCTTTTCCTTTTTATTCTAGATATGTTAAAACAACCAATAGGATTAATTGCCTAATAAAATGTAAAATGCCTCAAAATATCGAGATATTTTTTTTCTTATGAATGTATGTTTTCTACAACTTGCAGAGCAAGTTTATTGCCCAGATTAATTTGCATTATATTCTAGAGATTTATCTACCAAAACATATCTTTTACAATCAATAAATCACTCAAGCAGTTTTAAAGATCCAAATGGAGTGAAACCACTTCCTACTAGAAGGTATTCCTAGTTCCTTGCATGTGCCTTTGGTTCCACGCCAAAAAGAACTATAAATTTACTATAGTTGAAATAACAAAAAATAGTCCATATCTACCTTTGTAAATTTCTCTAGGTCAAACTATACAAGAATTTGAGTTGATTCCAACTCTCAGTGAAAAAGTAATACTATATATATCAAATCCTAGGAGATCAAAATTTAGTAAACAATTGGTGAGTTGTAGTGAATTAAATACTACTGCAAGCAGCTATTTCACCTAATAAATATTATCTAGAGTTCTACAACCCCAAAAATAGTGAAACAAAATTCTACATAAGTTTATTAGAAGTGCCTATCATGTGTCCTTGGTTTCATACCAAAAGGATATGCTGAATAAATTTGGTGAAAAATACAAATTGCTTATAGTAATGATTTTGGGAATTCCCGAAGTGCATTCTGGTAATTATTTTGAGGTGGAACAAAATCCAACTAAACCAGTACTCCAGTGCCTTCCTAACCTAAGAGGAAATATTTATTTTACTTACATATCTTTTCTGGTGATTTAAATAACAAAACAAGAGCTAATTCCACTACAATAATCATAACTAAATAAATAAAAATTATAAAATGATGAAACCACTTCCGGTGGTTTTGTTATTTCAATACCTACCTACTAATAGCACATTTTCATGTTGGTATCATTCAGAACTTGGCCTTGAAGTCCAATTACAAAAAACTACTCAAGTCTATTGGTGTATTATCACTTGCTTGTTGTGTTGTATGGTGCTTGTATGCCTTGTGTTGATTGCGGTATATTGGTTGTTTGCATGTGTGGTCCGTGATGACGACAGTTGCAGGTGTATTGACATCGAGAATAAGAAGGCTTTTATTGTTATTATTGGATTTCGAAGAAGAAGTCTAGGGACATAATGCTGACCACAGGCTAGCCACCATTACTGAACCTATTTTTTCTATCTACCTCATACATGTTTTACTACTACTTGCATTACTTTTATTATCGTATCCATAGCTTCGCCCCTCCAAGCATTGGTATAGTGTACTTTAGGTAATCCCCCATGGAAGTACCCATTGCTCTTAGAAAGTGGGCTTAGTGACTAGCACCTCGTTCCCTCGAGCCTTGTTTCCAGAAAATAAATATCTTGGGTTGGGGATATTCAAAAGAAAAGTTTCCAGAAATCTATTTGAAAACCTTGGGAAGGTTGCACTTACCGAGAGAAATTGTTTCCTAAAGGAAAAGATTGTCAAGATTTACGAGAATAAGGATGGAGGATAAACGAAATAATTTTGTTTTCAAAAGGGAACTTGATCACTAAGCATGTCCTCGGAACAACTAACCTGTGGAACCAAATTATCCCGGTGTGGCATGGCGCTTAACCCGAAGTATGTCCACCTAGTATGGAACACCTCACAACTACTTATAGGAGATCACATCTCTGGAAGCCGGGCCTTCCCCTGGAATGTTATGGAATAATGATATTGTTAATGATGTGATTGGTTGGGGAAGGTATAATATAGTTGTCTATAGCCGGACGATACTATGAGCCTCTCATTAAAAGTGCACACCTAGAGGGTGTAAAATGCGCTCCGGTTAGTCTTTGGTACCATACATTCCGGTGTTGAGAGTAACAACTCATAGGGTAGGATCAATGCTAGGATGGACATTCGGAAGGTTATGGTCGGTTACTCGACCCACGATCCATGAGGGATCAGGACAGGGTACCCGATACCTTGGATCCGGATTACGGATGTAGTATAGTTATTTTTCCCTATTAGACCTAGGTTTATTGAATCCTCGGGAAGGAGAAAGTGTAGTAAGGTTACTTAAACGGACCTTCGGGAGTTTTAGAATTCCTTTTGTGTTTTCACCGGACCAAGAGTTTGTGATATTTTGTTGTTATTGATGATGGAGAGAGAGAGAGGGCCTGGGGATTTCGGTTTCACTAGTAGCTGTGCAAAACATCTGACGGGAATAAAAGATAATAATAAAGTATGCATGTATTTGTTAGAGCAAGATAATTATATGTGGGCAGTGCATCCATAATTTCTATTGCCTCCGCAACCGCTTATAGCAATAACCTACTAGTCTCATACATAAAAGAAAGATAACTAATGATATGCATAGTGATGTCACCGTTAATCCCAAGTAAATCCCTCACATACATTCGTACTACCCCTTCTGTCACTGGGGTTTCCAACCTACAGATCAGTCATCACTCACACTCCCTATACCTGGATCAATCCTTGGGGTCTTGGGTACCTGACAAGTCCTTATATTGAGGCAAGAGAGGGTACAATAATCACCTGTCATACAAACTAATACATGATCCCATCTATGATAAATAACATGCACAAAAGCTACATGGCCACGACGAAGCCCTTAGCCCAAGGAGAATTGCTCACACATAGATATGAAATAAACAACCAAAAACATTATAATAGAAGAGGGTTTGGATATTAGAGTTGAGGTCGAAAAGAAGAGGGTTTTTCTTGTCGCCCAAAGCCTCTTTATATAGGGGTCGCTTCATGAAAGTTTTTCTGTTTGACCTGGCGATGTCGGTGCGAACAATACGGCCAGAACTATATGGCGGGAATTCTATTTTGGCCGTATAGTTGGTCATTAAAGGCACTGCCTTCGCTTCACGGCTCCAGGTTTCTTTGGTTTGTTGGAAATTTCGTATCTTTGACTTTAATGTAATGATTCCCATAATCAAACGCCATTTTCTATGTAGGAAAAAATAGAAAGACATGATTTCACACCCCTTTGATCATTAGGCATTAGTGGCAGGGTTTAGAGAGATATTTCATCAAATATATGAATAATATCCAGTTTAAATGTGAGTGTGGATGGCTATATTTCACAGCCATCAACCTCACCAAGATTAAATTTGATCGTCCTCGAGCAAGAAAACCAAAATCAAAACGGAACTCAGCATTTAAACTAAAATAATGAGCCGACGATCTTACTCACGATTGGTAGTCTCATGTTTCCTCCACTTTATTAATCTGAAAAACTTTAGCATAGATAGAGTAATGGCGAGCATATCATACGGGTTTCATGAATCCTTATAGAGCAGCAAAATTATTGTAAGTATGGATGATTCAAATGAGTAAACTTTATTCCATGCCATGTAATCTACTCATAAGCTTGCCTTTGAACAATAAAGTATAATCATGTAAAATTGAGAGTGTGAGAGTTTGTAATGAAAAGCATATACACTAAAGTATCTCAATTCTCCCACATCAATAAATCAAGAATTTTTAAGCACTACCTTTCTATTCATTGTCCTTCAAGAATTTCAGTTCTTAAGTAATTGAGAGCATGCAAAAAATTCATTAGTTTATCGGCTGTGATGGGCACTCGTGGCATCACGAAGGTTTTTGTTCCTTTTGCATAATGATTACTCATATCAGCCAGAGGAGTGATTCCATCATGAATACAGCTACCCAGGAGTGCCAAGAATCGTACCCATTATATCATTGATGCTACATATGTTTAACCAACTGATAGCCGAAATCTAGGGGTTTCCTCCATGAAGATCGTTCATAGGCTAGCGGAATTGTTGGCATCCCATGAAGTTTGACACGCATAAAGCTATATCATTCTTATGATTCACATAACGCTAAACATTAATTCAATTGAACAAATCTTTTGAAAGAGAGCTATCAAGTCAATCAATATTTTCTATGGCGTCGAGTGTCTCTAGGAATAAGCTTTCAAGACTAAACACTAAAACACCCAATCCTTCAATTGTGAGACTTTTTATTATTTCAATTGTTTAGCAAATTTTTAGGCAAGACTTTGGTTAACTACAAGACCTGGAACAAAACATACTCAACTAAATACCCATGCAAACAAAATTTTACTACAATATAGAGACTCACTCCACCAATATAATATCTTAACATTTACTACTAACTAGCATGGGTTTCTCAAACTTCAAAAGTGGGGAGTCATAAGGCATATCTTTCATGTTTGGTTCCACTTCTCTTTTCCCTTATGATTTGTTTCTTGGAAACTCAAAGTCCATCACTCTTCCTGGAAATACATGAGAACCTTGAGGCGAAAATAAAATAAAGAGGGAAAATAAAGATAAATGGAGAAATCTTTTTGTTGTTTTGAGAGAGGGAATTAAAGAATAGAAAATTGGCGGAAAATCTTTGCTTGAAAATCTTGAAAACAAATAAAATAACTAAAGATAAAGTGTTTGGGAAACCAACACGAGTGCTTATAAACTCAAATAAAAAGCATAACCTCAAAATAAAATAAATAAAACAAACTCCAAATAAAATAAATAGAAAACTTCCCCAAGCTTAGGCTTTTGCAAGCCCTTAAAATCATTGAGGTGGCAGGAAAAAGTTGTAAATCCAGTCCGCAAATTGAGTTGATAAGTTACTTGTGGTTTCTCGGAGGTTTAGGGCGAGATTATGCATCCCCTCCACAGTCCCTCCAAGTTCTTGAAAGTCTTGATATGTAGCAAACCGGTTTGGTGGCTGCTCCTCCTGATAAGGAACTTCTGGATCCTCTTCTTGGTCCTCATCCTTATCCAGAATCTCCTCCTCGGGTTGATGTTGTTCAACCTACACATCATATAGCAAATGTCCCTCCTTGATAGAGAAGATACCATTAGGCAAAGGAGCGGGGTAGAGACTCCTAGCTCCTGCAATATGCAAGTAAAAACCACCACCTCTCCGAGTGAGCATTCCACAAGATTTCAAAGTAGAGAAACCAACACGTCGCTCACCTAGCACTTGTTGTAACTCACCTAGGTCGATGCCTAGGGAAATGGCAAGCACGGTGATAACGCCTCCACCTGTGAGGGGTCCTTGGCTTTGGGAGGATTGGTGCTCCAAATAGCGCACAAGAATTGCGTCCAAGTTGAGTGAGAAGTCGATGCTGTTGAAAACAGCTTTTGCAAAAAAATAACACAGGGGCGGAGCCAGGCCCCGGGAAACCAGGGCCATGGCCCGGGGCATGGCAAATCTTTTGGCCCGTACTCTAGCTCAGTTCCGGTCAAAAAACGAAAGCCCATCAGAAGTCCATTTTCCTCTGTTTCACAAAATATGAAGGGACGAGAGACGAGCACGGAAGTTCCAAGAAGGTTCCAAACCCTTTCCCCGTAGAGCTATACAGCACCGCCATCGGATTGCTGCTCGCTGCTCACCGGCTTTCCCTCCCAGTGGCTCATTCGCCCATCATGTGGCTCTGCTAGTCTATGCTCTCCTCCGATGTGCTCTGCCTATCTGACATTTTTTCTGACCTCGCCACGCTGTTGCGGTGTTGCCGGACTGCTGTGATGTGCCATCCACATGTAGCTAGAAGTAATTTTTAAATTATGATTATTCCTTGACAATTGAATTGAGTCAGACCCGTTCAGTTAATGAGCATTGTTGAGTGATTTCTTGTTACATGAATAGAAGATGAACAGGTAATTACTAATGATATGAACCAAAACTATTGATTTGGTACTATCCTTTGTACCCTCATACTAGTGTTTCTAATTTTTGGCTGTCTCTTATATATTATACTGGATCCTTAATTAATAATTGAGTTCAAATTATATGTTTGTCTTTGCAATTCTATGAAAAAAATGCTGATTATATAAGTCTTTTAAGTACTTCCTCCTTCGACCCATATTAGTTGACTCGGATTTGTCAAAAAATAAATGAACCTATATACTAAATAGTGTATAGATTTATCTAAATATAGACAAATTTGAGTCAACTAACATAGATCAGACATCAGAGGGAGTAGTTTTTTATGCGCTTAGTTTTTTACCCGGGGTTTCGTCTAATCCTGGCTCCGCCACTGATCGAACATGATTTCCTAGCCTATTATATGAGACTATGGTGTACACGTCACCTATGTTATCATGTTGGACGTGTTGTACCAATTAACCGGAACATGTGATATATTTGTTACGTAAATCTATCACCTGTGTTATCGTGTTGGACGTGTTGTACCAATTAACCGGAACATGTGATATATTTTTTACATAAATCTAGCTCTGATTTAAAATCCTAACCATAAATTCTAGATCCAACTATCCAAAATTATTCTGATGATGTGGATCAACCTAATGTCTCGAAAATCATCCTTATATTACTTTTAGTATATAATAGAAATAGATACTAAAAGCAAACTAACAAAGTTAAAAACAAGAATTAAAACTAGCAAGGTTCCTACTAACCTCACCAAGGTAGCTATTGCTTCCCCGACAACGGCACCAGAAAAAAGGGTTGATATCTTCGATCCGGATTACGGATGTAGTATAGCTATTTTCCCTAGTAGACCTAGGTTTATCGAATCCTCGGGAAGCAGGAAGCGTAGTAAGATTACTTAAACATACATCCGGGAGTTTTAGAATTCTTTTGTGTTTTCACTAGACCAAGAGTTTGTGATCTTTTGTTGTTGTTGACGATGGGGAGAGAGAGAGATATGTCCTAGGGATTTCGGTTTCACCGGCAGTTGTGCAAAACATCTGATGGGAATAAAAAATAATAATAAAGTATGCATGTAATTGTTAGAGCAAGATAATTATATGTGGGCAGTGTATCCATAATTGCTATTGCCTCCGCAACCGAGCAATAAACTACTAGTCTCATCCATAGAAGAAAGAGAACTAATGATATGCATAGTGATGTCACCGTTAATCCCAAGTAAATCCATCACATACATCCGTACTATCCCTTCTGTCACTGGGGTTCCCAACCTGCAGATCAGTCATCACTCACACTCCCTATACCTGTATCAATCCTCGGGTCTTGGATACCTAACAAGTCCTTAGATTGAGGCAAGAGAGGGTACAATAATCATCATGTCATACAAACTAATACATGATCCCATCTATGATAAATAACATGCACAAAAGCTACATGGCTTGGCCGAAGCCCTTAGCCCAAGGAGAATTACTCACACATAGAGATGAAATCAACAACCAAAAACATTGTAATAGAAATCATGAGATTGATATAAAATATTCTTACAATGTCGCCAATTGGAGATGAGATCTACTATACAAGTGGTGTAATATGGCTATGGTGGTGGAGAAGGGTTTGGAGATTAGATCTAGATCTATTCCTCCGGCATGGTGGCTTCTGGTGGCAGGGAGAGTTGAGGTCGGAAAGAAGAGGGTTTTTCTCATCGCTCGAAGCCTCTTTATATAGGGGTCCCTTCACGAAAGTTGTTTTGTTTGACCCGGGGATGTCAGTGCCAACTATACGGCCAGAACTATATGGCAGGAATTTTAGTCCGGTCGTATAGTTGGTCGTTAAAGGCACTGCCTTCGCTTCACGTCTCCAGGTTTATTTGGTTTGTTGGAAATCTCGTATCTTTGACTTTAATGTAGTGATTCCCATCATCAAACGTCATTATCTGCATAGAAATAAAATAGAAAAACAGGATTGCATACCCCTTTGATCATTAGGCATTAGTGGCAGGGTTTAGAGAGATATTTCATCAAATATATGAATAATATCCAGTTTAAATGTGAGTGTGGATGGCTATATTTCACAGCCATCAGTACCTGAATGGTGTGGGTAAAGTGTACAACCTGTAAAAAGTGTATATCTATTCGAATAGACGCGTCCACGATCATGGACAGTTGGGATGGAAATTTCCTAGCTGGTGTTGAGTTTTGTTTTAAAAGAGTTCTCAAAGAAGCAAAGTGTTTTGGTCGTGAGATGACTGCACGATGTGATGATCGTGGATAGACCGCATGAGGAGATTAGTTTTGACCCCCGGAGGGTCACTGAAAATAAGGTTACTCAGCCAAGAAGTTTTGCAAAGAGAAACTTGTTTTCAAATGTTTTCAATAAAGATATAGAGATGTCATGCTTACTTGAGAAACGGTGTTTCCTCCCTGAAACTCCAACCTAGAGCCTTAATTCCCTTAGCCAAATTGCATTATTCTTTACCTCACCTTGGTGATTGGAGAGTACATTCAAAAGTACTCACCGGCATTGTCCCTGGCTATTTACTTGGCCAGATTCCGAGAAGGTATAAGAAGAGGAAGAAGGAATGTAAAGACGATGCATGTGAGCTAGGATGTTCTTCCAGTCAGTTGTTGTAGGGTTAAGGCATGACTTGGCTCGATGCTTCGATAAAGTTCTGCTATTGAGGATCGATTTTAGCCTCTCAAGGATTTCATATGATGTAGCCATAATGGCATTGATGTTTGACTTGTAATATGCTTATGTAATGGATGCTTTGATACTTGTCGATTATGCTCCACGACACACTAATCCTGGGGTCATGGTTGAATGCATAAGGGATTCTCGGACGGTTAATCAGGGGCCCCACATTGCGATCAGAAGTTTACAATCCAGTTAAACAACTACTCTATGCTAGCTGAAATGATAGTAGTCAGCTATGATCTACTACTGGTTCCACTATTCCTCCGGTGCCACGCCATCACCACCTCTGCAATTGCCGACTTGTCCTCTAGTGATAGCGCCAACACCTCCGCCATTAGCAGCCCTAGTTACCGTTGGGGAACTGGTCCTAGTAGTTGGTGTGCATGTTGGCACGGGTGAAAACCCCCAGTTCACAGCCATAGTGGTAGGTGTGATCGTATAGCAGCGTGGCGTCCCTGGGGTTGACGAAGCGGACCGTTAGCGCCCCATCAAAATTATGCTCAAGTTCATAGATATGGCGCTCGTTACAGAGGATGTAGCCGTCGTCGAGGAATGCACAAGTCAGATACCACCTTCTCCTCTGTGGGCTGAAGTACCAGATGTACAGGGCATTGTCCTCATGGACCCTGAATGTCTCGAGCTCCCTTACATTAGTCAGGAGCTAGAAGGTGGCCATTGTTGCAATATTGCGGACAAAGAACTTCCTTGTGTCGATGAGTAGGGGGAATGCAGGGGATAAGTTAAATATGAGAAGAAAAGCGGAGATTAATGAGGGGAGAAGTCGATGGGATGCCTCACTGCTTGTTGGATTATTATTCTAACACCATAATGGCACAACCATAATAATGGTGGTACGTCAGCGGAGGAGGAAGAGGCAGAAGGTAGACCGGGGGTGTGCCATGTGTTAATCGAGGTAGGCATGCCGTGTATTGATCCTTATCGAGTAAGCCACCTAGCGTCAACTATTCCTCGAGAACAACCCACCGTTTTAGTTTAGCGTGTAAAGAATCCATGATTTTAACAAAGACCAATGGCACAGAGAACTCTGCTCATGTGGTCAAATATAGAACAAATTTTAAATATTTTGAAGTTGTTTGTTCTATGGTATGATGTTGCAATACTCCCAAATTTTTATGTTTAGTACTCCCAAATCCCACTACCAAAACCATGGCATCCCTCCATGGAATGAGCCCAATATTGGCATTTCCAACAACTTCTCCAACTAGGGATTTCCAGGTTCTATAAAAATACCTTGATTTTCCATTTTTTGAAACAATAAATTTGAATTATGGGTGGATTTTCCAAAGGAGGTGCAAGAAATCTTCATGTCCACAACCACCTAATATTTTCCCCGGGGTAGGTCATGTTGGAAGACTATTCCCGGGAGATTAGGATTTTTCTAATGGTGGAGCTATATACTACTTTTTTCTTTAGTAATGCTTGGATAATTCAAAATTTGCATTGTATGTGTGATACTTGCATTTGAATCATCATTTTAGGACTTATATGTTTTGTTTAGAAACATATTTATTGTTGGGCCATGTAGAGATAAAACAAAACTTTTCCCTCTAACCCGGTGATCCCAAGATCTAGCTGAGATAGAAGGCCACGAGGATTACCCCTAGACACGCAGTTGCAGATTACTGATGAAGATTGTCGGTTGAATGCAGTGCAGTCCTCACGATCCGATTCGATCCGATCCGATCTGATCACGATCGTCGAGGTACTGATCGTATAGCACCATTGCTGGTATTCACACGTATGAGGAGTAGCGTCGGCGGTGAACTGCTAGGTTTGGTACGACGTCAAGACTGAACTCGAGTTAGGGTTCCAACGCATGGAATAACCTAAACACGACACCTCTCTAGGTATGTGTGCCCCAGCATATATAGATAGTGAACGTGGGATCCACGCACTCGTGGCCCATTCACTAAAGCCCATATTAGTCACTATGAGTCCGACTTACTGACTCAGTCAAAATCTGGTTCAGGTCCAACCCAAACAGATTTTGGTTTAGATCCAATCCGAACTTGCTCCCGCTCTTAAGTGTGTGACCCTGCATTCTTATAGCAACTTGGACACGATTGGAGTCTGAATCTCAGTCAATCAGTTGGTAGCGGCTCCCAGGAGAACGTGTCGACTCCCAAGTACCAAAGAGTCATGATGACATGCCTTCCAATGTGACTTGCGTCTGAGTCCCTTTTGCCTCACGATATACCTTGTTGAACTATAGGCGAATAATCATCATCCCTTAAATAGTCCGACTCTCTTCTCGATTCGAGATAAGTGATTCATCCAACTAACTCTTAGTCGATCACCTCAGTTAACACTTAACCGAGTCGTGCATGGCCATGATTTCTGAATCATATCCCATGAGAGGGCCCAGAGAATATCTCTCCGACTAGAGGGGAAAATATCATCTTGGTTATCCATATCACGCGGCTTGATTCTCAGTTGACCCAAACTCTGCCTTTATAACTTCCCTATACGGAACATCATTTGACAGACCTAAGTCGGTGATCCTCAACTCGGATTGTGCAACAACCTCAGGTCTAAGGATTACATTGATTAAGATATACAAATGATAAATTGTTCGTTGTATCTCAATATGGGTCAATCCAACTCGCTAAACTCTTTAGCCAAATCCGTGTAATTTGGAATAGCATCACCATGCCCATGACAAGTGGAACCGATTCATATGCCGACTTTCACATTAGTCTAAGTTGTGTGTCCAACACAACCTTAATGACCAAGATATTTAGTATGAACAACATGATTGTATAGTTCCACAACTGAATCACATATTCAATGATATACATCAGATGTTCATGCAGGGACAACTCAATAACTTTATAAATACAACGAGAATTAGATCATACATGATTGCCTCTAGGGCATATTCCAAACATTTATCATTATCTATCATTATTTATGCATATTCAGTTGATTTATGGGACTTTCCTACAAAGTCCCATTCATTGGTATTTAATTTCTGGGAGGCAGAAAACCTCATTTTTCATGTTTTTGCTGTTTCAGGACCTTCTGGACGTCAATAAATCGAAGGAAAAATACCTGATGAGATTTTCACCTAGAGAAGGACCGTGGGCCAAATAATGAAGCGAGGGGAGCCACAAGGCCCAAAAGAGGGCAGGTGGCGCGCCCACCCCCTAGGCGTTCCACCCATGCTCTTTTGGCCCACGAGCATCGCATCGGCTACTCCTTTTTACAGATGCCTCTGTATCACTAGAAAACCTATGTCATATTTTTCCCACGATTTACCGAGGTGGCGGCGGAGGCAAAAGTCCTCTCCTACTCCGGGAGGAGGCATCTCCTGCTGCACCGGAGCCTCCAGTGAGGGGGAAATCGACACCGTCGTCATCACCATTCCTCCTATGCATAGGGGGATGCCTCTCCATCAACATCTCCACCAGCACCATCATCATCATCATCACCATTACCATCTCCAATATCCATCTCGTTTCCCTCATAGTTTGTGATTGATTGAACCCTGGATATTGTGTTAAGGGCTATTTACATGTTTGTGATTGGCATCTTGTCTTTATTTGGTGGAGAGATGATATTTCTAGATTGTTTTGTATTCCATATGCTACTGATCCATATCATGTTTGCCACTTCTGAGTAGATCCCCATGTTCCTAAGGGCATAGGATGAATTGGCTATGATTTCCATATAATATGCAATGAGTATGTGGTCGAGTTTTTATCTTTTATATTGTTCTATGATGGTTTTATGCGAATATCGACTCATACTACTTCACTTATATGGGCTCATAGGAGAGTACTTTGGTGTAATGATAGGGGTTTGCATTGGAGGGATTATATGTCGGGACCAATGAACTTATTGCTATGGTGGGACATTTATTTCTTAATGATTTCTAGATGTTCATGTGGATGGCTCTAAGACCATCATAAGTGGTGTATTTTGCTCATATTTATGGATATACCTAATTTAGGCTCCGTCCTAAGGGAATGAAAATTGACAACATATTCATCATATTGTGTAGAAACCTTCATGCTAAGTAAATCCATGCCGCCCTCAGGAACGCTTGTCACGTATAAGTTCACACACAGTTGATCTTGTACTCTTGCTGCATATAGGATTGGTCTTTCTCTCATTGAGAGCATTTACTTATTGCTATTTACTTTTAGCACTTTATATTCTTGCAAACTACAAACCCAAAAACACCAAAACTACTTCATTTACTATTATTTTATTTGTCAAACTTGCTAACCAAAACCCTCATCTCCTCGTGGGTTCGACAACCTTTATTTATTGAAACGTACTACAATTGATCTCCTACACGTGGGATCCATCAAGGTGCCATGAATATTGATCCAAAAAATTAAACAAAAATTGTTTTAGGTGTCACAGAGGTGTAATAGGCTGGACTAGCTCAGAGGGTTCAAAATTTAGATACCCCCACGAGGTTTCATTTGAATTACATGTTCTCATTTGAATGTTGGTCAAAACTCATATAACCCCGCCGAGTGACTCAATACTGCTGAAAAACCATCGGTACCGCGTAACTCTAATGCACAACTCAGGTTGTTGGATAATAACCTAGCGAACAAACTATGGTCGTTGGATACAGCCTTCTAGAATGCAACCCTCAATTCTGAGACCTAATTATGACGAGCCATTGGATCGCTGTACCTATACGGTTTAGGTTGTGTTTTCTAAGGGCGATCCACAAGTAGGATGTTCTTGCAACATGATTGGTCGGACACACTGGGGTGATTTAACCCAACCCTAGGTGCATTTTCTATGTTGCTGGCAAGAAATTTAGAACATAATGGAAATTCTGAAAAAACACAAATGTTGTCCACAACATCAATTACATGTTGCATACAAAAAATTCAAATATAGTTCAAATCAATAGTTCACTCATTAAAAACTCTTAAATCGAGATTATTCTATCCGCTTCTTTCGACTCCTCTTCCTAATTTTCAAGCTCGAATTGCATAAACCACAATTGAAGTAGAGTCGGTGGTCGAAGTGCCAAATTAAACATGTTTTGAAGCTTAACTTTTATTAGGAGAATCATAGAAAGATGAAATAGGTAGGGATTTATTGTTTTCCATGCAAAGATGTTTCAGAACATCCTCAATAACCCTAGCAACTTCTTCATATTCTAGTTCACCCCTTTCCTTTTTATTCCCTTGTGCTTCCTATTTTATTTCTTCTAATCCTCAATAAACCTAAACATCACACAGGTGTTGCAAGCAACACGAAGACCTGCACAACACAAACTCAAGACTTTGTCCCAACGAACAGTGAGGTTGTCAAGCTCACCAGTTTGTTGTAACAAAGGATTAAATGTACGGTATGGAAGGTAATGGTTGTTTGCAGCAAGTAAACATGTAACATTGGAAGATGTATCAATGGTAAAGATTGGACCGGGGTCCACAGTTCACTAGAGGTGCTCTCCTTAGATAAACAACATGGCATGAAGGGTAAACAAATTACGGCAGGGCAATTGACAGGAACTGAGTAAGGCATAACAATGCAATTACTAGTCAGAAAGATCCTATGAGATTCGATTGGGCAATATAACAAGATACATAGACCACCATCCACCTGCATCTATGACTAGAAGTCCACCTTCAGGTTATCATTCGAACCCCCTCCAGTATTAAGTTGCAAGCAACAGGCAACTGCTTTAAGCAAAGTGTGTAAGGTAAACAGTCCACATGTTCCATGAAGAAGAGACCGTTGTTTTCTCCCTAGTAGCAACAACACATCTACAACCGAAGATATTTCTGTCACTTCCCTTGGAAACTAGAGGCATGAACCCACTATCGAGCATAAATACTCCCTCTTGGAGTCACTAGCAACTACTCGGCCAAGATAGCTACTAACAACGGAGATCATGTAAGATCACAAACAACACAGACATGATAGAATCATAAAGACAAAACCATTAATAAAACCAACATAATAATCTCAATATCCATCAGATCTCCGCAAACACAACATGCATGATTACAAATAGATTAGATCTTGATCATAAACGGAGCTCACAAGATCTATACATGAAAGAACAAGGAGGAGATACAACCATCTAGTTACTACATGGACCCATAGTCCAAGGTGGAACTACTCATGCATCATACTGGAGAGAAGGCCTCTGGGATGATCTCCCCTCCGGCAGGGTGTCGGGAAGAACTTCAGATCCCCCTCGATCTAGGGACGATGGTGGCGGCGGCTACAGACGATT
The DNA here is from genome assembly GCA_910589765.1 of Avena atlantica. Lineage (NCBI taxonomy): Eukaryota > Viridiplantae > Streptophyta > Magnoliopsida > Poales > Poaceae > Avena > Avena atlantica. Next base: position 487,604,838 of record OU342739.1, on the reverse strand, counting down.
TCATGGAGATTTGATCGGGTGCTCAGGGTTTCTGCATCGGGGGCTTCTTATAGGTGAAGGGGGAGGCTAAGGAGGCGGCCAGGGGTTCCACACCCTGCCTAGGCGCGGTCCCACCCCTGGCCGTGCCTAGGGGGGTCTGGGCGCCCTAGACCGCTTCTCCGTCTCTCCTCTAGACTTCTTGTTCCCCACAGAAAGTTATTGACTTTGATGTTTGTCTCGTCCAATTCCGATAATATTTCCTTACTAGCTTTTTTGGAACCAAAATCAACAGAAAACAGGCAACTGGCACTGTGGCAACTTGTTAATAGTTTAGTACCAGAAAACATGTAAAAAAGCAGCTCGAAGTGTAGACAAAGCAAAGCAAAGTAGATACTAAACAAGCATGGAACATCAAAAATTATAGATACGTTTCTGACGTATCAGTGAGAGAGAACCTTGGGTGCAGAAACCTATGCCTTTTCCCAATAAGAAACACAAGTCAAAGGAGGAAGAACACTACAACAAGTTTTGTGAGTGGATGAAACCTTTATTTTTGCAAATTCCCTTGACTGATGCTATTAAATTTCCTCCTTACTCAAAGTATATGAAGGATATTGTCTCTAATAAAAGGAAGATTCCTAATGAGGAAATTTCTACTTTGCTTGCTAATTATTCCTTTAATGGTAGGTTCCAAAGAAACTTGGTGATCCAGGTATACTAACTATTCCTTGCTCTATTAAGAATAATTATGTTAGAACTGCTTTATGTGATTTGGGAGCTAGAGTTAGTGTTATGCCTTTTTCTCTTTACAAGAGACTACAGCTAGAGAAGTTGATACCAACTGATATATCTTTGCAAATGGCTAATAAGTCAACTACTATTGTTGTTGGTATATGTGATGATGTTCCTGTTCAAGTGGCTCATAATTGCTTGGTTTTAACTGATTTTGTTGTGCTTGAGATGCCTGAAGATGATAATATGTCTATTATTCTTGGGAGACCTTTTCTTAATACTGTAGGTGTTGCCATCAATTGTAATCAAGGAAAAGTAACATTTAATATTAATGACAAAGATCATACTGTCTATTTCCCCAAGAAGGTTGATAATAGATATTGCCTGAATTCCATCGAAAATATTGAGAGCATCAAGGTTGGAGAAATATATTGTCCCATTCCACAAGAAAGTTTTGAAACTATTATGATTGGGACCATTGCTATCAAGTTTGAGGTAACATAATCACTTTGTGGAATGAAATTTTTTGTTTCATATAATATTGTTTTGGTAAAAATACCTGATCAACCTTGTTAACAAAAGGATTTTAATGAACAACATAATGTTTTCATAGTGGTTATACTTGCTCACTTTTACTTTTCTCCTTCCTAGTCTTTGCTTTTTCTCTTGTTAGCTTTGGTTTTGCTAGTTGTTTGCTTGTTAGAATGTCTTAGAACTTCTGTAGTTTTGGTTTTGGTTTGCTTTTGCTTCTTCTAAAAAATCTTTTTTGCGAGAAAATCAATTTTCATACCATAAAAATTGCCCAAAAATAAAGTTTCCTGAAAAATTCCAGAAAATTCATAATAAATTTTTCCTCGAAAAAAGGGGCAGAGGGACACCTAGAGTGGCCCAGGGGGCCCCCAGTACAGCACACCCCCTGGTGGCGCGCCTGGCATGGGTGGGACCCACTTGAGGCCCTCCAAGTTGTCTCCTCCCATCCACCTTCTTTCTCTCTCCCGAAAAACACCGGAAAACTTTCTCAAGCCCGATTTCTTGCTGTTCTTGCTCCCAGTTTTCGATCTCCTTGCTCAGCCCATCTTTGCTGCTGATTTTTGAAGGGATTGCTCCTTGTTATGTGCCTCCTCTGCTTGTCCAATTATGTGATTGGTAGATTATATCTTGAGTATTTTGCTGCTATAGGTGTTAGGTTGTATGAGCTTGCATGCTTGTTCTATGCTTAGAAATTTCATTTTAATACATGTGTAGACCTCTAGCAAGTTCCTATAGTAGTTTCTCATCATTTATCAACATGGAAATCACTTGGTTTGATATTTGTCTAAAATTTCAGAAAGGAAGATGAGTGCATACCCACTGAATCAATATCATTTGATGGTACCTGATCCAATGAAAGTCCATCGTGAGTAAGGAGTCTTCCCTTCCATATATCCATGCCCTGAATTTATGAGAGCCGCGGGAATCTTCGAGGATTTCTAGACTATGATTACTAATGCAGGGTTGGAACACTTTGTTGAAGAAGAACCATATCAGTATGTTAAGCTAACCATGGCTATGGTGCAGGACTTCCGGTTTACTTGGTCCTCGTCTAATCCCATGGTCCATTATAAAATCTACAATATAGTTGTCGACCTGCCGTTTGCTGATTTCTGTGCAGCAATTAGAGTACCTCATTGGGGATCTTGCGAGCAGATCAAGGAGAGGCCTAAGTCACTCATGGATTTATATGCTGAAATTTGCCAAGGTTTCGACTTCTCGAAGGAAAGTGGTAAGATTCGGAACATTCAGTTCCCGTCCATTAGATATTTGTCCTATTTCATTACCAAGTGTGTTCTTGCTAGAAAAATTGCTAGAAAGTTATCTTCTTTTGATCTAGCTTTTATCTCAGCTGCTTTGAATAGGGATAGATCTTATAACCTGGGTGCTTTGATAGCTTACCGTCTTACCACTAACTGCAAGAAGGGTGGAATTTGTGGAGGTCTCATTGCCTCTAGGTTGCTAGCTTTCCATGGTTTAGAGCCTCACCATTCAGATTATCGGTTCCCCATAGAGAGGCTTGATCTTGATTCCATGGTTCAACATAATTTTTTTCTTCTTGGGATACTGTGAGAAGTCTACCATATGAATTATCCTTTGTCAAGTGTGGTTGGAGAGGGACAGGACTGAGAAAGTAGTCTGTTTGCCTGCACCTGCTTTGTTTGATTTTGATAACAGGCAAGGATGGTCACTCATGGAGGAGGAGTTTGACACTTACGTGGAGGATCTCTCCCAGCAAGAGGAGAATGTTGGAAAGGATGCCGAAGATGAGTCGGTTCAGCCCTCTAACATGGGGGAGTCTTCATACCATCAGCCCTCCTATGATTGGGGCGCGTCTTCTTCTTCATTGCAAGCGCCTGACTATGATCATTCCTATGATTACCCACCAGCTTGGGGTTACTACCCGTGCTATTTAGCCCCACTTAGGCCAAAAGCCTAAGCTTGGTGGGAGGCACACCGACATCACACTCATCTATATATCATATTTCGTCAGTTATTTATATATCCATTGTTTCGCTTTATTTTTGGTTTTTGTTCTGCTTTCTCAAAACACAAAAATACCAGAAATATTTTCGTTGTTTCTCTTGGTTTGTTTCTTTGCTTTTAGCTTTGGTTTGCCTTAAAAGAAAAATCCAAAAAGTTTTTTTTTTGCTTTGTTTGCTTGCTTTAAAAATCGAAACACCAAAAATATTTGTTGTTATTCTTTGGTTTTGTGAAGTTCTTTGCAGAGTTCAGTAGTCCTCAATGGAGTTTGGTTTTATGTTATTATTCAAGTCACACAAGTGAAGAGCAATAATGAAGATTAAGACAACTTGAGGTGTGGTAAGAGGATGGTAATGAACTCTATTTGTTTTTCATTTTTGTACATATACTCATCATGGTGAGCATGCTTAGTCTATTCATGTAAGGTGTATGTTATTTATATATGCTTAGTAGTTCTTGCTTTCTTATGATTAGCTCCAACTTGCTAATAGTTTGTAGCATGTCATATGAATGTTTGCTTGCATTGTTTTATTCATAACTTGGTATGATATTGTGGTATCCTCCTCTGAATGTTTCATGTGAATCGACTTGGCACATGCTCACGCATGCATATGAATAAATAATAGTCAATAAGCCTCGATGATTTATTTTGCCTCAGAGTTCTGGTATCACTTTCATGCCATAATTAGTCATGTTTTGTTGCAAGCATGATTATGACAGTTATTGCTATCTCGTTTGTCTCTCCCTCTCTATTGCTAGCCTTCACTTGCACTGAGTATGAGCTCTACTTGTGCATCCAACTCCCCAAACCAATATTGCCAACAGTGTCCACCATACCTACCTATTAGCATCATTTGCTATTTCAGTGCATATTCATTATGCCTTGTTTTTTTCCAAATAAAATGTTTGACTGTTTTGAGAAAGTTATTTAGTAAAGCTCTCACGAACTTGATGGCACACTTTATTTCTTGCACTTAATAAACCCGAACCATTGTGACATGTCCATGAAAGTTATATCCTTGCCAATTATAAGCTGGGAGTTAGCAGAACCATGCTGTCACGGGGAACGCTTTCAACACATGTAATATACCCAGTTGATATCATGCTCTTTTGTTTGCGGATGTCGTCGGTGTGAAATAAAAGGGGAGCTTGTAAGTCCATGGAGTTATGAATATGTTAGAGAAACGCATGGGCCGCTAGCCTAAGCCATGCCTAATCATGGTGTAAACTTGCAGCATAACCATAATGAGCAATCTATAAAGCTTTCTTCTTATAAAAAAGAGAGACACATATTGAAAAGAGGAAAGAGAGAAAAAAGCGCCATTTTCCCATGGCAAATAAGAAGATTGCTAAGATGCTCATTGTCTGCTTGCTTATCATTTTGATTATGGGATAGCTCCTGTATCATGTGCAAGGGGTACCCTGTTGGCGGTTCTCTATGATACGCATGTATTTACTATGCAAGAACTTACCGGTAATTGAAGTTGAGTAGCATGAGGAGTGGCCCTCGTACTCAAGGGACATGAGATTTCCAGTTTATTGTCTGTCAAGCATATAACTCATATTGGACCTTACTTTCACCTTAATCATCTAAATATGCCTATGATAGGGGCAATGAGAGATCAAAGCTAATGAGTACCTTACTTTCAGAATTTGGAAGCCTTTCAAACTTTTCAAAACCTTTTCATTTCCTTTTTGAGTCACCACTTATTCTATGAGCACCTTCTTAAGAGCATAGTTGTCATTCTTGTGTTTGTCTTAAAACTTGGTTAATTATGTCATGACTTTGATGCTTGTATCTCTGATATCTTTACTTCTAGTCTTCACTTGAACTTCAGAGGTGCCTTGGCATCTATTTTGTGCTCTACAAACAAAGGCAAGCGAGATACCACTCTATCATACCTTCTTATGAGCATTGCAATGTTGCATATGTTAATGTTTCATGCTACTTATTATTATTGAGTTGGAATCTCTTCATAGCTTGCAATGACTATTGAGTAGACTTAGTTGCATACTTCTTATTATGAATATTTTAAGTATCTACTCCTGTGCTGAGAATATATACATCATATGAAGCAAATGTGTTCGTGAAAGTTCTTTTATCGCACTCAGTTTTCAACTGAATTGCTTGAGGACAAGCAATAAGCTAAGCTTGGGGGGAGTTGATATGTACAAAACGTATCTACTTTCCCGAACACTTTTGCTATTGTTTCTTCTCTAAACTTGTGTGGTTTGGATACAACTAACACAGACTGACGCTGTTTTTAGCAGAATTACCTTGGTGTCTAGTTTTTGTGCAGAAAATCAACTATCAGGAAAAATCCCGAAAAATATACCAAAAATCCTATTTCACCAGAAGACTCATGGATCCAGAAGACGAGGTGGAGTGGGGCCCTGGGGGGTCCCACACCCCCAGCCACGCGGGCCAGGCTTGGCCGCGCCTAGAGGGGGTGTGGCCACCCCAGGCACCCCCTCGGCCTCCCCCTTCGCCTATAAGATGCCTCTTGACCTAAAAACCGAGGGGGGTTTGATGTTTTTCCAGAAAGAGTTCCGTTGCGCCGCCACCACCAGAAACCGTAATTCGGAATCTGAAACTTCATTCTGGCACCCTGCCGGGACGGAGAATTTGGAGAGGATTATCGCCATCGTCATCACCAATGCCTCTCCATCAACCATCCATGTTTCCCTCATCCATGAGTGAGTAATTCCCCGCTATAGGCTATGGGGATGGTAGGTATTGGATGAGTTCTATCATGTAATCGAATAAGATTGTTAGGGCATGGTGCCTAGTATCTCTATTAGTGTTATTTGACTTTGTTGCAACTTGTTGTGCTTAATTCTTGTCATTAGAGCCCAAGTTCCATGATATCAGATCTGAACTTATTATTGAATCATTATGATAGTATTGTTTGTGATCTTATTTGCAAGTTGTGTACACATATCATTGTCCGAATCCAAAGGCCCTGAAGTGACAGAAATTGGGACAACCTTAGGGGATGGCTGTGATGTGAGGATTACATATGTTTACGGAGTGTTAATTCTTTGCTCCGATGCACTATTAAAAGGGGCACCTTAATTGCCAGTAGTTCCCTTGAGGCCCCGCTGCAACGGGCTGGAAGGAAAAAAGATGTTGTGCAAGTTCTCATTGTGAGCACGCATGACTATATATGGAGCACATGCCTATGATTGTTTAGTACTTGGGTGCTTATTCTTATTTATCTGCAATTGCCCTAGATCTTGAAGTTACATGCTTAGTCTCGTCCATGCAACGCCCATCCATCCATCCCTATGCCTACCGCTCTCATATCCTACTGTTTCTTACTACAGTTACTATTTCTCTTGTTTTACTGCTACTACTTTGCTATTGCTACTATAAATTGTTGCTACTGATAAACTTCTGTAAACAAGAACTATTTCCAGGTGCAGCTGAATTGACAACTCAGTTGTTAAGGCTTGCAAGTATTCTTTGGCTCCCCTTGTGTCGAATCAATAAATTGGGTAATACTACCCTCGAAGACTGTTGCGATCTCCTATACTTGTGGGTCATCAAAGATTTGGAAACAATATTTGTATAATTTTATTTGAACATAATGAACATGTAAAAGTTGAGAACGTGCAATGTTTCTATTGTACCACTCTAAGGTATGTGATATTTGTGAAACGGTACTTTATGAATATTACGTCTACAACTTGTGCACTACAATATGCAGTGGTGTGATGTGTCACCGCACTACCTTTCCTTTAAAACTTTACAATATTTGGAAACTATCATTCCACTTTCCTTGAATAAAGTCCAAAGCCAGCTCCCTCCCATCAAAAACTCTGTGGTAAGGAATGAGAACGTTAAACTTATTACTAAGATTTGATCCGAGTCCAGTAAGTCCAATGGCTTGATCATGCCTCAACCAATCAAGTACAGTAACACCAATCCACTTTGTTAGGAGGTCTTATTTTATCACTTAAATATGTATTAGGGCAGTTGTGTTTCTTTGTGTTTACCTTTATATGCATTCGACAATAATTCAATAAATCAAAACACACACATATATATATGAACATATTAAAAATTAAAAAATGAGTCAAAAGTTAGCCATTGCAACCTAAAGTGGTATCCACCCCTTATTGGAGATGCATGAAGTCTCCAATTACACACATTACTTTCCTTAAAATGCACACTAAATCTTTTTTGGTCACTCTTTTCAATGATATAATCAAACCCAAATTTTATTGCATAGGTGGAAACTGCGTATCGGCATTCTTACACAGTCTCGAAGATAGTTCCCTTATCAATTGTAGGGTTGTCCCTGTCACTAGCTTGTACTCGTCTTCATCATCATATTTTCATCCCATTTCAATCTTCACTATCCTTTTCCTCATCTGTCCCATAGTTAGGATCAATGTATGTATCAAATAAGTATTCCCTACTTTTCATCTGATTGGGATCGCAACATATGGATATGCTTTCTCTTCATCATCATCTCCGAACAAAAAATCTTCCTTAGTGCCCCCCATGTCTATGTATTCGTGCTCGCTTGACAAGACATCATGCTCAAGGAGGAAGCTAGGCGGTAGCGCTCAGTACCGCGAGGAAAGGCTGCTCTATTATGGTCGGTTGAGTTGTTTGTGCAGGTGGTATAAAATCATTGACGACAGTATCATCCCCGATGTTTTTATTAACAATGTGGATAGACATCAGCACAATCCTAGTCCCCAGATGTTTACCCCACATCACTGACAGGGCCTCGTCGGTCCTAATGTCGCAGAAAGTCCGTTAACTTGTGTCATAGTACCTGGATACAAATTCCTCGTTCTGGCTAATCAGGAAGTTGGCAAATTCCATGTAAAAGTCACAAAAGTTGGGTCTGCCGCGTCTGCCGTCAGTGGATAATCAAAACCAGCGCTAACTACAATTCTATCGTCCGGCAAGGTTTTAGTCCGACACTCATACTGAATCTTTAGTAGGAATCTGGATGCGGTAGATGTCCTACGGTTATGAACACACATCCTCGTTATCACCACTGGACTAGAGCCGCTAATTAAGAGAGAAGAGATAAGATTACAGTTCTTACCCTTCAGGGAGGACAAAAAGCACATTCACCAGGCTCTAGAGCTATAGAACTTTGTTCCCCGAAGCCTCTTCCCCTATGTCGCTCTCCCCCATGATCTCTAGCCTCGCAGGATCCATCTTCGTGCTCTGCTGTTGTGCAGGATCCATCTCCATGTCCGATCCATTTCACATCCACCATCGTGGTCGTGTGACCAACGAACGTCTCAGCTTCTCGCTTCTAGCCTCGTGACCACGTGAGGACATGTCATAGTGGGAAGGAGAGAGGGAAGGGAGAAGACATCGACGAGGTGACGAACATAGGCCAAAGGGAACATGGTGGAGGTTCAGGGCAGTGCACGACGAAACAATGCGGCGGGGAAATGTACGAGAACAGTGGAGAAGAGCAGGACGGTGGAGCGAAAAATATAGGAAATCATAGAATAATGCGGCCTCGGATCCTTAAACCTAGGATGCGCACGGTTGACACCTCTAATGGCGGGGCCTGCTGGTCAGTATATTTGTCGGAACAACGGTCGCGTGTGATAGGGCCCACATATAAGAAACCGAGTCAATCAGGCGGCAAGTTAGACAGGAAAGATGGCGTCCAGCGTGAAACAGAACCAGGGATACGGACGTAACGAAACTGCGTCGGCTAATAGCATATCCCCAATTGTCCGATTCGTGGTGGTACAGTAACAATTTCCTGAGTGGACCGAGTCCATAGACGTAATAAACCCAAATACGTAACATTTAGGAACCATACAACATATGTAAATGGTATTTTCAAACTTGTTTTTAAAATTTCTTCATACAATTTTTAAGAATATTAAGTACACTAAAATTTGCTCTTGTACCTTGTTGAAAATGTTCATATTCCTTCACATAAATTCATATGTATGAAATAAAATGTCCGTCTCAAGATAAAAACATTTTCCCCGATAAAGTAAAAGGTTATGTATTTCTAGAGATCATGTATCTCAATAAGAATTGATGGATTTACAAATAGTTATAAAGTATATCATTCGAAAAAAAAGGTTCAAGTATACTCAAAATATGCCCAGGTTATTTCTTGAAATATTAGTGTATTTTTCCAAAGGGAAAGATAAGAAAAGAAATGTGGAGGAAGAGAAAGTAAAAAAAAATGGAAGAAAGGAGGAGTTTGATTCAAGTAATTAGTAACGACCCCACGGCCCATGTGGATCCAACAGAAACAAACCCGCTGAGATGGAGTTGTGGCCTGTAATAAACAGATCATGCATTAACATTTTCAGTTTTCTCCTTTTCAGTGAATAGTACCTTGAGACTTTAAATTCAAAGTATTCAACGCTCCTACAGTTTCGCTCCTAAATGAAAGGTGATGGCAGTCCCGCCGGTTTTGTGCTGCTAGGACCAAACGCACGGCAATGCGCGAAGATGCGAACGATGCTGGATCGCCACATCACGCACAATTAAGCCTGTACAAACGGATACCTTGACCTGGTTAAACGTTCCAGATTTAGACTGCTAGCAGCTCACCCCAGTTAACCGATCCGCGCTTGTAGGGTGCGGACTCCGGTCCGGAGCGGAGAGACGACAGTTGCTCATTCGATCGAAGCCTCCTCCCTATATAAGCTCATCTCCTGTCCTCACATCGATGTACACACCGAGCTAGCTAGCCACCGATCGATCGAGTACAATGGCGAGTTCCAGAGCCTTCGCGCTGCTGCTCCTCTTCTGCGCCTTGGCGTCCTCTTGCGAGGTCGCCTTCTCCGCCGGCTACTCACCCGCGCCGCCGGTTGCAGCCAAGGAGGACTTCCTCGGATGCCTGGTGAAGGAGATCCCGCCCCGCCTCCTCTACGCCAAGAGCTCGCCCGCCTTCCCCACCGTCCTGGGGCAAACCATCCGGAACTCGAGGTGGTCTTCGCCGGACAACGTGAAGCCTCTCTACATCATCACCCCCACCAACGCCTCCCACATCCAGTCCGCCGTCTTGTGCGGCCGCCGTAACGGCGTCCGCATCCGCGTGCGCAGCGGCGGGCACGACTACGAGGGCCTCTCCTACCGCTCCATCCAGCCGGAGAATTTCGCCGTCGTCGACCTCAACCTCATGCGGGCCGTGTGTGTGGACGGCAAGGCCGGCACGGCGTGGGTGGACTCCGGCGCGCAGCTCGGCGAGCTCTACTACGCCATCAACAAGGCGAGCAAAGTGCTGGCGTTCCCGGCCGGCGTGTGCCCGACCATCGGCGTGGGCGGCAACCTCGCGGGCGGCGGCTTCGGCATGCTGCTGCGCAAGTTCGGCATCGCCGCCGAGAACGTCATCGACGTCAAGCTCGTCGACGCCGACGGTAAGCTGCTGGACAAGAGCAGCATGAGCGCGGACCATTTCTGGGCCGTCAGGGGCGGCGGGGGCGAGAGCTTCGGCATCGTGGTCTCGTGGCAGGTGAAGCTCCAGCCGGTGCCTCCCACCGTGACCGTCTTCAAGATCCCCAAGACGGTGACCGAGGGCGCCATCGACATCGTCAACAAGTGGCAGGTTGTCGCGCCGCAACTCCCCGCCGACCTCATGATCCGCGTCATCGCGCAGGGGCCCAAGGCCACCTTCGAGGCCCTGTACCTGGGCACCTGCAAAACCCTGATGCCGCTGATGCAGAGCAAGCTCCCCGAGCTGGGCATGAACGCCTCGCACTGCAACGAGATGTCCTGGATCGAGTCCGTCCCCTTCATCCACCTCGGCCACAAAGACTCCCTGGAAGACGACCTCCTCAACCGCAACAACAACTTCAAGCCCTTCGCCGAATACAAGTCGGACTACGTCTACGAGCCCTTCCCCAAGACCGTCTGGGAGCAGATCTTCAACACCTGGCTCGTCAAGCCCGGCGCCGGGATCATGATTCTCGACCCCTACGGCGCCGCCATCAGCGCCACCCCAGAAGGGGCCACGCCCTTCCCGCACCGCAAGGGCGTCCTCTTCAACATCCAGTACGTCAACTACTGGTTCGCCCCGGCAGCCGGCGCCGCCCCATTGTCGTGGAGCAAGGACATGTACAACTACATGGAGCCCTACGTCAGCAAGAACCCCAGGCAGGCCTACGCCAACTACAGGGACATCGACCTCGGCAGGAACGAGGTGGTGGACGACATCTCCACCTACACCAGCGGCAAGGTTTGGGGACAGAAGTACTTCAAGAACAACTTCCAGAGGCTCGCCATTACCAAGGGCAAGGTGGATCCAACGGACTACTTCAGGAACGAGCAGAGCATCCCGCCACTCATCCAGAAGTACTGATTCATTAGAGCCGGCCAACCAATAAGAATCGCCAGTAGCTAGGGGTGTTTCTTTCTTTTTCAGTTTCTCTTTCTTGCTAAAAGAGTTAGATCTCATGTCCTCCCCCCCCCCCCCCCCCCCCCCCCCCCCCCCCCCCCCCCCCCCCCGGCTTATTGCATTTGCTTCATAAGTCAATAAATAATGGAACTTGTCCTGTCTTAGAATTACTACTTACTACTTGGGGTCACCGAAATTTCTCTTGTGGGCTTTCCAGTAAATTTCTAGTAAATTATTTGGCCCACATGTGAATTCAAGCTCGATATTTCCTTTGCAAATAGCATCCACGATTTTCTTGTTCTTCTTTTAGAAAAAAATACTTCTATAATTGCCCGTGGGCTACCAGGCCTCTCTCAGGGCCTTCCCGCGCGCGCACCATTCCTAGCCGCTTGATTCGGTAGGACCAGTGTGTTTTCACAGCCGTTCAATTTACCCTTTTGGTTGTACACATCTATGTTATATACAAACGCCAATAACTATTGGGCCCGTATGAGAGTGGGATCGTGGAAACAAGACTTGGATAAAACCCTAGACTTCACAATGATATATAAAAAATTCCACGCCACCTCTCCCACTTTCTCTCCTTCGCCCATCTCATCCTCTCCTCCATAGGCTGTCGTAGGCAGCGCAGCGGGACGAAAGCGGATGCGTTGTACTAGCACGTCCTGGAGGAGGACATAAGGCGCGGGCAGTGAGGAAAGCAGTGCGCCCCGAGGAGCTCGTTCACCATCGCCTGGGTCGCTTCGAGTATGATCTAAACTTGATGGTGTAGCGGATGGTGGCAATTGGCTGCATCTTCTTCATGCAGTGGCAAAGAATAGGAAAATTCTCTTATCTAAAATTAAATATCATTTGCACATATTGTTTATGCATGAAATTTTGAAGGCGTCCAGTTATTATTTTTTAAGTTGACAGATTTTGGAAGAAAGGTTCGGCAGAATTCAATTCTGCATTTGCAAAATCCATATTTTTTATTTTCTACAATAAAATATTGACCAAATATGGCATATGATTTTTTTTAGACAAACATCTGCCATATGTGATATAAGATCAAGGAACGGAAAATATATATGGGAAAGGCTTAGATCTAGCCGGGGGATTTCACACTCGCGTCCTCTACCTTGAGTGCGCCACGCGTCCCTCCCATCCCTCTAGCCGGGGGATTTTTTTTAGGATCCCCTTTCAAAGTAGGAGGAAGAAGAATGAGTCAAACTAATTCAAACATTCCGTCAACTGTCCAGTGAAGGAGACGTTTGGGACCTCCATGTCACTAGTTTGTCCATGACGCGAGCGCCAAGTCGGCAACCACGTAGGCAAAACGAGGAACTAGACCCCACATCTTAGTGTGTTGACGAAATTCACAAATTCACTCCCTCCTTCGCATGAACCCTAGCCACGTCGGCAGCAAAATCCACCCTCGAACCAGAGCGATCCCTTGGACATTTGCCTTCCAGCGCCAAGTTACTGCGCCCACTCGTTGATCCCGGTCTCTAATGCCGCATGTTGTGCCCACCGTTCTTGTGGGACCCCGGATTTACAGTCCGAGAATCCCCATTGTGCCTGCAATTCACGTTCCCATGATCACTGAGACGTGAACATAACCGACGAGTATCATTACAACATCTAGAAAGTAACATGTACAAAACTTACATTATTGCCAATATGGCTATATTGGCGATTACAATCATCAATAGCGGAAGTCTTCATTCGTAGAGCCCATATCAAGCATTGACCTACAGGCAACTGACTGGGAAGACGGCCTAGCTCGCATAGACGTTAGCATCTCCATCGTTTCTCTCGATCCTCTAAAAGTCTGGCCAAATAAATAGCCAGGGACAATACCGGTGAGTACTTTGAATGTACTCGCAAACCACCTAAAACAAATAATAAAGGATATGCAATATACATGTGGTAGTAGGAGGGATCCATAAGAGGTTCTTCTATAAACTAGTGTTTCTTGTATATATAGCATCTACTTATCTTTGTTGAAAACTTTTGTAAACATTTTTGGAAACCTTTTTGAAAACTTTTGGAAAACACTAGGATTGGGTCACCCATTTGTTCTTCTTTCCGGTCATCCCATGACCAAACTCCTTTCCTTCCTTTTCGACCATCCTATGGTCAAAACATTTCCAAAGCCATTGATTTTCCGAAGTCCTTTTTGAAATCAAAACCAGCACCGCTCTACAGTAGTTTGTCAAACCCATCCATAACCGCGAACACGGCTATTCGAATAGATTTACACTCTGCAGATGTTGTACACTTTACCCACACCATCCGGGTACCCTGCCCTGATCTACATCGATCGTGGGTCGAGTAACCGATCAAGACTCTCCGGATGCCTACTCCAATATAAGTGCCTACTCTATGAGTGTTGTTCCCCTCAACCCGGGACGCCCTATATAGTTCACAAGCCAACCAGAGCGCTTTTTCCCACTACACCAGTGAGAACTTCCAATGAGGGGCTCATAATAACGCGTGGAGGCCCGTAGACCCTTAGTTCCTTCTCCCGGTCGATGTTTTACATGGACCGTTTTACCTGAGAAGGCCGACCCTCCAGGGATTTATACCCCCATGTAGTAGTTGTGAGGCAGCTTATACCAGATTAGACAAACATCAAATCCAGCCCCTTACCATATAGGAGTAATGTGGTTGCATGGGTTAAGTTGTTATAGTTGAAGCTGCAAAGAACCGGGTGTGTTTTCGCAAACATTTTTTCTCCTCTTTCTTTCAGCCTTTTGTAAGACCAAAACCTTTTTCCTTTCTCAAACTTCTCTTGATAGGTCAAACCTCACCAAGGTTTTACCATAGAACATTTTTATATGACTCTTCCCGTGGTCTTTCCATCCCATAGTTTTGCTTCGGCTAAAACGGGGTCTCCAAAGGGGTATGGTGTTATACACCATCTAATACACTAGAGACAAGTAGGTGTAATCAAGGGGTTTTCACTTCGCAGTACAAAAGTGTAATGGTTTGGAGGAGCCAAGCCGCTACCAGAGATAACACAGCATATAGTAAAACAATGCAGTTTCGTAAACCGTAGGTAAAACACTACAAGAGGTGAAGGGTTTTGCAGCATAGTAAATCAAAAAAATTCTAGGGATGCGAACGGGAAAGCCAAGATCTAATCTAGGAGATGCAAACAACGAGGGGGGATAGATGAGATCTTCATATCCTTGAAGATTCGCACAGCAGAACGTTCAACGGAACGTGGTTGATGTAGTCGTACTAGCTTCTCCTCCTCGCGATCCGATCCGATCCAACACCGCAAGTGGCGATGCCTCCGAGAGATGCACACGTACGGCACCTCGACGTCTCCTCCTTCCTTGGTCCAGCAAGTGGGGTGGAGAGATAGATTGGATCTACAACACGACGGCGTGGTGCAAAGGTGGAGAGTTCCTGCGGCAGGGCTTCGCCTACGCGCAGTGGGGAGAGAGAGAGAGATCTAGAGGGAAGCAGTATGGCGGCTAGGGTTGAAGGAGTGGGGGAGGAGGGCTGCGCCCCTGCCCCCTATATATAGGGGGTTGGCTGGCCCCCTTGGCCCCTCCTCCAAGCCCTAGGGCGGCGGCCCCAAGGGTTGGAGTGGGGGGCAAGTTTTCCCCCTCCTTCTAGAAGGTTTCCCTAGGGTTTCCCCTAGGGTTTGGCCGGTTGGGCCTATGGGGCCTTGTGCCCCTGGCCCAATGCGGCCAGGGAACTCCCTCGTAGGCCCACGCCCCCTCCCGACAAGGGGGGCCACGTTGGTCCCACTCCGGAAGGTTCTAGAAGCTTCCGGTACAATACCGAACAATCCGAAACAATTCCGAAATCCAAAAACTGCTTTCCCTTATATGAATCTTATTCTACGTACCATTCTGGAACCTCTCGTGACGTCCTGGATCTCAGCCGAGACTCCGAACAAAAACTCATAAACCAATTATCCATTCTATCCTAGCGTCGAGACACGTTAAGTGTGTGACCCTACGGGTTCGAGAATATGCAGAAATGATCTTCTAGCAATAATCAACAGCGGGGTCTGGAAACCCATATTGACTCCCACACATTCATCTATGATCATATAGGATGAACCACGATGCCAGGATTCAATTAATCTCATATATATATTCCCTTCGTCGTGCGATATTTTACTTGCCCGAGATTCGATCGTCGGTATCGGCATACCTAGTTCAATCTCATTCACAGAAAGTACTTTACTCGTTCAGTAATCCGATATCACTTTGTGATTAACTCCTTAGCCACGTGCTTGCAAGCGGTTTTGATATCGATTACCGAGTGGGCCCGAAGTATATATCTCCGACTTGGGAGGGATAAATCCCATCTCGATACATACAACCTAACAAGTACTTTCCGATCACCTGAGAGACACCTTTATGATCACCCTCTAATAGGATGACGTTTGATGACCTCAAAGCTTTCTTACGATACCAGGGAGTTGCATTATCTCATGGTCTAAGGAATACAATATTTGACATAAGAAAAAGCTTCACAAAGATGAACACGATGACACGATATAATTGCTCTGCTTGATTTGGGTATGTCCATCATATCATTCTCCCAATGATATGATCTCATTATTAATCGGCAACTCATGTCCATGGTTAGGAAACCTTAACCATCATTAATCAATGAGCTAGTCCATAGAGGCATACTAGGGACACGGTGTTGTTCATAAACCACACAAGTATCAAAGTTTCCGCTTAATACAATTGGAGCATGGAATATAAACTTTATCATGAACAAGAATTATAATAATAACATCTTTATTATTGCCTCTAGGGCATAATTCCAACAGTATCCCACTTGCACTAGAGTCAATAATCTAGTTTACATCTGGCAACAATCTAACACCCATGGCACTAAGGTGCTGATCATGTTTTGCTCGTGGAAGAGGTTTAGTCAACGGATCTGCGACATTCAGATCCGTATGTACTTTGCTAATCTTCAGATCTCCATCTGTTATATAATCTCGAATTATATGAAACTTGCAGTTGATATGCTTGGTCTTTGGATGATATCTTGGTTCCTTAGCAGTGTTATGGCGCCAGTGTTGTCACACAATATCTCCAGTGGGTCCAAGGAACTTGGAACCACACCAAGCTCAGTGATGAAGTTCTTGATCCAAACTCCTTCACTTGACGCTTCTGCAGCAGCCATGTATTCTGCTTCTACTATAGATCACGCGATCACGCTTTGCTTGCAGCTTCTCCATCTCACAGCTCCTCCATTCAAAATTTAAACATATCCTGTCTGAGATTTAGAATCATCCTTGTCGGTGTCGAAACTAGCGTCGACGTAACCTTTTACGACGAGCTGTTCATCACCTCCATAGACTAAGAACATTTCTTTAGTCCTATTTAAATACTTTAGGATGTTCTTCACGGCTGTCCAGTGTTCCAATCCTGGATCACTTTGGTATCTGCTCGTCAAACTAAGAGCATTGGACACGTCCGGTCTAGTACATAGCATGGCAAACATGATAGATCCTATGGCCGAGGCATAAGGCACTTTTCTCATATCTTCTCTATCATTAACCGTAGCTGGACACTGAGCCCTGCTCAATATCTTACCTGACAACATAGGCACTGAACCTTTCTTTGCCTTATCCATTCTGAACCTTTTCAGAACTTTGTCTAGGTATGTACTTTGGCTTAAAACTATCAAGCGTCTTTGTCTATCTCTATAGATTTTGATGCCCAATATATAAGCAGATTCCCCTAGGTCTTTCATTGAAAAACATTTGTTCAAATAACTCTTCACATCGTTAAGCATGTAATTGTCATTTCCGATAATCAATATGTCATCCACATATAGTACCAAAAATGTCACTGAGCTCCCACTCACTTTCTTGTAGATACAAGCTTCGTAGCAATTTGAAACAAATCCAAAGCTCTTGATCACTTGATTAAAACGAAGGTTCTAACTCTGAGATGCTTGCTTCAGTCCATAAATGGAACGCTGAAGTTTGCATACCTTATCAGCATCCTTAGGATCGACAAAACCTTCGGGTTGCATCATATACAACTCTTCATCAATGTTGCCATTGAGGAACGCACTCTTGACATCCATCTGCCATATTTCATAATCATGAAACACAGCAATTGCTAATAAAATCCGAATGGACTTAAACATCGCTACGTGAGAGAAAGTCTCATCGTAGTCAACACCTTGAACTTGTCGAAAACCTTTCGCGACAAGCCGTGCTTTATAGACAGTAACATTACCATCCGCGTCCGTTTTCTTCTTGAAAATCAATTTGCACTCAACGGCCTTTCGGTCGCTAGGAGGGTCCACCAAGGTCCATACTCGGTTTTCGCTCATGGATCCCAATTCGGATTTCATGGCCTCTAGCCATTTCTCAGAGTCTGGGATCATCATTGCTTCCCCATAGTTCGCAGGTTCACTGTTGTATACTAACAAGACAGTTAAGACAGGGTTGCCGTACCACTCAGGAGGAGCACGCGACATTGTCGACCTGCGACGTTCAGTAGTAGCATCGTCCGAAGCTTCATGATCCTTGTCATTAGCTTCCTCTATTGTTGGTGCAGACGACACTGAAAAAATTTCAGGTGCTGCGCTACTCTCCAACTCAAGAGAAGGTTCAATAACCTCGTCTAGCTCTACTTTCCTCCCACTCACTTCTTTCGAGAGAAACTCCTTCTCAAGAAAGGATCCGTTCTTTGCGACAAACACTTTGCCTTCGAATATGTGGTAGAAGGTATACCCAATCGTTTCCTTAGGGTATCCTATGAAGACGCATTTCTCCGCTTTGGGTTCGAGCTTGTCCGGCATCAACTTCTTGACGTAAGCTTCGCATCCCCAAACTTTAAGAAACGACAACTTAGGTTTAGCACCAAACCACAGTTCATACGGTATCGTCTCAACGGATTTAGATGGTGCCCTATTTAAAGTGAATGCAGCGGTTTCTAATGCATAACCCCAAAACGATAACGGCAAATCTGTAAGAGTCATCATCGGTCGCACCATATCCAATGAAGTTCGATTCCGTCGTTCAGACACACCATTGCGCTGTGGTGTTCCGGGTGGCGTGAGTTGCGAAACGATTCCGCTTGCTTTAAGATGCGTGAGAAAATCATAACTCAAATATTCACCTCCACGATCGGATCGTAGAAATTTAATTTTCCTGTTACGATGGTTTTCCACTTCGTTCTGAAATTCTTTTGAAGTTTTCAAATGTTTCAGATTTATGTTTCATTAAATAGATATACCCATATCTACTTAATTCATCAGTAAAAGTGAGAAAATAGCGATAACCACCGCGCGTCGAAACACTCATTGGTCCGCATACATCGGTATGTATGATTTCCAACAAGTCCGTTGCTCGCTCCATTATTCTGGAGAACGGGGTTTTGATCATCTTGCCCATGAGGCATGGTTCGCATGTGTCAAATGATTCAAAATCAAGAGACTCCAAAAGTCCATTAGAATGGAGTTTCTTCATGCATTTTACACCAATATGACCTAGACGGCAGTGCCACAAATAAGTCGTATTATCACTATCTACCTTGCATCTCTTAGCCTCAATGTTATGAATGTGTGTTTTATTGCTTTCGAGATTCAGAAGAAATAAACCATTCATAGCAGGTGCATGACCATAAAAGATGTTACTCATATAAATAGAACAACCATTATTCTATGATTTAAATGAATAACCGTCTTGCAATAAACACGATCCAGATATGATGTTCATGCTCAACGCAGGCACATAATAACATTTATTAAGGTTTAAAACTAACCCCGAAGGTAAAACTAAGGAGAGCGTGCCGACGGCCATCACATCAACTCTTGATCCGTTGCCAACGCGCATCGTCACCTCATCCCTCTCTAGCCGCTGTCTATTCCGTAGCTCCTGTTTCGAGTTACAAATATTAGCAACTGCACCAGTATAAAATACCCAGGCACTACAACGAGGGCTAGTAAGGAAAACATCAATAACATGTATATCAAATATACCTTTGATGGTGCCAACCTTCTTGTCCGCTAAGTACTTCTGATAGTTGCGCTTCCAGTGACCCTTGTCCTTGCAATAGAAGCACTCAGTGTCCGGCTTAGGTCCAGACTTGAGCTTCTTCTCTGCAGGGGCAACGCGCTTGCCGCTTCCCTTCTTGAAGGGCTTCTTTGCACCCTTACCTTTCTTAAAGCTGGGGGGCTTGTTGACCATCAACACATGATTATCTTTCTTGATGTCCACCTCCGTAGCTTTCAGCTTAGCGAAGAGCTCAGTGAACGTATCAGTGGAACCAATCTGATTATGAGTAACCACAAAAACTTTGTAGCTAGGAGGGAGTGGTTGCAGAACTCTGTCAATCTTGAGCTCCTCTGGAATCTTGCAGTCCAGTTGCTCAAGGTGTTGAGTGTAGCCCGACATCTTAATGGCGTGCTCACTAATGGAACTCCCTTCCTCCATCTTGCAGTTAAAGAATTTCTCAGAGATCTCATATCTCTCAGAACGGGCCTGAGTCTGAAACATAGTTTTCAGTTCCTCAAGAATCTCAAAGGGCCCGGGGAACTCCTCAAAATGATTTTGAAGGTCTGATTCCATAGCAAACAACACGGTGTTCTTAATCACACCATAATCATCCTTGCGCGACTGATAAACAACTTTCTCATCAGCCGGCGCATCTACAGCAGGGGTGTCACCTAGCGCTTTCTCAAGGACATAGTCCTTTTGTCCGCTAGAGAGAATGATTCTCAGATTGCGGAACCAGTTGGTGAAGTTAGACCCATTGTTCTTAAGCTTTTCTTTCTCAGCAAAAACGTTGAAGTTGAAGTTGCAAGTACAATATAGACTAAGTTCATGATAACTAGTTCAACTTAATCAAATTACTAGATGAACTCCCACTAAATTCAACATTCCTCAAGTTGTTCAGTGAACATGATCCAAATTCACCACACCTAATCCGATCATCACGAGAAGAGATGTGGTTTGAATGGTGGACAAAAAAGTGTCGATCATATCATTCATATGACTCATGCTTAACCTTTCGGTTCGTGTGTTCCGAGGCCATGTCTATACATGCTAGGCTCGTCAAGTCAAACCCAAGTATTTCCGCGTGTGCAAAACTGGCTTGCTCCCGTTGTATGTGAACGTAGAGTTTATAGCACCCGATCATCACGTGATGCTTGAACACGACGAACTTTCGCAACGGTGCATACATGGGGAGAACACGGTTTTATCTTGATCTTTAAGTGAGGAATCATCTTATAATGCTACCGTCGCGATCTAAGCATAATAAGATACATAAAAGGATAAACATCACATGCATATAATTTTATGTGACATGGTATAGCCAATCTCCGCACAATGATCTCCATCTTGTGCATGCCAGCATGATCTCGATCACTCCACCATGATTGCCTCCACCACGAATAGCAACTAAAACTATTGCTAACTACTTAACGATAAAGTAAAGCTATTACATGGCGTATAAGAAGTTGACACACAGGTCATACACAATTATAAAGACAACCATATGGCTCCTGCCGGTTGTGTACTCATCGACATGCAAGTCGTGAAACATTACAAAACATGATCATTGCATACAACATACACATCACATCTTGGGCCATACCATATCACAGAAACACTCCCTGCAAAAACAAGTTAGACGCCTCTACTTTGTTGTTGCATGTTTTACGTGGCTTATGGGAGTAACAAGCTAAGAACGATTCTTACCTACGGAAAGCCACAACGGTGATATTATGGTTGCCAACATCCGGTGTAAATCCCATGACAACTATAGTGAGAGAAACTGGCATCCATCAGCCGCATGTGTGGAACAAGCAACACGTCAAGTGCGGAGCCGGTCTCGCGAACGAGGTCGCGTAAAGTTGGCCTGGACCGCTTCGATCTCACTATCCCGCGTTATAAGAAGTACACAAACAAGAGGCTTGCAACAGAAAACATCAACGCCCACAACAAGCATGTTGCGTTCTACTCGTGAAACACATCTACGCATAGATCTAGCTCTGATACCACTGAAGGGTTTCGCAGCATAGTAAATCAAAAAATTTCTACGGATGCGAACGGGAAAGCCAAGATCTAATCTAGGAGATGCAAACAACGAGGGGGGATAAATGATATCTTCATACCCTTGAAGATTCGCACAGCGGAACGTTCAACGGAACGTGGTTGATGTAGTCGTACTAGCTTCTCCTCCTCGCGATCCGATCCAATCCAACACCGCAAGTGGCGATGCCTCCGAGAGATGCACACGTACGGCACCTCGACGTCTCCTCCTTCCTCGGTCCAGCAAGTGAGGTGGAGAGATAGATTGGATCTACAACACGACGGCGTGGTGCAAAGGTGGAGAGTTTCTGCGGCAGGGCTTCGCCTACGCGCAGTCGGGAGAGAGAGATCTAGAGGGCAGCAGTATGGCGGCTAGGGTTGAAGGAGTGGGGGAGGAGGTCTGCTCCCCTGCCCTCTATATATAGGGGGCTGGCCGGCCCCCTTGGCCCCTCCTCCAAGCCCTAGGGCGGCGGCCCCAAGGGTTGGAGTGGGGGCAAGTTTTCCCCCTCCTTCTAGAAGGTTTCCCTAGGGTTTCCCCTAGGGTTTGGCCGGCTAGGCCTATGGGGCCTTGTTCCCCTAGCCCAATGCGTCCAGGGCACTCCCTCGTAAGCCCACGCCCCCTACCGACAAGGGGGGCCACGTTTGTCTCACTCCGGAAGGTTCTAGAAGCTTTCGGTACAATACCGAACAATCCAAAACAATTTCAAAATCCAAAAACTGCTTTCCCTTATATGAATCTTATTCTCCGGACCATTCCGGAACCTCTCGTGACGTCCTGGATCTCATCCGAGACTCCGAACAAAAACTCATAAACCAATTATCCATTCTATCCTAGCGTCGAGACACGTTAAGTGTGTGACCCTACGGGTTCGAGAATATGCAGACATGATCTTCCATCAATAATCAACAGCGGGGTCTGGAAACCCATATTGACTCCCACACATTCATCTATGATCATATCGGATGAACCACGATGCCAGGATTCAATTAATCCCATATATATATTCCCTTCGTCGCGCGATATTTTACTTGCCCGAGATTCGATCGTCGGTATCGACATACCTAGTTCAATCTCGTTCACAGAAAGTATTTTACTCGTTCCGTTATCCGATATCACTTTGTGATTAACTCCTTAGCCACGTGCTTGCAAGCGGTGTTGATATCGATTACCGAGTGGGCTCGAAGTATATCTCTCCGACTTGGAAGGGACAAATCCCATCTTGATACATACAACCTAACAAGTACTTTCCGATCACCTGAGAGACACCTTTATGATCATCCTCTCATAGGATGATGTTTGATGACCTCAAAGCCTTCTTCCGATACCAGGGAGTTGCATTATCTCATGGTCTAAGGAATACAATATTTGACATAAAAGCTTCACAAAGATGAACACGATGACACGATCTAATTGCTCTGCTTGATTTAGGTCTGTCCATCATATCATTCTCTCAATGATATGATCTTATTATTAATCGATAACTCATGTCCATCGTTAGGAAACCTTAACCATCATTAATCAATGAGCTAGTCCATAGAGGCATACTAGGGACACGGTGTTGTTCATAAACCACACAAGTATCAAAGTTTCCGCTTAATACAATTCTAGCATGGAATATAAACTTTATCATGAAAAAGAATTATAATAATATCTTTATTATTGCCTCTAGGGCATAATTCCAACAAGATGACCCCTCCCACAACAACGCATTTAACCGTATCTAAATGCCAAAATAGGCGTTGCTAACCCTTTTACCAACGGATAAAAATACGTTGCATTGTTGGGTGTTGCAAGGGTACAATGCAACACATATAGACCTATTGGTAACAAGTGGGACAAGCATTGCGGAGTAGCAACGATTCACGAGCAATGGTTGTATGCGTTGGTAGAGACATCCCACATATATGAGAATTTTCCTTTATTGTAAATATTATTGTATGGCTCAAATGGTCTGCTCGCACTATAAGATGCCAAGATGGTTGGATTTTTCCTTGCGAGAGAACATAATTTATATCAAGGCATACAAAGCACACGAAAAACTCGTAGAATATGAATGTTCAGGTGAGAACATAAAAGGTATTAAATATTTATTATTGGAACCACTATCTCATACAGGAAAATTGTCTGGAAAGTAAATCACTTTACAATCTTGCATCAGAATACGACATTGTACAAATTCCTACATATTATTTTTAATATTTTGGCTAGCTTCTTCAGCGCTTATATCTGAATATCTCAAGTCTTCATATGGGACCTTGTACCTGCAAATACAAACTTACATTTTTAGTATAAAAGCGGCAAAAACAGTGCGAAGGGGGTGAATTCTACTAAGTATACTTGCTTAAAATTTGGTACGTACACGCACCTGGTGGCATGCCAAAACTAAATCAGGACGTAAGAAGTTTTTTCTACCTTTTGCATTTGAAATACCTCATCAGCCCTCACAAGTCACAGTAGCTACCACAAAGATGAAAATACACGAGGAAATATGGAAAATAAATAGAGGAATCCATCTAACAGAAGACCAAATCCTTTCATTAACTAGCACCATGTATTGACAGAGCATTCGGATTTTGGGGTCTCACAGGGAATTCTAACATTTTCTTGTGTATAGTATTTTGGGGTAACGATACATCTTTACACGGCCACAAGCCCTCGCCGCTGACATTAGTCACTTTGCCTAATTCATATAAAACACGGAGTACTTGAAATTAGCAAAAGCAATTAAAACAAGGGATTTTGATGATATTATAGATCCAGAATACCTACCAACTCTGAACCACATGTATTACCACAGGCATGTATTATTTTGTCTTACCTTAACCTTCGGAATGCACCGCTATTCTTGACAGATACTCAGAGATTGATAGCACTGCGACAACAAAAAGATGACAACCTGAACTTTTGTCACGCAAGGCTATTCCTAGCAACAAAATCAGAGACCCTCACAGATCGCACGTGAATGAATAAAGAAGTAATGGGCAAATAACTCAATCTTGAATCCCATAGCACGTTGTCACCAATCACCATCACGGAATTTGTTCACATCAACGTACATCACCATCACAAAATCTTCACTATCGATATCCATCCACGCGAAAGGCTTCTCCGGGCGCCTGTGTTCTAGCCCCGATGAGAACCAGATGCAAATCGTGGCAGAATGAGATCGGGAAAGTTACTCGGCTAGGGATCCCTTGGCGCTCCCTGGACTTCCATGCTGCAATCCGGCCGCCGCTGATCACTGGAGAGGGAGGAATCACCAATAACCGTGTGATGCAATGGAGGAGAGAAGGAAGGCGGCTGAGTTAATTGGATAAAACTACCACAATTGGGGCTGTCAGGATGGGTCAGTACCACTTCCGGTAATTTTGGCATGTCAGTATCAATTTTGGGGTACAAGCGTTGCGAATCGGACTAATTCATGACTAAGAGCACTTTGACACGTTTTCTAACGACTCGGGCCCAGCTGTAAGTGCTGACTTGACGCCACGTGCCTAGGAGAAGCTGAGGTGGAAGTGGGCCCACCTGTCAGACATATCTTGTGTCATTTTTTATTTTTCTCTTCTATTTTACTATTTAATGCCAGTGGGTCCCACCCGTCAGCCTCACTAATTTTTTCCCACCCCTTCTTCTTCCTCCATCCTGTCAAGCCCGTGCCACCGCTCCCTGCTGCCGCTCACCGCCGGCCGCCGGCCGCCTGCTGCAGCCCCGCGCCTGCCGCTCGCCCTTCCCGCGTGCTGATGCTCGCCGCCGGCCGCTCGCCCTTCCCGCGTGCTGCCGTCCCGCGCCCGCGTGCTGATGCTCGCCGCCGGCCGCTCGCCCCACACTCTGCCGCCGGCCCCCACGCTCGGCCTCGCCCCGCGCTCTGCCGCCGTCCCCGCCCCTTGCTGTGCCGCTGGCCCCCACGCTCGGACCCGTCCCGCGCCTGCCTGCGCGCCCTCCTCCTTCCCGCAGATGCCTTTGGGAAACCACAACTCCTCCGGCAGCGTCGGTGTCACCTCAGGCTCAGGCAACAAGAGCAGCTCCGGCTTGGGCATCCCCTCCGGCATGGGAAGCTCGGGCGCCCGCAGCACCTCCGGTGGAGGCAGAGGGCCCGGCAGCTATCCTCGCTGACGTAAACGCGGCCGCTCTCCTCTAGCTCCATGGCGCCTACGGGGAATCGCGAGATCGGGGGCCGCGCGAGCCGCATCGCCGACGGGATCAGCAGGGGTAGCAGGTCCTCCACCGTCTCCACCCCGACCGCTGCGGCCGCGCGCTCCGCCTCCTCCGCGCTCATCATGAACCCTGGCTATTGTATCTAGAACCATCTGATTGGAGGAAGAAGAAGGTGGGTGGGGAAATACTAGTGAGGCTGACGGGTGGGACCCACTGGCAGTAAATAGTAAAATAGGAGGAAGAAAATAAAAAATGATATAAGTATGTCTAACAGGTGGGCCCTACTTCCACCTCAGCTTCTCCTAGGCACGTGGCGCCAAGTCAGCACTTACAGCTAGGCCCGAGCCGTCAGAAAACGTGTCAAAGTGCTCTTAGTCGTGAATTAGTCCGATTCGCAACGCTTGTACCCCAAAATTGGTACTAACATGCCAAAATTACCGGAAGTGGTACCGACCCGTCCCGACAGCCCCGATTGTGGTAGTTTTATCCAATTAACTCGAGGCGGCTAGGTATGGGGAGACGAGGAGTGGGAGGGTATGGTTAGCAGGCGTGCGTTTGTGGCCGGTGGGGTTAGAGAACTTAATAGTCCTTCTTAGTGGTCTAGGCTCTTTGTTTTTTCCCTTAATATACGTGGCAATTTTGTATAATGGACAATGATGTGGCCTCCAACGCATATAACTGTATCTAGGATGAAAATTTGCAACAAATATTTATAGCGTTGGAAGGTATACATAGCTATACAGGGGTTCTTCTTGTAGTGAAACATGCATAAGTAAACAGTAGGACAAGGGCTTATAAGAAAGAAGGTGGCTTGCCTGTGACCAGCGAGATATTCCTTGACTTCTTTAGAATACCAGAATACCGATAACAATAATACTAATAAGAATAATCCAATGCTTTCTTCTTCTTGGCGTCACAGAATCGCAACTATCTCCGTTATCGAGCATACATGCAAACAAAAATACCACATTTAATACAAGGCATACAAGCATACATTCATACAACAAGCAAAAGAGCAATACATGTTTATAAATCAGTAGGTGTTGAGAGGTTGGATTTAAAGCAAGTGGAAATGCTTGATGGGTATTTGAGGATTTTCTTAATGATTTTGGAGGCCAAAACTACTTATTAAAGGGTTTTTAAACCAAGGTCAAGTTCTGTATGATATAAATATGTAAAAATGATATAATAAGATAAGTATTGATAAAATTAAGGCTCCGTTTGGCAACAAAGTATTTTTGGAGTATTACGTGGATACCATGGTTTATAGAAAAAACATGGTTTCCAATACTTTAAGTCGTTTGGATGGAGAGAATACCACGGTTTAATATACTGAAGTATTCCCGAAAACGTAGTTTTTTTGCCGTTTTATAAAATCTGCTCGGGACCTCTTTTTTCTCTAAAACCGAGAAACTCTCGCCTATCGTGGACTCTATCCATCTCTCTTCCCGTCTTCTTCTCCACCGGCAGCAACGTCCGCAGCCATGGAGAAACCAAACTCGTCAAGCGAAAAAGGGTTACCAGGCGGAAAAGGTGAGTCCTCCGTTTTGATTTCGTTATGTATCACTCCTTGAACGATTTCTTCCTCGGTTGATTACAGCGGCGCTGCCATCTAGGGCACGCCTGATGCCCTCCCATGCCCACGCATGCTGGCATGTTCCTGATTAGGTCCCTCCGCTGGGCATCCAAGCCGTTCCCTAGCTCTTGCAGGTTGTCCCTTAAAGTTGTATGTATCAATTCCAAATTTGCAGATCTGTTTAGATCCATAGATTGTGTAGTGTATGCTAGAGCGTGGTTCTAGGAATAGATAGGGCTACCTTCTGGCCGGATAGTCCGGCACCATGGCAGCCGAATACATGCCACGCTCCAGATTGCCAACTGCTAGCTAGCTCTAGCCGTGATCCCACCCTATGGCATTATGGACTCTAGCCCTTGCATGCATGTATGAAAGAATCGCAATTGTTCAAGATATATTAATTAGCACATCTCAAGAAAGAGAGAAAGACGTGTCATGCGCGTGTAGTGAGACTGTCTACACTTTTGTGTCACACGATCAAATCTAAAGTCTTTTCCTCAAGTCTGCTTTTGATCAATATATAAGTGGATTATATTCATATCTTTATTTTCATTCTGACTGATGTTAAATTACACTTACTACAGATAAAAAAGGGAGAGCATCATGGACGAATGCTCAAACGTGTCATGCGCGAAGGAAGGATGGAATGCTATGACACAACGTTTAAATATGAAGCACCCTGGAGCTGATTTCACCAAGCAGCAGGTGAAAGATAGAGAACAAAGACTCAAGCAGGATCACAATGTGGTCAGGTCCATTTTAGAGAAGAGTGGTTTTGGTTGGGATCCTGAGAAGGGAGTGCCAACAGCACCAGACGAAAAATGGGATGAGTTGTCCAAAGCTCAGCGAAAGTGGAGATTCAAACCATTCCCACATTATGATGTTTTATATGAAATTTATGAAGGTTTGTTCTCTAAATAATATAAATAAAAATGGTCTTCTATGATGATACTTACAATTCACTTGCTTTCTACTCAGGTAAAATAGCATCAGGGAGGCGTTGCAAAAGGACAACAGATAATATTGATGAGAAGTACAATATACCTGATTATCCAGAGCATGGAAGCTATACAAATGAAGTTCTAAGGGATTCTGGGTTGGATTCACCTCAGCCAACACTATCAGCTCCAGGATCATCCATGCCTGAATATGACTGGAATAACAATATATATGGGGATGATGTTGATTTGTCATATGGTGGATATACAGAACCTGTTGGAAGTAATGGACAACAGTCTTCAGTAGTAGAAGACCATAGTTGTGTGGATTCACCTCGCAAGAAGAGGCTTCGGGATTCAAAGGGATCTGATGGAGGAAGTGAGAAAACTAAGGCTAAGAAAGGTAAAGATGCTATGTTAGAAAACTTGGTTTCTGTGAGGGAAGAAGAACTTAAGACTTATAAAGAAATGAAGACGAAGCAAATTGATAGCTACAAGGACATCAAGATGGCACAAATGGAAAGGAATGATCCAAAAAATGACCCCTATGGCATGCCCAACTGCATTCAGAAGCTAAAAACATTAGGACTCCCACCAAGTGAACAATATAAGGTGATCAACCATCTCAAAGAAGATATGCTGAACCGTCAAACATTCATGGAAGTGGAGGCTGATGTTCTTGCCGAGATTATCAAAGTAGTGGTACAAGCGCAAGTCTGAAGGTTTCCAAAGTACGACTTGATTTTTTTTAAATAATGGTACTGTTTGTGTTATACAGTCTATCATATCTCATGGAATCCTTGTCAAGTAGCTACTCACGTTTGTTTGATAGTCTATATTTTGCTTCTATGAACGCACTTTTTAGCACACTGATGTTGTAATATTTATTTTATTCATAATACTTCTGAGATACAAATAAGTTAATGGAAATAAGTGGAATTCTACAAAAAAATATGGAAAAATAAAAGTCATGCATCATTTCTTCTATTCCGTGTGAGATAGTTTTGATAGTCTTCCCACATTGCTGCAGCTATTTCATCCCGTTTTGCCCTGCCTACTGCTCGCCGCTCATTGAGAGAATGTATATCGCTCGTATATTGCTTATCTCCACTAGGAACATCAATTATTTTTGATGGGTCAATATCTGATTCAACTTGATCCATCCATGCTTCACCTCCCTCATTATTGCATATAAAATTATGAAGAACACAACATGCTATCGCAATTTCTGCTTGTGAGTCGATGGGGTATTGTGTAGCACACTTCAGCATTGGAAAACGCTTTTTCAAAACACCAATGATGCGCTCAACATGATTGCGAAGTTGTGCATGCCTCAAATTGAATAGCTCTTTAGGATTTTGTGGTCGTTGATGGCTTCTTCCTTGCTCTTGCAAATGGTACCTCACATTGCGATAAGGTGCGATGAAATTTGGTGTGTTCGCATAACCCGCATCCACCAAATAAAACTTCCCTTCAGGCACATAGAAATTGTTTTGAAGTGCATCTTGTAGCACTCGAGCATCAGAAGCCGAACCTTCCCATCCGGCACTGACATGAACAAAATGATTTTCAAAATCACATGCAACCATGACATTTTGTGACAATGTTCCTTTTCTATTACGATAAGGATCTTGCTCTTTCGGAGATAGACTAATCGGAATATGTGTCCCATCTATGGCTCCAATGCAATCCTAGAGAAAAGAAAAACGTATAGTAAGTAATATGTCTTAATCAGATGTATATATTACTATGATTAAAGGGACACAATAGAAATAATACCTTGAAATATGGCATAAATTTTGGGTTGCTTGCTACTTTGAAAGGAACATTAATTGGAGGTAGCCGTATTAAACTTGCTGAAAATTTCATGAGTGCATGCAACACAATATTGAAATAACGACTTATGGTCTCACCACTATGCTGAAATTGCCCTTGAAGTGTACGATTGCTCGCATTCTTCGATACATCATATAAGAATATTGCTACCTGTTCTTCCGCAGAGACAAAATCCGTATCTCTTAGACAACATCGCTCCCGAAGGCACTCGACTAGATTATGAAAGATATGCTTCTCCATACGGAAATCTCTTTTGCATCTCAAGTCATGACCATCTAGAACTTCTTTCACATACAGATCTCCCGTAAGGATGGAAGTATGAATACGAGCGCGATGGGTTGAGCTTCTATCGACATACAAATTTTTTATGATGGTCAATTCTTCATCTTCTCTTTGTTTACGCATCAAAAAGTTCCCCCACATTGTTGAAAATATTTGATTGGTAATAAACCACACCTGCTAACATGTTGCATATCATATCTCTTGTGTAAAAAAATCTCATATCACTTGAAAATATGTTTTTGATTAATTATATCGCAATAGAATCCGACATCTACCAAATGATAACTTTCGGATCCCAATCAAGAACAGGCAGCAAAGAACAAAAATATACACATACTTATAGTTGGCGGGCAGAATATACCTTCTCCTGCCGACGGCCACGCCGGCGAACTGGCAAGCCCCAGATGCCACAACGAGCGATGACGTTACAGATTGTATATATCTACCGTGAATATTACTAGTGGGTTTACGATGTATTTATAGGTGTGCTAGATGACGCATTCAATGCCAGACGCTCATGCAGCAGCCATGGACGTAAATATAGGGTCAAAATGCATCTGCATGCGGCAAGCGCTCGCATGCAACAGCCATGCGATCCGGTCAATATCTGCTGTGAAACCAGAGTTGCCAAACGCCTCTCTATTCTGCCAAAAACTGAAAAAATACTATGTTTTAGGAAACTGAGGTATTGGGTAGCCGGGCAACAAAATACTACGGTTTTAGAATAGTATGGTTTAGAAAAAACTGAGTAGCCAAACGGAGCCTAAACCAACAAAAGTGGTTTCACTATTTTATGAATTTCCCTTGATTTACTATGAATTTTCTAGTGATAAAACTCTAGTTTTAGGAAATAATTCACCAGAAATGTTCTGTAGGTCCAAAAATTATTTCCTTTGATGGTTAAGTAGGTTTTGATGGAATTATACACTGAGAGTTGGAACTACATTAAAATATTTACCATAATGCCCTCAGGAAATTCTAAAGGCAGTTATGGATGGTTTTTGTCTTTTTAACCAGAATTAATCTACAGGAGATTTTTATGTGATTCCAAGCAAAAAATGTTAGATATATTGAATACCTTTCTTTATAAATTGGAATCACTCTTTTTGGATTAACATAACTACTATAGTGGATTTATTGGTGAATTAACTATCCTAGAATTGTTTAATTCACAATAAATCAAAGAGAGCTCAACAAATACCAGGCTCCTAGGGTTTGGTATATGTTATGTTTTAAGAGCTATGAGAGTTGGAATTAGTTCAGTACCTATTATGGTTTGACCCAGAGAAATTCCTAATTGCAGAAATGGGCTATTATTGTTATTTTAACCAGGGGAAAACTAGGTAGCCATTTAGGGTAGGACAAGGGGACATGGAAGGTAACACCTATATCTTTCAGTACCCAGATGTTTCACTCCATTTGGAGGTGTAATATTCTCTATAGAAATTATTATGTTGTAGAGATAGGTCATGGTAGATTAATGTACAGAATAGATACATAAATTAAGCTGGACAACTTTTGGTGCTTCATGTTGAAGATTTGATATTATTTCCATTTTATTTAGGTTTTAAACCAACAGGGTAATCTCTGCTTAGAGCAAACTTTAATATAAAAATAAAAAGGTAGAGGGGCTCGCGGGCCAGATCTGGCCAGATCTGGGCCGCACAGTGCCAAATGGCCCATCCGGGACAGAGCCATGTGCGCGAGGCGCGTTCAAATTTTGGCCTGGCGAAGCCCAGTGGTCAGTTGCCGTGGTGGTGCGAAGGGGTACGGGACGTTGGGGACCGCCGGATCAAGTTACGACCGACGACCCTAGGTCGTCTTCCTTCTCTGACTCGAGCGCCAGAAGGGGAACCCTAGGTCGTGGTGGCGAGGTTCAGGGGACTCTCCAGGTGAAGGCAAGGCCACGAGGAGGCGTGGTGCTTCATGGTTGTTCCATCGAGGGGCGGCATGACGATGCTCGCTTCCGGGATGCAGTTCGCGTGATAAGGGCCGAGGCGAGCTCATCGGTGCAGGCCCGATCCAGTAGCAGGGGTGGTACTGAGCAAGAAAATAGGCATGCTTAGGTAGAGGGTGAGTAGGAGGTCGCAGAACAATGCCATGCAGGGAGAGGAAGGCATGGTGGATTGGGCTACAATTAGATCTTGTCCATGGCCAGGAGGCTCTTTCTCTTTCTCTCTCGCTAAACCAGAGCAAGGCGAAGGGAGTGGGGTGTGGGATAGGTGAGTGTGAGTGAGTGGGAGCAAATGAGTCAGAGAGGGGAGTGTTGTACGTGTTGGTTCCTTTATAAACCAAGGAGAGATGACTCATGGTGGACATGGCCTATGGAGGATTTAGGGCAGGTCCAGGGGCTTATCATTGGGTACCATGGGCGATGGAGAGGTCGTGTGTGGGCCCTAGAAGGGGCCGTTGCCTAGGGGTGGAGATATTTTGCAACACATGGTACAAGGTCCAAACATTTCTCTCCTCCTTCATGCACAAGAGACAAGAGGGAGGGGAGCTATAGTGCCATACGAGCAGAGTGGGTGTATGAGTGTTGTGGTGGTGGTTGGTGGAGGTTTGAGGGGACATATTTGAATGATTTCAAATATTGGGCAAATTGATGGTTATGAAGAAAGTCTAAGGAATTGTCTTTTACAAGGTGTGACAAGGGTACTGGTGTGTTGATAAAGTTAATACATAAACCTAGGAATTGTTTGGGATTTTTCAAAAGATTATTTGTCCACTTAAACTCATATATTCAAAAAGTGTAGAAATGGTTTATGGAAGCTCATTTGGTATTTTTACATTGGACAAGGTTGGTTTTTGATGTGATATGGTCCTAAATACCATATCACATATTGGGGAATTTTCTTGGAATTTATTTTGAAGGAAAAGTATTTTTAATCTATTATTTCTTTTTTATGCCATTCAAGAAAAAGGGGAAAAATAAATAATAAAGGATCTCAAAAATATTTATTTTTGAGGTGGGAAGATAGGATATGATATATAGGCCTCAAGTGTGCCTTGATTTGGCAAGGTACTTTGTAGAAAACAAACTTCCCTTTATAGGAGAAGTTTTGAGGATTTGGCCAAGGAGGGGAATTAAATGGTTTTAGGGCCCAAATAATTATGGAAATTATTTGGTAAATGTTTACATCCTAGGTAGATGATGTCCACTTGATGTATCCATTAGTAGAAACCTTGGGTTTGGCATATGGAATTTGGTTTTGAAGGAAAACATGGATTTGAGGATCTAGGGTACTAATGTTTTATACCACTTAAACCTTGTTGGATTAGTGAGATTACAGCTCACCTTGATGCAAGAGATGGATGGATAGACCAAGTTATATAGATGATCATGGCAACAATAGTTGTACTTGGCTGTATTTGAGGTGGCCTAGAAGTGATGGCAAACTTTGTTGAAAATAAGGCTGCCACAGCAGATGCATCATGAAGTCTCATAAACCATGTGGGTTTAAGAAGCACAAAGCTCCAATGGAAACAAGGGAAGTGTGGATTGATAGCCCATGGTTAGTATACCCTAACCATGCAAAGAGTTGGTCCAAAGTAGAAACATATGGATGTGAGCTTCAACCAAAGTAGGCATGATGATATGATTTGCAGAACAAATTATATTATTGACTACAAAACCATCATGGATGAGTGGGAAGAGTTTAGAAAAGGGAAAGAGTGGTCTTTGGTAATAATAATGAGGTACTACAAGATGGTTCAAGTACATTTTTATAAATGCTCACTGATTAGGGTAGGTGGAGTTCCAAATATTGAATCTAGTTAAGGATTTCAGACTTAGCCAAATTTGGCAGATTTGTGGATTTGGACTAGTATGGGAGAGGAAAACATTTGGGGAGGATGACATGGCCAAATATTATCATCAAGTGGATGATATGGAAGTATAGCTTGTGTAGAGAGATTCATGCTTGTATTTGGTCTTTGATGAGTTGGATGCTAAAAGAAATGGGTTAGCTCAGGCGGCTTGATTTAGATAGGTGATCTCAACTAATGGTTTGATCCCAAAGGATGAGATCCTAGATTGGCTCATGCTACTTCCTAAGCCGACAAGCCATCACTCATAGCAGATCAAAGCAATTCATCAAACAACAGATCAAGGCAATTCATCTTCTCAAAAATATCCAACTACTACTAGGGTTACCGTCAAGCCTATCTTGAGGTAAGGAGGGTATTTTGAATATGTTGTGTTTTGAAGTAAGACAAGGACCTCTTGGTATTTCTACCAAGATTGGAATGAAAAGGTTTTAGGAAAAGGTTTTGGAAAACCTAGGGACAAGAGTAGTTGAAAGTTCTATCTTGAAAACATAAGGAGATTATATATAGGTCTCCATAGTTTTGTTAATAGAAGCTAGTAACATATTAGGTTGTTTCAAAGTCATCCTGGCTCAAGTTTGAAATGCCCGAACATTTGAGAATAAAGAGGATGAGCCAAGCCATCTCTTTTGAAAAGTAGCTTTTGTCAACTGAGGTTGAGGTGAGAAGTATATTATCTAATACACAATCAAATGTAGGAACACCAGCAAACAAGTAAGAAAAAATTGCAACACTTAACTGGAAAACGTTTTTGTTCCCCCTGATTTTTTCCTTTTTCACAACAAATCAGGGTTGCTAAAATTGGGATGTTACAGTTCCGAGGATATAGGCCGCCTCCACCGCCGGACGAGCTGAGCAGCATAGAGGTTCGAAGACCTGTTATTGTGGAGCAATCCCATGGTTTGGACTCTGATACTACTTAGGTTGCTCCTACTGCTCATACTATCACTGAGGCTACTCGAGCTACCAATGATATTGTAATCGAACCTCTCAGTGGTTTCAGTCCTATGGAACCTGATGATGGCAAGGTAAACGTTTGTATCGGTGTCAAGAAGTTCATTGCAAAATTAGATGATGGCACAGAAAATTTTGTCGAGGACATTGATGTACTCGTTGGCACATACGATCCTGAAGTGGTACAGGTATCTGACTTGATAGCAGCGTTATGTGAGAAGGTGGCGTGGGGGTCCTCCCAGGAAGAACATTTGGCATATTTTTCTTACAATATCCAAAATCCTATACCAGTGAAAGTTGGCAGTGATTTACGCATTGGTGCAAACAATTGGATAGGAATTGGAGTTCAACAATGGTCAAGATGGACTTGTAGAAAACATGATTGACCTGATCGATGGCCTCGCTCGTGGTTGTGTGAGTGACAGTAGCTTCAAATAGAGGAGATACTTATAGAGGAGCATCATAAAGAGGACCAGGAAGAGTATCCCTATAAAGAGCACCCCAAAGAAGGACATCACCAAGCAGACCACGCCAGAGAAGAGGACACCCAAGAGTTGCATGAAAAAAGGCACCACGCCGTAGAGTACACCCCCGAGATACAGTCATAATGAAACACCGAACAGTAGCAACAACAAATATAAGAGGGCCAGCATGGTGGTGAACGAGGTAGTGACACACCTAGGAGCAGCAGCAAAAAAGCTAAAGTGGCTTGCACGGAGGATACCACACCCAATAGTGGTAGCAAAAATGCTACCTTGAAGAGGAACACACCACAGAGGTCCGACAATAATGCCGGCTCGAAGAAGAATACACCCAATAGTGGCAGCAAAAGGGCTAATTCAAAGAGGAACATGCCGAAGAGGTCAGGAAATGATGCCAACATGCAAGATCCAACACCCGTGAGGGGAAGCAGGAAGGGATCACACCCATGAGTAGCAGCAAAATGGCTAGTTCACTAAGGAACGCAATGCAGAGGTAAAGCCCTAATGGGGCTACTATCATGAATGATACCATCAGGGAGGAGGATGTACACAAGAAGAGCAAGAGGGTTCTGTACAGTCGAGATGAAATATAATCTGATTACTCTTTGTCTGATGACAAACATGTGACGCATGACAGTGTAAGACTACCCCCTGTGGTTGCAGCAGCACCAACAGAGCGTCTGGGAGAAAGCAGAGTTGTCGGGGAGGTAGATTGGGCAATGTTCCGGTCCATGTAGGTGCAAATGATGGTGCAGCCCCACCCCTAGGAGTCAAAACGATGTGTGCAGTACTAGTCATTGGTGAGGATGGTGAAGATTCTGAATCAGATGTAGAAGATGACATTGTCGAGGATCAAGAACATGGTGATGATGAGATAGACGAGACACTTAAGGATGGGGCTAGCATTCCAGTTGATGACTTGGGTCCCAACATAGAAGAAATTACATGACCACAAGGATCCTATAATTTGAGTTGACACCGAGTTCAGCAGCATGCATGAGTTCAGGATGTCATTCCTGCATTTTTGTATCAAGGAGGAGTTCGATGTTCATAGACTGAAGAACACTGGCCATATGTATGATGTTGTTTGCAGGTTAAAGTTGAAGAGTAGAAATGTGGTGATACCTTGTCCATGGAGGATCGCATCTAGAGCCTTAACCGCGTCAAAGGCAATTAGGGTATTCGGGTAATGAATGGAGCAAACCATTTGAATTTTGTAATTTTTCACTCTGTAACTATAGTTGATGTGCAAGATTTATATGGAAACTCCACCTATGCTGTAAATGAATCTGTGTTGCATGTGAAGAAATTGGGTCCTTCCCACATGTGTGCGATAGGGAGCATGCTGAAATCCTCAATTGCCATTACGGAGTGGGTGACTTTACAAGTTATGTACATACTAAAGGACAATCCTAAGGAGATCACAAAGAATATTCAGAATAAACTCGTTGCTAAGAACACCATTATCCTACTGTATTACACGGTTTGGAAAGGTAAAAAGAAAGCTCTGAAAAACTTGCATGGGGATTGAACTAATAGCTTCAGGATGCTGTACATCTTCAAGGCTGAGGTACATGCTAGGTGTCCAGGGGGTGTTGTGGAGATCGACACTAAATCGGAAGGTGGTAAAATTTATTTCAATAGAGTTTTCATGGCGCTTAAACCTTCCATTCAGGGATTCAACGACGGCTGTAGGCCATATATGATTGTAGACAGTATTGTCCTAATTGGCAAATGGAAAGGCTGCCTGGCATATGCGATAGCACTACATGGTCACAAGTAGATGTTCCCAATGGCATTCAGACTATTCGATACAGAGACAGAGGAAAACTGGGTTTGGTTTATGAGGCAGCTCAAGAGATCAATAGGACACATGGATCCATTGGCTATATCCACAAATGCATGCAAAGGGATGACGAATGCAGGGAAGGAGGTGTTCCCGCGAGCTGAGGGTAGAGAATGTCATGCCCACCTAATGCCTAACCTATACAGGCACTATGCAGGAAGCGCATTTGGTTACATGTTTGCTGCTGCTAGATCTTATAGAGTTGGATGCTACGAATATTTCATGAGCAACATTTTTACGTAAGCCCCAGATCTTCCGCAATACTTGGCCGCAATCGTTCACAGCTATGGAAGAGGGGTATTTTCAACCCTGGCATCAAATTTTATTACATAAACAACTACCTAGCGGAATGCCTGAATAACTGGGTGAAGGACATAAAAGTCCGTCATGTTCATATGTTGATGGATGGCCTACAAGGTATGATCATGAAGATATTATATATAAGGAGAGATATTGTTTGGAGATTTAGAGGCCATATGCTACCGCCTGTTATACAACAACTGCATAAGATAAGCTGATGACTTGGTCATCTTAGGGTTCTCCCGTCAAACAGTAGCAGTTGTGAGGTGGTGGATATGTCCAAAAATGGCCACAGGGATGTTGTGAACATCGTTCGGCGAGAATGAACCTGCTTAGAGTGGCAGCATACCGGGAAACCATGCGACCAAGCATTGGTCTTCTTGGTGAATAAAATAACTCTACCACATTTGGATCAATATTTGTCTGACTACTTCTCTTTAGAAAATTCAAAGTTATGTATGCTCGTTCCGTCGAGCCCTGTATAGACCCATCTCAGTGGCCTCAAGTCCAATTGAGTTTTGATCTGTGCCAGACAGTAACAAAAAGGGGCAGAGAAAGACCACATGTGAAGAGGTTTAAGAATTTTTTGGAGAGGGAGGGTTCGACTTTTAGTGGTAGCAAGAAGGGCAAAAACCGATGCAAGACCTGCCATCTTATAGGCCATAGAGCAGCGGGGTGTCCTCTTAATGCTCCCAAACCTAGGTATGAGATGGTATCGTATACAAAGATTTTTGGTTGTACTCTGTAGATATTAGGTACTTATGAAATGAATATGCCCGAGAGGCAATAATAAAGTGGTTATTATCTTATTCCATGTTTATGATAAATGTTTATTTCTCATGCTATAATTGTGTTAGCCGGAAACATTAATACATGTGTGATTTATAAACAAAAGAAAAGGTATCTAGTAATGCCTCTCTTCATACTAGCTTGTTGATTAACTAATGATCAAGGTTTCCTAATCATGAACATTAGATGTTGTTAATAACATGGTCATATCATTGGAGAATGATATGATGAACATTGTATGTTGTTAATTGCCGGGAGCACCACGCCCGCTCCCGAGCTTTAGGTTTGCTAGGGGAACCTCCACTCACACCTGGGCTTTTAGGTTTGCCAGGAGCACCATGCACGCTCCCGGGCTTTAGGTTTGCCGGGGGAACCTCCACTGACACCCGGGCTTTTAGGTTTGCCGGGAGCACCACGCACACTCCCGGGATTTTTTAGATGGTAGGGTGGATGCAAGAAGTTTTTATATTACGTGGAGATCCACCAGTACTAGAATCGGGGCGAAAGGTTGGTCCGAATCAGACAAAGGATCAGGGTGAGTCACAGAGAAAGCGGTGGCTGCCAGTTTGAATAGTTGTTCAGAGCAGAACATAGCGTCCCTGATATTACCTTTGATGGTCAAGGTCCCCCACGAGGAGGGAAGCTTGAGCAAGTTGTAGGCATGGTGGGAAACCACCATGAACTTTGCCAAAGCATGCCACCCTATGATGTCGTTATACAGGAGGGAAATATCAGCAACATCGAAAATGATGTTATTAGTGTGATAGTTGTCTTGAGTGCCGAATGTGACTGGCAACTCAATCTTACCCCAAGGCTGGGTAGCTCCAGGGCTTATGCGTAGAAAAGACCCGTAGGGGATAATTGATTTTCTATGATCTGGAGCTTATCTAGCAGCTTTGCTGAGAGGATGTTGAGGCCAGCCCCTCCATCCACCAGCATCTTGGTAATCCTGATGTTCTTTATGATGGGGGGTGACCACCAGGGGTAGCGTGCCGACCCCGGTGATGCGGTCCAGGTGATATCCCGCATAAAAAGTAATCGCTAGATGAGACCACCAAAGCGACTGTTGTGCCTATGGACTAGGCTATACAACACAAAGTTCAGGGAGAAATGCTTAAACTCCCCATGGGAAGTCCTAGCGTAGGCTACTCAGTGTGCGCACACACAGTCCTGCACTTGTGGGTACTGCATGCACCCATCATCGTCGCCGTCTTGGTTGTCGGCAGGATTGCCGCACGGTTGAGGGGCTATGTTGTCGCGCCCTCCTCCACACCCCACTCTTTCTCCACCACCTCCTGGTGCGGTGCCCATGTTGCCCCCATGACCTTCGTGGGAGCACCTGGGCCAGGATGAGCTGTGCAATCCTTTGCATGATGGCCATCCTTGTTATAGTGGCAATAGTTCCTGAAGGAACCGTTAGCCCCTTGATCATTGATGCGCCTCTTCCGCCCCTCGGCATAACCAAGGATGGAGCGACAGTTATGAGCGTCATGCTCGTCGGACTTGTGCACGGGGAACCACTTCCCCATGGTAGGCTTGGCAGCCACCACTTCTTCCTCCGGCTTGGTATTCTTTTCGGCCCCGGCTGGAGAATTAGGCTCTGTAGCCAAAGCCTGTCGAAGGCCCCACTTACGTGAGATACTCTTCTTGGCAGTAGTGCTTCATGGTTTTGCCACTCTAGTGACTTCCCGGGTAGCGTCCTTCCTCTGCTAAGGAGCAGAGGTCAGCCAACGCCCACAACTCGTGAGTAGTGTACAATGGCATTGTATAACAATTTTGAAAAGGGATGTAGCGCAGCTCACATGGGGGTAGGGGACAGGAAGACAGCTCTTAGGTCATATAGGGGCATCAACGGAGAAGAACCGGCTCTGGGAGGAGGTGTCCTGGCCCAGGTGGGCGGCACAGACTAAGCAATCCAAGCGATAACGAGAACTAAGTATGGACGCGTTTCACTAGTCCATTCCGCCAGTCACAGGGGCGTGAGCACCAATGAATAAGGGAGCCGTTCACTAACGTTCTTGACGGGGTGCATGTTGAGCTCTTCACGCATCTTGTTGTCGCGTATGTTCATCATGAATGCTCCAATAATGGCAGCGGCCTCCGCCTCAGATATAGTGTGCACGATCTGTGAGAATCACATCATGAAGTCTCGTAGCCGTTCGCCATGCCCCTGGACCACTGTGTGGAGCTGAAGGAGTGTTCCCGGGCGCTTGAAGGCTCCCTGGAACGCGCTCACAAAGCGGGTACACAGTTTGGCCAAGGAGGGGATGCAATTCTTGGGTAGGTGCATGAGCCAGGACAAGGCCATTCCCTTAAGGGCCATTGGAAACCGATTGGCCATGACCTCATCAGCACCCGCGGCCACATTTGCGGTGGAGTAGATGGCCAGAAACTCCTTCAGATTGGTGTTATCTTCTAACTTGACGGGGAATATGGGACAAAATTTTGGCGGCCACACCACCTACCGCAAGGCAGGGGAAAGGCGTGGGAGCCGCTTCTGTATCCAAAGCCATGCTCCCATGCCGTGTTGAGGTCCAGCTGGGAACGTGCGCGAGAAGTATCCTAGTGGAGCCTGATAAGCTCCAGCTATGCGTCGAGGTCCTCTCTCCATGCCTTGTACTCCACCTTCCCAAGAGCTGGTGGGTGCCGAACTATGGCCCGGGCAGTAGAGATTTCTTCGCCCATAGTTCAGTTCCCAGAGAGATGAGACTGGGGTTGGCAGCTAGTACTTGGTGCGTTGAGGCGAGACCCGGCACAAGCTGGTATTGCCATGTGCTGGGTCGACGCTTGATTCTCCGGTTTGGGGTCGGCTCATCTGGCCCCGACCGACGCGACTCCTTCTGGAAAGTGTCCTACCTCGGTGGCGTCTCCTATGCCACCGGGGAGAACCGCTCTGCCGGCGGCGCCTCCTGCATCATCGACGAAGGGATCCTCGAGCACGATGCCTCCTGCGTCTCTTGGTGATTGACATGGTTATACCCTACGGGTACATGACCTTAGCATACCTAGTCCAGCCCAGGGAAGGCCCACGAGAACATGTGCCAGCCCATGAAGACTTTCTGGTGGCCAGGGCCCATGACGCCTTCGGATCCATGGAAAGCAAGACTAGAGTAGATAGAAAATTCAAAGGGGTAAACCCTAAAACCTGTAACCGACTCGATCTGTGCCTGGGACTTTCCTATCTCTATATAAAGGCCAGGAGGGCACGACGAGGAGGCTCTCTGACAATCTCTCGCACACCACCGCATACACACCTCCATGCCAGATTGCATCTGCACACCCCTGTACTTTCGGTTCCGCCATAATCTAGAGCAGACAAGCAGGAGTAGGGTTTTCCCTCCAGGGGCCTGAACCTGGGTAAAACTCGTGTCCCCGTGTTGCTTGTTTGCTAACCGTTCCGCGATCTCCAGCATCCCCATCTTCTCCAAAACCCAAGCTCATAACAATGGGCATTGACGAGATTAAACCTCGTCAATTGGCGTTGTCTGTGGGAACTGGGGGCGCTGATTGTGCGATAGTGATGGTCCCAACCAAAGAGATCTACAACTCCGCGGCGACGGAGAGTCATCTCCTCTTTGGCGCCTTTGACTTCACCGCCCACTCGCCAGCCACCCTGAAGGACATCGAGCCCGTTGGCGACGGACTCGAGATCCTGTTCGGGAGCCTCTGCTTCCAGGTGGGGTAGACCGGCACTCTCCGCCTCCCAGAGCGGGTGCCCTGCCATCGATCAGGCCTGCTTCGTGGGATCCACACCCCATGCTACGCACATCACCATCGACAGATGAGTCCTATGACAGCAACAGCTGCAACTCAGATCTGTGCGATCTACCATCGGATGAAGGGACCTACGGTTCCGGATCCGAAAGCTGCGGCAGCGGCAATCCAATCTAAGAGCGCTACCAGTGTGCCGCAGTCATCCAGAGTGACGTGGATCAGGAGCACAACCCGCCACCCAACCCGCAGGGTAGAAACGGCGGGAATAGAAGAAGCCAATCCCCCTCCCAACGGGAACGACACTGATCGGGTCATCCACCTCAGCGAGGAAGGATGGGATCAAGCACACGAAGCCGTAGCAGGAAATAATATCCTGCCCGCAGATGCCTCACGAGACCTGCTGATGGCATACCACATGCTCCTAATCGAGGAGCACAAGAAGCAAGTGAAGATGCAAGAGGTTCTTGACAAGCGCAAGCAAGCAGCCTCAGAGTCCAGTGCGCGGCGAGCTGGCTCTCCACCATGGGCATCGGCTCCAGCTCGCACGGAAACCATGGCAACAAGCACCGTTCTCGCACGGAGAATATGGATCCCAAGGCACGTCGCGAGGTGACTCGAGCCCTCAACGCGTCCTTCATGGAGATGGATGCCGACGGCAACGTCATCCCGAAGACGCCGCAAGCTGCGATCATGGCAGCCACCGCGTACCTTGCGTCCTATCCACCTCCGGAGGGGGACCCGAAAAGGGTCATGCACAAGTCCGTGCTTACCGGACTCGGACTCGTTGGAGCCGCGCTCCACGGAGAAGCTCCTGCGGGGCCAAAGAAGAAGGCTGCAGTCAGGTTCAACCGCAGCCCCACGCCCTCATCCGAGGACGAAGAGCACGACCTTCCTCGAAGGCACAAGAGCTCGCTCCGTCACAGCCGCGACTACGACGCTCGAAGTAAGCTAACCCAGCGCAAGATCGACAAAGCGCGCGCTAAGTGCGTATGCTCGTCCGAATCCGAAGAGGATGATGATGAAGGAGAACTCTGCGGAGACCGATGCTTCAGCAGATCCGTTCGGCGGACGCGGATGCCGCGGAACTTCAAGCTTCCTTCGGACACTCCG
Organism: Avena atlantica; assembly: GCA_910589765.1. Taxonomy (NCBI): domain Eukaryota; kingdom Viridiplantae; phylum Streptophyta; class Magnoliopsida; order Poales; family Poaceae; genus Avena; species Avena atlantica. The sequence goes on along the minus strand of OU342739.1, from coordinate 487,561,433 downwards.
AAGTTCGACGATACACAGGACCCCAAGGCGTGGCTCAGCGACCACCTGTCGTCCGTCAAGCTACACGGCGGGAACAAGGAAACCGCCATGCAATGCCATCAGCTGCAGCTGACAGGCGCAGCCCGGATCTGGCTCAGCAGCCTATCCTCGGGATCCATCCGAAGCTGGGAGGAGCTGGCGTACAGTTTCATCCGAAACTTCAAGGGCACCAGCAAGAGGCCTCCCTCGATCGAGGAGCTGCGGGCCTGCACCCAACGAACGGGCGAATCCATTCGCTCGTACATACTGCGCTGGTCCAACACCAAGAACTCCACGGCGCACATCTCTGAGGAGAGAGCTATCGATGCCTTCAAGGACGGCGTCAAATGCTAGGACTTCAAAGAAGAGCTTGGGCGCGTCAAGCCCAAGACACTCGACCACCTCATGGACATCGCCAATAGGTGGATTGACGGCGAGGACTCCGTCCACCGAGCGGACTCGGAGGAGGAAGACGACTACGGCCGGCGACGTGAACGCCGTAGCAAGAGAAGATCGCGCGTCTACGACGATCGCGATGGACCCGACATGGTCGCGGCTGGATACGCCGACCGCCGCAGCGACGACAACCGCAGCAACGGCGGATACCGTGGAAGCAACTTCTGCGACGGAGGACGCTCAACGCAGTCATGGCAACGCCGTGGCCGTGAGGATGGACCCTCAGCATACGAGAAACTGTCGGGTCCATGCACCATCCACTTCTACGTCGACAGGCAGGATGGTAAAAAGAAGGCAAGCCACATGCTCAAAGACTGCCGCGAGTTCCAGAAACTCAGCGAGAGCATGGCTCAGATGAGGCAGCAAGCCCCGAACCCTGGATATGGGTACGCACCCACACCAGGCGAGATCGCACATGGAGCTCCTCCACCACCACCCGCGGGACCTCCAAACCACCCAATCGCACCCGTGTAGAATAACGGTGGGCACGGGTACCCCGCGTCGAAAGGATCACTGATGATACAAAAAGGACGCCAAACAAACAGGGTACAGAAGAAAATCACCCGTCAGATCAACCTGGCTGTGACCGCTCCACCTGCCATCCCTGAGTACCTCAGCGGATCGGATTCCTGCATCACGTTCAGCCGTTCGGATCACCCTTGCCAAGTCCCTCGCCCAGGTCATGCTGCCCTGGTGCTTGAGGCACAGATCGGAGGGTTCGACATGAGCCGCGTCTTCATGGACGGCGGCAGCGGCATCAATCTGATGTTCGCCAGTACCTTAGCAGCAATGCGGATCCCGCTATGCAGACTGGAACAATCCGACACAACGTTCCATGACATCGTCCCAGGGAAGGGCATATTCCCCCTGGGAAAGATATGGCTCGACGTCATCTTTGGCAAGCCCGACAACTTTCGATGCGAGTGACTCGAGTTCGAAGTGGTGGACTGGCCATCACAATACCACGCCATCCTCGGACATGTAGCATTCACACGATTCTTGGCAGTACCGCACTATGCGTACCTGCTACTCAAGATGCCAGGACCCAGGGGCGTCATCACGGTCCACGGGAGCTTCACCCGTTCGGACCACTGCGACAGGGACTTCAACAGACTCTCCCAGTCATTCGGCATGCAGGAGGAGCTCGTAAGGCTCCGCAAGGTGACGGACAACGGGGCACCCCCAGTCGCAAGACAGAACGCACCAGACATGTCCTTCGACTCCACCGTCAACACAAATAAGGTGCAGGTCCATCCGACGGATGCCTCCAAGACGGCGCTGATCGCCAATGACCTCCGCTCCGCATAGGAAAGCGCGCTCGTCGAATTCCTCCGTGAGCGCTGGGAAATCTTCGCCTGGTGTCCTGCGGACATGCCAGGAGTTCCCAGGGAATTCGCCGAGCACGCACTCAACGCCTTTCCAGACGCCAAGCCCATCAAACAGTCCATCTGACGACTGTCCGAACCACGGGTCGAAGCAATCGGAGTCGAAGTCAACAGACTACTCGATGCAAACTTCATCAGGGAGATCAAGGAGAGCGAGTGGCTCGCCAACATCATGATGGTCCCCAAAAAGGACACGGACATCCTACAGATGTGCGTGGACTTCACATTGCTGATCAAGCACTGCCCGAAGGATCACTTCCCTCTCCCTCGGATCGGTCAGATCATCGACTCGACAGCAGGATGCGAAAACTATCCTTCCTCTATGCCTACTCAGGCTACAACCAGATCCGACTAAAGGTCGAAGATCAGGAGAAAACGACGTTCATCACACTGTTCAGAGTGTTTTGCTACAACACAATGCCCTTTGGGCTGAAGAACGTAGGCGCCACGTACCAACGATGCATGCAGGCATGCCTGAAGGACCAGATCGGCCGCAACATCCAAGTCTATGTCGACGACATAGTCATCAAAACAAGGGAGGCCAAGACGCTCATCGACGATCTCCGCGAGACGTTCGATAACCTCGATTGATACAAGATCAAGTTAAACCCAGAAAAATGCGCCTTTGGCGTCCCATCTGGTCAGCTGCTAGGCTACTTCATCTCCCAGCGAGGGATCGAGGCGAACCCGAAGAAAATCCGGGCCATAATGGCCATGGAGAAGCCGAAGAACCTCAAGGGCATACATCAGCTTGCCGGGCGAGTCGCGGCATTAGAAGGTTCATCAGCCGCATGGGCGAAAAATCCCTGCCGTTCTATCAGCTACTGCGCAAGGCAGACAAATTCGAGTGGACGCCCGAGGCGGACGATGCATTCGAAGATCTAAAACGGCTGCTCTCTACCTCGCCCGTCTTGGTCACGCCAAAGGAGCCCGAGCCTTTGCTGCTATACATAGCAGCCACACACCAGGTGGTAAGCACCGTACTGGTGGTCGAGCGACCCGAAGAAGGCAAGACCCATGGGGTCCAACGCCCAATATACTACCTCAGCGAGGTACTAACACCGATAAAACAGAGGTACCCTCACTACCAGAAACTCGCATACGGTATGTTCATGACGGCTCGTCGGCTGAGCCACTACTTACAGGAACATCAGGTGATGGTCGTCAATGAGGCACCCCTGAACAGCATCCTGAACAACCCGGAGGCCACATGACGCGTGGCCCTGTGGGGCATCAAGCTGTCACCTCTAGACATTGTCTACGAGAAGCGCCACGCGATCAAGTCCCAGGTCCTTCCATACTTCCTCGTCCATTGGATGGAACTACAGCTGCCAGACACGCCGGACATGACACAGTCATGGACGATGCATTTCGATGGCTCCAAGCGCGAAGCCGAAGCAGGAGCCGGGGTCATACTGACCTCCCCGCAGGGTGACAAAATGAAGTACGTCTTCCGGATGAAATTTCAAGCTTCCAACAACGAGGCCGAATACGAAGCCCTCATCCACGGTATGAGGATGGCCAAGATCTGCGGCGCAACGCGCCTGGTCATCTACGGAGACTCAAACCTCGTTGTTCAGCAGACGATGAATGAGTGCGACGCACACACCGCCAACATGATCGCGTACCGCGCACTCTACAACACACTCGAAGGAGACTTCGACGACTGCGAGCTTTGGCATGTTGGGAGAGAAAGCAATGAAGAGGCCGACAGACTCGCCAACATCGGCTCCACCTGCGCACGGGTGCCACCAGGTGTGTTCCTCGAACAGATCTGCGTGCCATCCATCAAGCGGAAATTCCCAAAGGGATTACCCGAAGAGGCAGAGCACTCGGGGGCTGCGCTACCCGAAGGATAGGAATGACCCGAAAAGCTTGACATAGAAGTCGCAGCGGTCAACCTAATGCAGGTCATGGCAGTCGAAGAAACTTGGACACGGCCATACCTCAGGTACCTGATAGACGGCGAACTGCCTGATAGCCCGATAGATGCCCGGCGCATATCTCGCCGGTCCAAGGCCTTCACCATCATCAATGGCGAGCTGTACAAATGCAACATTTCGAGTGTACTCCAAAGGTGCGTCACCATCGGTGATGGCAAAACCATTCTCCAAGACATCCACGAGGGCATCTGCGGCCATCATGCGGGCAGCCGCGCCCTTGTCGCCAAAGCTCCACAAGCCGGATTGTACTGGCCAACGGCCATGAACGACGCCAAGGACATCGTCCGATGATGCAATGGGTGCCAGAGGTTCGCCGACAAACCGCACGCACCCGGATCGGAGCTTAGGACCATACCTCTGGCCTGGCCTTTCGCCCAATGGGGGCTCGATATGATTGGCAAACTGCCAAGGTCCTCGAAAGGAGGTCACGTCTACCTCCTGGTCGCAGTCGAAAAATTCACCAAGTGGATTGAGGCCATGCCCGTCACTAACCAAAAGGGCAAAACTGCCGTCAAGTTCTTCGAATCCATTGTCTACAGGTTCGGCGTGCCGCACATCATCATCACCGACAATGGGTCGAACTTCATCTCCAAAGAATTCCAAGACTTCTGCGAATACCTCGGAATCAACATCACATATGCCTCCGTGGCGCACCCGCAAACAAACGGGCAGGTCGAAAAGGCCAACGCACCCGACTGCGCACCTAACTCACATGCTGCCCTGGTGTCTCTTGTTCGGCAGCGCACCCGACTGCGTGTTCGCCCTCCTCAACCGCGGGATGCGGTGGTGACTATGGTGGCGGTGGCACTGCGGGCTTGGCCCTATATGCAGGTCCGCACCCGTAGCGGTAACTGCGCGCTATGCATGAGGCTCGGCATCCAAGCCCCTAGTCGTGGGAAGAGCATGGGAGCGAGTCCGTGTAGCGGGTGAGTCAACCGTGGAAAGTCCGTCCCCGGCGCCAGCACCTCTCCTTGGTGCCATGGCTGGTGATGATGCGGTCGATGTCGATGAAGACGATGATGATGACGAAGCTCACGGATCTGTCAATGCTGAAGTTCATTTTTGAAGCCGAAAACGCGAGCGCCCCCCTAACTGGCGCGCCAGATGTCGCGTCTCGCCAACACAGACATCGAGGATGCTAAACACTCCCTATTTGTTTGGTAGTGGGAACGAAGGCGTTTCGACCTCAACGTCGACGAAGGACCCTATTGATTCCAGCACACAGCACACACAAAGCACACACGGTCATTTTTACCCAGGTACGGGCCGCCCTTCGGCTAATAACCCTACGTCCTGCTTTGGTGGATTATCTGGGTGGATCAAAGTACAAGATGGTGATCTCTCTCGTGCCAGGGAGCCGCTTTCTATCTTAGCGTCTACACTCCCCGGGCTTCCTCTTTCTTTCTCTTCTCACTCTCTCTATGTCCTTTCTTCCTCCTCTCCGGCGGGGAGAAAGGTTCTCCCTATATCTAGCAAACCCTAGCTCTCTTCTTGGTCGAAGAGTCTCTCCTAGTCTCACCTGAAATCAACCCTACTTGAAATTAACCACCCCTCTCTATAAATGGCCAAGTACCTCCTTTTATACTCCAAGGGGTCACTACAAAGGCCAGTGTGGAACACCTCCAAGGGCGTTCCCGGGCACAATCGCGGTGTGACACGCGGTCTCGAGGAAGGTGGGCAGCGCCTGTGGTCAATAGATGGCCAGGCGTGGTGCACAGGTGCCCTTGATGGCTGGGTGACAGATCAGGCTCCGAGCTATCACTCATGTCGGTGACGCACAACAGTGGGCTGCAGCGCCATGATGATGCCCGGCAGCACTGGCGCGTCACCAATTCCCAAGGCTTAGTCTGACGTGTCTTGTCAGGCTCAATTGACTCTGGCTCCCAGGGCGCGCCTGGCCCAGGAGAAGTGCTCCCATGGTCCTTCCAGGGCACATTCGAGGCCACTCCTTAGCCTTGCTGCCCTTGATCGGTCCCCTTTCCTCCTTCCGGGGCAGCCCCCAGAAGGAGTGGTTGGACCGCCTCGCCTATGTCGTTGTCTTTTCCTCCTTGTCCGCGCCCGGCTGGCAGACCAAAGCTCGTCTTCTAGTGTCTATCTTGCCCATAGTTACCTACACCACAGCTGACACTTAGTCTTCATAGACTTCATCACACCAAAAACATACTTGTGTCGAGCACACGGTGCTCGTATCTTGGCGACGTCCTTGTCGGCCAGGCAACTCGTCTACTGAGTCGCTGACCAGTGGATCCTGTCCCACGCGCTATGGCGTAATGCAAAGGACCCCCGATCCCATTACTTCGACACAACACTTCCAAATGATACAAATGCGTCCTCAAACTGCATGTGTATGAAGCTGGCCATGGGTTGTCAGTATACTTTACCCTCGAATTTCTTTGTAAAATTCTTCACTAAGTGTTGCATACATTCCTTATGCTCCACTCTGGGGAATACTGCTTCTACAACTTTCTCCAAACCTTTGCAAGCGTCTATCTGGATAGTAAGTACTGGTGGATGACCTGTAAGGTTGTGCAAATTCTCCAGAAACCAAGTCCAACTTTCCTCTGAATCAATCGCCAAAACTCTATAAGCAACATGGAACATCCAATTTGTGGCCATCAACTGCAGTAGAAGCTACTAACTGTCCTTTAAATCTGCTATGAAGAGTTGTTGCATCCACAGACAAATAAGGCCTGCAACCATCCAGAAATCATTGCCATCAAGCTTTGAAACAAACAAAATCCCTTCTAAAGAACTCCTTCTCCATTATCTTCCCTCTTATGTGTACTAAAATTTATGCCTGTCTATCTGTACAACACTACCTGGACTAGCCATCGACACTTCAGCTTTGAAACTATAAAGCAACTAAAAGCTTTCATTCCATGGATCATTGATCCTCTCAAGAGCCATTTCCTTTGCATAGAACATCCTCATGTAAGGTACTATAATACTAAACTTTTTAAAAACTTCTTTTATGAGAGTTGTGTAGCACCTCGGGTAAAACCACTACCAGAAAATTACATGTCTTATCTCTATGCATCATCATGACATCGGCATGCATCTATTTTACTAAAATTATTTTGCTAAAAACCCTATTTTGTTTTCTACATTAATCCCCTTTTTTCCAAAACAAAACCAGGACTTCTGGATATTTTATTTGCCTAAAGCCTATTTACAAACGCCTATTTAAAACTATAAATAAATATAAAGCTATTTTGTACCGGGAGAGGCCTCCACTGGCCAGGCCCAAAGGGCCCGACTGGCAGCAGCATACCACCCCGGCATGCCGGCCTGACCCATATTGAACCAAACCCTAATCCAAGACCACCCACACTAGAAACCCTACATCCTATCTACCCGCACACTCCCACCAACCCACACAGCCGGCAGGCACCCACCAACATGGCCACACCCCGCTCCGTGGACATAGTTTTAAAAACTGGACCGGTTCGGTGGTTTAATCAGAAAAAATCTGAACCGATGGACTCGCCAGTTTTTTAAGAGACATCGGTCCCAACAACAAAAAACCAGAAAAATTTGTTTACGAGAGGAATCAAACTCGTGAACCTTATGCTAGGCATAAATAGCAACACGTAAAACCCGATACCACTTGGACACGCCATGTTTTTATGATTTATATTGAAATATACATTATATATACCTTATATGATAATTTTGTTCCAAAATTTGCTTAAATTTTTATAAAAAAGAATGGTTTTTTGTCGCCATCGAACCTAATAAACCGGTGATCCGACTAGGAAACCAGTGAACCAGTCGCCTCACCGGTTCACTGTCCGGTCCGGTTTTGAAAACTACACACACACCGACATGCCCACAGCGACCCACACCACACGTACACGCAGTACTCACACGAGCAACGCCACACCAAAACGCACGTACGCAACACGACCCTGCCCGCTCCCCTCGTTCCTATCGCCCCTCGCAACCCTGGCCCACTCTCCCGCGTACGATGCCTGTCGCTCACGACCGAAACCACCCCGATGCCCCAGTCCTCTATCGCGAACCCTAGGATCTCGCTCGCGTTTCCCACCTTACCACCAATCCCTCCACTGCCGCTGGGTCCCCCCCTTCCCGGAGACAAACCTGGCCATCGGGCCGTGCCTGGGCGGGCCGGCCCGCGGCACGCAAAAAAAGCCCAGCCCGGCACGCGGGTGCCGTGCCCGTGCCGCGTTCCCGGGCACGCGGGCCGGCCCGGCACGGCCCGTTAACAGCAGCGGCGGCGATTTTCTGAATATATATGCAAAAATAGGTGCTGCAGGGGGTCAAACCTCGGACCTCTTGGTCTTTCACGCCACACTCTACCACAAAGACAATGAATTCTAGCTGTTTTAGTTCAGGTTAACACGTTTTTAAGGCTAAATTTTGACGGGCCCGCAGAAAAAGGCCACGGCCCAGCGTGCTTGACGTGCCGCGGGCCGGCCCGTTTAGGCCAGGTACCGGGCTCGGGCCGTCATGCGGGGCACGTGGCACGGCCCGGCACGGCACGTGGCTTGGCGGGCCACGACGTGCCGTGCCGCGTGCCGGCCCGTTTGGCACGTGCCGGGCCTGGGCCGTGCCGGGCCGGCCCGTTGGCCAGATTTGCCCGGAGCCAGCTTGGACCGCGACCGTCGCTGGCCAACGCCTCTTTCTTCGCCGCCGCACGGACCCCACCACCGAGCCCGCTTCGATCCGCGTCCGCCGCCGCCACATGGAGCTTCTCCCGTGAGCCAGGACTCCCTCTAGCGCCTTCCCTCCCGAGCTTCACCGCCCGACCTCGTCTCCTCTGCCTGCAGTGAACCCGAGCGCCGCGGCCTCGCCTCCCTGCCAAGCCGCCTCTCCCTCCCCCCTGCGTATCTGCAAGACTGCCACGCACGCCAAGCCTCCTCGGCGTCCTCCTGCAAGATCCCCGCTACCGGTCGCCAGGACGACATCACCTCGACCTTGGCTGCGAGCCCGAGCCCGATGCCCCGACCCCCAAGAACATCTCCGACCTGCCCGTAGTGCCGTCCCGCCTTCCTGTTTCCTGCATCTCCCCGCCCTGCCGCTGTAGGAGCTCCGGCCGCCGCAGTCCTCTGCGCCTTCCCGTGGCCCATGGTCCCTCCAAGCCGTGTCCTGCTCACTTGCGCCTCGTACCATGTTTGGACAAGTTCCTGAGCTAACACGGGTACGCTGGTGCTCCTGTGTTTTCTACTTCCCCAAGGTCTCCAAGTTTCCAAGCCAACACGTCATTATGAAGTGTATCTTTGGCAGTGGCATTTCTTCTCAGTTGCTCCGATTCGTGATGAGGCGCTTTCGGAATACCCCTCTTGCTCGGTGATAGTGATGTGCCATGTCGACGCCAAGTTCCACGTCGACAAGCTCGGTCTCCGGATCATCAAGCTCTCCGCCCGCTCCAAGTGCAAGTATGTCCAAAATCCGCACCGGTGTTGGTTAAGGTTCATCGACAACCACCAAAGCCCGAGACCCTGAACATCCCCGAACTTGAAGATCGTCATAATGGAACGTCAAGACCTCCTTCACGACTATAACGAGTCCAAGATCTCTAGAGCACGAACCCTCGGAACGACATGTTCTCCTTCATGGACTGCAAGTCCATTTCTGGAGCCGGAGATCAAGACCCGACACATTCTTCTCCCTCTTCGTAGACCGAACCTGAAGTCCCCATCTCCGGAGTTCGAGACCAGACCGAACCCCCGGAGCCCAAGATCGTCGGACCCATGTGTGACCTCTATCCGAGACCCCTCTATTTTTATAAATGACATATGTATTGTTGCATTTAAATTATTATTCATGCTCGCATCATGTGGGTTGGGGAAACTTTGCCGATTCACTTCATAATTAAATATGGAGACCATATGCGGGCTATTCTAGTCTTATATTAACTCTATTTGAATTTGTGCAGAGAATCGATGCCATATTTTTCCTTGTTAAGACAACATTTAAATTCTGAAATATCTAAACAACATGAACCATCTAATTAATTATCGGGACCCCAATTCTGATTAATATTGCCTAATCATATTGCACATTTGCCATGTCATGCATCATACATGTATCATGCCTGATCTTCTGTCGCAGTATTAAATAGTGCAGCCGATGTTTCTTCTAGTGCTTTGCTTCTTCACGGATTAGGCTGGTGATTTTATGCGAGTGCCGACTCGATCTTCGGCAGTGTTTCCCAGGCAAACATTCTCCCCCTTTCTACCTATTTTATATTTATAGTATTTACTTATTCCTATTGATCTATTGCTACCTGTGTTGCGATGCTTTAGTCTTTTTGTACATGTTACATCCCATGCAGCCTATATTGCCTTGGATAGCTCCTATTATCTATTGTTTGGGTCGATAGTCGGCCTTGCAAGTCGTAGTGGCTTGCTTAGGTGCTGCTTCGTGTCGTCGATGTTCCACCGATGTTGGGGGTTGACATATTCTTAATGGTGGAGATGATCATAGCTTTATTTATAATTTAATAATTAATATTGAAAGTAGATATAATTAATGCAGAGGCACATGGTGGTAATAGTTGAGATCTGGTTATTATCCTGCCCCCCTGTGTCCACCTAGGACCCGTGTTCTTGACACTTGTTCCGAGACTGAGCGTGCTAACCATACGTGGGGTGTATGGGCACCCCTATTGGCTTAGTACCTGATTTCAAAGTACTACTCTGGGGGCCACAAACTAGTTCGGGCTTTATATGTTACTACTGTACCTATGCCATGTATTACATGTATGAGATGTTTATTACATGTTGCGCGTTGAGAGTTTATTACTGTTGCGTTGAGAGTTTATTACTGTTGCGTAGGTGCGGCACTCTGTCATGGAAATATATTGTCTATGGAATCTGCTCGTGTGACAAGTGCACGCAACCTCAGGGTCCATACGAGGAGGATTAGTTATACCTTGTATGGGTAGCTGTTTCGGGTGGCCCCCATGTACTTGCTTTGGGTATGGGAAAGCGTTGTGTCCTAGGACCCGCCGACATACCAATGGGTGTATATTAACTGATTTGGCAACAAGGGTCGAAGTGCGTGTGGAAACTTTGGTGCACCCCTGCAGGGTTAAATCTTTTTGAAAAGATGTGTCCGCAGTTATGGATGACTTGGAGCACATTATCTTTATCATAGACAACTATAACTAAAGTTTACTGTTATAAACTTGACTTATATCTGATATGACTAGTAAGTTGCATAATCACCATGGAAAGAATGATTAAAACTGCCAACCATGTGAGTTTCGTCGGCTTGACTTCCTTGTCTGGTCTCGAGGGGGAAATACCAGGATTGTTGGGAGGATCACCCCGGGTAGGGTCAAGCTAAGGTAAAAGGGCAAATTCCACCGAGATGTTGACCATGTCAAAGAATGACCCGACAGAGTTATTTGAGGGTTACCCTGAGTTAAATAGCTCTGGCTTGACTCAGCCAACATATGAGGTATGTTGGCCGAAGTTTAGCTTAGTTTCTACTTGTAGGTACGAGCTAGACCGAGTCATACATGATGAGGCTGAATCAGAAGATGGATTGCTCAAGAAGGAGAGAGCAAGCCCCGAAGTCAACATTGCGCTCTGTTTCTCCCTCAAGAATGTACACAGAGCCAAGTGCTACAGAAAGAGTTGACGGCCAAAGTTTAGCTTAGTTTCTACTTGCAATTACTTGAAGATGAAGATGCCAAGACCCATGGGATTATCACCATTGCTAGAGATTACATAAGATCAATGGAGTGTGCCTTGGCCGGGTCAAACCTATACGAGTCATTAGTGATTGCAAGGGAAAAGAAGATGATTCAAGAAGTGGAAGCTTTGGCTCAGTTGGCATAGCTGAATATGCTGGCACTCACCAACCCACATGGGAGTGTCTCTTTTCAGCCGACTAAGGACACCAAGAAGATTCAAATTGATGAACAGTTCCCAGAGCACATCGTCACTATTGGTGTTGGTATGAACGCTAGATAGGAAAGCGAGCTCGTTAGCTTACTCCGTGAGAATTGGGATATCTTTGCTTGGTCCACTCAGGATCTGCAAGGTGTGTTGAGGGATCTGGCAGAGCACTCTTTACATGTAAGGACAGATGCAAGGCCGGTGAAGCAACCTCTCCTCCGCTTCGCCAAGGACAGGAGAAAGATAATTGGAGATGAGATAGCTTGGGTCCTTGCAGCCGGATTCATAATGGAAGTACTTCATCCGGATTGGCTCTCTAATCCGGTGCTGGTAGAGAAAAAGAAAGATGCTCCGAATGTACCAGTGGTGTGGCATATGTGCATCGACTACACCAACTTGAACAAAGCATGTACAAAGGATCCATTTCCTTTGCCAAGAATAGATCAGGTTATTGATTCGACCAATGGTTGTGAATTACTATCATTTGTAGACACGTTCTCTGGTTTCCACCAGATACCATTAAATCCGGCCGATCAAATAAAGACTGCATTTATTACCTCGTACGGGGCTTATTGCTAGTTATCATACCATGCCATTCGGCTTACGTAATGCAGGGGAAACATATCAAAGATGCATGGAAAAATGCTTACATGATCAAATTGGCAAAAATGTCCAAGTATATGTTGATGATGTGGTAATAAAAACCAAAGAAAGTCACACACTATTAGATGATATTCGGCAGACATTCGCGAAACTATGAAGATTCCGAATGAATCTTAACCTGAAAAAATGCACCTTTGGCGTCCCGGCCAGAAAATTACTCGTTTTCCTCGTATCAAGCCGAGGTATCGAAGCAAATCCGACAAAGATTCGGGCAGTAGAACACAAGGAGCTTCCGAAGTGTCACAACGATGTCCATAAGTTCACAGGTTGCCTGGCATCGTTGAGTCGGTTCGTAAGTCGTCTTGGAGAAAAGGCATTTCCCTTATATCAATTAATGAAAAAGTCGGGTAAATTTATCTGGACACCACAAGATGATAATGCTTTTCATGAACTAAATAAAATGCTAGCCTCTGCACCTGTGTTAGCTTCACCATTATCCAAAGAGCCGATGTTGATCTATATAGCAGCGACCAACCGAGTCGTGAGTGGTGTAGTAGTGGTGGAGCATGACGTGGAAGGTAAGTCGGTGCAGAGGCCAGTTTATTACCTAAGCGAGGTACTCTTAGCTTCAAAAAAGAACTAACCATATTATCAAAAAATGTCATACGGAGTATATATGTCAGAAAAAAAGCTGAAGCATTACTTTGAGGAACACCCTATAAAAGTGATATGTGAAGCACCAATTGCCGAGATAATGGGAAACAAAGATGCAAGTGGCTGAATAGACAAATGGGCAATTGATCTAGCCCCTTATGCTCCACAATTTTATAGAAGAGAGGCAATCAAGTCTCATGCATTGGCTGACTTTTTTGTTGACTAGGCTAAAATGTAATATGAGCTGCCCTTTCCTGATTCTAACTATTGGAGAATGCACTTTGATGTGCAAAGTTGAAAACTGGATTAGGTGCTGGGATAGTTCTCACCTCACCAAAGAAAGATTAGCTAAAATATGTGTTACAAATACACTTTGTTGCATCAAATAACGTAGCTGAATATGAAGCACTAGTTCATGGCTTAAAGGTAGAAAAGGACATTGGCATACATCGGATACAATATTTTAGTGATTTGGACCTGGTGGTACAGCAAGTGTCGGGTCATTGGGATGCATTTGACGCAAACATGGCACTATATAGATTTCATGTGCAGAAGATAAGTGGGTACTTTGAAGGATGCGAATTCCATCATGTACCTCGGGCAGAGAATGATGCAGCCAACACACTATCAAAACTCGGCTCATCCAGACATCCCATCCCACCCGGCATAGCCCTTGAGCACCTTAGAAAACCATCAATTATCCCATCACCTGAATCTGAATCAATTCATATCCCGGCCAGCAAAATGTCCAAGGTTTTCCCAATGGACATAGATGGGGGAGATGATCCGAATAACCCAGGGACTGATTCAGCAAACCTGGGGGCTGCCTCGCAGAACCCGGGGACTGGTCAGGGCAATTTGTCAGAGGTTATGTCGGCCGAAGCAATGAAAATTGATGAAGTGGTTACCCCGGCACATGAAGTACCAGAATGTGCACGTCCAATCTTCTTGTTCTTAAAAGATGAAATCCAGCCGAGTGATGAAGTTCTCGCCAGGCAAATCCAAAGAAAGTCCAAGGCCTATACCATAATAAATAATGAGCTATACACGAGAAATGTCACCAGTGTTCTGCAGAGGTGCATTGATCTGATAGAAGGTCAAGAGATCCTCCTAGTTATCCATCAAATTGAATGTGGACATCATGCTTCATCCAGAGCCTTGGTCGCAAAATCATTCTGGCATGGATTTTATTGGCCTAGTGCTATCCGAGAGGCAGAAGAACTAGTGAAAGATGCAATGGATGCCAAAGATATGCAACCAAAATGAGTTAAAAACCATACCAATCACTTGGCCATTTGCTGCATGGTGTTTGGACATGGTTGGGACATTTAAGCCGGCTCGTGGTGGCATGACCCACATCCTAGTCATGGTTGATAAATTCACCAAGTGGATTAAAGTAAAGCCAATAAGAAAATGTGATGGGCCCATAGTAGTAAGATTCCTCAAGGATGTTATCCTGAGATATGGGTATCCACATAGCATTATAACAGATAATGGCACAAAATTTTCCGAATGAGCATTTGCTCGGTTCTGCCAAGATAACAAGATAAGGCTTGATGTGGCATCAGTCGCACATCCCGCATCGAACATGTAAGTAGAAAGATCCAACAGAATAGTATTGTCCGGGATAAAAAAAACCGCTCATTGAGCCGCTGCAAAGATCAGTGGGGTGTTGGATTGACCATCTCCCGGCCATGTTATGGAGCCCGAGGATAACCCCGAATCGATCAACGGGCTATACGCCATTGTTTTTGGTATAGGGGGAAGAAGATGTACTACCAGCCGACATAGTGCATGACTCGCCTAGAGTCACCCAATACACAAAGGCGGAAGTGAATGAAATATCCCAGCAAAATGATGTCGACCTACTAGAAGAGGCAAGCGAATTGGCATTGTCCAGATCTGCCATGTATCAACAAAACCTTAGGCGTTATCATAGCAAGAAAGTGAATCCCCGAGTCTTTCGACAAGGAGATCTGGTTCTTCGGCTCGTGTAGCGCACGGCCGACATGCATAGACTATCACCTCCATGGGATGTGTCATGGAATTGGCACGGCAGATGCTACTGAGGGTAGCTTACATAGAGGGAGCAAGGCGATGTAGGAGAATCCAGGAGCGAGATTGGCACATGATGTACCAAGGTTCACGTCCCCTTGGTGGAGGATCGCTACATCCTGCCGTCAATCTAGTATATGGTCATAGATTGGTTTACAATGGAGTCGCCTTAGGCGGACGGAGAGATTAGATCTAATATAATATGAGAGAGGATCTAATATTACATACCCCGTGGGAGTGCCCCTAGTGGCTTTATATATGCAGCCAGCTAGGGTTTACAAGTGCTTGTGGGATTTGTATACGAGTTGCCGTCTTGGGCCTCCAGTCGGCGCCAGTCGCCTGGATCCAATATGCGTCAGTCGTCATATACGGCGAGTCGACCCGCTCTGGGATTGGCGATCCAGTTGGCGATTCCTCTTCATGGGTGTACCCCGATTGGTATTCCCCCATCGGGAGGGTGCATTTATTGTGAGCAAAGCACTACACAATGATGCATACTATCTTATAAAATCTCAAGCACAGGAGAATAATAAGGCGGACATGTCAAGAGTAGAGTCAAAGAGGCCATGGAACGTAGCTCTACTCCGTCCATTTTACATTTAGCTGAAGTGTATGTATCTCGAACTCTCATATGTTGGATTGTATGCCGGCAATGAGATAATGAATGAAACCTCAACACCTCGAGCTGTAACTCGGGGACTGCCTTAATATAATTGTCTCTTATGAATTTATCTTTTATATGTCGGCTGGCTTAAATTTCCTTATCCAAGGGCTGGATTAGTAATGTGTCGGCAACAAAGGCCAACTCTTCGACTTACTCCTGTCCAAAAATTGTCTTCATGGTAAGAAAGAGAAAAGCCAGAAATTGTTGAACACATGAAAAAAGACTAAGGTAGGAAAAGTACGCGAGCCGACTCATGTTTTGACTAACCCTTGTATTTAAATTCTTTACTTGTCTTGTAAAGTCGTTTTGAGCAGACTCTACAAATTTCTAAGTATTGTTAGTTCGGTTTGTTAATCTAGGACCCGTAAGCCAATGCTGAAAAATGGTAGACGCATGTCGAATAATGAATTCAAGAGAATAAGAAATATGAAACTCGGGGACTATGCCAAAAAGGGTTCAATATTTACATATTTGGTAGTAGCAAAATAAATTGAACTGTATCTTACATCTTGTGCCCGGCTACCGGGGATTTAATGAAATCCAAAGTTTATAGTGCTCAAGGGGCAGCAGATGCTGAATCAGCAATACTTGGAGGAGGAGCAGCAAATTTCGAAGAAGCGGCCTCTGAGGTATCCACCTCGGCTTCTGCTGAGGAAACCTCGGCTTCAGCACGAGGAACCTCAGGTATCCTTTGAAGGAACCTCGGTTTGAACATGAGAATCTTTGGTTTCCTTTGAATTAGACTAAACATTAGCTTCCTGATCCAAAGTGTCTTCGCGTTCGTCCGCGCTTCCCGCCTCTTCCTCCGTGTTTTGTTCTTCATCATCAGCATCTTCCTCGGCCTCCTCATCGTTGTCTGCCTCGACATCCTATTCAACCTCTTCCAAGAGGAAGCTCGACCCTTCATTCCAGCCATGAACCTTGGCATATTGAATGAGTTGATAGGCCTGAGCTTGACGACGTGCGATGTGATCCGGATCAGTGGTACAGGGAAAGCCGGTGCGAAGATTCTGCAAGGTGTCCAGGAAGATACCTTCGTACCAAGAGAGTACAAAGGACAGCGTCATATCAGCACCAGCTCACACCGCTGATTCTCTCCAAAGATTGAGCTATGATTCACAATCCATCATCTTCTCAACGAGTGCTCCGACATGCTTCAATTTCGGCTCATTCGGCCAGAGGACATTCTGAGTTTGTGCGATTTTTTCAAACAAGTAGACTAAGTAAATTTATTTTTCTCATTTATTTTGTATTTTGCACATTACAGGTTGTTCAGGTGATGTGGACTCTGACAGGGAGGACAGGGACCATCTTGCTTCTAGCTTTTCAACAAGCCTAGCTTAATTGAAAACGAAATTCGTATGCATCTTCTATTGCGTTTTCAAGTTTGGAGGCTTTACCATTCTTATTATTTTATATCTCACCTTTTGATCTGTCTTGGGTTTTATAGACTCTATCAGATTGATCTTGTTATTAGCTTTTCAAAAATCCCAAGTTTTCTAATGTCGGAGTTCGTATGCAAAATTTATCACCGTTTTTGTCAGCACAATTTTCTGTCTGGAATTCCGGCGTGCAAACCAGCGCGCTGGGTTTACCCGTCGGGCCGTTCGGTTGCTACCAATTTAAACCAGTTTTACCAAACATATTTTCAAGGAGAAGTCCGGCGGGGCGTCGATCCATTTTGGTGCACTGCCGAACATTCTGGCATAGTGCTTTACAGCATAGTGCCGGATGTCCCGTTAGGCATTCCAGCGTGTCGGGCTCCTCACCAATCGGTTTTGACGTACAGCCCGACATCATCAGAATTTTCTTCAATCTTGACTGAACTGATCGTTTTTTGCACAAATGGTCATGTTTTTTGTTCCTAGAGAAGGGACTTCTTCCCCATCATTTTTCAGGGATCTTGAGCATGTTTTGACTTTCATTGTTGAACCCTTTGAGCTTCCCTTTCTATCCCATCCCTCCTATGATTCTTGCAAATGTTTGAGGGCTTTGGAAGAGGAGATCTAGATCCACAATCCCCACCAATCAATTCCTTCTCTAAGTGAGGGGAACCCATTAGATCTAGATCTTGGAGTCATTAATTAATTTCCACCTTTGTTTTTCCTCTCTAATTCCTCCCTAGCACTTGTTGCTTTGGTGGGATTTGAGTGTGAAGGATCTGAACACCTTTGGTGTTCTTGCTTTGCATTATTGCATAAGTGTTGAGCTCTCCATTTCGATTTGTTCGAGTGAGAGACTGTGAGATAGTTACTCTTGGAGGGTGACCTCCTAGGTTGCTTGGCGGTTGGTGTTGCGGTGTCTTCTTTGTGAAGAGGCTCGGGATTATCCTTCTATGAGCTTGTGAAGTGGTTGTGGAGCTTGCCATCTTTGAAGTGGAGGATAATCTAGCCATAAGGAAAGTGGCTATTCCTTCATCAGGATAGCCTCAGAGAATAAGGTTCCCGTTGTGGTGTGGAGAAATACTTCTTGGGAACTCACATCTCTCCAATGTGACATACCTTACTTGTAAGGGAACACATCTTCACTTCCACGTGCGTCGGGTTTACTTTTCTTGTGATAGCCATAGAGTTTGAAGTACTTATATCTTGTGCTATCTTGCTTAGCTTAACTTATTGTTGGTGCACTTACTTGAGCCTAGTGTATATAGGTTTTGTTCTTCTAAAAATAACTATTAGATTAATTCTGCATTCTTTCAAGCCAAAATTGTAATTATTTTTAAATTGCCAATTCACCCCTCTAGGTGGCAACTTTATCCTTTCAATTGGTATGAGAGTGTAGCACCCCGGGTAAAACCACTACTAGAAAATCGCTGTTGTTTTTATTATGTGCATCATCATGCATCTGTTTGCCTAAAACTATTTTCTAAAAGCCTATTTTTGTAACATCCCAAAAATACTAAACTTGAATCATCAAACTCTAATCATCAAAATTAGGGTTAACAAAAACTTTTCTAAATAAAATTATGGAAGCATGCATGTGAGTATGCATTTCATTTTGAATTCTTTTGGACCACCTTTTTTGTGTGTTTCTTTGCATGTAAAATGTTTCTTAGGTGAAATAAACATCATCTAAACATTTCCAAAACTTTTCCCAAAGATAAATAAATCAAAACAAAGCTAAATGAGTGAATGGTCATTTTGACCAAATTAACTCCCATGCCTACTTTGGCTGTCTCAAACTTTCAAAACCTAACAGAAACTTTTCTGGATCTTTGCACCCCTTGATTGTACTCATAACAAAGTATCAAGGCCCACTTTGTGATCATCCAGAAACTTTCAAATGCATAGTTTAAATGGCAATTCAAAATTGAATCTTTATCATATGAGAAGATCCCACTTTTTCAAAAACCACTCAAACTAGCTCAACTTTCAAAACCCAAGCATCTGAAGACTCACCAGCACCAACCTAGCACACCCACCAAAATCCTTTTCAAAATTCAAAACTTGAATTATTGCGGCCATTTCATCAAACACATTGTAGACACAAATCAAACAAAATCCAAACACTGTTTTGAGCAGTGAATTGAGCCTAACTTGTTCCCTCTCTAGGCACCACTAGCCTTAGTAGATCATCTAACAATCTTAACTAATCACTAGCACCACTGTGAGCTTGGCATTGTCATCAATTGTGAACAGCCGAGTGCAATCTTGCCACCCCCATGTCGACAGCAAGCTAGGAAGAGAAATAAGCCAAGCCAGCATGTCTGGGAGGCAGCCCACCGTCCATCGCCACTCCCTGTCCCAGCCGCGAGCGTTGCCAGCCACTGGACCACACGCACGGACCGCGCCCAGCCCGCCAGCAACCATGCCGAGCGTGCGCCAGAGCGCCACACTCGACCGAAGCCCACAGAACGCGCGCCGCCCTCGCCGCGTGCATACACGATCACCACCGTCCCAGGAGACCGCCAGACATCCCCGTTCGCCTCCCCATGCCTCACAGCCACCGCTCGCCGTCGAAGACGTCGCCTCTGCCGCACAGAGCGTCGTGTGTTCCAGACCAAACCGCACCGCCCCTACGCGCGCATTAAAGACGTAGAGCATCGCCAGGAGACCACCAAGCGATCGCCACCACCGGCCATGCCTCTAGCAACCCGTAGCCGTGTCGCCACCGTCGCCTGCCCATGTCGTTCGGTCTCACCATCGCGACTATAAATAGAGGCCTTCCCCGCTCGAATTCTTCACACCATTCCAATCCTCTCTCACCCAGAACCATCCCACCTCAATCCCGGAGCAAGGCAAGCAGCACATCGCCGGAATTGCGCCGGAGCAAGCCGCCTCTGGAGGAGAAGGGCGCCGTCGATTTCGTCCATCCCAGGAGCTGCTGCGACCACCCCTGAGTTCGCCGTCGTCGACTTCGTCGTTCGCCCGCCTCGCCGACCCTCGCCTGAGCCCCGGTGAGCCCCCAACGACCCCCACTGGCCGCGCTAGGTTTCTGTCTCGCCGGCGTTGCCCAACGTCGACGATGACTCTCAGTCGTTGGATTAGAACTATATCGAACGCACCACGTTGCCCCGTACCGCTTCGCACCCCCTGTCTCACTGACACGTGGGGACAGCCACTTAAACAGCCCGCAGAAGCACTGCGCTTAGCAGGCAGGCACAATATCGTTTCCTGCGCAGCCCAACTATTTGAATTTAACCTTTTCCATTTTATTTCAAACACACTTCTGTACCCAGTTTCAAAAATCAACCTTGGTCGATTCAGTGCACCAAATTGAATGAAACCAATTTTGTTAGAAAGGTCTGGAAGTGCTGAATCCAAGCCCGTTGGATTCAAGTAATTTGGATCTATAGATCATCCATAGTAAAAATAACAAGGCAGAAGCTTTTCTGCATTCAAACATGTTTCAAATTTAAACCATAATAGCTTTTGAGTTGATTCCAACTCTCAAAAATCACATTTACCCATACCTTTCAGAATATATAAAAATATATAGGTTTACTTACAGAAATCATGTTCAAGTAAATAAAAGAATGCCCCATAGGCATTTCTAGCCATTTTAATTAATTAAAATAAAAGGGTAAAACCTTATTAAATTGTGACACCACTTTAAATCACATTCCCATGGACTACAATATGTGGTGATGACATGTGTCAACATGATCCCATGTTTGGTTTGGAGAATATTAAATCTTAAGTAGTTTTTCAATGAGTAGAAATTACTTTTCTAAAAATAAAAGGAATTAAACCAAGCTTTAATCTTGTAATGTTAGTAATGATGCTAGATCATCTATAGGACCCTTTTGTGTGATGATTGCAAGTAGTTAAGTATTGGTTGGTGATTGTGTACATCGTATTTATTTATAGACGCTAGTACCGACCAAGGATACGAGGAGGAAGGAGGATACTATGAAGAAGAAGCCGAGGAGAACTTCAACCACTGCTCTGCACAAGGCAAGCCTAATACTATTAGTGAATGTGCAAGCTAACACTTGCAAGATACTCAACTGATGCAACAAACCACTACTTGTTACTATGCCCACTATATGCCTTAAGCATATGTGATCATATCCACTTGATAAACCAATCCTAGTTTTACTTACAAGATTTATTACTTTATTTCTTTATCAAAGCTCTTACTTAGAGTTTACTGGAATAAATGGTAGATACTAGAAGGATACTTGAAGGTTGCATAAAGAGCATAAAATTTGGCCTAAGCTAGATAATCTTGATGTCAATCTAAGGCATGAGATTGAACTTAGTTGAAACCCCACTAGTGTACCACCCCTCATTAGTACTCACCCCCACTTGTAGATGCTAGTGCTAAGCATAAAACCTGATCAACTTTAGATGGGAATACTTGGTGAAAATGGTTATGAAAACCTTGGAATGATGGATCATTCTATTGAAATGTTTTGGACATGTGTTTCCGAACACTTGATGATTTTGGTGATGAAAATGATGAGGCATGAGCCTTAGCCCTTTATAAAACTGATGGTTGTCTGGATGCGATACCATTCCAATTTTATCGTACAACCACAATACCTGAAGATTGGGTAGGGCTTGACTGGAAAATTATATACCTTAGTATTAGTTCCCTCACGGCCAAGGTCTGAGCTGAGGCTACCTTGTGAAGATTGTCCACCTGTGTAGTACCCAAGATGACAGTTGGTCATGGTTGGGAGGCCAAACTCACATGAGAGGTGCTTATACTAGGGCGTGTAATTGAAAGGTTAGGATTGATTATTCGCATACTGAGTATGGTGAATTCAGGATTTGTTCCTGACGGATGTATCGAATGTTGTGGTGAAAGTGTACAATCTCTACAGAGTGTCAAACTATTCGAATAGCCGCGTCCACGGTGATGGACAGTTGGAGTGGCCATACTGTTCCCCGTCAGACTTTTCAAAATGACTTGTGAAATGAACTGAGACTTTGACTTGACCACAACAGGGTTGTGGCATGAGATACAAGTTCCCACTTAGGTGTTATAAAACTTCAACTAGAATTCGTTGCTTCTAAACTTAGTAGAGATAAATCTGGCTTTTGCAAAACAACCCTAGAGCCTAGTGTCCTATTATCAAAAAACCCCTTTACCTGTTAGTATTGGTTTGCGAGTACTTAAAGAGTACTCATGGCTTTGTCCCTGGCTATTCCCGTGGCCAGACTATGAAGAGGAGTACCTGGAGGATGGACCCCAGGAAGGTTACGACAACTAGGATCATCTCCCATCGTCAGCATTGCATGTGACCCCGAAGATGGAGCTTCGCCTACGCTACTGTTATTATTACGTATTCCGCTGCTTGAAGTTGTATTAAGAACTGGATCATGAGACCCCTATTTGTGTAAAAACTTATGTGCGGTTTGTAATGGATGATGTACTGTGGTATCCAATTCTGTTATGTCTCGCAAAAATGGTAATCCTGGGATTGCGATGTATGGCGTAACAGGCATCTGGGATTAAAAATCCTGGTGTTGACAAGTTGGTATCAGAGCCATCCTGACCATAGGAGACCCTAGTTAGACTGGACGTTTGAATCAAAAACTTAGTTTCAAAACCAAAGAAAAACAAATATTTATAAAAACCTATTCTCATTCTTATCCCTTTGATTCTTTCATGAAAATTCATGTTCCTCAAAAACTCTTGCAAAATACATAAAATTTTGACACTCTTGATCACTCTACTAACTTACTCATCCTATATTCTTATAGATGGACGTGAAGTACAGCAAGTTTTATCAGTTGGGGAATGGAGGAGACCTTATCTTTGAGAGGGATTTGGACCAGCCTTCGGAACTTCTGGAGCGTCCGCACCCCGAGTTCTTCGGAGCTCAGCTCAATGATCAAGGAGGAGAAGATCTGCAGTGGCTAATTGTTGCAAGTCTCCGAGGAAAGATTGAACCTCCCACTGCGGAAGGAATTCAATTTACCTTAATAGAGAACAACTGGCTAGATGGACTTGCCAGGGCCATACAGGAAGCTCTTTCCCATCTGTGTGGGCAGAGCATTAATCATATCAAGGGAACCCGCTTTGAGTTTTGCCCAAGGCGTGATGCTAATTGACAACCACTGGAAGCCCCCTACCACCCCGAGCTGAAGACTCAATTGGACCACCTCAGCTTCATGATGTACGATCGTCTGCAGGAGTTGGACAACTGCCGTGACTACTGCAACCACAAGTCTACCATCATCAAGGCGAAGGATCAGACCATCTCCATGTTAGCAAAGGATCGCAAGTCTCGCCGCCGTCAGCTCGACAAGAAGGAGCGCATTATTGCCCATCTTCGCCATCGTATCTCATGTTTGGAGGAGACCATCCACGAGAGATACATGCAGTTGGAATAAAGGGAGAATGCAGGAGAGGATCTTCGTGGAGACCCCTACTCCTATCTCAGCGATGACGATGATTTTCTAGAGGATCAGGCTATGGACTTCTTCACCGATGAGGACAATTTTGCCTTCATCGATGATGATGAGGATGATGAAGCCAGAGATTCCGAGGAGTAGTGCCACTTGAGCACAAATGTAGTGAGTAGTATTCGGTCCCACTGTATCGTAGTTTCCAGAATGGTTCTTAAAACCATCTGTTTTTCTTTGTTGTGGTGTGTGTTGTACTGTGTGCTATGAATGAATGAATGAAAAGCAAGTTGCTAGAAAATCTGAGTCAAACTTTAAAAACTTTTCAAAGACCCAAGACCTTAGAAATTTCCCTCTTTTCTCACGATCTATCTCAATCTTCAGATGCCACGTGGAGGAAGTGGTTCATCCCCGGACCCGATGTTGCAGATTCTGCAAATGTTGACTTCTGACCGCGAAGCTGAAAGAGCGGAACGTCAAGCCAACCTAGCCACCCTGCAGCAGATAGATCAGCTTGCCCACAACAACCAAGGCCACGGAAATCAGGACAACCATGGATCTAAGCTCAAGAATTTCCAGAATACCAACCCACCTGTTTTCACTAAGTCAGAAGAGCCCCTAGACGCTGATGATTGGTTGCAAACCATGGAAAATAACCTAGAAGTAGCCGGAGTGGAAGCCAACAAGAAAGTTCTGTTCGCCACCCACTATCTAGCCAGAGATGCCAGGGCATGGTGGAACAGTGTTCGCGCAATGACCGGAGGCCAGATGATGACCTGGGAGGAATTCAAGGTCAAGTTTAGCAGAACCCATGTGCCACCAGGTTTGATCAAGAGGATGAGAGACGAGTTCAGAGAACTGAAGCAAGGACGGATGACTGTAGTGGAATACCGTGACAAATTTTTGTCATTAGCTAGGTATGCCCCGGATGAGATCGACACCGAAGCCAAGAAGAAAGAAAGATTCCTGAATGGTCTGCATGATGAGATGCAGACGGTGTTAGTCAATATCCCCTTTGCAGATATTGAAGCCCTTGTAGACTTTGCCATCCAGATGGAAGGAAAGATCAACCCAAGCCAATGAGAACCGCAAGCGTCATATGATGCATCAGCCAGGAACCCATCAGACCCCAAAGTATCGCCCTAACCCATCTCCCGGATTTGCCCCAAGAACCAACAGAGCCCCGACGAACCGTCCGACCTATCCCAACCGTGGAAACCCTAAGCCCGGAGGAAATCACCACAATCCAGACAACTCTAGCAATTTCAACCGTGCCCCACCCAAGTTCAACAACAACAATGTTACCGCCAACACCAACACTGCCCCGAGAACTGGAAGCAATGCTGTGCCTGTAGCAACAAAGGACAAGTCGCAAGTGACTTGTTATGACTGTGGAAATAAAGGCCACTATTCCAGCGAGTGCCCCAACAAGAAGAATGTCGCAGCACCCAATGCCAACGCCCCAGCTCAGCAACAGCGTCGTGTTCAGCCAGGAAGAAGGTTTGCCCCAGGGAATTTGCTCAACCGCAATGGCCGTCTTTTTCTCATGCATGCTGAAGAAGCTCAGGAAGCGCCAGACGTCGTGCTGGGTATGTTTTCTGTTAATTTAGTACTTGCACGAGTGTTGTTTGATTCTGGTGCATCACACTCATTTGTCACTGAAGAATTTTCATGCACTAGTAAAATTCAACCAACCAAACTGAAGCATGTTATGATTGTTCAAATTCCCGGATCAACCACCAAGGCTAGGAAAATTTGCAAAGCCGTCCCTATCCGAATCCACGGCATAGAGTTTTATGCAAATCTGATAGTACTCGGAACTAAAGGTTTGGAACTAGTACTAGGGATGGATTGGATGTCCAAACATAAAGGATTAATTGATTGTGCCTAGAAAGCCATAACCATGACCAGTATAGCCGGAATATCAGTCGAGCATATATCTGAAACCTTACCTCGCCAATTCAAGTGTAACAAGAGTATAGCGCAACCTACCATTGACCAAGTCCGGATAGTCTGTGAATACCCCAATGTATTTCCAGATGTTTTGCCCGGTATGCCCCCAGATCGGGATATTGAGTTTATCATCGAACTAATCCCCGGAACTGGACCCATAGCCCAGAGACCTTATAGTATGAACCCGTCTGAGCTACCAGAACTGAAGAAGCAACTGGATGCCATGCTGGAAATTGGATTGATTCAACAAAGTGCGTCACCTTGGAGGTCACCTGTCTTGTTTGTGGACAAGAAGGATGGAGGTAACCATTTGTGTACGGATTATCGGAAATTGAATGATGTCACCATCAAGAACAAATACCCCTTGCCCAAGATCGAAGATTTGTTTGATCAGTTGACCGGTGCCAAAGTGTTTTATAAGATTGATATTAGGACTGGCTATCATCAACTCAAGATTCGTGCAGAGGATATTCCAAAGACTGCCTTTACCACCAGATATGGATTGTATAAGTATACAGTCATGTCTTTTGGATTAACCGATGCCCCCGCTTATTTCATGAATCTCATGAATAAGATTTTTATGGACTTCCTGGATAAGTTTGTCGTTGTTTTCATCGATGACATTCTGATTTATTCCAAATCAGAAGAAGAACATGAGCTACACCTAAGGACCATTCTTGGAACCCTTAGAGAGCATCAGCTGTATGCCAAGTTTAGAAAATGTGAATTCTGGTTACAGGAGGTAGGATTCCTCGGTCACATTGTATCAGCCGGAGGAATTGCCGTTGATCCTGCCAAAGTGAAAGATGTAGAAGATTGGGAAGCCCCAACCACTAAAACCCAAGTTCGTGCATTTCTCGGATTGGCGGGATATTACCGCAAATTCGTAGAAGGATTCTCGAGTATCTCCAGACCCATGACCCAATTGCTGAAGAAAGACAAGAAGTTTGAATGGACTGACAAATGTGAAGCGAGTTTTCAAGAACTCAAAAGGAGATTGATTTCAGCCCCAATCTTGATCATGCCAGATATCACGAAGCCCTTCGATGTGTATTGTGATGCATCCAAGATCGGTCTCGGATGTGTGCTAATGCAAGAAGGCAAAGTTATATCTTATTTATCTCGACAACTGAAGCAACATGAGCAAAATTACCCAACCCATGACCTCGAACTCGCAGCCGTAGTTCTAGCCCTGAAGACATGGAGGCATTACCTGATGGGAAATCGTTGTGAGATCTATACGGATCACAAGAGTCTGAAGTATATATTCACTCAGAAGGAACTGAATATGAGACAGAGGAGATGGATTGAGCTAATCAGGGATTACGATCTGGACATTCACTATCACCCTGGTAAAGCCAATGTGGTAGCTGATGCCCTTAGCAGATTGCCGTGCCGCTTGAACTCCATGATTTTGAAGGATCAACCAAGCCTGCACAAAGAGATGGAAGATTTTCGAATAGAATTATTAAGTGAAGGATTTTTGGCTAGCATAGAACTTCAACCCACTTTGATCAGTTAGATTAAAGAGGCGCAGAAAGGAAATGCTAGTATCGACGGAATCAAGCGTCGTATCGGTACAGGCAAAGTACCTAGATTCACCGAAGACGAAGAAGGAATTATGTGGTACAAAGGACGCCTTTGTGTACCCGCAGATTCTGAGTTGAAAGAAGTTATTCTGAAGGAGGCTCATGATACTCTTTATTCTATCCATCCCGGAGGAACTAAGATGTATCAAGATTTAAAGGAGCGATTTTGGTGGCATAAGATGAAGAGAGAAATCGGAAGCTATATCGCCAAGTGTGATATATGTTAGCGAGTCAAGGCCGGACATCAAAGACCCACTGGATTGTTGCAACCCTTACAGATTCCGGAATGGAAATGGGATTCTGTTGGAATGGACTTTATCACTGGACTGCCTACCTCTAGTAGGGGAAATGACTCTATCTGGGTCATAGTGGACAGATTGTCCAAAGTCGCCCATTTCTTGCCCGTCAAGACCACATATCAGAGTTCGAAGCTAGCAGAGTTGTACATCGCTAGAATAGTTAGTTTGCACGGAGTCCCCAAGAACATTGTATCGGATCGAGGAACTCAGTTTACCTCGAGATTCTGGAAGAAAGTCCAAGAAGGTTTAGGAACCCTCCTAGATTTCAGCACCGCGTATCACCCTCAGACCGATGGACAAACGGAGCGAGTAAACTAAATACTCGAAGATATGCTGAGAGCATGTGTGTTAGAATATGGATCCAAGTGGGAAGACTGTCTGCCGTTTGCAGAATTTTCTTACAATAACAGTTATCAAGCCAGTGTGCAAATGGCCCCATTTGAATTTATGTACGGAAGGAAGTGTCGCACCCCTTTGAACTGGTCGGAAGTAGGAGAGAGTCAGATTTTTGGACCCGATATCCTATGAGAAGCAGAAGAGAAGGTTCACAAGATTCGTGAGCACCTTAAGACCGCCCAGTCCAGACAGAAGAGTTACGCCGACAAGAGACGTAGAGACCTTGCCTTCAACATAGGAGATTTTGTTTATCTGAAAGTGTCGCCATTGAAGGGAATGCAGCGTTTCCAACTCAAAGGAAAGTTAGCCCCCAGATATATCGGACCTTTCAAGATTTTGAATTGTAGCACCCCAGGTAAAACCACTACTAGAAAATCGATGTTGTTTGTATTATGTGTATCATCATGACATCAGCATGCATCTTTTTGCCTAAAACTATTTTGCGAAAACCTATTTTGTTTGACAATACTTCCCGCCATCATTTCAAATTTAAAACCCCAGACTCTCTGGATATTTTGTATGTCCAAAACTATCTACAAATCTTTTATTAAAACTAAAACAAACGAATATTAAATAAAAATATTTTATTAAATCGGGGAGGCAGCCGGCCAGGCCCAAAGGCCCAACCAGCCAGCCTACCACCCCGCAGCAAACCCTAAACCTAATGCCTAGACCACACCCAACCTCCCTCCACCAGCCGCGCCACTCCCATGAAAACCCAAATTGCCACCCTCCCGAACCACCCCACATCGCTGCGGCACCCACCCGTGCGTGACCTCCCGCCCATGACGCCTCGCTCGCACACATACACGCTACCCAGGCCGCACGTCGTGCGCTACCGCTCATGTACCGGACCCAGTAACGATCCCCAGCACGCTTCCCTGGCCACCCAGAAAACCCTCCCACACTCGCGCGTGGCCCCACCCGCATCGATCCCCTGAACCCCTCTCTCCCACGTTTCCCTCGTCCCTCACCTTCCGCCGCCCGCTCCACCTCTGCGACCGTCCGCCGCCGCCGGTTACCTCCACCCCCGCCTCTGTCCCGGCCTGCACAAGCCCGCCGCCGCCTCCCTATCCCGCGGTCGCGTCCCCGGAGCCACGCCGCCAAACTCCCGACCCCGTCTCCACGGGAGCCTGCAAGCTCGCCAATGCCCACCGTCTTCCCCACCTCTGGCCGCGTGCTTCCTTCCCTCGTTGCTGAGCCCCGCCGCCGCCCTCCATCGCGCGTCCGCGCCCGAGCCATGCTCGACCCTGCCGCCAGGGCCGGAGCCGTCATCGGCCGCCACCTCCTCGCCTCCACCTCGCCGGCCTCGCGGGCCCCTCTTGGCCGCGCCCGTCCCCGGCCTGGCTCGCGCCCTCCCCACCGGCAGCGCGACCCCGCAGCACCGTCGTGCCCTTCCTCCGGTTCCGCCTCCGGCCGCCATGGATCCCCTCTGTCCGCGGTGCCCCATCGCCTGGTCGCCTCCTCGCCAAGGCCATGGCCTCCCTGCCCCCACCCCATCTCCGGCCGCTCCAGCGCAGCATCGCCGCCCTGGCTACGCTCCTCCGTGCCGCCCTCCTGCTCCTCGTTGGCCAGGCCATGTCGTCGACGTCGCTTGGGCAGGCCCTGTCGTCGACCCGCGCGTGCCCGCAGACCACTAGCGCCATCTGAGAGGATGCCTTCATGTTGTTCTGTGCTAAGCTGTCGACTTCGTCTTCTATATCCCGTGGGTTTGTTGCTCGCGCTTCGGTGAACACCCGCCGCCAAGTTCGGATCGAAGATCGCTTGCCGACAAGATCTTCCTGGCCATTTCAGAGACCAAGGCCGACACGAGATGAGAACCCGAAGACCGACAAAACCCCCGCCAAGATCTTCATCGAAACCCCGAGAACTCCGCCGCGGTACCTGGGAATCTCCTACATGGAACCATCGGGCCACGTAAGACCATCGACGCCACACCCGAGTCCGGCACCGACACCCGACAACCTCAACATATGACGCCAAGGTCTTCTCCCCGGAACGTCAAGTGCTCCTTTCCGGATCCGAAGCCGCCAAGATCGCCATGGAACGACAAGCACTTCACCCCGGACGCCAAGTCCGACCCGACCCGCGGACCCGACAAGGTCTTCACGACGACAAGAACGACATCGACCAGAACGAATCCGATGCACCCTGACGCCGAACCAAGTCCTTCTTCACGGAACGCCAAGATCTACTCCATTATCCGAGAACGAGCCCGCTGAGACCGAACCCTAGATCCGATCCCCGACGAACCCTGTCGAACCCCGAACCCCCGGAACCAAGATCTTCCGAACCCGGATGTGTGAACCTTTTCTCGAGCCCTATTTTATAAATGCTATATATAAAACTTGTTGCATATTAATTGTTCATCTCGCATGCATATCATGTGGGTTGGGGGCATTATGCCAATTCATCTCGTAATTAAATAGGGAGTCTATATGCGGGATATCTTTGTCTTATTCCGGACTTCATTTAAATTGGCATAGCGAACCGAAGCCATGTTTGGTCTTGCTAATCCAACATTTAATTTGCGGGGTAGATAAATAACATGAACCATCTAATTAAATGTCGGGACCCCAGTTTCGCTTAATATGGCCTAAATGCATCGCACCTTTGCCATGTCATACATCATACATGCATCATGCCCGATCTTTTGCCGTAGTATTAAATAGTGCACCCGGTGTTTCTTCTAGTGTTTTGCTTCTTCACGGATTAGGCCGATGAGTTGATGCGAGTGTCGACCCGACCTTCGGATGAATCTTCGGCAATGTTTTTTAGGCGAGCACCTCCCCCTTTCTACCTATCTTACTTTTATAGTATTTATTCCCTACTGTTGATCTATTGCTATCTGTGTTGCGATGCTCTAGTTTTCACACCCGTGACATCCCTTGCAGCCTTATATTGCCTTGGACACATCCTATTACCTATTGTTTGGTAGATAGTTGGACTTGCGCGTCGTAGTCGCTTGCTCAAGTGCTGTTGCGTGTCGTCCAGTACCACAGTTGTTGGAGTATTGCCACATGTTTAATGTTGGAGATGATCATGGCTTTAAATACTGTTTAATAACTAAAATTGAAGTAGGTAAATGCAGAGGCACAAGTGGGCAATAGATGTTATTTGGTTGTTAACCATCCACTTGTGTCCCGTAGGACCCCGAGTTCTTGACACCTGTTCCGAGATCGAGCGCGCTAACCACAGGTGGGGTGTATGGGCACCCCCATCGATTTAGTACCTGATTCCAAGTACTGTACTGGGGGCCACAATTAGTTTGGGGCTTTATTACTATCCTGTACTTATGCCATGCTTTACTGCTTTATTTAAATTGTGCGAGGAGCACCTGTACTGTTTAGGTAAGCGGAGTGTTTTCGCGGTATCGACAAGCCCGAGAGTTTCGGGTTCCCAGTCGTTTACAGCCATTGGCGCAAACCCTGAGTCCGTCTCGGAGACCGGCCGACTTCGTTGCGGGTAGCTTAGTGGGGTGGCCCCCCCGTGCTTGCTTTGGGTCTGGGAAACGTCGTGTCCGAAACCCCGTCGACATACCGTTGGGTGTATGTTTTGTGATCTTGTACCTACCTGATCCGACAACAAGGGTGTAGGTGCGTGTGGAAACTTTGGTGCACCCCTGCAGGGTTAAATCTTTTCGAGAAGCCGTGTCCACGGTTATGGACGACTTGGAGCACAGTGCTTGATCATAGACAACTATAACTAAAGTTTACTGTTATAATTTGACTTGTATCCGACATGACTAGTAATCAGCTTCACTGTAACAGAATGGCTAAATAAAAGTACCAACAACTTCTGGGTTCGGGGATATCTCATGCTAATTGTATCTGACTAGTAAGTGTTGCAACTACAACGGAATGGTTAACTAAAATTGCCCACTGCTTACTATATCAGGATGATTATCTATACCTGACTAGTAATTGTTGCAACGATAACTGAATAAATAAAACTGCCAACTGTGTGAGTTCCTCGGTTGACTTCCTCGTTTGGTCTCGAGGGGGAAACACCAGGATGGGTTTGTCTGATGGTAGCATCAGGTTGGTTCCGAGTAGGTCCTTCTTATCCCTCTCTGATAGCCGACAGTTATATCGAGTCTCTATAGGATGTTTAGTGCATGCTGCCGCTGCCGCTTCAGTCCACCATACCTATGTAGGCGAGGACCGCCGAATTCTAGCCTCGCCGTGTACTGGCCTCAGTACTGACCGCTCTCTCTCTTTCCTTTGCCCTTTGTCGGCACCCCTTTGTTTAAGCAGGTTTTGAGATCGACGTCGTTAGCAGTGTTACCCTTCCGGCTTGGCCTGGGCAGGGTTATGGACGCCATTGGTTATTCTTCAGGGCTCTTAGCCCCATTTGCATCTTGTCCGTAGCTGGACGCTCTATCGTTTTCAAGGTGATTGGATCTTCGTATATTATATCTGTATTCTTGACTCATTGAGTCGCTGTTGTATATATATCTGTTCTGTGGGTCCCATCGAGGACTGTTGTGTAATGTTATTACTTCGTTTTCCACCCGCACGCAAGTGCCTGGTGGGCACCTTTGAATCGTTTCTATGCGGGTTTGGCGGGAAGCGTTGAAACTTGCATAGGGCCGATTCTGAGGGTGTTACATGAATCGTCGAGGAGAAGTGTCGTATCAATTGGAACTGCCCGAAGAGATGTCAGCCGTGCACAATGTGTTCCATATCTCGTTACTTCGCAAGTGTCTCGAATTCCCCGAGAAGACCGAAGTGTTCAAAAATATCGATCACCGGACCATAGAGATCAACGATGACCTGACCTATCCCGAAGTACCCATCCGTATTTTGGAAGAAGCTTTTCGAACTATCTGAACCCGAAGCATCAAGTTTCTCAAGATTCAGTGGAGCAACCACATAGAAGAGGAAGCTACCTGGGAGCGCGAAGATCACATCAGGACTAAGTTTCCCGATCTCTTCAAATCCTAGGTAATCTTTTTCGTCCTTTTTCAAATCTCGGTACGAGATTTTGTTTAAGGGGGGAAGGTTTGTAACATCCCAAAAATACTAAACTTGAATCATCAAACTCTAATCATCAAAATTAGGGTTAACAAAAACTTTTCTAAATAAAATTATGGAAGCATGCATGTGAGTATGCATTTCAGTTTGAATTCTTTTGGACCACCTTGTTTGTGTGTTTCTTTGCTTGTAAAATGTTTCTTAGGTGAAATAAAAATCATCTAAACATTTCCCAAACTTTTCCCAAAGACAAATAAATCAAAACAAAGCTAAATGAGTGAATGGTCATTTTGACCAAATTAACTCCCATGCCTACTTTGGCTGTCTCAAACTTTCAGAACCTAACAGAAACTTTTCTGGATCTTTGCACCCCTTTATTGTACTCATAACAAAGTATCAAGACCCAATTTGTGATCATCCAGAAACTTTCAAATGCATAGTTTAAATGGCAATTCAAAATTGAATCTTTATCATATGAGAAGATCCCACTTTTTCAAAAACCACTCAAACAAGCTCGACTTTCAAAACCCAAGCATCTGCAGACTCACCAGCACCAACCTAGCACACCCACCAAAAATCTTTTCAAAATTCAAAACTTGAATTATTGCGGCCATTTCATCAAACACATTGCAGACACAAATCAAACAAAATCCAGACACTGTTTTGAGAAGTGAATTGAGCCTAACTTGTTCCCTCTCTGGGCACCACTAGCCTTAGTAGATCATCTAACAATCTTAACTAATCACTAGCATTGTCATCAATGGTGAACAGCTGAGTGCACTCTTGCCACCCCCATGTCGACAACAAGCTAGGAAGAGAAACAAGCCTAGCCAGCATGTCTGGGAGGCAGCCCACCGTCCATCGCCACTCCCTGTCCCAGCCGAGAGCGTTGCCAGCCATTGGACCACACGCACGGACCGCGCCCAGCCCGCCAGCAACCATGCCGAGCGTGCGCCAGAGCGCCACACTCGACCGAAGCCCACAGACCGCGCGCCGCCCTCGCCGCGTGCATACACGATCACCACCGTCCCAGGAGACCGCCAGACATCCCCGTTCGCCGCCCCATGCCTCACAGCCACCGCTCGCTGTCGAAGACGCCGCCTCTGCCACGCAGAGCGTCGCGTGTTCCAGACCAAACCGCACCGCCCTACGCGCGCATTAAAGCCGTAGAGCATCGCCAGGAGAGCACCAAGCGATCGCCACCACCGGCCATGCCTCTAGAAGCCCGTAGCCATGTATCCACTGTCTCCTGCCCATGTCGTTCGGTATCACCGTCGCGACTATAAATAGAGGCCTTCACCGCTCGAATTCTTCACACCATTCCACTCCTCTCTCACCCAGAACCATCCCACCTCAGTCCCGGAGCAAGGCGAGCAGCGCATCGCCGGAATTGCACCGGAGCAAGCCGCCTCTGGAGGAGAAGGGCGCCGTTGATTTCGTCCACCCCAGGAGCTGCCGCGACCACCCCTGAGTTCGCCGTCGTCGACTTCGTCGTTCGCCCGCCTCGCCGACCCTCGCCTGAGCCCCGGTGAGCCCCCAACGACCCCCACTGGCTGCACTAGGTTTCTGTCTCGCCAGCGTTGCCCAACGTCGACGATGACTCTCAGCCGTTGGATTAGAACCATATCGAACGCACCATGCTGCCCCGTACCGCTTTGCACCCCCTGTCTCACTGACACGTGGGGACAGCCACTTAAACAGCCCGCGGAAGCGCTGCGCTTAGCAGGCCGGCCTAGTATCGTTTCCCGCATAGCCCAGCTATTTGAATTTAACCTTTTCCATTTTATTTCAAACACACTTCTGTACCCAGTTTCAAAAATCAACCCAGGTCGATTCAGTGCACCAAATTGAATGAAACCAATTTTGTTAGAAAGGTCTGGAAGTGCTGAATCCAAGCCCATTGGATTCAAGTCATTTGGATCTATAGATCATCCATAGTAAAAATAACAAATTTAAACCATAATAGCTTTTGAGTTGATTCCAACTCTCAAAAATCACATTTAACCATACCTTTCAGAATATATAAAAATATATAGGTTTACTTACAGAAATCATGTTCAAGTAAATAAAAGAATGCCCCATAGGCATTTCTAGCCACTTTAATTAATTAAAATAAAAGGGTAAAACCTTATTAAATTGTGACACCACTTTAAATCACATTCCCATGGACTACAATATGTGGTGATGACATGTGTCAACATGATCCCATGTTTGGTTTGGAGAATATTAAATCTTAAGTAGTTTTTCAATGAGTAGAAATTACTTTGCTAAAAATAAAAGGAATTAAACCAAGCTTTAATCTTGTAATGTTAGTGATGATGCTAGATCATCTATAGGACCCTTTTGTGTGACGATTGCAAGTATTTAAGTATTGGTTGGTGATTGTGTACATCGTATTTATTTATAGACGCTAGTACCGACCAAGGATACGAGGAGGAAGGAGGATACTATGAAGAAGAAGCCGAGGAGAACTTCAACCACTGCTCTGCACAAGGCTATTCTAATACTATTAGTGAATGTGCAAGCTAACACTTGCAAGATACTCTACTGATGCAACAAACCACTACTTGTTACTATGCCCACTGTATGCCTTAAGCATATGTGATCATATCCACTTGATAAACCAATCCTAGTTTTACTTACAAGCTTTATTACTTTATTTCTTTATCAAAGCTCTTACTTAGAGTTTACTGGAATAAATGGTAGATACTAGAAGGATACTTGAAGGTTGCATAAAGAGCATAAAATTTGGCCTAAGCTAGATAATCTTGATGTCATCCTAAGGCATGAGATTGAACTTAGTTGAAACCCCACTAGTGTACCACCCCTCATTAGTACTCACCCCCACTTGTAGATGCTAGTGCTAAGCATAAAACCTGACCAACTTTAGATGGGAATACTTGGTGAAAATGGTTATGAAAACCTTGGAATGATGGATCATTCTATTGAAATGTTTTGGACATGTGTTTCCGAACACTTGATGATTTTGGTGATGAAAATGATGAGGCATGAGCCTTAGCCCTTTATAAAACTGATGGTTGTCTGGATGTGATACCATTCCAATTTTATCGTACAACCACAATACCCGAAGATTAGGTAGGGCTTGACCGGAAACTTATATACCTTAGTATTAGTTCCCTCACGGCCAAGGTCTGAGCTGAGGCTACCTTGTGAAGATTGTCCACTTGTGTAGTACCCAAGATGACAGTTGGTCATGGTTGGGAGGCCAAACTCACAGGAGAGGTGCTTATACTAGGGCGTGTAATTGAAAGGTTAGGATTGATTACCCGCATACTGAGTATGGTGAATTCAGGATTTGTTCCTGACGGATGTATCGAATGTTGTGGTGAAAGTGTACAATCTCTGCAGAGTGTCAAACTATTCGAATAGCCGCGTCCGCGGTTATGGACAGTTGGAGTGGCCATACTATTCCCCGTCAGACTTTTCAAAATGACTTGTGAAATGAACTTAGACTTTGAATTGACCACAACAGGGTTGTGGCATGAGATACAAGTTCCCACTTAGGTGTTATTAAACTTCAACTAGCATTCGTTGCTTCTAAACTTAGTAGAGATAAGTCTGGCTTTTGCAAAACAACCCTAGAGCCTAGTGTCCTATTATCAAAAACCCCTTTTACCTGTTAGTATTGGATTGCGAGTACTTAAAGAGTACTCATGGCTTTGTCCCTGGCTATTCCTATGGCCAGACTATGAAGAGGAGTACCTGGAGGATGGACCCCCAGGAAGGTTACGACAACTAGGATCATCTCCCATCGTCAGCATTGCCTGTGACCCCGAAGATGGAGCTTCGCCTACGCTACCGTTATTATTACGTATTCCACTGCTTGAAGTTGTATTAAGAACTTGATCATGAGATCCCTATTTGTGTAAAAACTTATGTACGGTTTGTAATGGATGATGTACTGGGGTATCCAATTCTGTTATGTCTCGCAAAAATGGTAATCCTGGGATTGCGATGTATGGCATAACAGGCATGTGGGATTAAAAATCCGGGTGTTGACAATTTTGATTCTAGATATTCCCCTCTTTGTTCAAATCCAAACCCTAGATATGTCTGGATCTTTTATTTGTCTAAAACCCTTTTAATTTTTTTTAAAACAAAGAAAAATAATAAATAATAAATCTATTTTATTCCGAGAGAGGCCACCACCGGCCAGGCCCAAAAGGCCCAGCTTGAAGCAGCCTACCACCCTAAATAATATCTAGACCTAAAACCTAATCTACCCACCCCAAACCCTAGATCCCACCACCTGATCCTACCACCCCGCTGCCGCCAGGCACAACCCCACTTAGCCGCCACACCACCTACAAACTCCACCCCCTTGAACCAGCCCCACCCTGCAGTCCACCCACCCCACACCTATCCGACCCACGCAACACCGGACACGCACGCACCCCGCCTGGGTCCCACTCCCACCTTGCGAACCCTCCACCAATCCCCATCGCGCCCCGCTCCCCTCGTCCTCACCTCTGCCGCCACTAGCGTCGCCCTCCCTCTGCATCTCCTTCTAGAGCCCAACTCCTCATCGCCGCCAGCGCCCCTCCTCTTCCCCGTGTCCAGCGACCACCGTCACCCCTCTGTGCGTCACCGCCTACGTAATCCCTCCTCCCCGAGCCGCTCGGGATCCCCGCCGTCGTGAGCCTAGGTGCTGCCCCGCAAGCCCCTCGTTAGCGACCGCCTCGACCGCCACTGCGCGCGTGCCTCGGACTCCCCTGGCCCCGCCTCGGCGACCAGTGGTCCCCACGTCACCCTATCCCGTTGCCGCGGCCTACGTCGGGAGCGCTGCCCGTCGTTCCGGCCATCGCCATGCTCCATCGCGGCCTCCGCTACCTCGCCGTGCTCCCCGAGCTCTTCCGCTCGTTCTTCTGCAGGCCAAGTGCGGTCATCGCCAGCGCTCATGAGGCTGAGCGTCCCACTGCCTCCTTCGTCGTTCCCCGGCAGCCGCCGCTGGTCCGGTCCCTCTGCACCATGTGCATCCCTTCCGCGAGCACCAGAACGCCTGCAGTACGGTGTCTCCTCTTTTGTTTTTGTTTTGGACGCCTCCTACAACGCCTGGGGCGAGTCTGTCCCCATCATAGGTGGTTGTTTCCAGTTAGAGCTGACAACCAGTGAAGATGCAGATGTTGAATGAATGTCTGGTGCTATAGAACAACTATTCTATCTCCATCCTCCCGTGTGTTGAAGCGTTCTGCACCGACAACCACTGATGATCGTGTTCATGTTGTTGCCATTGGCAAGATCCTCCGAATAGACTCGTTGCCGAGACTTTGTTCAACAATGCTCCAAGTACACCGACAAGGCTGTTCTCAGAAACCCCAAAACCGATCCCGTCAAACCCTCGGAGCCCCAAGATCTTTGGAACCGAGATGTGTGCCCCCTTCTCGAGCCCTATTTTATAAATTGCCATATAATATATCTTGTGCATATAAATTATCATGCTTGCACACATATCATGTGGTTTGGGGGCATTATACCGATTCACCTCATAATTAAATATGGAGATCATATACGGACTATTCTAGTCTTAGTTTGTCTCCATTTAAATTTGTGTAGTGAACCGATGATATAATTTTGCCTTGTTAATACAACATTTAAATTGCGGGGTACCTAAACAACATGAACCATCTAACTAATTGTCGGGACCCCGGTTCCGCTAAATATTGCCTAATTGCATCGTATCTTTGCCATGTCATACATCATACATGCATCATGCCCGATCTTTTGCTATAGTATTAAATAGTGCATACGATGTTTCTTCTAGTGCTTTGCTTCTTCACATATTAGGCCGATGAGTTGTTGCGAGTGTCGACCTGATCTTTAGATGAATCTTCGGCAATGTTTTTCAGGCGAGCATTCTCCTTCTTTCTACCTATTTTACATTTCTAGTCTTTACTTCCTCCTGCTGATCTATTGCTATCTGTGTTGCGATGCTATAGATTCCGTACCCCGTTATACTTCCCTGCAGCCCTTATATTGCCATGGACACATCCTATTACCTGTTGTTTGGTAGATAGTCGGCCTTGCGAGTAGTAGTTGCTTGCACAAGTGATGCGTCGCACCGTCGATCATCCGCAGTTGTAGGAGTAATGCCGCATGTTTAATGTTAGAGATGATCATGGATTTAATTACCGTTTAATAACTAAAATTGAAGTAGGTAAATAATGCAGAGGCACAGGTGAGCAGTAGATGTTATTTGGTTTTTAACCGTCCACTTGTGTCCCGTAGGACCCCGAGTACTTGATACCTATTCTTTGAATATTTGCTCTATCCGCATGTGGGCCCATGAATCCCCTTAGCATGAGCTTGAGTCATATCTTATTTCTTGGGGCCACAAAGTAGTTTGGGGCTTTATTACTATCCTGTACTTATGCCATGCTTTACTTCTTTATTTATGATTGCGTGTGGAGCGCCTGTACTGTTTGGAACAAACGTGGAATGTTTTCGTGGTATCGACAAGCCCATTCACACTTTCGGGTTCCCAGTCGTTTACAGTCATTGTCACAAACCTCTGGATCCGTCTCGGAGCCGGCGAACTTCGTCGCGGGTAGCTTAGTGGGGTGGCCCCCTGAAATATTATATGAATCTTGTGATTTATTTGTCGTGATGCCTCGTTGGGTTTTCATTTGGTTTTTCCGAGGTTGACCGTGCGTGTGTTTCTATTTGTGCCCCCTGCAGGGTAAAACTTTCTGAAAGCCGTGTCCGCGGTAATAGACTACTTGGATCATAGTATCTCGATCATAGACAACTATAACTAAAGTAGTGCTATAAATTTGACTTTGTAATGACTAGTAATCAATTTCACTACAATGGAACGAGTAAATAAAAGTGCCGACAACTGCTGGTTTTGGGATGCCTGATGCTATATAAATCTGATTAGTAAGTACTGGAATTACAACGGAATGGTTAATTAAAACTGCCCACTCCTTATTATATCAGGATGATCCCAGCTATCTATATCTGACTAGTAATTGCCGCAACTATAACAGAATGAATAAAACTACCAACCGTGTGAGTTTCCTCGGCTTGACTTTCTCGTTTGGTCTCGAGGGGGAAATACCAGGATGGGTATGTTTGGTGGTAGTATCAGGTTGGATCCGAATAGGTCTTTCTCATCTCTTTCTGTTAGCCGACAAATGTATTGAGTCTCTATAGGTTGTTGAGCGCATGCTCCGCCGCCGCTTCAGTCCACCATACCTATGTAGGCGAGGACCGCCGAATTCTAGTCTCGCCGTGTACTGGCCTCAGTACTGACCGCTCTCTTTTTATTTTGCCCTTTGTCGGTACCCCTTTTTTAAAGCAGGTTTGAGATCGATGTCGTTAGCAGGGGTACCCTTCCGGCTTGGCCTGGGCAGGGTTATGGACTCCATTGGTTATTCTTCAGGGCTCTTATCCCCATTAGCACTTTGTCCGTAGTCGGACATTGTATTATTTTCAAGGTGATTTGGATCTTTGTATTGTATATCTGTATTCTTGACTCATGGAGTCGTTGTTGTATATATCTGCTCTGTGGGTTTCGTCGTGGACTATTGAGTAATGATATTACTTCGTTTTCCACCCGCACACAAGTGCCTGGTGGGCACCTCTGAATCGTTTCTATGCGGGTTTGGCAGGAATCGCTAAAACTTGCATAGGGACGATCCGAGGGTGTTACAGAGAGCAAGGTCTCTTCTTGTTTAGGCTTTACATCATAGAGAGTAAACATGTCGTCTAGTAGTATAATGCACAATGGAACAATTCTCTTTGATAGAACAAATTATATTTTGTGGAGAAATCGCTTGCTCTGTAATCTTCGGACCTTGTGTCCACATATAGAGCGATTTTTAGATGTAGGTTTCTCTCCTCTGATGGATCCTTAAAATATATTTTTAGAGGATGATAAAAATTTACAACTTGAAGCTCAACTTTCTAATAATTTTTTCTTATGTTTGAGCCTGTTTTCTAGTGCTCTTGATGAGTGTAAAGCGCAGGTCATCTCATGAGATGTGGATCGTGCTTAAAGAAATATTTGGTGGTTCCATTTCTAATAAGGCCGGTCATGTATTCAAGGATATCCCTTCCCCTTCGCATCATGAAGAACTCCAAGTTGCTTCCAGCTTCGGTCATGAAGCTTCTTCAATTCCTTCCACTTCTCCTACATGTGAAAAAGGCACAATGTAATGGCCTAGTGAGTGGAGAATTCATATGTGATGATGGTAGTGTTTCTCTTTAAACTAATGATTCATGTTACCAGGGATTCACCAAAGTAGATGCCCAAGCGAAACATTCAACTTATCCAAGAAGGGATACAAGTATTTCAAGTTCAAGAAGTAGGCGTTGATCCCAAAGAATGTAGAGAAAATCTAGGCTAGGAGGAATGCGTTAGAGACGAGGTAAGGCAAAAGTTTGTTGGATCTTTATGTTGGCCGCAAGTTATTTTTTTCATTGAGGTTATAAATGCTAACAATATAGAGAGTTTGGACTTAAACATTTCATGCACCAATGAATCTATATCATCTTGTGTTGCTAGTCGTTGTATACCTTCTAGAAATTATTTGAGTACTAGTGTACATGATATGCTCGATATGTCTTGTTGCCATGAAAAAATTCTTCTATTTCCTCTAGTTGTTTGTCTAACAATGTAGAGGAAATCAAAACATCTATGGAGCAAGACATGATAATTAATGGATATTCAAGAATATCCTCATCTTCATCCTCACGTGCTCACATGTGCCTCATGGCATGAGGGTCAAAAGTAACTCCTTCTTTGAATCCCAATACATCTTATAATGATGATGTCGATGATGACGATTAGGAGGATAATAGTGCTCTTGTGCTCGAGATGACCTTTTTGTTTACCTCTCTTCGCGGTAACAATAAGGTTGTTGCTTGTCTCAAAAATGTGATGGAAACCTTGACTAAACAAGTGGAAACAAGTGGAAACCTTGAGAAAGAGCTAGCCAAGGAGAAGCACACTAATTGCCCGCTCACACAAAAAATATTTTATGAGCTTGAAGAGGAAAAATCTATTAATGATGCTTGTGGTACAAACTCTACTTCTTATGAAGCATCTACTTTAAAGGAGAATGCTGAGCTGGGGGCTCAACTTGAGTTGTTAACTAGCAATTATAGGAAATTGGAAGAAAATCATGAAAAGCTCTTTAGCTCTCATAATGATCTTCTAATCTCTATGATGGGTGAAATTAGCTCTTGAGGAAAGTATCAATATGGTAACATCTTGTCATCCTCATTTAGAAATTAGCACAATTTCTACTCAAAATGCTATATTTCAATGTGCTAGTCCTAGTAATCCATCTAGTCACACTATTGATAAACTTTGTGTTGGATTACTTTCTTTTCCTTGTTTCTCTAACAATCGATCTTTTACTTCCTCTAGTCCTTCTATTTCTACTAAACATGTATAGGAAATCAAATAGCTCAAGGCTCAACTCACTTCTTTGAAAAAAAGACTTAGAAAAGGGCCATGAAGGGAAATCCACACTCGATAACATTTCGAGTGTGTAAAATTACCTAATGATGAAAGTGGACTTGGATTCAAATCTAATAACAAGAACAAGTCCAAGAACAACAAGAAGAAGGGACAAGACCAAGTCAAGAATTCAGCCAAGATTATTTGCTTCAAGTGCAAGGTTGAAGGACATCATGTAAGACCTTATCCATTTAAGAAAAACCACTTGAGTAAGAAGCACAAGACCAAGCTCGACCTCAAGTTGAAATTAGGCCAATTTCCTAGAAGAATCAAGATAAATATCTGCAAGTCAAGAAATCAATGTAGAAGAGAAAGGGGAGCACTTGTTACTACATATGTCGTGAGAAGAGGCACTTTGTCGTGCCTCTTCATGTTCAAACGGTACCTTATATAACCCTATCATTGTTGGTGATGATTATTATCTTGGAAAGGATAAGGATGGCAATGTGTTTGCCAAGTTTGTTGGAATTCAAAGTGGTGTCAAGAAAAGAACCATTTGGGTTGCCAAGCCTATTGTGACTAACCTCTTAGGACCCAACATGGTCGGGGACCAACAAGCTCAAACTTGATCTATAGGTGTTTGTGGAGGGCATGGGAGACTTGGCTAACTCATGAAGAATAAAGGTATCTTCTTATACTATATTTCATCTTCCTACCTTATATCCAGTGCGCCTTTTTACGGTAACTTGTACTTAACTTCTTTATATTGTAAGTTACTTGCATGTTTCCATGTTTTGGTTTTATACCAAGTATGTGTTTATATATATTGTGCCTTATGCTTTCTTATCTTGTGTATTCAAGTATGTCAACGTTTTTTGGCACATCATTTACTTGTGTGTTTTTTCTTCGAGCCTCTAATGCATCTTGATGATATATTTCTGGACTCCTTTTGAGTGATTAATGGAACATCCCATTTTGGGGGAGTGATATGCCTTGCGCATCTCTCAAACCTGAAAATGTGTGTAGATGTGTACTACCACTTAGTATTGATATTGCAAGAATATATAGTCACTATGTGGTGTGTCATACTCATGATAAATTATAATTCTAAATGTCCATTAGTTATCTCTAGTTGAATTTATTTACCTCTTGTTGAGAATAAATGAATATCACATTATGA
The DNA here is from genome assembly GCA_910589765.1 of Avena atlantica. Classification (NCBI taxonomy): domain Eukaryota; kingdom Viridiplantae; phylum Streptophyta; class Magnoliopsida; order Poales; family Poaceae; genus Avena; species Avena atlantica. The sequence continues at coordinate 487,518,165 of OU342739.1, read as the reverse complement.
GGGAGTAATATGCTTTTTACATATTACAATCCTAGGAAATGTGAACATATGAGGTATGACCACTTAGATTTGATATTTTTAATTATCTTGTTCCTAGGTGGCATGCCCGCTCAAACAAGATCCTATTTTGGTAAAAGCTTTTATTGCTTATCTTTTGGTCTTTCTTTGAGTAAGAATTTCTTGGTGCGGCCTTCCTCAAATACATATCACTATATCTTATTTGGGAGACCGTTTGCTTCAAGTTATTCTAATGATTGTTTTGCATGATTGTGTGACTAGTTATACCTTCAAAAATCTCTATATTTGTAGGGGTTCGTAGCATGCAAAACAAAAAAATTCTACCGCATGCACACAAACAAACCAAGATCTATCTACTATATTGTAGCAATGAGTCGATAGAAGAACTCACCCTCAAAGATTCCAAAGCGGTTAACGAGAGCAGATTCGCGTGGGTGATGTAGTCGTACTCTTGCTGATCTCAAGATCGCGTAGACGATCCTTCCGGCGCTGCGTTTCGGCAGAGCTTCCGCAGTCGGTCACACGTTCGGTACTCGATGAAGACCTTCCTCTCCCTTGTTCCAGCAGGCAGCGGAGGTTGTAGCACTCTCCTCGTGATTCTGGCAGCACGACGGCGTGGTGTCGGAAGTAGAGGGGAGATCTCGCAGGGCTTCAACTTAAGCCAGAGCGAGTATGGTGGAGTATGAGAGAGGCCTTGGTGATATAGGGTTTAGAGGGCACCAAGGGGAGGGTGTGGCCGGCGGCTAGGGTTTGGGGAAAATCCCAACTCGCCGAGTTGGAGGAGCCCTAGGCGGCGGCACTAGGAGGTGGTGGCGCCGGCGACTTGGGGCTAGGGTTTTGGGTGTTAGGGTAGGGGGGGCAGCCCTACCCCTCCTTATATAGGTGGGAGGGAGGCGGTTGGGAGGAGGGATTCCTCCTCCAACTCCTCCTCCTTGGCCGGCGGGTGGAGGGAGTGGGACTCCCTCCCCAAGTAGGTTTCCTACTCTCCCTCCACCAAGCAAACTTCGGATTTGACTTTTCAAATTGCGTTTGACTTTCAAACTTGGATTTGATTTATCTCTCCATATTGCCCAGACAAGTTACCTAGTACATGATGCAACCATTCCACATTGTCATGACACATCCATGTACCCTTCCCCTCCGGAGTGCCAGACCTTCCAGAACCTTCGAGAACATTCCTGGTGAAAACACCGGAATCATTTCCGAACTCCGAAACATGACTTTCCTTATATGAATCTTATTCTCTGGACCATTCCGGATCTCCTCGTGATATCCCGGATCACATCCGAGACTCCGAACAACATTCGGTCTCTTATTCATCATTCCATAACTACTCAACAACATCGAATCCTTAAGTGTGTCTCCCTACGGTTCGTGAATTATGCGGACATGAACGAGACACTTCTCCGATCAATAACCAATAGAGGAATCTGGAAAATAATATGGCTCCCACATATTTCTACGATTACTTAGCGATCGAATGAACCACTTACATACGATACCAATTTCCCTTTGTCTCACGATAGTTTACTTATCCGAGGTTTTGACCGTCGGTATCTCTGCATACCTAGTTCAACCTCGTTACTGATAAGTACTCTTTTCTCGTTCCCGTGATACGTGATCCCTTGTGAGCCAATCACATGCTTGCAAGCTAATTGGATGACATTCCACCGAGAGGGCCCAGAGTATATCTATCCATCATATGGATGGACAAATCCCACTCTTGATCCATGTGCCTCAACCCATACTTTCCGAACACTCAATGCCACCTTTATAACCACCCAGTTATGGTGTGGTGTTTGATGTCATCAAAGAATCCTTCCAGTGATGGTGATTAGCATGATCTCATGGTCGAAGGAATTAGGTTACTATGTATCAGAAAGCTTATAGTAAATGAACTATTAAAATGGCTTGATCTTTATGCTATGCTTATCTATAGGAGTATGTCCATCACACCATTCTCCTAATGATATGATCTTGTTGTTAACAACATCTCAATGTTCATGATCAGGAAACCATAATCATCTATTAACCAACAAGCTAGTATTATAAAGAGGCCTTACTAGGGACTCTAATTTAGTTTACAAATCACACAAGTATTAATGTTTCCGGTTAATACTATTATAGCATGAATGTAAACATTTATCATAAACACAAAGATATAATAATAACTACATTTATTATTGCCTCTAGGGAATATCTCCAACAGTCTCCCACTTGCACTAGAGTCAACTAATCTAGATTACATGGTAATATACCGAACACCCATGGCGGTTTGGTGTTGGTCATGTTTTGCCCTCGGGAGAGGTTTAGTCAACGGATCCGCCACATTCAGATCTGTGTGTACTTTGCAAATCTTTATGTCACCATCTTGGACATGCTCTCGAATAGCGTGAATACGTAGCTTGATGTGCTTCAGCTTCTTGTGTGACCTTGGTTCTTGCGCATTGGCTATGGTGCCCATGTTATCATAGTAGATAGACATTGGGTCCAGCGCACTTGGAACCACACCAAGCTCTGTAATGAACTCCTGCATCCATATCACCTCTTGTGAAGCTTCCGAAGCAGCTATGTATTCCGATTCAGTTGAAGATCTTGCCACAACGCTTTGCTTTGCACTCCTCCAGCTAACTGATGCACCATTCAAAGTAAATACGTATCCAGATTGAGATTTAGAATCATCCGGATCGGTGTTCCAACTAGCATCGGTGTAACCATTAACAACGAGTTGTTCATCACCTCCATAAGAAAGAACCATATCCTTAGTTCTTCTCAAGTACTTAAGGATGTTTTTGACCGTTGTCCAATGATTCACTCCTGGATCACTTTGATATATGCTAGGCAAACTAACAGCATATGCAATGTCGGGTCTAGTACATAGCATGGCATACATTAGAGATCCTATGGCTGAGGCATAGGGAGTCTTGCTCATCCTTTCTCCATCTTCTGCCATTGCAGGACTTTGAGTTTTACTCAAGGTCGTATTGGGCAACATGGGCAAGAACCCTTTCTTGCTATCTTACATTCCAAACCTCTTTAGAACATTGTCCAAATATGTACTTTGTGACAATGATATTAGGCGCCTCGATCTATCTCTATAAATCTTTATGCCTAATATGTAAGCTGCTTCGCCAAGATCTTTCATTGAAAAACTATTATTCAAATAATCCTTGACACTATTAAGTAGGTCTACATCATTCCCAATCAACAATATGTCATCTACATATAGTATTAAGAATCCTACAGAGCTCCCACTCACTTTCTTGTAAATACAAGCTTCTCCATAAGTTTGTATAAAACCAAAACTTTTGATTACCTTATCAAAACGTTGATTCCAACTTCTGGATGCTTGCTTCAATCCATATATGGACCACTGAAGTTTGCATACCTTGTTAGCATCTTTAGGATCGACAAAACCTTTGGGTTGCGTCATATACAAATCTTCATCAATGTCTCCATTGAGGAACGCCGTTTTGACATCCATCTGCCATATCTCATAATCATAATATGCAGTGATTGCTAACATAATCCTCACAGACTTTAGCTTCTCTACTGGTGAGAAAGTCTCATCGTAGTCAACTCCTTGAATTTGTCGAAACCCTTTTGCGACAAGTCGAGCTTTATAGACAGTAACAGTAATATTACCATCAACATCTGTTTTCTTCTTGAAAATCCATTTGTTCTCGACAGCCTTCCGGCCATCCGGTAAGTCCACCAAAGTCCATACTTGGTTTTCGTACATGGATCCAATCTCGGATTTCATGGCTTCTTGCCATTTATTGGAATCTGGGCTCGTCATCGCTTCCTCATATGTCGCAGGGTCATCGGTGTTGTCCACCAACATGACACTCATAACGGGATCATACCAATCAGGAGTGGTATGATTTCTCGTCGATCTGTGAGGTTCTGTAGTAATTTCAAACGAAGTTTCATGATCAACATCATTAGCTTCCTCTCTTATTGGTGTAGGCGCCACAGGAACTATTTCCTGCGTTGCGCAACTTGCAAGTTCGAGAGAAGGTTCGACAACCTCGTCGAGTTCTACTTTCCTTCCAGTCACTTCTTTCGAGAGAAATTCCTTCTCTAGAAAGGATCCATTCTTGGCAACGAAGATTTTGCCCTCGGATCTATGATAGAAGGTATACCCAATAGTTTCCTTCGGGTATCCTATGAAGAAGCATTTTTCCGCTTTGGGTTCAAGCTTGTCTGGCTGTAACTTCTTTACATAGGCTTCGCAACCCCAAATTTTAAGGAACGACAATTTAGGTTTCTTCCCAAACCATAATTCATACGGTGTCGTTTCACCGGATTTAGATGGTGCCCTATTTAAAGTGAATGTGGCTGCTTCCAATGCATAACCCCAAATGATAGCGGTAAATCTGTAAGTGACATCATAGAACGAACCATATCTAAGAGAGTTCGATTACGACATTCGGACACACCATTACGCAGTGGTGTTCCCGGCGGTGTCAATTGTGAAAGTATTCCGCATTTCTTCAAATGCTCACCAAACTCGTAACTCAGATATTCACCTCCACGATCAGATCGTAGAAATTTAATCTTCTTGTTACGTTGATTCTCTACCTCACTTTGAAATTCCTTAAACTTCTTGAAAGTTTCGGACTTATGTTTCATGAAATAGATATACCCATATCTACTCAAGTCATCCGTGAAGGTAGAACATAACGATAACCACCGCGCGATGCTACACTCATTGGGCCACACACATCGGTATGTATGATTTCCAATAAGTTTGTAGCTCGCTCCATCATACCAGAAAATGGAGTCTTAGTCATTTTACCCATCAGACATGCTTCGCATCTTTCAAGTGATTCGAAATCAAGTGATTCAAGAAGTCCATCGGAATGGAGTTTCCTCATACGCTTCACTCCAATGTGACCAAGACGACAGTGCCACATATAGGTCGAGTTATCGCTCAATTTCAAACGTTTAGCTTCAATGTTATTAATATGTGTATTTCCACTATCGAGATTCAATAAGAATAGACCATCTATCAAATGTGCATGTGCATAAAACATATTACTCATATAAATCGAACAACCATTATTCTCGGACTTAAACAAGTAACCGTCTCGCAATAAACATGATCCAGATATAATGTTCATGCTCAACGCAGGCACCAAATAACAATTATTTAAGTATAAAACTAATCCTGATGGTAGATGAAGAGGTAGAGTGCCGACCGCGATCACATCAACCTTTGATCCATTTCCAACGCGCATCGTCACCTTGTTCTTCGCTAGCTTCCATTTATTCGACAGCACCTATTTCGAGTTACAAATATGAGCAACCGAACCAGTATCAAATACCCAGGCACTACTACGAGTACTAGTGAGATACAAGACAATAACATGTATATCGGATATACCTTTCTTCTTGATGTTGCCGTTCTTCAAATCCGCCAAGTACTTTGGGCAATTCCGCTTCCAGTGACCTTCTCCCTTGCAGTAAAAGCACTCAGTATCAGGCTTAGGCCCAGCCTTGGTCTTCTTCGCCGGCGCGGCAACTTTCTTACCGCCCTTCTTGAAGTTTCCCTTTTGCTTAGACTTGCCTTGCTTCTTGAATTTGGTGGTCTTATTGACCAACAACACTTGGTGCTCTTTCTTGATCTCCACTTCTGTAGATTTCAACATGGAGAAGAGTTCTGGCAACGTCTTGTCCATGTTTTGCATATTGTAGTTCATCACAAAGTTCTTGTAACTTGGTGGTAGTGATTGGAGGACACAGTGAATCCCCAAAGAATTAGGAATCACTATACCCAAACTTTGGAGTTTGTTTGCGTGCCCAAACATCTTAAGCACGTGCTCATTGACGGAGCTGCCCTCTTCCATCTTGCAGTTAAAGAACTTTTCAGAAGCCTCATAACTCTCAACTGCCGCGTGAGCCTCAAATATCATTTTGAGTTCACGGACAATATCATGTGGGTCATGGTTCTCAAACCTTTTCTGAAGCTCCGATTCCAAACCATACAAGATAGCACACTGAACTGTGGAGTACTGATTCTTCTGAGTGAGGTAAACATTCTTTACTTCATCGGTAGCAGTAGCTGCAGGTGGGTCACCCAGCGGTGCATCCAGCACATAGGTCAAATTACCAGCATTGAGGACAATCCTCAAATTGCGGAACCAATCCGCGAAGTTGCTTCCATTGTTTTTCAACTTTTCTTTCTCTAGCAACGCAGTAAAATTGATGGAAGGGGACGCCATTGATCTACAACATATTTGCAATAGTTTAGACTAAGTTTATGATAAATTGAGTTCTAATTAATAGTTAAATTAATCTAGGTGAACTCCCACTTAAAACAATATCCCTCAAATTGTTTTAGTGATCACACGAACCAAATCCACCACATCAAAACCGATCATCACGAGAGTTGATGTAGTTTCAATGGCGAATAATCAACATGTTCATCATATCTACTATATGACTCATGCTTAACCTTTCGGTGATCCGTGTTCCGAGACCATGTATGTACATGCTAGGCTCGTCAAGATCAAACCTTAGCTTCCGCATGAGCAAATCTGGCTTGCTCACGTTGTATACACTCGCAGAATCTAACACACCCGATCATCACGTGGTGCTTCGAAACAACGAGCTTTAGCAACGGTGCTTACTAAGGATGGACACTTTAAAACTTGAAATTTTGTGTGCTAGAGGGATCATCTTATAATGCTACCGTTGCAAACTAAGCAATACAAGATGCATAAAGGATTAACATCACATGCCATTCATAATATGTGATATGATATGTCCTTTCTTCTTGTGCTTCTGATCTCCATCTTCAAGCACGAACATGATCTCCATCATCATCGGTATGGCGTCAAGGTCAATGGCGCCATTCCATGGTTGTCGTCCACCAGCTTCAACTATTACAACTAGGTCTTAACGGAATTTAAAAAACAACCATATGGCTCCCGCCAGTTGCCAACTTACAATAAGGGACATTGCATACATCATATATAATCACAATCATGGCCATATCACATCACAACACATCCCTGCAAAACAAAGTTAGACGCCTCTAATTTTCTTTGCATATTTTACGTGGTTTGCGGCTTTCAATAAGTGTCGTTCTAACTTACGAACAAGAACCACAAAGTTGATGTTTAAACTATCAAGTGCCTGTTGTAAATTGAATCTATACTATGATGGGAGAGACAGACACCCGCAAAGCCACTTATGCAATACAAGTTGCATGTTGAGCGTGGAGCAAGTCTCATGAACGATGTCATGTAAGGTTAGCCCGAGCCTCTTCATCCCATCATACTGCAAGATGCAAAGTACACAAAAAGCAATTGATAATAAAATCACCACCGCCCACAATGACCATTGTGTTCTACTCGTGCAACAAATCTACATATAGACACAACTCTGATACCACTGTAGGGGTTTGTAGCGTGGAAAACAAAAAATTTCTACCGCATGCACACAAACAAGCCAAGATCTATCTACTAGATTGTAGAAACGAGTCGATAGAATAACTCACCCTTGAAGATTCCAAACCGGTTAACGAGAGCATATTCTCGTGGGTGATGTAGTCGTACTCTTGCCGATCTCAAGATCGCGTAGACGATCCTTCCGGCGCTGCGTTCCGGCAGCGCTTCTGCAGTCGGTCACACGTTCGGTACTCGATGAAGACCTTCCTCTCCCTTGTTCCAGTAGGCAGCGGAGGTTGTAGCACTCTCCTCGTGATTCCGGCAGCACGACGGCGTGGTGTCGGAAGTAGAGGGGAGATCTCGCAGGGCTTCGCCTTAAGCCGGAGCGAGTATGGTGGAGTATGAGAGAGGCCTTGGTGATCTAGGGTTTAGAGGGCACCAAGGGGAGGGTGTGGCTGGCGGATAGGATTTGGGGAAAACCCCAACTCGCCGAGTTGGAGGAGCCCTAGGCGGCGGCAGCACTAGGAGGTGGTGGCGCTGGCGACTTGGGGCTAGGGTTTTGGGTGTTAGGGTAGGGGGCAGCCCTACCCCTCCTTATATAGGTGGGAGGTAGGCGGTTGGGAGGAGGGATTCCTCCTCCAACTCCTCCTCCTTGGCCGGCGGGTGGAGGGAGTGGGACTCCCTCCCCAAGTAGGTTTCCTACTCTCCCTCCACCAAGCAAACTTTGGATTTGACTTTTCAAATTGGCGTTTGACTTTCAAACTTGGATTTGATTTATCTCTCCATATTGCCCAGCCAAGTTACCTAGTACATGATGCAACCATTCCACATTGTCATGACACATCCATGTACCCTTCCCCTCCGGAGTTCCGGACCTTCCAGACCCTTCTAGAACATTCCTGGTGAAAACACCAGAATCATTTCTGAACTCCGAAACAGGACTTTCCTTATATGAATCTTATTCTCCAGACCATTCCGGATCTCCTCGTGATATCCCGGATCCCATCCGAGACTCCTAACAACATTCGGTCTCTTACTCATCATTCCATAACTACTCAACAACATCGAATCCTTAAGTGTGTCTCCCTATGGTTCGTGAATTATGCGGACATGACCGAGACACTTCTCCGATCAATAACCAATAGAGGAATCTGGAAATTCATATGGCTCCCACATATTTCTACGATTGCTTTGCGATCGAATGAACCACTTACATACGATACCAATTTCCCTTTGTCTCACGATAGTTTACTTATCCGAGGTTTTGATCGTCGGTATCTCTGCATACCTAGTTCAACCTCGTTATTGATAAGTACTCTTTTCTCGTTCCCGTGATATGTGATCCCTTGTGAGCCAGTCACATGCTTGCAAGCTAATTGGATGACATTCCATCGAGAGGGCCCAGAGTATATCTATCCGTCATACGGATGGACAAATCCCACTCTTGATCCATGTGCCTCAACACATACTTTCCGAACACTCAATGCCACCTTTATAACCACCCAGTTACGATGTGGTGTTTAATATCATCAAAGCATACTTCTGGTGATGGTGATTAGCATGATCTCATGGTCGAAGGAATTAGGTTACTATGTATCAGAAAGCTTATAGCAAATGAACTATTAAAATGACTTGATCTTTATGCTATGCTTATCTATAGGAGTATGTCCATCACACCATTCTCCTAATGATATGATCTTGTTGTTAACAACATCTCAATGTTCATGATCAGGAAACCATAATCATCTATTAACCAACAAGCTAGTATTATAAAGAGTCTTTACTAGGGACTCTAATTTAGTTTACAAATCACACAGGTATTAATGTTTCCAGTTAATACTATTATAGCATGAATGTAAACATTTATCATAACACAAAGATATAATAATAACTACATTTATTATTTCCTCTAGGGCATATCTCCAACAATATTTGCATAGTTATTAATGTTTATATTTATAACCTATGCTTTTTATTATGTGATATTTAATATCCTTGTAATATACCATGGGAAATTAATTCCAGTACATTGATTGTTTTGACAATTGATATCCTTGCTTGTGGTAGCATTTGTGGATGATCTCCACCTTGGATTTTGCTTCTTATTGCCTTATTTACTTTCAAATAATTTGTTGCATCTACCTTTGTCTTCCTTGCCTTTTGAAAATATATTTGTTTAAGTTTTTAAATGTGTTTTTATGGAAGATGAACATTTTCTTTTCAGTACTTTGTGCCATTGTGAAAAGTGTAAAGGGTTTGTTTATTTGTTGAAACCTTGCTATTTTGGGTGTGTGTTATCTCATTCCTTATTATTTCATTTGTTGAACTTCATTGAACAAATCTTGTGTTGATTTGATTCCTTGATATACTTTGGCCTACAAATGTGTTTTGTCACACCTTGCATGCTTTCTTGAATTTATTGGTGTTTTTTGCAAATTATATCTTCTTTGGATCTTGGAAGTCTTGTGTGTGTGTGCCTGTGAAGGGGTTCCGTGGGAGAAAACAAAAATTTCCTACTACGAGAACGCACCAGCTAAGATCTATCTATGGAGAAGTACACTAACGAGCGGGGGTACGGTGTTCATACCTTTGAAGATCGTTAGAGGGATTACATTCCCGCACAAACATTGCTGATGAAGCCGAGCGTAGCAGACCTGAGGGTCTAGAAGGATTCAAGCGTCCAACACAACTAATGGCAATGCCTCCGAAGTTTTACACATGTCCGATATAAAAGACGTCTCCCGGGCTCCGGTCTAGAAAGGCAATATAAGAAGATCCGGACCGACTCTGATTGCATGACGGAGAGTGATGGGTGGACAAAGGTCAACCTCGTTTCATACATTCCAAAGAAGGGAACACTCACGAGAGGGAGAGATGAGGAGATGGAGAGAGAGAAGGCGAATGGCCAACTGTGGGATGAGATTTGGAGGAGGCACCCCACTTTATATAGGAAAAATCTAGGCACTCCCACCCCTCCAAGTCCGGGAGTGGGACTAAACTTTGGAGGAGGTGGGGAGGAGGCTACGGCCGGCGGCCGGTGGGGTGGGACCCACCCACACGCCTATCCCACCAAGGGGTTGGCAGCGGTGGGTGCCCCACCTAGCACGCCCTAGCCCACCAAGGGGCAGTGGCTCCCTCTTGGGCCCTCTCCCCTCCGGGGAGGTCCCATGTAGGGGTATTGCCCATTTTTATTTATTAAATAAATATATTTAATATTAATTCCAATAATTAAATATTAAATACCTTTTATTTAATTCCCTCTATTCAAAAGTCCTTTTGATAATCTACGAACACTTATTATCTCTCTGGAACGTTTCCAGTTCTCTCTTCCTATTTTTCGTATGGTCGCGGATCAATCCGCAGCGTCTCTACCCTTAAGCGTGACACCCCTATGGTTCGGCAATACTCAGACATGATCAAGACATCCCTCTGATCAATGACCAACAACGGTGTCACATTCCACGAATTTGATTGATCGCTTGAACCTTTTGAGTCTCATTTCCTTTGCACTATGGTATCTTGTTTGTCCACGACCTAATCTCTAGTATCGGTATACCTAGTTCGATCTTGCTACTGAAAATATATTTACTTGTTCCCGTGATATTACATTCTCGTAAGCTAGTCATATGCTTGCAAGCTCGTTGATATAATCTCACTGAGTGGGCCTAGAGTATCTATCCGTCACTCAAATAGAAAAATCCCGATTTTGATACATATGCCTTAACCTATTTCTTTGGAATACCCAATACACACCTTTATGGCCAGCCAGTTACGGACATGACGGTTGATGTGATCAAAGAATTCGCGGGAGATAGTGATTAATATGATCTCATAGTTAAAAGATTGAATTACTATGCTTTGCTAGTTATTGCAATTTTAAACTTTGTGACCGGATCACATTTACCAAAGGAAATACCGTGGTTACCATCTGGTAACCGTCAGATTTCTTCCCACACCCAAACTCCTCTGTTTTGAACTTCTGATTCCTCCTCTCGAAGTTACATTCGAAAATTTGGAATGTTTCCACATCCAAATCTCATTTGGAAATCTCATCCAGTATTCAGTACTTCCTCCATTTCATAATATAAGATGATTTAATTTTTCCTACACACTAAAAGATGTCTAGATAAATTCGCTTCACAAAGGTTAAAACATTTTATATTTTGAAACTGAGGAAGTAATATTTAGGAATTTTCTTTTCTTCCGACAGCTTAGTCCTTGGACAGTATATATGTGGTGATGTAAATATAAGTTTAGAATATGCGAGAATCAACTCTGCCTAATGCCACCTCGTCATCGAAGAGGAGGAATGCTCTGCTCATTCCTGAAGAAGTCACTGGGATCCACCATGGACTTCACCAACGCGAGCCTCTCAAAGTTAGCCTTGAAGTACGGCTCGCCCCAAACTCTCGCCTTCTCGTAGCTGTTGGCGACATCGTTGTCGCAGTAGTCGTTTGCGCCGAGGTCCAGGTCCTTGTAGTTCACATAGGCGCCCCTCGGGTTCTTGGACACGTACGGCTCCATCTCCTGATGCAGCCCCCTGATCCAGCCCATATGTTGCTCCGAGGCCTCTGTCCCGTTGTCCCACCAGAACCCGTAGTACTGGACGTTGTAGAGCGCGCGCCGGTGCGGGAACGGCGTGGCCGACGGCGAGACGCGACCCATCTTGCCGCCGTAGGGGTCGAGGATGAGCAGCCCCGCCCCGTCCTTGAGGAACCAGCTCCAGGTGCTCTCCCACACGCGCCACGGGATGGGCTCGTGCACGAAGTCGGACTTGGCCTTGAAGTACCTGTCCGGCTTGCTCCCTCTGTCCAGGAGCAGCGCCGCCGGTTTCCCCGTGCCATAGAACGCGAAGTAGAGCACGGATTCGATCCAGCTCATCTCGATGCAGTCCTTCCGCGTCACGCCCAGCTCCGGGAACATCCTGGCCATCGTCGCGACGTGGCCGGCGCACCTGCCGAGGTACAGGGACTCGAACTGTGCGTCCTGGTTCTGCACGACGACCCGTAGGATGACGTCGCGGGGCAGAGCCGGCGCTACGTGTTGCCACTTGGTGAGGAGATCGCTGGCCGATCGGTTTCGTGGACGGTGGACGGTGAACACCGCGACGGTCGCCGGCACGCGCACGAGCCGGAGCTTCCAGGACACCACGACGCCGAAGCTCCCGCCCCCGCCGCCTCGTATGGCCCAGAAGTGGTCCTCCCCCATGCCGGCCCTGTCCAGAAGCCTCCCTTCGGCATCCACCAAGACGGCGTCGACGACGTGGTCGGCGGCAAGGCCGTGCTTCCGCATCATCAGGCCGAAGCCGCCGCCGCTGAGGTGGCCGCCTACGCCGACCGTCGGGCCGACGCCGGCGGGGAAGCCGAGGCGCGCGCTCTTGTTGGCGATGCCGTAGTAAAGCTCGCCGAGCGTGGCTCCTGAATCGACCCACGCCGACTTGCTCCGGACGTCAACGCGGATGGCGCGCAGCGCGGCCAGGTCGACGACGGCGAAAGGACAAGCCGCGTCGATGGAGCGGTAGGACAGGCCCTCGTAGTCGTGGCCACCGCTGCGCGGGCGCACGCGGACGCCATGCGCCACGCCGCAGCGCACGGCGGCCTGGACGTGGGAGGCGTGGGTGGCCTTGACGATGACGAGGGGCGTCGGGGTGGCCGGTGTGACGAAGCGGAGGTTCTTGATGGAGAACTCGAGGACGGACGGGTAGGAGTCTGACGCTTGCGTGTAGACGATCCCCGGCGTAAGGTGGTCGGCGAGGCAGCTTACGAAGCCGGTGGTGTTGGTTGCCGCAGCCGTGCAGATGGCTATACAAACGGCGAGCAGTGCAAATAGGACGCTAGCCGTGGCCATTATGAGTAGCTCACAAGCTTGGTTTGAGGAGTGAGGAGGCAGGAGATCGCTGCGACTTTTAAGCAGGAACTGCTGTACCATATATCATATACCATCAGTTGGCGCTTCTGGATTTCACCACAGAGCCGCGCAGACAAATACAAGGTGCAAGATCCATGGCTATGCTTTTGGTGGGAGTAGCCACGGTTGTCTTTAATACTCCATCCGATTCAAATCAGTTGGACTCAATTTTTTCAAGATACAGATAAAATTAATAGTACTAAATAATGTCTAGATATAATCGAATCTAGACACATCTAAGTCAATTAATTTGGGTCGGAGGAATCCAAAACTAATTTTGTGCAATCTAAGATGTTTATATGATACGGAGTATCTTCAGTATGCTGAGGCACACACTTGTGTCTTGGCTCAGGCCACCTGAGACCAAGTCTGGCGGAGAACACGAGAGTTAGCTAGAGTGATGTTTCCGTTAACCAAGTAGTATATATGAGTTAGCTAGAGTGTTATTTCTTTAACCACAAACTACAAATGCCCATTTGTCTTGTGAAAGATAAGGAAGAGTGCCAATGTGTCTCTCTCAGTATAGATTGTTAGCACCCATTTTGCATTTTAGGCTGGTTGTCGGCTAAGTAAGGAGGACCTGTAAAAACTAAGGAGTTAGATTGACACATCTAGTTCTAAACCGGATTTAGCAAGAGTCAGACTTAGGCGTGGAAGGAAGGAGCAATAGCCAGAGAAATCTATAAGCCGCGTATCAAGCCAAATGGCACCGTCTAATTGCCTTGCCATAAGACCATAAGACCAAGATATGGTCGCATTGGCATAAGACATGATCTGGCCGCCCCTCCTGTAAGACCAAAATCTGGATGCCTTGCTATAAGGCAAGAATCTAGCCGCCTGAAATGCAAGGATCTGACCTCCTTACTCTAGCCAAGAATCTGGTTGGCATAACTAAGGCAATTCTAAGCCGATTGTGCAGGGCCGGCTCTATGTTTCTCGGAACCCTAGGCGAAGTTGACCGTATGGGCTCCTAAGGCTAATATATATATAGGCATATTGAGATTATTCCATGTTCTGGAATCATATAATGATAAAAGAGAATAATCTTGTTCATCATCATTCCGAGTATCAGGCCAAGAATGCAAATTTTCTTCATCTGTATTATCTTCAGTAACATCAAGATCTACATTTAAATTCAAGAAACTACATTTAGTTACTAAATTGCATCTACAAAAATCGAAACTATTACCTAAAATTTAGCACCGAACTTTTGTCTCAGTGCCATATCACCTAAAATAACGAAGGAATCGACTATATCATGTAAAGAATTAAAGATAGAAATAGGAACTAAAAGACAAGAAGAAAAGACACACAAACCGCAAGCAAGAAATTTAATATACCGAGGCCCTCAGGACGTCACACTATGGCACGTCCAGGAATCAGAGGCACTTTTCTTAGAGACACTTTTTCAAACTGCCTCTAATTGTATCTATTTGAGGCACTTCGAAAAATAGTGCCTCCAAATATGAATTTTTAGTGGCAGTTTTAAAAGTGCCACTAACAGTTTATCCTTTTGAGGCACTATTGATAGTGCCTCTAATGTTTTGAAAAATAGAGGCACAGTCCAGTAGCTCTATGCTAAACTATCAGTGGCACTTTGACCTGTGCCTTAAAAAGACATAACTTTTAGAGGCATTTTCTGTGATAATGCCACTAAAAGTATATCAACTGAGGCATAATTAGAAGTGCCACAATTGGTTACCATTTAGAGGCACTAAATTATGCCTCTAAATAGTGACCAACTGTGGCACTATTTGGTGTGCCTCCAATGATCATCCATCTGAGGCACTATGCTGCTGCCTCCAATGTCCAACCAACTGAGGCACCTGACAATGCCTCAAATGGATGGTCATTGGAGGCACTGTCAAACATGCCTCTAAATGGTCATCCATTTGAGGCACTATCAGGTGTGCCTCAAAATGGTCATCCATTTGAGGCACTTTGTGCTGTGCCTCCAAAAGAATAACCAGCATAATCAAATAATCAGAAAACAGATACCACACAGCACATAATTATATACTACTGATTTCATACTGATAATCCAACATAGTACTTACTGCTCCATACTTACAACTACAAAAGTAGTACTTAGTAGTCCATCATATATAGAACTAGGCAGTCCAACTTAAGCAGTCCATCAGATAATTACATCCAAAATAAGTAGAACTCATAACAGAAGTTCTACTTCCACCCAATCAGTACTGTCAGATCTACGCTTTATGGGAGTGTCGCGAGCATCAGGCGCAACTTACCGTCTGACTTGTACCAGAAACTGAACAGCATAGCATCATCCTTCTTCATGTTGAAGGCCTGCACAGCTGTCCACCATCCACTGGTTATCATTGCTCTATTGTTTACTCCCATCTTCATCCTCACATCCACACGATCATCTTCAGCCATGGATTCAACTTGTACAGTAAGTGGTTCATCAAGAAAGTCCTTTAGGTACTTGGTTGTGAACTCAGCATTAAATTCCTGTGTAAGTATCAAGTTTACACAATTGTTAGCATTCTTTTGGACTCTGTTTCTACTACACTGTTATGCATGATAAAGTAAATAGCTGCTCACCATTTTGCATTTCTTCTCAATGACAGCTGACTCTGTCATCTTGTAGACATAGTACTTTATTGCTGGCCTTCTGCCATTGCACCATTCGTCCAGAAACTCAACTTGGCATGGACACAGTAGTATGTCATTTCCAAACATACACTGGTGGTCCCACTCATGTATTCCCTTGTTTTTTGGTCCTGATACAGCACAAATACAACAAATTTTATAAATAGTAGTACCATTTCTCAACTGATGTAACAGACTAGATAGTTCAAAGTTTGTATAGATACATACCCCTTAAAACCAAGCCATCATCTTGTGCTGGCATAATTGGCACATAACCATCTGGCACGAACCACTCCGTAGAGGTGTCACTGCCAGAGGTGTCACTGGCAGAGGTGTCACTGCCACTAGTGCTGTGGCTTGGGATCAAGCTGCCACTGTCATCTGAGATGTCAATGGCACAGTTCTCACAGGTTCCCATCTAGTATAAAAACAGCATGTAATCAGTAATGCTAAAGCAATGTAATCAGTAATGCTAAAACATGTTAAGGACATGATCAAATAGCAAAACATTCAGAAAGTCAATAATTACATTCTGAATATTCCTAACATTCAGAAAGTTCAGAAAGTACAGAACATTCAGACAGTTCAGATCATGCTGAACATTCTGACAGTCAACAAATCAGAACATTCAGAAAGATCAGAACATTCAGAACATTCAGAAAGATCAGAACATTCAGAACATTCAGAAAAATCAGAACATTCAGAAAGTTCAGAAAAATCAGAACATTCAGAAAGATCAGAATATTCAGAACATTCAGAAAGATCAGAACATTCAGAAAGTTCAGTACATTCTGAACAACCTTAACAATCTGAACTTTCTGAACATTATGAACAAATCCTAGCAGAACCCTAAACAAAATATAATCTAAGAACAAAACAAATCTAAGAACAGAACTAAGAACATAGATCTAGACAAAGAACATAAATCAAAGAACAAATCTAAGCACCCAAAGATCAGATAGCAGGTTAGATCAAACAAGATCAGATAGCAGGTTAGACAAAGAACATAAATCTCGAACAAATCTAAGAACAGAACAAATCTAATCTAATAACAAATCTAAGAACAGAACAAATCTAATCTAATAACAAATCTAAGAACAGAACAAATCTAATCTAATAACAACAATCTAAACTAAGAACAGTAATCTAATAACAACACCAGATCTAGTACAGTAATCTAAGAACACGAGAAAAGATCTATACACTATTCTAAGAGAACCAGAGTACACTAATCTAAGAAGACTAGATCAGATCTAAACAACAGTTCCTAATCAAGAACAGAAAAGATCTAACGAGTAGAATAAAAGAAGAAAGAAGAAAGAAGAAGAGAAGAAGAAAGAAGAATAGAAGAAGAAAACGAGAAAAAAACAGACAAGCTCCTTAGGTGGCGGCGGCGATGGGATTCGCTGGAGGGGTTTCATGTTGGGCGGCGGCCGGCGGCGGTGGAACCCTAACACGAGGAAAGGGAGAGAGTGAGGGAGTGGAAAGTGAGGGAGTGAGGGAGTGGAGAAAGTGACGGCCGCGGTGGGTGGGTGTGTGCGTATATAGTATGGTCATTTTGCACATTAGTACCTTAGGTTGTTATTAACTTTTCTGTGTCCTTCCACCTCGGCTCCGTAGTTATAGCGATTAGCTGGGACGCCCCTCAGTTAATATTTTAGTTTCCATTCGTCCCTCCACCCGCGCCACCTTGCACAAACCCCCCTCCCCTCTGTTGTCCAATGTATAAGAGAGGCACCCCGCCGCCAGCGCTAGGGTTTGGCCTCCATTTCTCGCGCGTGACCTCCGCGCCGCCGCACCACCCGCCGCCGGAGAGCTGCCGATCCTCTCCGTCCGCGCTGCCGCACCACCCGCCGCCGGAGAGCTGCCGATCCTCTCCGTCCGCGCCGCCGCACCACCCGCCGCTAGAGAACTGCAGATCCTCACCGTCCGCGCCGCCGCACCACTCGCCGCCAGTCAAACGGAGTTGCAGATCCTCTCCGTCAGCGGCCGCCGCACCACCCGCCGCCAGACAACCACCGCCCGAGCCCGAGCTGCAGATCATCTCCGTCCGCGCCGCCGCACCACCCGCCGCCGGAGAGCTGCAGATCCTCTCCATCCATAGCAGCTTCTGCAGATCCTCTCCGGAGAGCTGGAGAACTGCAGATCCTCTCCGGAGAGCTGGAGATCATCCATAGCAGCTTCTGCAATGGATCCGCGCGGCCGCACCAACTGGACTGCAGCAGCCACATCCCCTTCTCCCCCTGCGATTTCTCAAGAGCAATCAGATAATTGCAGGTGTGTGCTTTGTATATCTAGTGTGTGCTTTGTATATATAGTATGGTCTTTTCATCCATCTAGTGTGTGCTTTGTATATCTGAAATGGTTCATCTAATTCATCTGTAATTCTAAACAAAAAATCTGATTTTTACTAATGCTAGAAATAGATCTTAAAATAGTTCTGTAATTGGTTCACTGATGAATATGATTACTACAGAGTCCAAGATGATGAGAGGGATGATAGGCTAATGATCACAATTAGAGGTTTGTTTAGCACCATTTACTTTGTAATCTATGCTCTTGTCATTGATCTATATTTTCTGGTACTGATGATACATTGTTTGGCATTTGTTAGGACCTGGACATTCAGGATTTGATTCAATTGATACAAACTGCATTTTTGGAAATTTGGTTCAAATGAATTACCACCAATTAATGCAACTAAGAAGCAATGTGGAAGTGCTACCAAGGCCTGCAATTAAGAATTATGTTAGCACAATTACATCAACAAATGTCATTCCTTTGGAGGGTTTAATGGTATGTATATATGTTCTGCATATTATTCATATTTTTATCTGTAAGTTCTGCACATTACTCACATTTTTATCTAACAAATTCCAGGAATTCAGTCAAGAGTTTACAAGAAAGTTCCTGATGCAGTTCCTCATGGATGAACACCTCATGAGACATTGTATTCAAGCCAGATCTCAATTGGTTAGTGTAGGTGTGATGCTCAAGTTAGGATCTCCAATAAAGTACTGTAGGATGATTCTTCAGGCTGATGGAAAAGCCCAGATCATCCCTCCTGAATGGGCAAAGGTGGTAGAGGCATTTAATCTGAAGGAAGGGGATGTTTGCATGTTCATTTTTTACAGATGAAAGAAAACTACCACCAAGACTCAGACATCAGTGGTTCTACCTTAAGCTTGAGATACTTAAAATTGAAGAGTACTACCCTGTCTTATTAAACCCATTCTTACCATTTATCTAAGTATCTCTTATAACATATTTATGCACATCTTTGTAGGTACAGCCCCACTGAGATTCATGAAAGGAGTCTGATTACTACTAGAGGTGTGATTTTCACCTGCAGATGCTTACTATTATACTTGTTTTACTAGAGTTTTTTTGGGTGATGAATAATGCTTTATTTGTCATGTAGGACCTGGTTTTGCTGGTGAAGAATCCTTTGATAATGAATGCATTTTTGCAAACAAGGTTGATTTGACATTCAATCAAGTTATCCAACTGAGAAGCTATGTTGAAGTGCTACCAAGACCTGATATTAAGGAGTATGTGTGGAAAATGACAGAAGAAAACATCATAGCTTCCTTTGATCATGTTCACTGGAGACCTGGAGAAGGAGAAATGGTTAGTAATGTTTGATCATGTTCACTACTAATGGTTACTGTATGGTATGTTTTGATCATAATTGAAATTTCTGTTTTCCAGGTTTTTTCAAAAGAATTCACAAATACTTATCTTTTGAAGTTTCTAAAGCCTGTCTTATGCTCAAGAGCTCCCAGGCTTGGGGTTCCTAAAGGATCTGAAGTTATTCTTCTTGCTGTGAACAAGCCAACAGTTTCCAAGACTCAGTATTGTAGAATGATGCTAACTGAATCTGGACAAGCAGTTATCTGTTTTGGATGGAAAGATGTTGTCAAAACATTCAGTCTGAAAGAGGGAGATGTCTGCTTGTTCAGTTTCAGGGACACTAGGATTATTCCAGTCAAAATTAGGGATCCAGCTGCATGGCTCCAGTTGGTGATAATAAAGCTAGATTAGTACTGAATGGGCCTGGATAGTGTCTGATTAAATGGGCCACATCGTGGGGGAAAACAGTGGACAGTGTCTGTTTAAATGGGCCACATCGTGGGGGAAGTGGTGGACGTGGGGGAGCAGTTTTACATCCCTTTACCTTTAAATAGGAGGAGAAACCTGGCCGGTTTACAATTCTTCTGCGCAGAGCTTTTCTTCTATCCCTTCGACTTTCTGGGTGAGTTCAATTCTGTACACAGATCTTATTATTCTATTTCATTTAATCTGATGCAATCTAATCCTTCTACTACATTTTCAGGTCGCATGTTCTGAATTTCCTCCTTCGACTTTTCAGCTCTCAGGTTCTGAATTTGAACCTGCTATCTGTGATCAACATGGGTGAATTTTTGTAGGTGAATTAACCTGGATGTTATTTTGTAGGTGATGGATGGCATGACGTGTGCTATCTGTGATCAGCCTGGTGACAATTGTTGCAGATCTAACAGGAGAGCTAATGGATTTGACATTGTCATTGGGCATGGTTTTAGACGTGGTGTAGTAAGTTTTTCTGCTCATTCCCTGCTCATTCCCTAGTAACAGGAGAGCTAATGGATTTGACATTTCCTGCTCATTCAAATAGTTTTTGGCAATGTGAACTAAATTATGTTGTTAAACTGCAGTACATTCCCTGCTCATTCAAACAGAGGTTGAACAATTTAGTTCCTGGGAAATGGTTAGTTGCCAAGAGCCCAAGATTCAGAAGATTTGATTTATTCTTACAGAAGGATGAGTCAGCTACACTAATATGTGGCCCTTACTGGAGATCATTAGTTAGAGTTTATGACATTGTTGTGGGTGATGTTGTACATTTCCAATGTACTGATGATCCCTTTGAACCTTTAGAGAACTCATTTGACATAACTGTTCATTCCAACAATGTTGAGAAGGATGCAGTTGAAGAAACTGGTATCACAACAATAACTCATCTTTTTTTTCACAATGCATTTTCGAAATAATTAAGGCTAACACATCCTCTCTGATTAGTTGTAGGAGATTTGCCTAGCCCAATAAGAAGTATCCTCTATAGGACAATCTTCTCAGACATCCACTCCATTAGTGAACAGGACATGGCTGCAATCCTATATGGCATTTACAAAGATGTTTTTGTGGAGAAGGAATTTTATGAACCAAAGGATCAGAAACATTTTTGGGTGCACAAGATGGATGATGACAATGTTCACTTCAATGCACTGGTAATTTACCACAGTTCATATGTTTGACATCTGAAATTATTTTATTTGCATGCAACTAAATCAATTGTGGATATTTATTTGTTTTGCAGTACATGCCTACTGAGGCTATAGATGGGTACATGTACCTAGGTTTTGGCATTGCTCATCTTTCCAAGGATGGACAACTGCTAGGAGAAGAACAAGAAGAGTTCATTGACTGCACCTACTCCATTGCCTGGGACATGGGGCATGTGTGTTTTCAGAATGGATGGACTGATTTCACCAATGCTGCTAACATTGGCAATGAAGCAATTCTTTTGATGAAAGTAGAGCCCATGCAAGAGTTTATTGGTCTTAACTTTGTTGAGATCATCAACTAGGGATCATCTACTAGATATCATCTAAGTAGTGTCCATGAATTTGTGTTTGTATCCAGTGTGTTTGTATCCAGTGTGTTTGTATCTAGTTGTGGTTGTGTACCTAGTTGTGTTTGTATCTAGCTATTATTGAACTTATATTATATATCAAGTTTGTGTTTTCTGATCCAGTTGTGTTTGCTTTTCTGAAAATATAGATGCAACAAATCCATACTGCTATTGTGTTAATTTTTCACAATAGCAAGGATAAGTTGTTGCAACAAATTGAATTTTTTTCTACTTGCCGCTGCTGTTTTTTAAAATGGATTCAAAAAATAAACTTCTCTGTATACTTCTTACAGTTGTATGCAACAAATCCATACTAAGTATAAGTTGCTGCAACAAAATGTATTTTTTCAAAAACACAAAGGCCCAACTGTAGGACAAAGTACTCCAACTGTAGGAGAAAGTACTAGGCAAAGGCCCACTCGGCCAAAATATGGGCCAAAATATCTGGAACCGAAGATACAGAGAGCGCGTGGAGCGTTGGAATATTATAAGGAGGGAACCGAAGGGACAACCTCCCCTCTCTCTCCCATTCGGCAGTTCCCTCTCTCCCACTCGGTAGTTCTACGGTGAGTTCCTATGCAGTTCTTCAGACTTGTTTTCTTATCTTTTCTTCAGAGTTCTCTCTCTAATCTCTTCTTTTTCTTTCCATCCATCTGCAGACTCGGCAGATTGTACGGTGATTTCTTCAATTCCTTTGCAGTTCTTCAGATTTCTTCAGAGTTCTCTCTCTAATCTTTTCTTTTTCTTTCCATCCATCTGCAGACTCGGCAGTTCGTACGGTGAGTTCTAGTTCCTTTGCAGTTCTTCAGATTTCTTCAGTTCTCTCTCTAATCTTTTCTTCTGTTGCTTGATTCTTCCAACCTTCTTCACTTCTGTTGCTTTAATCTTTATTTTGCGGTTCTGTCCTAATCCCTCTTTCTTCTTGTAATATTACAGTGACCGTATTTCTTCATTAGGGTTTCTTCTCAGGTAAATCCCTCTTTCTTCTAACTGTTCATCCTCTGCTTGATTAGGCTTTCAAATTAGGGATCTCATGGAATGTGCGTTTTCCTGATTATGTTCCTGATTAGGGTTGCGTTTTCCTGATTAGGTTTTGTCCTTATTATGTTCCTGAATATGTTCCTGATTAGAATGTTCTTCAGTACTGAAATGTGTACATTGTTCTTCAGTACTGTAATATGGTTGCAATGTTTAGGTTCTGTTACTAATTACTTGCTTAATTTTTAGCAATGGACTGTGCTGTGTGTGGACAACCTGCTCACAACTGTGGTAGGACACAGAGGAGGGCAACCAGCTTCCAGATTGTCATTGTTGATGAGTTTCCATTTGATGGTGTGGTGAGTTTTCACATCCAGACAACAATAGTTTACTTTATGTTGTATTCATCCTGTAGGTTGATAAGTTAACTACATTATGTTATGTTCATCCTGTAGGTTGTTCCATGTTCATTTAGGGAGAGACTGAATGATTTCACTCCTAAGAATTGGCTGGTTGCCAACAGCAGTGCAATTAGAAACTATGATCTGTACTTGAAGAAGACTGATGAAAAGACAGATTTGTGGTCCTTATTGGACGTCATTGTGGAGAGTCTACGACATTGGTCTTGGTGATGTACTGGAATTTGAATATGATCCAGATCCGATTGAGGGTTTGGACAATTTATTCCATGTCACCATTTCCTCAAATGGTGTTGAAAAGTACATCCATGAAGCTCCATGTAAGTTCTTGCTAACAACTACTACTAACTATTTCCTCAACTACTACTAATTTCTTTACATGTACTAGTACTAATTATTTTATTTCTTCTCTTTTGCTTAGTGATTGGAGATGTCCCTTCTGGAATAAGAAGCATTCTGTACAGGACAATCTTCTCAAACATTCAATCAATCACTGAACAGAACATTGCCACCATCTTATTTGCCATCTACAAAGATGTTCATGTGACAGACCATGAGATCATTGAAAGTAATGATGAGAAGAATTTCTGGGTACACAAGATGAATGAGGAAAACCAAGCATGGGATGCACTGGTAAGGCTTAGAGCTAAATCACTATTTTGTTGTTTCATTCTATGCATGCCTAATGTGTAAAAAAATACTAACTGCGAAATACATGATTATTGCAGTTCATGCCTATTGAGGCTGTACAAGGCTACAGGTACCCAAGACATGGCATAGCACATCTTTCCAGGGAAGGGCAAGACATAGAAGGAGACGAAGATAACTTCATTGCATGTGCCTACTCCATTAGCAAGGAACATGGAGAAGTCATTTTCACCGCAGGGTGGAATGACTTCACATTTGCTGCTGATGTTGGATGGGCTTCAATGCTTGTGATCAAGATAGAACATATGAGTGATCACCTTGGGCTGAACTTTGTTGACATTGTCAACTAAGGAATCAGTTAGTGACAAGGCTAATTTGGAATCAGTTAGTTAACAGATGCTTGTTTAGGTTGTGCTGCAGTTGTTTAAGGAACAATGTCATCAATGTTGTTTTAAGCTTTAGTTATTATGTCCTTATTCTGTAAGTTAACTACTAGTGTTTGTATCACTTGTATTGTGCCTGAAATTATATGGTTGTGCTTGTTTTAATGTTGTCAACTATGGATGTGCTTGTTTTATTACTTGTTTCATATTCCTGTTTTGTTGATGTCTAGAAGGCCTTCATTGTTCTGAATTCATAAATATTCAGAGACCATGGGCTACTAGACTACATTAGTTCCATAATAGACTACATTAGTTCTACTACTATTCAACTACTAGTCAACTACTTGTGTAAATTACCAGAGCATTTTGTGCCTAAATAAATTACCAGAGCATTCAGACCATTTTGTACATTTATTCAGAGCATTTTTTTCATTTATTACATTTATGCACTACACACACGTCCTTGGAAGTGGGGGAAGTGGGGGAAGTGCTGCGCCAGGTGCTTGCCCCCACGTCCAGGTGCTTTCCTATTTAACATGGTGGTAGTATGGAGTTATTTCTTCTGCATATGTCGAGTTCTTCTGCCTATGGTGAGTTCATCTCTTGTTCTTACCTGAATATTGTTGTTCTGTTCGTGTACTTACATCTGAATGTTTCATGTGTGATGCAGATATCTGATTATACAACAGGAGCACAAGTTATCCTACAGGTGATTTAGATCCTTTGCCTCTTTTCATGTCATCCATGAATGAATTTGTGTTCCATATCTTAATACTTCCATTTTTTTTCATAGGAATGGATGAGATGAGTTGTTTTCTGTGCCAGCAACCAGTGCAAAACTGTGGCCTCCATTCTGACAGGCGTGCAGTTTCTTTTGATCTGATTATGATGCAGGGATTTGAAAATGGAGTGGTAAGTTATAACATCAGTACAATGGATCTCTTGTTTTTATCTGGAAAGGAGGTGTATAATGACAAACATTCCTCTTGTTTTTATTTCAGGTAGTACCTTGCAAATTCAAGGAACAACTTGAAAAATTTGCAATGTCAAAGAACTGGATGGTGGCTACATGCATGAACAGGCATGTGTATGACTTCTTCCTGGAGAAAGAAGTGTCAATAACTACCATCTGTGGACCATACTGGAGTTCCCTTGTTAGGAAATATGATATCCAGCAAGGTGAGGTTGTCTCTTTCAGGTATGTGGAACAGGCCAACAATTTTGATATCACAGTGTTTGAATTTGTGGACAATATGAAGGTTGAGAAGCCTATTGTTGCAGATGGAGGTAAACTGTTTCACAATTTTAACTGTTTTATGTCATGTTAGCTGAAAGACTTGCTATGTTAACTAGTTTGCCATTGTTTACTACTTTGAGCAGGTCTTTACTGTGTGATGCCTGAAATTAGAGCTATACTTCAGAAGACTATTTTCTCAAACATCAGAGAAATTAGTGAGGAGAACATGGCAACCATCAATTATGGTATCTACAAGGTTTTGGCTCTAAAACCAGGGCAAGAACTAGCTGAGGAAGAATTCTATGAAAGTGTCAATGAGATGCAGTTTATGGTGCACAAGTATAATCACGAAAATGTTGAACTAGATGCTTTGGTAACTATCTACTACTTAATTTCTCACTTTTTTTATGCAATGTTTCAGACTTAGTTCTTACACAAGTTGTTACTATGCCAGTACCTTTCTGCAAAAACATTCAGAGAAGTTGGATGCCCATGGCAAGGACATTCAAATATGTTGGCTAGGGAATTTGATGTGCCCTTTGATGGATGGTACCACATGGAAGATGAAGATGATAGAATTGCATTCACAATAGGATGGCAGCAATTTAGGGAGGAGGCAAATATAGTAGAGGGATCACTGTTGCTGATTGTTGCAGACCCAAGGCATGGTCACATCTGCCTTGATTTTGTGGAGATTGAAGACCCTTGAAGAACATGATTGAAGACCCTTGAAGAAATTGTGTTTCATTTTAAGTTGTAATGTGTTCTAGTGGACTAGTGTTCTGAACAATGCATATACTGTAATGTTGGTTTGTAAGTTGAACAATGGTTTGTAATGTTGGTTATCAAGTGTTGATGATTCTCAGTTTTTCAAGTGTTGATCAGTTTCTTGATTTTCTGTTTATCTAGTGTTGATCATTTAATTTTATGTCTAGGAGGCCTTCATTGTTCTGAATTCATAAATATTCAGACCATGGGCAACTAGACTACAATGTTTAGTTTTGCATCTAAAAGTTTAGTTTTGCATCTAAACTTTCAATATTTAGTTTTGCATCTCAATGTCTAGTTTTACAATATTCAACTATGATTACGATTATGAATGTTTAAACTATGATTATGATTATGTATAAACTAGCTAGACAATTACTGTTAAAATAAAATATTACTAGAAGGGAACAAAGCACAATATATTTTTTCATATATTACTAGAAGGGAACAAAGCACAATAGAAGGGAACACAAGTATAGTATATCTCCAGTACAGTATTTTTTCATTTTAGTCCTTTAATTTTTTCATTTTAGTCCTTTAATTTTTTCATTTTAGTCCTTCAATTTTTTCATGTCATGTTACTGACCCTTGTCTTTCTCTCTTTGACCTTGGCTATCTTTTTTTCAGATACAACGCGCCTCTCCTCCTCTTCCTCGATCGAGCTCCTCTCCTCCGACGAGATCCGCTCCTCTCCGTCGAGATCCGCTCCTCTCCGTCGAGATCCACCACCGCCTCCTCCTTGAGCTCGTCCACCACCACCTCTCGGTTTGCTCCTCTCGGTTTGCTCCTCTCCGTCGAGATCCTCCACCACCTCTCCGTTGATCTCGTCCACCACCACCTCCTCCTCGAGCTCGTCCACCACCACCTCTCCATCGAGATCCTCCACCACCTCTCCGTCGATCTCGTCCACCACCACCTCTCCGTCGAGATCCTCCACCACCTCTCCGTCGATCTCGTCCACCACCACCTCTCCGTCGAGATCCGCCGCCGCCTGGAGCTCGTCCACCACCTCTCCGTCGAGATCCACGTCGTGCAATGGGCACTCGTAATGATGATCCACGTCGATCTATTCTTCATCGACAAATAACTCACAATGATGCCGAGGCTGGTTTGTCAGGTTAGGAATTCACCACCTGTTCCTGTTATTACTTGTGCGCAGCTCTGATATGCTATACTTGTGCTCTTCTCTGATATGCTCTGTTCATCTTCTGTTCCTGTTATTACTTGTTCTCTGATATGCTATACTCTGTTATTACTTGTACTCTGAACTGTTCCTGTTATTACTTGTACTCTGAACTGTTCCTGATGTGCTCTGATATGCTGTACTCTGAACTGTTCCTGTTATTACCTAGTTTGTTTGTTTGAATGTTGGTATAGTAATTAGTATCTTGCTATTGGTTACACAGGAACAAGTTGCTAAGTTTATTCATCTATTTGTACAATGGATAAAACTTGGATGAGTGCTGCTAGATCCAGCACACAGTTTGCAGATGGGGTTAGGGGTTTCATTCAGTTTGCAGCTACAAATTCTGGTTTTAGCCAAAAGATTGTCTGCCCATGAAAACTTTGTTGTAACATCTCTAGGCAAAGTTTAGAAGATGTTGAAGACCATATAATATCTGTAGGATTCATGCCTGGGTATACAACATGGGTATACCATGGGGAATCAGTAGATTGTGCTATTCCTACTGTACAACCCAATGAATCAGTAGAATTGCCTTTAGGAAGTGATGAGATGGATGAGATGATGTTGGGTTCTCATGATATGTACAACAATAGCTCTTTAGGATCAGATACACAAGTTGACAGTGATGATACTGATGATGACTCTGAAGAAACAGATGAAGCTGATGAAGAAGCTGAGGCATTCAAAAAGTTAGTTAATGATGGCAGACAAGAATTATATGCAGGATGTAAAAAATTTACAAAACTGCAATTTCTTGTGAAGCTGATGAACATAAAGAACACCAGGGGATTAACCAGAGCTACATTTGAAGATGTGCTGCAGCTATTTAGGGATGTCCTACCAGAGGATACAACTCTCCCTATGAATTTTCATGAATCCAAACAGTACATCAAATCTGTAGGGCTGGGGTATGACACATATGATGCATGCATTAATGACTGCATCATATATAGAGGAGACAATATCAATGCATCTGTCTGTCCAGTATGTAATGCATCCAGATGGAAGATTGTGAAGGAAATTGGTGGTGGCAAAAGATTTAGCAAGGTTGCTCAAAAGGTGGTCAGGCATTTCCCATTGAAGAAGAGAATTAGAAGATTATTCATGTCAAGCAACACAGCCCCACTTATGAGTTGGCATGTTGATGGTAGGATCAAGGATGGTCTTATGAGGCATCCTGCTGATGCACCAGCTTGGAAGCATTTTGATGCAAAATATGAGTGGTTCAGTAAAGAAGCTAGAAATATTAGGTTTGGACTGGCAACTGATGGTTTCAATCCATTCAGAACTATGAACCTGTCTTACAGCATCTGGCCAATTGTACTGATTCCATACAATCTTCCAGCAGAGAGTTGCATGAAAGAAAACAACTTCATTTTGTTAGTTATTATTCCTGGTAGGAAGGCACCAGGGAAAGACATAGACATTTACCTGCAGCTAGTTGTTGATGAACTGAAAGTGTTATGGAAGGATGGTCTTTGGACTTTTGATTCTCATGTAGGAAGGAAATTCAGGGTGTATGCTGCACTGCTATGGACAATTAGTGACTGGCTAGGCCGGGGAATTCTTAGTGGAGAGAGTATTGTTGTTTGCTCCCACTGCCTGCTGGGTACATGTTCCAAACGTTTAAAACATGGACACAAAGCATGCTACCTGGGTACTAGGATGTTTCTACCTGCAGACCACCCATTTAGGAAGGATAAAGACTCATTTGATGGCACAACTGAAGACAGGGAACCTCCAATTCAGCCATCAGGTCATGAGATTTCAGAAATGACAAAAGGCATTTACACCATCTATGGGAAAACACAGAAACAACAAAAGTCTAAGAAGAAAAAGAGACAAAGAGATGAAGGGGAGGAAGATACTGTACTGGAGGATGTGCACACTGTAGAGTCAACATTCAAGAAGAGAAGCATCTTTTTCCAGCTTGAATATTGGGAACATTTGCTGGTTCGACATAATTTGGACTCAATGCATATAGAGAAGAATGTGTTTGATAATATTGTTCACACAATTTTACAAGTGGACAACAGGTCCAAAGATAATGTGAAAGCAAGACTGGATATGAAAAGATTTAAAATCAGAACACATCTCCATGTTGATGAAACTCAAGAGAAACCAGACTTGCCTGAAGCAATGCACTACATGAATTCAGATAATAAGAAGGTATTCTGCTCAGTTGTGAAAAATGCAAGGTTTCCAGTAGACTATGCTTCAAACATGGATGGGAAGGTCAGGTTAGATGAGAAAAAATTAGTTGGGCTAAAAACTCATGACTGCCACATAATTTTTGAAGATGTATTTCCTTTAGCTATAAGTAGAACCATGCCTGCCCCTGTTGCTCTTCCACTAATTAATCTTAGCAAGTACTTCAAGAAAGTTTGCTCCAAAGTCATAGATCCTACTGAGATGCAAAAGTTGGAAGAAGAAATTGCTGAAACAATGTGTTAGCTAGAGCAGATTTTTCCACCATCATTCTTTGATATAATGGAACATCTTGTCATCCATCTTGCAAGTGAAGTGTTGGTAGGTGGACCAGTGCAATTCAGAAACATGTGGTCTACAGAGATGTTTGTTGGGAAGTGTAAAGGGATGGTACATACTAGAAGACATCCTGAAGCATCAATAGCTGAGGGATATATATTTGACGAGAGCTTGGATTTTTGTGCAAGATATCTGGAAAATTCCAACAAAGAGACAATGCATACTGATGATAGCACAACTAGCAGTCCAGACACTAATATATATTTAAGAACAATTGGAAGACAACTCTCTGCATTTCAAGTAGATGAGCTAGATCACATTTCATGGACACAAGCTCAAAGGCATGTGTTGCTTAGTTATCCAGAAATTACTAGGTTTGCAAATGAGCATATCACAATGCTACAAGCAGACAGAAGGAAAAGTAGAAGAGAAGTTGAAGTTGCTCACCACCAACAATTCCTGAAATGGTTTATTGAACATGTGCATTCTTTAATGCATAAAGGAGTTGAACTACCACAAGAAGTTGTTCTACTAGCACAAAAGCCTTTCATGATGGTGAAGAAATACAACAGCTACAAGATTAATGGCTATACATTCCACACAAGAAGCCATTCTGCTGGAAAATCTTCCCAGTGTGATGGAGTTTCAACTACTGCAAAGACATTAAGTTATTCAGTAGATCACACATTAGGAGATGGTCAAATTTGTGGCAGGATCCATGAAATAGTTGAATTGAATTATTCAAACACAACTAGTGTAGTATTATTCAAGTGTGAATGGGTTAAAGATACTGGAATTAGAGTAGATGAATTTGGAATAACTGAAGTCAACTTCAATCATGTAGACAAAGGGGAAACTCTTTCATCTATGCCATTTATACTAGCTAGTCAAGCAAAATAGGTCTACTATTTGCAAGATCCAATTGATAATGAATGGTTTGCTGTTGTGTCTAGGTAATTTGATATAGTTCTATTGTTTCTTTTGTTTGCTGGTTTGATTCTGTTGAACATGGTAATAAAGTTCTATTGTTTCTTCTGCAGGGACTGCTAACATGGACAGTCAGAGAAGTAGGCTAAATGAGGTTAACATGCAACTGATGAAACTTGGTGTGCCACCAACACAGATAGAAATCAAGAGTGGAGAAATTTTCACAAGATTTCTTGAGGAAGCAAGGATAAAAGGAATATACAAAGAACCAGCAGAAGTAAGAATCTAATTTATGCCATTCTAATTTATGCCATTCTAATATGTGATTTATGTGAAAGCATATGAAGCACCTAATTTATGCCATTCTAATATGTGATTTATGTTCCTGTCTTAATTTAGAACAACATGATATATGAAGAAATAGATGTGGTAGAAAATGAGGATGAGGATGATGATGGTAGTGAACAGTATGATAGTGATGCTACTACTCATGATGAAAATGAAGAAGGTGATATCAATCAACAGTTACAGGAAGCAGGTTAGTTTTAGGTTGCCTTCTCCTCTTGTTAATTTAGGCAGTTTATTTGAATATTGTGAAATGGATGACACATTGGTTAATTTAAATACTTGTTACATGACAACAGCAGAGAAGTCTGTGAGAGGGCCCACTAAGTTGAAAAGATTCTGGAAAGAGTATGATCCAAGAAACAAGATCAGTTTGAAATTTAACAGCAAAGGCCAACCTTGTGGGTTCAAAACTTGCAGGCTCACAAATTTCATTGCTTCTTTAGTTAAGGGAAAAGAAATTTCTTTGGCAGCTACCAATTGGAGCAAAGTTCCTGAATATGAAAAAGATAAGCTATGGAAGACAGTTAAGGTAAAATCTCTTAAATAAACTGGATTGTAGTTCTGAACTATGTTTTTTGCCTGCAAATTACTAATGTTGCCTAACTGTAAACACTTTTGCAGTATTTCTTTGAAATACCAGATTGTTACAAGTGCTGGGTGTTGATATCTGCTAGAAAGAAGTGGAAAGATTACAAGTGCTATTTGAAGAGAAAATTTTACAAGGATGAGTTGTCATTCAAAAGCAACATTGCCAATGGATGCAAATCCAGGATACCTCCTGCTCAGTGGGTTTGGCTATGTAAATTTTGGAGAACACCAAAGTCTAAGGTATACTAAAGTAGCAATGCTGGATATACTATTTTTTTCAACCTGCTTGTGCTAATTCATACTATAGGCATTAATGTATAATTTCTTGCTGTAATGTAGGCATTAAGTATGAAGAACAAAGAGACGAGAAATTGTCAAGCAAATGCAGTTCATACAGCTAGTACTAGAAGTTTTGCAGTAGTACAGGAACAAGAAGTAAGTTAATTGTGGATTTGTTGCATACTTGAATATCTAAAATTTTCAAAGATCACAGTATGATAGTTTTCCATGAATTTCAGGAAATAAAAGAAGGGAGCAAAATATCCAGAGCTCAGCTTTACAGAATTACACATACAAATAAGGATGGGAAACCAGTTGATGAATTTTGCAAGAAAAAGATTGTAAGTAATAATGTAGTATATATTGAATTTTGTCATGTCCACATACATATTATATATTGAAAACTCAATAAACTGTTCTGAGCTACAATTCTGAGCTATCAATACTTCAATAAACCTGCATCCATGTTTGTAATGTTGCAAACATGGATTCAATGTTGTAACTTCTTTTGTTTATCTTCAGTTTGAGTCAATCTTGCAAATATCCATTACATGTTCCTCATTCTTTGTAATGTTGCAAACAGGAAGAGATAAATGTGAAGTTTGTGGACAACCCAAACTTGATACATGAGGAAGCAAATGAGAAAGATTTGTATTCAACATTGTTCCCAAAGGCTAAGAAGTCAAGTAATCATGGATTAGGGCTCACTGTTGGTGGAAAGAACAGTGAGAAGCTGGCGCTGGCTCTATCTGCTCTACATGATGTTACACAGGAAAACAAAAATCTCAGGGGTGTTGTAGAGAAGCTTGTAGAAACTCAGTCAAGTTTGGTAGACAGAAGTGATAAGCTAGAAGAGAAGTATTGTCAGATGATGGAGCTATTTCAAACATCACAGAAGAGAATCAAAGAACATATTGAAGAACCTCTTGTTGAAGAATCAGAAGGATTTGACAAGATGAAGAACAGTGGTCAGGAGGAGAAGAAAGCAGTAGATGACAAGAAAAGGAAAAGGCAAAGGGTAGAAGAAAAGATTGGAAATGAAGTTAATCTTGCGAAGAATGAAACTGCTGAGGTAAAATAACTACTGCTTGTACATGTGTCAATAAGAAATCCTTGTACGTGTGTTTTTTCTTGTACGTTGTAACTCTTGCTGACTAGGAATTTAACTAAATGCAGGTTGCTATGATAAAGAAAATTAAACTAGAGAAAGCTCAAGAGATGAAGAAGTCAAACATTTGCAGAACCATCCCAAAGCCCAGAATAAGTAGAGGAATGGAAGTTGTCTTGACTTCACCAAATTCTTCTAACCTTGCAGCTCTTGGAACAATTCAAACTGCAGATATAAATGCAGTTGGTTTAGATGGAGATCCACTAAGTGATTATGTGGAGGTCATGGTCAACATTGTCTACCGTGATACAACCGTACTGCCTAGACCACTTGGGAGAATGACAAGGATGGGAAATGCGCAAGCTAAGTGCATTGCATGGACAAGGAATCATGTTAGTATTTCTTAAACTTTGTATGAAAAAAATCTGCTCCTACTCAGTCAAGGTGCTCCTACTCAGTATTTCTTAAATATGTGCAGGTTACATTAAGAGATTTATATGAAAAAAATCTGCAAAACAAAATTAATAGACAAAACTCAGTCAAGGTACCAGCGAAGCCAGGAGCTAATAAGAAATCTGCTCCTACTGAACAGGCATGTGCAGTATGATTATAGAACTCAGCAGTATTGTTTATGCTTCTGCTCCTACTAACATATTGACTCAGCAGGGTACTGGTGCACAAGGAACAACTCTTGAAGCAAATCCTGCTGCTGTTTATGCTTCTGCTACTGCTACTGCTTCTGCTAACACAGAGTCTCAAATGAATGAAAAGGTATGTTACATATACTGCTTCTGCTCCAGCAATATCTGAACTGTTTCATGTACTAATACATGAAAAAATGTGCAGCTTCTGGATGAACCAGTCAACAAAGTAATTATGGAGGAACCAGTCATGATCCAGGCAAAAGGTAGAGTGAAGAAACCAAATTCCAGAAACCAGAAACAAACTGCTGCTACTGCTACTGCTTCTGCTAACATAGAGTCTCAAATGCATGAAAAGGTATGTTACATGTAATGCTTTTGGTCCAGCAATATCTGAACTGTTTCATGTACTAACACATGAAAAAATGTGCAGCTTGTGGATGAACAAGTCATGAGCCAAGAAACAAAGATCAAGAAACCAAGATCAAGAGTACCGAAGAAAACTGCTGCTCCTGCTGCTATAGCTACAACAGATTCGCAATTACCAGACAAGGCAAGTTACAGTTGTAAACTATTGCAGTTGATCAGAATATTACACTGACAACACTATAAAATAAAAAATCTGCAGATTCTGGATGAACCAGACATGAGCCAGGCAAAAGTTAGAGAAAAGAAACCAAGATCAAGAGTACAGAAGCAAGATGCTTCTCCTGCTGCTACAGATTCAGTACCACACAAGGTAAGTAAACTCCTAAACTAGCTGCTCCTTTTGTTGAAAATGTTGAACTGTTGAACTAGCTGCTCCTTTTGTTGAAAATGTTGAACTGTTGAACTAGCTGCTCCTTCTGTTTGATCCTTCTGTTGAACTAGCTGCTCCTTCTGCTCCTTCTGCTCCTTTTGTTGAACTGTTGAACTCAGACAAATCTTAACAATGCAGACTGATGATATTGCATGGTCTCAAACTCAGACAGCTGACAAGGGATTGCCAAGCAGCTGATGATATTGCATGGTCTCAGTTGTAAGATATGGCTGTGAACAATGGTTGTGGGATATGACTGTAAGATATGGCTGTGAACAAATGTAAGATATGACTGTAAAATATGACTGTAAGATATGACTATAATGTGGTTTGTAATATATGTGGTTTGTAATGTTACTGTAAGATATGACTATAATGTGGTTTGTAATATATGTGGTTTGTAATATGGTTTGTAATATGATTTGTAATATGGTTTGTAATATATGTTAGCCATCACATGCGGGCCACTGTAATATGACTGTAAGATATGACTGTAATATGCTGCTACAGATATGTCACTGTAGTACACATTTGCTTTTGGCTAGGTTTTAGAGGCAGGCACTATGGATAGTGCCTTAAAAAGCTGGTTTTTTGAGGCACTATGGATAGTGCCTCAAAAAGCTAGGTTTTAGAGGCACTATGGATAGTGCCTCAAAAAGCTGGTTTTTTGAGGCACTATGGATAGTGCCTCAAAAAGCTAGGTTTTAGAGGCACTATGGATAGTGCCTCAAAAAGCTAGGTTTTAGAGGCACTATGGATAGTGCCTTAAAAAGCTAGGTTTTAGAGGCACTATGGATAGTGCCTTAAAAAGCTAGTTTTTTGAGGCACTATGGATAGTGCCTTAAAAAGCTGGTTTTTTGAGGCACTATGGGTTTAGAGGCACTCTAATTTGTGCCTTAAGTTGGTTTTTGAGGCACTAGTCATAGTGCCTCAATTGGCTAGGATTTAGAGGCATTAGTCATAGTGCCTCAATTAACTATGATTAGAGACACTTTTTAAAACTGCCTCAAAAAACTTTTACCTACACGACCGTCCCCGACACTTTTTTTAGTGCCTCAAAAACTTAATTGTGGCACTAATTTAACTATTGGAGGCACTTTAGAGTGCCTCTGAATACTGTACCTGCCATAGTGTCACCTCGTGATCAACCTTCCTGCTTGGCTGCTTTCCTGGCTTCCTGTGTGGCTGCATCGCAGCGCCATCCGTGCGTCTGTCGACTTGTCGCCAAGGCGCCGAACGGTAAAGGGAGAACGGAGAAAGGATAGAAGATCGACAGAATAGATCGTGAGTTAGCGACGCGTGGGTCATGCCTCGATCGCGACCCATCACGCGTAGGTTGTGTCAGCTGCCGCTTGCGCTTCCGAAGTCGGGGCATGGCTTGGCGTTCGCTAAGCCTTTACAAGATTTTTCAGCAGACGTACATAACATGGATATACGTGTATACATATTTTTGGGCCGCTGCCTGGCATGGGCCTCTAGCCGTTGCCAAGGGTCGCGTAGGCCTAGAGCCGGCCCTGCTGTTGTGTGCGCATGCCAGATCATATTTCTTCGAAGAACCAAAACAGATCTCGCACCGTGTAACGATAGTCTTAGCTATTTGTTACTCCCTCTGTTTCATAATATAAGGCTTTTTAGTAAGCTATTTTAGTTTACTAAAAAGGTTTATATTGTAGAACAGAGGAATACGTGAAGCCACTCTTTATTAAAATCAGAGGCCTAAAAAATCTCCAGAATACCGGTTGCCGCTGATGACAGATGTGGGAGTTTTCATCCCTAGTATCGCCGAAATATGCACTGCAAGAGCATGGTCCAAGGAAACGAACGTTTGGACAAAAACTCCCAGATCTCCCAAGAAAATTTGGCAACGAGATAGAGATAGAAGGCTTCCTAACTACCAAGAGCACTTGGGGCTAGCCAAAACTAACACCCATCTTAAACAGTCCAACAATTGCATAAGACCATGAAAGGGGGGTCATTCCCAACACAAACAAGATGTAATATCGGGGGCTCATTACCTATGGCCATGACACAAACAAGAGGTATTATCAGGAGGTCATGACCTCTGGCTCGACACAAACAAGAGGTATTTTCGAGAGGTCATTACATGTGATCTGAACAACGCGACTGTGGTGGCGCGACGACGGTGGTGTGGGGCTAGGGCATGGTCGCGTGAAAACTTGTTTCTCTTTCCCTTGCCCTATCCCTCTTTAAATAGGTCAAAGGAAGCCCGGCAAGAGTAGAAGTAGGACTCGGAGTCCCAGTAGGTCTCTCTCTCTCTCTCACACACACACACACACTCACACACACACACACACACACACACACACACCAAAAGGAAGGGGAGTTGGAGTCAAACCTCAACTCCCCCTCTCCCTCTCTCCCACGGCCGACCTAGGAGGGTTTGGGGTCCGACTCGGACCCCTCCCTCCCCGTGTGAGACATGCCCTAGGGGCCCATGCCCCCCCCCCCCCCGTGGCCCATGGTGCCACCTACGGTTTTTACCTTTTATTAATTATTACAAATATTCTAAAAATTCCCAAGCACCTATGAATTGTTCCGGAACATTCCTAAATTAATTCGATGCATTCCTTCAATGTGTGAAACCATTCCGAAAACCTCTCGGCGATATCCCAGACTCATCTGGTATATCCCAAAACCTTTCGAACTCACTTAGGAATCATTTCATTAGCTAATCTTTAATACCACTCACGTTCTAAATGTTATTTTTACTCTTAAGTATGTGACCTTATGGTTTCATATATATGCAGAAACGTTCGGAACTTCACTCCTTCACAGTGATCAAAGTTGATGCACATAGTGATCCCTACATATATACACGAAGTCCTGTTATCGTGTGAACCTTTCATATTACTCTAATACATGTTGTATTGCTTCTCGATGCTTTACATTGCCCGAAATGGAACATCATGTTATCCTCGTTACCCGGCATGTACTCTTTACTCATTTCGTACTATCTATGTTCTTCTGATTAACAACTTGATCACTTGTCTGTCAAGATGATGACAAACACCATAGTTATGAGTGGGCACAGAGTGTATACCTCCATCGTTAGGAGTAGAAATTCCCACAACTACACCATATGACACATTGACATACTATCCGGTAAAAACGAAGACCGGTTTTATAATTACTCATTCTTAGAGTAACGTTTGAAGAATCCCGACACATCCATATCGTATCCAAGCTCATATGTGTCTCATGGTCCAACAATCATATAGTAATGGTAATACTTGTTTAATGGAAATCTACCAACAACAATATTGATGATTCGTTTCACGGTATGTCATGTTGAGTCTATTCATCGTGGTTATAATCTCATCAGCTCTGATTTCATATATCATCGGCATCTCTACAACACTTTGTACTTTGACCATAATCAGAAAACCGAGACAATCAAAGGGAAAAACAAGAGGAAACAATTTACGAGATGAGTGAGTACATGTTAAATCTAGATGCATAACTAAACTGAAATTAGTGAGTACTTACACCATTAAAAATGACTGGCCATTGGTAATCGGTCAAGGAAGCAAGTTTATAGAGGTTGGAATCGAAATACCAACAAAACGCTTCATAATGCTCGTAGTATAGAAAGTAAGAGTGCTCCGCGACAAGATTTGGAGGGTACTTGCAATGCAAAGCAGCATCGTCCAGCTTGTCAATTGCCTTTCCTTTGAATAACTTCAGAGATACATATGCAAGTAAGGTAAGTGAATAAGAGGGTGGAATTATGTATGTGGTTGATGGACATGGATAGACATGTAGGAGCATTGGTACCATAAATGCTTTGATGCAAAAATGCGCATGCCTCAGATAGAGCTCATCGTGCTGCTCTTCGTCCAGTTTAGTATGTGCAACTGGAGTTTTACGAGACCACACATCTTATCACAATCTTTGAGGAAGTCCTGGTCGCGGATATCATCACTCGAGTCTGCCGAGACCATGGCAACAATTTGACTTCACTTTGTTGCGGACCATGTAGCACGACCTTCGCAATCTGCTTTCATGTAAGGAAGAAACATCTAATATGGTGTAGTAACCCTTTATGAAACAGTGCACGAGCTACATATGAAAAAGCTAAATGGGATTCTTCATTTGAAAAGGCTTATGACAAGGTCAATTGGTACTTTCTTCGGCAGACACTCAGAATGAAAGGTTTTTCTAATGAGTGGCGAGCTCTAATCCATAGTTTTGTGTTTGGAGGGAGTGTAGCCATTAAGGTTAATGATGATCTAGGAAAATACTTCTAGACCAAAAAAGAATTGAGACAAGAGGACCTTTATCACCTATACTATTTAATATAGTGGCTGATATGTTGGAAATCTTGATAGAGAGTGCTCAGTCTGACGGTCAGATTGAAGGTGCAGTTCGCCACCTAATTGATCATTGTCTTTCTATACTTCAGTATGCCAATGACACGATTTTTTAAGGAACATGATTTGGAGAAGGCTAGAAATCTGAAATTAATAATATTAGCATTCGAGCAAAAATAAATTTAAATAAGAGTGAATTGTTCTGTTTTAGAGAGGCTCGGGACGAGGCAAACCTTTATGCTGAGCTTTTTCGTTTTAGGCATGGCCTGTGTCTAATCAATTATTTTGGGACATTGAGACATCATCGGAGACTTACAAGTGTTGAATGGAAATTAGTCAAAGATAGACTACAGAAAAGGCTTATATGTTGGAAAAGAAAATTACTATCTCTAGTCAAGAGATTGGTGCTCAATAATTCATTACTCACTAACATGGTGTTGCATATGATATCTTTCTTCTCACTTCCCAAGAAATCTTGCAAAAATTGGATTACTTCCGATCTAGATTCTTTTGGCAAGGAGATAGTGAGAAAAAGAACTATCGACTAGCAAAATGGAGTGTGGTTTCTTGTCCAAATGATGAAGGGGGTCAATATTCATAACCTGGAGGTCAAAAATACTTCCCTCCTAGGTAAGTGGTGTTTTAAGCTACTTCCTGAGGATGGTGTATGGAAAACCCTCTATAGAGGAAGTATGTAGGATCAAAGGAATTATCTCAAGTGCTTTGAAACTTAGGGGACTCACATTTTTGGTCCGGACTGATGAATACGAAGAAACATTTCTTTAGATTCGACACTTTTTCCATTAATGGTGGTTAGAAGGTAAGGTTCTGAAAGGATAAGTGGTTAGGTAATACCTCTCTTCATGAACAATATCTGGCTCTATATAATATTGTTTTTCACAAATGGACATGACCACATCTGTGATGGAAACTTCCCCTTAGTGTGATGTTCATGAGAACCTTATTGGGACCCAGGTTGGTATCATAGACGCTTTGATAGAACGTTCATCCATGGTACATCTATCGTATGGTCCTAATAGGTTAAAGTGGAACCTTCATAAGAGTGGTAAATTCTCTGTAGATTCCATGTATAGATATCTACTAGTGTTGTCAGTGCTAGTTGATGGTAACAAAATGATCCAGAAACCTCTGAAGACGAATATATTCGCATGGTATCTTTGATGGGGGTAATCTTAACAAAGGATAACCTAGTTAAAAGGAATTATCAAGGAAGTAAGCAATATGTTTTTTGTCACCATGATGAGGCAATAAAACATCTTTTCTTTCAATGCAAATTCACCAATTCTATACAGTCAGTCATTCAAGTAGCTTCTGGATTCTCTCCTTCTCGTAGTACTGCTAATATATTTTTCAATTGGCTACATGGGAATGACAATAAGTGCATAATTTGATTAGGGTAGGAGCACTTGTCATTATCTGTTCGATGTGGTTGTGTATAAATTACAAGGTTTGTAACAGAAAAATGTCTTATTTTATGCAGGTTATCCTCCGGTGCATCGATATTCTCTGTTTGTGGTCACCATTTCATTGTTTTGAGTGGTGTGACCTCTTTACGGAGATCTGTGCATGTTTCGAGGATACGGCTTGGGATATTTTTTCCCGACATGGGTGACAGCGTGATCTTCGCATATGGTCGCCATTGTTGTAGGCGTTTACTAGTTTTGCTTACAAGATCCTTGTAATTCATCATTTTCCTTTTTGTTGTTCTGTAACCTTATGTCAGCGGTGTGCATCCTGGTTATGCAGAGGCAAGATGTAATACTTGTACTTTTAAGTAATATATCACCCATTAAAAAACTATCTGTTATAAAGAACCTGCCATCAAATTACATACATAAACTGACACATAAGCCCGCAATGAGCCTACAATGATGATGTAGACTCACACCCTAACCGACTTAGACATTGTCATTCGAGACAGATACATCAACAAGAAGCCTCTAGTATAATCTATGTCTTCATGTGCCTCTCCATCCATGTAGCTGCTTGCGTCGGCATGTGTCAGACGCACTGTCTTTATGATAGCATGAGCTGCTCTGACAGTCGCGCCTCGGCAGAACTGTGCGTGTGTCCAACCTTGCCATCCACAGCCACACGTGACGACAATTTATCTATGACGACATGCGACAACACTTCTTCGATCGACACCGTAGGACCGGAGTTGACACGGTCCTCATGGTCGAACATGCACCCCGCTGTCTTCGCGTTCGAAGAGCCTCGTGTAGGATGTGCATCCAGTTGCACTCTCTGCTTGTCCTCTGTACTGAGGAATACCCCTCGGTGAATTGCACATGAAGGAAAGGTTAAAATTGACCACTAAAATAGCAAAAATAGAGCAAATGAGAAGGATTAAAATAAACATGCCATATATTCAGAGAGAAGACACCGAATGTCATGGTATTACCGACGAGTACGCCATGGAGGGAGTCCTCATAGAGCATGTTTAGAGAGGTGGGGGAAGACGGTGAGTTGGCGGGTATGAGGTAATACAACTTACCTAGGTTCAGATCCCACAACAGTGGCGGAATCCTAATCCTTCTATAGATCACTATAATGGCAATATGCCAAGTTACAAAGATAGGTTATCTTGTGCGAGGTATGTGAATCGATGTTCTAAGTCATTCCCTAAAGGCCCCCATAGGTCAGTCTTATAAAGGCGCCAGAACCTAGGGTTACAAGAAAAAGTTCTAGCCAGACAGGTTACAGAGTCCTACACTAATACTAACTAGTATTCGTGTGGTGTACTCCAAGGCTCTAGGTTGGTAGATGACTACACCGTAGCCTTCCATTATCCGTCATGGGCCTCCCTTTTGGATCCGTCTAACAAGGTCACCCAGCAGGCCAGGGGCCTTATGATGAGTGCATATTTGCATCATGTTTTGGATTATTATTTTCCATTGTAATGGTAGTATCTTGGTATTTTACGGCGTTCGCACGCACTTTTTATGTTTATTTTCACTAGGACCAGATCAGATGATGGATCCGATGGACACAATTCTTGAACCAGTTATATTGGAGTGAAAAGGAGCCAAAAACTACGTAAATTACTTATTTGGAAAATATTAATAACACCAACCCAAAGCAATTGGAGGGTACAGAAGGGTTAACGACCAACTATACGGTGGGAGGAACTTTTCCGGCCGTATAGTTCCCACCGTATATTTGGCGCCAACACTGCCTCCTCAAATAGTTTCACATCGTGCAACTAGTTCAGAGAGACGACATACATAACACCTAGAAATCGTCGAAACCTAATCTTTGAAAGGCATCTAGAGGGGTAACTCATCCACCGGGGATCCATCTTTGCCTTGCGCAAATCCGGGAGGCTAAGGCATCGATCTTCATCATCAACCGCTGCATCACCCTCATCTCCATCCATCCCATCTACATCTTGTCTAGATCTTGTTGTAATTTCCGTACTCGTTGTGGATTTATACAAGTACTATTCATCTATGCTAGATTCCATTACTGTTGCCATGATGTTGATTGACTCCATGTCCGAGTATATCATTAGTTCTTGGGGAGATGGAGAAATCCTAGCATGAGATTGAAATAAGTTTATTATGCTATTTATCGTTGTGACCATGTGTTAGATTGTCTACATATTGATGTTGGGAGAAGTCGACCTCTCAATATTTGCCTCTTGTGGGGACTTGATGGAGGGAACTACTTGTTGGTAGACGGAGGCGTGTTAGCACTTAAAGTGACTATAAAGCTGTTGGCACCCCTTACGTATCAACATGAAAATCGAGGAAACTCACAAAACACTATCCATGCCATGGGATACATCCCGCGGGATTATGTCCCTTAATAGCGCAGTAATTCAATTGATTGCTGTCTGCTGTGGTTATGAGGATGATTTGAGCAGTGGTTGTTGCCTCATTGTCCAAATACGGAGTTCCTCCCACACATACATAGTTGAGAATATTCATGATAATAATCTTTACCTTAGCCCTTTATAATGCTAGTGGTGTATCCGCTAATCCCTGAGAACGCCTTTTCCCACTGAAGTTTCAAATCTCTTTTACATACGTGATACTTATTTTCTTTATTCAGTTTTGTTTACTTTACTCATTGTTCTCTTATACCAAAAAGCCAAAAACACCTTTTTACGCAATACTCACATTTTATCTTGTCACTTAGAACTTTATTTAGCATTTCTATTTCCAGTATTTATTTCAAGAATTCTTAGACTTTAGACTCCTGCTCTATGTGGGATCGATATATTTATTTTGAAACTAACTACAAATGATCTGTGCACTTGCAGTCATCAAGCTATTTTTTGGCTGCCGGGGAGCTAAGCGTTGTAGGTCTTTTAGTTTTTGCTTATTTACTTTGGTTTTGTTAAGTTTTGTTTTGAGTTACAGGTTTCCACCAACATGATGGAGTTTGAGCATATGACTAGTGCTAACCCACTCAACTACTTTGGGAAGCACTATGATATTTATAAAAGAGACAACTCCAACGAGAAGACAAGGGGGTTTGAAATAAATCCTCTACTACTTGGTATTTTACACAAGAAGCAATTTACTGGAGATGAAGAATATCCTGATCCATATGAGCATATTGCATGTTTCAAAGATAGATGTGGCACGTTCCAATTAACGGGGTATACCTCCAATGAGGTAAGGGTTAAACTTTTTAGTCAAACTTTGATAAGTACAAATCTCTCGTGGTATAGATCTCTACCCTCAGAAGCCACCACTACTTGGGATAACTTAGATTGCGAATTTCTATCTAAATATTATCCATTATCAAAATATTTTGGAATCAGGCATCTTATAATGACTTGGAGGAACCTTCCTAATGAAGGACTATTAATAGCTTATATAAGATTTACTTAGTTAATTTCCTCATCATGACTTGCCTGAATGGTATTTATTGCATATCTTTTATAGCGGTTTAATTGAACCTAATAAAATTGAACTAGACTCTTGTTGCGCGAGAGGAGCTTTTATGGATTTACCCATAACTAAAGCTTGGGCTTTAGTTAATAGAATTCGTGATCATAGAGTTTCATGGAATTTTTGTCTAGGAAGTGAAGGAGGCACAAAAATAGATTATGAATGTATTCATGACTATAACAAAAAGGGCCATGTTAATGAATTATCTCAAGATCTTTACTTAGATTCAGATCTTGTGTTGCAAGTTGTTAAAGCTTTTACAGAACACATAAAAGCTCCAAAAGAGGGTTCGTCCAAGTATGATCCACCAACTGAACCTGAGAAGAAAAGAGAAGTTAAAGCAACATTGGCCTCCCTAGAACCAATGTATGAGATACCTTTCCCTAACACTGCATAGAAGCATATTTTGGAATATGAACAGGTCAAGGCAGTACAGAAGGAGAAAGAAGAGGAAAGTGTGCCAATAATTGAAGAACATCTGGAAGAAACCAAAGATGAAGAGGTAACCAAGGAAGCAGTCATGTCTATGTATGCACATTGTAATATAGTTGAACTTTATGAAGAGACTTCTATATTGGTTGAAGGTAAACTAAGATAAAAGATGTGGGTAAGCCTATTCTTC
Source organism: Avena atlantica (assembly GCA_910589765.1). Lineage (NCBI taxonomy): Eukaryota > Viridiplantae > Streptophyta > Magnoliopsida > Poales > Poaceae > Avena > Avena atlantica. Next base: position 487,473,879 of record OU342739.1, on the reverse strand, counting down.
CCTGCATATTTAAAGAAACCTCGCACTACGGTTTATGTGATCTTGGCATCGAAGTTAATGTTATATCTTATGATTTTTATTTAGAAATAAAAGAGGAGATAGCACCAGATACAATAGAAAATACTGATATGACAATCATGTTAGCCAATAAAAATCTTAGAATTCCAATGGGAGTAGTTGAAGATGCAACTGTCACAATTGACAATATAAGTTTCCCTACCGATTTTTGTAGTTATTGATATGCCAGCTGACACTCTTTACCCAATTATATTTGGAAGAAACTTTTTGAGTGATATAGGTGCCACACTCGACTTCAAAAAGGAGGTTGTATCCCTTAAGCTTGGGAAAGAGGAAAAATAATTCCACTTTTCCAAATTTAAAGACAAACCTCTACTTATACAAGAAGAAGAGAAAGAGAAAACTATTGAGGAGATGGCAGCTCTTTTCTTAAATAATCAAGAAGAAGAAATAAATGAAGACTCAAATTATGAAGAAATTATTATGGAGGACGGGGCTCTAGAAGAATTAGAAAGTGAATTTGATTCATTTCCCATTTTAGAACCTCCAACTGAAAGTGAATTAGAGGACAGGACAGGGGTTTTAAGCCTACCACCATAGGGGATGTGAAGAAAACAAAATCAAAAGTCAAGCCAAGAACTATCCCTGGTGTGAAGACTACTGAAGAAGAAGAGGTGCAACAGATGATCATTCACTTTGAGGCATAGGAAATTGACCCTACACTCCTTCCAACACCCATCCCCATGATTGAAGATATTGGTGCTGGTCTGTGTGGTGTCCCACCTCAGGAACTAACTCCTAAGAAGCTTATGGCTGCTCTCCAGGAGGAAGAAGATTCTGGCAGTGTTTAACTGTCATCTTTTATTATCTTATTGTAATAATAATGTTTCTTAAACAATGCATCATTTTGTGTTGGAACATAAGGGGATTAAATGCTAAGGACAAGCAATTAGCACTTATGAATGCTATAAATGAAAGTGGATGTTCTGTGAAATGCTTGCAAGAAACAAAGAAGGAATCTTTTGATGTGTCTTTTATTAAATCATGTTGTCCTAAAAGATTTGATGATTATGTCTATGTTCCATCAATTGGTGCTTTTGGTGGTTTACTCATTATTTGGAATAGTTCTTTATTCTCTGGAATGGTTATGCACTGTGAGCAATTTGCTATTTTTGTCCATTTTACTTCTACACAGTGTACTCAAACTTGGACATTAATTAATGTGTATGGGCCATCTGCTGGAGAAAGAAGAGAGCAATTTGTGAAATGGTTATTTGAGCTACAAATTACTGATGATGAAGATTGGATTATTATGGGGGATTTCAATTTTATTAGATGTCCCAATAACAGAAACAAACTTGGAGGAGATGTCAATGACATGTTAATTTTTAATGATTTCATAAGGGAGTAAATTCTGACTGAACTGCCCACTAAAGGAAGATAATACACTTGGAGCAATATGCAAGATGATCCTCTCCTAGAGCAACTTGATTGGGTTTTTACCTCCATTCATTGGACTTCCAGCTACCCAAATACAATGGTTACAACACAAGGGAAGCCAACATCAGATCACTCCCCATGTATTGTCACAATTCAGACAAAGATTCCTGGAACACTACAAGAAATGTGTCAGCCTATGACCTGTTGGTAGTGACCGTGGACAAAATCATCATAGATTTATGACAATTATGCATCACATGGTCATGTACTATTTGGGAGGGTTCAAGCCTAGAAAACTTGTGATGATTCTGTAAAAAAACGTCATAATTTTATAAGGCAAAATCGTCATAGTGCTAGGAAGGACAAGATACAAGAGGAGGTCAATATCGGCCACTGGATGTAAACAGGATGGACGGCTGAGATGGTGTTCAGTGGGAACTTGCAGTGGATCGATGACCTGGCACACCATACGCGCATAGACCTAGCAAAATTTGGGCCCAACAGGCGGGATAAGAACCCAAAACCACCAACCCCACCCCTGTAAAAAAAACACTGTCCTGGCCTCCCAGCGCCGAACTCCCTCCTCCATGGTTCCTCTCCCCCCTCTCTGCTGCCGGCCAAGATCCCGGCTAGTTCCGTCCACCCCTGCCTCGGTGACAACATCCCCTGAATCCCCTCCTCCATGCCTTTCTTTTCCACCGCATGGAACCACCACACATTGCGTCAAACCAAAACCCTAGCCCAAGCCTAGAGAGGAGTAGGAAGTCGGGATTTGACCTTTCCGTCCAAGGAGGCGGCTCCATGCCGTTGGGTGGTGGTGGATTGCCATGATGACCTGCGGGCCCATCTCCGCCATCCAGGACGCTGGCCGCAGCAACGACTTTGAGAATGCGGATATCCTACCTGTGGACTCCAAGGCCGAGCCCGTCTACCCCAGATCCTTGGCCAATGGTCACTCCCGCTTCCTCGGCGAGCAGAGCACCGCCTCTAGCCGAAAATCACGGCGACGAGTTCATCTTGGACGCAGGTGGGCGTCCGGGTCTGTTCTTCTTTAGCGTTGTGGTCGCCTTGTTTTCCTAGCAGGTATGAATCACTCAGTCTTTCTTTCTTGTTGAGTATAGTGTGATGATGCTTAATTTCGTGTTCTCCTTAGGATAATAGTACTTAAGTTACTATGGTTGATTCGATGCATAACAATAGCTTCAAACCATTGTGCTGGTGCCACTTCTGAAATGACTCTCCCTTTTGCACGAGTAGTACTCATAATATATGTTGAATGGTGTGTTTACTCATAATATCCAGGGTACATGATCTTGTTGTCTTCCTTTCTAGACCTACCGAGTTTTATATCGTTACTGATTAGTCCAATCTTGTTTAGAACTTTTCTTCTGAACTAATATTAATGTTGGAAGCTTGGAACTAACAGTTACTCCAAAACTCACAAACTATTTATTTAGGATAATTTATGTTGCGTCATAAAGTCCCACTTTTATCTTGGCCATGCTCATTGCTTATAGATGAATAAGTTTGTGATGGTGCATTTTTATAGGGGGAGAAGTTACTAGGGGATCTTGGGGGTTTGTTTTCCAAGAAGTGGAAGCCGAAGAAGAATGGCAATATTAAGGGTCCTGTGCTTACCCAAGGTAATTTCCAGTGTAATCTTAAACAAGATAGCAAGAACCATTGTTTCTAACATGTGCAAATTGTAATCTTGTATCACCATTTTGTGCTACTTGTAACTGAACGGGTGGAATGGTATGGATGCAGACGATTCCTTCATACGCAAGGGAAATCATCTGGAGCAAAAGCAGGAATTGGGGATGACAGACCGTCCACGTCGATCCAAATCACGGGAAAACTCCTATCTGAACCTACCTCAGGGCTCGAGAGAGTTGAGGTACATAGAATTGTCATGAACACCTGAAATTATTGTGTCGTGCTTGAAGTATGTTTTCTCATCAATATTCTTTATTATACTTCAAAGTGATGCCTTCTTAGGATCCCCTGCACGCTTGATATTAAGAAATGATGGTGTGCTTAATTTATAGTATACTGAAAGTAAATTTCGCCAGTACAATTGTGTTAACTCTATGCTGTTTAAACTTCCAAGTTTCCTATTTTTGAATCGGGAGAGTACACTATGCTCTCAATTTTCAGGAATTTCTATTTACATGCCACATAGCTAGGGCTCTTTCATTCCTATTGTCACATGGTTGAAGGGTTTCGCAGCATAGTAAATCAAAAAATTTCTACGGACGCGGACGGGAAAGCCAAGATCTAATCTAGGAGATGCAAACAACGAGGGGCGATAGATGAGATCTTCATACCCTTGAAGATTCGCACAGCAGAACGTTCAACGAAACGTGGTTGATGTAGTCGTACTAGCTTCTCCTCCTCGCGATCCGATCCGATCCAACACCGCAAGTGGCGATGCCTCCGAGAGATGCACACGTACGGCACCTTGATGTCTCCTCCTTCCTCGGTCCAGAAATCGGGGTGGAGAGATAGATTGGATCTACAACACGACGACATGGTGCAAAGGTGGAGAGTTTCTGCGGCAGGGCTTCGCCTATGCGTAGTCGGGAGAGAGAGAGATCTGGAGGGCAGCAGTATGGCGGCTATGGTTGAAGGAGTGGGGGGGAGGGCTGCGCCCTGCCCTCTATGTATAGGGGGCCGGCCGGCCCCCTTGGCCCCTCCTCCAAGCCCTAGGGCGGCGGCCCCAAGGGTTGGAGTGGGGGGCAAGTTTTCCCCCTCCTTCTAGAAGGTTTCCCTAGGGTTTGGCCGGCTGGGCCTATGGGGCCTTGTGCCCCTGGCCCAATGCGGACAGGGCACTCCCTCGTAGGCCCACGCACCCCTCCGACAAGTGGGGCCACGTTGGTCCCACTCCGGAAGCTTCTAGAACCTTCCGGTACAATACCGAACATTCTGAAACGATTCCGAAATCCAAAAACTGCTTTCCTTTATATGAATCTTATTATCCGGACCATTCCGGAACCTCTCGTGATGTCCTGGATCTCATCCGAGACTCCGAACAAAAACTCATAAACCAATTATCCATTCTATCCTAGCGTCGAGGCACGTTAAGTGTGTGACCCTACGGGTTCGAGAATATGCAGACATGATCTTCTATCAATAATCAACAGCGGGGTTTGGAAACCCATATCGACTCCCACATATTCATCGATGATCATATCGCATGAACCACGATGCCAGGATTCAATTAATCCCATATATATATTCCCTTCGTCACGCGATATTTTACTTGCCCGAGATTCGATCGTTGGCATCGGCATACCTAGTTCAATCTCGTTCACAGCAAGTACTTTACTCGTTCCGTAATCTGATATCACTTTGTGATTAACTCCTTAACCACGTGCTTGCAAGCGGTGTTGATATCGATTACCGAGTGGGCCCGAAGTATATCTCTCCGACTTGGGAGGGACAAATCCCATCTCGATACATACAACCCAAAAAGTACTTTCCGATCACCTGAGAGACACCTTTATGATCACCCTCTCATAGGATGACGTTTGATGACCTCAAAGCTTTCTTCCGATACCAGGGAGTTGCATTATCTCATGGTCCAAGGAATACAATATTTGACATAAGAAAAAGCTTCGCAAAGATGAACACGATGACACGATCTAATTACTCTGCTTGATTTGGGTCTGTCCATCATATCATTCTCCCAATGACATGATCTCATTATTAATTGACAACTCATGTCTATGGTTAGGAAACCTTAACCATCATTAATCAATGAGCTAGTCCATAGAGGCGTACTAGGGACACGGTGTTGTTCATAAACCACACAAGTATCAAAGTTTCCGCTTAATACAATTCTAGCATGGAATATAAACTTTATCATGAACAAGAATTATAATAATAACATCTTTAATATTGCCTCTAGGGCATAATTCCAACAGTCTCCCACTTGCACTAGAGTCAATAATCTAGTTTACATCTGGCAACAATCTAACACCCATGGCACTAAGGTGCTGATCATGTTTTGCTCGTGGAAGAGGTTTAGTCAACGGATCTGCGACATTCAGATCCGTATGTACTTTGCTAATCTTCAGATCTCCATATTTTATATAATCTCAAATTATATGAAACTCGCGGTTTATGTGCTTGGCCTTTGGATGATATCTTGGTTCCTTAGCCAGTGCTATGGCGCCAGTGTTGTCACACAATATCTCCAGTGGGTCCAAGACACTTGGAACCACACCAAGCTCAGTGATGAAGTTCTTGATCCAAACTCCTTCACTTGACGCTTCTGCAGCAGCCATGTATTCCGCTTCTACTATAGATTCCGCGATCACGCTTTGCTTGCAACTTCTCCAGCTCACAACTCCTCCATTCAAAATATAAACATATCATGTCTGAGATTTAGAATCATCCTTGTCGGTGTCGAAACTAGCGTCGATGTAACCTTTTACGACGAGCTGTTCATCACCTCCATAGACTAAGAACATTTATTTAGTTCTATTTAAATACTTTAGGATGTTCTTCATGGCTGTCCAGTGTTCCACTCCTGGATCACTTTGGTATCTGCTCGTCAAACTAAGAGCATTGGACACATCCGGTCTAGTACATAGCATGTCATACATGATAGATCCTATGGCCGAGGCATAAGGCACTTTCCTCATAGCTTCTCTATCGTTTACCGTAGCTGGACACTGAGCCCTGCTCAATATCTTACCTGACAACATAGGCACTGAACCTTTCTTTGCATTATCCATTCTGAACCTTTTCAAAACTTTGTCTAGGTATGTACTTTGCCTTAAAGCTATCAGACGTCTTTGTATATCTCTATATATTTTGATGCCCAATATATAAGCAGCTTCCCCTAGCTCTTTCATTGAAAAACATTTGTTCAAATAACTCTTCACATCGTTAAGCATGTCAATGTCATTTCCGATAATCAATATGTCATCCACATATAGTACAAAAAATGTCACAGAGCTCCCACTCACTTTCTTGTAGATACAAGCTTCGTAGCAATTTGGAACAAATCCAAAGCTCTTGATCACTTGATCAAAATGAAGGTTCCAACTCCGAGATGCTTGCTTCAGTCCATAAATGGAACGCTGAAGTTTGCACACCTTATCAGCATCCTTAGGATCGACAAAACCTTCGGGTTGCATCATATACAACTCTTCATCAATGTTGCCATTGAGGAACGCAGTCTTGACATCCATCTGCCATATTTCATAATCATGAAACGCAGCAATTGCTAATAAAATCCGAATGGACTTAAACATCGCTACGGGAGAGAAAGTCTCATCGTAGTCAACACCTTGAACTTGTCAAAAACCTTTCGCGACAAGCCGTGCTTTATAGACAGTAACATTACCATCCGCGTCCGTTTTCTTCTTGAAAATCCATTTGCACTCAACGGCCTTTCGGTGGCTAGGAGGGTCCACCAAAATCCATACTTGGTTTTCGCTCATGGATCCCAATTCGGATTTCATGGCCTCTAGCCATTTCTCAGAGTCTGGGCTCATCATTGCTTCCTCATAGTTCGCAGGTTCACTGTTGTCTACTAACAAGACAGTCAAGAGAGGGGTGCCGTACCACTCAGGAGAGTCACGTGACCTCGTTGACCTGAGACGTTCAGTAGTAGCATCGTCCGAAGCTTCATGATCCTTGTCATTATCTTCCTCTATTGTTGGTGCAGACGGCACTGGAACAATTTTAGGTGCTGCGCTACTCTCCAACTCAAGAGAAGGTTCAGTAACCTCGTCTAGCTCTACTTTCCTCCCACTCACTTCTTTCGAGAGAAACTCCTTCTCAAGAAAGGATCCGTTCTTTGCGACAAACACTTTGCCTTCGGATCTGTGATAGAAGGTATACCCAATCGTTTCCTTAGGGTATCCTATGAAGACGCATTTCTCCGCTTTGGGTTCGAGCTTGTCCGGCATCAACTTCTTGACATAAGCTTCGCATCCCCAAACTTTAAGAAACGAAAACTTAGGTTTAGCACCAAACCACAGTTCATACGGTGTCGTCTCAACGGATTTAGATGGTGCCCTATTTAAAGTGAATGCAGCAGTTTCTAATGCATAACCCCAAAATGATAACGGCAAATCTGTAAGAGACATCATCCATCGCACCATATCCAATAAAGTTCGATTCCGGCGTTCAGACACACCATTGCGCTGTGGTGTTCCGGGTGGCGTGAGTTGCGAAACGATTCCGCTTGCTTTAAGATGCGTGAGAAAATCATAACTCAAATATTCACCTCCACGATCGGATCGTAGAAATTTAATTTTCCTGTTACGATGGTTTTCCACTTCGTTCTGAAATTCTTTGAACTTTTCAAATGTTTCAGATTTATGTTTCATTAAATAGATATACCCATATCTACTTAAGTCATTAGTAAAAGTGAGAAAATAGCGATAACCACCGCGCGTCGAAACACTCATTGGTCCGCATACATCGGTATGTATGATTTCCAATAAGTCCGTTGCTCGCTCTATTATTCCGAAGAACGGGGTTTTGATCATCTTGCCCATGAGGCATGGCTCGCACGTGTCAAATGATTCAAAATCAAGAGACTCCAAAAGTCCATCAGAATGGAGTTTCTTCATGCGTTTTACACCAATATGACCTAGACGGCAGTGCCACAAATAAGTCGTATTATCACTATCTACCTTGCATCTCTTAGCCTCAATGTTATGGATGTGTGTTTCATTGCTTTCGAGATTCAGAAGAAATAAACCATTCATAGCGGGTGCATGACCATAAAAGATGTTACTCATATAAATAGAACAACCATTATTCTCCGATTTAAATGAATAACCGTCTTGCAATAAACACGATCCAGATATGATGTTCATGCTCAACGCAGGCACATAATAACATTTATTGAGGTTTAAAACTAATGCCGAAGGTAAAAATAAGGAGAGCGTGCCGACGGCCATCACATCAACTCTTGATCCGTTGCCAACACGTCATCGTCACCTCATCCCTTGCTAGCCGCCATCTATTCCGTAGCTCCTGTTTCGGGTTACAAATATTAGCAACTGAACCAATATCAAATACCCAGGCACTACAACGAGCGCTAGTAAGGTAAACATCAATAACATGTATATCAAATATACCTTTGATGGTGCCAGCCTTCTTGTCCGCTAAGTACTTCGGAAAGTTGCGCTTCCAGTGACCCTTGTCCTTGCAATAGAAGCACTCAGTGTCCGACTTAGGTCCAGACTTGAGCTTCTTCTCTGCAGGGGCAACGCGCTTGCCGCTGCCCTTCTTGAAGGGCTTCTTTGCACCCTTACCTTTCTTAAAGCTGGGGGGCTTGTTGACCATCAACACATGATTATCTTTCTTGATGTCCACCTCCGCAGCTTTCAGCTTAGCGAAGAGCTCATTGATCGTATCAGTGGAACCAATCTGATTATGAGTAACTACAAAACCTTTGTAGCTAGGAGGGAGTGATTGCAGAACCCTGTCAATCTTGAGCTCCTCTGGAATCTTGCAGTCCAGTTGTTCAAGGCGTTGAATGTAGCCCGGAATCTTTATGGTGTGCTCACTAATGGAACTCCCTTCCTCCATCTTGCAGTTAAAGAATTTCTCAGAGATCTCATCTCTCTCAGAACGGGCCTGAGTCTGGAACATAGTTTTCAGTTCCTCAAGAATCTCAAAGGGCCCGGGGTAATCTTCAAAACGATTTTGAAGGTCCGATTCCATAGCAAACAATATGGTGCTCTTAATCACACCATAATCATCCTTGCGCGACTGATAAACAGCTTTCTCATCAGCCGGCGCATCTACAGCAAGGGCGTTACCTAGCGCTTTCTTCAGGACATAGTCCTTTTGTCTGCCAGAGAGAATGATTCTCAGATTGCGGAACCAGTTGGTGAAGTTAGACCCATTGTTCTTAAGCTTTTCTTTCTCAGCAAAAACATTGAAGTTGAAGTTGGACTTAGCCATTTGATCTACAAAATTTGCAAGTACAATTTAGACTATGTTCATGATAACTAGTTCAAATTAATCAAATTACTAGATGAACTCCCACTAAATTCAACATCCCTCAAGTTGTTTAATGAACATGATCCAAATTCACCACACCTAATCCGATCTTCACGAGAAGAGATGTGGTTTCAATGGTGGACAACAAAGTGTTGATCATATCATTCATAAAACTCATGCTTAACCTTTCGGTTTGTGTGTTCTGAGGCCATGTCTGTACATGCTAGGCTCGTCAAGTCAAACCCAAGTATTTCCGCGTGTGCAAAACTGGCTTGCACCCGTTGTATGTGAACGTAGAGTTTATAGTACCCGATCATCACGTGGTGCTTGAACACGACGAACTTTCGCAACGGTGCATACATGGGGAGAACACAGTTTTATCTTGATCTTTAAGTGAGGAATCATCTTATAATGCTACCGTCGCGATCTAAGCATAGTAAGATACATAAAAGGATAAACATCATATGCATATAATTTTATGTGACATGGTATATCCAATCTCCGTGCAATGATCTCCATCTTTATTATAATAATAACATCTTTATTATTGCCTCTAGGGCATAATTCCAACAGTCTCCCACTTGCACTAGAGTCAATAATCTAGTTTACATCTGGCAACAATCTAACACCCATGGCACTAAGGTGCTGATCATGTTTTGCTCGTGGAAGAGGTTTAGTCAACGGATCTGCGACATTCAGATCCATATGTACTTTGCTAATCTTCATATCTCCATCTGTTATATAATCTCGAATTATATGAAACTTGCGGTTGATGTGCTTGGTCTTTGGATGATATCTTGGTTCCTTAGCCAGTGCTATGGCGCCAGTGTTGTCACACAATATCTCCAGTGGGTCCAAGGCACTTGGAACCACACCAAGCTCAGTGATGAAGTTCTTGATCCAAACTCCTTCACTTGACGCTTCTGCAGCAGCCATGTATTCCGCTTCTACTGTAGATTCCGCGATCACGCTTTGCTTGCAACTTCTCCAGCTCACAACTCCTCCATTCAAAATATAAACATATCATGTCTGAGATTTAGAATCATCCTTGTTGGTGTCGAAACTAGCGTCAACATAACCTTTTACGATGATCTGTTCATCACCTCCATAGACTAAGAACATTTATTTAGTTCTATTTAAATACTTTAGGATGTTCTTCATGGCTGTCCAGTGTTCCACTCCTGGATCACTTTGGTATCTGCTCGTCAAACTAAGAGCATTGGACACATCCGGTCTAGTACATAGCATGGCATACATGATAGATCCTATGGCCGAGGCATAAGGCACTTTCCTCATAGCTTCTCTATCGTTTACCGTAGCTGGACACTAAGCCCTGCTCAATATCTTATCTGACAACATAGGCACTGAACCTTTCTTTGCCTTATCCATTCTGAACCTTTTCAGAACTTTGTCTAGGTATGCACTGAACCTTTCTTCTATGACAGTACTACAGTCTACTATTTCTATGATCAATTTGGTATCCCAAATCCTCAATTTCTTCTATAGATTACTCATTCTAGATAAATTACTTGAACCAGCAAGTCATTTCCTATACACAAGATAGAAGAATGAAAATACAAAATATACTCCTGATATATTAATTGACGATGAAAGAATCTACACCTGGTAGATTGTAGTAATATATTTATGTTGGTGTCATGCAGTAGTAATAGGATTACTTGAATATTTATCAGTGCTTTGGGCGATAAACATATTGTGTCACAATCATTGTATTACAAACAGAACTTGTATCAGTGCGTTCGAGAAGATAAATACCGAAGTTCTCGGCGTTTCAGTTGACAGTGTGGTATGCTACCTTTTGTCTGCACGACTTTCCGTGCAGTTACGATACATATACTACTCACTGCATATATGTGCTTGTTCAGACCTCAGAGAAGCAACATCTCATTAGTCACTACTTCCACTGTACTATTCTAGTTAGAATAACACGCCTCTTTACCATCTAGACATATAGTTGTTCTCTGGAAACTATTTGTCTAGCTATGACATGGATTAAGTTCATCATCTATAAATTAACTGTGAAGTGTTCATCTGTTTGTGTTAGTTAACATTGTGTTTCTTCTCGATGCGAAACTTAAATCCAGGCACATTTAGATCTTAAGAGCTAACATTGAAGTGACACAATGTTGGATGTTTGTTGTATTTATTGGATGCAAGTATGTGGCATCAGTCATGCCTAGTGCGAGAATAAAGTGATGCTCTGTATTTATCAGAGTATGGAGATAGAATTTTTTTATTACACATGTTACATATGCTTATCAACTCCATTGAGAATGATGTAGGGATAACATATTTATATTCTCCCACCCCTTCTGCTTAGAAAGTTCATTTTATGCTCAAACTATTAGCCTAACTAATATATAGAAAACCAGTGACTGGTTTGTAGGAAGCACTCTGTCTTTTTTTTCTGCTTTTGCATTAAACATCACATTTTATAGTCTTAATAGTTATTATTCACTGTACGAAATAATAGGTAATCACAACCTATGCTTCATTGATGTCTCCTACTAGCTTGACACATGAAATGCTCTATGCTTGTAGTTTTCTCATCTTGCATGGGTGTAGACAGAGAGGAAACCTGGTGTGCTCTGGGTGATCTGAAATACCCGCTAGTTTCTGATGTCACCAAATCAATCGTGTATTGATTGCTGATCAGGTATACTGCTTTTTTTATCACTTGTTAGTTACATATGACCTAGTAATTATGCTAGATATTTCGCTTTTATTCTGCATATCCTTGTGTATTATTAAATTTAATGAGAGTTCTCAATATTATTGTACCAGGGAATTGCTCTGAGAGGATTATTCATCATTGACAAGGAGGATGTGATTCAGCACTCTACTATTAACAAACTTATTTACAAGGAGTGCAGCACTATATTAATTTGTTTTGTTTAATAACTTGCAGGTGTTGGATTTCATTTTCCAGCAACTGTTGTTCTGTCACATTTTTTCAAGGGCTCTTAGATGAAGTCTGCCGGAAGAAGCTAGAACATGCACCAACTTCTAGCCACAGCGACAAGCTCCCCGCCAGCCACAACGGGGCTTTTCTGCGGACCTTGAAGCCCAATGATGGTGAGGGTGCTTGTCTGACCTGTGGTGGTTCCTGTCTGGTGCTGTCGCGACCGCGAGACTGGCGGTGCGTATGGTTGTGTTGTGCAGGAACCTGCTGAGGAGCTTTTTTTGCATTTTTCTGTGTTTCGAGGTGGTTTCTGTAAATGTCTTGTACTAGTTGTGCTTCCGGTGTATTCGGGTTGCATGCGTGTCCTGTATGATTACGAATGAATGTGATACTCGTGTTCTGTATCTGTTTTGATTAAATTATTAATTGTTTAATTCCGTTCAAAACATTGAAAAATTAAATACTGGGATCAAACTGGAAATGAAAACTGATATGTGGTACCGTAGACACAAACAACCTGAAGTTGTTTGTAAAAAGGCCAAGGCCCGAAAACAAAGTCAAAAATGTTGGGCTTGGCCCATGTAGATGACTAGAATGGATAGGAGAAAAAAACAAGCTAGAATTGTTGGGCCGAGCCCATGTAGAATCCAGAAATGGACTGGGCTGAATTAACACTACGACGATTTAATTTTGCCACGTAGGATCTGACTTGGCTAGATTAGATGGCTCGTGACGATATTGGATCGTCATAGACGTTATGACGATCCAATATCTTCATAGTAGGTTATGACGATTTTACCAAAAACGTCGTTATAGTTCATTTGCGACACCCAGCTTTCGACGATCTCAAAATCGTCATAGAATCGTCATAAATGGACTACTATGATGATTCTGTGACGAAAATGGAGGGTCATATATAGCCAGATTCCTTGTAGTGGAACTGAGATTTTTAGATTTGAAAATTACTGGGTTGCTCACCCTGGCTTTCTTGAAACAGTGTCCAAAAGTTGGGAGAAACCTACCTTTAAAAAGAATTGTGCACCTAACATTAATGCTAAGTTCAAGAGACTAAGGTATGATCTGAAGTTTTGGAGTAAATCCATCTCAAGACTCTTAATATGTATTGAAAATACAAATAAAGCTCCAGCTGAGTTGGATAATCTAGAGGACAGAAGAGGCCTTTTTTGCCAAGAAAAGAATTTGAGGAAAATTTTAAAGGCACACTTGGCTAGACTATTAGAATATCAGAATATTTATTGGAAGAAGAGATGTACAATAAGATGGACAAAATTTGGGGATGAGAACACTAAATTCTTTCATAATTATGCTACTGAAATATATATAAGAAACAATGTAGCTTCTATTAAACTCTCTGATGGGTCTCTAGTGACAGAACATGTTGACAAGGAGAAGGTATTTTTTCAAACCTATAAAGAAAGACTTGGCACTGCAATTCAACCTAATATGGTATTGGACTTGGAAGCTCTTATTACTCCAACTCCTGGACTAGATGCACTCTCTGCTCGTTTTACTAAAGATGAAATTGATAAAGTTGTACAGGAAATGCCAAATGATAAAGCCCCTAGCCCTGATGGTTTCAATGGCCAATTTATCAAGAGTTGCTGGCATATTATTAAACAGGATATTTATGATTTTTCTTCCAATTTCATGAAGGAAATCTAAACTTGGAAAGCATTAACATGGGACACATTGCTCTAATTCCAAAAGTTGGTTCCCCTAAAACTGTTTGAGTATAGGCCTATCGCTCTTCTGAATTGTATACTAGAACTTATTACCAAAATATTGGCAAATAGATTACAGAAGGTAGTCCTCCAAATTATACACAAGAATCAATATGGATTTATTAAAGGGAGGAACATACAAGATTGTTTGGCATGGGCTTTTGAATTTATCTACCAATGTGAGACATTAGAAAAGGAAATTATGTTATTAAAGTTGGACCTTGCCAAATACTTTGACACAATTGATCACTCTACTATGATCAAGATTATGAGATAAATGGGGTTTGATGAAAGATGGTTGAAATGGATTGAAATTATCTTTGGGACAGGAAAGTCAGCTATTTTACTGAATGGGGTTCCTGGTATACAGTTTCATTGTAAAAGGGGTGTCAGACAAGGAGACCCTCTCTCTCCTCTAATATTTGTTCTTGCAGTTGACCTCTTGCAGTTTGCTATCAATAAATCCTTTAGGGAAAATATTTTGCATGCTCCATTCTCTCCTGACTTTGGCCAAGATTTCCCAGTAGTGCAATATGTAGATGATACATTAATTATCATGCCTGCTTGTGTAGATAAAGTTCAAGTCATGAAAGAAATTCTTCATGAATATGCAACATCTACTAGTCTAACAATTAATTTTCAAAAGTCCAACATGATACCCATTAATCTGTCAAAGGACAAGACTAAGGAAATTGCAGATATAATTGGTTGTGATGTGGCCTATATTCCCTTTACATATCTAGGTCTACCATTGGGGACTACTAAACCTACTGTGTATGATTTAATGCCTCTGGTGGATAGAATTGAAAGGAAAGTTTCTGCCTCCTTCCTAATGATGTCATATAGTGGCAGGGTTTCGGTTATAAACTCTTTATTGGCCTCCATAGCAACCTTTGCAATGTGCTCAATAAAATTACCAGAGAAAATCATAAATCATGTGGAGAAAATTCAAAGGCACTGTCTCTAGAACAAAAAAACAGAGGATGGAGAAAATTGTTATTCATTGGCTGCATGGGACAAAATTTGTAGACCAAAGAAGAAAGGAGGCCTAGGAATTCTAAATCTGAGGGTACAAATTGAAGGTATTTTATTAAAATATCTACATAAATTCTACAATAAAGTTGACACTCCATGGGTAACTTTAATTTGGAATTCTTACTATACTGATAAGGTTCCTCATGCTCTATCTCCTAGCGGATCCTTCTGGTGGAAGAATGTTTTTAAACTGTCCCACATTTTTAGAGGTATTGCTTCGAGCTCAATTGGCAATGGCACATCAACTTTATTTTGGAAGGACAAATGGCAAGATGGGGTGTTTGAGGATAGTCACCACATGAGTTTCTCCTTTATAAGGAAAGAAGATATGCCAGTCCAAGAATTCTTATCATCAGATCAACTGCATAGTACTTTTTTCCTGCCCCTCTCCCCTGAAGCTTTGGAGGAGTTAAGGGACATTCAGAATATCTGCAGAGAAGTAACAATGACTCAAGGCGATTCAGATAAATGGTCATATGTTTGGGGTAATGGAAAATTCTCTTCAAGCTTGTATTACCAATTCTATTTCAAGGACCTAGAGCCACATATCTCTTTCGAATGGTTGTGGAAAGCTAAATGTACCCCAAAAGTTAATTTTTTTGGATGGCTAGTGTTATCACATAGACTAAACACCAGAAATATGCTAAAAATAAGAAATCTCTCATTGAGTTCAGGCTATAATTGCCTAATGTGTGTCAATCCTCCAGAAGAAACTATTGAGCATATGATTTTTGAATGCTCCTTCAGCAAGTCATGTTGGAACCTTCTCCAAATAATTTGGCCCTCAAGGACTACAAGGTTACAGATAATTGAACTAGGGAAGGCATCTTGGAACAAAAAGCTTTACATGGAAATTGTTTTGTTAGTAGCCTGGAACATCTAGAAAGAAATGAATAACTTGTTATTCAATGGTATTCAACCAACTGTAGCTTCCTGGATGGCTAGACTGGTATCAGACTTGAGTTTGTTAGTTCATAGGACTAAGGAGGATCATCATCCTCATATCCAGAACATAATTTCCTCTCTGTAATTTTATTCTTTCCTTTAACCCCTCAGGGCATTGCCCATTTGTAAATATGTAAATAAGACTTATGTGGTCTTTATTTAAAGGTAAAGCAGTACGAGCCTTTCCTACTGTTAATGGTTCAAAAAAAAGCTTTTGAAGAGCCAGAAAAGGGAGGGGATGAAGAATTACCACCCCCATAATTAAAAACTCTACTAGAAAATCTTAAATATAGATTCTTAGATGATACTAATAAATTCCATGTTATTATTAGTGCTAAACTTTCAGGGGAAGAAGAAGAATTCATGAAGGTACTAAAGGATCACCGCAAGACCTTTGGATACTCAATGGACGACTTGAAGGGTATTAGTCCCATGATAGCCGTCCATCGAAAATTCATGGAGGAATGTGCTAAACCAGTTGCAGAATTTTATAGAATGCTAAAGCCTGAAATGAAGGAAGTGATAAGAAAAGAAATAGTATGCGTACTAGATGCAGGTATAATTTATCCTATAAAAGAAAGTGAATGGGTAAGTCATGTTTATTGTGTTCCTAAGAAAGGCGGGTTTACTGTTGTCCCTAATGAAAACAATGAATTGATATCTACTAGAACTATTATTGGACATAGGATGTGCATAGATTTCAGGAAATTGAATAAGGAAACTAGGAAAGATCACTATCCTTTACCATTCATAGATCAAACTTTAGAGAGGTTAGCAAACAACACTCATTTTTGCTACTTGGATGGATACTCTGGTTATTCCCAAATAGATGTTCATCTTGATGACCAACTTAAAACAACTTTCATTAGTCCTTATGGTTTACATGCTTACCAACGCATGCCTTTTGGGTTATGTAATGCTCCAGCTACTTTTCAAAGATGCATGACTGCTATTTTCACAGGTTTTATAGAACTGATAATGAAAGTATTTATGGCTGATTTTTTTGTCTACGGAACTTTGTTTACTTGTTGCTTGGATAATCAATAGAATTTTGCAGCGTTGCGAAGAAACCAATCTGGTTCTAAACTAGGAGAAGTGCCATTTATGGTGAAATAAGGCATAGTCCTTGTACATAAAGTACCAGGTAAGGGTATTGAAGTAGGGCTAAAGTTAAAGCAATATAGAGAATGCCACAACCAAGGGACATGAAAGGTATAAGAAGGTTTCTTGGTCATGTAGGCTTTTATAGAAGGTTTATTAGGAATTTTTCTGGAATTTCTAAACCTCTAACTAATCTGTTGCAATAGGGAGTAAGATTCAATTTTGATGATAAATGCCTTATTGCCTTTGATAAACTTAAATATGCTTTATCTCGTGCTCCCATTATTAAACCACCTATATGGGATATGAATTTTGATTTAATATGTGAAGGTAGTGCTGATGTTATAGGAGTAACTCTGGGACAACATATAGGTCGCCGATTTAATATTATACATCATGCTATTATAACTCTCAATAGTGATCAAAAGAATTATCCTAAGGAAGAAAGAGAACTCTTTGCTGTATTTTTCTCTTGTGATAAGTTCCGTTCTTATATTATTGATGCAAAAGTAAGAGTTCATACAGATCGTGATGGTTTAAAAGAACTCCTCCAGAGGAAGATTCATAAGCTAAGACTAGTACGTTGGATCCTTTTACTTAAAGAATTTGAGTTGCAAATTATGCAGAGACAAGAACCAAAGATAGTAGATGCATCATCTATATGTTCCCAACAAGATACCGATATTATTGAGAGGAACTTTAGTCCTGGTGATTTTTGTTTTCAAGAATTATTATATGATCTAAGGTCAAATCCTCCCAAGAAGAAGAAGTCCTTATTGTTGGAGGAGCTTGTCACTCCCGACTAAATAAATGGTAAGGGGGAAGGTAAGTTTTCTAACTCTAATAAGTGCTTTGTTTTCATAGTTTCTACTTCTAATTTTTTTGCCTTTGAATGCTCTTGATTTTCTAAAGTTTTTGAGGGGTTTCTGTAACTATACGGGCGCAACTATATGGCCAGAAAAAAATCTCCCGCCGTATAGTTGGTCGTTGAAGCTTCAGTTCCCCTCACAAAAATAAATTTAGGTCTGCGGCATCTATACGGCTGGAGAAAAATCTCCCGTTGTATAGTTGGTCGTCAAAGCTTCTGTATCATCGACCCGTTTTCGTTCTTATTTATACTATTCATCTAAAAAACGTTTTTTCGGTAATCTAACCGACCTGGGTTCGAGATATTTGGAAATAACTTCCCGGAATTAACTATATGGTCGGAACTACACGGGCCGCGACCGTATAGTTGGTCGTTACAGAGCAGGAATCCTCCAAATCTTCAATTTCTTTTCCTAATCTATTTAGATTCTTTTCTTGGGCATGAATTTGGTGTTTCTCGCAAGTTTTACCGACCTCTAACCCCTCTTATATACTTCCATTGTGCCTCTCTCTAATCACAAATCACCAGGAACAAATCTAGCTATGCGCTATCCCGTCCCAGGACATGGAAAACCTATGGGGCTCATTGCTCCTAGGGAGCTTTCTATCAGCTTGTCGATGGAGGACGGTGATGAGGAGGTGGAGAGGTTTAGCCCGGTGTACAAAGGGTACGTCAAGCCAAGCTTCTACAACATCGACCCCAATGAAGGCTGGAGCGATGTTTACATCTTCCGTGACATCTATGATACCCTGGGGATCGACTGGGTGGCGATGAAAAGAACTCAAGAAGAGAGAGAACGCCACAAGCTGCACGGAAAAGGGCATGTGGAGACGGTCAAGTTCATCACTACAGATCCGAGGCTGCATAAGAGTAAGGAAATACCTAACATTGGTGCATGTGCTAGCAAGGAACCGGCGTTGCCCCACTCGAGGCCTACCACTAGCACTCGTATGAGGGTGAAGCCTCAAGAGGAGTGGAGGAGCAGCTTCTACTTTCCTGATCTATCAATAATGGATGAGGAAGAAGAAATTGTCCCTAGGACAAAGGATCTTGTGCGGGCACTGGAAGTATATCACAAGCAGGAGCTACTCCATCGCGTTGAAGTCCGTCACCGCCTCAAGGAGATAGAGAAGAAGGATGATCTTCTCCCGATGGTGACTAAGCTTGCAGATAGGATGGACACTCTGCAATCCGATTTGCGCAAGTGCTAAAGCCGCATCACTGCTCTGGAGAATACCAACAAGAAGCTACCATAGCAGTTCTACATGCCATGGCGCCATAGTGACCTTCAATAAAACACATCATCAAATAATCGCGAGGGGTTATTTGATCCCGTCTGGCTTGATTCCAATCTTGGGGAGATCTTTAAGACCTTGTAATCTATCTTATAAGTTTTTATTACTATTCTAGTTTTGAATTTGTTCGAGCTCATAAATAAATTTTCCATCATTAGAATTCCCTTCAGGAATAGTTGATCCCACTTATGAAATTTTGAGTTTATTATAATATATGGAGCATTATTAAGTTTGAGTTTGTTTTATGGGATATATGAATGGCTAGACTATGATTTTACTTGCACTTGATGATAGCAATAGGAGTCTTCCACACCATTGGTATTAACATAACATATAAAGATAATTTGATCAATATGTTGTAGGTCAATGGTTTGATTTACAATAAGGATAAATTATCTAATGAATTAAGATGAAAAAGAAAAATCTTGAACAAAGGAGAAATTATAGGTTCTATCAAATAGAGTGAGAACAAGTTAAGGTAGAATACTCAAGTTATAAAGATGCTTCATATATATTTGGAATTTGGTAATTAAGATCGTAAAACTTTGAATTCCTACATGAAGTGGAATATATGGCTAGTTCCTTTGCACAACACTTAAACAAAAGTGTGAGCATATATATATATATATATATATATATATATATATATATAAAGAAGAAAAATAAAGATGAAGAAAAAGAGCGAATGTGCAAAGAGCAAATAGGCATATACTACTATATTATAGCAAGACAAAGAGACGTTTTAGATTTTGAATTCCAAGTGAATATGTTAATCCTAAAAACACTTGGGACTACCTCACTAACTCATTTGGTTGAACCGAATGCTTTTACATCATGTTGAGAATAATCTTTTATGAACTATTAATTGCTAAGGTGTGGAAGCCTGCTAATATTATTTGGATGGTTCGAGTAAGATACTATTCATGAACTTATTTATATGTATACTTTATGATAAATACATGCTGCAACTGCCTCATTTATTTTATCGACTCAACTTCATGAAAATGAGGATCACATCCATTAAGCTAAACTTGCTCGGGACGAGCAAGATTCTAAGCTTAGGGAAGTTGATGAGTGCATATTTGCATCATGCTTTAGATTAGTATTTTACATCGTAGTGGTAGGATCTTGGTCTTTTATGGTGTTCGCACACACTTTTTATGATTATTTTCACCAGGATCAGATCAAATGATGGATCCGATGGACACAATTCTTGGACCAGTTATATTGGAGTGAAAAGGATCCAAAAACTACGTAAATTGCTTATTTGGGAAATAATAATAACAATAGAATAAAACCCGAAGCAATTGGAGGGTACAGAAGGGTTAACGACCAACTATATGGCGGGAGGAACTTTTCCGGCCATATAGTTCCCGCCATATAGTTGGAGCCGGCACCGCCTCGTCAAATAGTTTCACCCCGTGCAACTAGATCGGAGAGACGACAAATAGAACACCTAGAAATCACTGAAACCTAACCTCTGGAAGGCATCTGGAGGGGGAACTCATCCACCGGGGATTCATCTTCACCCTATGCAGATCCGGGAGGCTAAGGCATCGATCTTTATCATCAACCACTGCATCACCATCATCTCCATCCATCCCATCTAAATCTTGTCTAGATCTTGTTGTAATTTCCGTGATCGTTGTGGATTTATACAAGTACTATTCATCTATGATAGATTCCATTACTGTTGCCATGATGTTGATTGCCTCCATGTCTGAGTAGATCATTAGTTCTTGGGGAGATGGAGAAACCCTAGCATGAGGTTGAAATAAGATAAAATTTATTTTGATATTCATCATTGTGACCATGTGTTAGATTGTCTACATCTTGATTAAGGATGGAAATTTTACCCACGGGTACGGGTATATGCGGGTACCGTAACCGCATGGGCAGGGCATGGGCACACTTTTATACCCACGGGTACTAACCATACCCTGCCCGTTAAGTTACGGGTATAGGTATGTGTATGGACATGTACCCATGGGTATACCCATGCCCTGCCCGTTTAAACTGACATGTCAAACTTACATGTAGAGTGTCAACCTATGCGGTCGATAAGCCTAGGGACAAGTATGCGATTGAGAATTATAAACTTTGATACTTTCGTGTACTTGTCTACCTATTATTAAGTAGAGATAATTGTATTTTTTTCAAATATATTACTTATGAACATAAAATTGTGAATAACTTATGTACTATTTGATCTACCCACCGGGTACCCAATGGGTATGGGTATCCGTGTAGGGTTTCGTAGCATGGAAAACAAAATTTTTCTATCGCATACAAACAAACAAGCCAAGATCTATCTACTAGATTGTAGCAACGAGTCGATGGAATAACTCACCCTCGAAGATTCCAAAGTGTTTAACGAGAGCGGATTCTCGTGGGTGATGTAGTCGTACTCTTCCCGATCTCAAGATCGCGTAGACGATCCTTCCGACGCTGCATTCCGGCAGCGCTCCCGCAGTCGGTCACACGTTCGGTACTCGACGAAGACCTTCCTCTCCCTTGTTCCAGCAGGCAGCGGAGGTTGTAGTACTCTCCTCACAATTCCGGCAGCACAACGGCGTGGTACCGGAAGTAGAGGGGAGATCTCGCAGGGCTTCGCCTTAAGCCGGAGCGAGTATGGTGGACTATGAGAGAGTCCCTCGACGATCTAGGGTTTAGAAACGCCGAGGAGGGGGCTAGGCCGGCGGCTAGGGTTTGACCTAGGCGGCGGCGGCGCGTGCCCTAGGGCCGGCAGCAGCTATGGAGGGCGGCGGCGGCTTGGGGCTAGGGTTTAGAGGTAGGGAACTTGTGTGTCTAGGAGGGGAGCCCTGCCCCTCCTTATATAGGTGGAGGGAGGCACGCCAGGGGAGGGGAGTCCCTCCCCAACTCGGACCCAAGGTGCGCCGGCGGTGGAGGTGGAGGGACTCCTCCCCAACTCGGTTTCCACCACCCCTCCACTTCCCAAAATAGCCGTTTGACTTTCAAATTGGCGTTTGACTTTTTCAAACTAGGATTTGATTAAACCCTTTATTTTTGTTCAGCGATGACACCTAGTACATGATGCAATCATACCAACTTGATATAACACATTCATGTAACCTTCCCTTCCAGAGTGCCGGACATTCCGGAACCTTCTAGAACATTCTCGATGAAAACACCGGAACCATTCCCCAACTCCGAAACAGGACTTTCCTTATATGAATCTTATTCTCTAGACCATTCAGGATCTCCTCGTGATATCACGGATCCCATCCGAGACTCCGAACAACATTCGGTCTCTTTCTCATCATTCCATAACTACTCAAACAACGTCAAATCCTTAAGTGTGTCTCCCTACGGTTCGTGAATTATGCGGACATGATCGAGACACTTCTCCGAACAATAACCAATAGAGGAATCTGGAAATTCATATGGCTCACACATATTTCTACGATTACTTTGCGATCGAATGAACCACTTACATACGATACCAATTTCCCTTTGTCTCACGATAGTTTACTTATCCGAGGTTATGATCGCCGGTATCTCTGCATACCTAGTTCAACCACGTTACCGATAAGTACTCTTTTATTGTTCCCGTGATATGTGATCCCTTGTGAGCCAGTCACATGATTGCAAGCTAATTGGATGACATTTCACCGAGAGGGCCCAGAGTTTATCTATCCGTCATATGGATGGACAAATCCCACTCTTGATCCATGTGTCTCAACCAATACTTTCCGAACACTTAATGCCACCTTTATAGCCACCTAGTTACGGTGTGGTGTTTGATGTCATCAAAGAATCCATCCGGTAAAGGTGATATGCATGATCTCATGGTCGAAGGAATTAGGTTACTATGTATCAGAAAGCATATAGCAATTGAACTAATAAAATGACTTGATCTTTATGCTACGCTTATCTATAGGAGTATGTCCACCATATCATTCTCCTAACGATATGATCTTGTTGTTAATAACATCTCAATGTTCATGATAGGGAAACCACAATCATTTATTAACCAACAAGCTAGTATTATAAAGAGGCTTTACTAGGGACTCTATTTTAGTTTACAAATCACACAAGTATTAATGTTTCCTTGTTAATACTATTATAGCATGAATGTAAACATTTATCATAAACACAAAGATATAATAATAACTACATTTATTATTGCCTCTAGGGCATATCTCCAACAGTCTCCCACTTGCACTAGAGTCATCTAATCTAGATTACATGGTAATATACCGAACACCCATGGCAGTTTGGTGTTGGTCATGTTTTGCCCTTGGGAGAGGTTTAGTCAACGGATCCGCTACATTCAGATCTGTGTGTAATTTGCAAATCTTTATGTCCCCATCTTGGACATGTTCTCGAATAGCGTGAAAACGTAGCTTGATGTGCTTCAGCTTCTTGTGTGACCTTGGTTCTTGCGCATTGGCTATGGCACCCATGTTATCACAGTAGATAGACATTGGGTCCAGCGCACTAGGAACCACACCCAGCTCTATAATGAACTCTTTCATCCATATCGCTTCTTGTGAAGCCTCCGAAGCATCCATGTATTCCGATTCAGTTGAAGATCTCGCCACAACGCTTTGCTTTGCACTCCTCTAGCTAACTGCTGCACCATTCAAAATAAATACATATCCAGATTGTGATTTAGAATCATCCGGATCGGTGTTCCAACTAGCATCCGTGTAACCATTAACAACGAGATGTTCATCACCTCCATAAGAAAGAATCATATCCTTAGTTCTTCTCAAGTACTTAAGGATGTTTTTGACCGCTGTCCAATGATCCACACCTGGATCACTTTGATATCTGCTAGTTAGACTAACAGCATATGCAATGTCGGGTCTAGTACATAGAATGGCATACATTAGAGATCCTATGGCTAAGGCATAGGGAGTCTTACTCATCCTTTCTCTATCTTCTGCCGATGTCGGACTTTGAGTTTTACTCAAGGTCGTATTGGGCAACATGGGCAAGAACCCTTTCTTGCTATCTTCCATTCCAAACCTCTTTAGAACTTTGTCCAAATATGTACTTTGTGACAATGATATTTGGCGTCTTGATCTATCTCTATAAATCTTTATGCCTAATATGTAAGCTGCTTCGCCAAGATCTTTCATTGAAAAACTATTATTCAAATATTCCTTGACACTATTAAGAAGGTCTACATCATTCCCAATCAACAATATGTCATCTACATATAGTATTAAGAATGCTACAGAGCTCCCACTCACTTTCTTGTAAATACAAGCTTCTCCATAAGTTTGTATAAAACCAAAACTTTTGATCACCTTATCAAAACGTTGATTCCAACTTCGGGATGCTTGCTTCAATCCATAGATGGACCGTTGAAGTTTGCATACCTTTTTAGCATCTTTAGGATCGATAAAACCTTTGGGTTGCATCATATACAACTCTTCATCAATGTCTCCATTGAGGAATGCTGTTTTGACATCCATCTGCCATATCTCATAATCATAATATGCAGCGATTGCTAACATAATCCTCACAGACTTTAGCTTCGTTACTGGTGAGAAAGTCTCATCATAGTCAACTCCTTGAATTTTTCGAAACCCCTTTGCGACAAGTCGAGCTTTATAGACAGTAACATTACCATCAACATCTGTTTTCTTCTTGAAAATCCATTTGTTCTCGACAGCCTTCTGGCCATCCGGTAAGTCCACCAAAGTCCATACTTGGTTTTCATACATGGATCCAATCTCGGATTTCATGGCTTCTTGCCATTTGTTGGAATCTGGGCTCATCATCGCTTCCTCATATGTCGCGGGGTCATCGGTGTTGTCCACCAACATGACACTCATAACGGGATCATACCAATCTGGAGTGGTACGAGTTCTCGTTGACCAGCGAGGCTCTATAGCAACTACAACCGAAGTTTCATGATCATCATCATTAGCTTCCTCTCTTATTGGTGCAGGCACCACAGGAACTTCTTCCGGTTTTGCGCTACTCGCAATTTCGAGAGAAGGTTCGACAACCTCGTCGAGTTCTACTTTCCTTCCAGTCACTTATTTTGAGAGAAATTCCTTCTCTAGAAAGGATCCGCTTCATCCCAACATCCCGCAAGATGCAAAGTACACAAGAAGCAATCGACAATAAAAGCATCAACGCCCACAATGACCATTTTGTTCTACTCGTGCAACAGATCTACATATAGACACGGCTCTAATACCACTGTAGAGTTTTGTAGCATGGAAAACAAAAAATTTCTATCGCATACAAACAAACAAGCCAAGATATATCTACTAGATTGTAGCAACGAGTCGATGGAATAATTCACCCTCGAAGATTCCAAAGTGTTTAACGAGAGCGGATTCTCGTGGGTGATGTAGTCGTACTCTTCCCGATCTCAAGATCGCGTAGACGATCCTTCCGGCGCTGCGTTCCGGCAGTGCTCCCGCAGCCGGTCACACGTTCGGTACTCGACGAAGACCTTCCTCTCCCTTGTTCCAGCAGGCAGCGGAGGTTGGAGTACTCTCCTCACGATTCCGGCAGCACAACGGCGTGGTACCGGAAGTAGAGGGGAGATCTCGCAGGGCTTCGCCTTAAGCCGGAGAGAGTATGGTGGACTATGAGAGAGTCCCTCGACGATCTAGGGTTTAGACACGCCGAGGAGGGGGCTAGGCCGGCGGCTAGGGTTTGACCTAGGCGGCGGCGGCGAGTGCCCTAGGGCCGGCGGTGGCTTGGGGCTAGGGTTTAGAGGTAGGGAACTTGTGTGTCTAGGAGGGGAGCCCTGCCCCTCCTTATATAGGTGGAGGGAGGCGCTCCAGGGGAGGGGAGTCCCTCCCCAACTCGGACCCAAGGTGGGCCGGCGGTGGAGGTGGAGGGACTCCTCCCCAACTCGGTTTCAAGCTCCCCTCCACTTCCCAAAATAGCAGTTTGACTTTCAAATTGGCGTTTGACTTTTTCAAACTAGGATTTGATTAAACCCTTTATTTTTGTTCAGCTATGACACCTAGTACATGAAGCAATCATACCAACTTGATATAACACATTCATGTACCCTTCCCTTCCGGAGTGCCGGACATTCCGGAACCTTCTAGAACATTCTCGATGAAAACACCGGAACCATTCCCCAACTCTGAAACAGGACTTTCCTTATATGAATCTTATTCTCCGAACCATTCCGGATCTCCTCGTGATATCCCGGATCCCATCCGAGACTCCCAACAACATTCGTTCTCTTTCTCATCATTCCATAACTACTCAAACAACGTCGAATCCTTAAGTGTGTCTCCCTACGGTTCGTGAATTATGCGGACATGATCGAGACACTTCTCCGAAGAATAACCAATAGAGGAATCTGGAAATTCATATGGCTCCCACATATTTCTATGATTACTTTGCGATCGAATGAACCACTTACATACGATACCAATTTCCCTTTGTCTCACGATAATTTACTTATCCGAGGTTATGATCGTCGGTATCTCTGCATACCTAGTTCAACCTCGTTACCGATAATTACTCTTTTCTCGTTCCCGTGATATGTGATCCCTTATGAGACAGTCACATGCTTGCAAGCTAATTGGATGAAATTTCACTGAGAGGGCCCATAGTTTATCTATCCGTCATATGGATGGACAAATCCCACTCTTGATCCATGTGTCTCAACCAATACTTTCCGAACACTCAATGCCACCTTTATAGCCACCCAGTTACGTTGTGGTTTTTGATGTCATCAAAGCATCCATCCGGTAAAGGTGATATGCATGATCTCATGGTCGAAGGAATTAGGTTACTATGTATCAGAAAGAATATATCAATTGAACTAATAAAATGACTTGATCTTTATGCTACGCTTATCTATAGGAGTATGTCCACCATATCATTCTCCTAACGATATGATCTTGTTGTTAATAACATCTCAATGTTCATGATAGAGAAACCACAATCATTTATTAACCAACAAGCTAGTATTATAAAGAGGCTTTACTAGGGACTCTATTTTAGTTTAAAAATCACACAAGTATTAATGTTTCCTTGTTAATACTATTATAGCATGAATGTAAACATTTATCATAAACACAAAGATATAATAATAACTACATTTATTATTGCCTCTAGGGCATATCTCCAACAATCCGGCGGGTATGGGTATGGGTAAAGTTTAATATCCGCGGGTACAGGTACGGGTAAAATTTTGTACCCATTGACTACACGGGTATGGGTATGGGTATGGTATTTCTCTACCCTGCCAATTTTCATCCTTAATCTTGATGTTGGGAGAAGTTGACCTCTCAATATTTGCCTCCTGTGGGGACTTGATGGATGGAACTACTTGTTGGTAGACAAAGGCGTTTTAGCACTTACAGTGACTATAAAGCTGTTGGCACCCCTTACGTATCAACATGGTAATCGGGGAAAACTCACGAAACACTATCCATGCCATGGGATATGTCCTGTAGGATTATGTCCCTTAATAGCGAAGTAATTCAATTGATGTTGATTGGTATCTGCTGTCGGTATGAGGATGATTTGAGCAGTGGTTGCTGCCTAATTGTCGAAATACAGAGTTCCTCCCACACATACATAGTTGAGAATGTTCATGATAAAAATCTTTACCTTAGCCCTTTATAATTCTAGTGGTGTATCCGCTAATCCATGAGAATGATTTTCCACCCTGAAGTTTCAAATCTCTTTTACATACGCGATACTTATTTTATGTATTCAATTTTGTTTACTTTACTCATTGTTCTCTTATACCAAAACCCAAAAACACATTTTTACGTATTACTCTCATTTTATCTTGTCACTTAGAACTTTATTTAGTACTTCTATTTTTAGTATTTATTTCAAGAATTCTTAGACTTCAGACTCATGCTCCCTATGGGATCGATATCTTTATTTCGAAACTAGCTACAAACGATCCGTGCACTTGCAGTCATCACCTTACTACCAACTGTGAGCCTCCCGGGTTAGCCAGATTAGTGACATGCAATGGTGATACCTATTTAGCACAAAGTTCAACGTTTCAATAACTAGCAAAGCATAGTAATTCAACCTTTTGACCGTGAGATCATATTAATCACTGTCTCATGTGGATTCTTTGATCGAATCAACCATCATGTCCGCAACTGGGTGGCCATAAAGATGTGTATTAGGTACTCCAAAGGAATAGGTTAAGGCCTATGTATCAAGATCGGGATTTTCCTATCTGAGTGACAGGTATATACTCTAGGCCTACTCAGTGAGATTTTATCAATGATCTTGCATACTCTAGGCCTACTCAGTGGGATTTTATCAATGAGCTTGCAAGCATGTGACTAGCTTACAATAATGTAACACCACATGAACAAGTAAATGTGTTTTCAGTAACAAGATCAAACTAGGTATACCGATACCAGAGATCAGGTCTTGGAAAAACAAGGTATCATAGTGCAAAGGGAATGAAACTCAACGTCTAAAAAGTTCAAGCGATCAATCAAATTCGTGGAGTGTGAAGGTACTATCATGAGTTTCTAGACACTGTTGCTGGTCATTGATTAAAGAGATGTCTCGATCATGTCTGAGCATTCCCAAATCGTAGGGGTGTCACGCTTAAGGTAGAGACGCTGCAGGTTGATCCGCGACCGTAATAGAAATAAGAAGATAGATAAAGAAGTGTTCATATATTATCATAAGGAGTTTTGAATAGAGGGAATTAAGTAAAAGATATTTAATATTTAATTGTTGGAATTAATATTAAATATATTTATTTAATAAATAAAAATGGGCAACACCCCTACATGGGACCTCCTCAGAGGGGAGAGGGCCCAAGAGGGAGCCAGTACCCCTTGGTGGGCTAGGGCATGCCAGGTGGGGGGCGCCCGTCGCCGCCAGCCCCTTGGTAGGATAGGCATGTGGGTGGGTCCCACCCCATCGGCCGCCGGCCGCATCCTCCTCCCCACCTCTTCCAAAGTTTAGTCCCACCCCGGGAGTTGGAGGGGTGGGAGTGCCTAGATTTTCCCTATATAAAGGGTGGTGCCTCCTTTGGTATTGTCTCATGTAAACCTACATGGATACGACAAGGCTTAACCATATTTAGATACTTCCATCAACATCCACATACTCTATAAATACATCCTAAGTAGGGGTTCAAGCGAGATAGGATACGGGATGCACGGACGAGCTCACTGGCTCGTTAATTATGCTTTAATCTTCTAACCTCTTTTGCTTTAATTCTGCACTTTATGGGTCGCATGCGAGACACCCCTTCTAACCCCAATCCTAGGTGTACATGCACAAGTTCTTCGTTTAAATACCTTTAGTCGCTCCAATCGTGACACTGGGGGTCAAACACGCCAAGTTCTGACACCCCTCCCGCTTCTAGTCGGCGCCACGATGGCCGGGAGGTTTACTTTGTGCCGACGGCTGCTGCTTTTATTTTAAAGATGGCAGACGTCTCACTGGCATCACGATGCTAGGGTAGCGTCCTCAGGAAGCTGTCGTGAGAGGGGATTCTTCCTCTCGCTGCAGTGGAGGATTCGGCAACCTGCCATCCGGATCTGGAGGGGAAACTTTGAATACAAATGTGAGAAATCAATAGGAACCGACTAATATTAGGAACTCATCTAGATAGATAATGCAGGAGATTTACCCATGAATTTCAAAAAACAATACATGGATTGGATGATAAACGTACCAATGTGAAAATACCCCACTCAAACGAACAAAATCGATGAAGAATCAAAGATTCTAGGAGGCTAGCGTTTGAGTTTGAAAGATAAAAAGGAAGAACAAATGGCTGGTTCGAAACTCAAACCAACCGGCGGCTGATTTGCAATGCTCTGTTCGTGGTACCAGCGAGCCATACAGGCTGTATGTGCCCGTATGGGTGCTCATTACAGTTCAATATAAGGTTTTAGGATTTTGGACACATATGGTGATTTTCGTACGGATGGGCGGTACAAGCACCTCTCGCCGTACCGATGCTCATTAAAGCGCTGGTGTGTTTTGGTGCCTCCTGTTAATATTTCATATGGGTGTGTGGTACATGTAGACCTTGCCATATGGGTGGTCGTTAAAGTCTTTGTATCTGGAACTATTTTTGTTGTTTTCTCGAGGCTAGGCCCGTCTGGCCATATTGACGCTCGTTATGACTTCTATCTACTCTCATTTTGATCCTTTTCTTCCCCTCTTTCTTTAAACTTGTAAAAATCTCTTTTGTCAAGAAATTACTTCTACAGAACTCTCACAAATATCTTATTAAACAAAGCTAAACCAAAATAAAAAATAATTTATTATTCAAAATAAGATGGGTTAACTCCTATCAAGCATTTTATTTAGTTGGTTGATTGGATTCAATCAAACTTTTATTTTGAATCTGTATGTTTGTTTGCCATTGTCAGGGACATTCACCGCTTGGATTCTTTTAGCAGGCGGAACATATATGTCCCCAAGTTTTGGTTTCTTAGGGAAATACCGAGTGATTCATCATCATAGATACTGAAAACTATTTTCCCTTGAGCATAGTCAACGACTACACTTGCATTACTAAGAAAATTTATTTCAAGTATAATAGATAATGTTTTATTTGCATGCACTTCAAGTATAATAAAATCAGTTGGAATGATATGCTTATCAATTCTTAAAAGAACATCTTCAATCATGCCAACAGGCTTCTTGGTGGTTTTGCCAGCCATCTTCAAGGTTATAGAGGTAGGAGAATAGTCTCCTAGTTTCATCTTTTTATAAAGTCGGAGTGGCATGACACTTACACCTGCTCCTAGGTCATATAAAGTATTATGGATATCAGTAGTACCAATTGCACATGAAGTAGTTGGTATGCTGGATCTCCAAGTTAAGTTGGGAGTTTTCCATGAGGTGGATAACTTGTTACTACTACGACTATCACATGTATTTTCTTTTTCATGTTAAGAATATCTCACAAATTTTTTATATGCAGGCAGTTGAATAGCATCAGCTATTGGAAGTTCTAAGTGTAAGATCCCTAATCCTTTTGTAAACGAATCATATAAATGCTTATCTGGTTCAATTTTCTGTCTATCTTGATAAGTAATATCTTTAGACTTTTCTTTTACCTTTGGAGGTAGTTCAGGTTCCTTTGCCTTTTTCTTCTTCTGATGTTGCTCCTCATTTCGTTTTTCCTTTATTATTATTGCCTCTTCTTCTTATTCCGTACAGAATCCACTTTCTTCTCTAGGGTCGACAGTCTCAGCATCTAAATCATATGTATTGTATTGATCCTCCATTATTACTTCATTATTCTCTTCTAGGGATTGTTGTTGCCTCTCCTTTTGAGCTTTGTAATCAATATTGTCTTGTGAATCAACTAGGTCTTCTTCTTGGCTCATTTCTAGCCTTTTTTTGGCTTTCTAGGCTTGTTCTTCCTGATGATGAACTGGTCCAACATGTTCTTTTGTGGATGTTCCATGCCTAGTAACAATATTAGTACAAACAATTCTATTGAAATTATTTTGTTCTAGAATAAGAGATTGTGTTGCTTCAATTTGGACGCATTGAGTTTTAACCATTCTAACATGTTTATCCAGAAATCTTGTAGCATGACTTAGTTCATTGGAAATTTCGGTGAGTTGGAATAGAGCTTTTCTATGCGTACTACTATGGCTTTATACTTTTCTCTAAAATCCCTTTGTTTACTAATGCATTGTTGTAGAGATCCATTCAGCTCATACTTTTCTCTCAGTATTTTAAAAGAATTAACGTTACTTTTTTTAACTAGTTCATAAGATGTACCATTATCCTTCATTGATTTGAAAACTTTGGGCATAAGTTCAGGTGGTATATGGTGAATACCCTTCTTACATTCAGTACTTTCTGTGGGGTTGTATTGTTCATCATTTAGAGCTATGATTGGAATAAGATCATTACTTTGTTTGCCAGTAAATCCATTAGGAGATCCTCCTGCAGTTGAATCGATCAATTGTTTACATTCATCGGTAAGGCCATGATAAAAAATATTTATTATTAAATAATCAGTAAATCCATGATTAGGAACTATGTTAACAAGCTTGAGCTAAGCTGACGAAGGATAATTTTCATGATCCCTCCGCGATCTAACTTCTGAGGAATGAAAGAGAGTTTATTTGTTCGACAATTGGCTCAGATCCGTAGGTTTGGATCTTCAAAGAAAAATATAACAATATATGTATAATGGGGATGATTCACTCAGACTTTACTCATACGGTATCGTACAAAGTGAGTACAAGATGATCTCAGTGGGTTTATAACATTACTGAGAAGAGATGAATCTAGGGTTTATGACTAGATATAATGACTAAGACTTGTGGTGATTATTGATAGGGTTGATTTCATAGAAAACAAAAATTTCCTATGGTTGCAACTGCCAAGATCGAATCATGGCGATACTATGCAAAAGTTATAGGTGGACTCACCCTCGAAGAATGTATGCGAGATAACGTTCTCGCAAACAAACGTGGTTGATGTAGATGTAAACGACCTTCCTCGAGGACATGCAGATGATCAGTGCTACAAACGGACAACGCCTCCATAATCAGTCACACATGTGGTGTGCCGACGACTCCCGGACCCTCGCTCTAGCCGGGCAGCGGAAGTAGCGGATCCTCGGAAACTCCAACAGCAGTACGCCATGGTAGAGGTGGTGGAAGGGAAGATCTCATGCAAGGATTCTCCTAGCACCTTTTCTTGTGGCAATATACAAGGTTATTAAGAGGGAGAAGATGTCAACCAAAGGGCATATGAGAGAATGGGTAAGAGAGTGTGAGAGAGAGGGAGGACTCCTCCTCCTTTTATAGGGGAGAGGGGGAAAGCCCTCCTCCTTGGACGGAGCCATGGGGGGGGCGTTACCTCCTCTCATTCATCTGGGTGGACTCTCCCACTCACACAAAATTCAGTTTCCACTTTCTCCGTTTATTCTCCACTAAAAAAACCAAAGGACTTTCTATTAAAGCACTTTAATTCTCTTGTTTTAATGCAACTCAATTTAATAAACATTTCATTCAATGAGTACTTCATTTAATGAATACTTTATTTAATGAATACATTAAAATTTTGATCATTTGCTTAGTTTCGATACCCTGAAACCATTTTGGCAGATTTGATAGAACAAATTCCTGCGATGTCCATTGTTTTCCCTTGTGTTCCTTATCCGCTCAATTGCATTGACTAACCTTAAGTGTGTCTCCATATGGGTTCGAGAACTATATAGACATGATCAAGACTCTCTCCGATCAATAAACATTAGCGGGACCTAGAGATCCATAATGACTCCCACTAGTTCCACGAAGATCCAATTATCGTCCGAACCTCTTTCGCTGTAATCAAATTCCTTTTCTCTTGCGATATTTTACTTGTCTAAGATCCGATTACTTGGTATCATCCAGACCCTGTTTAATCTCGTTCCCAACAAGTACTCTTTTTCTTGTTCTCGTGATATCACATTTTAGTGATCAAATCACTTGCTTGCAAGCTCTGTCAATGTGATATCACCGAGAGGGCCTGATACGTCCATTTCGCATCACTATTCTACATCATAATTTACTACTATTAATTGATATATTTCATATTTAGATGTGATACTTATGTTATTTCATCTATTTTTGCAAGTTGGATGATTCTTGGAGGATGACCTGCCGGAGTCAGGATTCTGATGGAAAAAGCGGTGTCTAGATGCAATTTTTGCGAAGATGAGAAAAATACCAGAAAATATATGAAAAATCATATTTTTCTAGAAGACGAAGGAAGCCAGAAGGGGAGGCTGAGATGGGCCACAGGGGGCCCATACCCCCCATGCGCGGGCCACCCTAGGCCGCGCTACCAGGGGGTGTAGCCACCCTGGCCCACCTCCTGCTCCACCATTTCGCCTATATCTTCTCCTCGAAACCCTAATACACGGGGAGCGACCACAGAAATATTCCGCCGCCTCTGCGGGGCGGAAACCATAGAGAGAGAAAGAGCTCTCTGGTAGATAGATTTCTACTGGGGAAATTCCTTCACGAAGAGGGGAGATCGTCACCATTAACACTGTCATCAAACTAGACTTCATCGGGATCATCATCCACACCACCATCACCACAAGCACCATCATCACCACTCCATCCCGCTGTAAAAATTGTGTTGAATCTTGCATAGTTCTTAGGGAAACTTTCCCGGTATTGATTACTCTTGTAGTTGATGCTTGTGAGTGGAACCATTGAATTATTGTTTATGTTCAGATTGTTATCCATCATTATATCATCTCTAATATTGATTCATATGATGTCTCGCGATTAGTTCGTTTAGTTCTTGAGTACATGGGAGAATTCATGTTGTTAGTAGTGGAATTGTGTTGAGGTATTATTCAATGGTTTAGTATTTAAGTTGTGGTGCTATTATTCTAGTGGTGTCATGTGAACGTCGACTACATGCTACTTTCACCATTTATGGGCCTAGGGGAATGCATTATGTATTTGGCTACTAATTGTGGGGTTGTCGGAGTGATAGAAACCTGAACCCCCGTTAGGAAACCTTTGCACAAGGGATTGTAGGATCTCAGAGTTTAAGACTGTGGTTAGGTTTTTATCTTAATTACTTTCTTGTAGTTGCGGAGGCTTGAAAGGGGTTTAATAACAAGTATGTATTAGTACTAGTAAGGTTGGTACATTAGCACAAGTTCACCCACACAACACTTATCAAACCAAAGAATATAAATCAACTATATGAAACGAAAGCACTTGACAGTATTCCCATGTGTCCTCGAGAACGTTAGGTATTTATAAGTATTATAACCGGCTTGTCCTTTGCTAAGAAAGGATTGGGCCACTTGCTGCAATTATTTGTTGTCTTTATTTACTTGCACTTTATTTCTTTGTTTTATCAAAAAACCCTAAAAATCCTTTTGCTAAGTATTTATAGAGATTTCCTGCTCCAAACCACTAGTCAACACCTTCTGCTCCTCGTTGGGATCGACACTCCTATTTATCGCAAGTACTACGATACACCCCCTATACTTGTGGGTCATCAAGACTATTTTCTGGCGCCGATGCCGGGGAGTGATGCGCTATTGAAGAGTGGAACTGGTAAAGGAAACTTGTTGAGATAGATGAACCACCACTTGTTGAGATAGATCCTTTTAAGATACCTACAAGAATTGTTGATCGTGTTATGGATAATTATTATTTTCGGGATGGAACTGTCCATCCTGGTGATCACTTGCTTTTTATCCATGAATTATGCGGGTTGTTTAAGTGTGAAGGTATCACAACTTAACAAGTTAAGAAGAAGTTACTCTCTATATCATTGAAAGGAAGAGCTGAAGAATGGTATAATCTACTGAAGAATGGACAATCTATGGAATGATAGGAAATAGTACCTCTATTTTATTTTAAATTCTATCCTCCCAGTGAGATTCATAAGGATAGGAATCAAATATATAACTTTTGGCCTCGTGATGGAGAGAGTACAGCCCAAGCTTGGGGGAGATTGAAGTTACTAATGCTTAAATGTCCTATTCATGAACTCCCTAATAATATTATTATTAATAACTTTTATGCAAGGCTTTCTCTTCGTGATAAAGATTTATTAGATGCTTCGTGTGGTGGATCATTCACATGTATGAAGGAAGAAGCTAAATGGGATCTCCTAGACCATATTCAAGAGAACACTGAAGCATGGGAGAATGACAAAGGAAGAAAGTCAGGTATAAATTATGATTATGAATGCATTAAATCTTATATGGGAACTGATGACTTTCATGATATTAGTACTGAGTATGGTATTGATTCTCAAGTTCTTGAAAATTTCTTTAAGTCCGTTGCCTCTTATATTGAAATTCTCAAAAAGGAGTGGAACAAGTACCATGCACCTTATAAAGATGTTGTTAATCATGTTCCTGTTAGAAACACTGAAGTTTGCACTGTTTATCCTATTTTTCCTGAACCTTATATTGATAGAATACCCTTCCCTTCTAAGGTAAAGGAACACTCTATTATAGCTAATGTGGTTAGAAAAAGTGCAAAGAAATCTGTTGAACCTGATGAACAAATAAACACTGAACCTGTAGTAGCCATTGTGAAAGACCTTGTCACTAAAAATGTAGAAGATGGGCACATTATCTTTTGTGAAGATGCTTCTAATATTGTCTCTCATCCTAGTAAAGCTAAGAAAGCTAGTGTCCCTGTGCTTTCTGTTAGAATTGGTGATCATTGCTATTATGGTTTATGTGACATTGGTGCTAGTTCTAGTGCTATTCCTTATGAGATTTACAGGGAAATTATGCATGAAATTGGTCCTTGTGAACTTGAGGACATTGATGTGGTTATTCACCTTGCTAATAAGGACACCATTTGTCCAATTGGTATTGTAAGAGATGTGGAAGTTCTTTGTGGTAAAATTAAATATCCGGCTGATTTTCTAGTGCTGGGTTCAGCAGCTAGTAAGACTTGTCCTATCATTTTTGGTAGACCCTTTTTTGAACACTTGTGGAGCTATTATAGATTGTAAGAAGGAGAAAGTTTTAACTAAGTTTGATGGAGAATCTTATGAGTTAAACTTTTTCCAAATTTCCTAAAGCTCCTTATGAAAATGGTTTTCCTAATGAGGATTTTAGAGTTGAACAACTTGCTTCCATTGATCCAGTTTATGACCTTAGACCTCTTTTTGATGATTGTAAGCATGCTCATTCCAATGACGAAGTTGTTTCTTGTGGCAGTTATATTTTCAACTTTATTCAAAGTTCTACTGAAATTTATTATGAGAGAGGGAAACTTGGTTTTATGCATCTCAATAATATTAAGTTTCCCCGCTTTATGTTAAAAGCTTTAAAGTTGCACTTGTTTTGTATTCCTATGCTAGTAGCCTTTTGTTTCAACGATTTGTTTTCTCATGAAACTCCCTTTCATAGGAAGTGGGTTAGACTCAAATGTGTTGGATATTTGCTTCTTGGTGCTCTCTTTCACTTGAAATCCATATATCATATGTGAGCATCATTGAAATTATCATGCCCATCTTAATGGCTATAAAGAAAGAGCTTTTAGGAGACAACCCTTTTAGTTTGCTTTTGCTTTTTGTTTCTTTGAGTTTTGGAAGTTATTACCTCTGTAATAACCGCTCATTTTCCTTTTTGTTTGGTTTTTGTGTCAAGATCAACCTCTTTTGAGAAGTAGGTGAGTTGTGAGAAGTTGTTGTCCTAGGACAGATTTATGTGCCGCATTGTAAAAATTTGTGAAAAATCTCAGCACGTCACATGGAGTTGTAATTTTCTGTGCGTGTGCCCAAGTTGTTATCCAACTTTATTTAGTTTTGCACTTTTTGATTTGAGCAACAGAAGATTTTCGAAAAAATCAATCTTTGCCTTCTGGTCTGTTTTGACAGATTTTTGCCATCATTTGCATTTGCTTCTTAAATCGATTTCCTTCCAGATTCTTTTTGGGATTTTGAAAGGAGTTGCTACAGTAGCTTATGTTTTGTTGGATTTCAGTTGAAATTTGAACCCAAAGGTTCTTTGTTTTTGCATACACTAATGTTGCTAATGAAGTTGTATGAGGCTTTGTGTGAAATGAACTTTCAAGTGTTGGAGAGAAGGAATCTGTAGAGTCCGTCTTTGCATAGGTAAAAGTGTTGAAAACAAAAGGTTCGCGAAAAACTTTTCTTTTTATATTTTTATAGTTTTTATTCAATATGGAAGGTAATGAGTCGAAAAAGAGGAGGAAATGGAGCCCGGGTGGACCACACCCACCAGTGGCATGGGCCTAGCCTGGCCGCGCCACTAGGGTGTGTGATCACCCCGGAGTCCGCCTCCGTCCCGTTTTCACACAGTACCTTCCTTATGTCGTAAAAATTCATAATATATAATCACCCAGATCCCTCGAGGTTCGTATATCATGTTCTCGTCGTGTTTTTGTTTCGATCTGTTTCTGTTAGGAAATATTCTCAAGTTTAGAGGGACCATGGTATCCGCCAACGAAAAAGTCAAGAAGCCCGTGGAAGATGATCTTCAAGACCCCAAGAAGGAGGAGGAGATCTTGGTTGAGGATGAATAAGAAGTGAAGGAAGACAAGCATCTGGACACCCGCGCTACCGTTGCGAGCATTGGAGTGGTGGCAAACCCTATTAAGCTCAGGAGGACAACACATATGTCTACAGGAGGGAAACCTCCATGTCATTGCCTCGCTCCATGGTCACTTCCTCCACGCGCCAAGAACCCCTTCCATACTCTTATACATGAGCAACGGCACCAAAATTTTCCCAAAGGGAAGTTGCCCTCTAGTTGGGATATGCCTCGTTCTAACCATGCATGCAAAGTACACTCTAAGGAGGAAGAGTGGGAAAAGAATAGCAAGGACTGGGATTCTCGGTCCGACATGATCATGAACTGCATTGAGCATAATTTGGAGTTGATTTGTACTCTAACCTTTGAAATTGAGGATATGAGGAAACTGATTGAAAAGCTCATCAATTGAACACCACCACCACCGAAGGAGTAATTCATCATCAGGTTTTGGCATCCCCTTGGTTTGTTCCAAGCTTGGGGGAGTGTCGCGGTATCACATCATTATCTTTCATCTTTTTACCTTTTCAGTAGAACCATATATTGAATAGAGAAGTTATCTTATAGGATGGTTTGCATTGTGTAAGTATCTCTCATTTAGTTGGTTATCTATGTATCCCTTTGTGTGAGTGCCTTTATGGAATATTAATGAGAAGTTTCATCTTTTACTTTTTGCACTTCTTATTTAGTTTGCAATATCTATTATATGATTGATCTTGTTGATTAGTATTGGTATCACTTTGGGAACATCAAGTAAATCTAAATTGGTTTTGGCAAACCGAGCTATGGTCAGTAGCAACACTTTTGAGGTTTGAAAGGAAAAGATAAAAGCAATTACAGGTATTTTATATTATTTTCTTTCTTGATTGGCTCATAAGCTTAGTATTCTTTATTTAAGATCTTTTGTGTTTTCAAGGAAGATTGCATGTTTGACTTTATCACTTGTATGTTTGCTTGTTTCCTTAAACTCTTTTGCTTGCTACCCATCCTTGCTAGCCAAAAACCTGTACTGAGAGGGAATACTTCTCGTGCATCCAATCCTTTAAACTTCAACCCTTGCCATTTGTGTCCACCATATATACCTATTAGCATTATTTCTATTCCAAGTAAATTCTCAAGCTTCATCTATCTTTCAAATTAAAAATTCTTTTGTTATGTGAAAACTAGTTAGTAAATCTCTCACGAACTTGATGGCACACCTTATTTTCTTTCCCTTAATAAACTTGAACCATTGTGTCATCCATGTTATATATGCTTGCACTTATAAGTTGGGAATTAGCAGAAACGTGCTATCACGGGGAACACTTTCAACACCTATAAATATCAACCCCATTGATATCATGATCTTTTGTTTGCGAATGTCGTCGGTGTGAAATAAAATGGGAGCTTGTAAGTCCATGGAGTTATGTATATGTGTTAGAGAAACGCCTGGGCCGCTAGCCTAAGCCATGCCTAATCATTATGGAAACTTGCAGCATAACCATAGTGAGCAATCTGTGAAGATTCCTTAATAAAAACCTATGCAAATAGCAAATAAAAAGATCACTAAGATGCTCACTTTCTGCTTGCCTTGTCATGTTGATATGGGATAGCTCCTGTATCATGGGGCAAGGGGTACCCCATTGGCGGTTCTTTATGATACATATGTACTTAAAATGACAAGAACTTACCGGTAACTAAAGTTGAGTAGCATGAGGAGCGGCCCTCGTACTCAAGGGACATGAGATTGCCAACTTATATTTCGTCAAGCATAAACTCCATCTTTGTTCACTTTAACCTTAATCACCTCAAGATGCTTATGATAGGGGCAATGAGAGCTCAAAGCTAGTAAGTACCATAATCTTTTGAAAGCTCTTTATGAAACTTGAAATCCCTGCTTCCCTCTGCGAAGGGCCTTTCTTTTTCTTCTTAGTTGAGTCAGTAAACCTATTCCTTTCTATCTCTAGCAAGAATTTGAGTTGTTGTGTTTCAATCATTCATATGATGATTTATTCAATCATGTTTCTTATCTTCCTTTTATTGCACAAAAATCTTATTTGAATGAGTATTACCTTGAAAGCCATCATTGTGAAAAGCCTTTTAGGTTTGAGCAAAAGGGACTCCTGTTATAAACTTATTTACAAAGGCTTTGCTTGAAAAGGTATGATTTGTCAATTGTTCTCTGACTAAGAACATAGTTTGCCATTACCAATTATGATTTGTCTTTATGCATATTTATTGTGACTCCCATACTCGTTGCAAGTTAAGTTATATAATGGCGAGTTGCTTTCTATTATAAGTTATGTATTGGTAAGTGTGATGCTTCTTGTCCGTATTCTTTTTATCGACACTTCACTCCATAAACCTATGGACATGTTTACTGAGCTCGATTTTCGCTTGGGGACAAGCGAGGTCTAAGCTTGGGGGGAGTTGATATGTCCATTTCGCATCACTATTCTACATCATAATTTACTACTATTCATTGATATATTTCATATTAATAAGTGATACTTATGTTATTTCATCTATTTTTGCATGTTGGATGATTCTTGGAGGATGAACTGCCGGAGTCAGGATTCTGATGGAAAAAGCGGTGTCTAGATGCAATTTTTGCAAAGATCGGGAAAATACCAAATAATATATGGAAAATCGTATTTTTCCAGAAGCCGAAGGAAGCCATAAGGGGAGGATGAGATTGGCCACACCCCCCATGCGCGGGCCACCCTGGGCCGCACCACCAGGGGGTGTGGCCACCCTGGCCCACCTCCTGCTCCGCCCTTTCGCCTATATCTTCTCCTCAAAACCCTAATACACGGGGAGCAACCACAGAAAGGTTCCACCGCCTCTGCGGGGTGGAAACCACAGAGAGAGAAAGAGCTCTCCGACAGATAGATTTCTGTCGAGGAAATTCCTTCCCAGAGAGGGGAGATCGTCGACATCAACACCGTCATCAAGCTAGACTTCATTGGGATCATCATCATCCACACCACCATATCCACCAGCACCATCACCACCACTCCATCCTGCTGTAACAATTGTGTTGAATCTTGCATAGTTCTTAGGGGAAACTGATGTCTATGCACTTCTATTCTTGTAGACAGTTGTTGGGCCTCCAAGTGCAGAGGTTTGTAGAACAGCAGCAAGTTTACCTTAAGTGGATCACCCAAGGCTTATCGAACTCAGGGAGGAAGTGCTCAAAGGCATTCCCTCTCAAGCATTAGCTGAATTGAGGGACATTCAGAATAGCTGTAGAGAAATTGAACTAAGAGAACATTCACATGACACTTGGAGCTATGTTTGGGGGGACAAAGGATTCACTTCCAGCAAATATTATCAATACAATTTCAGAAATATAAATCCACACATATCCTTTAAATGGCTGTGGAAATCAAAGTGCACAGCAAAAGTGAAGTTCTTTGGGTGGTTAATTCTGTCTGACAGATTGAATACAAGAAACATGTTAAGAAGAAGACATTATGCATTGGGGACTGGATATGATTGTTTTATGTGTAATCACAATACTGAGGAAACAATTGAACACTTGTTATTTCATTGCCCATTTAGCCAAGATTGCTGGAGTTCAATTAACATCTCTTGGGCTGTGAATGCCTCTAGGCTCCAGATCATTGAGCAAGGAAAAAAGAGCTGGAATAAAAAGCTGTTTATGGAAATCACCTTGCTGGGCTCTTGGAACATCTGGAAAGAGAGAAACAATCTCTGGTTTAATAACATACAACCATCAGTTCAGGCTTGGAAATCAAGACTTGCTGCTGATCTGTCATTACTGATTCATAGGACTAAAGAAGAGCTACATCCACTTATCAAGAGCATTATTCATAGTTTGTAAACCTTCCTGTATTCCTAGATTTATCTTTTCTGACTTTTTAGAGACTCTCCCCCATCCTCTGTCTCTGTGTAAATATGGAACCTTTCAGTTTCTGACCCATTATTAATGAAAATGAGGCAGTAGGAGTCTTTCCTACTGTTATTACCCTAAAAAAAAGGCATTCCCTCTCAAGCAACCCTGCAATCAAGATACAAGAAGTCTCTTGTGTCCCCAACACACCCAATACACTTGTCAGGTGTATAAGTGCACTAGTTTGGCGAAGATATAGTGAATTACAAGTGGTAACGATGCCAGAAAATATCTTCTGACTTGTTGTTGACGTGGGGTAACGGTGCCAGAATAGAGCCGATGGCGTGGAGGAAAGGTAAAATCCCAAAACCTCCCCGGCAAACGAAACAAGGATGGAAGCAAACAAACATGCAATAGATCTAGTAGCAAACGGTGTTTCAATGCTTAGAAACAAGGCCTAGGGATCATACTTTCACTAGTGAACACTCTCTCATATAAATATCCGCTCTTCATGATACTACTCTTAACTACTCTCCGGTTGGACACTCTAATCATTGGTAGGGCTATAACAACACTCCTCAAAGTCCGCCTTCCCTAATCTAGATAACCCGACACTATCACCTTGAGCGCTAGATGGTTCCAACAAACACCACAATTTCATAGAGACATCCAACTCCAAATATAACTCATAACAAATATTCAATCTAGCCAAAGTGCCACACACGGTATGCATGCTGTCACTTTCACACACGTGAGGAAAAGCATAGATCTATTAAAGCACAAAGAGTATTTATGTAGACTCAAGCCTAAGTGCCACCATGGCGTGCATGCTGTCACTTTCACACACATGGGGATAGCAGAGATCTATTGAAGCACTTGAGTAGCAAGGTAGATCTACTTGATTACAAAGCTCATGACGACAAGATCATGCATAGAGAGAGAGATGACCACATAGCTACCGGTAGAGCCCTTAGCCTCGAAGAAGGACTACTCCCTCCTCATCATGGGAATCAGCAACGGTGATGGAGATGGTGGTGGAGATCGAGGGAGATGGCTTCGTGGGCACTTCCCTGTCCTGGCAGGATGCTGGAACAGAGACTTTCTATCCCTCGAATCTCCCTTTTGGTGGCGGCGGTGCTACGGAGGTTTTTGTGGATTTCTTCTGGATTCTTTAGGGTTTTTGGGTCGGAGGCTTCATATAGGCGTAGGAATCAAGGTCGGTGGGGGTCCAGGGGGCCCACCCCCTCTAGGCGCCTCTAGGGCTTGCCTGCACCTAGGGGGTTTGGCCACCCTGTGGCCCCCCTCCGGCTCTGCTTCGTGGTTCCGTGTTTCTCCAGGAAAAATAATAACTTTGGCCTTTGTCCCGTTCAATTCCGAGAATATAGATTTTCTGCCTTTCTGGAACCAAAAACAGAAGAAAACAGGCAACTGGCACTGTGGCAAGTTGTTAATAGGTTTGTTCCAGAAAAGATATAAAAACACCTCAAAGTGTAGACAAAGCAAATCAAAGTAGATACTAAACAAGCATGTAGCATAAAAAATTATAGATACGTTTCTAACGTATCAACATCCCCAAGCTTAACTCCTTCTCGTCCTTGAGTAGGTAAGTGATAAAAAGAATAATTTTTGCGGTGACATGCACCCTCATAATAAAGATCCAACCATTTGCAAGCATTGAAAGCTGGGATCAAAGAACTCTAAACATGTGCATGAAAGAATGGATTTCTAAAAATAGGACAAAGTAGCTATGCATGCAACATGAAAGGCTACAAGCAAAGATCATCAATAACATGCATTGAAAAATGTTTGTTTGTTTCACATACAGAAAACATGGCATAGTGGCATTCAGCTTGTCCCTCATAGAGTAGCAATATACATGCATAGGACACCTTCAAAGTTCACAAGGGTGACTAGAAACAAATAGCACAAGAACAAGTAATAACACAATATGCATCAATTCATAAGCTTTAGAACACTGTACACATAATGACAACTATGCTCTCTTAATGGTTCCTAAAAGTAGAAGGTGGAGACTCAAATAATAGTGGAAGACGGGCCTTTTATAAAGGAAGCATGGATTTCAAGTTTCAAAAAGAGCTTCCAAAAATTATGGTACTTGTTAGCTTTCAGCCCTCATTGCCCCTATCATAAGCATCTTGAAGTGGTTAAGGTTAAAGTGGCAAAGCTGGAGTATATGCTTGATGAAATATAAGTTGGCAATCTCAAGTCCCTTGAATATGAGGGCTACACCTCATGGATACTCAACTTGGAGCCCAGGCAAGTTCTTGTCACTGTAAGTATTTGCATATCATTGAGAACCGTCAACGGGGTACCCCTTGCACATGGTACAGGAGCTTTCCCATAACCAAAATGACAAGGCAAGCAGACAATGAGC
Organism: Avena atlantica; assembly: GCA_910589765.1. NCBI lineage: Eukaryota > Viridiplantae > Streptophyta > Magnoliopsida > Poales > Poaceae > Avena > Avena atlantica. The sequence goes on along the minus strand of OU342739.1, from coordinate 487,429,326 downwards.
ATCTCAGCAATATTTTTATTTACCATATGCATAGCTTTTTATTGAGGATGCTTCATAGATAGCTCACTATGGTGATGCTGCAAGTTTCCACCATGATTAGGCATGGCTTAGGCTAGCGGCCCAGGCGTTTCTCTAACATAGAATACAAACTCCATGGACTTACAAGTTCCCACTTCATTTCACACTGGTAACAAACATAGACAAAATAACATGATATCAACGGAGTACAAAAGTACAAGTGCAATGTTGAAAACGTTACCTGTGACAGCACGGTTCTGCTAATCCCAACTTATAAGTGCAAGCATATACAACAAAGTTGTCTCAATGGTTCAAGTTTATTAGGGGCAAAGAATAAAATGTGCCATCAAGTTCGTGAGGGCTTTAATCACTAAGTTTTCACATAACAAAACAATTTTTAATTGGAAGATAGCTGAAAACAAGAATATACTTGGAATGGTGTAACACACCATGCATAGGAGTTTATAGTGGACACTTTGGAATAACTTGGTTTCTTGGGAGTTGGAAGCATGAGTAGATCTTACACATACAAGTGGAGGCTAGCAAAAGACTGGGAGCAACCAACTAAGAGAGCATAATGGCCATAATCATGCAATGCAACAAAGCATACTAATCAAAGCAAAGAGTGGTACTACAAGTCAAGGACTAAATGATCATAGAGGCTAATGGTGACTTGTCATAGTCATAACATGGTGTAAGCATGTGCCAAGTCAACCCAAGAAAATCATGAAAGGAGAATACCACAATACTATGTTTTTGCATGCTAAAACAACGCATGATTCCTTCAAGGCACATTAAGCAATCCTAATTGTTTGGAACAATTCATGCTACAGCAATAATCACTAAGCATAAGGTCAAAACAACATCTAGCATGACATGATCAATTCTAAGCCACAGTCAAAGCAAGCTCACTTTTGTACCACTTAAGCATGAAGCTTCCTACTCTTTTCCAACACCAAGCAACTTATTTGAAACAACTCTCAAAGATAATAATCAATAAAGATCAGTGATCTTGTCTCACAAATCCACAAAGAAGAACTAAAAATTTCTAAGCTAAAATCACAAGGAAACTAAGGTTGAACGCAGTGCTAGCAAAAGTGAACACTCACAAAACAATAAGAGTGAAAACTAGAGTGTTCTAGGCAATGAAAACAAGGTGTGTCTCTCTCCAAAAGAAGTGTGGTGTAACCAACCAACTTACTCAAGCAAACTAAGCAAACGAAAACCAAAAACGAAAACTAAGACGCTCCAAGTGACATGGTTATACCCCGCGGGTACACGAACTGAGCATACCTAGTCCAGCCCAAGGAAGGCCCACGGCAAATATACGTCGGCCCATGAAGATTTTCGGGTGGCCAAGGCCCATGACGCCTTCGGATCCTTGGAGAGCAAGACTAGAGTAGATAGGAAATTCAAAGGGGTAAACCCTAAAACCTGTAACCGGCTCGATCTGTGCCTAGGACCTGCCTAACTCTATATAAAGGTTAGGAAGTCACGGCGAGGAGGGCACCTCATACCTTCGCATAGACACCTCCATGCCAGATTGCATCTGCGCACCCCTGTAACTTTCGGTTCCGCTGTAATCAAGAGCAGACAAGCAGGAGTAGGGTTTTCCCTCCGGGGGCCTGAACCTGGGTAAACCTTGTGTCCCCATGTTGCTTGTTTGCTAACCGTTCCGCGATCTCCAGCATCCCCATCTTCTCCAAAAACCAAGTCCATAACAATGGGCATTGACGAGATTAAACCTCGTCAATTGGCGCCGTTTGTGGGAATTGGGGGCACTGATTATACGATCGTGACGGTCCCAACCAAAGAGATCTACAATTCTGTAGCGACGGAGAGTCATCTCCTCTTTGGCGCCTTCGACTTTACCGCCCACGCGCCGGCCACCCTGAAGGACTTCGAGCCTATTGGCGACGGACTCGAGATCCTGTTCGAGAGCTTCTCCTTCCAGGTGGGGCAGATCGATACTCTCCTCCTCCCGGAGTGGGTGCCCCTGCCGTTGATCAGGCCTGCTTTGTGGGCTCCACACCTTGTGCTACGCACATCACCATCGACAGATGAGTCCTATGACAGCAGCAACTGCAACTCAGATCTGTGCGATCCACCATCGGATGAAGGGAACTACGGTTCCGGATCCGAAAGCTGTGGCAGCAGCGATCCGATCTACAAGCGCTACCAGTGCGCCGCGGTCATACAGGATCAGGAACACAACCCGCAGGGTAGAAACGGTGGGAACAGAAGAAGCCAGTCCCCCCACCCAACGGGGACAACACTGATCGGGTCATCCACCTTAGCAAGGAGGGATGGGATCAAGCACGCAAAGCTGTAGCAGGCAACAAGATCCTACCCACAGATGGCTGACGGGACCTGCTGATGGCATACCACATGCTCCTCATCGAGGAGCACAAGAAGCAGATCAAGATGCAGGAAGTGCTTGACAAGCGCAAGAAAGTAGCCCCGGAGTCTAGTGCGCGACGAGCTGCGCTCTCCACCATGGGCATTGGCTCCAGCTCGCATGTCAACCACGGCAACAAGCACCGTTCTCGGATGGAGAACATGGACCCCAAGGAGCATCGCGAGGTGACCCGTGCCCTCAACGTGTCCTTCATGGAGATGGACGCCGACGGAAACGTCATCCCGAAGACGCCGCAAGCTGCGATCATCGCAGCCACCACGTACCTCGCGTCTCACCCACCTCCGGAGGGGGACCCGAAGAGGGCCATGCACAAGTCTGCGCTTACCGGACTCGGACTCGTTGGAGCTGCGCTCCACGGAGAAGCTCCTGCGGAGCCAAAGAAGAAGGCTACGGTCAGATTCAACTACAGTCCCACGCCTTCATCCGAAGACGAAGAGCACGACCTTCCTCGAAGGCACAAGAGCTCGCGCCATCGCAGCCGCGATTACGACGCCCGAAGCGAGCTCACCGAGCGCAAAATTGACAAGGCGCGCGCCAAGCGCGCATGCTCGTCTGAATCTGAGATGGATGAAGACGAAGGAGAACTCTGCGGAGCCCGATGCTTCAGCAGATCTGTTCGACGGACAAGGATGCGGCGAAACTTCAAGCTTCTTTCGGACACCCCGAAGTTTGATGGCACACAGGACCCCAAGGCGTGGCTCAGCGACCACTTGTCGTCCGTCAAGCTGCATGGCGGAACCAGGGAAACCGCCATGCAATGCCTTCAGCTGCAGCTGACAGGTGCAGCTTGGATCTGGCTTAGCGACCTATCATCGGGATCCATCCGAAGCTGGGAGGAGCTGGCATACAGTTTCGTCCGAAACTTCAAAGGCACCAGCAAGGGGCCTGCTTCGATCGAGGAGCTATGGGCCTGCACTCAACGAACGGGAGAATCCATTCGCTCGTACATACTACGCTGGTCCAACACCAAAAACTCCGCGGCGCACATCTCCGAAGAGAGGGCTATCGACGCCTTCAAGGACGGCGTCAAGCACCAGGACTTCAAAGAAGAACTTGGGCGCGTCAAGCCCAAGACACTCGACCACCTCATGGACATCGCCAACATGTGGGCCGACGGTGAGGACTCCGTCCACCGAGCGCACTCGGAGGAGGAAGACGACTACGGCCGGCGACGTGAACGCCGTAGCAAGAGAAGATCGCGCGTCTACGACAATCGCGATGGACCCGACATGGTCGCGGCTGGCTACGCCGACCGCCGCAGCGAGGCAACCTCAACAGCGGCGGATACCGCGGAAGCAACTTCCGCGATGGAGGACGCCCAGCACAGTCGTGGCAGCGCCGCGGCCATGACGACGGACCGTCAGCATACGAAAAACTGTCAGGTCCATGCACCATCCACTTCTACATCGACAAACAGGATGTTAAGAAGAATGCAAGCCACATTCTCAAGGACTGCCGTGAGTTCCAGAAACTCAGTGAGAGCATGGCCCAGATGAGGCAGCAAGCCCCGAACCCCGGATACGAGAACGCACCCGCACCAGGCGAGATCGCACATGGAGCTCCTCCACCACCACCCGCGGGAGGCCCGAACCACCCAATCGCACCTGCGCAGAATAACGGTGGGCATGGGTATCCCCCGCCGAAAGGAGCGCTAATGATCCAAAAAGGGCGCCCAACGAACAGGGTGCAGAAGAAAATCACCCGACAGATCAACCTGGCTGTGACAGCACCACCCGCCATCCCGTAATACCTCAGTGGATCGGAGTCCTGCATCACGTTCAGCCGCATAGACTGTAACATCCCAAAAATACTAAACTTGGATCATCAAACTCTAAACATCAAATTTAGGGTTAACAAAAACTTTTCCAATTAAAATATAAAATCATTCATATGTGTATGTATTAAAATATGGATTCTTTTGAATTGCCATGGTTCTGTGTTTCTCTGCTTGTAAACTGATTCTTAGGTGAAATAAACATCATCTAAACAATCCCCAAACTTTTCCCAAAGACAAACAAGTCAAAACAAACAAATTAAGTGAATGGTGACTTTGGCCAAATTAACTCCCATGCCTACTTTGGCTATCTCTAACTTTCAGAACTTAACAGAAACATGTATAGATCTTTGCATCCCTTGATAGTACTCATAACAAGGTACCAAGGCCCACTTTATGATCATCCAAAAACATTTAAATGCTTAGTTTAAATGACAGTTTAAAATTGAATCTATTTCATATGGGAAGATCCCACTATTTCAAAAACCACTCAAACAAGCTCAATTTTCAAAACCCAAGCATCCATAGAATCCTCAACACATGCCTAGAACACCCACCAAAAATATTTTCAAAATTCAAAACTTAAGTTCATACGGCCATTTCATCAAACAGGTTGCAGATGCAAATCAAACAAAATCAAAACACTATGTTGAGCAGCGTTTTGGGCCTAACTTGTTCCCTCTCTGGTTACAACTGTAGGGTTTCGTAGCATGGAAAACAAAAAATTTCTATCGCATACAAACAAACAAGCCAAGATCTATCTACTAGATTGTAGCAACGAGTCAATGGAATAACTTACCCTCGAAGATTCCAAAGTGTTTAACGAGAGCGGATTCTCGTGGGTGATGTAGTCGTACTCTTCCCGATCTCAAGATCGCGTAGACGATCCTTCCGGCGCTGCGTTCCGGCAGCGCTCCCGCAGTCGGTCACACGTTCGGTACTCGACGAAGACCTTCCTCTCCCTTGTTCCAGCAGGCAGCGGAGGTTGTAGCACTCTCCTCGAGATTCCGGCAGCACAACGGCGTGGTACCGGAAGTAGAGGGGAGATCTCGCAGGGCTTCGCCTTAAGCCGGAGTGAGTATGGTGGAGTATGAGAGAGCTCCTCGGCGATCTAGGGTTTAGACACACCAAGGAGGAGGGGCTAGAGCCGGCGTCTAGGGTTCCGGGGACCCCAAGTCGGCGGCTAGGGCAAAACCCTAGGTGGTGGCGGCGGCTATGGAGGGCTGCGGCTTCTAGGGTTTGAGGTGAGGGACTTGTGTGTCTAGAGGAGGGAGCCCTGCCCCTCCTTATATAGGTGGAGGGGCCGGCGGCCAAGGGGAGGGAGGGGAGTACCTCCCCAACTCGGCTTGGGTGGTGCGCCGGCTTGGGGAGGAGGACTCCCTCCCCAACTCGGTTTCACACTCCCTCCTCTTTTCCACTTTCCAAAACTTGCCGTTTGACTTTCAAACTAGCCGTTTGACTTTTCAATTTAGGATTTGAATAAACCCTTTATTTTGGACAGCGAATACACTTAGTACATGATGCAATCATTCCAACTTGCAATGACACACTCATGTACCCCTTCCCCTCCGGAGTGCCGGACATTCCGGAACCTTCTAGAACATTCCCGATGAAAACACCGGAATCATTCCCGAACTCCGAAACGGGACTTTCCTTATATGAATCTTATTCTCCGGACCATTCCGGATCACCTCGTGATATCCCGGATCCCATCCGAGACTCCGAACAACATTCGATCTCTTTCTCATACTACCATAACTGCTCAAACAACGTCGAATCCTTAAGTGTGTCTCCCTACGGTTCGTGAATTATGCGGACATGATCGAGACACTTCTCCGAACAATAACCAACAGAGGAATCTGGAAATTCATATGGCTCCCACATATTTCTACGATTACTTTGCGATCGAATGAACCACTTACATACGATACCAATTTCCCTTTGTCTCACGATAGTTTACTTATCCGAGGTTATGATCGTCGGTATCTCTGCATACCTAGTTCAACCTCGTTACCGATAAGTACTCTTTTCTCGTTCCCGTGATATGTGATCCCTTGTGATCCAGTCACATGCTTGCAAGCTAATTGGATGACATTCCACCGAGAGGGCCCAGAGTATATCTATCCGTCATATGGATGGACAAATCCCACTCTTGATCCATGTGTCTCAACCAATACTTTCCGAATACTCAATGCCACCTTTATAGCCACCCAGTTACGGTGTGGTGTTTTATGTCATCAAAGCATCCATCCGGTAAAGGTGATATGCATGATCTCATGGTCGAAGGAATTAGGTTACTATGTATCAGAAAGCATATAGCAATTGAACTATTGAAATGACTTGATCTTTATGCTATGCTTATCTATAGGAGTATGTCCACCATATCATTCTCCTAACGATATGATCTTGTTGTTGATAACATCTCAATGTTCATGAAAGGGAAACCACAATCATTTATCAACCAACAAGCTAGTGATGTATAGAGGCTATACTAGGGACTTCAAATTAAGTTTACAAATCACACAAGTATCAATGTTTCCTTGTTAATACTATTATAGCATGAATGTAAACATTTATCATAAACACAAAGATATAATAATAACCACATTTATCATTGCCTCTAGGGCATATCTCCAACAGTCTCCCACTTGCACTAGAGTCATCTAATCTAGATTACATGGTAATATACCGAACACCCATGGCAGTTTGGTGCTGGTCATGTTTTGCCCTCGGGAGAGGTTTAGTCAACGGATCCGCCACATTCAGATCTGTGTGTACTTTGCAAATCTTTATATCCCCATCTTGGATATGTTCTCGAATAGCGTGAAAACGTAGCTTGATGTGCTTCAGCTTCTTGTGTGACCTTGGTTCTTGCGCATTGGTTATGGCGCACATGTTATCACGGTAGATAGAGATTGGGTCCAGCGCACTAGGAACCACACCCAGCTCTGTAATGAACTCTTTCATCCATATAGCTTCTTGTGAAGCCTCCTAAGCAGCCATGTATTCCGATTCAGTTGAAGATCTCGCCACAACGCTTTGCTTTGCACTCCTCCAGCTAACTGCTGCACCATTCAAAATAAATACGTATCCGGATTGTGATTTAGAATCATCCGGATCGGTGTTCCAACTAGCATCGGTGTAACCATTAACAACGAGTTGTTCATCACCTCCATAAGAAAGAACCATATCCTTAGTTCTTCTCAAGTACTTAAGGATGTTTTTGACCGCTGTCCAATGATCCACTCCTGGATCACTTTGATATCTGCTAGTTAAACTAACAGCATATGCAATGTCGGGTCTAGTACATAGCATGGCATACATTAGAGATCCTATGGCTGAGGCATAGGGAGTCTTACTCATCCTTTCTCTATCTTCTGCCGATGTCGGACTTTGAGTTTTACTCAAGGTCGTATTGGGCAACATGGGCAAGAACCCTTTCTTGCTTTCTTCCATTCCAAACCTCTTTAGAACTTTGTCCAAATATGTACTCGGTGACAATGATATTTGGCGTTTCAATCTATCTCTATAAATCTTTATGCCTAATATGTAAGCTGCTTCGCCAAGATCCTTCATTGAAAAACTATTATTCAAATATTCCTTGACACTATTAAGAAGGTCTACATCATTCCCAATCAACAATATGTCATCCACATATAGTATTAAGAATGCTACAGAGCTCCCACTCACTTTCTTGTAAATACAAGCTTCTCCATAAGTTTGTATAAAACCAAAACTTTTGATTACCTTATCAAAACGTTGATTCCAACTTCGGGATGCTTGATTCAATCCATAGATGGACCGTTGAAGTTTGCATACCTTGTTAGCATCTTTAGGATCGACAAAACCTTTGGGCTGCATCATATACAACTCTTCATCAATGTCTCCATTGAGGAATGCTGTTTTGACATCCATCTGCCATATCTCATAATCATAATATGCAGCGATTGCTAACATAATCCTCATAGACTTTAGCTTCGCTACTGGTGAGAAAGTCTCATCGTAGTCAACTCCTTGAATTTTTCGAAACCCTTTTGCGACAAGTCGAGCTTTATAGACAGTAGCATTACCATCAGCATCTGTTTTCTTCTTGAAAATCCATTTGTTCTCGACAGCCTTCCGGCCATCCGGTAAGTCCACCAAAGTCCATACTTGGTTTTCATACATGGATCCAATCTCGGATTTCATGGCTTCTTGCCATTTATTGGAATCTGGGCTCATCATTGCTTCCTCATATGTCTCGGGGTCATCGGTGTTGTCCACCAACATGATACTCATAACGGAATCATACCAATCTGCAGTGGTACGAGTTCTCGTTGACCTCCGAGGCTCTGTAGCAACTTCAACCGAAGTTTCATGATCACCATCATTAGCTTCGTCTCTTATTGGTGCAGGCGCCACAGGAACTTCTTCCGGTGCTGCGCTACTCGCAATTTCGAGAGAAGGTTTGACAACCTCGTCGAGTTCTACTTTCCTTCCAGTCACTTCTTTCGAGAGAAATTCCTTCTCTAGAAAGGATCCATTCTTGGCAACGAAGATTTTTCCTTCGGATCTATGATAGAAAGTATACCCAATAGTTTCTTTCGGGTATCCTATGAAGACGCATTTTTCCGCTTTGGGTTCTAGCTTGTCCGGCTGTAACTTCTTTACATAGGCTTCGCAACCCCAAACTTTAAGGAACGACAATCTAGGTTTCTTCCCAAACCATAATTCATACGGTGTCGTTTCAACGGATTTAGACGGTTCCCTATTTAAAGTGAATGCGGCTGTTTCTAATGCATAACCCCAAAATGATAGCGGTAAATCTGTAAGTGACATCATAGAACGAACCATATCTAAGAGAGTTCGATTACGACGTTCGGACACACCATTACGCTGTGGTGTTCCCGGCAGTGTCAATTGCGAAAGTATTCCGCATTTCTTCAAATGCTCGCCAAACTCATAACTTAGATATTCACCTCCACGATCAGAACGTAGAAATTTAATCTTCTTGTTACGTTGATTCTCTACCTCACTTTGAAACTCCTTAAACTTCTCGAAAGTTTCGGACTTATGTTTCATGAAATAGATATACCCATATCTACTCAAGTCATCCATGAAGGTAAGAACATAACGATAACCACCGCGCGATGCTACACTCATTGGACCACATACATCGGTATGTATGATTTCCAATAAGTCTGTAGCTCGCTCCATCATACCAGAAAATGGAGTCTTAGTCATTTTTCCCATCAGACATGCTTCGCATCTTTCAAGTGATTCAAAATCAAGTGATTCAAGAAGTCCATCGGAATGGAGTTTCTTCATACGTTTCACTCCAATGTGACCAAGACGACAGTGCCACATATAGGTCGAATTATCGCTTGATTTCAAACGTTTAGCCTCAATGTTGTTGATATGTGTATTTCCACTATCGAGATTCAATAAGAATAGACCATCTATCAAAGGTGCATGTGCATAAAACATATTACTCATATAAATCGAACAACCATTATTCTCGGACTTAAACAAGTAACCGTCTCGCAATAAACAAGATCCTGATATAATGTTCATGCTCAACGCAGGCACCAAATAACAATTATTTAAGTATAAAACTAATCCCGATGGTAGATGAAGGGGTAGCGTGCCGACCACGATCACATCAACCTTTGATCCATTTCCCACGCGCATCATCACCTTGTTCTTTGCTAGCTTCCGTTTATTCTGCAGCACCTGTTTCGAGTTACAAATATGAGCAACCGAACCAGTATCAAATACCCAGGCACTACTACGAGTACTAGTGAGATACACATCAATAACATGTATATGGATATACCTTTCTTCTTGATGTTGTCGTTCTTCAAATCCGCCAAGTACTTTGGGCAATTCCGCTTCCAGTGACCTTCTCCCTTGCCGTAAAAGCACTCAGTATCAGGCTTAGGTCCAGCCTTGGTCTTCTTCGTCGGCGTGGTAACTTTCTTACCACCCTTCTTGAAGTGTCCCTTCTGCTTAGACTTGCCTTTCTTGAATTTGGTGGTCTTATTGACCAACAACACTTGGTGCTCTTTCTTGATCTCCACTTCTGCAGATTTCAACATGGCAAAGAGTTTTGGCAACATCTTGTTCATGTTCTGCATGTTGTAGTTCATCACAAAGTTCTTGTAACTTGGTGGTAGTGATTGGAGGACACGGTAAATCCCCAAAGCATTAGGAATCACTATACCCAAGCTTTGAAGTTTGTTTGCGTGCCCAGACATCTTAAGCACATGCTCACTGACGGAGCTGCCCTCTTCCATCTTGCAGTTAAAGAACTTTTCAGAAGCCTCATAGCTTTCAATTGCCGCATGAGTCTCAAAAATCAATTTGAGATCCTCGACAATATCATATGGGTCTGAATCTTCAAACCTTTTTCTGAAGCTCCGATTCCAAACCATACAAGATAGCACACTGAACTATGGAGTACTGATTCTTCCGTGCGAGGTAAACATTCTTTACTTCATCGAAAGCATCAGCTGCAGGTGGGTCACCCAGCGGTGCATCCAGCACATAGGTCAAATTACCAGCTGTGAGGACAATCCTCAAATTGCGGAACCAATCCGCGAAGTTGCTTCCATTGTTTTTCAACTTTTCTTTCTCTAGGAACGCATTAAAATTGATGGTAGGGGCTGCCATTGATCTACAACATATTTGCAATAGTTTAGACTAAGTTTATGACAAATTGAGTTCAAATTAATTAATAAAGTTAATCTAGGTGAACTCCCACTCAAAACAATATCACTCACATTGTTTTAGTGATCACACGAACCAAATCCACCACATCAACACCAATCATCACGAGAGTTGATATAGTTTCAATGGCGAACAATCGTCATGCTCATCATATCTACCATATGATTCATGCTTTACCTTTCGGTGATCCGTGTTCCGAGACCATGTCTGTACATGCTAGGCTCGTCAAGATCAAACCTTAGTTTCCGCATGATCAAATCTGGCTTGCTCACGTTGTATACACTTGCAGAATCTAACACACCCGATCATCACGTGGTGCTTCGAAACAACAAGCTTTAGCAACGGTGCTAACTAAGGGTGAACACTTTGTGAATTGAAATTCATGTGCATGAGGGATCATCTTATAATGCTACCGTCGTCTACTAAGCAATACAAGATGCATAAAGGATTAACATCACATGCAATTCAATATATATGTGATATGATATGGCCTTTCTTCTTTGTGCTTCCGATCTCCATCTTCAAGCACTAACATGATCTCCATCATCACCGGCATTGCATCAAGGTCAATGACGCTTCTCCATGGTTGTCGTCCACCGGCTTCAACTATTACAACTACTTTGAATAGACACACGGGTCTTAACATAAAATAAAGACAACCATATGGCTCCAGCTGGTTGCCAACTTACAATAAGGAACATTGCATACATCAAATATAATCACAATCATGGACATATCACATCACTGCACACCCCTGCAAAACAAAGTTAGACGCCTCTACTTTCTTTGCATATTTTACGTGGTTTGGGGCTTTCAATAAGTGTCGTTCTAACTTACGAACAAGAACCACAACATTGATACTAGTATTGTTAATCACCCATTGTAAATTGGATCTTAACTATGCTAGGAGAAACAGGCACCCGCAAAGCCACTTATGCAATACAAGTTGCATGTCAAGCGTGGAGCAAGTCTCATGAACGATGTCATGTAAGGTTAGCCCGGGCCGCTTCATCCCAACATACCGCAAGATGCAAAGTACACAAGAAGCAATCGACAATAAAAGCATCAACGCCCACAATGACCATTGTGTTCTACTCGTGCAACAGATCTACATATAGACACGGCTCTGATACCACTGTAGGGTTTCGTAGCATGGAAAACAAAAATTTTCTATCGCATACAAACAAACAAGCCAAGATCTATCTACTAGATTGTAGCAACGAGTCAATGGAATAACTTACCCTCGAAGATTCCAAAGTGTTTAACGAGAGCGGATTCTCGTGGGTGATGTAGTCGTACCCTTCCCGATCTCAAGATCGCGTAGACGATCCTTCCGGCGCTGCGTTCCGGCAGCGCTCCCGCAGTCGGTCACACGTTCGGTACTCGACGAAGACCTTCCTCTCCCTTGTTCCAGCAGGCAGCGGAGGTTGTAGTACTCTCCTCGAGATTCCGGCAGCACAACGGCGTGGTACCGGAAGTAGAGGGGAGATCTCGCAGGGCTTCGCCTTAAGCCGGAGCGAGTATGGTGGAGTATGAGAGAGCTCCTCGGCGATCTAGGGTTTAGACACACCATGGAGGAGGGGCTAGAGCCGGCGGCTAGGGTTCCGGGGACCCCAAGTCGGCGGCTAGGGCAAAACCCTAGGTGGTGGCGGCGGCTATGGAGGGCTGCGGCTTCTAGGGTTTGAGGTGAGGGACTTGTGTGTCTAGAGGAGGGAGCCCTGCCCCTCCTTATATAGGTGGAGGGGCCGGCGGCCAAGGGGAGGGAGGGGAGTCCCTCCCCAACTCGGCTTGGGTGGTGCGCCGGCTTGGGGAGGAGGACTCCCTCCCCAACTCGGTTTCACACTCCCTCCTCTTTTCCACTTTCCAAAACTTGCCGTTTGACTTTCAAACTAGCCGTTTGACTTTTCAATTTAGGATTTGAATAAACCCTTTATTTTGGACAGCGAATACACTTAGTACATGATGCAATCATTCCAACTTGCAATGGCACACTCATGTAACCCTTCCCCTCCGGAGTGCCGGACATTCCGGAACCTTCTAGAACATTCCCGATGAAAACACCGGAATCATTCCCGAACTCCGAAACGGGACTTTCCTTATATGAATCTTATTCTCCGGACCATTCCGGATCACCTCGTGATATCCCGGATCCCATCCGAGACTCCGAACAACATTCATTCTCTTTCTCATACTACCATAACTACTCAAACAACGTCGAATCCTTAAGTGTGTCTCCCTACGGTTCGTGAATTATGCGGACATGATCGAGACACTTCTCCGAACAATAAACAACAGAGGAATCTGGAAATTCATATGGCTCCCACATATTTCTACGATTACTTTGCGATCGAATGAACCACTTCCATACGATACCAATTTCCCTTTTTCTCACGATAGTTTACTTATCCGAGGTTATGATCGTCGGTATCTCTGCATACCTAGTTCAACCTCGTTACCGATAAGTACTCTTTTCTCGTTCCTGTGATATGTGATCCCTTGTGATCCAGTCACATGCTTGCAAGCTAATTGGATGACATTCCACCGAGAGGGCCCAGAGTATATCTATCCGTCATATGGATGGACAAATCCCACTCTTGATCCATGTGTCTCAACCAATACTTTCCGAACACTCAATGCCACCTTTATAGCCACCCAGTTACGGTGTGGTGTTTGATGTCATCAAAGCATCCATCCGGTAAAGGTGATATGCATGATCTCATGGTCGAAGGAATTAGGTTACTATGTATTAGAAAGCATATAGCAATTGAACTATTGAAATGACTTGATCTTTATGCTATGCTTATCTATAGGAGTATGTCCACCATATCATTCTCCTAACGATATGATCTTGTTGTTGATAACATCTCAATGTTCATGAAAGGGAAACCACAATCATTTATCAACCAACAAGCTAGTGATGTATAGAGGCTATACTAGGGACTTCAAATTAAGTTTACAAATCACACAAGTATCAATGTTTCCTTGTTAATACTATTATAGCATGAATGTAAACATTTATCATAAACACAAAGATATAATAATAACCACATTTATCATTGCCTCTAGGGCATATCTCCAACAACAACTAGTCCTTAGTAGATCATCTAGCTCATTTAACTAACCTTAGCAGCACTATAAGCAAGCCTAGCCATCAATGGTGAGCATGCCCAGAGAAAACTTGCCACCCCATTGTCGCCGGTGAGCTAGAGGCCACACTAGCCTCGCCAACCTTGTCTGGGAGCTAGCTAGCACCCCACCTCCACTCCCTGTCCTAGCCGCGAGCAATGCCAGCTACTGGACCACACGCCCACGCCATGCCAACCTTCTTAGCGACCATGCCGAGAGCGCGCCAGAGCGTCACCCTCGACACACACCCACAGACCATGCGCCGCCCTTGCTGCGGGCACGCGTGATTGCCAACAGCCCAGCAACCCCGCAGACACGCCCGTTCGGCACCGCGCGGACCACGCGCTCTGTGCGCCATCAAAACTTCCGTCGGACCAGCTCAGAGAACCGCAACGTTCCGACCGATCAGCACCACCCCACGCCTTGCCACCACGCCGTTGAGCTTCGCCAGGGAGCACAGCATCGCCCCCTATCGTCGCCCACGCTGATAGCCCTCTATACTGTCGACCACGACGAGCCCAGCTTGCGCCCGTCGGTCCCCTCTCGCCACTATAAATGGAGGCATCCCCCGCTCGAATTCTTCACACCATTCTACTCCCCTCTCACCCAGAACCACCCCACCTCATTCCCGGAGCAAGGCGAGCAGCGCATCGCCAAAATTTCACCGGAGTCCGCCGTTGCTGGAGAAGAAGGAAGCCATCGATTGGAGCTGCCCCAAGAGAAACTGCCGGTGCCAGGAGAATCGCTATTGTCAACTTCGTCGTTCGCCTTCATCACTGACCTTCCCCTGAGCCCCGGTGAGCCTCCCACGACCCCCACTGAGCCGCTAGGGTTCCAGCTCGCGGGTGACCTGTTCATCGTCGACGATGACCCTCAGCCGTCGATCTTCATTCTAATCCAACGCACCACATAGCCACGTACCGCTTCGCGTTTAAAGAGCCACTGACCAATAGACCCCCCTGTCAGCTGCGCCCCGCGCTGCGGAGTGACACCGGCCGGCCAAATAACCCTTCCCACGCAGCCCAACCATTTGAATTTAGCTTTTTTTATTTATATTCAAACTCAGTTCTGTACCTAGTTTCAAAAATCAACCTGGCTCGATTCAATGAACCAAATTGAATGAAACCAATTTTGTTAGAAATATATTGAAATGCTTAATCCAAGACCATTGGATTCAACACATTTGGATCTATAAATCAATCTTGGTAAAAATAACAAGTCAGAAGCTTTTCTGCATTCAAACATTTTTCAAATTACAACCATAATAGCTTTTGAGTTGATTCCAACTCTCAAAAATCACATTTGATCATACCTTTCAGTATATATAAAAACATATGGGTTTACTTACAGAAATAATGTTCAAGTAATAAAAGAATGCCACATAGGCATTTCTAGTCACTTTAATTAATTAAAATAAAAAGGTTAAACCTTATTAAATTTTGACACCACTTTAAATCACATTCCCATGTACTAAATTATGTGGTGATGACATGTGTCAACATGATCCCATGTTTGGTTTGGAGAATATTGAATCTTAAGTAGTTTTTCAATGAGTAGAAATTACTTTTCTAAAAATAAATAAATAAGACAAATGCTTTATTCTTGTGATATTAGTGATGATGCTAGATCATCTATAGAACCCCTATGTGTGATGATTGAAAGTAGTTAAGTATTTTTTGGTTATTTTATACCTCGTATTTATTCATAGACGCTAGTACCGACCAAGGATACGAGGAGGAAGGAGGATACTACGAAGAAGAAGCCGAGGAGAACTTCAACCACTGCTCTGCACAAGGAAAGCCTAATACTACTAGTTGATTGAGCAAGCTAACACTTGCAAGATACTCTACTTTAGCAAGCCTTACTAATCAAGTTGACCTATGCAAGCTAATACTTGCTTGTTACCATGCCAACTATATGCCTTAAGCATATGTGATCATACTCACTTGATAACCCAATCCTAGTTTTACTTGCAAGCTTTCTACTTTATTTCTTTATCAAAGATATTACTTAGAGTCTACTTAAGTTACTTGTAGATTCTAGGAAGATAATTGAAGGTTGCATAAAGAGCATTAAATTTGGCCTAAGATAGATAATCTTGATGTCATCCTAAGGCATGAGATTGTACTTAGTTAAACTCCACTAGTTTACCACCCCTCATTAGTACTCACTCGCATTTGTAGATGCTAGTGCTAAGCATAAAACTTGATCAACTTTAGATGGGGATACTTGTTGAAAATAGTTATGAAAACCTTAGAATGATGAGTCATTCTACTAAGATGTTTTGACATGTGTTTCCGAACACCAGATGATTTTGATGATAAAAATGTTGAGGCATGAGCCTTATCCCTTTATAAAACTGATGGTTGTCTGGATGCGATACCATTCCAATTTTACTGTACAACCAGGAAACTTATATACCTTAGTATGGGTTCCCTCATGGCCAAGGTCTGAGCTGAGGCTATCTTGTGAAGATTGTCCACCTGTGCAGTACCCAAGATGACAGTTGGTCATGGTTGGGAGGCCAAACTCACAGGAGAGGTGCTTATACTAGGGCGTGTAATTGAAAGGTTAGGATTGATTATCCGCATACTGAGTATGGTGAATTCAGGATTTGTTCCTGAAGGATGTATCGAATGTTGTGGTGAAAGTGTACAATCCCTGTAGAGTGTTAAACTATTCGAATAGCCGTGTTCGCGGTTATGGACAGTTGGAGTGGCCATATTGTTCCCCCGTCAGATGTTTTCAAAATGACTTGTGAAATGAATTGAGAATTTGACTTGACCACAACAGAGTTGCGATATGAAATTCAAGTTCCCACTTAGGTGTTATAAAACTTCAACTAGCTTTTCTTGCTTCTGAACTTAGTAGAGGTAAATCTGGCTTTTTTTGCAAAACAACCCTAGAGCTTAGTGTCCTACTACAAAAACCCCCTTCACTTGTTAGTATTAGTTTGCGAGTACTTAAAGAGTACTCATGGCTTTGTCCCTGGCTATTCCCGTGGATAGACTATGAAGAAGAGTACCAGGACGAAGGACCCCAGGAAGGTTACGACAACTAGGATCATCCCCCATCGTCAGCATTTCCTGTGACCCCGAAGATGGAGCTTCGCCTACGCTACCGTTACTATTACGTTATTCCGCTGCTTGAGTTGTATTAAGAACTGGATCATGAGATCCTTATTTGTGTAATACCTTATGTATGGTTTGTAATGGATGATGTACTATGGTACACAATTCTGTTATGTCTCGCAAAAATGGTAATCCTGGGATTGCGATGTATGGCATAACAGGCATCTGGGATTAAAAATCCGGGTGTTGACAAGTTGGTATCAGAGCCATCCCGACCATAGGAGACCCTAGTTAGACTGGACGTATGAATCAAAAACTTAGTTTCAAAACCAAAGGAAGCAAATATTTACAAAAACTTATTCCCATTCTTATCACCTTGATTCTTTCATAAAAATTCATGTTCCTCAAAAACTCTTGCAGAATACATAAAATTTGACACACTTGATCACTCTACTAACTTACTCATCCTATATTATTATAGATGGACGTGAAGTACAACAAGTTTTATCAGTTGGGAATGGAGGAGACCTTATATTTGAGCGGGATTTGGACCAGCTTTCGGAACTTCTGGAGCATCCGCACCCCGAGTTCTTCGGAGCTCAGCTCAATGATCAAGGAGGAGAATATCTGCAGTGGCTAATTGTTGCAAGTCTCCGAGGAAAGATTGAACCTCCCACTACCGAGGGAATTCAATTCACCTTAAGAGAGAACAACTGGCTCGATGGACTTGCCAGGGCCATGCAGGAAGCTCTTGCCCGTCTGTGTGGGCAGAGTATCAACCAGATCGAGGGTACCCGCTTTGAGTTTTGTCCAAGACGTGATGCTATGGGACAGCCACTGGAAGCCCCATACCACCACGAGCTAAAGACTAAGTTGGACCACCTTAGCTTCATGATGTACGATCGTCAGCAGGAATTGGACAATTGTCGTGACTAATCCAACCACAAGTCCGCCATTATCAAGACGAAGGATCAGACCATCTCCATGTTAGCAAAGGATCGCAAGTCTCGCTGCCGTCAGCTGGACAAGAAGGAGCGCGTCATTGCCCGTCTTCGCCACTGTATATCGGATTTGGAGGAGACCATCCATGAGAGAGACATGCAGTTGGAGGAAAGGGAGAATGCCGGAGAGGATCTTCGTGGAGACCCCTACTCCTATCTGAGCGACGATGATGATTTTCTGGACGATCAGGCTATGGACTTCTTCACCGATGAGGATGATTTCGCCTTCATCGATGACGATGAGGATGATGACGATGACGACTACACCGACTCCGAGGAGTAGTAGCACTTGAGCACTAGCGTAGTGAGTTGTATTCGGTCCCACTATATCGTAGTTTACAGAATGGTTCTTCTGCTTACCTTTGTTGTGGTGTGTGTTTGTATCGTGTGCTATGAATGAATGAATGAAAAGCAAGTTGCTACAAAAATCTGAGTCAAACTTTAAAAACTTTTCAAAAGTCCCCAAACCTTAGAAATTTCCCTCTTTTCTCATGATCTATCTCAATCTTCAGATGTCACGCCGAGGAAGTGGTTCATCCCCGGAACCGATGTTGCAGATCCTGCAAATGTTGGTTTCTGACCGCGAAGCCGAAAGAGCCGAACGTCAAGCCAACCTAACCACCCTTCAGCAGATAGCTCAGCTAGCCCACAACAATCAAGGCCAAGGAAATCAAGACAACCATGGATCTAAGCTCAAGAATTTCCAGAACACCAACCCACCTGTTTTCACTAAGTCAGAAGAGCCCCTAGATGCAGACGATTGACTGCAAACCATGGAAAACAACCTGGAAGTCGCCGGAGTGGAAGCTAACGAGAAAGTTCTATTCGCCACCCACTATCTAGCCGGAGATGCAAGAGCATGGTGGAACAGCGTTCGTGCAATGACCGTAGGACAGATGATGACCTGGGAGGAATTCAAGGTCAAGTTCAGCAGAACCCATGTGCCATCAGGTTTGATCAAGAGAATGAGATATGAGTTCAGAGAACTGAAGCAAGGAAGGATGACCGTAGTGGAATACCGTGATAAATTCTTGTCATTATCTAGGTATGCCTCGGATGAGATCGACACTAAAGCCAAGAAGAAAGAGAGATTCCTGAATGGTCTGCACGATGAGATGCAGACTGTGTTGGTCAATATTCCCTTTGCTGATATTGAAGCCCTTGTCGACTCTGCCATCCAGATGGAAGGAAAGATCAACCAAGCCAATGAGAACCGCAAGCGTTGCACGATGCATAAGCCAGGAACCCATCAGACCTCAAAGTATCACCCTAACCCATCTCCAGGATTTGCCCCGAGAACCAACAGACCCCCGATGAACCGTCTGACCAATCCCAACCGTGGAAACCCAAGGCCCGGAGGAAATCACAACAACCCCGGCAACTCTGGCAATTTCAACCGTGCACCACCCAAGTTCAACAACAACAATGCCTCCGCCAACACCAACACTGCCCCGAGGACGGGAAGCAATGTTGTGCCTGTTGTAGCAAAGGACAAGTCGCAAGTAACTTGTTATGACTATGGAAATAAGGGTCACTACTCCAATGAGTGCCCCAAGAAGAATGCTGCAGCCCCCAATGCAAATGCCCGAGCTCAGCAGCAGCGTCGTGTTCAGCTCGGAAGAAGGTTTGCCCCTAGGAATTCGCTCAACCCCAACGGCCGTATTTTTCTCATGCATGGTGAAGAAGCTCAGGAAGCGCCAGACGTCGTGTTGGGTATGTTTTCTGTTAATTCAATACTTTCTAGAGTGTTGTTTGATTCTAGTGCATCGCATTCATTTGTCACTGAAGAATTTGCATGCACTAGTAAGATTCAACCAACAAAACTGAAGCATGTTATGATTGTTCAAATCCCCGGTTCAACCACCAAAGCTAGGCAAATTTGCAAAGCCGTCCCTATCCGAATCCATGGCATAGATTTTTATGCTAATCTGATAGTACTCGGAACTAAAGGTTTTTAAGTAGTACTAGGAATGGATTGGATGTCCAAACATAAAGGATTAATTGACTGTGCCAAGAAAGCCATAACCATGACCAGTACAGCCGGAATATCAGTCGAGCATATATCTGAAACCTTACCTCGTCAATTCAAGTGCAATAAGAGTATAGCCCAACCTACCATTGACCAAGTCCGGATAGTCTGTGAATACCCCGATGTATTTCCAGATGTTTTTCCCGGTATGCCCCTAGATCGGGATATCGAGTTTATCATTGAACTAATCCCCGGAACCGGACCCATAGCTCAGAGACCCTATAGTATGAACCCGTCTGAACTAGAAGAACTGAAGAAGCCACTGGATGCCATGTTGGAAATTGGATTGATTCAACCAAGTGCGTCACCATGGAGATCACCTGTCTTATTTCTGGGCAAGAAAGATGGAGGTAACCGTTTGTGTACGGATTACAGGAAATTGAATGATGTCACTATCAAGAACAAATACCCATTGCCCAAGATAGAAGATTTGTTTGATCAGTTGACCGGTGCCAAAGTGTTTTCTAAGATTGATCTTAGAACAGGCTATCATCAACTCAAGATTCACGCATAGGATATTCCCAAGACTGCCTTTACCACCAGATATGGATTATACGAGTATACTGTCATGTCTTTTGGATTAACCAATGCCCCCGCTTATTTCATGAATCTCATGAATAAGATTTTTATGGACTTCCTGGATAAGTTTGGCGTTGTTTTCATCGATGACATTCTGATTTATTCCAAATAAAAAGAAGAACATGAGCTACACCTAAGGACCATTCTTGGAACCCTTAGAGAGCATCAGTTGTATGCCAAGTTTAGAAAATGTGAATTCTGGTTACAGGAGGTAGGATTCCTCGGCCACATTATATCAGCCGGAGGAATTTCCGTTGACCCTGCAAAGGTGAAAGATGTCGAAGATTGGCAAGCCCCAACCACTCAAACCCAAGTTCGTGCATTTCTCGGATTGGCGGGATACTATCGCAAGTTCGTAGAAGGATTCTCGAGTATCGCCAGACCCATGACCCAATTGCTGAAGAAGGACAAGAAGTTTGAATGGACGGATAAATGTGAAGCAAGTTTTCAAGAACTCAAGAGAAGATTGATTTTAGCCCCAATCTTAATCATGCCGGATATCATGAAGCCCTTTGATGTGTATTGTGACGCGTCCAAGATCGGTCTCGGATGTGTGCTAATGCAAGAAGGCAAAGTCATATATTATCTATCTCGACAACTGAAACAACATGAGCAGAATGACCCAACCCATGACATCGAACTAGCAGCCATAGTTCTAGCCTTAAAGACATGGAGGCACTACCTGATGGTAAACCGTTGTGAGATCTATTGGGATCACAAGATCCGGAAGTATATATTCACTCAGAAGGAGCTGAATATGAGATAGAGAAGATGGATTGAGCTAATCAAGGATTACGATCTGGAAATTCACTATCACCCTGGTAAAGCCAATGTGGTAGCAGATGCCCTTAGCAGATTGCCGTGCTTCTTGAACTCCATGATTTTGAAGGAGCAACCAAGCTTGCACAAAGAGATGGAAGATTTCCGGATGGAACTAGTGAGTGAAGGATTTTTGGCTAGCATAGAACTTCAACCCACTTGGTCAGCCAGATCAAAGAGGCGCACAAAGGAAATGCTATTATCGACGGAATCAAGCGTCGCATCGGTACATGCAAAGTACCCGGATTTACCGAAGACGGAGAAGGAGTTCTATGGTAGAAAGGAGGCCTTTGCGTACCAGCAGATTCTGAGTTGAAAGAAGTTATTCTTAAGGAAGCTCATGATACTCTTTATTCTATCCACCCCGGAGGATCGAAGATGTATCAAGATTTGAAGGAACAATTTTGGTGGCATAAGATGATGAGAGAAATCGGAAGCTATATCGCCAAGTGTGATATATGTCAGCGAGTCAAGGCGGGACATCAAAGACCCGCTGGATTGTTGCAACCATTGCAGATTCCGGAATGGAAATGGGATTCCGTTGGAATGGACTTTATCACCGGATTGCCTACTTCTAGTAGGGGAAATGACTCTATCTAGGTCATAGTGG
Organism: Avena atlantica; assembly: GCA_910589765.1. NCBI lineage: Eukaryota > Viridiplantae > Streptophyta > Magnoliopsida > Poales > Poaceae > Avena > Avena atlantica. Next base: position 487,407,172 of record OU342739.1, on the reverse strand, counting down.
ACAGATTGTCCAAAGTCGCCCATTTCTTACCCGTCAAGACCACATATCAGAGTTCGAAGCTAGCAGAGTTATAAATCACTAGAATCTTCAGTTTGCATGGAGTCCCCAAGAACATCGTATCGGATCGAGGAACTCAGTTTACATCGAGATTCTGGAAGAAAGTCCAAGAAGGTTTAGGAACCCGCCTAGATTTCAGCACCGTCTATCACCCTCAGACCGATGGACAAACGGAGCGAGTAAATCAAATACTCGAAGATATGCTAAGAGCATGTGTGTTAGAATATGGATCTAACTGGGAAGACTGTCTGCCATTCGCAGAATTTTCATACAACAACAGTTATCAAGACAGTTTGCAAATGGCCCCATTTGAATTCATGTATGGAAGGAAGTGTCGCACCCCTTTGAACTGGTCGGAAGTAGGAGAGGTCAGATTTTCGGACCCGACATCCTACGAGAAGCAGAAGAGAAGGTTCACAAGATTCGTGAGCACCTCAAGACAGCCCAGTCTAGACAGAAGAGTTACGCCAACAAGAGATGTCGAGACCTCGCCTTCAACATAGGAGATTTTCTGTATCTAAAGGTGTCACCATTGAAGGGAATGCAGTGTTTCCAGCTGAAAGGAAAGTTAGCCCCCGGATATATCGGCCCCTTAAAGATTCTGAACCATCAAGGAGAAGTTTCGTATCAATTAGAACTTCCCGAAGATATGTCAGCCGTGCACAATGTGTTCCATATCTCATTACTTCGCAAGTGCCTCGAAGTTCCAGAGAAGACTGAAGTGTTCAAGGATATTGATCACCAGACCATAGAAATCAACAATGACCTGACCTATCCCGAAGTACCCATCCGTATTTTGTAAGAATCCTTCAGAACTACCAGAACCCGGAGAATCAAGTTTCTCAAGATTCAGTGGAGCAACCACACAGAAAAGGAAGCTACCTGGGAGCGCGAAAATCACATCAGGACGGAGTTTCCCGATCTCTTTAAGTCCTAGGTAATCTTTTTCGTCCTTTTTCAAATATCGGGACGAGATTTTGTATAAGGGGGGAAGGTTTGTAACATCCCAAAAATACTAAACTTGGATCATCAAACTCTAAACATCAAATATATGGTTAACAAAAACTTTTCCAATTAAAATATGAAAGCATTCATATGTGTATGTATTAAAATTTGGATTCTTTTGAATTACCATGGTTCTGTGTTTCTTTGCTTGTAAAATGATTCTTAGGTGAAATAAACATCATCTAAACATTCCCCAAACTTTTCCCAAAGACAAACAAGTCAAAACAAACAAATTAAGTGAATGGTCACTTTGGCCAAATTAACTCCCATGCCTACTTTGGCTATCTCTAACTTTCAGAACTTAACATAAACATGTATAGATCTTTGCACCCCTTGATAGTACTCATAACAAGGTACAAAGGACCACTTTGTGATCATCCAAAAACATTTAAATTCTTAGTTTAAATGACAGTTTAAAATTGAATCTATTTCATATGGGAAGATCCCACTATTTCAAAAACCACTCAAACAAGCTCAATTTTCAAAACCCAAGCATCCATAGAATCCTCAACACATGCCTAGCACACCTAGGAAAAATATTTTCAAAATTCAAAACTTAAGTTCATGCGGCCATTTCATCAAAGAGGTTGCAGATGCAAATCAAACAAAATCAAAACACTATGTTGAGAAGTGTTTTGGGCCTAACTTGTTCCCTCTCTGGTTACAACTAGTCCTTAGTAGATCATCTAGCTCATTTAACTAACCTTAGCAGCACTGTAAGCAAGCCTAGCCATCAATGGTGAGCATGCCGAGAGCAAACTTGCCACCCCGTTGTCGCCGGTGAGCTAGAGGCCACACTAGCCTCGCCAACCTTGTCTGGGAGCTAGCTAGCACCCCACCGCCACTCCCTGTCCTAGCCGCGAGCAATGCCAGCTACTGGACCATACGCCCAGGCCATGCCAACCTTCTTTGCGACCATGCCGAGAGCGCGCCAGAGCATCACCCTTGACAGACGCCCACAGACCGCGCGCTGCCCTCGCTGCGTGCACGCGTGATCGCCAACAGCCCAGCAACCCCGCAGACACGCCCGTTCACCGCCGTGCGGACCATGCGCGCTGTGCGCCATCAAAACTTCCATCGGACCATCTCAGAGCACTGCAGCGTTCCGACTGATCAGCACCGCCCAACGCCTCGCCACCACGCCGTTGAGCTTTGCCAGGGAGCACATCACCGCCCCCTACCGTTGCCCACGCCGATAGCCCTCTGTACTGTCGACCACGACGAGCTCAGCTTGCGCCCGTCGGTCCCCTCTCGCCACTATAAATAGAGGCATCCCCCACTCGAATTATTCACACCATTCTACTCCCCTATCACCCAGAACCACCCTACCTCATTCCCGGAGCAAGGCGAGCAGCGCATCGCTGGAATTTCACCGGAGCCCGCCGCTGCTAGAGAAGAAGGAAGCCATCGATTGGAGCCTCCCCAGGAGAAGCTGTCGGTGCCAGGAGAATCGCCGTTGTCGACTTCGTCGTTCGCCCACATCGCCGACCTTCGCCTGAGCCCCGGTGAGCCTCCCACGACCCCCACTGAGCCGCTAGGGTTCGAGCTCGCCGGTGACCTGTTCATCATCTATGACGACCCTCAGCCGTCGATCTTCATTCTAATCCAATGCACCACATAGCCCCGTACCTCTTCACGTTTAAAGAGCCACTACCCAGTAGACCCCCCTGTCAGCTGCGCCCCGCACTGCGGAGTGACACTAGGCCGGCCCAATAACCCTTCCCGCGCAGCCCAACCATTTGAATTTAGCTTTTTATATTTATATTCAAACTTAGTTCTATACCTAGTTTCAAAAATCAACCCAGCTCGATTCAGTGAACCAAATTGAATAAAACCAATTTTGTTAGAAAGATATTGTGTAACATACCTAAAATCATGTTTCAAACTCATGCATATCATCCATGCATCCATGATCATATAGAGTTCATTTCAAACAAAACAATTCAAAAACAGGAGCATATGAGCTCATTATTTTATGTGATCATCATTTGAAACAAATGCTACTCTTTCTATGAGAGGTGGTTGTTCATGAAACCAAACCTTGTGCCTTATTGCTTTCAGAATGAGTTGCTAGATTGTTAAGGTTTAAACCAAAATTTTCAAAGCAAATACCATTTGAAAATCAATTTCAAAACCAATGCGAAACAAGTGCTATGTCACTGTTATTTTATTTTTATTCCAAATGACCAAGCCAATTCAAAGTGACCACTTGGTTTTATACCCAAATTTGTGAATGTTGCACACTGCAAAAATCCCAAAAAGATTTGAATTCAAATAGAGTTTCAATTCATTTGAAATTCATTCCAGAAAATCAATTTAGAAAAAGAAAAGGAGAAAGGAAATGGAAAAGGGCCGGCGCCAGGATTTGAGCCCAGCAACAGACGCAGCCCATTTAGCCCACCCGGGTCCCCTCTCTCTCTCACGCGCAGAAGCACCCCAGAGTCGCTGACACTCGGATCCCACTCCCTCTCTGTTCTATTCGCTGACAAGTGGGCCCTGTCCACGTCATCGTCGTCTTCCCGCAAATTTCGCGAGGAGCACGTCGCCGTTGGCCGTTGCTGTGTTGATTCCGCGGCGTAATTGCCATTGATTCGCCGAGCGTTTCTTGTCGAGCCTCTGCCTACTTAAGCCCCTCCCTCTCGCGGCCATTTCCCCTCACCCAATTTCCTCTCCACGCCACCAGGCTGCTCGCAACTCGCTCGACACTGCCGCTGTTCCGACGACCTCGCCGACGAATTCCGGTGAGCACCGTGCCCCTCTGTCCATGGTTCATACTAGCATGCTCTACAGCTCCTTGCGCATCTACTGACACACCCCATTTGTTCTCGCATGATCTGTAGCCTCGACAACGACAACATCTGAGCGCCGCCGCTCTCTGCTCGAACTCCGGCGACCTCTCCCCGTAAGTACCAGTCGCCCCTTGCCCTCTGTTTGATACGCCTAAGATCCCCAGCGTCTTGCGCATCTAACGGTATCCTCCTCTTTTCTTAGCGCGACGCAAAACCTCGCCAATGTCGACCAGCAGCCGTACCGGACGCGTTCGCAAACTCCGGCGTGGAATCCCCGACGACTCCGAGCGCCCCTTCGCCAACCAGAGACACGTTGAGCTTCACCTCGACACGGCGGTTCTGGTGAGCATCCTCTCCCCTCCCCGGGCGACCTAGAACGCCGGCACCGCCGCTGACAGACACGCCGCCGCCAGTCGCCGCCGCTAGCGCTGCTAGGCTATGGTCAAAGCAGCAGCAGCCGTTATATGTAGATCTTGCGGTTTAGATTAGATCTGAGCGAAGCGTTTTCTTTGAATCTGGCGCGTTGGATCTAACTTGATCTGACGGCGCGGAAGGGTGATCCTGAGTGAAACGGTATCGGCCAATAGGAAACAGACGCGTGGCTAGGGTTTGATTTTAAAACAGATTTTGAATCTGATTTATATCCAATTTTGAATTAGCTATAACTTTTGATCCCCACGTTAGAATTTGACAAATTTTATACCATTGGAATCAGGAGAGCAAGATCTTTCAAAATATGCAATGTGTTTAATGTTTAGCTTCTGTTAAAAAGGTTTTATTTGCAGAAGTTTGTGTAGGACTAATTTGAGTATTTGAAATGTTTAGGAATTGTTTTAGGTTATGATTATTGGTTGATTGGCAAGTTTTTATCTTGTTAGTGAATCAGTACCTTGCACTTGTTTAGTTGAGTTTTGAAAATCATCACTTAGCATTTTGCATGCATGCATATATTTTTGTTTGTTTGTATATGTTGTGTGTAATTTGTTGCTACCATTCTTTGTGTAGACTTTGGTGCTAGTGATTGTGATTGTGAAGAGCGCTACTCTCCCAACTACCAAGGCAAGTGGTACTTCATGAATATTTCTATCCCTATATTTTGTACTAAGCATTAGAAATATTTTGCTAAGTCTTGCATGTTATTTTGCCTATATGCCATGTTGGGAAATCCTAAGTAGTTATAGAATTTCTAGGAAATTTCTCAAGTTAAGTTACTATCTATGCCATGCTTAGCCTAGCTAGTAGCAAACAAGGGATGGTGAAATACACTTACTATGATGAAAATATTTCTAAGTCTTTGGACTTTGTTTTGCTTAATAAAACAACTAAGTTAATGAATCACCTGGGTGGAAAGGGACTTGATTGGTGGATTTTGGTTGAGTGGTTACACAAGGCCCATGGCTATGGTTTACCTTGTGTATCTCACTTGTGGTAAGCCACCCAGGAACAAATATATTTTAGAGGCCAAGTGTTAAGAAGCTTCTAGTGCAGCCACTTGGCAATATGGGCTCTGCCTGGATCACATAAGTTGCTAGAACTTAGCCATTTGGACAGTTGGTGGTAGTGGGAATGATAGGTTGGAACGCGTCCATTTGGTCTAAGGGAAGGCTTCTGAAAGGTCCTGTCTTGGTGAAACCAAGTCTGGTGGGGAAAGTGCACAACCTCTGCAGATGGAAAAATCTAAGTACTTAGCCAAGTCCATGGCAATGGACAACTTGAGCATCAAGGCATGGAAGCTATCAAGAATCTCCTCATCCCAATTTCTAAGTAAAAATTTGTGGGTGAACAAGGGTGAAGGACCTCAATGTCTATTGGTGGTTCCTTGGGAAAAGTTTTTGACAAAGAAAAACTTAGTGATTTCAACTAATAGGAAAAACCTATTTTGAGCAAAGCAAGCCAAGCTACACTTAGCCAAATTTGCATATAGTATCTAGTCCACTTAAAATTAACTAAGGTATCACTTGCCAATACTATTCCAAAGTATTGACCCACTGTGGCTGTAACTTGTGATGTTGCAGGTTACTCTGATGAGGATTAGGTGTCATGAGTCTACACTCAACATGTTTTCCTGTGGCACATGAAGATGAAGACTTATATTTATTTACTTATTCAAACTCTTGTATTAGGCCTGTGGCCTTGAGTTGTAAAGACTATGTTTATCTCTGGAATGGATGTAATAAATGACCTTTGTATCCGTGTACTTCATCTTAAACTATGGATGCTAGCAATGATCCAGGGACTAGCATTGCAATCACAGGGATCCTTTTCCTTTATAAAGGAGGGATCTTACATATTGAAATTCTTAATCCAAGCCCGCTGGATTCAAATCATTTGGATCTATAGATCAACCTTGGTAAAAATAACAAGTCAGAAGCTTTTCTGCATTCAAACATTTGTCAAATTTCAACCATAATAGCTTTTGAGTTGATTCCAACTCTCAAAAATCACATTTGATCATACCTTTCAGAATATATAAAAACATATGGGTTTACTTACAGAAATAATGTTCAAGTAATAAAAGAATGCCACATAGGCATTTCTAGTCACTTTAATTATTTAAAATAAAAATGTTAAACCTTATTAAATTGTGACACCACTTTAAATCACATTCCCATGTACTGAATTATGTGGTGATGACATGTGTCAACATGATCCCATGTTTGGTTTGGAGAATATTAAATCTTAAGTAGTTTTTCAATGAGTAGAAATTACTTTTCTAAAATAAATAAATAAGATAAATGCTTTATTCTTGTGATATTAGTGATGATGCTAGATCATATATAGAACCCCTTTGTGTGATGATTGAAAGTAGTTAAGTATTTTTTGGTGATTTTGTACCTCATATTTATTCATAGACGCTAGTACCGACCAAGGATACGAGGAGGAAGGAGGATACTACGAAGAAGAAGTTGAGGAGAACTTCAACCACTGCTCTGCACAAGGCAAGCCTAATATTACTAGTTGATTGAGCAAGCTAACACTTGCAATATACTCTACTTTAGCAAGCCTTACTAATCAAGTTGACCTATGCAAGCTAATACTTGCTTGTTACCATGCCAACTATATGCCTTAAGCATATGTGATCATACTCACTTGATAACCCAATCCTAGTTTTACTTGCAAGCTTTCTAATTTATTTCTTTATCAAAGCTATTACTTAGAGTCTACTTAAGTGACTTGTAGATTCTAGAAAGATAATTGAAGGTTGCATAAAGAGCATTAAATTTGGCCTAAGCTAGATAATCTTGATGTCATCCTAAGGCATGAGATTGTACTTAGTTAAACTCCACTAGTTTACCACCCCTCATTAGTACTCACTGCCATTTGTAGATGCTAGTGCTAAGCATAGAACTTGACCAACTTTAGATGGGAATACTTGGTGAAAATGGTTATGAAAACCTTAGAATGATGAGTCATTCTACTGAGATGTTTTGACATGTGTTTCCGAACACCAGATGATTTTGATGATGAAAATGTTGAGGCATGAGACTTAGCCCTTTATAAAACTGATGGTTGTCTAGATGCGACACCATTCCAATTTTACCGTACAACCACAATACCAGAAAATTGGGTAGGGGTTGACTGGAAACTTATATACCTTAGTATGGGTTCCCTCACGGCCAAGGTCTGAGCTGAGGCTACCTTGTGAAGATTGTCCACCTGTGCAGTACCCAAGATGACAGTTGGTCATGGTTGGGAGGCCAAAGTTATAGGAGAGGTGCCTATACTAGGGCGTGTAATTGAAAGGTTAGGATTGATTATCCGCATACTGAGTATGGTGAATTCAGGATTTGTTCCTAATGGATGTATCGAATGTTGTGGTGAAAGTGCACAATCTCTGCAGAGTGTCAAACTATTCGAATAGTCGCGTCCGCGATTATGGACAGTTGGAGTGGCCATACTGTTCCCCCGTTAGATGTTTTCAAAATGACTTGTGAAATGAATTGAGAATTTGACTTGACCACAACAGAGTTGTGGTATGAAATTCAAGTTCCCACTTAGGTGTTATAAAACTTCAACTAGCTTTTCTTGCTTCTGAACTTAGTAGAGGTAAATCTGGCCTTTTTTGGAAAACAACCCTAGAGCTTAGTGTCCTACTACAAAAACCCCCCTTCACTTGTTAGTATTAGTTTGCGAGTACTTAAAGAGTACTCATGGCTTTGTCCCTGGCTATTCCCGTGGCCAGACTATGTAGAAGAGTACCAGGACGAAGGACACCAGGAAGGTTACGACAACTAGGATCATCTCCCATCGTCAGCATTGCCTGTGACCCCGAAGATGGAGCTTCGCCTACGCTACCGTTATTATTACGTTATCCCGCTGCTTGAGTTGTATTAAGAACTGAATCATGAGATCCTTATTTGTGTAAGACCTTATGTATGGTTTGTAATGGATGATGTACTGTGGTATCCAATTCTGTTATGTCTCGGAAAAATGGTAATCCTAGGATTGCGATGTATGGCATAACAGGCATCTGGGATTAAAAATCCGGGTGTTGACACAGACCACCCTTGCCAGGTACCTCGCCCAGGTCATGCTTCCCTGGTGCTCGAGGCGCAGATCGGAGAGTTTGACATGAGCCGCGTCTTCATGGACGGCGGCAGTGGCATCAATCTGATGTTCGGCAGTACCTTAGCAACAATGCGGATCCCACTGTGCAGCCTGGAACAATCCGACACAATGTTCCACGGCATCGTCCCAGGGAAGGGCATTTTCCCCCTGGGAAAAATATGGCTCGACGTCATCTTAGGCAAACCCGACAACTTTCGATGCGAGCGACTCGAGTTCGAAGTGGTGGACTAGCCATCACAATACCACGCCATCCTCGGGCGTGTAGCATTCGCAAGATTCCTGGCAGTACCACATTATGCGTACCTGCTACTCAAGATGCCAGGACCCAAGGGAGTCATCACGGTCCACGGGAGCTTCACCCGATCGGACCACTGCGACAGGGACTTCCACAGAATCTCCCATTCATTTGGCATGCAGGAGGAGCTCGTAAAGCTCCGTGAGGTGACAGACAACGGGGCACCCCCAGTCGCACGACAGAGCGCACCAGATATGTCCTTCGACTCCACCGTCAACACAAAGAAGGTGCAGGTCCACCCGACGGATGCCTCCAAGATGGCGCTGATCGCCAACGATCTCAGCTCCATATAGGAAAGCGCGCTCGTCTGGTGTCCTGCGGACAAGCCAGGAGTTCCCAGGGAATTCGCCGAGCACGCACTCAACGTCTTTCCAGACGCCGAGCCCGTCAAGCAGTCCATCTGACAACTGTCCGAACCACGGGCCGAAGCAATCAGAGTCGAAGTCAACAGACTACTCGACGCAAACTTCATTAGGGAGATCAAGGAGAGCGAGTGGCTCGCCAACACCGTAATGGTCCCCAAAAAGGACACGGACATCCTGCGGATGTGCGTGGACTTCACATCGCGGAACAAGCACTGCCCGAAGGATCATTTTTGTCTCCCTCGGATCGACCAGATCGTCGATTCGACGGCAGGATGCGAGAAGCTCTCCTTCCTCGACGCCTACTCAGGCTACAACCAGATTCGACTAAAGGTCGAGGATCAGGAGAAAACAGCGTTCATCACGCCGTTCGGAGTGTTCTGCTACAACACAATGCCCTTCGGGCTGAAGAACGCGGGTGCCACGTACCAACGGTGCATGCAGGCATGCTTGGAGGACCAGATCGGCCGCAATATACAAGTCTATGTCGACGACATAGTCATCAAAACAAGGGAGGCGAGAACACTCATCGACGATCTCCGCGAGACGTTCGATAATCTCGACCGCTATAGGATCAAGCTCAACCCTGAAAAGTGCGCCTTCGGCGTCCCATCTGGCCAGCTGCTCAGCTACTTCATCTCCCAGCGAGGGATTGAGGCGAACCCGAAGAAAATTCGGGCCATAATGGCCATGGAAAAACCAAAGAACCTCAAGGGCGTTCAGCAGCTTGCCGGGCGAATCGCGGCATTGAGCAGGTTCATCATCCGCATGGGCAAAAAAGCTCTGCCGTTCTACCAGATGCTACGCAAAGCAGACAAATTCGAGTGGACACCTGAGGCGGACGATGCATTCGAAGATCTAAAGCGGCTTCTCTCTAACTCGTCGGTCCTGGTCACGCCAAAGGAACGCGAGCCTCTACTGCTATACATAGCAGCCACACACCAGGTGGTCAGCATCGTACTGGTGGTCGAGCGACCCGAAGAGGGCAAGACCCATGGGGTCCAACGGCCAATCTACTACCTCAGCAAGGTATTGACGCCGACAAAGCAGAGGTACCCTCACTAAAAGAAACTCGCCTACGGCGTGTTCATGATGGCTCGTCGGCTGAGCCACTACTTCCAGGAGCATCAGGTGATGGTCGTCAACGAAGCACCCCTGAATAACATCCTGAACAATCCGGAGGCCATAGGACACATGGCCCTGTGGGGCATCGAGCTGTCACCTCTAGACATCGTCTATGAGAAGCGCCACACGATCAAGTCTCAGGTCCTCCCGGACTTTCTCGTACATTGGATGGAGCTACAACTGCCAGACACCCCAGACATGACGCAGTCATGGACAATGCACTTCGACGGCTCCAAGCGTGAGGCCGGAGCAGGAGCCAGGGTCATACTGACCTCCCCGCAGGGCGACAAGATGAAGTATGTCCTCCGGATGAAGTTTCGAGCCTCCAACAACGAAGCCGAATACGAGGCCCTCATCCACGGAATGAGGATGGCCAAGATCTGCGGCGCAACATGCCTCATCATCTACGGTGACTCCAACCTCGTCGTCCAGCAGACGATGAACGAGTGCGACACGCACGCTGCCAACATGATCGCGTACAACGCACTCTACAACGCACTCGAAGGAGGCTTCGACGGCTGCGAGCTTCGGCACATTGGGAGAGAAAGCAACGAAGAGGCCGATAGACTCGCCAACATCGGCTCCACCTGCGCACGGGTGCCATCAGGCGTGTTCCTCGAACAGATCTGCGTGCCATCCATCAAATGGAAATTCCCAAAGGGATCACCCGAAGAAGCGGAACACTCGGGGGCTGCGCTACCCGAAGGACAGGAAGGACCCTAAAAGCTCGACACAGAGGTCGCTGTGGTCAACCTGATGCAGGTCACGACAGATGCCCGGCGCATATCTCGCCTGTCCAAGTCCTTTACCATCATCAATGGCGAGCTGTACAAGCGCAGCATTTCGGGTGTAATCCAAAGGTGCGTTACCACCGGTGACGGCAAAACCATACTCCAAGACATCCACGAGGGCATCTACGGCCATCATTCAGGCAGCCGCACCCTTATCGCCAAAGCTCTACGAGCTAGATTCTACTGGCGAACGACCATGAACGATGCCAAGGACATCGTCCGAAGAAGCAACAGGTGCCAAAGGTTTGCCGACAAACCACACGCACCCAGATCAGAGCTTAGGCCCATACCTTTGTCCTGGCCCTTCGCCCAATGGGGCCTCGACATGATCGGCAAACTGCCAAGGTCTTCGAAAGGAGGACATGTCTACCTCCTGTTCGCAGTCGACAAATTCACCAAGTGGATTGAGGCCATGTCGGTCACTAACCAGAAGGGCAAAACTGTCATCAAGTTCTTTGAATCCATTGTCTACAGGTTCGGCGTGCCGCATAGCATCATCACCGACAATGGGTCAAACTTCATCTCCAAAGAATTCCAGGACTTCTGTGAATTCCTCGGAATCAACATCACATACGCCTCAATGGCGCACCCGCAAATGAATGGGCAGGTCGAGAAGGCCAACGGCCTCGTCGGCGCTAGCATCAAGAAGCGCCTAATGAGACCACTCGAGCGGCTCGCCGGAGCTTGGACAAAAGAGCTGCCCTCCGTCCTGTGGAGCCTGCGTACAACGCCAAACAACTCAACTGGCTACACGCCGTTCTTCATGGTGCACGGAGCCGAAGCCGTGCTACCAGCAGAGGTACGCCACAAGGCCCCACGGGTCATCGCTTACAGCGAAGCCGAATCGACGGCTGCACTCGAAGACGCCGTCGACACACTCGACGAGGCGCGCTACATAGCAGCAGCTCGATCAGTGGTGTACCAACAGAGTCTCCGCAACTACCACAGCCGACGGCTGCGCCCAAGATCCTTCGTCGAAGGAGACCTAGTCTTGCGACTCAAGCAAGAGCGACCGAAGAAATTCGAGTCACCATGGGAAGGACCCTACATCATCACTGAAGTCATCCCAGGTGGCGCCTATCGCCTCAAGCACGTGGAGTCTGTAGTCGCATACTCCAACCCATGGAACGTCGCACAGCTGCGACGCTTCTACCCCTATCTACCCCCTCTTTTACTTTCAATAAGGCTATTCAGCCAAGGCTACTCAGCCGAACAATGTACATCTTCCTTATGATATGATTAAAGCTATGTGTCTCACCCCAAACTTTTTCGTTCATCATCTGCATTTTACTCCATATTACAACACGCTCGGGGGCTCCCCTACCTCACGACTTCATCGACTGAGAATAGCACGTGCATCCTGAGTAGCTGACCACGTCAGGCTAACAAAAAGGACACGTAAACAAACAGAGCACCACGTGCTACACAACAATAAACCCTTACAAAAATAAAGGGCACAACACGCCCAGTTGAATATATACAAATTTTACATCTACCTTTTTTACAGGTTCTACCTATTCTGCACAATAACCTGCGTACGCTTCTCAAATAGGTCTACAATATGTTCGGCATACTGCCTTACAGCCGCATAATGTGGACGCATATCCCACTCACCAGCATCTAGACGAAGAGGCGGCCCATCCGCTACAGCAGAAAGATCTACATCGGGACGATGCAACCGCACAAGGGAAAGTGCGGCCTTCACCCCTGCAACAAGATGATGTCGCACCAGTTCCTTGACATGGTGGATGTTCCGAAACTTCGCCAGCAGGCCAGAGAGAGTCGACGGCGCCCCATCCAATGGAAACATCACATGCAGAATTGACGCCAACGAAGACTGCACCTGACGAAGCACCCGCGATACCTGGTGGACACGATCCTGCATTGTCGCAAGGACCATGGCACGATCACGGTCCATCCAGAAGAACCCGTCGGCCTCCATGTCCTGTTGGGTCAAGCAGTTAATCCGAACAACAACACGCTCCTTTTCCTCCTTCGGAGAAAGGTTAGCACCTGCAATACTTGCAAAAGTAAGATGCAAGGCCAATAGGCGCATCCAAAACAATGAGCAGCAGCTCGAAAAACTCACATTCAAGCTGTTCGGCCAGACGAGCAACTCCCCCGTCAAATATTCCTCTCGGGCAGCGCCTCGCTCCGCCTTCGACTTCCAAACATCAGCATGGCTACGCACTCCAAGCAATTCCCTCTCAAGACTACGAATGCGGTCTCGAAGAAACACAAGCTGCGACGCACCATCCAAGGATGGCCGCAGCTGTGGTGCAGACGAAGTGTCAACAGGATAATCACCCGAAGGATCCTAGAGTAAAAGAAGACAAAGATATGAACAAGTGAACACAGAACTCGGAAATTCATTATGTACAGCAAAAAGCCACTACGTGGTGCAGGGATTTTTCATAAACATATTTATAAAAGCTGAAAACAAAAGCTATCCTACGACTACAAGATCTAAGAGGCTACATCCTGAGTAGCATTGGATCCGGACTGTCTCCCCTTGGCCTCTCCATGCTGCTTCAACGCGTACTCAGCCAGCAAGTCAATCAACTTCGGCCCATAACGCTTACATCAAGCAGCATAGATGGCAAAGGCTACCTCGGATCCGTCAGCATCAGTTGGCATCCGGGAGGTGACTTGATGAAGATCCAGCTCCGCTCCAGAAGCCAGGGCCATCGCCAGCCCGACGGACGCACCAATGCCTTTATGCTTGCGCTTGTACACCGCAGGTGCTTCGGCTGACAATGCCTCCACCAAGGCATCGACATCTTCAAGGGCGACGCCCTTGGGGACGAGCTCCTTATAGAAGCACCCGAGAACCTCCTTGGCCTTGGCAAGCGAGCCGACCACGGTACTGCAATGGTCTTCGACCGCCGCAGCAGCATCATCCAGAGCACTCCCGTGCTCCAGAGCACCTCGATCAAACTCGATGCCCGCGGCATCTAAAGAAACAAAGGAAGCAGCATAAATAAAAGCACTACAAGGAAAGGCAAGGAAGCCGAAAAGAGAAGACGGAGAAACCCACCCAAAACAGCCTTGGCAGCCGCTATCAGCTTGTCGGCTACCTCTCTCTCGCGTGAGGCTGTGGCGGTGGCGAGCTGCTCCTCGTGGTCCATAGCATCCTGCTGCAGGCGCTCCTTGGCCTCGGCCGCGTTGGCTAGCTCCAGCTCGAGGCGCTCCTTCTCACCAACGGCGACCTCGGATTTCTTATCCGCTTGCCCAAGGCTCTTTTTGAGAGCATCAAGCTCACGGAGAGAGGTATTGTGGTCCTCTGCAGTCAGCAACACACCTATCAGATCGAAGGACAAAAATACAAGAAGAAGCAAAAAGACCAAGTCGTAAACATACCTTGAAGCTATTTGAAGCTGGCCTCCAATGCCAGGTGCTGCTGCACCAGCTGGTTGGCGCCTTGCACAAAAGGCTGCAAAAAGAACTACTGGTCAAAAGAATGGCTCGGGGGCTACGCCCAAAAGAACGCGCAAAAACAAGGTACACATACGAAAAACGCTCGGGGGCTCCCCCCAAGACTCGAAGGAAAAACGAACAACAAAATACCCTACAGATGCTCGGGGGCTCCCCCCGAGGCGCGAAGAATCAATGATCAACAGATCATTCAAAAAGTCTCGGGGGCTCCCCCTACGGCAGAAAACAGAATTACTTACATGGATAGACGGCGACTTCGAAGGTTCGCCTGCAGTCTTCTGAGGGACCACCACCAAATCCTCCTGCGGAGAAGACCTCGGAGCAGCGCCCTCAGAGGTGGCCACCGTCTGAGGAGGAGGAGAAGGAATCTTCGACTCCCCCACCATCTCCCGAGCACCATCGCTGGGGGAGTTGTCAGAAGAGTGACTGCAAAAGAAAACGTCAGCCAAGAACAAACAAGCGAAAACAAAAGACAAAAAAAGGAACTGAGGAAACTTACGAATCAAGATCGCTCAAGTCAAAGACAGGAGGGGTTTTCTTGCCCTTCTTCTCTTCCTTCTTCCGCTTCGCCGGCGGGTGCGGTGCCACAGCCCGCACGGGAACGACAGGAGTTGGAGAAGAAGAGGCCCCATGCCCATCACTGTGACGCTCAAGGCACAGCGGGTTCCTAGGCGTCGGCGGAGTCGAGGCATCTGACGATTCGCTGGAGCTCCTCGTCATCTTGCGAGTGTGATCCTCGCTCGACTCGTTGGCCTCTTCAGCCAGAGATCGCGCCGACGGCAGCTCGGACAAGGAATCCACCACCTCATTGTTCGGAGCATCCGAGAATACTTCGGGCAATGGAGGCGACATGCCTGGCACCTTGAATTCCTGCGCAAAACATAGCAAAAGTTTCAGCACAAAAGGTGGAAAGACAAACACAGTCGAAAAATAGCGCTACGCGCACATCCCAGTTCTACACCTGCGGAACCGGACGGGAAGCGGAGAACGGAGAAGTCAGCGACTTCCCCGGAAAATCCTCTCCAGCCTTGTACTTTAGCAGCGGACGAAGGATCCCGTCGAGATCCCCCTTGGAGAATTCCTCAGCCAAAACCCTAGTCGGATCACGGCGACCCGAATAAAGGAACATCGGGCGCGCCCTAGCCTGGATTGGCTGCACCGATGTTTGAGAAAAGTGCGAATGATATCCACACCGTTCACCTCCTTATCCGGAAACAGTTGGAGATCATCCACCCGATGATAGAGCCCCTCTATCTCCGCCACCTCGCCATCCAAGATCTGGTTCTTCCAGGACCTCTTCGGCTCGATCTTTTGGGAGGGGTTGAAAGGAGCAAGACCAAAATCCTGCCCAGCCACCGTGGAGTCACGGATGTAAAACCATCGCCTCCGCCAGTACTGGATAGATTCGGACATAGAAAAGGAGAAGAAAAGAAGATTGGATCAAAGGGAAATGATGCAACCCCCCAATGGGATAAACACCATCAGAACCAGATTTCCTCTTCACGGAATAGAGTTTTCGGAAGAGGCCAAAGTGCGGCTCGATACCGAGCCAGCACTCGTAGAAAGTGACGAAACAAGCGATATGAAGAAGAGAGTTGGGAGAAAGATGATGCAGCTGGATGCCGTAAAGAAAAAGCAATCCACGAAGGAAATTGTGGACTGGGAAGGAAAAGCCCCGAAGAACAAAAGCGAGGAACATAACCCGAAACCCAGCGGGGGGACGGGGAATTACCTTGTTTCCAGGGAGTTTGACGGCCTCCCTATCCTGCGGGATCAAGCCCCGCTGACGGAGCTTGCGGAGATCACTCTCACGCGTCTCCGATCGCCGCTAGCCACCATCGGTGACACGGGCAGCGGCAGAGCTTTTCTTGCCACCAGCAGCGCTCGTACCAACTGCAGAGGAGGACTTCTTCGGTTTCCCCATCGCGGTGCAGCGGCGTAGGCGGAAAGCACGTAGGATCAAGGAAGGAAATGCTCGAGGAAATTCCAGCGCGCAACAAGAAAGCTCAGAGAAGATTGGAGCAGTGAAACAAGAATGGCTGTGGTGAAAACAAATTAACTTTTCCCCAGTGATTATAAGGACGAAGACGATGCACGATGACCGTCCATTAGGAAGACCTAGAGCCAACTGCAAAATCTGACCGTCCACGTGTCAGCACAGCAGCGAATCGTCGCTCACACGCCGTCCACTACACGTGGAAATCGAGGCGACGCCGTAATTATATCCACGCCACGCGTGACCGGTCAACTCAAGGTCAGAAGGTGGGACCCATGTTCGTCTAGTCTTGTCATCTCTGGCGCCGCAGACGCTTGAGATCACCGATCGTTAGCACTGACGTCATCAAAAGTTATGCTAGCAATGGTTACAATTCTTCGGCTATACAATTAAGAGTACTCACTCGAATCTACGATTCAACTAACTACTCGGGGGCTACTCCTATCAGGAGCGCTGGCCGCGCACCCTAAAAGTGAACAAAACACCACATCATTAAATTATTTCTTCGAGTCCTACGTCGAGTCTGCGACTCCACTACGGACTCGGGGGCTACTCCCATAGGGAGGATGGATTCAAGCATCCAAAAAATTTGTGTCCTACGGACCTGAAGCCGAACAACGGCTGGATTAAAGTCTCTGCTCGAGTCTACGACTCGAACAGACACTCGGGGGCTACTCCCATAGGGAGCGCTGGTCGCGCACCCTCTGAATTCTTCGACTGCGATCCTACGGATCAGCATGCAAAACTTTTTCGGCAACTCTTCCCTAATTAAACTCTGAGTGAGCAATGTCCTCCTTGGCTACCCGAAACACCTCTGTGGTGATAAACATTCGGATGTTGTGTCTGCGACACAAAGATAAGACCTACAGATATCGTCTGAGCCTAGTAACGCACATGACTGCGCTCTGCTAGTAAGAATCTGTGCCAACAGGCGCGATGAAAAATCCCGACGGACGCGTACATCATTTAATTTCACTAGAATTCCACTCTTGTAAGTCCTCCGCGGCCTGAGTCGAATTACGCCAGCATATGTTCCGGGTTCGAGTCGAGGGACTCAAACCTGAAGAAGATCGTGTTGTTTTGTCCTAAGACAGTTAACTGACCCTGATCCGTCGGGAGAGTCAGGCACACACACATCAACAATCCCTACGCATTCTCTTGAAAGACAGAGATAGTTGCACCCGAAGGATTGAAGAGTCCTCAGCCGAATCTACGATTCGACTGAACACTCGCGGGCTACTGACATGGTTATACCCCGCGGGTACACGACCTTAGCATACCTAGTCCAGCCCAAGAAAGGCCCACAGCAAATATACGTCGTCCCATGAAGATTTTCGGGTGGCCAAGGCCCATGATGCCTTCAGATCCTTGGAGAGCAAGACTAGAGTAGATAGGAAATTCAAAGGGGTAAACACTAAAACCTGTAACCGACTCGATCTGTGCCTGGGACCTGCCTAACTCTATATAAAGGTTAGGAAGGCACGGCGAGGAGGGCACCTCATACCTTCTCGTAGACACCTCCTCGCCAGATTGCATCTACGCACCCCTGTAACTTTCGGTTACGCCATAATCAAGAGAAGACAAGCAGGAGTAGGGTTTTCCCTCCAGGGGCCTGAACCTGGTAAACCTCGTGTCCCCGTGTTGCTTGTTTGCTAACTGTTCTGCGATCTCCAGCATCCCCATCTTCTCCAAAACCCAAGTCCATAACAATGGGCATTTACGAGATTAAACATCGTCACCAAGAACAACACAGCAATGCATGAAACAATAAAAACGAAGTGTCTAGAAAGACTTGAGATTTTATTGATGAAGAAGGGGATGCCTTGGGCATCCCCAATCTTTGATGCTTGTACCTCTTGAATATTTCTTGAGGTGACACGGGTGGCATCCCCAAGATTGATCTTTTGTCCATTCTTCATCTCATTACATCATTCTTTCTCTACACCTGCAAATTTTCCTTCATACAAAACTTCACACAATCTTCATTAGCAACATTAGTGTATTCAAAAGATAATACACCCTTGGGTTTAGTTTAAAAATAGAAAAACTTCCACTAAATACACAAGCTACTCTAGCAACTCCTTCAAAAAGCTCAATTTCCCAAAAATAACCCAAAAAGGAATCAATAAGAAGCAAATGCAAATAATGGCAGAAATCTGTCAAAACAGACCAGCAGGTAAAAACCGATTTTTTTAAAGACCTTATGTTGCTCGAATCAAAACATGTTGAACTAACCAAAGTTAGCTCACATACTGCAGGATTTATTCGTAACTTTTCAGCTAAATCCGAGTTACAGAGACTCCTCGCATTTTTTTTGGTGGAGGACAGAAATCTGTTTCGGGATAGCAACTCCCCAAATCTTACTTCCCTCTTATTAGAGGTCATTCTTGGCACAAAAAGCAAACAAAAAAAGGATAAGGAGAGGTCATTACTGAATTAATAACTTCCAAGACTCAAGGAAACTCTTGGGTTATCTCCCAACAAGTACTTTTCTTTAATGCCTTTAAGTTAGGCTTGATATTTTGAGAAGATGCTCTCATAAGAAATATAAATTGAAGTAAAAGAGAGCATCAAGAAGAAAATTAAAAAGACACACTTAAGTCTAACCCACTTCCTATTCATAATAATCTTGTAAAGAAACAAGTCATGAAAGCACAAAGCAACAAGCATAGGAAAGTAAAACAAGTGCAACTTCAAAAATTTCAACATAAAGAGGGGAAACTTAATATTGTTGAGATACATAAAACCATTTTTCCCTCTCTCATAATAACTTTCAGTATCAACATGAACAAAATTAACAACATAATTATCACATAAAACATTCTTATCATGAGTCACATGCATAAAATGATCATTACTCTCCACATAACCATAGTTCTTATTGTAGGGTTCGCAGCATAGAAAACAAAAAATTTCCTACGATGGGAACAACTATGTACCAAGATCTATCTACTAGATACAAACAACGGGCGGATGTACATCCGTAGAGAACATACCCTTGAAGACCGACAAAGCTTAACGAGTCCAAACTCGTGGTTGATGTAGACGATCTCTTGCCGATCTCAAGATCGAGAGGAAGTCCTAGCGCCGCAAAACAGCAGCGCATCCGTGCTCGCACACACGTTCGAGGCACCGAGCAACCTCCGCCTCCTCGCTCCAGCGATGCAGTGGAAACACAACTCTTTCTTGCCAAATAGCCACCGGGAACATGTATCTCGCTAGTCCGAGACCATGGGGGATAAATTCTAGAGGGGGAGAGAGATCCTTCACGAGGAGGTGTGAGTGAGAAGTGAGAGGAGGGGCTCCTTATATACGGGAGGGGGGCAGCCCAAGGGGGCATGGCCGCCGGCCATGGAGGGTGCCCCCACCTCTCCCTCATTCATGTGGGTGGACACTCCACTCACAAAATGGCCCTTCAATTTTCTCCACTAAAAAACCCACTCAAATCCCCTTTAAATTTCCACCAAATTTAATGCAAACTCTCATTAAATAAAACTCTTTTATTTTATTCAGAATTTTGTCAATTACTTTAATGAAAAAATTCACAAATAACCCCTTCCTAGTATTTCATTTCACATGCAGAAACACTTTCTGCAATTTCACCCGAAAACCCGTTTCGGTATCTAGTGAAATAAATTCCTGCGCTTGTTATTCTTTTCGGCATGAAACTTTTGCTCCAAATGGATGTCGGTGTCTCTTAAGTGTGTCACCCTACGGTTCGCGAATAATGCGGACATGATCGAGACCCTTCTCGGATCAATAATCAGAAGCGGGATCTGGAGACCCATACTGACTCCCACACATTCAACGATGACTTTCTTGTGATCGTCAGAACCTTTTACGCTAGTATCTTAATCCCTTTGTTTCGCGATATATTACATGTCCGAGATTCGATCATAGGTATCTCCATACCTAGTTTGATCTCGTTACTGACATGCACTCTTTTCTTGTTCCCGTGATATAACATTCTAGTGATCAAATCACTTGCTTGCAAGCTAATCAATGTGATATCACCGAGAGGGCCCAGAGCATATCTATCCGTCATCGGAATGAAAAAATTCCACTCTCGATCCATGGGCCTCAACATAACACTTTAGTAGTTCTGAACCCATCTTTATAATCACCATGTTATGGTGTGACGTTTGATGTTATCAAGAAACTCTTCCGGTGTTAGTGATTGACATGATCTCATGGTCTAAGGATTAGGATCACTTCGTAAGTTGTTATAGCAATATAAACTCAATGACTTTGATCGTAATGCTATACTTCAGATGAATGTTCATCACACCATTACACTAATGTTGTGATCCCGTTATTAACAACATCCAATGTCCATGATCAGGAAACCTTGATCATCATGTTAATCAATGAGCTAGTTTATGAGAGAGGCGTAACTAGGAACTTCCTTTTTGTTTATTAAACACACATGTATTAATGTTTCCGTATTAATACAATTATAGCATGTAAAATAAACATTTATCATAAATAAGGAATACGATAATAACCACTTTATTATTGCCTCTCGGGCATATTCCCTTCACTTATTAATTATAGTGGGAGCAAATTCAACAAAATAGCTACCATTGTTATTCTCATCACCATAATCATCAAATATAGGAGGCATATTGTAATCATAATTAACTTTCTCCTCAATAGTAGGTGGCCAGAAAATATCATATTCATCATTGTAATCATCATATATTGGAGGTAAACTATCATCAAAGAAAATTTTCTCCTCTATGCTTGGGGGTCTAAAAATATCATGCTCATCAAAACTAGCCTCCCCAAGCTTAGATGTTTCCATAGCATTAGAAGTAATGGTGTTCAAATGCAAATAAAGTTCCATGGGTTTTTTAATTTTCTCTTGAAACACTTCATGTCCTAATTCAAGATAAACACTATAAAGCTCTCTAATTTTTTTGTTGTTTTCCATAAAGCCTAACTAGTGAAAACAAGAAACAAAAAAACAAAATTGCAGAATCTAAAGGAAATAACTTCGAGCACTCACACCGGAGGATGTGAGTACCTTTTACCTTACCTCCCCGGCAACGGCGCCAGAAAATAGCTTTCTGTCTTACTGTTGCCGTGGGGTAAAGGGTGTGAGTGCTTTTTACCTTTCCTCCCCGGCAACGGCGCTAGAAAATAGCTTGATGTCTATGCACTTCTATTCTTGTAGACAGTTGTTGGGCCGCCAAGTGCGGAAGAAAACATGCAACTGGCACTTTGGCAACTTGTTAATAGGTTAGTTCCAGAAAAGATATAAAAACACCTCAAAGTGTAGACAAAGCAAAGCAAAGTAGATACTAAACAAGCATGGAGCATAAAAAATTATAGATACGTTTCCGATGTATTAGAAACTTTTCTGATGTTGATTACTTTTGTAGTTGATGCTTGTGAGTGGAACCATTGAATTATTGTTTATGTTTAGATTGTTATCCATCATTATATCATCTCTGATCTTGATCCATGTGATGTCTCGTGAGTAGTTCGTTTAGTTCTTGAGGACATGGGAGAAGTCATGTTGTTAGTAGTGGAATTGTGTTGAGGTATTATTCAATGGTTTAGTATTTAAGTTGTGGTGCTATTCTTCTAGTGGTGTCATGTGAATGTTGACTACATGATACTTCACCATTTATGGGCCTAGGGGAATGCATTGTGTATTTGGCTACTAATTGTGGGGTTGCCGGAGTGACAGAAACCTGAACCCCCATTAGGAAACCTTTGCACAAGGGAGTGTAGGATCTTAGAGTTTAAGGCTAGGGTTAGGTTTTTATCTCAATTACTTTCTTGTAGTTGCGGATGCTTGCAAGGGTTTAATCACAAGTATGTATTAGTCCTAGTAAGGTCGGTACATTAGCACAGGTTCACCCATAGAACACTTATCAAACCAAAGAAGATTAATCAACTATATGAAACGAAAGAACTTGACAGTATTCCCATGTGTCCTCGAGAACGTTTGGTCTTTATAAGTATTACAATTGGCTTGTCCTTTGATAAGAAGGGATTGGGCCACTTGCTGTAATTATTTGTTGTCTTTATTTACTTGCACTTTATTTCTTTGCTTTATCAAAAAAAAAAATTTGTTTGCTAAGTATTTACTGAGATTTCCTTCTCTAACCCACTAGTCAACACCTTCTGGTCCTCGTTGGGATAAACACTCCTATTTATCGAAAGTACTAAGATACACCCCCTATACTTGGGGGTCATCAGGGCCCTGAGTATATCTCTCTTTCATCTGGATTGAAAAATCCCACGCTTGATCCACGAGCCTCAACTAACACTTTCCAAGTACCTGCCGACACCTTTATAATCACCCTGTTATGATGTGACATTTGATGGAATCAAAGTACCTTTCCGTTGAAAGTGATTCACATGATCTCATGGTATAAGGACATTGAGTTACTACGAACGTGGTAGCAATATAAACTTGAGGACATGATCGTATTGCTACATCTACTTCGGATCACTGTTCATCATATCATTTTCCAATGATATGACCCTATTATTAACAACATCCAATGTTCATGATCAGGAAACCTTTGATCATCTATTAATCAACAAACTAGTATAAAGAGAGGCATTACTAGAAACCTTTTATGTTTATAAATCACACATGTATTAATGTTTCCTATTAATACAATTATAGCATGAAAAATAAACATCTATTATAAACCTGAAATAGCATAATAACCACTTTATTATTGCCTCTCGGGCATTTTCCTTTCAATTATATGGCATGTCCTCTTCAGGTGAATTTCTTGAGGTACTTATACATGTCGATGGTGTTAGAGTTTATCTTAGTCATGCCAGGTCTTCATGTTGTCTTGCACGTCACATTGATCTTCGATCCCTATTGTATGTGCGTCTAGTCTTCGAGATCTCCAAAGAGTCGTCTTGCAGACCCACGGTTCAGTTTGGTTGAGAGCTTCTAGATGCAGGCCTTCAGGTTTTTTATCATAGAGATAGGAATGGGTAGGAACCGTGGATTAAGTCCCATGTGTGGTACATGCCTAAATCCACCCATCACCAACAAGCCCCCGATCAGTACCTTTAATAATATGGCCTTCCTTCCAACAGAGTTGCTTCATCTTGTGTTTAACCTCCAACTGGTGAGCTCGATGACTTCATCTTGGACTTGAGGTGCGAGGTCTTAGTGAAAGCTCGAGGTATTGAGATAAGGTATGTTGCATGTGCTGACATCTCGATCACACAGACCTTTCCATGCGCTCATCTTCAGAGAAGGTATGATGAGCCCTCCCATGTCAGATGTCCCAGTGTAATGGGCTTATGACGAGGTACTACAAAAAGGATAATAGAAAAAGGGAAGAACAATCCTTCTGTAGAGGTGTTCATACCTTGGTGACCAGAGGAGGTATGGGGATGTTGTCGGATTGTCGACAAGTACGCCATAGGGGGTCCTGACAGTGTTGAGAAGATGGTATGTGAGACGTCAGATGTTCCGGGAACGGTGAGCACAAGTTTACCCAGGTTCAGATCCGACTGCGGTGATCGGATCCTACTCCTTCTAGCAACCCAGTAATATATCGGCGAGAGCCGGATGTTACAGCAGATTACAAGAGAGGTTCGCTTGTGCGAGTTGTGATTGTGGTTGTTTCCCTAAAGGCTCCCATAGGGCTGGTTTATATAGTCAACAGGACCTAGGGTTACAGGAGAGACCTATCCGGCTACGTTATAGAGTCGGTAACTAGATACATCTTGAACTACAAGTAATACTATAGGCCTAAGTCAGTAACTCTTCTAGGCCTTGTCGCAGCCGGAACTGGCTCCTCCTCTTTCTCTGACTGGGCTGTCCATGAAGCAAAGCTCTAACCCGTTGGTGCGCCACCCTGGTCAGTGAGTCATGTTGGTATACCCGGAAATTATATCCCCAACAGTAGCCCCCGGAAGTCTCCAAGATCCTAAGTCGGACAAATCATCTAGCTTGATGTTTCCTTCGTCTTGAGAATCTTGAAGGGTTCCCGAAAACTTCCTTCAACAATGTAGGATTCCGAGTCATCTGAGTCGGATATGTTCTGTTCTGACCTTAGTATTTTCCTTTGCTCAGTTTGAAACATGAGCCAGACTTTAAACATCGGCGTGCTGTCTGACAACTTTTCAGACCAAGTCCTATCACTAACAGGAGTCTCGTCAACATGACCGTTGGTGGGTCCGCTCCCTATGGAGTAGAGCACCATTTTAATGTCCACGCGAGAATCAAGGGGGCAGAGGAGTCGCGAGGAAGCCACCTCCCTCTCTCCTATATGCGTGGAATAAATCGCACGATTGAAGCACGAATCTTGGCGCAGAGGTAAATAAAAGAGAGAGGAAACCCTTCTCCCCTAGATTAATCTCTCCACTGTTTCACTTATTGCCTCCTCATACTCCTCGAGCCCTCCGCAACCATTATCATCTACACACCACGATAGAAAACCCCAATTGCCACCAGCCCTAGTGGCATGGAAGCGCCATCCAGCTCAAGCACGGCGGTGGCGGGACTCACGGCGGCTGACGATAGAAAACTACGGGGCCTTTGGGTTCCCAGCGCCATGGACAATGCAGATCTCCAAGTTATGGAGGATGAAGGCTACATCTTCGCTGGTGCATGGTGAAGTGGCACTGGAGAGGTCGTCCCCGCACCACGCGAAGGCGAACGTGTCCTTTTTGGTACGCACGTCGACCGTGGCCTTAGCCTGCCACCATCGGATTTCTTCACCGAAGTTCTTCAGTACTAGGGTGTGCAGCTACATAATCTCCCTCCCAACTCTCTGCTATAACTTAGTACTCATGCAGCTTTGAGCGAGGGGTTTCTTGGCATTAGGACAAGTCTTACCCTTTTCCAGTACTACTATGGTACTCGGAAAAATTCCATCAGTGCTGGTGTTCTTTACACCACTTCACTCTTTGATTAGTCCTTAGGAGAAACCAATTTTATCCTAGGATTAACGTTAGTGAATTTGTAAAACGTTGGGCCAGAACTTTCCTCTATCACAAGGATATTCTAGCTCCTGAAAAGGCGAAAGGTCTTCCGGCCTTCGTCGACGGTGCCGCTCCCCACCAAGAGTCGTGGGATGCGAAAGCGCTGGAATAGTCTGAGAACTTGATCCTTGCCAAGAGGTGGATCGAGTTCTTGATGAAGAACAAGGGGCTCAGTGGATCCGATTTGATCCACTGCTGGCTGGATCGCCGGATTTAGCCACTACAGTTTCACGGAGACCACTTGATGCATACGGTCATCGGAAACCGAAAGGACAACCTTGGGGTCAGTCCGACTCGCATATCTGCAAACGACTACAAGACCCGAATGCAGTACCTGATCAAGGAGCGGGTGGATAAGAGAATCCCCGAAGTCTCCATGAAGATGTACACATCCAACCGTCCCCTGATCCCGGTAAATTTTTCTACTTGTTTTAAGCTTATTTGCTCTTTTCTGCCTCGTAATCCGACTTTTCTCTTACCGACGTTTATTTATACTTATCATCTCAAGGATCTTCCCGAGTCCGAGCATGCCCCCATTGAGGGTTATGACTCGGAGGTGACGGAGAACGACGAGGTGAAGGAAGTTCCTGCCTCCGCTTCTAAGAAGCGCAAGGCCAAGGAAGTTGTTGTCACTGCTGGCAGCCAAATGTTGCCAGTAGTTAAAAAGTAAGTACCTTGTCAATACTTGTACTACCTTTGATAAGTTTCTTTCTTTCTGAAGCACACCTGATATTTGGATTTAGGTGTTTCAGAGCAAAACATGTTTTGAAGAGCAAAGTGAAGCCAGAGAGCAAGCCGGGCAAGCCACTACGTCAGTAGAAGCTTGTCATCTCCCCAGAAATGCAACCTCCAACTCCAACCAGTGCCCCGTCATCAGCACCAGAGGTTTCTGCCTCTCCTGATGCCAGCTTTTCCGTCCCTGATGCCAGCAACACCTCGAAAGCCCTGGTTATTGTTGGTAGCTATGCAACTAACAAGGGTGAACCCGTCAAGGGTAATGATCCCATGGTAATGTCTACATGACAATTGGACAAAGTGGCTGGCTCTGCTGTCTCCGGCCTAAAGCGGAATAAGAAGGAGGAGATTCTCAAACTGGCTCAGTCCAGTCTCGAGAAACAAGTCCTCACTCTAGAGGCAGCGAGCCAGGAGACGGAGGACGTGAAGTTGGTCAGCCTCCTGGACAAAATTTTGTTCTAGGATGCGAAGATTGAGTCTGGTGAACTCCCAGCGATGGACGTTCCCTCCCTCTCCCTTGCCGAGAAAGTATTTCACAATACTAAAATCGGATTTGAGAAGCTGCACCTGGAACACATTGTAAGTTTCTGATTCTTATTTGTAGTGTTTTATTGTCTTATCCTCTATCCCCCAAGCATAAAGTCGGATAGTCATCATTGAATCCGAGTTGATGCTTATAGGATGCAAAATAACGATGTAGTGTAGCCCCCAAGGCTGGTGCTGTATTTTTACTTAGTTAAATTTGCAGCCCGAGTCTTAGTAGCTGTCTAACAGTATTCCATCTCTAAACTTACAGAAATTGCATCTTCCAACCAGGAATTGCTCAAGAATATATGCAATAAACGCAAGGAAATTAAGGCCTTGTGCCTTAAGAATTCAAAATTGAAAGTTGAGAAAGATGAAGCAGAAGGTAAACTTTTCCGACTCCATCTTTTTCACTTAGTTATTCTCATAGTCAAACTTGTTCTGTCCGACTAATATTTTTCCCTTTGCAGAATTGTTGTGCGATTCCAGCAAGATGGTGGAGCAATCCGAGAACTTCAAGGTCCTATATATGGAGAATGCTAGGCTCCGGGACAAACTTGAGAAACTTAAGACTGGATTGTATAAATCTGTAAATGTCATCCTGGAGTCAAGCAACATGGAGACCGAGAGGCTCGAGAAGCTGCTAGCCCTCCGAGATAAACAACTAGATGATCTCAAGAAGGACTTTGATAGCCAGAGGGATCTAGCCCAGGCCACAGAGAATGAAATGAATAGCCTCCGAGAGAAGCATGCTTAGTGGAACCATTCCGTGCAAGGTAATATTTCTGACTTTATATATTCGATTGAGTTTTAGACTTTCTTTTAGTCAGTTTTGATTTTTGGTTCTTTCCCATATCCTCTGAATCTTTCCGACTCTCCTACCTCCGAACCTCACCTCGAGCGCATAAAGCTCGACGGAGATATTCTTTTTGACTTCCGCCAGACTCTTGAAGAGGTTGGCGAGTCGGTTAGACTTTCCAACTTGAACGAAATGCCGGTGCACGAGGTGAGGGACAAGGCTAAGGAGATTCTACAACCTATGAAAGATTGGAAGATCTCCTACGCTCGGACTGCTTCCTAGACCGCCCTTACCATGGTGATGAGCCACCATAGCGATATGGAGATCTAGCACGTCACCAAGGGTATCGCCGATGAGGGTAACCTGCAGGACATCAAGGCTATCCAAGATTCCTACTCAGGTTATGCTTTCCGTGTGGCGGAGATGATAAATTATATGACTCCATTCTTTGAATCTGTCATTGTGCCTCCCTCGCCTCAAGAGCCGGAAGATAGCCTCGCTGAACCAACTTCCGAGTCCTAGGTCCAGGGCGACGACGATGTCGACTCCAGCGCTCCACGTTCTTCATCACCACCACCTGAGTCTGCATCATAAACATTTATAATGCATTATTCTAAACATTGGCATGTAATGATGGAAACAATATTTTGCTTTTGAGTATGTGCTGATCTTGTAAGAACTTAATGCTTTACTATCGTAGCACTTGTTTGTATATATTTTATGGGTGTGCTTTGAAAAATTATTTAAACACCATTTTTTATGTTTACACTTATCGTTTTATCTAGCTTTATGCCTCGTCCTTTTCATGAGTCGGTCAACCTTTAGCATGGAAAATTTGTCGAGTAACGGAGCTCAATTGCTAAACCAGTTTTTAACTCGAAAACAAAGTTGGCTTCCAGTACCAACAATTCATTACTCGGAAGATAGCCGATTCTGAGTAATTAGATAAAAAACCAAAGTATAGACAATAAATTGAATTACCCTAAGGTAACATTTTTTAGATATTCAAAAATTGTAACCAGAACAAACATGAGCATAAATTACTTTCAAGCATTCTGGGATTTTCGAAAATGACATGCTCATTCAGTAATAAGATGGTAAAAAACTTCTCAAAAATAATATATGAGGAAACCAATACTTTATTTCACTTTAAACATATACATATATGATGACAAGGAAATATAACTAAGAATAGAAGGGACGTAGTTGTGCAATATTCCATGGTAGGTCTATCTTATCCGGGTATGTACTACCGCTAGCTCTCTTTCTCTTACGAGTATCTGGTCTTTCCTTGACTGGTCTCATATTAATTAAAATATGATCCATTATGCAGAACTCTGCTGATCATAAAAGGTCCTTCCCAAATCGGTGAAAGTTTGTGCTTTCTTTTTTACACAAGTCGGAGAACCAAATCGCCCTTCCTGAAAGAACGGTTCTCCACTCTCTGACTATGATACTTGCGTAACTTCTGATGATAGGCTATAGATCTCTACTCAGCAACGACGGGAACTTCTTTGATTATATCGAGATCATCTTCTCAAGAAACTTATGCATCTTATTTAATATACGCTTTGACTCGAGGATACTGATGAATTAGATCGCTTGGAAAAACTGCTTCTACACCATATAGCAAGAATAAAGGAGTATATCTGGTTGATCTTTTAGGAATTATACGTAAGATCCATATCACAAACAGTAATTCTTCCGCCCAAGCCCCCGCGGCACGACGAATTGGTGCCTCGAGACGAGGCCAGAGTCCTTGTAAAAGAAGACCGTTAGTTCTTTCGACTTGTCCATTAGCTTGTGGATGCGCAACTGATGCAATATCAAGTCAGATCCCTTGTTCCTCGCAGAATTCGGCA
This sequence comes from Avena atlantica, assembly GCA_910589765.1. Classification (NCBI taxonomy): domain Eukaryota; kingdom Viridiplantae; phylum Streptophyta; class Magnoliopsida; order Poales; family Poaceae; genus Avena; species Avena atlantica. The sequence continues at coordinate 487,377,851 of OU342739.1, read as the reverse complement.
AGTTCCCCCATGGAAAAGTTTCTCCTGTTGTCAGTGATTATACTGTGCGGATATCCGAATCGGATGATTATGTCCTCGATGAACTTTCTGGCTATGGCTCCATCGCAACTTGTTACAGGTTTAGCCTCAATCCACTTTATAAATTTATCCACCATCACTAGTAGGTGAGTAAATCCACATTTTGCCATGCGAAACGGCCCTACCATATCAAGCCCCCGACCGCAAAAGGCTATGTAATAGGGATCGTTCGCAGCTGATCAGCCGGAACGTGTGCCTGACAGGCATACTTTTGGCATCCTTTGCATGTTTTGACCAGTTTATCTGCATCCACCTTAGCTATAAGCCAAAAGAATCCTTGTCTAAAAGCTTTTTCCACTAAAGATTTGGCTGCAGAGTGGTGACCACACTCACCTTCGTGGATTTCTCGTAAGATTTCCACTCCTTCTTCCGGAGAAATACACCGCTGAAACCCCCCAGAAACACTCCGCTTGTAGATCTCACCGTTTATTATTGTATAGGCTTTTGCTCGTCGGACGACCTAGCGGCTCAGGACTTCGTCTTCGGGTAATTTTCCGTCTATCAGGAAATCCAGATAGGGTTTTGTCCAGCTGGTAATTACAGCCAGAACTTCTATTAAAGGTGAGCCGGATTTCGTCGAAGAGTCCTCATCAACTCCAGTGATGGAGGGGACCCTTAAAAGCTCTAAAAAAGCGCCATCCGGCACTTGTTTCCACGCAGAGCCTATCCTTGATAGAGCATTTGCTTCCTCAATTTCTGCTCGAGGGATGTGTTAAACCTCAAAACCATCAAACAATTTAGATAATTCATCCACGACGGCTTTGTAGGCCGCCATGTGTTTGTTTGCATTTTCTGATGTTGGATACTTGTTGAGCAACTAAATATGAGTCTCCATAACACATGAGTCTTGTTACGCAAATGTTTGTGGCCATGCGTATTTCATGTAACAATGCTTCACATTCGGCAATATTATTGGTTGCCGTGAAGTGTATTTGTAACACATAGAATAGCTTGTCTCCTTGGGGTAACTTGAGCACCACGCCAGCCCCCGAGCCTCCTCGTTCTTTTGATCCGTCAAAATAAAGAGTCCAAAATTCCAAGTCTGGAGGACTTGTATTTTCTATTTTCTCCATCCAATCAACGAAGAAATCGGCCAGTATCTGGGACTTGATTGATGTACGCGGCTTGTACTCAATGTCGAAAGCTGCAAGCTCTATTCCCCACTTTGCGACGCGTCCTGTGGCGTCGCGATTGTTAATTATATCTCTAAGGGGAGCAGTGCTCACCATTGTGATCTTATGCTCTTGGAAGTAGTGTCGTAGCTTTCTGGATGCAAAGAACACTCCATAGGCTAGCTTTTGATGGTGTGGATACCGTTGTTTCGACTCTGTCAGAACCTCACTCAGGTAATTAGTTGGACGCTGCACCTTGTGCTCATGGCCTTCCTCTTCGCGCTCTACTATTGTTACCACACTTATGACTTTGTTAGTCGCCAATGTAAAGTAACATAGGCTCCTGAGGCTCTGGTGCTGCGAGAACTGGTGGGTTTAAAAGTAGGTCTTTCAAACTTTATAGGGCAACTTCGGCTTCCTGGGTCCAGACAATTTTGTCGGTTTTCTTCAAGAGCTTCTATAAAGGTGCAGCTCTTTCTCCGAGCCGGCTGACGAACCGACTCACTGCTGTGATGCAACCAGTGAGACACTGCACGTCCTTCAGGTGAGTCGGCCTGGCAATGTTTAGTATAGCCTTGATTTTGTCTCGGTTCACCTCTATGCCTCATTCGGACACGATGAAACCTAATAATTTTCTGGCTAGAATTACAAAGAAACACTTCTTCAGATTTAGCATCATGTTAAATTTTTGTAGGCTAGAAAATGTTTCCTCCAAGTCGGAAATTGAAGTTTATTTCTTTTTGGATATAACTGCTATGTCATCTACGTATACATGGACGTTGTGTCCGATTTGATCGTTAAGAAAACGATGCATAGTACGTTGATATGTTGCTCCTGCGTTCTTTAAGCCAAAAGGCATAGTTTTGTAGCAGAAGGTTCTAAAAGGAGTGATGAAAGACGTCTTTATTTGATCCGATTCTTTCATCGGTATTTGGTGATATCTGGAATATGCGTCGAGAAAACAGAGTAATTCCGACCCTGCCGTTGAGTCGATAACTTGATCGATTCTTGGCAAAGGGAACGGGTCTTTTGGATAGGCTTTGTTCAAAGGGTATAATCAACACACATCTTTAATTCAATAGTGTCCTTTTTAGGGACGAGTATAGGATTTGCCACCTAATCTGTATGGATGACCTCTGTTATGAATCAAGCTAATTCTTGTCGGCTAATTCCTTGGCTATTGCTTTGCGCTTTTCATCACCGAACTGTCATAAGGACTGTTTGATGGGTTTAGCGTTAGGGTACACATTAAGAGAGTGCTCGGCAAGTTCCCTATGTACTCTAGTAATGTCAGAAGGCTGCCATGCAAAGATATCACTATTAGCTTTAAGGAACTCGACGGGCACGCTTTCCTATGTGCGGTCTAAGCCTACCCCTATGTTCGTCGTCTGGGAGGGGTCATCTTCCTTCAACGGCGTTTTCTTCGTCTCTTCCAACACCTTGAACTGCATGCTTGGCTTTAGCACCTCGTTCTTTATAGCGGACATCTCAGACGGATCGATGGTCTTCTTGATCTCCTAGTACTCCTGGGTGTGTAGCATGGCTTCGGCAAAGGCAACAGATCCTTCGTCCCACTCTCGTGCTTTCCTCGGATTTCCCCGGATGGTGATGACGCCCTTTGGACCTGGAAGTTTTATCATATTGTAAATGTAACAGGGACGAGCCATGAACGCCCAGTAAGCCGGACACCCGAAGATGGCGTGGTAAGCACTTTTCAACGGTACCATCTCGAAAGAGAGTGGCTCGGTCCGGTAATTGTCTCGGGTTTCGAATGTCACGTCCAGAGTAATTTCACCCAAAGAATCCGCCTGTCTCCCTGGTACAATGCCATGTAAATTTACATTGTTGTAACTCAACTGGCTCTCGTGGAGCTTCATGTGGTGGAGCGTTTTGATGTAGATGATGTTAATACTGCTACCACCGTCCATGAGAGTTTTAGATAACTCATAGCCATCAATAAGAGGATTGACAACCAGAGGGTATTTTCCCCAACGATGTGTTTTCCTCCGATGATCTGAGCGATCAAAGATGATGGTTACATTCGACCAATCCAGAAATTGGGGAATAGCCGGAACCGAGGCATTGATCTCATGGAGAACTGCCTTCTTGGCCTTAGCCGGTTGAGATCCAAGGAAGAAGACGTATGCGTCTTTCTTTGTGGGATAATCCTTCTTTCCATCTGACTTGGGTTGTGCAGCTTCCGCTTCTTCCATGTCGGAATCTTCCTTGGGCTCCTTGCCTTTCTCGGAATTTTTCTTTCCTTTTTGTCGCTTGGCCCTATAGCCAGCGGATTCGTCTTTTTTAATGTCGTCATTGAATCTACACTCGGCATTTGTGTGGGTAGATCCTCTGTTACTATCCAGGTGGTGGACACAGGGATTATTGGCGATGTCAGCCCAGGTATAGGTTCTTCCGGGTTATTGCTCTCCTCTGCTCTGGATTCGGTAAGTTCCGCGGCCTCGACCCCAGCCGCCTCCGCGCCCTCCTCGTCCTCCGGATTCGAACGTTGCTTTAACAGTTGCGTTGTCCGGAGCCAGTTTATCTTCCGAGGTGTTCTTGCGCTTCTGAGCTTGTTGTTTGGGTTGTTTGGCTGTATTAGGATTGGCATCAACGTATTTGCTTGCCGTCTCTATCATTTCTCCCAAATATATGGCGTGGTCACTCTTCAGTCTATGATGCAAAAGTCTGACTGGGAGTCCTGCAATGAATTCTTCAATCGCAGTTTGCTCGTTTACTCCTTCACAAGAGTTTTTCATGTCGATCCAGCATCCGAGGTAATCCCGGAAGGTTTCTCCGGGTCTTTGTGTACAACGTGCAAGTCTCCGACTGTGCAGGGCCTCCTGTATGTTCCCTCGAAGTTTGCAAAGAACGCACTTTGCATATCATACCAGTTATGAATTGAATTCTCTTGAAGTTTATTGAGCCATGATCGAGCCGTCTCCCTTAGCATAAGCGGGTGATATCGAACTGCGACCAGGATGTTTCCTCCTTTGGCGATGGAGCAAGTCTGGAAAAAATCCTGGAGGTAGGTATCTGGCCGAGCCGCGCCGTCATAGGGTCGGATGTGTTCGGCAATACCAAAATCAACTTGAAATTTTGTCTGACGGATGCGTGGGCTAAAGCACTTGGGTCCTACGTACACGTCTTCTTCCTCGTATCGCCGTGCTTCTATATTTGACTCGATGTGGTGGCGAGCATCGTTTGGCGAGAGAGATCTGCCCCTGTGGCTTCCATAGATACGATGAGATCCTTCATGTTCGATGCCTGGAGGCGATGGTGGCCCTGGTGGATTGTTTCCGGCTGGGTTACACGGTGGTGGCCTCATTAAGCTGACTCCGATGTTGGTTCCTTCGAGCTCTGATATGTCTCAAACGTATCTATAATTTTTGATGCTCCATGCTTGTTTTATATCATTTGTCTTATGCTTTGTCTACACTTTGAGGTATTTTATAAACTTTCTGGAACTAACCTATTGACAATATGCCGCAGTGCCAGTTGCCTATTTTCTGCTATTTTTGGTTTTAGAAAAGCTAAAAAATGAACATTCTCGGAATTGGACGGGACAAAAGCCAATCTTCATATTTTCCCCGGAACGATATGGAAAGTCGAAGCAGAGACGGAGTAGGCCACCGGGTGGCCACACCCTAGGGTGGCGCGGGCCCACCCTAGCCATGCCACCAAGGGGTGTGGGCCCCCTGGATGCCTCCTCGCCTTGCCCTTCGCCTATAAGAAGCCCACGGGGAGAAAACCCTAGAGGATCCATCAGAAAACCACGAAAAGTTCCGCAGTGTCGCCACCACCGAAGGGGATATTCGGGGGACATAAGTCTCTGTTCTGGCACCCTGCCAGGACGGGGAAGTGCCCCCGGAGCCATCTCCTTCGATCTCCACCACCATATCCATCGATCTCCATCGCCATCTCCATCACCGTTGTTGATTCCCATGATGAGGAGGGAGTAGTTCTTCATCGAGGCTAAGGGCTCTACCGGAAGCTATGTGTTCATAAATCTCTATGCATGGTCATATTGTGATCATGAGCTTTGTAATCAAGTAGATCTGCTTTGCTACTCAAGTGATTAATAGATCTCCGGATCTCCCCACGTGTGTGAAAGTGACAGCGTGCACGCTGTGGTGGCACTTAGGCTAGAGTCTACATAAATATTCAAGTGCTTCAATAGATCTCTACTCTCTCCATGTGTGTGAAAGTGACAGCATGCATGCCATGGTGCACTTAGGCTAGAGTTCATAAATACTTATCATGAGTATGTTTTGAGTTGGTTGTATCTACGAAATTGTGGTGTTTGATGGAACCATCTAGCGCTCAAGGTGACAGTGTGGGGTTATCTAGATTGGGGAAGGCGGACTTTGAGGTGTGTTGTTATAGCCCTACCATGGATTAGAGTGTCCAACCGGAGAGTAGTTAAGAGTATTATCGTGAAGAGAATATATTTATTGAGAGTGTCCACTAGTGAAAGTATGATCTCTGGGCGTTGTTTCTAAGCATTAAAACACCATTCACAATTAGATATGTTGCATGTTTGCTTGCTTCCATATTTTTGCCTTTAGTCTTTTCCTCCCCATCAGAAGCTCTTTTCTGGCACCGTTACCACTAATAATCATCCATATCACTTGTATTTCACTATCTCTTCGCCGAACTAATGCACCTATACACCTGACAAGTGTATTGGGTGTGTTGGGGACACAAGAGACTTCTTGTTTCTTGATTGCAGGGTTGCTTGAGAGGGATACCTTTGACCACTTCCTCCCTGAGTTCGATAAACCTTGGGTAATCAACTTAAGGGAAACTTGTTGCTGTTCTACAAACCTCTGCACTTGGAGGCCCAACAACTGTCTACAAGAATAGAAGTGCGTAGACATCAAGCTCTTTTTTTGCGCCGTTGTCGGGGAGGTAAGGTAAAAGGTACTCACATACTCTTGGTGTGTGAGTGCTCGAAGTTATTTCCTTTAGATTCTGCAATTTTGTCTTTTTGTTTCTTGTTTTCACTAGTTAGGCTTAATGGAAAATAACAACAAAATTAGAGATCTTTATAGTATTTATCTTGAGTTAGGACATGAGGTGTTTCAAGAGAAAATTAAAAAACCTATGGAGCTTTGTTTGCATGCTAATAGCAATGTGATTAGTATGAATTCTTTGAACACCATTATTGCTAATGCTATGGAAACGTCTAAGCTTGGGGAAGCTAGTTTTTATGAAAATGATCTTTTTATTTCCCCAACTTTGGAAGATAGCTATTCTATTGCTTATGATAATACCAAACCTCCAATATATGATGATTATAATGATGCATATGATATTTTCAGTCCACATACTATTGATGAGAAAATTAATTATGACTACAATATGCCTCCTATATTTGATGACTATGATGATGAGAATAATAATGATAGCTATTTTGTTGAATTTGCTTCCACTCTGATTAATAAGAATGACTATGCTTATGTGGAGAGTAATAATCATTTTATACATGTGGATCATGATAAGAATGTTTTATGTGATAGTTATATTGTTAATTTTATTCATGATGCTACAGAAAGTTATTCTGAGAGAGGGAAACATGGTCTTATGTATCTCAACAATATTAAGTTTCCCCTCTTTATTTTGAAAATTTTGAAGTTGCACTTGTTTTGATTTCCTATGCTTGTTGCTTTGTGCTTTCATAACTTGTTTATTTACAAGAGTCCTATGCATAGGAAGTGTGTTATACTTAAATGTGTTTTGAATTTGCTTCTTGATGCTCTATTTTACTTCAATTCATATTTCTTACCTCAGCATCTTCTCAAACTATCAAGCCTAACTTAAAGGCGTTAAAGAAAAGTACTTCTTGGGAGATAACCCAATAGTTTTCTTGAGTATTGGAAGTTATTACTTCTGTAATGACCTATCCTTATTCTTTTTGTTTGATTTTTGTGCCAAGAATGACCTCTAATGAGAGAGAAGTAAGATTTGGGGAAGTTGCTATCCCAAAACATATTTTTGTGCTTCACTGTAAAAATTCGTGACAAATCTCTGTAAGTCTGAGTGAGCTGTAATTTTATGAATAAATCCCCCATGTTGTTAGCTCGTTAGTTCAACACTTTTTTATTTGAGCAACAGAAGGTTTTCGAAAAAATCGGTTTTCACCTGCTGGTCTGTTTTGACAAATTTCTGCCATTATTTGCATTTGCCTCTTTATTGATTTCTTTTTTGGGTTCTCTTTGGAAAATTGAACTTTTTGAGGGAATTTCTACAGTATCTTGTGTCTTTAATAAATGTTTTTATGTTTTAAAACTAAACCCAAAGGTATATTATCCTTTGAATGCACTAATGTTGCTAATGAAGATTGTGTCAAGTTTTGTGTGAAGGAAAATTTTCAGGTGAAAGGAAAGAATGATGTAATGAGATGAAGAATGGACAAATGATCAAGCTTGGGGATACCACCCCGTGTCACCCCAAGAAATATTCAAGAGTTACAAGCGTCAAAGCTTGGGGATGCGCAAGGCATCCCCTTCTTTATCAATAAAATTCTCAGGTCTTTCTAGACACTTTGTTTTTATTGTTTCATGCGTTGTTGTGTTGTTATTGAAGCGTCTTAGTTTTCGTTTTTAGTTTTTGTTTGCTTGAATAAAGTAGTTGGACCCCCGTTTTTGATGTGTTGTTCCAAATAAGTTGATTGGTGTTGGAAAGGAGTAGGAAGTTCTTTCTTTAGTAGTACAAGAAGGAGCTTGCTTTGACTGTGACTTAGACTTTATCATGTCATGCTAGATGTTGCTTTGACCTTATGCTTAGTGATTATTGTTGTAGCATGACTTGTTCCAAACAATTGAGATTGCTTAATGTGCCTTGAAAGAATCATGGTTGTTTTAGCATACAAAAGCATAATATTGTGGTATTCTCCTTTGATGCTTTGTTTGGGTTGACTTGGCGCATGCTAACACCATGTTATGACTATGAACGATTCACCTTAGCCATTATGATCATTTAGTTTTTGACTTGTGGTACCACTTTATGCTTTGATTAATAATGTTTTGTTGCTCTGCATGATTATGGCCATTATTGCTCTCTTAGTTGGTCGCTCCCAGTCTTTTGCTAGCCTCCACTTGTATTGAGTATGCTCTACTCATGCATCCAACTCCCAAGAAACCAAGTTATTCCAAAGAGTCCACTATAAATTCATATGCATGGTGTGTTACACCATTCCAAGTATATTCTTGTTTTATCTATCTTCCAAATTAAACTTGTTATGTGAAACTTAGTGATTAAAGCTCTCACAAACTTGATGGCACACTTTATTTTTTATTGCCCCTAATAAACTTGAACCATTGTGTCATCTATGTTGTATATGATTGCACTTATAATTTGGGAATTAGCAGAACTGTGCTGACACGGGGAACGCTTTCAACACTTGTAAATATCTACCCAGTTGATATCATGCTCTTTTGTTTATGGATGTCGACAGTGTGAAATAAAAGGGGAGCTTGTAAGTCCTTGGAGTTATGTATGTGTGTTAGAGAAACGCCTGGGCCGCTAGCCTAAGCCATGCCTAATCATGGTGGAAACTTGTAGTATCACCATAGTGAGCAATCTATGAAGCATTATTCTTATAAAAAAAGAGAGATAGAAAAAAGAGATTGAGAAAAAGAAAAAGAAAGATGAGAAAAGAGGAAATCGAGAAAAAAGCACCATTTTCCCATGGTAAATAAGAAGATTGCTGAGATGCTCATTTTGATATGGGATAGCTCCTCTATCGTGGGGCAAGGGGTACCCCGTTGGCGGTTCTCTATGATACACATGTACTTACTATGACAAGAACTTACCAGTAACTAAATTTGAGTAGCATGAGGAGCGGCCCTCGTACTCAAGGGACATGAGATTGCCAACTTATACTTTTTCAAGCATATACTCCATACTTTGTTCACTTTAACCTTAATCACTTCAAGATGCTTATGATAGGGGCAATGAGAGCTGAAAGCTAACAAGTACCATAATTTTTGGAAGCTCTTTATGAAACTTGAAATCCCTGCTTCCCTTTATGAAGGGCCTTTCTTCCACTTTTATATTGAGTCCCCACATTCTATCCTTAGGCACCAATTAAGAGAGCATAGTTGCCATTCTTAGTTCTATGTGCATTGTCCCAAAAATTATTGATTGATTCATATTGTTGATATTGCTTGTTCTTGAACTATTTGTATCTAGTCACCTTTATGAACTTTGAAGGTGTCCTATGCATTTATGTTTTGCTACTCTATGAGGGACAAGCTGAATGCCACTATGCTATGTTTTCTAGATCTGAAACAAACAAATATCTTTCAATGCATTGTTATTCATGAATCTTTGTTTGTATCCTTTCATGTTGCATGCATAGTTACTTTGTCTTATTGTTAGAACTTCTTCTTTCTGTTGGGCTAAGCGGAGATAAAACAAAAAATTCCTCTAACATGGTGATCCCTAGATCGACCTGAGGTAGAAGGCCACGAGGTTTACCACTAGACGCGCAGTTGCGGATTACTGATGAAGTGCGTCAGTTGATGCAGTGCAGTCCTTTGCGATCCAATCGTCCTGGTGTTGAACGTACAACACCTCTGCTAGTATCCACACGTGCAAGGAGGAGCGCCGGCGGCGAACTACTAGATTCGTTACGGCGGCAGGACTGCTGTGGAGCTAGGGTTTCCAACACATGGAATGACCTAACCGAACAACGATTAACCTTTCTGAGTTACGGTGCTCCACTATATATAAGGAGTGAACGTGGGCTCTGCTCGCGCGGCCCATTCACCGTGAGTCCAACTCACTAACTCAGTCCTAATTCGGCTTGGGTCCAACCCAACTGGACTTCCGGTTCAGATCCGATCCGAACCTACTCCCGCTCTTAAATCTGTGACCCCGCAGGCTCATGGCTACTTGGACACGATTAGAGTCCGACTCCAAATCGATCAGTCGGTAGCGGCTCCTAGCAGAACATGCCGACTCCCAAATACCAAAGAGTCATGACGACTTGCCTTTCCAATGTGACTTAAGTCCGAGTCCCTTTTGCCTCGCGATATACCTTGTCAGACTATAGGCGAATACTTGTCATCCCTTAAATAGTCCAACTCTCTTCTCGATCCGAGATAAGTGATTCACCCGACTAACTCTTAGTCGATCGCCTCGGTTAACACTTAACCGAGTCGTGCATGGCCATGCTTTCCGAATCATATCTCACGAGAGGGACCAGATAATATCTCTTCGAGTGGAGGGGCAAAATCCCATCTTGGTTATTCACATCACGCAGCTTGATTCTCAGTCGACCCGAACTCTGCCTTTATAACTGCCCAGTTACGGATCAGCGTTTGACAGAACCTAAGTCGGTGATCCTCAACTCGGACTATACAATAACCTCGGGACTAAGGATTACATTGATTGAAATATACAAATGACAACTTGTTCATTGTACCTCAATATGGGTCAATCCACTCGCTAAACTCTTTAGCCGAATCTATGTAAGTTGGAATAGCATCTCCATGCCCATGACAAGTGGAACCGAGTCATCAAGCCAACTTTTACATTCGTCTAAGTGTCCATCATAACCTCAATGACCAAGGATATTTAGTACAAACAACATGAATGTATAGTTCCACAACCGAATCACATATTCAATGATACACATCAGATGTTTATACAAGGACAACTTAATATCTTTATGAATACAATGGGAAATATCATCATACATGATTGCCTCTAGGGCATATTCCCAACAGTCTCCCACTTGCACTAGAGTCAATCTTCCGACATCACATGTCTAAGCATCTAATGCCCATGGCTCTCAGGTGCGCCTCATGCTTTGGCTGGGGTAACGTCTTTGTCAATGGATACGCAATATTTGCATCCGTGTGTACCTTGCATAACTTGATATCACCCTGATCCACGAACTGGCGAATTAGGTGGTACCGCATGAGTATGTGCTTGTTCTTCTGGTATTGTCTAGGTTCCTTGGCTTGTGCAATAGCACCATTGTTGTCACAATACACGTCTAACGGATTGGACGAGCCCTGAACCACACCAAGATCCATGAGGAAATTCCTCATCCAAACAGCTTCCTTTGCTGCCTCAGAGGCGGCAATATACTTAGCCTTTGTTGTAGATGCAGACATAGTCTCTTGCTTGGAACTCTTCCAGCTCACAGCACCTCCGTTTATAATAAACACGTATCCGGATTGCGAACGAGAATCATCAGAGTCAGTAAGATAACTCACATCCGTGTAACCCTTTACACTAAGTTCATCTTCACCACCATAAACCAAGAACATATCCTTAGTCCTTCTCAAGTACTTTAGGATATTTTTAGCGGCTGTCCAATGGATTTCTCCAGGATCAGCCTGGTATCTGCTCACAACACTTAGAGCATATGAAACATCCGGTCTAGTACAAATCATGGCATACATGATGGATCCGACGGCAGAAGCATACGAAATCGCACTCATCCGACTTCGCTCATCAGCTGTCGAAGGACACTGAGTCTTGCTAAGTTTTACACCATGGGACATTGGTAAGAACCCCTTCTTAGACGATTCCATGTTGAACTTCTTCAACACTTTGTCAAAATAAGTACTTTGACTCAATCCAATGAGCCTCCTTGATCTATCTCTATAGATCCAGATTCCGAGAATGTATGTTGCCTCACCCAAGTCTTTCATTGAGAAACTCCTTTCCAATGATTCCTTGGTTTCTTGCAACATCTGTACATCATTTCCAATCAGTAATATGTCATCCACATATAAGATTAGAAAGTTTACTTTGTTCCCACTAAACTTCTTGTACAAACAAGAATCATGATCACTCTTGATGAAGCAAAACGATTTGATTACCTCATCAAAGCGGATATTCCAACTCCGAGATGCTTGCTTCAACCCATAAATGGATTTCTAAAGTTTACATAATTTGTCAGCATTATCCGGATTGAAAAAACCCTTGGGCTATATCATATACATGTCCTCGGTTAAATTTCCGTTAAGGAAAGTCATTTTGGCATCCATCTGCCATATCTCATAGTCAAAATAGGCCGCTATAGCTAACATGATCCGAACTGATTTAAGCATCTCTACGGGTGAGAAGGTCTCGTCGTAATCAACTCCTTGAACTTGTCGGAACCCCTTCGCGACAAGGCGTGCTTTATATACGGAAACATTTCCATCCATATTAGTTTTCTTCTTAAAGACCCATTTGCACTCGACGGGTCTTGCACCGTCTCGCAGATCAACCAAGTTCCAAACTTGATTTTCATCCATGGACTTTAACTTGGATCTCATGGATCCAAGCCATGACTCGGAATCAGATCCCACCATCGCTTCCGAATAATTTGTCGGCTCATCACCGCCTAATAGTAACACATCACGAACACTTCGTAATCTTGCCGATCTTCATAGTACAGGTGCTGCTACCGACTCAGCTACCACGACCGGCTCAACCTCCAAGGTTTTTGCCAACTCGCTACTAGCCAGTTCCTCTCGAATTTCTTCGAGCTACACTGTGCTCCCACTTACTCCCCGACTGAGAAACTCTTTCTCAAGGAAGACACCGTTCCGAGCGACAAACACTTTGCCCTCTTCTCGGTAGTAGAAGTAGTAACCCAAGGTTTCCCTCGGATACCCCACGAAAATACACTTATCCGACTTGGCTGTAAGCTTGTCCGACTGAAGTCGCTTGACAAAAGCTTCACAACCCCAAATCTTAAGAAAAGACAAACTCGGCTTTTTGCCTGTCCACATCTCATGCGGTGTCTTCTCTACCAATTTTGATGGTACTCTATTTAGTGTGAACGCCGCTGTTTCTAGACAATAGCCCCAAAATGATAAAGGCAGATATGTCTGACTCATCATTGATCGTACCATGTCCAACAAGGTTCGATTCCGCCTTTCCAAAACACCATTCCTTTGTGGCGTTCCTGGCGGAGTAAGTTGAGGAACTATTCCACAACTTTTTAGATGGTCATCAAACTCATGGATCATGTACTCGCCTCCTCGGTCTGACCGAAGAAACTTTATTTTCTTGCCGAGTTGATTATGTGCTTCATTCTGGAATTCTTTGAACTTTTCAAAGGCTTCCGACTTATGTTTCATCAAGTAGATATATCCATACCTACTCAAATCATCAGTGAAGGTAATGAAGTACTCATAACCACCCCTGGCTGTCGTGCTCATTGGTCCACATACATCACTATGTACTAGTCCCAACAAGTCGGACACCCTTTCGCAACTCTTTGCAAAAGGTGTCTTGGTCATTTTGCCGAGTAGGCAAGATTCGCATGTCTCGAACGACTCCAAGTAGAACGAAGTTAGGAGTCCATCATCATGGAGCTTCTTCATGCGTTTCCAACTTATATGACCAAGCCGACAGTGCCAAAAGTAAGTCATATTCAGATCATTTGGTTTCAACCTTTTAACATTTATGTTATAAACCGACTCACCATCAATATTCAAAATAAATAACCCGTCCTGGACGGGTGCAAAGCCGTGAAACATATCATTCAAATACAAAGAACAACCATTATCCTTGATATTCGACTCATAGCTTGCCTCATCAAACATAAAGCAGAAATAATGTTTCGACTGAGCACTGGAATATAATAACAATTATTCAGTTCCATAATGAATCCGGACGGTAAATGAAGTTGCATCGTGCCGACTTCCAACGCAGCAACTCTTGATTTGTGCCGACTCGAATATCAACCTCGCCTCTTGCTATCCTCCTAGTTCTTACCAGTCCCTGCAATGAGTTGCAGATGTGAATAACTGATCCGGTATCATATACCCAAGAACTATGAGGTGTATCAGCAAGATATATGTCTATAACATTGCAAACAAGTGTACCTGAGTCGGAAGTCATACCTCCACTCTTGGCTTTGTCGGCCAAATACTTGCTGCAGTTCCTCTTCCAGTGGCCATCCGCCTTGCAATAGAAGCAAGTGGATCCGGCTGAAGGAGATGGCTTAGTCCCTGAGGAAGCGCTTGGTACCGGGTCCTGAGCCTGCTTTCCTCCTGACTTAGCCTTCTTCTTAGTCCAAGAACTCTTCTTGAACTTAGCCTTATTCTGCACCATCAACACTTGACTGGCGCCCTTCTTGAGATCCGCCTCTGCCTGCTTGAGCATCCCATGCAATTCAGTGAGCTTCTTATCCATACCATGCATGTGGTAGTTTGAAATGAACTTCCCATATGCACTAGGAAGAGAGTTCAGAATTATATCCGTAGTAAACTCTTCGCTAATGGGGTAGCCAAGCCTCTCCAAAGACTGTACGTAACCAACCATTTTGATCACATGCGGACTCAGTGGATCACCATCCTTATGCTTGCAACTCAGCAAAGCCTGAGAGACTTGATACCTCTCAGTCTTCGCCTGAGACTGGAACATACTTTTGAGGCTTTTGATCATATCGTAGGCCTCAACATGCTCGAAATGCTTTTGCAAGTCCGGTTCCATGTGAGAAAGCATAAGACAGCTAATATCCGTGGACTCATCCTTAGCCCGACGGTAGGCATTGGTGGCAACGCCAGTCGCATTCTCATTCGGCTCATCTGGAAGTGGGTTGTCTAGGACATGGTCCTCCTTTTCTTGTTTGAGATCAATTCTCAGATTTCGATACCAGTTGGTAAAATTAGTGTCATTCAGTTTATCTTTCTCAAGGATAGTTCTCAATGCAAAACCGGATATATGAGAGTGACTGCTACTTGGTGCCATGATCTACAACAGAAAATATGCAAAACACTTCAGACATGTATTCATAAAAGAGCAAGCATATTAAACATTTTAATATTTTATGCTCCCACTAGAACCAACACCCCTCCGATGGTTACTAAGTGATTCAGGATCCTAAATAAGCAAGTCCGCTAGTGAGCTTTAGCATCACCGCTAGCCGCCAAGTGATCTAGGTAGACAAATCCTTGTCAATCGTATCTCATACGACTCCTGTTGTACGGGTGGCATGACATGCCCCGACTCCCATCCGACTTTTCCCCGAGTCCCGCAACCGTTGTGATAGACCCGTCTGGCTTACCGAGTGTTTCTGCAGTAAGAGTCCGACTCGAACCCACCTAGTCGGAAATAATTGGCAACACCTCAATTTTATGAGCCCACTACCAAAATGTCCGACTTGTGATGGTGCAAACACTGGCGGGAAAACCGACTAGACCTTCTTTGAGGGATTAAATTTTACCGACTATCTAATAGAGGTAAAACAGAGACATAACAATAACACAAAATAAAGCAATTATAATGTGAAATGGTATGGCTCTCTTCATGGCGATCTCCATCTCCACAAAGCCCTTAATCCGACTCGTGCCAACTCTTGTCACTTGCCGTCTTACTCCATGTCGCCGACATGTGCAACGCCTTGCATGCCTTCTGGGTTCTTCAAACACCTACACTAGCTTAGTAAAGTAAATTACATAGAGAATTCGACACGCAGGTCGTTATACAATAAAATGACAGCACCTAGGCTCCAGCCGGCTGATAAAACCGTGATTCGCAGATCACATATGGATTACACACATACATCACATGCACATGAACCATACCATTCGCAACTTCCTGAAAAAACAAGTTATGCATAGATACAATATCTACCGGCATTGTGAAACTCGCAACGACATCTAAGGCACTACGACAGGGCAAAGCCGGCGGTCCCCGCATCTGGATTTAACTCGTAGGGGCACAACGACATCTAAGGCACTACGACAAGGCACCATTGTTCCGACTTGATCAAACTCTTTGATCTTCGATCACCGCATCTGGATTTACGTGTCACAGTCTACCCCGATGGCGGAAGCCGACTGGTAGGGGTATGTCGTTCCACGACGTCAGCAGTATGATCACAGAAATCAGATCTGCCATTCCCCGAGTACATTTGATTCAATCAACCTCGTACAAAACCGATCTATCTCATAGATCGACCACCAAAACAACATATAGATCTCATCTACAGCCTACCGCATATCACATATGCGAGATCTTGAGTCTAAAACCATAAGATATTGCTCTGATACCACTGTTGGGCCACGCGGAGATAAAACAAAAAAATTCCTCTAACGTGGTGATCCCAAGATCCAGCTGAGGTAGAAGGCCACGAGGTTTACCACTAGACGCGCAGTTGGGGATTACTGATGAAGCGCGTCAGTTGATGCAGTGCAGTCCTTTGTGATCCAATCGTCCTGGTGCTGATCTTACAACACCTCTGCTGGTATCCACACGTGCAAGGAGGAGTGCCGGCGGTGAACTGCTAGATTCGTTACGGCGGCAGGACTGCTGTGGAGCTAGGGTTTCCAATACATGGAATGACATAACCGAACAACGATTAACCTTTCTGGGTTACGGTGCTCCACTATATATAGGGAGTGAACATGGGCTCTGCTCGCGCGGCCCATTAACCAAAGCCCATATAATATTAGTCACCATGAGTACAACTCACTAACTCAGTCCTAATCCGGCTTGGGTCCAACTCAACTAGATTTCCGTTTCAGATCCGATCCGAACCTGCTCCCGCTCTTAAGTGTGTGACCCCGCAGGCTCATGGCTACTTGGACACGATTAGAGTCCGACTCCAAATCGATCAGTCGGTAGCGGATCCTAGCAGAACGTGCCGACTCCCAAATACCAAAGAGTCATGACGACTTTACTTTCCAATGCGACTTAAGTCTGAGTCCCTTTTTCCTCATGATATACCTTTTCAGACTATAGGCGAATACTTGTCATCCCTTAAATAGTCCAACTGTCTTCTCGATCCAAGATAAGTGATTCACCCGACTAACTCTTAGTCGATCGCCTCGGTCACTTAACCGAGTCGTGCATGGCCATGCTTTCCGAATCATATCTCACGAGAGGGCCCAGAGAATATCTCTCCGAGTGGAGGGGCAAAATCCCATCTTTGTTATTCACATCACACAGCTTGATTCTCAGTCGACCCAGACTCTGCCTTTATAACTTCCTAGTTATGGATCAGCGTTTGACAGAACCTAAGTCGGTGATCCTCAACTCGGACTATGCAATAACCTCAGGTCTAAGGATTACATTGATTGAGATATACAAATGACAACTTGTTCGTTGTACCTCAATATGGGTCAATCCGACTCGCTAAAATCTTTAGCCAAATCTGTGTAAGTTGGAATAGCATCTCCATGCCCATGACAAGTGGAACCGAGTCATCAAGCCAACTTTCACATTGGTCTAAGTTGTGTATCCAGCATAACCTCAATGACCAAGGATATTTAGTACAAACAACATGAATGTATAGTTCCACAACCGAATCACATATTCAATGATACACATCTGGACATCATTTCCAATCAGTAATATGTCATCCACATATAAGATTAGAAAGTTTACTTTGTTCCCACTAAACTTCTTGTACAAACAAGAATCATGATCACTCTTGATGAAGCAAAACGATTTGATTACCTCATCAAAGCGGATATTCCAACTCTGAGATGCTTGCTTCAACCCATAAATGGATTTCTAAAGTTTACATAATTTGTCAGCATTATCCGGATTGAAAAAACCCTCGGGCTATATCATATACATGTCCTCGGTTAAATTTCTGTTAAGGAAAGTCATTTTGGCATCCATCTGCCATATCTCATAGTCAAAATAGGCCGCTATAGCTAACATGATCCGAACTGATTTAAGCATCTCTACGGGTGAGAAGGTCTCGTCGTAATCAACTCCTTGAACTTGTCGGAACCCCTTCGCGACAAGGCGTGCTTTATATACGGAAACATTTCCATCCATATCAGTTTTCTTCTTAAAGACCCATTTGCACTCGACGGGTCTTGCACCGTCTCACAGATCAACCAAGTTCCAAACTTGATTTTCATCCATGGACTTTAACTTGGATCCAAGCCATGACTCGGAATCAGATCCCACCATCGCTTCCGAATAATTTGTCGGCTCATCACCGCCTAATAGTAACACATCACGAACACTTCGTAATCTTGCCGATCTTCGTAGTACAAGTGCTGCTACCGACTCAGCTACCACGACCGGCTCAACCTCCAAGGTTTTTGCCAACTCGCTACTAGCCAGTTCCTCTCGAATTTCTTCGAGCTACACTGTGCTCCCACTTACTCCCCGACTGAGAAACTCTTTCTCAAGGAAGACACCGTTCTGAGCGACAAACACTTTGCCCTCTTCTCAGTAGTAGAAGTAGTAACCCAAGGTTTCCCTCGGATACCCCACGAAAATACACTTATCCGACTTGGCTGTAAGCTTGTCCGACTGAAGTCGCTTGACAAAAGCTTCACAACCCCAAATCTTAAGAAAAGACAAACTCGGCTTTTTGCCTGTCCACATCTCATGCGGTGTCTTCTCTACCAATTTTGATGGTACTCTATTTAGTGTGAACGCCGCTGTTTCTAGACAATAGCCCCAAAATGATAAAGGCAGATATGTCTGACTCATCATTGATCGTACCATGTCCAACAAGGTTCGATTCCGCCTTTCCGAAACACCATTCCTTTGTGGCGTTCCTGGCGGAGTAAGTTGAGGAACTATTCCACAACTTTTTAGATGGTCATCAAACTCATGGATCATGTACTCGCCTCCTCGGTCTGACCGAAGAAACTTTATTTTCTTGCCGAGTTGATTATGTGCTTCATTCTGGAATTCTTTGAACTTTTCAAAGGCTTCCGACTTATGTTTCATCAAGTAGATATATCCATACCTACTCAAATCATCAGTGAAGGTAATGAAGTACTCATAACCACCCCTGGCTGTCGTGCTCATTGGTCCACATACATCACTATGTACTAGTCACAACAAGTCGGACACCCTTTCGCAACTCTTTGCAAAAGGTGTCTTGGTCATTTTGCCGAGTAGGCAAGATTCGCATGTCTCGAACGACTCCAAGTCGAACGAAGTTAGGAGTCCATCATCATGGAGCTTCTTCATGCGTTTCCAACTTATATGACCAAGCCGACAGTGCCAAAAGTAAGTCATATTCAGATCATTTGGTTTCAACCTTTTAACATTTATGTTGTAAACCGACTCACCATCAATATTCAAAATAAATAACCCGTCCTGGACGGGTGCAAAGCCGTGAAACATATCATTCAAATACAAAGAACAACCATTATCCTTGATATTCGACTCATAGCTTGCCTCATCAAACATGAAGCAGAAATAATGTTTCGACTGAGCACTGGAATATAATAACAATTATTCAGTTCCATAATGAATCCGGACGGTAAATGAAGTTGCATCGTGCCGACTTCCAACGCAGCAACTCTTGATTTGTGCCGACTCGAATATCAACCTCGCCTCTTGCTATCCTCCTAGTTCTTACCAGTCCCTGCAATGAGTTGCAGATGTGAATAACTGATCCGGTATCATATACCCAAGAACTATGAGGTGTATCAGCAAGATATATGTCTATAACATTGCAAACAAGTGTACCTGAGTCGGAAGTCATACCTCCACTCTTGGCTTTGTCGGCCAAATACTTGCTGCAGTTCCTCTTCCAGTGGCCATCCGCCTTGCAATAGAAGCAAGTGGATCCGGCTGAAGGAGATGGCTTAGTCCCTGAGGAAGCGCTTGGTACCGGGTCCTGAGCCTGCTTTCCTCCTGACTTAGACTTCTTCTTAGTCCAAGAACTCTTCTTGAACTTAGCCTTATTCTGCACCATCAACACTTGACTGGCGCCCTTCTTGAGATCCGCCTCTGCCTGCTTGAGCATCCCATGCAATTCAGTGAGCTTCTTATCCATACCATGCATGTGGTAGTTTGAAATGAACTTCCCATATGCACTAGGAAGAGAGTTCAGAATTATATCCGTAGTGAACTCTTCGCTAATGGGGTAGCCAAGCCTCTCCAAAGACTGTACGTAACCAACCATTTTGATCACATGCAGACTCAGTGGATCACCATCCTTATGCTTGCAACTCAGCAAAGCCTGAGAGACTTGATACCTCTCAGTCTTCGCCTGAGACTGGAACATACTTTTGAGGCTTTTGATCATATCGTAGGCCTCAACATGCTCGAAATGCTTTTGCAAGTCCGGTTCCATGTGAGAAAGCATAAGACAGCTAATATCCGTGGAATCATCCTTAGCCCGACGGTAGGCATTGGTGGCAACGACAGTCGCATTCTCATTCGGCTCATCTGGAAGTGGGTTGTCTAGGACACGGTCCTCCTTTTCTTGTTTGAGATCAATTCTCAGATTTCGATACCAGTTGGTAAAATTAGTGTCATTCAGTTTATCTTTCTCAAGGATAGTTCTCAATGCAAAACCGGATATATGAGAGTGACTGCTACTTGGTGCCATGATCTACAACAGAAAATATGCAAAACACTTCAGACATGTATTCATAAAAGAGCAAGCATATTAAACATTTTAATATTTTATGCTCCCACTAGAACCAACACCCCTCCGATGGTTACTAAGTGATTCAGGATCCTAAATAAGCAAGTCCGCTAGTGAGCTTTAGCATCACCGCTAGCCGCCAAGTGATCTAGGTAGACAAATCCTTGTCAATCGTATCTCATACGACTCCTGTTGGACGGGTGGCATGACATGCCCCGACTCCCATCCGACTTTTCCCCGAGTCCCGCAACCGTTGTGATAGACCCGTCTGGCTTACCGAGTGTTTCTGCAGTAAGAGTCCGACTCGAACCCACCTAGTCGGAAATAATTGGCAACACCTCAATTTTATGAGCCCACTACCAAAATGTCCGACTTGTGATGGTGCAAACACTGGCGGGAAAACCGACTAGACCTTCTTTGAGGGATTAAATTTTACCGACTATCTAATAGAGGTAAAACAGAGACATAACAATAACACAAAATAAAGCAATTATAATGTGAAATGGTATGGCTCTCTTCATGGCGATCTCCATCTCCACAAAGCCCTTAATCCGACTCGTGCCAACTCTTGTCACTTGCCGTCTTACTCCATGTCGCCGACATGTACAACACCTTGCATGCCTTCTGGGTTCTTCAAACACCTACACTAGCTTAGTAAAGTAAATTACATAGAGAATCCGACACGCAGGTCATTATACAATAAAATGACAGCACCTAGGCTCCAGCCGGCTGATAAAACCGTGATTTGCAGATCACATATGGATTACACACATACATCACATGCACATGAACCATACCATTCGCAACTTCCTGAAAAAACAAGTTATGCATAGATACAATATCTACCGGCATTGTGAAACTCACAACGACATCTAAGGCACTACGACAGGGCAAAGCCGGCGGTCCCCGCATCTGGATTTAACTCGTAGGGGAACAACGACATCTAAGGCACTACGACAAGGCACCATTGTTCCGACTTGATCAAACTCTTTGATCTTCGATCACCGCATCTGGATTTACGTGTCACAGTCAACCCCGATGGCGGAAGCCGACCGGTAGGGGTATGTCGTTCCACGACGTCAGCAGTATGATCACAGAAATCAGATCTGCCATTCCCCGAGTACATTTGATTCAATCAACCTCGTACAAAACCGATCTATCTCATAGATCGACCACCAAAACAACATATAGATCTCATCTACAGCCTACCGCATATCACATATGCGAGATCTTGAGTCTAAAACCATAAGATATTGCTCTGATACCACTGTTGGGCCACGCGGAGATAAAACAAAAAATTTCCTCTAACGTGGTGATCCCAAGATCCAGCTGAGGTAGAAGGCCACGAGGTTTACCACTAGACGCACAGTTGGGGATTACTGATGAAGCGCGTCAGTTGATGCAGTGCAGTCCTTTGTGATCCAATCGTCCTGGTGCTGATCGTACAACACCTCTGCTGGTATCCACACGTGCAAGGAGGAGTGCCGGCGGTGAACTGCTAGATTCGTTACGGCGGCAGGACTGCTGTGGAGCTAGGGTTTCCAACACATGGAATGACATAACCGAACAACGATTAACCTTTCTGGGTTACGGTGCTCCACTATATATAGGGAGTGAACATGGGATCTGCTCGCGCGGCCCATTAACCAAAGCCCATATAATATTAGTCACCGTGAGTACAACTCACTAACTCAGTCCTAATCCGGCTTGGGTCCAACTCAACTAGATTTCCGGTTCAGATCCGATCCGAACCTGCTTCCGCTCTTAAGTGTGTGACCCCGCAGGCTCATGGCTACTTGGACACGATTAGAGTCCGACTCCAAATCGATCAGTCGGTAGCGGCTCCTAGCAGAACGTGCCGACTCCCAAATACCAAAGAGTCATGACGACTTTACTTTCCAATGCGACTTAAGTCTGAGTCCCTTTTTCCTCATGATATACCTTTTCAGACTATAGGCGAATACTTGTCATCCCTTAAATAGTCCAACTGTCTTCTCGATCCAAGATAAGTGATTCACCCGACTAACTCTTAGTCGATCGCCTCGGTCACTTAACCGAGTCGTGCATGGCCATGCTTTCCGAATCATATCTCACGAGAGGGCCCAGAGAATATCTCTCCGAGTGGAGGGGCAAAATCCCATCTTTGTTATTCACATCACACAGCTTGATTCTCAGTCGACCCAGACTCTGCCTTTATAACTTCCTAGTTATGGATCAGCGTTTGACAGAACCTAAGTCGGTGATCCTCAACTCGGACTATGCAATAACCTCAGGTCTAAGGATTACATTGATTGAGATATACAAATGACAACTTGTTCGTTGTACCTCAATATGGGTCAATCCGACTCGCTAAAATCTTTAGCCAAATCTGTGTAAGTTGGAATAGCATCTCCATGCCCATGACAAGTGGAACCGAGTCATCAAGCCAACTTTCACATTGGTCTAAGTTGTGTATCCAGCATAACCTCAATGACCAAGGATATTTAGTACAAACAACATGAATGTATAGTTCCACAACCGAATCACATATTCAATGATACACATCTGGACATCATTTCCAATCAGTAATATGTCATCCACATATAAGATTAGAAAGTTTACTTTGTTCCCACTAAACTTCTTGTACAAACAAGAATCATGATCACTCTTGATGAAGCAAAACGATTTGATTACCTCATCAAAGCGGATATTCCAACTCCGAGATGCTTGCTTCAACCCATAAATGGATTTCTAAAGTTTACATAATTTGTCAGCATTATCCGGATTGAAAAAACCCTCGGGCTATATCATATACATGTCCTCGGTTAAATTTCCGTTAAGGAAAGTCATTTTGGCATCCATCTGCCATATCTCATAGTCAAAATAGGCCGCTATAGCTAACATGATCCGAACTGATTTAAGCATCTCTACGGGTGAGAAGGTCTCGTCGTAATCAACTCCTTGAACTTGTCGGAACCCCTTCGCGACAAGGCGTGCTTTATATACGGAAACATTTCCATCCATATCAGTTTTCTTCTTAAAGACCCATTTGCACTCGACGGGTCTTGCACCGTCTCACAGATCAACCAAGTTCCAAACTTGATTTTCATCCATGGACTTTAACTTGGATCTCATGGATCCAAGCCATGACTCGGAATCAGATCCCACCATCGCTTCCGAATAATTTGTCGGCTCATCACCGCCTAATAGTAACACATCACGAACACTTAATCTTGCCGATCTTCGTAGTACAGGTGCTGCTACCGACTCAGCTACCACGACCGGCTCAACCTCCAAGGTTTTTGCCAACTCGCTACTAGACAGTTCCTCTCGAATTTCTTCGAGCTACACTGTGCTCCCACTTACTCCCCGACTGAGAAACTCTTTCTCAAGGAAGACACCGTTCCGAGCGACAAACACTTTGCCCTCTTCTCGGTAGTAGAAGTAGTAACCCAAGGTTTCCCTCGGATACCCCACGAAAATACACTTATCCGACTTGGCTGTAAGCTTGTCCGACTGAAGTCGCTTGACAAAAGCTTCACAACCCCAAATCTTAAGAAAAGACAAACTCGGCTTTTTGCCTGTCCACATCTCATGCGGTGTCTTCTCTACCAATTTTGATGGTACTCTATTTAGTGTGAACGCCGCTGTTTCTAGACAATAGCCCCAAAATGATAAAGGCAGATATGTCTGACTCATCATTGATCGTACCATGTCCAACAAGGTTCGATTCCGCCTTTCCGAAACACCATTCCTTTGTGGCGTTCCTGGCGGAGTAAGTTGAGGAACTATTCCACAACTTTTTAGATGGTCATCAAACTCATGGATCATGTACTCGCCTCCTCGGTCTGACCGAAGAAACTTTATTTTCTTGCCGAGTTGATTATGTGCTTCATTCTGGAATTCTTTGAACTTTTCAAAGGCTTCCGACTTATGTTTCATCAAGTAGATATATCCATACCTACTCAAATCATCAGTGAAGGTAATGAAGTACTCATAACCACCCCTGGCTGTCGTGCTCATTGGTCCACATACATCACTATGTACTAGTCACAACAAGTCGGACACCCTTTCGCAACTCTTTGCAAAAGGTGTCTTGGTCATTTTGCCGAGTAGGCAAGATTCGCATGTCTCGAACACTTCCATGCTCATGTTTAGAGTTCTTTGATCCTAGCTTTCAATGTTTTGCAAATGGTTTGATCATGATTGTGATGGTGCATGTCACCTCAAAAATTATTCTTTTTATCACTTACCTACTCGAGGATGACCAGGAGTTAACCTTGGGGATGCTTGATATGTCTCAAACGTACCTATAATTTTTGATGCTCCATGCTTGTTTTATATCATTTGTCTTATGCTTTGTCTACACTTTGAGGTATTTTTATACACTTTCTAGAACTAATCTATTGACAAGATGCCGCAATGCCAGTTGCCTGTTTTCTGCTATTTTTGGTTTCAGAAAAGATAAAAATGAATATTCTTGGAATTCGACGGCACAAAAGCCAATCTTCATATTTTTCCCGGAACGATACGGAAAATCGAAGCAGACACAGAGTAGGGAACCAGGGTGGCCACAACCTAGGGTGGCGCGGGCCCACCCTGGCCGCGCCACTAGGGGTGTGGGCCCCCTGGCTACCTCCTCGCCTTGCCCCTTCGCCTATAAGAAGCCCCCGGGGAGAAAACCCTAAAGGATCCATCAGAAAACCACGAGAAGTTCCACAACGCCGCCACCACCGAAGGGGAGATTCGGGGGATAGAAGTCTCTATTCCGGCACTCTTCCAGGACAGGGAAGTGCCCCCGGAGCCATCTCCTTCGATCTCCACCACCATCTCCATCGATCTACACCGCCATATCCATCACCGTTGCTGATTCCCATGATGAGGATGGAGTAGTTCTTCATCGAGACTAAGGGCTCTACCGGTAGCTATGTGTTTATCTCTCTCTCTCAATGCATGGTCATATTGTGATCATGATATTTGTAATCAAGTAGATCTGCTCTGCTACTCAAGTACTTTAATATATCTTCGGCTCTCCCCACGTGTGTGAAAGTGACAGCGTGCACGTCGTGGTGGCACATAGTGATACTACAGAAACGTATCTATAATTTTTGATGCTCCATGCTTATTTAGTATCTACTTTTCTTTGCTTTGTCTACACTTTGAGGTGTTTTATATCTTTTCTGGAACTAACCTATTAACAAGTTGCCATAGTGCCAGTTGCCTGTTTTCTTCTGTTTTTGGTTCCAGAAAGGCAGAAAATCAATATTCTCGAAATTGGACGGGACAAAAGCCAAAGTCAATAACTTTTCATGGGGGACATGAATCCAGAAGACGAGATGCAGACGCAAGACAGGGCGGCCAGACCCCCCCTAGGCGCATGTGGGCCCTGCCCCGCGCCTGCGTAGGGTGTGGGGCCCCTGGCCGCCTCCCAGCCTCGCCTCTTCTCCTATAAGAAGCCCCCAATGCAGAAACCCTAAGTACCCGATCAAAACTCCACGAAACCTTCTATAGCTGCCGCAACCGTTGTCCCTAGATCGAGGGGATCTGAAGTTCTTCCCGGCACCCTGCCGGAGGGGAGATCATCCCGGAGGCCTTCTCTCTGGTATGATGCGTGAGTACTTCCACCTTGGACTATGGGTCCATGTAGTAGCTATATGGTTGTATCTCCTCCTTTGTGCTTTCATGTATATATCTTGTGAGCTCCGTTCATGATCAAGACCTAATCCATTTTTAATCATGCATGTTGTGTTTGCGGGGATCCGATGGATATTGAGATTATTATGTTGGTTTGATTAATGGTTTTGTCTTTATGATTCTATCATGTCTGTGTTGTTTGTGATCTTGCATGCTCTCCGTTGTTAGTAGCTATCTTGGCCAAGTAGTTTCTAGTGACTCCAAGAGGGGGTATTTATGCTCGATAGTGGGTTTGTGCCTCTAGTTTCCAAGGGAAGTGACAGAAATCTCTTTGGTTGTAGATGTGATGTTGCCACTAGGGAGAAAACAACGGTCTCTTGTTCATGGAACATGTGGACTGTTTACCTTACACACTTTGCTTAAAGCAGTTGTTTGTTGCTTGCAACTTAATACTGGAGGGGGTTCGGATGATAACCTGAAGGTGGGCTTCTAGTCATAGATGTAGTTGGATGGCGGTCTATGTATATTTTTGTATTGCCCAATCGAATCTCATAGGATCTTTCTAACTAGTATTGCATTGTTATGCCTTGCTCAGTTCCTGTCAATTGCCCTGCTGTAATTTGTTTACCCTTCATGCCATGTTGTTTATCTAAGGAGAGCACCTCTAGTGAACCATGGACCCCGGTCAAATATTTACCATTGATACATCTTCCAGCGTTACTTGTTCACTTGCTGCAAACCACCATTACCTTCAACACCGTATGTTTAATCCTTTGTTACAGCAAACTGGTAAGCTTGACAACCTCACTGTCTAGTTGGGGCAAAGTCTTGAGATTGTGTTGTGCAGGTCTCCGCGTTGCTTGCAACACTTGTCTGACGTTTCCTTCCTCCTACTGGTTCGATAACCTTGGTTTCATACTGAGGGAAAATTGCTGCTGTGTTGCTTCACACCTTCCTCTTGGGGTTCCCAGCGAAGTGCTAACCAGCACCATCAAGCTATTTTTTGTTAGACCCCTCCTTTATAGAGGAAAGGATCCCTGTGATTGCAATGCTAGTCCCTGGATCAATGCTAGCATCCACAGTTTAAGATGAAGTACACAGATACAAAGGTCGTTTATTACATTCATTCCAGAGATAAAATATAGTCTTTTACAACTCATGGCCATAGGCCTAATACAAGAGTTTTAAGGAACAAATAAATAAACACAAGTCTTCATCTTCATGTGCCACAGGCAAACATGTTGAGTGTAGACTCATGACTCCTATTCATCATCGGAGTAACCTGCAACATCACAAGTTACAGCCACAGAGGGTCAATACTTTGGAATAGTATTGGCAAGTGATACCTTGGTATATTTTAAGTGGACTATACAGCTATATGCATTTTGGTTAAGTGTAGCTTGGCTTGCTTTTGCTTGAAAATAGATTTTTCCTATTAGTTGAAATTGCTAAGTTTTTCTTTGTCAAAAACATTCCCAAGGAAACCACCAATAGACATTGGGGTCCTTCACCCTTGTTCACCCACAAATTTTTATTGTAGAAGTTGGAGTGATGAGATTCTTGTAGCTTTCATGTCTTGATGCTCAAAGTGTCCATTTCCTTGGACTAGGCTAAGTACTTAGTTTTTCCATCTGCAGTGGTTGTGCACTTTCCCCACCAGACTTGGTTTCCCAAGACAGGACCTTTCAGAAGCTTTTCCTTAGCCAAAATGGACGCGCTCCAACCTATCAACCCAACTACCACCATCTGTCCAAAATGACTAAGTTCTAGCAACCTATATGATCATGGCAGAGCCCATATTGCCAAGTGGTTGCACTGTAAGCTTTCTCAACACTTGACCTCCAAATCCCTTTGTGCCTGGGTGGCATTCCACAAGTGAGATACACAACCCAAGTCCATGGCCTTGTGTAACCACTCAACATAACCCAATCTTTCCATTCCACCCAGGAGGTTCATTTGACTTAGTTGTTTTATTAAGAAAATATAAGTCCC
Organism: Avena atlantica; assembly: GCA_910589765.1. Classification (NCBI taxonomy): domain Eukaryota; kingdom Viridiplantae; phylum Streptophyta; class Magnoliopsida; order Poales; family Poaceae; genus Avena; species Avena atlantica. The sequence continues at coordinate 487,349,735 of OU342739.1, read as the reverse complement.
TTTGACTTAGAATATTTTTATCATAGAGTAAATAGATGTTCACCACCCTTGTTTACTATAGGCTAGGCTAAGCAAAATATGGTACCTTATCTTAGGAGAAATTCCCTAGCAATTCTACTATTTCACTCTACTTAGGATTTCCCATCTTAGTACTAAGCAAAATATCATGCATTTTACTTTAGCAAAATATCTAATGCAAGTATAGAATCTAAAATAGGAATTTCATGAAAATATCACTTGCCTTGGTAGTGTGGAGAGTAGCACTCTTCACAATCACAATCACTAGCAAAATCTACACAAGAGATCAAAGCATACAATTACACACAATTTAAATACAACCAAAAATAATATGAATGTATGCATGCAAGAATTTACTATATGGTGATTTTTGAAAATTATATCAAGTATGTTCATGAGTACAGAAACCTAATATGTCACAAGTTTGCCAATTACACTTATTTGGTCTCAAAATAATAAACAAGAATTAAAACTATATCTAAACTAGCCCCAAACTTGTTCCACAAATAAAATTAATTTTACTGTTACTATATGCTAAATAAAGTGGATATTCAGAAAGGCCTTGTTTCACTGAATTCAACGGTATAAAGTTTGTAAAAATCCAACGTGGGATTCAAAAGTTATAAGCATTTGAAGTTTGAATCTAAATCAGGTTTTAAATTCTGTTTTTAATTTAACCCTGCCACGCGTCGCGTTATTACTGGCGCGTACCGGTTCGCACCGGATCACGCTTCAGTGCCGTTGGATCTAACTAACACTGTGCGGCTCAGATCCGTCCATACCCCTTCGTTAAGTGAAGTGTTTCTACGCGTAGGATTTAGATCTAACGGCTAAAATTCTTCTAACAAAAAACGAGCGGCGCTGCCGGCGGTGACAGGCGGCGGCGCGTCAGTCAGTGGCGGTGCCGGCGTTCTAGGTCGTCCGGAGAAGGGAGGAGATGCTTACCAGAACCGCAGAAGGCTGCTGATGCTCAAGGTGGCAATGGCTTGGGAAGGGGCGCACGGGTTCGTCGGAGATTTCTCGCCGGAGTTCGCGAAAGCGTCAGCCACGGTCAGTTGTCGACGTTGGCGAGGTTCCTCGTCGTGCTAGGCCAAAACAGGGACACTGTCAGATGCGCACGATGATGAGGATTCTATGCGTATCAACCAGAGGGCAAGGGGCGGTGGCTACTTACGGAGAGAGGTCGCCGGAGTTCGTGAAGAAGACGGTGGCGGCCAGTCGTCGACGTTGCCAAAGCTAGGGGTCATGCGAAGGCAAACGGCGAGTGTCAGAAGATGCGTATAAGTTCACTGAACAAGATAGTGTGAGTGAGAGACAGAGGGGAACTCGAGGTTCACCTGAATCTGTCGCCGGAGGGGGCTCTGTCAGCGGCGATTCGCGGAGGATTGAGGGCAGCCTGGGGGCGTGAGTGTGCGATTGACTGGGGGAAAATGATCGTGGGGAGGTGGGGATCTTATAGCTGGTGCCTCGACAGGAAACGCCTGCGTTTAATTGCCCAATTAAGCCGCGCCATCACCGGCAGTCACTGCAGCTGCGACGTGGTCGTGGGCGAGTTTTGGGGAAGACGATGACAGCGTGTCCAGGGTCCACTCGTCAGCGATGTGCGCGAGGTGAGTGTGGGGTCTGGCCGTCAGTGGCTCAGTGTGTGTGCTCGCGCGTGAGAGGAGAAAAAGAATTCCCCGGGTGGGCTTGCTGGGCTCGATCGGTTGCTGGGCCAGATTCTGGCCGCGCGGCCCTTTTCTATTCAGATGCTCTTTTCTTTTTCTATTTCCATTTTCTGGTATGAATTTTTGATATGAATTCAAATCCTTTTGAAATCAAACTGCCTTGAAAATTTTGCAGGGTTTTGTGGATTCACAAACAGTCATAAAACTAAGTGGTTATATTACAAGGCTTGGTCCAGCTTGGTTTCTATAATAATTGAGATTTGCTCCTGTTTGCAAATATTTGAAATGGACTTTGGAATCTACTTCTAAAATTTGAAATCTTTGGGTTTAAAAGTTTCACCTAAACTTTCCATCAATGAAGGCAAGCATTTAAGTATTTAAACATTCAAACTTCAAAAAAGGATGATGTTTATTTGGGACAATTTAACCACATGAAATCATAACTCATATTCCATCACTAAGTGATTGATAAAACCCTAAATGAATGAATGATGCAAAGTGATATGAATGAGTTTTGAAACTATGATTTTTGGGATGTTACAAATCTAACCCCCTTAAGATGAATCTCGCCCTCGAGATTCGGTTTGGCTAGCAAATAGGTGAGGGTGGTCCTTCCGAAGATCATCTTCTCTTTCCCATGTTGCTTCCTCTTCGGAGTGATGGTTCCATTGTACTTTACAAAATTTGATAGTCTTGGTCCTGGTGACTCTCTCTGCGGTCTCTAAAATCTTGACAGGCTTTTCTTCATAAGTGAGATCACTTTCTAGTTGAACCTCTTCCAAAGGTATGGTATCCTTCAAAGAAGACTCTTCCATTTCTGGGTGACATTTCTTAAGCTGACTCACATGAAATACGTTATGGACTGCTGATAGAGATTCTGGCAATTCAACTTCATATGCAACTTCTCCTTTGCGACTTAGAATTTTGAATGGCCCAACATATCTTGGGGCCAACTTTCCTTTGACTCCAAATCTTTTCACTCCACGAAGTGGTGATACCCTGAGATAAGCTCTATCCCCAACTTCATACGTGACTTCTCTACGTTTAGAATCCGCGTAGCTTTTCTGTCGGGATTGTGCTATCTTCAACCTGTCCTTAACCAATTTAACTTTCTCTTCGGCGTCCTTGATAAGATCCGGTCCAAATAAGCTTCTTTCTCCCACACCATTCCATAATAATGGGGTGGTACACTTTCTTCCATAGAGTAACTCAAACGGTGCCATTCCGATACTTGATTGATGGCTGTTATTGTAAGAGAACTCCGCGTAAGGTAAACTTTCATCCCAACTTGCTCCATAGTCTAAAGTACAAGCTCTCAACATGTCCTCAAGAATTTGGTTGGTCCTTTCTGTTTGTCCATCCGTTTGAGGATGAAAAGCAGTGCTAAACTCTAATCTGGTTCCTAAGGATTCATGAAGTTGTCTCCAAAAGTGAGATGTGAACTGAGTTCCTCTATCAGACACAATACTCTTTGGCACACCATGAAGGCATACAATCCTGCTCATGTAAATTTTTGCTAACTTGGCACTTGTATAGGTTGTCTTTACTGGTATAAAATGAGCCACTTTTGTTAGGCGATCTACCACTACCCATATGGAATCATATCCCGATCTAGTCCTTGGTAATCCGGTAATGAAATCCATACCAATATTTTCCCACTTCCATTCAGGAATAGGCAGTGGTTGAAGCAACCCTGCTGGTTTTTGGTGCTCTGCTTTGACTCTGCTACACACATCACACAAAGCAATATGTTCGGCGATGTCCCTTTTGAGATTGTTCCACCAAAACCTTTCCTTCATGTCCATGTACATCTTGGTATTTCCCGGGTGAATAGAATATGGAGAGTTGTGACCTTCTTGTAAGATCAGTTTCCGTAACTCCGGGTCTTGTGGAACACATATACGTTTCCCGTGCCATAAAGTACCTTGTTCATCTATATGGAAATTCTTAGCTTTCCCTAAACCAATGTTTACTTTAATCTTTTCAATTTCCTCATCAGTCTTCTGGACTTCTCGGATCTTGTCCAACAGAGTGGGTTGAACATCCAAGGTCATGAGATGTCCTTCTGGTACAATCTCCAATCTGAGTTCTTTGAATTGCTTACACAAGTCATCTGGCAATTCCCCTTTTGTAAGGCCATTTACAAATGTCTTACGACTTAGAGCATCCGCTACTACATTTGCTTTACCGGGATGGTATTGCAAACTTAAGTCGTAATCTTTGATAAGTTCTAGCCATCTTCTTTGTCTCATGTTGATTTCCTTCTGGGTGAAGATGTACTTCAAGCTCTTGTGATCGGTGAATACTTCACAACGCTTTCCCAAAAGGTAATGTCTCCATGTTTTGAGTGCATGGACGACAGAAGCTAACTCCAAATCATGAGTAGGATAATGTACTTCATGAGTTTTGAGTTGTCTCGATGCATAGGCTACGACTTTACCATCTTGCATAAGTACGGCACCCAAACCTTGATGAGAAGCATCACAATACACTTGGAAATCCTTTTCCAAATCTGGCAGACATAGAACTGGTGCTGTTACAAGTCTCTTCTTCAATTCTTGGAAACTGACTTCGCAACCTTCAGTCCAAGCAAACTTCTTGTCCTTCTTTAGTAATTCTGTCATAGGCTTAGCAACTTTCGAGAAATTTTCTATGAACCTTCTGTAGTAACCTGTTAAGCCGAGGAAACTACGAACTTCTTTCACATTCTTGGGTGATTCCCAATCTGTCACAGCTGAAACCTTAGCAGGGTCAACTGCCACACCATCTTTTGTCATCACATGACCAAGAAAACCAACTTTTTCTAACCAAAACTCACACTTGCTGAATTTGGCATAAAGTTTATGTTCCCTTAGTTTCTCAAGTATCAAGCGCAAGTGTCTTTCATGTTCCTCCTTACTCTTGGAGTAGACCAAGATGTCATCGATGAAAACGACAACGAACTTGTCAAGGAATTCCATGAACACCTTGTTCATCATATTCATGAAGTATGCTGGAGCGTTGGTTAATCCAAAAGGCATCACAGTATACTCATACAATCCATATCTTGTGGTGAATGCTGTTTTTGGTATGTCCTGTTCTTGTATCTTGAGTTGAAAATACCCTGACCGGAGATCAATCTTCGAGAATACACATGCTCCTTCTAGCTGGTCAAATAAGTCATTGATTCTTGGCAGAGGATATTTGTTCTTGATGGTAACCTCGTTGAGAGAACGGTAGTCAATACATAACCTTTGTGTTCTATCCTTCTTTTCCACGAACAACACTGGGGCTCCCCAAGATGAAGAACTTGGTTGAATAAACCCTTTTTGTAATTGTTCTCCTAGCTGTTTCTTGAGCTCTTTCAATTCATCAACAGACATTTTGTACGGTCTCTTAGCTATTGGTCCAGATCCTGGCACCAAATCTATCAGAAACTCCACATCTCTATCCGGTGGCATTCCTGGTAGCTCTTCCGAAAATACATCCGGATAATCACTTACTATTGGTACACCATCCATGCTAACCCCCTTAAGAGAATTCAGCTTACTTCCTTTGGATTCAAAGTTTGACTTAAATTTTATTCTTTTTCCTTCGGGGGTTGTGAGTGTAACGGTACGTTTTGCACAATCCAATACTCCTTCATACTTGGCCATCCAATCCATTCCCAATATTACATCTAGTCCTTGGGAATCTAGGATTATTAGGTTTACTGGAAATTTATGTTTACCAAACTCTATGGTGAGATCCCGGCATCCAAGGCTTACTATCATGTCTCCCCCCGGAGAACTAACTTTTATTGGACACCCAATGTTTTCTGATGCAAACCCATTTCTATCAACAAATGCCTTTGATACGAATGAATGAGATGCACCGGTATCAAAGAGTACAAATGCTAAAATTGAATTGAGTCTGAACTTACCAGCCACGGCATCAGGCTCCCCATAGACCTCCTCCACATTTATGTGGTTAACCTGTCCTTTCTGGAAAGGATTTGGCTTGTTAGGTCCTTCAACTTTCTTTTCAGGGCACTCATTTGCATAATGCCCTAGCTTTTTGCATTTGAAGCACTCAACCTGACTGATGTCCCTTTTAGGAGGTTGGTCTCCACTACCACTACCATTTCCACCATAGTGGCTCTTATGTCCACCCTTGTGGTTCTTGTACTTGTCCTTGTCATGACTGCGGTGATGTTTGTTGTCATGACGGTTGTGGTTGTGCTTGTTGAATTTCCCATTTTTCTGGGATCCTGAACTGCCACTGTCATCATAGTGAGATCGTTTGTGAGACGATCCCAAGCTGTGCTTGTCGGAGTGTTTCCTCTTTCTACTCTCGACTTGCTTTATCTTACTCTCCAAAATAGCAGCCTTGTCACACAAAGACTGATAAGTTGGAACATATGCCACAGCCAACTGCAGATTCAGCTCATCATTCAAACCTTCCAAGAACTTTTCTTTTCTCTTGGCATCTGTATCAACCTCATCCGGTGCATAGCGCGCCAGATTGTTGAACTCTTCTATGTATTCTGCCACGCTGCGGTGGCGCTGTTTCAGGTTGTGAAACTCCTTCTTTTTCAGACTCATCATTCCTGATGAGATATGAGCAGTGCGAAAACCATCCTCAAAGATAGCCCAAGTCACCTCATCAATAGGAGTGGTGATTTGGAAGTTGTCCCACCATGTGGCGGCTGGTCCTTCCAGCAGATGTGCTGCGAACCTGACCTTTTCAGCATCCATGCAGCCCACGGTCACTAAGTCCTTGTTCACGGAACGTAGCCAGTCATTGGCCACCATGGGATCAGTTGTTCCCGCAAACTTTGCTGGCCTCAAACGCAGAAATCTAGTGAGCATATCGAAACCCGGAGGGTTGTTGTTGTTGTTGTTGGGGTTGTTGTTGTTGGGGTTGTTGTTGTTGTTGTTCTGGTTTTGGATGAATGTCGTCATCATTTGCATAAGTTGTGTTTGCGCATTCATCATTTGTTGCATTTCCGGGGTGATGTTGTTGGGATTGGGGTTTGCGCGACGGGGAGGCATCTGTGGTTTGTTCAAATAGATAAGAATGAGATACCCATAGATGTTTTATGCACAATACAACATGAGCAATCACATAACAAGCAACATAAGAATAAAAGTTCAACAACCACATAACAAGCTCATGAAGTGATACACACAAGTGGCAAGCCATCCACATGTCGGATGGTCCAATAACAAGTTCACAAAAACAAGTATGAATAAAAAGATAAACGAGTAGTCAAGTCTACTCATCAGCGTCAATCTCCTCCTCGACGAAGGTAAGACCTGCGTTCTCCATCGCGGTCTTGTTCTCCTCAATCGTAGTGGTCAAGGAATCGACCTTGGCCTTGAGAGCCCTCTTCTGGGAGCGAAGCCTCTCAATAACCATCTGCTGCTGCTCAAGCTCGAAGTCCTTGGACTTCAGTTCCTCGGTCATGTCCCGGATTCTTTTGTTCCTATCCTGGACGCGTTTCTCTTGACTCTTGAACTTGCGGTCCTGAGCCTCGAACTTTGTCTCCATTTCCTTGATCATCTCATCCTGCTGCGCAAAAAGCTTGTCCTTCTCGCGAAGTTGCACCTGAAGCTCGTCATTTCCTAGCATGACGTTCGTCCTGTCCGTATCTACGTGCCTGAGAAGAGTCTCTAAGTCCTGAAGATAAAGGCGTATCGGCTCTGCGGTGCTCCTCGAGTCGTCCTCGAAGTCGATGGACTCTCCGTCAACATCACGTCTTCCAAAGACGTGGAAGTGAGTGCCTCTAACCTGACGGGAATGACGGCCTAACAGTCGTCCTATCAGATCCTGCATGACTACCTCCATGCCTCTCTCCCTGTCATCGTGCATCGGCTTGAAGACGATGGCCTCAGTAGTAGGCTCAGTCTGGCGTCCGGGCTGATTCACTTTGAAACCCCAAAGGTCCTTCCTCTCGAACTTGGTGAGTGGGTACACCGTAATGGTAGGAAGAGGGAGATCAAGCAGAGTGGTAAGCTCAATGATACGGGAACCAAAACGAGTAACCCGAAACTCCTCAATAGTGCTGATGGCAATAGGCATCTATTTATAAGAATGAAAAAGTTAGAACAACACAAATCAAGGTAATTCAAGACAAACATTCATACATATCCATGTAACACAGTCATCACACAAATCATGCATACAAAAAGTCTATTACATTAATCAAAGATCCAAACTTAATTAGAATATTTTGGAAATAAGGTGATAGGTGGTGGTCCATCTAACGATGTCTCTTACAGTCCAATCTCACGGGATCTATTATTAAACACAATGTTCCTAGAGGCAATCCACCAATCTTGCTCTCTTGACTCAATTACCAAGTTAATGGCATCTCCCCTTATTTCTTGGTTGTTGTCTTCCAACTCTTGAGTAAGCTCCTTCTCTTTCTCTAAGTCCTTTTGGAGGTTGAGTATTCAGCATTTGACTCTAGCACTTAGTTCCTTGATAGTCCTCCAAGCTGCATCCCTGGCTGACTCAAAGAATGTGGTGTGCATTGTTGTGTTGGTGTACATGCAGAATCCCCTTTCTTTGTGGTTGTCTTCCTTGTTTTTGTACAAGTGAAGTTGCACCCACCAATACTCCACTCCTTCATCCATCACCGGAAAGCCCTTGTACACGGCTTCACCATGTGCATCCATTGCCTTCATGAGGTCCTTGAGAATGTTGGGAAACTCAGTCTCACACTCCAAGGTCATGGTCATGAGTGGTCCCTTCTTTACGGCTTCGTTGATGGAGTTCATCTACAAGGGAAGTTGAAAGAGATTAGAAAAGTTTTACGAGAAGAATAGACAAGTGTAGAAGTAGTTGAAAAACTTTTTTCCTTAGTGGTTTTCCAATCCTAGGGTCATAATCCTACAGGCAACACAGTGCTCTGATACCATCTGTTAGACCCCTCCTTTATAGAGGAAAGGATCCCTGTGATTGCAATGCTAGTCCCTGGATCAATGTTAGCATCCACAGTTTAAGATGAAGTACACAGATACAAAGGTCGTTTATTACATTCATTCCAGAGATAAAATATAGTCTTTTACAACTCATGGCCATAGGCCTAATACAAGAGTTTTAAGGAACAAATAAATAAACACAAGTCTTCATCTTCATGTGCCACAGGCAAACATGTTGAGTGTAGACTCATGACTCCTATTCATCATCGGAGTAACCTGCAACATCACAAGTTACAGCCACAGAGGGTCAATACTTTAGAATAGTATTGGCAAGTGATACCTTGGTATATTTTAAGTGGACTATACAGCTATATGCATTTTGGTTAAGTGTAGCTTGGCTTGCTTTTGCTTGAAAATAGATTTTTCCTATTAGTTGAAATTGCTAAGTTTTTCTTTGTCAAAAACATTCCCAAGGAAACCACCAATAGACATTGGGGTCCTTCACCCTTGTTCACCCACAAATTTTTATTGTAGAAGTTGGAGTGATGAGATTCTTGTAGCTTTCATGTCTTGATGCTCAAAGTGTCCATTTCCTTGGACTAGGCTAAGTACTTAGTTTTTCCATCTGCAGTGGTTGTGCACTTTCCCCACCAGACTTGGTTTCCCAAGACAGGACCTTTCAGAAGCTTTTCCTTAGCCAAAATGGACGCGCTCCAACCTATCAACCCAACTACCACCATCTGTCCAAAATGACTAAGTTCTAGCAACCTATATGATCATGGCAGAGCCCATATTGCCAAGTGGTTGCACTGTAAGCTTTCTCAACACTTGACCTCCAAATCCCTTTGTGCCTGGGTGGCATTCCACAAGTGAGATACACAACCCAAGTCCATGGCCTTGTGTAACCACTCAACATAACCCAATCTTTCCATTCCACCCAGGAGGTTCATTTGACTTAGTTGTTTTATTAAGAAAATATAAGTCCCTTTGACTTAGAATATTTTTATCATAGAGTAAATAGATGTTCACCACCCTTGTTTACTATAGGCTAGGCTAAGCAAAATATGGTACCTTATCTTAGGAGAAATTCCCTAGCAATTCTACTATTTCACTCTACTTAGGATTTCCCATCTTAGTACTAAGCAAAATATCATGCATTTTACTTTAGCAAAATATCTAATGCAAGTATAGAATCTAAAATAGGAATTTCATGAAAATATCACTTGCCTTGGTAGTGTGGAGAGTAGCACTCTTCACAATCACAATCACTAGCAAAATCTACACAAGAGATCAAAGCATACAATTACACACAATTTAAATACAACCAAAAATAATATGAATGTATGCATGCAAGAATTTACTATATGGTGATTTTTGAAAATTATATCAAGTATGTTCATGAGTACAGAAACCTAATATGTCACAAGTTTGCCAATTACACTTATTTGGTCTCAAAATAATAAACAAGAATTAAAACTATATCTAAACTAGCCCCAAACTTGTTCCACAAATAAAATTAATTTTACTGTTACTATATGCTAAATAAAGTGGATATTCAGAAAGGCCTTGTTTCACTGAATTCAACGGTATAAAGTTTGTAAAAATCCAACGTGGGATTCAAAAGTTATAAGCATTTGAAGTTTGAATCTAAATCAGGTTTTAAATTCTGTTTTTAATTTAACCCTGCCACGCGTCGCGTTATTACTGGCGCGTACCGGTTCGCACCGGATCACGCTTCAGTGCCGTTGGATCTAACTAACACTGTGCGGCTCAGATCCGTCCATACCCCTTCGTTAAGTGAAGTGTTTCTACGCGTAGGATTTAGATCTAACGGCTAAAATTCTTCTAACAAAAAACGAGCGGCGTTGCCGGCGGTGACAGGCGGCGGCGCGTCAGTCAGTGGCGGTGCCGGCGTTCTAGGTCGTCCGGAGAAGGGAGGAGATGCTTACCAGAACCGCAGAAGGCTGCTGATGCTCAAGGTGGCAATGGCTTGGGAAGGGGCGCACGGGTTCGTCGGAGATTTCTCGCCGGAGTTCGCGAAAGCGTCAGCCACGGTCAGTTGTCGACGTTGGCGAGGTTCCTCGTCGTGCTAGGCCAAAACAGGGACACTGTCAGATGCGCACGATGATGAGGATTCTATGCGTATCAACCAGAGGGCAAGGGGCGGTGGCTACTTACGGAGAGAGGTCGCCGGAGTTCGTGAAGAAGACGGTGGCGGCCAGTCGTCGACGTTGCCAAAGCTAGGGGTCATGCGAAGGCAAACGACGAGTGTCAGAAGATGCGTATAAGTTCACTGAACAAGATAGTGTGAGTGAGAGACAGAGGGGAACTCGAGGTTCACCTGAATCTGTCGCCGGAGGGGGCTCTGTCAGCGGCGATTCGCGGAGGATTGAGGGCAGCCTGGGGGCGTGAGTGTGCGATTGACTGGGGGAAAATGATCGTGGGGAGGTGGGGATCTTATAGCTGGTGCCTCGACAGGAAACGCCTGCGTTTAATTGCCCAATTAAGCCGCGCCATCACCGGCAGTCACTGCAGCTGCGACGTGGTCGCGGGCGAGTTTTGGGGAAGACGATGACAGCGTGTCCAGGGTCCACTCGTCAGCGATGTGCGCGAGGTGAGTGTGGGGTCTGGCCGTCAGTGGCTCAGTGTGTGTGCTCGCGCGTGAGAGGAGAAAAAGAATTCCCCGGGTGGGCTTGCTGGGCTCGATCGGTTGCTGGGCCAGATTCTGGCCGCGCGGCCCTTTTCTATTCAGATGCTCTTTTCTTTTTCTATTTCCATTTTCTGGTATGAATTTTTGATATGAATTCAAATCCTTTTGAAATCAAACTGCCTTGAAAATTTTGCAGGGTTTTGTGGATTCACAAACAGTCATAAAACTAAGTGGTTATATTACAAGGCTTGGTCCAGCTTGGTTTCTATAATAATTGAGATTTGCTCCTGTTTGCAAATATTTGAAATGGACTTTGGAATCTACTTCTAAAATTTGAAATCTTTGGGTTTAAAAGTTTCACCTAAACTTTCCATCAATGAAGGCAAGCATTTAAGTATTTAAACATTCAAACTTCAAAAAAAGATGATGTTTATTTGGGACAATTTAACCACATGAAATCATAACTCATATTCCATCACTAAGTGATTGATAAAACCCTAAATGAATGAATGATGCAAAGTGATATGAATGAGTTTTGAAACTATGATTTTTGGGATGTTACATTTTCTGGCGCCGTTGTGAAGGAGGCTAAGGACGTCTTCACTAGGGGAGTCCTTCACTTCCTTTCTCTTTAATTTGTTTTTAGTTTGCTTTGTTCCTTTTGCTTGGTTTTGTTTGCCTCTTTTAAAAAAATCCAAAAAAAAGTCTAGTTTGGTTTTCTTTATTTATTAAAAAACACAAAAAAATTTGTTCCCACTCTAGTTGCTAGTCTGTTATTTCCTTGCTTGGTCATGCTTTCTATCAATGGATGGTTTCTTTGAAACTAGTTCTTAATAGCAACGTGGGTTCATAGAGGAACAAAAGTACTATTATAAGGAACACCGTTTGTCATAAAAAGGGAAACACCTATGGGAACAAATTGATAAGTTGAATACTATTGCTAGAGACGTGTGCTCTATTTATAATGTTACTTATTGCTTTGATAAAGCTTGCTGCTGCGGGAGGTATAAACACCTACCCTTTCAATGTGAGTATAATGATAATGTTACCATATCTTCTTATGTTAAAGGAAATTGTGATTTTGATGATGTGGAACAAATTGAAGAATTTATCGCCTTCAAGGGTGCATTTGAACTTGCCAGTTTGCTTGAAAATACTGATGATGAACCTTATGAACATGAGGTTTTTGAGATACTTAAATTTTTATTTGATAATTACAAGGAAAAAAATGGCTATATTCTTGAATATTTTAATAGACGCTTTCCACAAATGGAAGAGACTAATGCCTTGCAGGAGCCTATGGAAGAAGAAATTGTTTAAACTGGAAGCTCATTTTAGATGGAAAAGAGGAGGAGAGTGATGAACAAAAGAAGAAAGAATGGATTATCTACCCATGCCTACCTTCTAATGAGAGTAACTATTTATTCCTTACATTATTTGATTGTCCCCCATGATTACCAAAGGAGGATGAATGTTATGTTCGTGTGGATCTTTTTGAAATATCTACTTTGGGTAAAACCTGTGAAGGTTTTAATCCCACTATTTTTGAGCTTGATAGAAATTATATGTTTGTAGATCATGAAAAGCATGTTTTATATGATAGCTATATTATTGAGTTTATTCATGTTGCTACTGAAAATTATTATGAGAGAGGAAAGTATAGTTGTATAAGTTTTGATAGTATTGAAACACCTCCCTATGTGCTGAAAGTTTTGAAGTTACTCTTATCTTATCTGCCCATGCCTGTCACTTTGTTTTTCATGAATTTATTTGTTTACAAGATTCCTATGCATAGGAAGAGGGTTAGACTTAAATGTGTTTTGAATTTTCTTCTTGATGCTCTCTTTGACTTCAATTCATATTTCTTATGAGAGCATCTTTTTAAACTTTCAAGCCTAACTTAAAGGCGTTAAAGGAAAGTACTTGTTGGGAGATAACCCAAGAGTTTCCTTGAGTCTTGTAAGTTATTACTTCAGTAATGACATCTCCTTATCCTTTTTGTTTTCTTTTTGCGCCAAAAATGACCTCTAATGAGAGGGAAGTAAGATTTGGGGAGTTGTTGTCCCGAAACAGATTTGTATCCTCCACCAAAAAATATCGTGAGAAGTCTCTGTAACTCGGATTGAGCTAACAATTTACAAATAAGTCCCCCAGTATGTTATCTAACTTTAGTTAGTTCAACACTTTTTTATTTGAGCAACAGAAGATGTTCGAAAAAATCGGTTTCTACCTGCTGGTCTGTTTTGACAGATTTCTGCCATTATTTGCATTTGCTTCTTATTGATTCCTTTTTTAGTTCTCTTTAGGTTAATTGAGCTTTTTTAAGGAGTTACTACAGTAGATTGTGTTTTTAGTGAAAAGAATTGTTCCAAAGCTTTGCCAGAGGTCTAATATCTTTTGAATAAACTAATGTTGCTAATGAAGATTGTGTGAAGTTTTGTATGAAGGAAAAATTTCAGGTGTAGAGAGAGAATGATGTAATGAGATGAAGAATGCACAAAAGCTCAAGCTTGGGGATTCCACCCCGGTGTCACCCCAAGAAATATCCAAGAGGTACAAGCGTCAAAGCTTGGGGATGCCCAAGGCATCCCCTTCTTCATCAATAAAAAGCTCAGGTATGTCTAGACACTTCATTTTTATTGTTTCATGCATAGTTGTGTTATTCTTGGAGCGTCTTAGTTTTCGTTTGGTTTTCTTAGGTTGTTTAGTTTGCTTGAATAAAGTAGTTTGGACCCCCATTCTCGATGTGTTGTTTGCAAATAAGTTGCTTGGTGTTGGAAAGGAGTAGTAAGTTCTTTCTTGTAAGTGCAAGAGGAGCTTGCATTGACTGTGACTTAGACTTTAGCATGACATGCTAGGTGTTGTTTTGACCTTATGCTTAGTAATTATTGCTATAGCATGTCTTGTTCCAAATAATTGGGATCGCTTAGTGTGCCTTGAAGAAATTATGTGTTGTTTTAGCATATAAAAGCATAGCATTATGTCTCCTTTGATGCTTTGCTTGGGTTGACTTGGCACATGCTCACACCATGTTATGACTATGAAAACTCACCATATCCTCTATGATCATTTAGTCCTTGACTTGTAGTACCACTCTTTGCTTTTATTAGTAATGCTTTATTGCACTGTATGATTATGGCCATTATTGCTCTCTTAGTTAGTTGCTCCCAGTCTTTTTCTAGCCTCCACTTGTATGAGTAAGCTCTACTCATGCTTCCAACTCCCAAGAAACCAAGTTTTTCCAAAGTGTCCACTATAAACTCCTATGCATGGTGTGTTACACCATTCCAAGTATATTCTTGTTTTCAGCTATCTTCCAATTAAAAACTATTTTGTTATGAGAAAACTTAGTGATTAAATCCCTCACAAACTTGATGGCACACTTTATATTCTCTGCCCCTCATAAACTTGAACCATTGTGTCATCTATGTTGTATATGCTTGCACTTATACGTTGGAATTAGTAGAACCGTGCTGTCACGGGGAACGTTTTTAACATTGCACTTGTACTTTGTACTCAGTTGATATCATGCTCTTTTGTCTATGGATGTCACCGGTGTGAAATAAAGAGGTAACTTGTAAGTCCATGGAGTTTGTATTTTGTGTTAGAGAAACTCCTGGGCCGCTAGCCTAAGCCATGCCTAATCATGGTGGAAACTTGCAGCATCACCATAGTGAGCTATCTATGAAGCATCCTCAATAAAAAGCTATGCATATGGTAAATAAAAAGATCGCTGAGATACTCATTGTCTGCTTTCCTTGTCATTTTGGTTATGGAATAGCTCTTGTACCATGTGCAAGGGGTACCCCATTTGCGGTTCTCTATGATATGCAAATACTTACAGTGACAAGAACTTATAGGTGACTGAAGTTGAGTAGCATGAGGTGTGGCCCTCGTATTCAAGGGACTTGAGATTGCCAACTTATACTTTGTCAAGCATATACTCCATATTTGTTCACTTTAACCTTAATCACTTCAAGATGCTTATGATAGGACCAATGAGGGCTGAAAGCTAACAAGTACCATAATTTTTGGAAGCTCTTTTTGAATCTTGAAATCCCTACTTCCTTTATGAAAGGCCTTTCTTCCACCATTATTTGAGTCTCCACATTCTACCTTTAGGCACCATTAAGAGAGCATAGTTGTCATTCTGTGTGGAGTGTTCCAAAGCTTATTGATTGATGCATATTGTGATATTACTTGTTCTTGTGCTACTTGTTTCTAGTCACCCTTGTAAACTTTGAAGGTGTCCTATGCATCTATTTGCTACTCTATGAGGGACAAGCTGATTGCCACTATGCCATGTTTTCTGTATGTGAAACAAACAAACGTTTTTCAATGCATGTTATTCATGATCTTTGTTTGTAGCCTATCATGTTGCATGCATAGTTACTATGTCCTATTGTTAGAACTCCATCTTCCATGTTCATGTTTAGAATTCTTTGATCCCAACTTTCAATGCTTGCAAATGGTTAGATCTTCATTGTGAAGGTGCATGTCACCTCAAAATTATTCTTTTTATCACTTACCTACTCGAGGACGAGCAGGAGTTAAGCTTGGGGATGCTTGATACGTCAGACAAGTATCTATAATTTTTGATGCTCCATGCTTGTTTAGTATCTACTTTGCTTTGCTTTGTCTACACTTTGAGGTCTTTTTGTATCTTTTCTAGAACTAACCTATTAACAAGTTGACACAGTGCTAGTTGCCTGTTTTCTTCTGTTTTTGGTTCTAGAAAGGCAGAAAATCAATATTATCGGAATTGGACGGGACAAAAGCCAAAGTTAATAACTTTTCGTGGGGGACAAGAATCTAGAAGATGAGACGGAGACGCAAGCCAGGGCGGCCAGACCCCCCTAGGAGCGGGTGGGCCCTGCCCCGCTCCTGGGTAGGGTGTGGGGCCCCTGGCCGCCTCCCAGCCTCGCATCTTCGCCTATAAGAAGCCCCCAATGCAGAAACCCTAAGTACCCGATCAAAACTCCACGAAACCTTCTATAGCTGTCGCAACCGTCGTCCCTAGATCGAGGGGATCTGAAGTTCTTCCCGGCACCCTGCCGGAGGGGAGATCATCCCGGAGGCCTTCTCTCTGGTATGATGCGTGAGTACTTCCACCTTGGACTATGGGTCCATGTAGTATCTAGATGGTTGTATCTCCTCCTTTGTGCTTTCATGCATATATCTTGTGAGCTCCGTTCATGATCAAGACCTAATCCATTTGTAATCATGCATGTTGTGTTTGCGGGGATCCGATGGATATTGAGATTATTATGTTGGTTTGATTAATGATTTTGTCTTTATGATTCTATCATGTCTGTGTTTTTTGTGATCTTGCATGCTCTCCATTGTTAGTAGCTATCTTGGCCAAGTAGTTGCTAGTGACTCCAAGAGGGGGTATTTATGCTCGATAGTGGGTTCATGCCTCTAGTTTCCAAGGGAAGTGACAGAAATCTCTTCGGTTGTAGATGTGATGTTGCCACTAGGGAGAAAACAACGGTCTCTTGTCCATGGAACATGTGTACTGTTGACCTTACACACTTTGCTTAAAGCATTTATCTGTTGCTTGCAACTTAATACTGGAGGGGGTTCGGATGATAACCTGAAGGTGGACTTCTAGTCATAGATGTAGTTGGATGGCGGTTATGTATATTTTTGTATTGCCCAATAGAATCTCATAGGATCTTTCTTACTAGTATTGCATTGTTATGCCTTGCTCAGTTCCTGTCAATTGCCCTGCTGTAATTTGTTTACCCTTCATGCCATGTTGTTTATCTAAGGAGAGCACCTGTAGTGAACTATGGACCCCGGTCCAATCTTTACCATTGATACATCTTCCACCGTTACTTGTTTACTTGCTGCAAACCACCATTACCTTCCACACCATACATTTAATCCTTTGTTATAGCAAACCGGTGAGCTTGACAAACTCACTGTCTAGTTGGGGCAAAGTCTTGAGTTTGTGTTGTGCAGGTCTCCGTGTTGCTTGCAACACCTGTGTGATGTTTCCTTCCTCCTACTGGTTCGATAACCTTGGTTTCTTACTGAGGGAAAACTACTGCTGTGCTGCTTCACACCTTCCTCTTGGGGTTCCCAACAAAGTGATAACCAGCACCATCACTTAGGCTAGAGTCTACATAAATACTCAAGTGCTTCAATAGATCTCTGCTCTCCCCACGTATGTGAAAGTGGCAGCGTGCACGCCGTGGTGGCACTTAGGCTGGAGTTCATAAATACTTATCATGAGTATGTTTTGAGTTGGTTGTCTCTATGAAATTGTGGTGTTTATTGGAACCATCTAGCGCTCAAGGTGACAGTGTGGGGTTATCTAGATTGGGGAAGGCGGACTTTGAGGTGTGATGTTATAGCCCTACCATGGATTAGAGTGTCCAACCAGAGAGTAGTTAAGAGTATTATCGTGAAGAGAATATATTTATTAAGAGTGTTCACTAGTGAAAGTATGATCCCTAGGCCTTGTTTCTAAGCATTTAAACACCGTTCACAATTAAATCTGTTGCATGTTTGCTTGCTACCATCTTTTTGCCTTTAGTCTTTTCCTCCCCGTCAGAAGCTCTTTTCTGGCACCGTTACCACTTATAATCATCCATATCACTTGTATTTCACTATCTCTTTGCCGAACTAGTGCACCTATACACATCACAAGTGTATTGGGTGTGTTGGGGACACAAGAGACTTCTTGTATCTTGATTGCGGGGTTGCTTGAGAGGGATACCTTTGACCACTTCCTCTCTGAGTTCGATAAACCTTGGGTAATCCACTTAAGGGTAACTTGCTGTTGTTCTACAAACCTCTACACTTGGAGGCCCAACAAATGTCTACAATAATAGAAGTGCGTAGACATCAGGCTCCGTCCCTACTTGATTCAGGACGATCCGGATCATCTCTTCATCCAGCATTACCAGCCGGATGTCTTGGTGGTGGCATTCTTAGCTGATCATGTTCTCGCTGGCAACACACTTTTTGGGTCTTCTCTGTGGCGGTTGTTTTGCCGACGATGGCCCTGATGGGGAACCATTGCCGTGGTGGCATCTTCGGACGCAGCTGGAATAACTCTTCCCCAGTCACGTGCAGGCCTGCGATGATGACCGTTTGATCCGGTCCTTGAATTTTCTTCTTCTCCCTAGGGACGATAGCATTGATCAGTATCCCTGCGGGGTCTCTCATCAGCACTTTGGTCGACGTCAGTGTGGCAAATTTCCGACCTTGAGGCCAGCTTGCCACCGAATAACGTGTCCATTTTCTGTTTTTTTCAATCCTTTGTCTAGCAATGCAATGCATTGCCGGACCTGCTCAGGAGACGGATTATTGGCGAGGATAACTCGAGCTGCTGCAGTGTTTTCCAACGGCGTGATGTAGACTCGGATTTTCTCTCCAGATTTTCCGTCGAATAGATCTTTGTGGACATTTGGGTTCCTATTAGCAATAACCGTACCTCCCATTGTCTTGTTTGGTAGTCGCTTGAAATCTGACTTATATTTGGCAGGATCAATGTCTGACTGTTGTTTAAGCTCGATGATGCGCGCGGCCTCCTCGAGTAAAAACAAATGGTGCTTTTCTAGGTCCTCGGCCGTTTTCTCCAGCGCAATCGGAGTAAGATCCGAAGCTGTTGGGATTGGTATGGTGAGAGCATCTCCGTATATTTCACATGCACCCTTAGTGACAACGTGTCCATCCATGGGAGGGTCGATCGGCATGGTATTAATCGGATCTCCATCCGGATTCTCCATCTCGATCTCATCATCCACTTTTTCTTCATTTGTTTCTTTGACGTCTAGCTCGGCCGGTGTCAGATTTGTGTTCTTCTTCTTCTTCTTTGACTGCCCAGTAGCCTTAACATGTGTACTGGTGGCAAATACAGCTTTTAGTACGGTACCGGGAGATAAACTTTCATTGGTACTTTCCGTATTAGTTGGCTTCTGGACTTCGGATGAATCTTCGGTGTCCATGTCATCTTGCGAGGTGTAGTCTTCATCCATGTTGTCATACGGACTCGGAGGTGTCTTCGGCGCACCTTGCGCTGGTTTGGAGGTGTAACCTTCTTCGTACTCCTCCATCTCCTTCTCGAAGTCTCGAAGTTCCTGCGATGTTAATGACTCCTGAGGGAAACCAAGTAACTCGGTGTTTTCTTCGATTGCATCAAGAACTGAATCGTTTCCGGCTCCAGCATCGACAGAGTTGGATCTAGAGCTTACATGGTACACGAAGTAGTGCTTCTTCTTTATCCTATGCTTCAAGAGTACTTTTTGCTATGGCATCGGTAGGGCCGGATCCGTAGCGGATATATTCTTCATCCGTGTACCCGATCTCGATGGGGAGATCAGATCCGGATTTTTCCTCCATCGTTTCTTCCACTACAGAAGTGGTCTGTGTGGATTCGATTTTTTCCGGGATCTTGAACTCTTCCGCCTCTACGGACAAAGCAGATCTTGAATTTTCTTCCGCCATGGTCATCACCTCAAGGGTTGGTTGGGCGGTGTCAGCGAAACCGAGGTAAATATCGATCTCGCCGATAGGCATGATCGTGTAGGTTGTCACGGGTTTGCTAGCCGTAATCCAAGTCCCGTCGAGGAGGACGATAGGGACATCACTGGCATAGACCACGTGACCCATGGCGATTGTTTTGCCGATTCTTGCACGGGCAAATTCCGCCTGGAACGAAGCTCCGAAAGTCACCCGCCCCACGGTGGGCGCCAACTGTCGTCGGATTGTCGACAAGTACGCCATAGGGGGTCCTGACGGCGTTGAGAAGATGGGGTGTGATACGTCGAATGTTCCGGGAATGGTGAGCACAAGTTTACCCAGGTTCATATCCGACTACGGTGATCGGATCCTACTCCTGCTAGCAACCCAGTAATATATCGCCGAGAGCCGGATGTTACAGCGGATTACAAGAGAGGTTCGCTTGTGCGATTTGTGATTGTGGTTGTTGCCCTAAAGGCTCCCATAGGGCTGATTTATATAGTCACCAGGACCTAGGGTTATAGGAGATACCTATCCGGCTACGTTATAGAGTTGGTAACTAGATACAGCTTGAACTACAAGTAATACTATAGGCATAAGTCGGTAACTCTTCTGGGCCTTGTTGTAGCCGGAACTAGCTCCTCCTCTTTCTCTGACTGGGCCGCCCGTGAAGGGAAGCTCTAACCCGTTGGTGGGCCACCCTGGTTAGTGAGTCCTGCGGGTATACCCGGAAAGTATATCCCCAACAGGAGAGATCCCTCCATGACATGGATTACCAAACCGAGAGGTTGAGAAGGCATCCACAAATCTAGCTCTTTATCATGTTGGAACGATACCTCTGGATCAATCTGATGTGGTAATGTCGTAGACGGATTTAGGCTTGTAGTATTACTTTATGTAAAATAGCCATCTTTATCCAATTCTTCATGTAAAAGAGATTTTATCATTTTTAGAGGGTGAAAAATAATGCATTCACTAAAATCTTTATGTCTCATGCATATACCAAAATTATACAACTCTTGAACACTTTTAAATTACACTTTAGACATGATAATGTTGTCCTAAGAAAATCTATAAAGTTTACCATTTTTAGAGCGTGAAATTTAATGCATAAACTAAAGGGATCCCTAAACGATGAATAGATTTTAAATTCCGAACCATTTTCAAAATTTGTGTTCTGCTTATGAATTTGGTTCATGGTTTCCAATTTTTTCCTGATTTTAGGAATTTGGTTCACGAATCTTCGAAATTGGTTCATGATTTTTCAAAAAAAATCATGAATTTTCAAATTTTGCTCATGATTTTTGTAATTTGTTCATGATTTTCGAAATTGGTTCATCATTTTGTTCATGATTTTCGAAATTTTGTTGATGAGTTTTTGAACACTTCTGAAGTTAACATTTTTAACAAGACAACATTTAAAATGTTTGGTTTAGATAAATATTATTTATTAATTCTCGAAAGTAAATATTTGTATTAAAAAGGAATATAAAGTAAAAATAAAGAACAATGCCCCACATACAATGAACCATGTAGGGTCATTTTTATGGAAAGACTACATGACCATGGTTGACGCATACAGAGGAATGGCTCATTGTAACATTGGGAATGGTAAAACAATGCTTCTGTAGAAGGATCTTTGGAATAATATCTATTTTGAAGACAAATATCTACACATGTAATCCTTCTGCAACGATCAAAATTTATCCAGTGATAAGGCAATGGAGGTGTCAACACCCGGATTTTTCAATACTAGATGCCTGTTATGCCATGCATCGCAATCCCAGGATTACCATTTTTACGAGACATAACAGAATTGGATACCATAGTACATCATCCATTACAAACGATACATAAGTTCTTACACGAATAGGGATCTCATGATCCAGTTCTTAATACAACATCAAGCAGCGGAATACGTAATAATAACGGTAGCGTAGGCGAAGCTCCATCTTCGGGGTCACAGGCAATGCTGACGATGGGAGATGATCCTAGTTGTCGTAACCTTCCTGGGGTCCATCTTCCAGGTACTCCTCTTCATAGTCTGGCCATGGGAATAGCCAGGGACAAAGCCATGAGTACTCTTTAAGTACTCGCAAACTAATACTAAAAGGTAAAGGGGGTTTTTGGATAATAGGACACTAGGCTCTAGGGTTGTTTTGCAAAAGCCAGATTTATCTCTACTAGGTTCCAAAGCTAGTCACAATTTTATAATTCCTAAGTGGGAACTTGTATTTCATATCACAACTCTGTTGTGGTCAAGTCAAAGTCTTAATTCAGTTCACAGGTCATTTTGAAAAGTCTGACGGGGGAACAGTATGGCCACTCCAACTGTCCATAACCGCGGAAGCGGCTATTCGAATAGTTTGACACTCTGCAGAGATTGTACACTTTCACCACAACATTCGATACATCCGTCAGGAAAAAATCCTGAATTCACCATACTCAGTATGCGGATAATCAATCCTAACCTTTCAATTATACTCCCTAGTATAAGCACCTCTCCTGTGAGTTTGGCCTCCCAACCATGACCAACTGTCATCTTGGGTACTGCACATGTGGACAATCTTCACAAGGTAGCCTCAGCTCAGACCTTGGCCGTGAGGGAACTAATACTAAGGAATATAAGTTTCCAGTCAAGCCCTACCCAATATTCGGGTATTGTGGTTGTACGATAAAATTGGAATGGTATCGCATCCAGACAACCATCAGTTTTATAAAGGGCTAAGGCTCATGCCTCAACATTTTTATCACTAAAATCCTCAAGCGTTTGGAAACACATGTCCAAAACATTTCGATAGATGATCCATCATTCCAAGGTTTTCATAACCCTTTTTCTACCAAGTATTCCCATCTAAAAGTTGATCAAGTTTTATGCTTAGCACTAGCATCTACAGGTGGGGGTAGTACTAATGAGGGGTGGTAACTAGTGGAGTTTCAACTAAGTACAACCTTATGTCTCAGGCTGATATCAAGGTTTCTAAGTAAGCTTTGATAAAAGAAATAAAGTAAGAAGCTTGCACATAAAACTAGGATTGGTTTATCAGGTGGGTATGATCACATATGCTTAAGGCATATAGTAGTCATAGAACAAGTACGGGTTTGTTGCATCAGTAGGGTATCTTGCAAGGGTTAGCTTGCATAGGTATAGTATCAGCTTGCATCAATATCAGTATAGCTTTCCTTGTGCAGAGCAGTGGTTGAAGTTCTCCTCGGCTTCTTCTTCGTAGTATCCTCCTTCCTCCTCGTATCCTTGGTCGGTACTAGCGTCTATGAATAAATACGAGGTACACAATCACCAAACAATACTTAACTACTTGCAATCATCACACACAAGGGTCCTATGGATGATCTAGCATCATCCCTAACATTACAAGGTTAAGGCTTGATTTAATTCTTCTTATTTTTAGAAAAGTAATTTCTACTCATTGAAAAACTACATAAGATTTAATATTCTCCAAACCAAACATGGGATCATGTTGACACATGTCATCACCACATATTGTAGTCCATAGAAATGTGATTTAAAGTAGTGTCACAATTTAATAAGGTTTTACCCTTTTATTTTAATTAATTAAAGTGGCTAGAAATGCTTATGTAGCATTCTTTTATTACTTGGACAATATTTCTGCAAGTAAACCTATATATTTTTATATATTCTGAAAGGTATGGTTAAATGTGATTTTTGAGAGTTGGAATCTGTTGGAGATATGCCCTAGAGGCAATGATAAATGTGGTTATTATTATATCTTTGTGTTTATGATAAATGTTTACATTCATGCTATAATAGTATTAACAAGGAAACATTGATACTTGTGTGATTTGTAAACTTAATTTGAAGTCCCTAGTATAGCCTCTATACATCACTAGCTTGTTGGTTGATAAATGATTGTGGTTTCCCTTTCATGAACATTGAGATGTTATCAACAACAAGATCATATCGTTAGGAGAATGATATGGTGGACATACTCCTATAGATAAGCATAGCATAAAGATCAAGTCATTTCAATAGTTCAATTGCTATATGCTTTCTGATACATAGTAACCTAATTCCTTCGACCATGAGATCATGCATATCACCTTTACCGGATGGATGCTTTGATGACATCAAACACCACACCGTAACTGGGTGGCTATAAAGGTGGCATTGAGTGTTCGGAAAGTATTGGTTGAGACACATGGATCAAGAGTGGGATTTGTCCATCCATATGACGGATATATATACTCTGGGCCCTCTCGGTGGAATGTCATCCAATTAGCTTGCAAGCATGTGACTGGATCACAAGGGATCACATATCACGGGAACGAGAAAAGAGTACTTATCGGTAACGAGGTTGAACTAGGTATGCAGAGATACCGACGATCATAACCTTGGATAAGTAAACTATCGTGAGACAAAGGGAAATTGGTATCGTATGTAAGTGGTTCATTCGATCGCAAAGTAATCGTAGAAATATGTGGGAGCCATATGAATTTCCAGATTCCTCTATTGGTTATTGTTCGGAGAAGTGTCTCGATCATGTCCGCATAATTCACGAACCGTAGGGAGACACACTTAAGGATTCGACGTTGTTTGAGTAGTTATGGTAGTATGAGAAAGAGACCGAATGTTGTTCGGAGTCTTGGATGGGATCCGGGATATCACGAGGTGATCCAGAATGGTCCGGAGAATAAGATTCATATAAGGAAAGTCCCGTTTCAGAGTTCGGGAATGATTCCGGTGTTTTCATCGGGAATGTTCTAGAAGGTTCCGGAATGTCCGACACTCCGGAGGGGAAGGGGTACATGAGTGTGTCATTGCAAGTTGGAATGATTGTATCATGTACTAAGTGTATTCGCTGTCCAAAATAAAGGGTTTATTCAAATCCTAAATTGAAAAGTCAAACGGCTAGTTTGAAAGTCAAACGACAAGTTTTGGAAAGTGGAAAAGAGGAGGAAGGAGGGAAACCGAGTTGGGGAGGGAATCCCTCCTCCAACCGGCGGCCCACCTCCAAGCCGAGTTGGGGAGGGACTCCCCTCCCTCCCCTTGGCGCGGCCGGCCCCTCCACCTATATAAGGAGGGGCAGGGCTCCCTCCTCTAGACACACAAGTCCCTCACCTCAAACCCTAGAAGCCGCAGCCCTCCATAGCCGCCGCCACCACCTAGGGTTTTGCCCTAGCCGCCGACTTGGGGTCCCCGGAACCCTAGCCGCCGGCTCTAGCCCCTCCTCCTTGGTCTGTCTAAACCCTAGATCGCCGAGGAGCTCTCTCATACTCCACCATACTCGCTCCGGCTTAAGGCGAAGCCCTGCGAGATCTCCCCTCTACTTCCGGTACCACGCCGTTGTGCTGCCGGAATCTCGAGGAGAGTGCTACAACCTTCGCTGCCTGCTGGAACAAGGGAGAGGAAGCTATTCGTCGAGTACCGAACGTGTGACCGACTGCGGGAGCGCTGCCGGAACGCAGCACCGGAAGGATCGTCTACGCGATCTTGAGATCGGGAAGAGTACGACTACATCACCCACGAGAATCTGCTCTCGTTAAACACTTTGGAATCTTCGAGGGTAAGTTATTCCATCGACTCGTTGCTACAATCTAGTAGATAGATCTTGGCTTGTTTGTTTGTATGCGATAGAATTTTTTTTTTTCATGCTACGAAACCCTACAGTGGTATCAGAGCCGTGTCTATATGTAGATCTGTTGCACGAGTAGAACACAATGGTCATTGTGGGCGTTGATGCTTTTATTGTCGATTGCTTCTTGTGTACTTTGCATCTTGCGGTATGTTGGGATGAAGCGGCCCGGGCTAACCTTACATGACATCGTTCATGAGACTTGCTCCACGCTTGACATGCAACTTGTATTGCATAAGTGGCTTTGCGGGTGCCTGTTTCTCCTAGCATAGTTAAGATCCAATTTACAACGGGTGATTAACAATACTAGTATCAATGTTGTGGTTCTTGTTCGTAAGTTAGAACGACACTTCTTGAAAGCCCCAAACCACGTAAAATATGCAAAGAAAGTAGAGGCGTCTAACTTTGTTTTGCAGGGGTGTGCAGTGATGTGATATGGCCATGATTGTGATTATATTTGATGTATGCAATGTTCCTTATTGTAAGTTGGCAACCGGCAGGAGCCATATGGTTGTCTTTAATTTATGTTAAGACCCGCGTGTCTATTCAAAGTAGTTGTAATAGTTGAAGCCGGTGGACGACAACCATGCAGAAGCGTCATTGACCTTGATGCTATGCCGGTGATGATGGAGATCATGTTAGTGCTTGAAGATGGAGATCGGAAGCACAAAGAAGAAAGGCCATATCATATCACATATATATTGAATTGCATGTGATGTTAATCCTTTATGCATCTTGTATTGCTTAGTAGACGACGGTAGCATTATAAGATGATCCCTCATGCATATGAATTTCAAGTCATAAAGTGTTCACCCTTAGTTAGCACCGTTGCTAAAGCTTGTTGTTTCGAAGCACCACGTGATGATCGGGTGTGTTAGATTCTGCAAGTGTATACAACGTGAGCAAGCCAGATTTGATCATGCGGAAACTAAGGTTTGATCTTGACGAGCCTAGCATGTACAGACATGGTCTCGGAACATGGATCACTGAAAGGTAAAGCATGAATCATATGGTGGATATGATGAACATGACGATTGTTCGCCATTGAAACTACATCAATTCTCGTGATGATCGGTGTTGATGTGGTGGATTTGGTTCGTGTGATCACTAAAACAATGTGAGGGATATTGTTTTGAGTGGGAGTTCACCTAGATTAACTTTATTAATTAATTTGAACTCAATTTGTCATAAACTTAGTCTAAACTATTGCAAATATGTTGTAGATCAATGGCAGCCCCTACCATCAATTTTAATGCGTTCCTAGAGAAAGAAAAGTTGAAAAACAATGGAAGCAACTTCGCGGATTGGTTCCGCAATTTGAGGATTGTCCTCACAGCTGGTAATTTGACCTATGTGCTGGATGCACCGCTGGGTGACCCACCTGCAGCTGATGCTTCCGATGAAGTAAAGAATGTTTACCTCGCACGGAAGAATCAGTACTCCATAGTTTAGTGTGCTATCTTGTATGGTTTGGAATCGGAGCTTCAGAAAAGGTTTGAAGATTCAGACCCATATGATATTGTCGAGGATCTCAAATTTATTTTTGAGACTCATGCGGCAATTGAAAGCTATGAGGCTTCTGAAAAGTTCTTTAACTGCAAGATGGAAGAGGGCAGCTCCGTCAGTGAGCATGTGCTTAAGATGTCTGGGCACGCAAACAAACTTCAAAGCTTGGGTATAGTGATTCCTAATGCTTTGGGGATTTACCGTGTCCTCCAATCACTACCACCAAGTTACAAGAACTTTGTGATGAACTACAACATGCAGAACATGAACAAGACGTTGCCAGAACTCTTTGCCATGTTGAAATCTGCAGAAGTGGAGATCAAGAAAGAGCACCAAGTGTTGTTGGTCAATAAGACCACCAAATTCAAGAAACGCAAGTCTAAGCAGAAGGGACACTTCAAGAAGGGTGGTAAGAAAGTTACCACGCTGACGAAGAAGACCAAGGCTGGACCTAAGCCTGATACTGAGTGCTTTTACTGCAAGGGAGAAGGTCACTGGAAGCGGAATTGCCCAAAGTACTTGGCGGATTTGAAGAACGGCAATATCAAGAAGAAAGGTATATCTGATATACATGTTATTGATGTGTATCTCACTAGTACTCGTAGTAGTGCCTGGGTATTTGATACTGGTTCGGTTGCTCATATTTGTAACTCGAAATAGGTGCTGCAGAATAAACGGAAGCTAGCGAAGAACGAGGTGACGATGCGCGTGGGAAATGGATCAAAGGTTGATGTGATCGCGGTCGGCACGCTACCCCTTCATCTACCATCGGGATTAGTTTTATACTTAAATAATTGTTATTTGGTGCCTGCGTTGAGCATGAACATTATATCAGGATCTTGTTTATTGCGAGACGGTTACTTGTTTAAGTCCGAGAATAATGGTTGTTCGATTTATATGAGTAATATGTTTTATGCACATGCACCTTTGATAGATGGTCTATTCTTATTGCATCTCGATAGTGGAAATACACATATCAACAACATTGAAGCTAAACATTTGAAAACAAGCGATAATTCGACCTATATGTGGCACTGTCGTCTTGGTCACATTGGAGTGAAACGTATGAAGAAACTCCATTCCGATGGACTTCTTGAATCACTTGAAAGATGCGAAGCATGTCTGATGGGAAAAATGACTAAGACTCCATTTTCTGGTATGATGGAGCGAGCTACAGACTTATTGGAAATCATACATACCGATGTATGTGGTCCAATGAGTGTAGCATCGCGCGGTGGTTATTGTTATGTTCTTACCTTCATGGATGACTTGAGTAGATATGGGTATATCTATTTCATGAAACATAAGTCCGAAACTTTCGAGAAGTTTAAGGAGTTTCAAAGTGAGGTAGAGAATCAACGTAACAAGAAGATTAAATTTCTACGTTCTGATCGTGGAGGTGAATATCTAAGTTACGAGTTTGGCGAGCATTTGAAGAAATGCGGAATACTTTCACAATTGACACCGCCGGGAACACCACAGCGTAATGGTGTGTCCGAACGTCGTAATCGAACTCTCTTAGATATGGTTCGTTCTATGATGTCACTTACAGATTTACCGCTATCATTTTGGGGTTATGCATTAGAAACAGCCGCATTCACTTTAAATAGGGCACCGTCTAAATCCGTTGAAACGATACCGTATGAATTATGGTTTGGGAAGAAACCTAGATTGTCGTTCCTTAAAGTTTGGGGTTGCGAAGCCTATGTAAAGAAGTTACAGTCGGACAAGCTAGAACCCAAAGCGGAAAAATGCGTCTTCATAGGATACCCGAAAGAAACTATTGGGTATACCTTCTATCATAGATCCGAAGGCAAAATATTCGTTGCCAAGAATGGATCCTTTCTAGAGAAGGAATTTCTCTCGAAAGAAGTGACTGGAAGGAAAGTAGAACTCGACGAGGTTGTCGAACCTTCTCTCAAAATTGCGAGTAGCGCAGCACCGGAAGAAGTTCCTGTGGCGCCTGCACCAATAAGAGAGGAAGCTAACGATGGTGATCATGAAACTTCGGTTGAAGTTGCTACAGAGCCTCGGAGGTCAACGAGAACTCGTACCACTCCAGATTGGTATGATTCCGTTATGAGTATCATGTTGGTGGACAACACCGATGACCCCGAGACATATGAGGAAGCAATGATGAGCCCAGATTCCAATAAATGGCAGGAAGCCATGAAATCCGAGATTGGATCCATGTATGAAAACCAAGTATGGACTTTGGTGGACTTACCGGATGGCCGGAAGGCTGTCGAGAACAAATGGATTTTCAAGAAGAAAACAGATGCTGATGGTAATGTTACTGTCTATAAAGCTTGACTTGTCGCAAAAGGGATTCGACAAATTTAAGGAGTTGACTACGATGAGACTTTCTCACCAATAGAGAAGCTAAAGTCTGTGAGGATTATGTTAGCAATCGCTGCATATTATGATTATGAGATATGGCAGATGGATGTCAAAACAGCATTCCTCAATGGAGACATTGATGAAGAGTTGTATATGATGCAACCCAAAGGTTTTGTCGATCCTAAAGATGCTAACAAGGTATGCAAACTTCAAGTCCATCTATGGATTGAAGCAAGCATCCCGAAGTTGGAATCAACGTTTTGATAAGGTAATCAAAAGTTTTGGTTTTATACAAACTTATGGAGAAGCTTGTATTTACAAGAAAGTGAGTGGGAGCTCTGTAGCATTCTTAATACTATATGTGGATGACATATTGTTGATTGGGAATGATGTAGACCTTCTTAATAGTGTCAAGGAATATTTGAATAATAGTTTTTCAATGAAGGATCTTGGCGAAGCAGCTTACATATTAGGCATAAAGATTTATAGAGATAGATTGAAATGCCAAATATCATTGTCACATAGTACATATTTGGACAAAGTTCTAAAGAGGTTTGGAATGGAAGAAAGCAAGAAAGGGTTCTTGCCCATGTTGCCCAATACGACCTTGAGTAAAACTCAAAGTCCGACATCGGCAGAAGATAGAGAAAGGATGAGTAAGACTCCCTATGCCTCAGCCATAGGATCTCTAATGTATGCCATGCTATGTACTAGACCCGACATTGCATATGCTGTTAGTTTAACTAGCAGATATCAAAGTGATCCAGGAGTGGATCATTGGACAGCGGTCAAAAACATCCTTAAGTACTTGAGAAGAACTAAGGATATGGTTCTTTCTTATGGAGGTGATGAACAGCTCGTTGTCAATGGTTACACCGATGCTAGTTGGAACACCGATCCGGATGATTCTAAATCACAATCCGGATACGTATTTATTTTGAATGGTGCAGCAGTTAGCTGGAGGAGTGCAAAGCAAAGCGTTGTGGCGAGATCTTCAACTGAATCGGAATACATGGCTGCTTCGGAGGCTTCACAAGAAGCGATATGGATGAAAGAGTTCATTACAGAGCTGGGTGTGGTTCCTAGTGCGCTGGACCCAATGTCTATCTACTGTGATAACATGGGCTCCATAGCCAATACGCAAGAACCAAGGTCACACAAGAAGCCGAAGCACATCAAGCTACGTTTTCACGCTATTCGAGAACATATCCAAGATGGGGATATAAAGATTTGCAAAGTACACATAGATCTGAATGTGGCGGATCCGTTGACTAAACCTCTCCCGAGGGCAAAACATGACCAGCACCAAACTGCCATGGGTGTTCGGTATATTACCATGTAATCTAGATTAGATGACTCTAGTGCAAGTGGGAGACTGTTGGAGATATGCCCTAGAGGCAATGATAAATGTGGTTATTATTATATCTTTGTGTTTATGATAAATGTTTACATTCATGCTATAATAGTATTAACAAGGAAACATTGATACTTGTGTGATTTGTAAACTTAATTTGAAGTCCCTAGTATAGCCTCTATACATCACTAGCTTGTTGGTTGATAAATGATTGTGGTTTCCCTTTCATGAACATTGAGATGTTATCAACAACAAGATCATATCGTTAGGAGAATGATATGGTGGACATACTCCTATAGATAAGCATAGCATAAAGATCAAGTCATTTCAATAGTTCAATTGCTATATGCTTTCTGATACATAGTAACCTAATTCCTTCGACCATGAGATCATGCATATCACCTTTACCGGATGGATGCTTTGATGACATCAAACACCACACCGTAACTGGGTGGCTATAAAGGTGGCATTGAGTGTTCGGAAAGTATTGGTTGAGACACATGGATCAAGAGTGGGATTTGTCCATCCATATGACGGATAGATATACTCTGGGCCCTCTCGGTGGAATGTCATCCAATTAGCTTGCAAGCATGTGACTGGATCACAAGGGATCACATATCACGGGAACGAGAAAAGAGTACTTATCGGTAACGAGGTTGAACTAGGTATGCAGAGATACCGACGATCATAACCTTGGATAAGTAAACTATCGTGAGACAAAGGGAAATTGGTATCGTATGTAAGTGGTTCATTCGATCGCAAAGTAATCGTAGAAATATGTGGGAGCCATATGAATTTCCAGATTCCTCTATTGGTTATTGTTCGGAGAAGTGTCTCGATCATGTCCGCATAATTCACGAACCGTAGGGAGACACACTTAAGGATTCGACGTTGTTTGAGTAGTTATGGTAGTATGAGAAAGAGACCGAATGTTGTTCAGAGTCTTGGATGGGATCCGGGATATCACGAGGTGATCCGGAATGGTCCGGAGAATAAGATTCATATAAGGAAAGTCCCGTTTTGGAGTTCGGGAATGATTCCGGTGTTTTCATCGGGAATGTTCTAGAAGGTTCCGGAATGTCCGGCACTCCGGAGGGGAAGGGGTACATGAGTGTGTCATTGCAAGTTGGAATGATTGCATCATGTACTAAGTGTATTCGCTGTCCAAAATAAAGGGTTTATTCAAATCCTAAATTGAAAAGTCAAACGGCTAGTTTGAAAGTCAAACGGCAAGTTTTGGAAAGTGGAAAAGAGGAGGAAGGAGGGAAACCGAGTTGGGGAGGGAATCCCTCCTCCAACCGGCGGCCCACCTCCAAGCCGAGTTGGGGAGGGACTCCCCTCCCTCCCCTTGGCGCGGCCGGCCCCTCCACCTATATAAGGAGGGGCAGGGCTCCCTCCTCTAGACACACAAGTCCCTCACCTCAAACCCTAGAAGCCGCAGCCCTCCATAGCCGCCGCCACCACCTAGGGTTTTTCCCTAGCCGCCGACTTGGGGTCCCCGGAACCCTATCCGCCGGCTCTAGCCCCTCCTCCTTGGTGTGTCTAAACCCTAGATCGCCGAGGAGCTCTCTCATACTCCACCATACTCGCTCCGGCTTAAGGCGAAGCCCTGCGAGATCTCCCCTCTACTTCCGGTACCACGCCGTTGTGCTGCCGGAATCTCGAGGAGAGTGCTACAACCTCTGCTGCCTGCTGGAACAAGGGAGAGGAAGTTCTTCGTCGAGTACCGAACGTGTGACCGACTGCGGGAGCACTGCCGGAACGCAGCGCCGGAAGGATCATCTACGCGATCTTGAGATCGGGAAGAGTACGACTACATCACCCACGAGAATCCGCTCTCGTTAAACACTTTGGAATCTTCGAGGGTAAGTTATTCCATCGACTCATTGCTACAATCTAGTAGATAGATCTTGGCTTGTTTGTTTGTATGCGATAGAAAAATTTTCTTTTCCATACGAAACCCTACAGAATCAACTCAAAAGCTATTATGGTTTAAATTTGAAAAATGTTTGAATGCAGAAAAGCTTCTGCCTTGTTATTTTTACCATGGGTGATCTATAGACCCAAATGACTTGAATCCAACGGGCTTGGATTCAGCATTCACAGACCTTTCCAACAAAATTGGTTTCATTCAATTTGGTGCACTGAATGGATCTGGGTTGATTTTTGAAAATGGATACAGAAGTGTGTTTGAATTAAAAAGAAAAAGGTTTAATTTGAATAACTGGGCTGCGCGGGAAAAGTTACTGGGTCGGCCTGCTAAGCGCAGTGCTCCCGCGGGCTGCTTAAGTGGGTGTCCCCACTCGTCAGTGACACGGGGCTAGGCGAAGCGGTATGGGCAACATGGATCTTTCGATCTATTCTAATCCAACGGCTGGGAGTCATCGTCGACGCGAGACAACACCGGCAAGAACGAAACCTAGCGCGGCCAGTGAGGGGTGTTGGGGGCTCACCGGGGTGCTGGCGAGGGTCGGCGAGGCGAGCGAACGACGAAGTCGACGACGGCGAACTCAGGGGTGGTCGCGGCAGCTCCTGGGGTGGACGAAATCGATGGCTCCCTTCTTATCCAGAGGCGGCAGGCTCCGGTGAAATTCCGGCGGGGTGGTGCTCGCCTTGCTCTGAGAACGGTGTGGCACGATCAGTGAGGAGAGGGGAGTGAGATGGTGTGAAGAAATCGTGGGGGGGGTGGCCTCTATTTGTAGTCGAGCGAGGGTACCATCCCGGCGCACGGTGAGCTCATCGGGGGCGAGGTTACAGGCGGCTAATGGCATGGGCAAGGGTAGGGGACGGTGCGGTGTCTCCTGGCGATGCTCAACGACATGGTCTCGAGGCATGGGGCGGTGTGGTTTGGTCTGGAATGGGCGGTGCTCCGCGCGGCAGAGGCGGCGTCTTCGACGGCGGGTGGTGGCTATGCGGCACGGGGCGGCAAACGGGGATGTCTGGTGGTCTCCTGAGTCGGTGGCAATTGTGTGTGCACGTGGTGAGGGCGGCGCGCGGTCTGTGGACGCTGGTCGAGGGTGGTGCTCTGGCGCATGCTCGACATGGTCTCTGGCGGTCTGGGCGCGGCTTGTGCGCGTGGTCCAGGGCTTGGCAACGCTCGCGGCTGGGACAGGTAGTGGCGGTGGACGGTGGGCTGCCTCCCAGACAAGGTTGGCACGGCTAGTTCTTCCTCTAGCCTGCTGTCCACAATGGGGTGACAAGGGGGTGCTCGGCTGTTCACCATTGATGGCAATGGCAAGCTCACAGGGGTGCTAGTCCATAGTTAAACTTCCTAGATGATCTACTGAGCTGTGTGTGAGCTAACTAGGGAACAAGTTAGGCCAATTTTACTGCACATTATAGTGTTTGATGTTTTGTTTGATTTGTGTCTGCAACCTGTTTGATGAAATGGCCGCATGAAATCAAGTTTTGAATTTTGAAAAGATTTTTGGTGGGTTTGATAGATTGGTGCTGGTGAGTCTGCAGATGCTTGGGTTTTGAAAGTTGAGCTTGTTTGAGTGGTTTTTGAAAAAGTGGGATCTTCCCATATGATAAAGATTCAATTTTGAATTGTCATTTAAAGTATGCATTTGAAAGTTTCTGGATGATCACAAAGTGGGCCTTGATACCTTGTTATGAGTACATTCAAGGGGTGCAAAGATCCAGAAAAGTTTCTGTTAGGTTCTGAAAGTTTGAGACAGCCAAAGTAGGCATGGGAGTTAAATTGGCCAAAATGACCATTCATTTCATATATGTGTTTTGATTTACTTGTCTTTAGAAAAAGTGTGGGAAATGTTTTAGATGATGTTTATTTCACCTAAGAAACATTTTACAAGCAATGACACAAACAAACAAGGTGATTTTAAAGGAATTCAAAATCCATGCATACACATATGCATGCATTCATGATTTTATTTAGACAAGTTTTTGTTAACCCTAATTTTGATGATTAGAATTTTATGATCCAAGCTTAGTATTTTTTGGATGTTACAAACCTTCCCCCCTTAAACAAAATCTCGTCCCGAGATTTGAAAAAGGACGAAAAGATTACCTAGGATTTGAAGAGATCTGGAAACTCCGTCCTGATGTGATCTTCGCGCTCCCAGGTAGCTTCCTCTTCTGTGTGGTTGCTCCACTGAATCTTGAGAAACTTGATGCTTCGGGTTCAGGTAGTTCGAAAAGCTTCTTCTAAAATGCGGATGGGTACTTCGGGATAGGTCAGGTCATCGTTGATCTCTATGGTCCGGTGGTCGATATTCTTGAACACTTCGGTCTTCTCGGGGACTTCGAGACACTTGCGAAGTAACGATATATGGAACACATTGTGCACAGCTGACATCTCTTCAGGTAGTTCCAATTGATACGATACTTCTCCTCGACGGTTCAGAATTTTGAAAGGTCCGATATATCTGGGGGATAACTTTCCTTTGAGTTGGAAACGCTGCATTCCCTTCAATGGCGACACTTTCAGATAAACAAAATCTCCTATATTGAAGGCGAGGTCTCGACGTCTCTTGTCGGCATAACTCTTTTGTCGGGATTGGGCGGTCTTGAGGTGATCACAAATCTTGCGAACCTTCTCTTCTGCTTCTCGTAGGATGTTGGGTCCGAAAATCTGACTCTCTCCTACTTCCGACCAGTTCAAAGGGGTGCGACACTTTCTTCCGTACATGAATTCAAATTAGGCCATTTGCAAACTGGCTTGGTAACTATTGTTGTAGGAAAATTCTGCAAACGGCAGGCAGTCTTCCCACTTGGATCCATATTCTAGCACACATGCTCTAAGCATATCTTCGAGTATTTGATTTACTCGCTCCGTTTGTCCATCGGTCTGAGGGTGATACGCGATACTGAAATCTAGGCGGGTTCCTAAACCTTCTTGGACTTTCTTCCAGAATCTCGAGGTAAACTGAGTTCCTCGATCCGATACTATGTTTTTAGGGACTCTGTTCAAACTAACGATTATAGCGATGTATAACTCTGCTAGTTTCGAACTCTGATAGGTGGTTTTACGGGCAAGAAATGGGCGACTTTGGACAACCTGTCCACTATGAACCAGATAGAGTCATTTCCCTTACTAGAAGTAGGTAGTGCAGTGATAAAGTCCATTCCTACAGAATCCCATTTCCATTCCGGAATTTGCAAAGGTTACAACAATCCAGCGGGTCTTTGATGTCCTGCCTTGACTCGCTGACAAATATCACACTTGGCGATATAGCTTCCGATTTCTCTCTTCATCTTATGCCACCAAAATTGCTGTTTCAAATCTTGATACATCTTAGTTACTCCGGGATGGATAGAATAAAGAGTATCATGAGCCTCCTTCAAGATAACTGCTTTCAACTCAGAATCTGCTGGTACACAAAGGCGTCGTTTGTACCACAGAACTCCTTCTTCGTCCTCGGTGAATCCGGGTACTTTGCCTGTACCGATACGACGCTTGATTCCGTCGATACTGGCATTTCCCTTCTGCGCCTCTTTAATCTGACTGATCAAAGTGGGCTGAAGTCCTATGCTAGCCAAAAATCCTTCACTTACTAACTCCATTCGAAAATCTTCCATCTCTTTGTGCAAACTTGGTTGCTCCTTCAAAATCATGGAGTTCAAGCGGCACGGCAATCTGCTAAGGGCATCTGCTACCACGTTGGCTTGACGTTCCGCTCTTTCAGCTTCGCGGTCAGAAGTCAACATTTGCAGAATCTGCAACATCGGGTCCGGGGCTGAACCACTTCCTCCACGTGGCATCTGAAGATTGATATAGATCATGAGAAAAGAGGGAAATTTCTAAGGTTTTGGGTCTTTGAAAAGTTTTAAATGTTTGAATCAGATTTTTCTAGCAACTTGCTTTTTCATTCATTCATTCACTCGATACAATGCACACCACAGCAAGGAAAAACAGATGGTTTTAAGAACCATTCTGGAATCTACGTTACAGTGGGACCGACTACTACTCACTATGCTAGTGCTCAGTGCTACTACTCCTCGGAGTCTGTGGCTTCATCATCTTCATCATCATCGATGAAGGCGAAATCATCCTCATCGGTGAAGAAGTCCATGGCCTGATCCTCCAGAAAATCGTCGTCATCGCTGAGATAGGAGTAAGGGTCTCCACGAAGATCCTCTCCTGTATTCTCCCTTTCCTCCAACTGCATGTCTCTCTCGTGGATTGTCTCCTCCAAGGATGAGATGCGGTGGCGAAGACGGGCAATAATGTGCTCTTTCTTGTCGAGCTGACAACGGCGAGACTTGCGATCCTTTGCTAGCATGGCTATGGTATGATCCTTCGTCTTGATGATGGCAGACTTGTGGTTGCAGTAGTCATGGCAGTTGTCCAACTCCTGCTGACGATCGTACATCGTGAAGCTAAGGTGGTCCAATTGAGTCTTCAGCTCGGGGTGGTATGGGGCTTCTAGTGGTTGTCCATTTGCATCACGCCTTGGGCAAAACTCAAAGTGAGTACCCTTGATCTGATTGATGCTCTGCCCACATAGACGGGAAAGAGCTTCCTACATTGCTCTGGCAAGTCCATCGAGCCAGTTGTTTTCCCTCAAGGTAACCTAAATTCCCTCCGCAGTGGGAGGTTCAATCTTTCCTCGGAGACTTGCAACAATTAGACACTGCAGATCTTCCCCTCCTTGATCATTGAGGTGAGCTCCGAAGAACTCGGGGTGCGGACGCTCCAGAAGTTCCGAAAGCTGGTCCAAATCCCTCTCAAAGATAAGGTCTCCTCCATTTCCAAGTTGGTAAAACTTGCTGTACTTCACGTCCATCTATAAAAATAGAGGATGAGTAGATTAGCAGAGTGATCAAGTGTGTCAAAAATTTATGTATTTTGCAAGATTTTTTGAGGAACATGAATTTTTATGAAAGAGTCAAAGAGATAAGAATGAGAATAAGTTTTTTTGTAAATAGTTGTTTTCATTGGTTTTGAAACTAAGTTTTTGGTTCAAACGTCCAGTCTAACTAGGGTCTCCTATGGTCAGGATAGCTCTGATACCAACTTGTCAACACCCGGATTTTTCAATCCTAGATGCCTGTTATGCCATACATCACAATCCCAGGATTACCATTTTTGCGAGACATAACAGAATTGGATACCATAGTACATCATCCATTACAAACGATACATAAGTTCTTACACGAATAGGGATCTCATGATCTAGTTCTTAATACAACATCAAGCAGCGGAATACGTAATAATAACGATAGCATAGGCGAAGCTCCATCTTCGGGGTCACAGGCAATGCTGACGATGGGAGATGATCCTAGTTGTCGTAACCTTCCTGGGGTCCATCTTCCAGGTACTCCTCTTCATAGTCTGGCCATGGGAATAGCCAGGGACAAAGCCATGAGTACTCTTTAAGTACTCGCAAACTAATACTAACAGGTAAAGGGGGTTTTTGGATAATAGAACACTAGGCTCTAGGGTTGTTTTGCAAAAGGCATATTTATCTCTACTAGGTTCCAAAGATAGTCACAATTTTATAATTCCTAAGTGGGAACTTGTATTTCATATCACAACTCTGTTGTGGTCAAGTCAAAGTCTTAATTCAGTTCACAGGTCATTTTGAAAAGTCTGACGGGGGAACAGTATGGCCACTCCAACTGTCCATAACCGCGGACGCAGCTATTCGAATAGTTTGACACTTTGCAGAGATTGTACACTTTCACCACAACATTCGATACATCCGTCAGGAAAAAATCCTGAATTCACCATACTCAGTATGCGGATAATCAATCCTAACCTTTCAATTACACGCCCTAGTATAAGCACCTCTCCTATGAGTTTGGCCTCTCAACCATGACCAACTGTCATCTTGGGTACTGCACAGGTGGACAATCTTCACAAGGTAGCCTCAGCTCAGACCTTGGCCGTGAGGGAACTAATACTAAGGAATATAAGTTTCCAGTCAAGCCCTACCCAATATTCGGGTATTATGGTTGTACGATAAAATTGGAATGGTATCGCATCCAGACAACCATCAGTTTTATAAAGGGCTAAGGCTCATGCCTCAACATTTTTATCACTAAAATCCTCAAGTGTTTGGAAACACATGTCCAAAACATTTCGATAGAATGATCCATCATTCCAAGGTTTTCATAACCATTTTTCCACCAAGTATTCCCATCTAAAAGTTGATCAAGTTTTATGCTTAGCACTAGCATCTACAGGTGGGGGTAGTACTAATGAGGGGTGGTAACTAGTGGAGTTTCAACTAAGTACAACCTTATGTCTCAGGCTGATATCAAGGTTTCTAACTTAGGCCAAATTTTATGCTCTTTATGCAACCTTCAGCATCTTTCCAAAATATACCAGTCACTTAAGTAAACTCTAAGTAAGCTTTGATAAAAGAAATAAAGTAAGAAGCTTGCACATAAAACTAGGATTAGTTTATCAGGTGGGTATGATCACATATGCTTAAGGCATATAGTAGTCATAGAACAAGTACGGGTTTGTTGCATCAGTAGGGTATCTTGCAAGGGTTAGCTTGCATACGTATAGTATCAGCTTGCATCAATATCAGTATAGCTTGCCTTATACAGAGCAGTGGTTGAAGTTCTCCTCGGCTTCTTCTTCGTAGTATCCTCTTTCCTCCTCGTATCCTTGGTCGGTACTAGCGTCTATTAATAAATACAAGGTATACAATCACCAAACAATACTTAACTACTTGCAATCATCACACACAAGGGTCCTATGGATGATCTAGCATCATCCCTAACATTACAAGGTTAAGGCTTGATTTAATTCTTTTTATTTTTAGAAAAGTAATTTCTACTCATTGAAAAACTACTTAAGATTTAATATTCTCCAAACCAAACATGGGATCATGTTGACACATGTCATCACCACATATTGTAGTCCATAGGAATGTGATTTAAAGTAGTGTCACAATTTAATAAGGTTTTACCCTTTTATTTTAATTAATTAAAGTGGCTAGAAATGCTTATGTAGCATTCTTTTATTACTTGGACAATATTTCTGCAAGTAAACCTATATATTTTTATATATTCTGAAAGGTATGGTTAAATGTGATTTTTGAGAGTTGGAATCAACTCAAAAGCTATTATGGTTTAAATTTGAAAAATGTTTGAATGCAGAAAAGCTTCTGCCTTGTTATTTTTACCATGGGTGATCTATAGACCCAAATGACTTGAATCCAACGGTCTTGGATTCAGCATTCACAGACCTTTCCAACAAAATTGGTTTCATTCAATTTGGTGCACTGAATCGATCTGGGTTGATTTTTGAAAATGGGTACAAAAGTGTGTTTGAATTAAAAAGAAAAAGGTTTAATTTGAATAACTGGGCTGCGCGGAAAAAGTTACTGGGCCGGCCTCCTAAGCGCAGTGCTCCCGCGGGCTGCTTAAGTGGGTGTCCCCACTCGTCAGTGACACGGGGCTGGGCGAAGCGGTATGGGCAACGTGGATCGTTCGATCTAGTTCTAATCCAACGGCTGGGAGTCATCGTCGACGCGAGACAACGCCGGCGAGAACGAAACCTAGCGCGGCCAGTGAGGGGTGTTGGGGGCTCACTGGGGTGCTGGCGAGGGTCGGCGAGGCGGGCGAACGACGAAGTCGACGACGGCGAACTCAGGGATGGTCGCGGCAGCTCCTGGGGTGGACGAAATCGATGGCTCCCTTCTTCTCCAGAGGCAGCGGGCTCCGGTGAAATTCCGGTGGGGTGGTGCTCGCCTTGCTCTGAGAACGGTGTGGCACGATCAGTGAGGAGAGGGGAGTGAGATGGTATGAAGAAATCGTGTGGGGGTGGCCTCTATTTATAGTCGAGCGAGGGGACCGTCGGGGCGCACAGTGAGCTCGTCGGGGGCGAGGTTACAGGCGGCTAATAGCATGGGCAAGGGTAGGGGACGGTGCAGTGTCTCCTGGCGATGCTCAACGACATGGTCTCGAGGCATGGGGCGGTGTGGTTTGGTCTGGAACGGGCGGTGCTCTGCGCGGAAGAGGTGGCGTCTTCGACGGCGGGTGGTGGTTATACGGCACGGGGCGGCAAACGGGGATGTCTGGTGGTCTCCTGAGTCGGTGGCGATCGTGTGTGTGTACGCGGTGAGGGCGGCGCGCGGTCTGTGGACGCTGGTAGAGGGTGGTGCTCTGGCGCATGTTCGGCATGGTCTCTGGCAGTCTGGGCGCGGCTTGTGCGCGTGGTCCAGGGCTTGGCAACGGTCGCGGCTGGGACAGGTAGTGGCGGTGGACGGTGGACTGCCTCCCAGACAAGGTTGGCACGGCTAGTTCTTCCTCTAGCCTGCTGTCCACAATGGGGTGACAAGGGGGTGCTCGGTTGTTCACCATTGATGGCAATGGCAAGCTCACAGGGGTGCTAGTCCTTAGTTAAACTTCCTAGATGATCTACTGAGCTGTGTGTGAGCTAACTAGGGAACAAGTTAGGCCAATTTTACTGCACACTATAGTGTTTGATGTTTTGTTTGATTTGTGTCTGCAACCTATTTGATGAAATGGCCGCATGACAAGTTTTGAATTTTGAAAAGATTTTTGGTGGGTTTGCTAGATTGGTGCCAGTGAGTCTGCAGATGCTTGGGTTTTGAAAGTTGAGCTTGTTTGAGTGGTTTTTGAAAAAGTGGGATCTTCCCATATGATAAAGATTCAATTTTGAATTATTATTTAAACTATGCATTTGAAAGTTTCTGGATGATCACAAAGTGGGCCTTGATACCTTGTTATGAGTACATTCAAGGGGTGCAAAGATCCAGAAAAGTTTCTGTTAGGTTCTGAAAGTTTGAGACAGCCAAAGTAGGCATGGGAGTTAAATTGGCCAAAATGACCATTCATTTCATATATGTGTTTTGATTTACTTGTCTTTAGGAAAAGTGTGGGAAATGTTTTAGATGATGTTTATTTCACCTAAGAAACATTTTACAAGAAATGACACAAACAAACAAGGTGGTTTTAAAGGAATTCAAAATCCATGCATACACATATGCATGCATTCATGATTCTATTTAGACAAGTTTTTGTTAACCCTAATTTTGATGATTAGAATTTGATGATCCAAGCTTAGTATTTTTGAGATGTTACATGAGGCTGCTAGTAATAATTTTTATAGTTTATTCCAACTTCCTCTTTCCAT
Source organism: Avena atlantica (assembly GCA_910589765.1). Taxonomy (NCBI): domain Eukaryota; kingdom Viridiplantae; phylum Streptophyta; class Magnoliopsida; order Poales; family Poaceae; genus Avena; species Avena atlantica. Next base: position 487,308,146 of record OU342739.1, on the reverse strand, counting down.
TGTTGCACATGAAGAGCTTAACTCTTTATTGGAAGAAGTTATTAAACCAATAATTGGAGGGGGTAGTACGATGCTCACCAAAAATCAGAATTGATGGGCCATTCGATTCGAAAACAACCATCCAGATCTTCCTAGCCACACTCGCCTCGCGTGGTGCTCGGTCGTATAAAAAGGCAGTGGAAAGGCAAGTGGAACCCTATTCGCCGGCCCCCAATCCCCACGCTTCTTCTCCCGCATCTGGCGGCGCCGTCATAGCCTCCACCCTCCCTCCTCCTCACAATACCCACGCTTATTCTCCCGCGTCTGGCGGCGCCTTCCTAGCCGCCACCCTTCCTCCTCCTCCTCCTCCTCAGTCTCTCCTCCTCCCACCCTCCTCCTCCTGCTCCTAGGCCCAGTCTCTCCTCCTCCCGCATCTGCCCCAACAATGGCGTTGTCCTGACCAGATTGGAGTGAAGGACAAGCTGCAGGTAAAGCACAACCTCGCCGCCATTCAACCTCCACGACCCAGCACTCCGCCTTAGAACGGTCTTGCCGCCCGTCACCAGCAGGACGAACGCGTAGAGGTCGATGCACAGCCGGGCCACCTCGCCGGCACGTCCATCCTCACTCCCCAGGCTAGATCAGGTGCTTCTGGCTTGTCCTCTCCCTCTCCCTTCCCCTCTCTCCCTCCCCTTCCCCTCACCATTTTATCTTCAGTCCCATCCAATCCTTAGTGCTTGATCTGTTTTGCCATTGTCATCTTGGGTTAACAAGTGATGTTGATTGATCTAATTTGCTTTGGATGTGCTTTCTTTGACTTCATAATGTTTGTGCTTGCCAGGTGTTCGATGAATTGTACACATGGGCTAATATATTTCTCTTTGGATATGTTGCAGGCTACGAGTTCCTGCCGAGGCCAGGGCGAGCTACTTATTTTTGCTCCATTGCGTCGCTAAGGTAATAGGCTAGATTATGCTGCAGTAAGCACTCAAAGCTGCAATGGGCAATGGTGAGATAGACAGTCTCTCTCTCTCTCTCATATTTTTGTCTATATAATCCCCCTGAAATTTATCTTAGTTTTTCATGCCAAATGGTAGCTTAATTTTTGCACACCTCAAGGACTTTCAACACATTTACATATGGCACATTTTACCAATTTCAGTGGTGTATTTATTGCTGCTGATTTGGATCCAACTAGAAAATCCCAAGAAGCTCGCTGCTATATTCAGCAAACTGAGCGATGTGGTGCTTTGGTGACTCTTTCCTGAGTTTGATATGAACTGGACAATATGTATCCTTGAAGCTGCAACTACCGTGTAAAATTTTACAGGAAGTCAATTACTCCTTGTAGTTTAATCCAAATTTTAACCCGGATACCACTCAGCGTTAACAACGTATCAACAAGTTGATCTAATTCTCACCTACTCTGATCTATCATATGCATTGTAGTTAGTGCTTACAGGCCTCAATTTTCATTGGGATTTAGGGAACACATGAGTTGTATGATTGTATATTGTGAATGATGGTGAATTCAAATGGAAGTATCTGTTCTCCATATGGATTTTGTATAGAGACAATATCCGTACCGGATGGAGTATATAAAATATATCTGGACGGATGAGCACATGAGTCATTTATTTTCGGATGGATGGAGTATATAAATAGAATTTTGCCTTTAATGCATAGTTTACCTCCTATGCAGCCACTGATTTTGATAAATGGATCTCGAGAATTCTAAATATCTGGCCTTATCTCATAAAGATACACTGCTTTGGACCTTTACAGTGTCCTGGAATCATTTTTGCTTACCTGTGAAGTGTCCTTATTTATATAAGAAAAACAATGCCCTCATCTTTGGTAGAAAACAGTCTACTTGGTTTGCACTAGATTTGTCTGTTTAGTTGTCCAAGTAGTATATAGAGCCTCAAACAGAAGATAATTCTCATCACTCTTTACCAACTACAGTGGCTTTGTTCTACTCATGTTCCTTCTTTGTATATATATATATATATATATATATATAATGATTTAACGTGATTCTCTTCCCACTGTATTGATAGTATAGTTTCCGTTTTGCAAATTATTTCCGAAATTTGTAAAATATTTTCTTCATCTGCATTCTTATTTTATTTTATATTTAACTAGACATATCTTTCATCGGATATCTGCAGCTACTAGCTGCAACCATCTGGGTAAATAGGAACAAAGAGTGAAAAATGTACGAACTAGAGCTTCTATTTATTGACCGTCAGGTATGTTCTGATCAATCGCCGTGCACCTATCACTAATCTGGTGGAACTTCTGCATATGGATTTACTATCTTTGTACAAAAGCACCTGAACTGAACTACTGTTTTTTTAGCCATACTTACTCTTATGTACAAACAAGTTAAGCATCAAATACCGGAGAAACAATCACACTATGTTTTATTAACCGTCGTTGCATTACCTAATTTCCTTCAAACTATGCTCTATCGGTACTGCATTTCCCTATACCTGCTTCCAATTATACGACCCGCTGGTCTGATTCCCATTAGTGATCTCTCTCTCAATATTGTGCCTACAGTTTGTTCTTGCCCAGTGCCTTGATATTCTATAAAAATTTGCTTCCAATTTGTATGATTCATACCTGATTTAATTTACTCTCCACCCGGTGTTTTACCCCTTTTTTCTTGCATGTACTGTGCAGATATGTAAATTGTTTCTTTGGTTAAAATCACCATACAGGTTTCACTAAATGAACATTAAAAATTTGACTGGATATTGTTCCCTTCAAAAGAATAAATGATATATATGAATGTCATATTGGATCAGAAATCATTTTTCATATGGACTTCAGGCTAGATTTACAGGTTGTCCTATTTATATTACTTGTTTCGTGCAGTCTACCGTTCTCGTGTTGTAGATTTCTTGTCCATGGTGTATGTAACAATATGAATTTCAGGCTATTTCTTTTGTTTGAGAACAAATTAAACCTTGATAAAATATTTTGTAATGGGGATGAAGAGATAGTGAGGGGGAGGGAGAGGAGACCCACGGATACAAGAACAACACCTACAAATTCAGCAGTTCACAGCTCTGTTCTTGACCTGTGCATCCTTTGGAATAAAATCTAAAGTTGCATCCCTTTCTAACTCAAATACATTGTTCTTGATATATTCAAGCCTAGATGTTTATTGTCTACATGGCACCTTATTCGGAATATTGAAGTACCTTTTTAGTCGTTTTGTTATGGATAATGGAAGCTATTAGTTTGGTGTGGCGAAGTAATCATTTTGAGAAACAAAATCATGTTATTCCAGTATTATTGCTCCAGATTATCACTAATTTTTAGAATAGAGTAATTCTCATGTATATTTTGGCTACAGGGCCAGCTTCCGTATCATGTTTTTCAGGGGCAGTTGTTGCCAGAGGAGAATTTTTTACTGTCATTGATGTCATCTGACTTTAACTGAATAATTTCTCTATATCCACTCATGAATAAGTGGTAGGTTTCTGAAAGATTTGCTTAATGATCTTGCCTGCCAATGATTTCCGTGGGATACAAAAATAACACATATGTTTGTTTCCACCTAGCCTGCCATGCCGGGTGCTCACATATATAGATTGGTGGGCTAAAATCAAACTTATTTATGATTACAGTGGTACATGTATTTATGATCTAGCATGTTTTACCCGGTGGCTCTAAGCAGCTGCTATCCTTAGTGGAAAAACATTATTATGCATTAGAAATATTATTTACTTTTAACACTGTCATACCTCGGATTTTATACAGTATTGTGCATTAGAAATATGATACCATATTGTGGGATATATATAGGTACCTTTTGTATTTCCAGACCCCTGTTGTAATTTCTCAGTTGTTTTGGTTGACCGGTGAACTTGTGAATGACTGGCTTGGAATGCTTGACCAACTCTAATTTTCTCCATGAATCGTGTAACATGCACTTAGTTTCCTGGATGTGTTCGGCCTTGCTGCCTAGAGTCCCAGGTAATCCTTCATTCTTCGGTCTTTTTCAGCAGGCCTATACATCTATAATGATGACATGCATCAAGACTCCTTGGGCAGAAACCATATGTCGATAGAGCCATCTACACTTGCAAAGAAATCTATTGATCCTTTTCTTTTGTGTCTCATTTCTATTACTTTGGTGCTTCTAAGAGCCAGATTGACACAATCTAACTTATTATGTACCAATTATTTTATTTATCTTGATGTAGGTATTTTGTACAGAAGTAGTAAACCACCCACAAACTATCAGGTATTGCCAACCTTTGTGCAGACAAGGTGTTTGCTAAAATGAGTTATTTACATTGTATTACAAACATGTCACTGCTGAGATGAGTCTGCAACAGATGCCGCCATTGGTGTAATAAAATCTGTGCATAGAGCTCTTCTCCAAGAGTTACCTCAGGTTGAATCAGAAGAGGTAATTACCTGTATGTTCGGCACATTTTACTTGTGTTTTTTGTTCACCGAAGTATGTGGAGGCTACCAGGTTCGTGAAAACACGGGACAACATGGATATTGAAGACATACATTACATTTAACTGAAGTATGTGGAGGAAGTCAGAGAAGATCTTCTGAAGAAAGCTGTGCAGAAAGATAAAATGAACTTGCACGGCGGTTTGTGTTTTGCAGCGTCGATGATGATTGAATTTTACAACTAGATCTACAACATCATGTGCAATAACCATCCTCTAGGCCAAGGCGATGTATTAGCTGAAAAGCTATAAATGAAGCAATTGCTCTGTTTGAAGGGTAGTTGCTGATTTGGGACATGCAGTACAAGTTTGATCTGACCGTGGATGATTACTATGCTAGGTGTTCGCTTGTTCCTCAGGTGTAGGCAACTTGTTTTACTGTCCGCTTAGTGCCGTAGTTTAGACAAATACCATGTTCCTAATCTGCTCCCTTTTGTCTTTCGGTAATGTATAAGATAATCACCTTGGACTGACTATGTGTTATCCCACGTTATGACAACATATATTTCTTTCGTAAACATTGTGTGCGTTGCATACATGCTTCTTTATTTAACTGAAATTAAAAGAGTAAGCTTCTCTAAACCAGATGAATGTAGCGAGCTCATGTACCATTCATTGAGTATCAATCTTTACCTTGGTACATGTAAGACATACATTTTAAACTGCTTGTGAAATTGAGCTAAGTTAGAATGCAGCAATCGTCTTTCTTATATTATAGCATATTGACACTGAGTTGCTTAGGGAGAAAGGTTTAGTACATAGTAATATGCCGCTATTTGGGATTTCTCTACTGTATTATCTTAGTTATTGTTGTTTGTTGGCTTGGTATTTGATATTATTGTTTTTGATTTTTCAAACGTATTTCCACAGGACCGTGCGCCGAGGCGCACCCCTAAATCTAGTGAGCATAAACACCACTTCTGAACGAGACTCATGGAGCTTCCCATGGAGGGATTATTTGAGTATAAGGAAAGTTTACAGGGTCCTCGTTGGGTCTCACCCAACACCAAAACCCATTCTGGATATTTGGAAATCATGCAACCTTCCAAGACAAAAAATTATTTGCTTGGCTGTTACTGAATGAAAGATTAAACACAAAGGAGCCGATGGCTAGAAAAAATTCTTTGTTGAAATCCAAGACTATATTATGTGACACTTGCCCACAGGAAACCTGCTCCACCTCTTTTTTGAATACAGTTTTAGCCAAAGTTTCTAGTGGGCCCTAGGCATGGAATAAAATATTGATATGGATATCCACCAAATGATCCAAGATGCCAGTAACAGATATATAATGTCAATTTTCTCATGGAAATCCTTGTCACCGGATGTTGAAGCATCTGGAACAAATGGTTACATTTTTAGAGATATAAATCCTACTCTGGTTAGATTTTATGTTTCTTTAGAAAAGCTTTATCGCTTATTATGCATAGGGCTAAGCCTAGTTTAAAGGAAGGGATGCAAGAATGGCTTGACACCTTGTGAAAGTAAGACAGTGATTTTTGCACCATATACAATCTTTTTATAAAATATATAAAATAACACAGTAGAGATCTTTCCTACTGTTTTTATCAAAAAAAACATTAAAAAGGAAAAAACAAATGCATACATGCGCTCATTTGGTGGTAGTTGTTAGGCGAAAAGGGAAAAAAACAAATGCATACATGCGCATTCGCTGGTGGTTTTTGGTCACATAGAGTTAATACGCCGGCATGTTGGGCCAGGCCCATGTACGTGAATGGCACGAGCGAACGTGAGCAAGGCGAGTTTTCCGCTCGCTTGAAGCGATGCACTCCAAGCGCGAGAGCGTGTAAGAGCATCTTTACTCGCCTACCTACACTATTCAGACGTCGAATTTCTGTCTGGACGCCGAAAACTGGTCTAGTCGCGTATTAAAGGATTTTTTTTTGCCGGATTTCGGCAATTTTTAATCCGGACTATTTAGGTCGAACCTAGGTTTTCGGGTACGCCGTGGGGATGCCGGACTCAGCGAAATCGGCGAAAAAAAATCAAAGCGGCGCGTGGACCCGCCGAGTCAGTGACGGAAGCCAAGTCGTCGTCATCCTCGGAACCACGCGGCGACCGCCGGACAATAACTGTCTGTCGCGTCGGCCACGCGTCGCCGATTTACGGCGCCACCGTCGCCGCCTCGGCTCCCGCGACGGACCGATGGTCATTAAGTTCCCGTTGTTTCCACTTTTCCCGCCCTCGCCGCTACACCCCTCCCGCCATTCTTTCGGCCTATAAAAGACGTACATCTCGCCCTCTCTCTTCCCAGCCCCTCACACCACAACAACTCCGGCGAACCTCGGACGCCCGCACCTTTCTTCATCAACTCCGCCGAGAAGCCATGGTCGGCCGACCCACGCTGTCGCCGTGGAAAGCCCGGCTGCTTCGCGAGGCGCGCTATACGGCCCCGCCGGACACGCATCTCCCCCTAGGTTGGAAACTCAGCGCCGGCGGGATCCCCGTTCCGCCGGTGCCGGACGGGCAGGATCTTGCTGAAGAGATCCAGGCGGCTATCGCCGCCATGGAAGATCCAGAGCTCGCCGGAGAGATCCAGGCCGCTATCGCCGCCATGCAAGGCCTGACACCCGCCGAGGATCAGGACAACCTGGTCTTTTGGAAGAAGTTTTTTGCCGACAGACGCCTCGAGGAACTCGCCCGACACGACGGACCGCCGGGCTCGCTACCGCCGCCGCGTAACAATGCGGCTTACCGCCGCCGTTGGTGGAGCGTTTCAGGGCGGACTCTCGCTGGAGTCATGACGCACATCGAGGCCGGCAACAACCCACGCCTCGGCCTGTAGTTGCGGCGTCCTGCGTCGATCACGGCGGCGTCACCACGGCGACGCCCTTTCCTAATTAAAACCGATGTACAATGTACCCCTCTCGACTGCTTTAATGAAATTCCGCCTATATTCGCCCATATTTCGCCGAGTTTGAGTGAATTTAGCCGAACTTGGAAACGCGACATGGATACACGACCGGGAACGACTGAGCGTACACAGACCGAAAACTCGATTCGTCCGACCTAAAATTGTTCCGGTTTTAGGCTTGGATACGCCGACGAGTGGAGATGGTCTAGGAACCAAACCAAAGAGAGCACCTTGGAAACCGTAGCGACGCGGCTTCGCGAGAGTTCCACTCAGAGCAGAACAACGGGACGCACGCTCAGCCGCAGATGAGATCTGATCTGATGACGTGCTCACGCCGCAAAGCACAAGGACCCAAAACAGAACAACAAAGCGGCACGCAACACAGCAGCTGGCGCCTTTGCCGCTTCCCCAGGCACCCAAGTCACCTTCTTCTTCCCATATTCTCACTTCTCCAGCTAAGCTCTCACCCCACGCGCCGCGCTCAGCAACGGCATGGCCATGTCACGCGCCGCCGCAGCGATCAGGCGACAACACCCGAGCGGGCCGCTCCTGCCGCCGTCGAGGTCCATGGCGTCCTTGTTCGGCCACGTGGAGCCGGCCGCCAAGGACCCCATCCTCGGCGTCACCGAGGCCTTCCTCGCCGACCCATCGCCGGACAAAGTGAACGTCGGCGTCGTACGTATCCCTCTCCCTGTCTCTCCCGTTTTCAGTTTTCACCCGCATGTTCCGTGCCGTGTCTTGCCGTGCCGGCTGCTGATCGCAGGGGAACGATTTCGGCTTGTGTTCCTCATGCAGGGCGCATATCGGGACGACAACGGGAAGCCGGTGGTGCTGGAGTGCGTGCGCGAGGCGGAGCGGCGCATCGCCGGGAACGCCAACATGTGAGATCTCACTGTCCACTGTCCACGGTCCACCTTTGCTATGTCTCTCTCTCTCTCTCTCTCTCTCTCTCTCTCTCTCTCTCTCTCTCTCTCTCTCTCTCTCTCTCTTTTAATTTCCTTTTTCTTTTTTCATTTAATGCGGTTGTGGGAGCAGTTGTCTTGGTCCTGAGGTGGAATCAATTGATGAATTGACGTGGACGCAAGCTCTACTGCATGATACTAGATCATGTGTGAATCCTACTTGTTTGTGGGATCCTACAATTTTTCTTCAGACAGAAGCATGCATGTCCGCTTTACTGATAGGATCGCTTTCAGTCGAGTCTAATAATACACCGTTAGGAAGTTTCAGTAGTACAATTTTTACGGTGTTTTCCTGTAAAAAAAATGGTTCATGTGGCCTGACTTCTTTACTGTGCGTTTTGGGGCAGTTAAAAACAGGATGATATTCCAAATTTCCATGAATGGAAAATTTGGGTTCACTTGGATCTGTAATTGCAGATCTAGTACTTGAGTGGTTAGCATGAGCTGTGCTCACTTTTTTTTGGTTGAATCTGCATGCAAAACAGGGAGTACCTTCCCATGGGAGGAAGTGTCAAGATGATTCAGGAATCGCTGAAGCTGGCTTATGGGGAGGATTCTGAGTTCATCAAGGACAAGAGGATTGCGGCAGTGCAGGCTCTTTCAGGGACTGGTGCATGTCGCCTCTTTGCCGATTTCCAGAAACGTTTCTTGCCAGATTCACAGATTTACATACCTACCCCTACATGGTCAAAGTGAGCTCATGTATACTTTGATTCGTCTTGTGCACATTCCAAAAATATTCGCATAAATATGTCAGTCTCATAATTTACCAAAAGAAATTTAGATGCCAATTAAGTTCAGGGCACCAATTTAGCAAGTGTTTCTCTTTAAGCATCTTCAAGTCGGCATCCTTCGACAATACCTAACTTTAAGAACTTCTGCAGCCATCACAATATTTGGAGGGATGCCCAGGTACCACAGAGAACATTTTCCTACTACCATCCAGAGTCCAAAGGATTGGACTTTGTAGGCCTGATGGATGATATCAAGGTAATTTCCGCAGGTCATCAATATATTTACATGTACAAAGGATTCTTAGCTGTTCATCCAACAATAGCACACATTTAATTTGGGGGCAGAAAAACCTCAAATTTTCTTTGGGGATTTCTGTCTTGCTGACATTTTACATATAACTAATTCAGGACTATGTTTTTCTTTCAATTACAGAAAGCTCCAGATGGTTCCTTCTTTTTGCTTCATGCATGTGCTCACAATCCCACTGGGGTAGATCCTTCTGAGGAGCAATGGAGAGAGATATCTCATCAATTCAAGGTACAAATGATGACAAATTGCAGAATAGTCATGCGCTATTCTTATACTCTTTGGCTGATATATTTTTCTTTGATACTTTTCAGTTGAAGAACCATTTCCCATTCTTCGACATGGCATACCAAGGATTTGCCAGTGGTGACCCTGAGAGAGATGCCAAGGCAATTCGGATCTTTCTTGAAGATGGGCATCAAATTGGATGTGCACAGTCCTATGCGAAAAACATGGGACTTTATGGCCAAAGAGCAGGATGCCTTAGGTACTAACTTTTCCATGATATAATTATCCTATTTCTTCCATATTCTGATTAACATATGTCTGCTCAACTGCAGACCTTTTCTTTTATTTCTATTTTCTCCAACTACATGTCAGTGTTTGTGGTCCATATGGAAACCAACTTGTTTAACTGTATTTGTCACTGTTTTGATGATGTCATATATGTTTATTTTCTGAGCACTATGTATAAAGTTATTTAAATAGATACATTATTAAATTCCCTTGAAGAGTAAGGTAATCCTTGAAAGTCTAGTATTAGCTGTTGATTTCTCAAGACATCCATTCAAGTTATTTTGAACATTTCCCCATCCCATTTATTCGCTCAAACGAAGTTTGTGACACTTAGCTACAACTCTTCATCTATTTCCTAAGTCGTGGCCTGATCTCCTTTATTTTAACTGTTTTCCAGTATTCTATGTGACGATGAGATGCAAGCAGTTGCGGTAAAGAGCCAACTGCAACAGATTGCCAGACCTATGTACAGCAACCCACCACTTCATGGGGCACTAGTTGTTTCCACAATCCTTGGTGATCCAGCACTGAAAACATTATGGCTGAAAGAAGTCAAGGTAAACTACACGATGCTTCTTCCTAAGTATGAGTCCAGAGTACTTGCGAAGTAAAAAATATTACCGAATTGTTTGATAATTATTAAACTGATGGGTTTCATGTTTACTGTTTTTACTATTGTTTGTTGTCTCAGGGTATGGCTGATCGCATTATTGGAATGCGGAAAGCACTTAAGGAAAGTCTTGAAAAGTTGGGTTCACCATTATCATGGGAACATATTACTAATCAGGTAAACACCCATGAACATCTTTTTTATTATCATTTAGGCTGTGCCACCTCAGTGCCCACATGTAAATGCTAGTATGTTGTACATTACATGTAAGTGGCCCTCATTATAATGGAGTTTAGTTGTTGATTCATGAAAAAATCTTTACTTCTCTATATAAAGGGTAAATGGTTCCCACAAAAACTAGAATGCATGGCGTTGAATACATATAACTGAATATAGCTACTCCCGACGGCGCAATGTCTTCAGTTGGCTTGCCACAGCATTTAACCTTTGGGGGAAAACGGAACTAGTCTTATGCTTCACGGCGGGAACATCACTGACCTTGCAATCTTCTAAGATGTTCTGGTACTTGAAAAATCTGTTGTTTGAACAACGGTTGTATTACGAGTTTACATACTGCATCACAGTAATTTTGTTTTAATTTTACTTTATGCTGTGTATGTGGCCCTATTTAATTTCAGTTATGCCTTTCTGTGAGTTTTGGTATGCCATTCCATTGGAGGCAGTCAATAGCTGTAATTTAGAAAATAATGCTTTACTTTTGGTGAACAGATTGGCATGTTTTGCTACAGCGGGATGACACCTGAACAGGTTGATCGTCTAACAAAAGAATTCCACATATACATGACTCGTAATGGAAGAATAAGGTACGACGTTATTTGAGAAACTTTGTGATTCTGATTTCGGAAAGCATCTCTCTGCATTTGATGGATTACTTGTGCCTAATTGTATTGGTGTTTCCTACTTCAGCATGGCCGGTGTAACAACAGGAAATGTCGCCTACTTGGCAAACGCTATTCATGAGGTCACCAAGCAAAATTAAGATCCCTTTGTCATGTCATCTTGGGAAATAAGAGGAGCCTTTCAGCTTCAAGTTTCAAGCGGCAGCTTGTAATCGTTTAAACCTTTGCTGACCACGACATGGTCAGATACAGAGAAAAAATACTGTTATTTCTCTCAAACAACGTCCCATATTGCCGTGACCTATTTGGTGTACTGATTATTGATTTCTTTTACTGGATACACTGCACAGGCACTCAGGCAGGGCCACCTTTCTTTTGAGAATTAGACTGATCTTGTATTGCAGTTACAGAGAATGTCCTAACACTGCAATGTCATTATTTTGTCAAAGAAATTTGGAGTATTTTGAGTTTAGGTGTGCAATGCATCTCAATATTGTAGTACCGACAAATGGTCGCTACTACACTGAGACTGGGAGCACTATTATTCATACTCCCTCCGTCCACAGATGCGTTCTAGCGTTTGTCCTAAGTCAATTTTTAAAAGTTCGACCAACTTTATAGAAATGATAGAACATTTGCCAAAACCTGCTACAATTTAATAGCATCGGCGGGAGCAGCATTATTTATCATATGAAATTATTATTATATTATGAAACTACATTCCAGGATGCATCAATAATATTAATTTGGTGTTGTAAATATTGCAATGTTTTTTAGGGATATTGCAATGTTTTCTATGAAGTTGATCAAATTTTTTTTGACTTAGAAAAAAACTTAGAAGTACATTTATTTGTGGACGGAGTGAATGGAGAGGTATATTGTAGAGACAATCTTGGAGATGCTCCTCCAAGAAATATATAAATTTAAAATTTAAAAAGTATGTCTAAATTTTGAAAAGCCCAAGTATATATATATATATATATATATATATATATATATATATATATAAATTAAATTGGCACGACGACGAAAACTTCATAGCTCTCATGTCAACCGTGCCTATTAAATTTCAGCCCCTTGTAAGTGTATACCGATTTCTATTTAAGGCATTCTGAAAGGATTCAACCCTGACAAAAAAGTAGTAAATGAAATGAGTTCAGATGGCATGTTAAAACTGCTGATATTGTAAACAATAAATAATTTAGTCACTGAGTATTGTCTAGAGTATCGTGTGACTCTGTTGTAACTAGGCAAGGAGATGATAGGTGCTCCCTTTTTCGGAGGATGATGTTTACAAGGTGTTTCATATTCCTTGTCCATGCAAGAAATTATGGTTTCCATCGAATAATATTGCTAGTATCAAGCAAATCATTTGCGAACAGTTTAAAGTCACAAATTATGAGAGTATCAATCGGATTCTATTCTATGATATTCTATCAAAATTCGTACGGATCTCACATGTCAGACGATGAGAAGGCAGCTTTCAAGCTAGCTTTCTTAATTTTCATGATGACAAAAGTGTTTGCGGGCTAGAAATTTTGGCATCGGCAAAACCAAGAAAGTTGTCTTGAAAATTGCCTTCTTATCATCGGGCATAAGAGGTCCGTATGACTTTGATAGAATATCATCGAGTAGAGCCCCATAGATACTCTTGTAATCTGTGACTTTAAACTGTTTGCAAATGATTTGCTTGATCATCTCCTAATAACATAGTTGGAACATCATTACAAGATACTTTAAATAGTACCCAGTGACTAAATTTTTAATTGTTCAAAATAGCATGTAGTTTTAACATGCCAACTGAACTCATTTAATTTAGTAAATTGTTTTGTCGGGATTGAATCCTTTCACATTGCCCGAAATACAAATGAGCGTCAACCTATGAACTGGCGTTAAATTTCATAGGAATTGTTCGCATGAGAGGAAGATCCGTGAAGTCGTCATTGTCCCTACCACTATCTCGTGTCGATGGGCAGTGATACGTCGGAAACGTATCTATAATTTTTTATGCTCCATGCTTGTTTAGTATCTATTTTGCTTTGCTTTGTCTACACTTTGAGGTGTTTTTATATGTTTTCTGAAACTAACCTATTAACAAGTTGCCACAGTGCGAGTTGCCTGTTTTCTTCTGTTTTTGGTTCCAGAAAGACAGAAAATCAATATTGTCGGAATTGGACGGGACAAAAGTCAAAGTCAATATTTTACCGTGAGCAACACGAAGCCAGAAGACGAGACGGAGAAGGCTCACCAGGGGGCCACACCCCTGGCCGCGTGGGAGGGCCCATCCCGCGCCGGGGGGGGGGGGGGGGTGCAGCCGCCCTGGTGGCCTCCCTGGCTCACCCCTTTGCCTATAAGAAGCCTCGATGCAGAAATCCTAGGTACCCGATCAAAACTCCATGAAACCGTCTGTAGCCGCCGCCACCATCGTCCCTAGATCGGGGGGATCTGAAGTTCTTCCCGGCACCCTGCCAGAGGGGAGATCATCCTGGAGGCCTTCTTCTCCGGCATGAAGCGTGAGTAGTTCCACCTTGGACTACGGGTCCATGTAATAGCTAGATGGTTGTATCTCCTCCTTGTGCTTTCATGTATAGATCTTGTGATCTCCGTTCATGATCAAGATCTAATCTATTTGTAATCATGCATGTTGTGTTTGCGGGGATCCGATGGATATTGAGATTACTATGTCAGATTGATTAATGGTTTTGTCTATATGATTATATCATGTATGTGTTGTTTGTGATCTTGCATGCTCTTCGTTGTTAGTAGCTGTCTTGGCCAAGTAGTTGCTAGTGACTCCAAGAGGGGTTATTTATGCTCAATAGTGGGTTCATGCCTCTAGTTTCCAAGGGAAGTGACAGAAATATCTTCGGTTGTAGATGTCTTGTTGCCACTAGGGAGAAAACAACGGTCTCTTATTCATGGAACAAGTGGATTGTTTACCTTACACACTTTGCTTAAAACAGTTGTCTATTGCTTGCAACTTAATACTGGAGAGGGTTCGGATGATAACCTGAAGGTGGACTTCTAGTGATAGATGCAGTTGGATGGCGATATATGTATATTGTTGTATTGCCCAATAGAATCTCATAGGATCTTTTTGTCTGGTATTGCATTGTTATGCCTTGCTCAGTTCCTGTCAATTGCCCTGCTGTAATTTGTTTACCCTTTATGGCATGTTGTTTATCTAAGGAGGGCACCGATACGTTGGAAACGTATCTATAAGTTTTGATGCTCCATGCTTGTTTAGTATCTACTTTGCTCTACTTGTCTACACTTTGAGGTGATTTTTACATGTTTTCTGGTACTAACCTATTAACAAGTTGCAACAGTGCCAGATGCCTGTTTTCTGCTGTTTTTGGTTTCAGAAAAGTTAGTAAAGAAATATTCTCGGAATTGGACGGGACGAAGAACAAAGTCAATAACTTTCCGTGGGGAACAAGAAGTCCAAAGGAGAGACGAGGAGACCGGCCAGGGGGGCCAGACACACCCTAGGCGCGGGTGGGCCCTACCCCGCGCCTGGGTAGGGTTTTCCCGCCCTGGCGGCCGCCTCGGTCTCCCCTTCGCCTATAAGAAGCCCCCGATACATAAACTCTCAGAACCCGATCAGAAATCTACGAAACCGTCTGTAGCCGCTGCCACCATCATCCCTAGATCGGGGGGATCTAAAGCTCTTCCCGGTACCCTGCCGGAGGGGAGATCATCCCGGAGGCCTTCTCGCCGGTATGATTTGTGAGTATTTCCACCTTGGACTATGGGTCCATATAGTAGCTAGATGGTTGTATCTCCTCCTTGTGCTTTCATGTATAGATCTTGTGAGCTCCGTTCATGATCAAGATCTAATCTATTTGTAATCATGCATGTTGTGTTTGCGGGGATCCGATGGATATTGAGATTATTATGTTGGTTTGATTAATGGTTCTATCTTTATGATTCTATCATGTCTGTGTTATTTGTGATCTTGCATGCTCTCCGTTGCTAGTGGTTATCTTGGCCAAGTAGTTGCTAGTGATTCCAAGAGGGAGTACTTATGCTCGATAGTGGGTTCATGCCTCTAGTTTCCAAGAGAAGTGACAATAATCTCTTCGGTTGTAGATGTGTTGTTGCTACTAGGAAGAAAACAACGGTCTCTTATTCATAGAATATGTGGACTG
Source organism: Avena atlantica (assembly GCA_910589765.1). Classification (NCBI taxonomy): domain Eukaryota; kingdom Viridiplantae; phylum Streptophyta; class Magnoliopsida; order Poales; family Poaceae; genus Avena; species Avena atlantica. The sequence goes on along the minus strand of OU342739.1, from coordinate 487,292,668 downwards.
TTTAACTCACACACTTTGCTTAAAGCAGTTGTCTGTTGCTTGCAACTTAATACTGGAGGGGGTTCGGATGATAACCTGAAGGTGGACTTCTAGTCATAGATGCAGTTGGATTACGGTCTATGTATATTGTTGTATTGCCCAATCAACCTCATAGGATCTTTCTGGCTAGTAATTGCATTGTTATGCCTTGCTTAGTTCCTGTCAATTGCCTCGCTGTAATTTGTTTACCCTTCATGCCATGTTGTTTATCTAAGGAGAGCTCCTCTAGTGAACTATGGACCCCGGTCCAATCTTTACCATTGATACATCTTCCACTGTTACTTGTTTACTTGCTGCAAACCATTACCTTCCACACCATACGTTTAATACTTTGTTACAGCAAACCGGTGAGCTTGACAACCTCACTGATTCGTTGGGGCAAAGTCTTGAGTTTGTGTTGTGCAGGTCTCCATGTTGTTTGCAACACCTGTGTGACGTTTCCTTCCTCCTTCTGGTTCGATAACGTCGGTCTCAACCGAGGAAGACTTGCTGCTTGCTGCTTCACACCTTGTTCTTGGGGTTTCCAACGAAGCGCTTCCACATCAAACACCAGGCGCCATCAAGCTTTCTGGTGCCATTACTGGGGAATCTACTTCAACCTCTTCCACCTCGTCAAGCGTTATCAACAAATTTTCTGGCGCCATTGCCGGGGAGGCTAAGGACGTCTTCACTAGGGGAGTCCTTCACTTCCTTTCTCTTTACTTTGTTTTTAGTTTGCTTTGTTTCTTTTGCTTGGTTTTGTTTGCCTCTTTTTAAAAAACCCAGAAAATAATAGTCTAGTTTGGTTTGCTTTCTTTATTGAAAAACACAAAAAAATTAGTTCTTACCTTAGTTAATACCATGTCTGGTTTTGATCCAATCTCTCTGACACCTATGGAAAAGATCTTTACTTTTAAACAAAAAAGTGAGGAGAGTTTCAAAGAAGCTTGGTCTAGAATCTCTCCTTTACAAAGGGAAACTGAGCCTAAGATGAGTCTTAGCTTGGTTATTGATAGTTTCTACCGCGGTATTGCTCTTTGTTATAGATATGCTTTGGATGCTGTGGCTGAAAAAGATTTTTTTTCTTTATACTGAGGATGAAGCTTATGATGCTATAAGAAAATTAATCATGATCTATGATACACCTGGCAAGTCTGATACCTCTTTCACAAGTATTTTTGCTAGGTTGAACCATCTTGAGACCAGTATTTCTGCCATGAATAGTTGCTATCACACTCTTAGGGCTTATCATGATTATGTTCCCATAAATTCTGAGCCTTCAAATTGGTTTCCCACAATCAAAGTCTCAATAAACACTACACTCTGATGCTTGCTGTGATATCATATCTGAATTTTGTCTCATGCCCAAAGATATTTTTGATTCCTTGAGTCTTTGGGGGCTTATTGAAGGAGGAGAAGAAATCTCTCTTACCAACAATGCCACTATATTACCCATTGGAATAGCTGAAGGTGTGTTTACAAAAATCTCAAGGAAAATGGTGTCTACTGATTATCTTGTTATTGAATGTGTAGGCAAAGGACAGATCACACTTGGAAGATCTCTACTGAAACACCTTGGGGCAGTAATAGACGTGGGAGAAGGCATCATGCACTTTAATCCCCCGGTAAGCAGTTATATCTTTCCTAAAAATAAAAATAAAGGTAAGAAAAGAAGGAACAAGAGGGGCAATTCTTCATTTAAAAATACTTGATTCTTCTTGCTTCTTGTGCCTAACTTAAAGGCGTTAAAGAAAAGTAATTGTTGGGAGATAACCCAAGAGTTTACTTGAGTCTTGGAAGTTATTACTACTATAATGACCTCTCCTTATCCTTTTTGTTTGCTTTTTGTGCCAAGAATGACCTCTAATGAGAGGGAACTAAGATTTGGGGAGTTGTTGTCCCGAAACAGATTTCTGTCCTCCACCAAAAAAAATCGTAAGGAGGCTCTGTAACTCGGATTGAGCTCAAAATTTACGAATAAATCCCCCAGTATGTTGGATAACTTTAGTTAGTTCAACACGTTTTTATTTGAGCAATAGAAGATGTTCGAAAAAAATCGTTTCTACCTGCTGGTCTGTTTTGACAGATTTCTGTCATTATTTGCATTTGCTTCTTATTAATTCCTTTTTGAGCTCTCTTCAGGTAAATTTAGTTTCTTTGAAGGAGTTACTCAGTAGCTTGTGTTTTTAGTGAAAAGCCTTGTTGTTCCAAAGCTTTGCCAGTGGTCTAATATCTTTTGAATATGCTAATGTTGCTAATGAAGATTGTGTGAAGTTTTGTATGAAGGACAAATTTCGGGTGTAGAGAGAGAATGATGCAATGAGATGAAGAATGGACAAAAGCTCAACCTTGGGGATGCCAAAATGGTGTCACCCCAAGAAATATCCTAGAAGTACAAGCGTCAAATCTTGGGGATGCCCAAGGCATCCCCTTCTTCATCATCAATAAAAAGCTCAGGTCTGTCTAGACACTTCACTTTTATTGTTTCATGCACAGTTGTGTTGTTCTTGGAGCGTCTTAGTTTTCGTTTGCATTGCTTAGTTTGTTTAGTTTGATTGAATAAAGTAGTTTGGACCCCCGTTCTCACTGTGTTGTTTTGCAAATAAGTTTGCTTGGTGTTTAGAAAGGAGTAGTTAGTTCTTGCTTGAAGTGCAAGAGGAGCTTGCATTGACTATGACTTAGACTTTAGCATGACATGCTAGGTGTTGTTTTAGCATTATGCTTAGTGATTATTGTTGTAGCATGTCTTGTTCCAAACAGTTGGGATTGCTTAGTGTGCCTTGAAGAAATTATGCGTTGTTTTATCATGCAAAAGCATAATATTGTGGTATTCTCCTTTGATGTTTTGCTTGGGTTGACTTGGCACATGCTCACACGATGTTATGACTATGACAAGTAACCATTAGCCTCTATGATCATTTAGTCCTTGACTTGTAGTACCACTCTTTGATTTGGTTAGTTTGCTTTGTTGCATTGCATAATTATGGCTATTATTGCTCTCTTAGTTGGTTGCTCCCAGTCTTTTGCTAGCCTCCACTTGTATGAGCAAGTTATACTCATGCTTCCAACTACCAAGAAACCAAGTTATTCCAAAGTGTCCACTATAAACTCCTATGCATGGTGTGTTACACCATTCCAAAGTATATTCTTGTTTTCATCTATCTTCCAATTAAAAACTATTTTGTCATGTGAAAACTTAGTGATTAAAGCCCTCACGAACTTGATGGCACACTTTATATTCTTTGCCTCTAATAATCTTGAACCATTGAGGCAACTTTGTTGTATATGCTTGCATTTATAAGTTGGGATTAGCAGAACTGTGATGTCACGGGGAACGTTTTCAACATTGCACTTGTACTTTTTGTACTTCGTTGATATCATGCTCTTTTGTCTATGTATGTTATAGGTGTGAAACAAAGTGGGAACTTGTAAGTCCATGGAGTTTGTATTCTGTGTTAGAGAAATGCCTGGGCCGCTAGCCTAAGCCATGCCTAATCATGGTGGAAACTTGCAGCATCACCGTAGTGAGCTATGTATGAAGCATCCTCAATAAAAAGCTATGCATATGGCAAATAAAAAGATTGCTGAGATGCTCATTGTCTGCTTGCCTTGTCATTTTGGTTATGGGAAAGCTCCTGTACCATGTGCAAGGGGTACCCCGTTGGCGGTTCTCTATGATATGCAAATACTTATAGTGACAAGAACTTGCCTGGGCCCTAATTTGAGTATACATGAGGTGTAGCCCTCATAGCCGAGGGACTTGATATTACTAACTTATACTTTGTAAAGCATATACTCTAGTTTTGCCACTTTAACCTTAACCACTTCAAGATGCTTATGATAGGGGCAATGAGAGCTGAAAGCTAATAAGTACCATAATTTTTGGAAGCTCTTTTTGAAACTTGTAATCCCTGCTTCCTTTACAAAAAGGCCTTTTTCCACCAATATTTGAGTCTCCACCTTCTATATTTAGGCACCATTAAGAGAGCATAGTTGTCATTCTGTGTGCAATGTTCCAAAGCTTACTAATTGATGCATATTGTGTTATTACTTGTTCTTGTGCTACTTGTTTCTAGTCACCCTTGTGAACTTTGCAGGTGTCCTATGCATTATATTGCTACTCTATGAGGAACAAGTTGATTGCCACTATGCTATGTTTTCTGCAGGTGAAACAAACAAACGTTTTTCAATACATATTATTCATGATCTTTGTTTGTAGCTTTCCATGTTGCATGCATAATTACTATGCCCTATTGTAAGAACTCCTTCTTTCATGCACATGTTTAGAGTCCTTTGATCCCATCTTTTAATGTTTGAAAATGGTTGGATCTTTATTGTGAGGGTGCATGTCACCTCAAAAATTATTCTTTTATCACTTACCTACTCGAGGATGAGCAGGAGTTAAGCTTGGGGATGCTGATACGTTGGAAACGTATCTATAATTTTTGATGCTCCATGCTTGTTTAGTATCTACTTTGCTTTATTTGTATACACTTTGAGGTGCTTTTTACATATTTTCTGGTACTAACCTATTAACAAGTTGCAACAGTGCCAAATGCCTGTTTTCTGCTGTTTTTGGTTTTAGAAAAGTTAGTAAAGAAATATTCTTGGAATTGTACGGGACGAAGGAAAAGTCAATAAATTTATGTGGGGAACAAGAAGTCCAGAGGTGAGACGAGGAGGCCGTCCAGGGGGGCAGACCCACCCTAGGCGCGGGTGGGCCCTACCCCGCGCCTGGGTAGGGTTTGCCTGCCCTGGCGGCCGCCTCGGTCTCCCCCTTCGCCTATAAGAAGCCCCCGATACAGAAACTCTCAGAACCCGATCAGAAATCTACGAAACCGTCTATAGCCGCCGCCACCATCGTCCCTAGATCGGGGGGATCTGGAGCTCTTCCCAGCACCTTGCCGGAGGGGAGATCATCCTGGAGGCCTTCTCTCCGGTATGATTTGTGAGTAGTTCCACCTTGGACTATGGGTCCATGTTGTAGCTAGATGGTTGTATCTCCTCCTTGTGCTTTCATGTATAGATCTTGTGAGCTCTGTTCATGATCAAGATCTAATCTATTTGTAATCATGCATGTTGTGTTTGCGGGGATCCGATGGATATTGAGATTATTATGTTGGTTTGATTAATGTTTCTATCTTTATGATTCTATCATGTCTGTGTTGTTTGTGATCTTGCATGCTCTCCGTTGCTAGTGGTTATCTTGGCCAAGTAGTTGCTAGTGACTCCAAGAGGGAGTATTTATGCTCGATAGTGGGTTCATGCCTCTAGTTTCCAAGGGAAGTGACAATAATCTCTTCGGTTGTAGGTGTGTTGTTGCTACTAGGGAGAAAACATCGGTCTCTTGTTCATGGAACATGTGGACTGTTTACCTTACACACTTTGCTTAAAGTAGTTGTTTGTTGCTTGCAACTTAATACTGGAGGGGGCTTGGATGATAACCTGAAGGTGGAATTCTAGTCATAGATGCAGTTGGATTAAGGTCTATGTATATTATTGTATTGCCCAATCAACCTCATAGGATCTTTCTGGCTAGTAATTGCATTGTTATGCCTCAGTTCCTGTCAATTTGTTTACCCTTCATGCCATGTTGTTTATCTAAGGAGAGCACCTCTAGTGAACTATGGACCCCGGTTCAATCTTTACCATTGATACATCTTCCACTGTTACTTGTTTACTTGCTGCAAACCATTACCTTCCACACCATACGTTTAATCCTTTGTTACAACAAACCGGTGAGCTTGACAACCTCACTGATTCGTTGGGGAAAAGTCTTGAGTTTGTGTTGTGCAGGTCTCCACGTTGTTTGCAACACCTGTGTGACGTTTCCTTCCTCCTTCTGGTTCGATAACCTCGGTCTCAACTGAGGGAAGACTTGCTGCTTCACACCTTGCTCTTGGGGTTTCCAACGAAGCGCTTCCACATCAAACACCAGGCGCCATCAAGCTTTCTGGTGCCATTACTGATGAATCTACTTCAACCTCTTCCACCTCATCAAGCGCTATCAAGCACCTCTAGTGAACTATGGACCCCGGTCCAATCTTTACCATTGATACATCTTCCACTGATACTGTTTACTTGCTGCAAACCATCATCACCTTCCACACCATACATTTAATCCTTTGTTACAGCAAACCGGTGAGCTTGACAACCTCACTGATTCGTTGGGGCAAAGTCTTGAGTTTGTGTTGTGAAGGTTTCCACGTTGCTTGCAACACCTTTGAGACGTTTCCTTCCTCCTACAGGTTCGATAACCTCGGTTTCTTCCTGAGGGAAAACTTGCTGCTGTGCTGCATCCCACCTTGCTCTTGGGGTTTCCCGACGAAGCGCTCCACGTTGACGCAGCGCCATCAAGAATTTTCTGGCACCGTTGCTGGGGAGGAAAGGTAAAAAGCACTCACACACGTTACCCCACGACAACAGCAAGCCAGAAAGCTATTTTCTGGCGCCGTTGCCGGGGAGGTAAGGTAAAAGGTACTCACATCCTCCAGTGTGAGTGCTCGAAGTTATTTCCTTTAGATTCTGCAATTTTGTCTTTTTGTTTCTTGTTTTCACTAGTTAGGCTTAATGGAAAACAACAACAAAAATTAGAGAGCTCTATAGCATTTATCTTGAGTTAGGACATGAAGTGTTTGAAGAGAAAATTAAAAAACCTATGAAACTTTATTTGCATGCTAATAGCAATGTTATTAGTATAAATTCTTTGGATACCATTATTGCTAATGCTATGGAAACGCCTAAGCTTGGGGAAACTAGTTTTTATGGAAATGATCTTTTTAGTTCCCCAGCTTTGGAAGATAGCTATTGTATTGCTTATGATGATACCAAACCTCCAATATATGATGATTACAAAGACGAGTATGATATTTTCATTCCACCTACTATTGAGGAGAAAATTAATTGTGATTAGAATATGCCTCCTATATTTGATGATTATGGTGATAAGAATAGTAATGATAGCTATTTTGTTGAATTTGCTCCCACTATGATTAATGAGGATGACTATGCTTATGTGGAGAGTAATAATTATATGCATATGGCTCATGATAAGAATATTTTATGTGATAGTTATATTGTTAATTTTATTCATGTTGCTACTGAAAGTTATTATGAGAGAGGGAAACATGGTTTTATGCATCTCAAAAATATTAAGTTTCCCCTCTTTATGTTAAAAATTTTGAAGTTGCATTTGCTTTGCTTTCCTATGCTTGTTGCTTTGTGATTTCATGACTTGTTTCTTTACAATATTATTTTGCATAGGAAGTGGGTTAGACTTAATTGTGTTTTGAATTTTCTTCTTAATGCTCTCTTTTACTTCAATTCATATTTCTTATGTGAGCATCTTCTCAAACTATCAAGACTAACTTAAAGGCGTTAAAGAAAAGTACTTGTTGGGAGATAACGCAAGAGTTTTCTTGAGTCTTGGAAGTTATTACTTCAGTAATGAACTTTTCTTATCCTTTTTGTTTGCTTTTTGTGTCAAGAATGACCTCTAATGAGAGGGAAGTAAGATTTGGGGAGTTGTTGTCCCGAAACAGATTTCTGTCCTCCACCATAAACATTTGTGAGGACTCTTTGTGAGTCGGATTGAGCTAAAAATTTACGAATAAATCCCCCAGTATGTTAGCTAACTTCCATTAGTTAAACACATTTTGATTTGAGCAATAGAAGGTCTTCGAAAAAATCGGTTTCTACCTGCTGGTCTGTTTTGACAGATTTCTGCCATTATTTGCATTTGCTTCTTATTGATTCCTTTTTGAGTTCTCTTTTGGGGAATTGAGATTTTTGAAGGAGTTGCTACAGTAGCTTGTGTTTTTAGTGAAAAGTTTTACTCTTCCAAAGCTAAGCCCAAAGGTCTAATATCTTTTGAATACACTAATGTTGCTAATGAAGATTGTGTGAAGTTTTGTATGAAGAAAAAATTTTCAGGTGTAGAGAGAATGATGTAATGAGATGAAGAATGGACAAAAGCTCAAGTTTGGGGATGCCACCCACGTGTCACCCCAAGAAATATCCAAGAGGTACAAGCATCAAAGCTTGGGGATGCCCAAGGCATCCCCTTCTTCAAAAATAAAAAGCTCAGGTCTGTCTAGACACTTCGTTTTTATTGTTTCATGCACTGTTGTGTTGTTCTTGGAGCGTCTTAGTTTTTGTTTGCTTTTCTTAGTTTTCTTGAATAAAATAGTTTGGACCCCTGTTCTCGCTATGTTGTTTCAAATAAGTCGATTGGTGTTGAAAAGGAGTAGAAAGTTTTTGCTTGGAAGTGCAAGAGGAGCTTGCATTGACTATGACTTAGACTTTAGCATGACATGCTAGGTGTTGTTTTGACCTTATGCTTAGTGATTATTGCTGTATCATGTCTTGTTCCAAACAATTGGGATTGCTTAGTGTGCCTTGAAGAAATCATCCGTTGTTTTAGCATACAAAAGCATAATATTGTGGTATTCTCCTTTGATGTTTTGTTTGGGTTGACTTGGCACATGCTTACACCATGTTATGACTATGAACAAGTCACCATAGCCTATATGATCATTTAGTCCTTGACTTGTAGTACCACTCTATGCTTTGATTAGTAATGTTTTGTCGCTCTACATGATTATGGCCATTATTGCTCTCTTAGTTGGTTGCTCCCAGTCTTTTGCTAGCCTCCACTTGTATGAGTAAGCTCTACTCATGCTTCCAACTCCCAAGAAACCCAGTTATTCCAAAGTGTCCACTATACACTCCTATGCATGGTGTGTTACACCATGCCAAGTATATTCTTGTATTCATCTATCTTCCAATTAAAAAATATTTTGTTATGTGAAAACTTAGTGATTAAAGCCCTCACAAACTTGATGGCACACTTTATATTCTTTTCCCCTAATAAACTTGAACCATTGTGTCGTCTATGTTGTATATGCTTGCAATTATATGCTGGAATTAGCAGAACCATGTTGTCATGGGGAACGATTTCAACATTGCACTTGTAGTTTGTACATAGTTGATATCATGCTCTTTTGTCTATGGATGTCACCGTTGTGCAATAAAGAGGGAGCTTGTAAGTCCATGGAGTTATGTATTTTGTATTAGAGAAACGCCTGGGCCGCTAGCCTAAGCCATGCCTAATCATGGTGGAAACTTGCAGCATCACCATAATGAGCTATCTGTGAAGCATCCTCAATAAAAAGCTATGCACATAGTAAATAAGAAGATCGCTGAGATGCTCATTGTCTGCTTGCCTTGTCATTTTGGTTATGGGATAGCTCCTGTACCATGTGCAAGGGGTACCCCGTTGGCGGTTCTCTATGATACGCATGTACTTACTATGACAAGAACTTATAGGTGACTGAAGTTGAGTACCATGAGGTGTGGCACTCGTATTCAAGGGACATGAGATTGCCAAATTATACTTTGTCAAGCATATACTCCATAGTTTGTTCACTTTAACCTTAATCACTTCAAGATGCTTATGATAGGGGCAATGAGGGCTGAAAGCTAACAAGTGCCATAATTTTTGGAAGCTCTTTTTGAAACTTGAAATCCCTGCTTCCCTTTATAAAGGGCCTTTCTTCCACTCTTATATTGAGTCTCCACCTTCTACCTTTAGGCACCATTAAGAGTGCATAGTTTCCATTCTTAGTTCTATGTGCAGTGTCCCAAAACTTATAGATTGATGCATATTGTGATATTAATTGTTCTTGTGCTATTTGTATCTAGTCACTCTTATGAACTTTGAAGGTGTCCTATGCATCTATTTGCTACTCTATGGGGGACAATCTGAATGCCACTATGCCATGTTTTCTTCATGTGAAACAAACAAACGTTTTTCAATGCATGGTATTCATGATCTTTGTTTGTAGTCTTTCATGGTGCATGCATAGTTACTTTGTATTATTGTTAGAACTCCATCTTTCATGCACATGTTTAGAGTTCTTTGATCCTAGCTTTCAATGCTTGCAAATGGTTTGATCTTGGTTTTGATGGTGCATGCCACCTCAAAAATTATTATTTTTATCACTTACCTACTCGAGGACGAGCAGGAGTTAAGCTTGGGGATGCTTGACATGATAGAAACGTATCTACAATTTTTTATGTTCCATTCTTGTTTAGTATCTACTTTGCTTTGCTTTGTCTACACTTTGAGGTGTTTTTATATGTTTTCTAGAACTAACCTATTAACAAGTTGCCACAGTGCCAGTTGACTGTTTTCTTCTGTTTTTTGTTCCAGAAAGGCAGTGATGGTGCCTAGTACTTGTCATGGAACTCTTCGTTGGAAACCCCAAGAGAAAGGTATGAAGCAGCACAACAGCAAGTTCCCCTCAGTAAGAAACCGAGGTTATCGAACCAGTAGGAGGAAGGAAACATCACACAGGTGTTGCAAGCAATGCGGAGACCTGCACAACACAAACTCAAGACTTTGCCCCAACGAATTAGTGAGGTTGTCAAGCTCACCGGTTTGCTGTAACAAAGGATTAAATGTATGGTGCGGAAGGTAATGGTTTGCAGCAAGAAAACAAGTAATAGTGGAAGATGTATCAATGGTAAAGATTGGACCGGGGTCCATAGTTCACTAGAGGTGATCTCCTTAGATAAACAAATTCCATGAAGGGTAAAAAAATTACAGCAGGGCAATTGACAGGAACTGAGCAAGGCATAACAATGCAATTACTAGTTAGAAAGATCCTATGAGATTCGAGTGGGCAATACAACAAGATACATAGACCGCCATCCAACAGCATCTATGACTAGAAGTACACCTTCAGGTTATCATCCGAACCCCCTCCAGTATTAAGTTGCAAGAAATAGAAAACTGCTTTAAGCAAAGTGTGTAAGGTAAACAGTCCACATGTTCCATGAACAAGATACCATTGTTTTCTCCCTAGTAGTAACAACACATCTACAACCGAAGAAATTATTATCACTTCCCTTGGAAACTAGAGGCATGAACCCACTATCGAGCATAAATACCCCCTCTTGGAGTCACTAGCAACTACTTGGCTAAGATAGCTACTAACAACGGAGAGCATGCAAGATCACAAAAAACACATCCATGATAGAATCATAAAGACAAAACCATTAATCAAACCAACATAATAATCTCAATATCCATCAGATCCCCGCAAACACAACATGCATGATTACAAATAGATTAGATCTTGATCATGAATTGTAACATCCCAAAAATACTAATCTTGGATCATCACACTCTAATCATCAAAATTAGGGTTAACAAAAACTTTTCTAAATAAAATTATGAATGCATGCATATGAGTATGCATTAAATTTGAAATTCTTTTGAACCACCTTGTTTGTATGTTTCCTTGCTTGTAAAATGTTTCTTAGGTGAATTAAACATCATCTAAAACATTTCCCACACTTTTCCCAAAGACAAATAAATCAAAACAAATAAAATAAAGGAATGGTCATTTTGACCAATTTAACTTCCATGCCTACTTTGGATGTCTCAAACTTTCAGAACCTAACAGAAACTTTTCTGGATCTTTGCACCCCTTGAATGTACTCATAACAAAGTATCAAGGCCCACTTTGTGATCATCCAGAAACTTTCAAATGCATAGTTTAAATAGCAATTCAAAATTGAATCTATATCATATGGGAAGATCCCACTTTTTCAAAAACCACTCAAACAAGCTCAACTTTCAAAACCCAAGCATCTGCAGACTCACCAGCACCAATCTAGCAAATCCACCAAAAATCTTTTCAAAATTCAAAACTTGATTTCATGCGGCCATTTCATCAAACAGGTTGCAGACACAAATCATCAAAATCCTAAACACTATAGTGAGCAGTGATTGAGGCCTAACTTGTTCCCTCTCTAGGCACCACTAGCCTTAGTAGATCACCTAACGAACTTAACTAGTCACTAGCACCACTGTAAGCTTGGCAGTGCCATCAATGGTGAACAGCCGAGCACACCCATGTCACCCCCATGTTGACAGCAAGCTAGGAGGAGACACAAGCCTAGCCAGCATGTCTGGGAGGCAGCCCACCGTCCACCGCCACTCCCTGTCCACCGCTCGAACCTTGCCAATCCCTGGACCACACGCACAGACCGCGCCCAGACCGCCAGCGACCATGCCGAGCGTGCGCCAGAGCGCCACCCTCGACCGAAGCCCACAGACCGTGCGCCGCCCTCGCCGCGTGCATACACGATCACCACCGACCCAGGAGACCGCCAGACATCCTCGTTCGCCGCCCCGTGCCGCACAGCCACCGCTCCCCGTCGAAAAAGCCGCCTCTGCCGCGTAGAGCGTTGCATGTTCCATACCAAGCCGCACCGCCCCACGTCTCGCCACCGTAGCGTTGAGCATCGCCAGGGAACACCGCACCGTCCCCTACCTTCGCCCATGCCAATAGCCGTCTGTACCATCGCCGCCGATGAGCTCACCGTGCCCTCGCTCGACTATAAATAGAGAACTCCCCCGCTCGAATTCTTCACACCATTCTACTCCCCTCTCATCACTGATCGTGCCACACCGTTCCCGGAGCAACGCGAGAAGCACTTCGCCGGAATTTCGCCAGAGCCCGCCGCCTCTGGAGAAGAAGGGCGCCATCGATTTCGTCCACCCCAGGAGCTGCCGCGACCATCCCTAAGTTCTCCGTCGTCGACTTCGTCGTTCGCCCGCCTCGCCGACCCTCGCCTGCACCCCGGTGAGCCCCCAGCAACCCCCACTGGCCGCGCTAGGTTTCTTTCTCGCCAGCGTTGCCTCGCGTCGACGATGACTCCCAACCGTTGGATTAGAATCAGATCGAACGACCCACGTTGCCCCGTACCGCTTCGCACCCCCCTGTGTCACTGACGAGTGGGGACACCCACTTAAGCAGCCCACGGGAGCACTGCGCTTAGCAGGCCGGCCCGTTAACTTTTCCCGTTCAGCCTAGTTATTTGAATTAAACCTTTTTCATTTTTGTTTTAAACACACTTCTGTACTCAAATTCAAAAATCAACCCAGATCGATTCAGTGCATCAAATTGAATGAAACCAATTTTTTTAGAAAGGTCTGGGAATGCTGAATCCAAGCCCGTTGGATTCAAGTAATTTGGATCTATAGATCACCCATGGTAAAAATAACAAGGCAGAAGCTTTTCTATTTTCAAACATTTTTCAAATTTAAACCATAATAGCTTTTGAGTTGATTCCAACTCTCAAAAATCACATTTAACCATACCTTTCAGAATATATAAAAATATATAGGTTTACTTGCAGAAATAATGTTCAAGTAATAAAAGAATGCCCCTTAGGCATTTCTAGTCACTTTAATTAATTAAAATAAAAGGGTAAAGCCTTATTAAATTGTGACACCACTTTAAATCACATTCCCATGAGCTAAAATATGTGGTGATGACATGTGTCAACATGATCCCATGTTTGGTTTGGAGAATATTAAATCTTAAGTAGTTTTTCAATGAGTAGAAATTACTTTTCTAAAAATAAAAGGAATTAAACCAAGCCTTAATCTTGTAATGATTAGAGATGATGCTAGATCATCTATAGGACCCTTGTGTCTGATGAATGCAAGTAGTTAAGTATTGTTTGGTGATTGTGTACATCGTATTTATTTATAGACGCTAGTACCGACCAAGGATACGAGGAGGAAGGAGGATTCTACGAAGAAGAAGCCGATGAGAACTTCAACCACTGCTCTGCTCAAGGCAAGCTTATACTGATATTGATGCAAGCTAACACTTGCAAGATACTTTACCTATGTAAGCCAATACTTGCTACTATGCCTACTATATGCCTTAAGCATACTTGATAAACCAATCCTAGTTTTACTTGCAAGGTTCTTACTTTATTTCTTTATCAAAGCTCTTACTTAGAGTTTACTTAAGAGATTGGTAGATACTAGAAAGATACGTGAAGGTTGCATAAAGAGCTTAAAATTTGGCCTAAACTAGATAATCTTGATGTCATCCCAAGGCATGAGATTGAGCTTAGTTGAAACTGCACTAGTTTACCACCTCTCATTAGTACTCACCCCCACTTGTAGATGCTAGTGCTAAGCATAAAACTTGATCAACTTTAGATGGGAATACTTGGTGGAAAAATGTTTATGAAAACCTTGGAATGATGGATCATTCTATTGAAATGTTTTGGACATGTGTTTCCGAACACCTGATGATTTTGGTGATGAAAATGTTGAGGCATGAGCGTTAGACCTTTATAAAACTGATGGTTATCTGGATGCGATACCATTCCAATTTTATCGTACAACCACAATACCCGAAGATTGGGTAGGGCTTGACTGGAAACTTATATACCTTAGTATTAGTTCCCTCACGGCCAAGGTCTGAGCTGAGGCTACCTTGTGAAGATTGTCCACCTGTGCAGTACCCAAGATGACAGTTGGTCATGGTTGGGAGGCCAAACTCACAGGAGAGGTGCTTATCCTAGGGCGTGTAATTGAACGGTTAGGATTGATTATCCGCATACTGAGTATGGTGAATTCAGGATTTGTTCCTGATGGATGTATCGAATGTTGTGGTGAAAGTGTACAATCTCTGCAGAGTGTCAAACTATTCGAATAGCCGCGTCCGCGGTTATGGACAGTTGGAGTGGCCATACTGTTCACCCGTCAGACTTTTCAAAATGACTTGTGAAATGAATTGAGACTTTGACTTAACCACAACAGAGTTGTGACATGAGTACAAGTTCCCCTTTTAGGAGTTATAAAATTGTGACTAGCTTTGGAACTTAGTAGAGATAAATCTGGCGTTTGCAAAATAACCCTAGAGCCTAGTGTCCTATTATCAAAAACCCCTTTCAATTGTTAGTATTAGTTTGCGAGTACTTAATGAGTACTCATGGCTTTGTCCCTGGCTATTCCCATGGCCAGACTATGAAGATGAGTATCTGGAGGATGGACCCCAGGAAGTTTACGACAACTAGGATCATCTCCCATCGTCAGCATTGCCTGTGACCCCGAAGATGGAGCTTCGCCTACGCTACCGTTATTATTACGTATTCCGCTGCTTGATGTTGTACTAAGAACTGGATCATGAGATCCCTATTTGTGTAAGAACTTATGTAAGGTTTGTACTAGATGATGTACTATGGTATCCAATTCTGTTATGTCTCGCAAAAATGGTAATCCTGGGATTGCGATGTATGGCATAACAGGCATCTGGGATTAAAAATCCGGGTGTTGACAAGTTGGTATTAGAGCCATCCTGACCATAGGAGACCCTAGTTAGATTGGACGTTTGAATCAAAAACTTAGTTTCCAAAACCAAAGAAACAAATATTTACAAAAACTTATTCTCATTCTTATCCCTTTGATTCTTTCATGAAAATTCATGTTCCTCAAAAACTCTTGCAAACATACATAAAATTTTGACACACTTGATCACTCTACTAACTTACTCATCCTATATTCTTATAGATGGACGTGAAGTACAGCAAGTTTTATCAGTTGGAGAATGGAGGAGACCTGATCTTTGAGAGGGATTTGGACTAGCTTTCGGAACTTCTGGAGCGTCTGCACCCCGAGTTCTTTGGAGCTCAGCTCAATGATCAAGGAGGAGAAGATATGTAGTGGCTAATTGTTGGAAGTCTCCGAGGAAAGATTTAACCTCCCACTGCGGAAGGAATTCAGTTTAACTTGAGGGAAAACAACTGGCTCGATGGACTTGCCAGGGCCATGCAGGAAGCTCTTTCCCGTCTATGTGGGCAGAGCATCAATCAGATCAAGGGTACTCGCTTTGAGTTTTGCCCAAGGCGTGATGTTAATGGACAACCCCTGGAAGCCGCATACCACCCCGAGTTGAAGACTCAATTGGACCACCTTAGCTTCATGATGTACGATCGTTAGCAAGAGTTGGACAACTGCCGTGACTACTGCAACCACAAGTCTGCCATCATCAAGACGAAGGACCAAACCATCGCCATGCTAGCAAAGGATCGCAAGTCTCGCCGCCGTCAGCTCGACAAGAAGGAGCGCATTATTGCCAGTCTTCGCCACCGCATCTCATATTTGGAGGAGACCATCCACGAAAGAGACATGCAGTTGGAGGAAAGGGAGAATGCCGGAGAAGATCTTCGTGGAGACCCCTACTCCTATCTCAGCGATGACGATGATTTTCTGGAGGATCAGGCTATGGACTTCTTCACCGATGAGGATGATTTAGCCTTCATCGATGATGATGAGGATGATGAAGCCACCGATTCCGAGGAGTATTAGCACTTGAGCACTAGCGTAGTGAGTAGTATTCGGTCCTACTGTATCGTAGTTTTCAGAATGGTTCTTAAAACCATCTGTTTTTCTCTGTTGTGGTGTGTGTTGTATCGTGTGCAATGAATGAATGGAAAAGCAAGTTGCTAGAAAAATCTGAGTCAAACTTTAAAAAAACTTTTCACAGACCCAAAACCTTAGAAATTTCCCTCTTTTCTCATGATCTATCTCAATCTTCAGATGCCACGCGGAGGAAGTGGTTCGTCCCCGGACCCGATGTTGCAGATTATGCAAATGTTGACTTCTGACCGCGAAGCTGAAAGAGCGGAATGTCAAGCCAACCTATCCACACTTCAGCAGATAACCCAACTTGCCCATAACAACCAAGGCCATGGAAATCAAGACAACCATGGATCTAAACTCAAGAATTTCCAGAATACCAACCCACCTGTTTTCACTAAGTCAGAAGAACCCCTAGACGCCGATGATTGGCTGCAAACCATGGAAAATAACCTAGATAGCCGGAGTGGAAGCCAACGAGAAAGTTCTGTTTGCCACCCACTATCTAGCCGGAGATGCCAGGGCATGGTGGAACAGTGTTCGCGCAATGACCGGAGGCTAGATGATGACCTGGGAGGAATTCAAGGTCAAGTTTAGCAGAACCCATGTGCCACCGGGTTTGATCAAGAGAATGATAGACGAGTTCAGAGAGCTGAAGCAAGGAAGGATGACTGTAGTGGAATATCGTGACAAATTTTTGTCATTAGCTAGGTATGCCCCGGATGAGATCGACACCGAAGCCAAGAAGAAAGAAAGATTCCTGAATGGTCTGCATGATGAGATGCAGACTGTGTTAGTCAATATCCCCTTTGCTGATATTGAAGCCCTTGTCGACTCTGCTATCCAGATGGAAGGAAAGATCAACCAAGCCAATGATCACCGCAAGCGTCGCATGATGCATCAACCAGGAACCCATCAGACCCCAAAGTATCGCCCCAACCCATCTCCAGGATTTGCCCCAAGAACCAACAGACCCCCAATGAACCGTCCCACCTATCCCAACCGTGGAAACCCTAGACCCGGAGGAAATCACAACAACTCCGGCATAGCCAGCAATTTCAATCGTGCCCCACCCAAGTTCAACAACAACAATGCTACCGCCAACACCAACACTGCCCCGAGGACTGGAAGCAATGCCGTGCCTGTAGCAGCCAAGGACAAGTCGCAAGTGACCTGTTATGACTGTGGAAATAAAGGCCACTATTCCAACGAGTGCCCCAACAAGAAGAATGCTACAGCCCCCAATGCCAATGTCCCAGCTCAGCAGCAGCGTCGTGTTCAGCCAGGAAGAAGATTTACCCTAGGGAATTCGCACAACCGCAACGGCCGTCTTTTTCTCATGCATGCTGAAGAAGCTCAGGAAGCGACGTCGTGCTGGGTATGTTTTCTGTTAATTCAGTACTTGCAAGAGTGTTGTTTGATTCTGGTGCATCGCATTCATTTGTCACCGAAGAATTTGCAAGCACTAGTAAAATTCAACCAACCAAATTGAAGCATGTTATGATTGTCCAAATTCCCGGATCAACCACCAAGGCTAGGCAAATTTGCAAAGCCGTCCCTATCCGAATCCATGGCATAGATATTTATGCAAATCTTATAGTACTCGGAACTAAAGGTTTGGAAGTAGTACTAGGAATGGATTGGATGTCCAAACATAAAGGATTGATTGACGGTGCCAAGAAAGCCATAACCATGACCAGTACCGCCGGAATATCAGTCGAGCATATATCCGAAACCTTACCTCGCCAATTCAAGTGCAACAAGAGTATAACCCAACCTACCATTGACCAAGTCCGGATAGTCTGTGAATACCCCGATGTATTTCCAGATGTTTTGCCCGGTATGCCCCCAGGTCGGGATATCGAGTTTATCATTGAACTAATCCCCGGAACCGGACCCATAGCCCAGAGACCCTATAGTATGAACCCGTCAGAGCTCGCAGAACTGAAGAAGCAACTGGATTCCATGCTGGAAATTGGATTGATTCAACCAAGTGCGTCACCTTGGAGATCACTTGTCTTGTTTGTGGACAAGAAGGATGGAGGTAACCGTTTGTGTACGGATTATCGGAAATTGAATGATGTCACTATCAAGAACAAGTACCCCTTGCCCAAGATAGAAGATTTGTTTGATCAGTTGACCGGTGCCAAGGTGTTTTCTAAGATTGATCTTAGAACTGGCTATCATCAACTCAAAATTCGTGCATAGGATATTCCAAAGACTGCCTTTACCACCAGATATGGATTGTATTAGTATACAGTCATGTCTTTTGGACTAACCAATGCCCCCGCTTATTTCATGAATCTCATGAATAAGATTTTTATGGATTTCCTGGATAAGTTTGTCGTTGTTTTCATCGATGACATTTTGATTTATTCCAAATCAGAAGAAGAACATGAGCTACACCTGAGGACCATTCTTGGAACCCTTAGAGAGCATCAGTTGTATGCAAAATTTAGCAAATGTGAATTCTGGTTACAGGAGGTAGGATTCCTCGGTCACATTGTATCTGCCGGAGGAATTGCCGTTGACCCTGCCAAAGTGAAAGATGTAGAAGATTGGCAAGCCCCAACCACTCAAACCCAAGTTCGTGCATTTCTCGGATTGGCGGGATATTACCGCAAATTCGTAGAAGGATTCTCTAGTATCGCCAGACCCATGACCCAATTGCTGAAGAAGGACAAGAAGTTTGAATGGACGGACAAATGTGAAGCAAGTTTTCAAGAACTCAAGAGAAGATTGATTTCAGCCCCAATCTTAATCATGCCGGATATCACGAAGCCCTTCGATGTGTATTGTGACGCATCCAAGATTGGTCTCGGATGTGTGCTAATGCAAGAAGGCAAAGTTATATCTTATCTATCTCGACAACTGAAGCACCACGAGCAAAATTACCCAACCCATGACCTCGAACTCGCAGCCGTAGTTCTAGCCCTGAAAACATGGAGGCATTACCTGATGGGAAACCGTTGTGAGATCTGTACGGATCACAAGAGCCTAAAGTATATATTCAGTCAGAAGGAGCTGAATATGAGACAGAGAAGATGGATTGAGCTAATCAAGGATTACGACCTGGACATTCACTATCACCCTGGTAAAGCCAACATAGTAGCCAATGCCCTTAGCAGATTGCCATGCTGCTTGAACTCCATGATTTTGAAGGAGCAACCAAGTTTGCACAAAGAGATGGAAGATTTTCGAATAGAATTAGTAAGTGAAGGATTTTTGGCTAGCATAGAACTTCAACCCACTTTGATCAGTCAGATTAAAGAGGCGCAGAAGGGAAATACTAGTATTGACGGAATCAAGCGTCGTATCGGTGCACGCAAAGTACCCGGATTCACCGAAGACGAAGAAGGAGTTTTGTGTTACAAAGGACGCCTTTGTGTACCAGCAAATTCTGAGTTGAAAGAAGTTATCTTGAAGGAGTCTCATGATACTGTCACATCCCAAAATTCTTCTAATTTTGGAATGTGAAATAAATAAATAAGATTGATTGATTGTTTGACTTTGTTGAAAATTCTCAAAGAGAAGAAACTTTTTGAATAGAAAATCCTCTCAACCTTGAATTCAAAATCCTATATTCTTTTGTTAAGACCTAAGTAGCCATATAGGCAAAAGGGCATGGATTGATTTTGGATTGTAGAGTTGGTGTGCAAGATTTCAAAATGAAAAGCATGAAGCATTAATAAGCATTTCATTACATCCATGCAAATATCTCACAAACTGAATCCAAATCCTGGTATCTAAATCCTATAGTTGATTTGCCCAAATGTTCCTAAAGGAATTAAATTAACTTTATAAAACCCGCTGTTGCTAAGACAACGATTATTGCTAAATTATAGCCTAAAAAGATCCAATTAATATTACAAAATTTTAGAAACAAAATTGAGCTCATTTGGAGCTAGTATGAAAAAGTTATGGAACAAATACAAACACATAAAAATATAAATAAAATGGAATATACAAGGATTTATAAATCCACTACTTCCAAACTAGTAAAAATATTACAAATTTGATCCTATAATAATCTATTCGATTTTAGAAAAATTTAGAAACAAGAATCATGTCATTTGGAGTTCGTATGCAAAAGATATAAGGAAAACAAGTAAATAGAAAAAGAAAAAGAAAAAAAAAATAAAAAAAAAACTGAACGGGCCGGCCCACTCGGTCCGACCGGACCGAGCCAGCCAGCAGGCCACGCGCGCTGGGACGGTCGAACTGCTCCGAAAAGCGTGGAAAATCTGTTTTGTTAGATATATCTCTACTCAAACTCTTGTAACTTTTTATCTACAACTCCAAATCGACTTCCGTTTGTTTCTACTTGTTCCCTACTCCAAGGCCTATCTCTACAACGTCTCAAACCTCCATATAAACTCACGGAGCCACGGCTGTACAAGTTTTTCCTCTCGAAATCCCGAATCTACATCTGGCCGAATCTTGTTTCGCTTTTTAACCCATCTAGACTTCGTCGTTTGCTTTCGGTCAAAACACGAAAGTTGTAGGGATTGTCGAAATCGTTCAATCCCGACAAACCTCACCTCTTTTCATCCACCACAGCCGGAGAATTTCGTATCGCAATACTTCAGATCTTACGGTGTAAATCCAAGATGTACTCGCGCTCGTTGCTTCAAATCCAAATTCCTTTGGTGAGAAGGTAGGAATAATGATTCCCCACAACTTTCATGTTCTGAGTTTTTCGATTTGACCTACGGATTTGTCTCTCTAACACAGATCTATTTTCTTGTCTATTCTGAGCCAAAATCGGGTCAATCTCTTCTTCTAGCCACCGGATCCTATCCAGACGGTCGAGATCCAATCAAACCGGTGCGTGCCATGTCGTCATCCCGGTCATCTTCCTCATCAACGCCACGTTAATGTAAGGTCAACATCTAGTCCCAGTCAGCATGCAAAGTCAACCTGTCCAGTCAGCGGAATATTCCCTGGAATATTCCGTTTGGATTTAAAATTGCATATTATAGATCTAACTTGTAAAATTCATTAGAAATTCATACCATGTCCAAAAATTGCGTATAATATATCAAATTGAAGATAATTTCACATAGAATCATCTTATCAGATTAGATCCAACTTTTACTGTACGTGGTTACTGCAGTAATTTAATTAGTTTTAATGGTCTTTTAGGTTAATAAATTCATAAGAAATTATTTGTAACTCCGAAAAATATGAATAATATATCAAATTGAAGCTACTGTAATGTACTTTAACAATATCTGGTTGGATCTAGCCTTTGGAGATTATTTAACCCGTAGCAATTTAATTAGTTTTAATGGCTCTATAAATCATTAAATTCATAGTAAATTAATTGCTTGTCACAAAAATATAAATGATATACCGTTGGAAAGCTGGTTCCATGTAGATCATCAATATGAAATTAGTTTAGCATTTTACTGTAAGGTTTTGCCGTGAAGATTTAAATAGTTTAATGGCCTATCTAGAGTAATAAATTCATAAGAAAATAAATACTATTCAGAAAATTACAAATAATATGTCCCTGAAATCACAATTCCGTGGAGATTACAGATATAATTTTAGTTTGATTTTTAGACAACAGAAACTATATGAATCATTTAAAACCATTAAACACTATTTAAATCATACAAAAGATCTATAACTCCGATTAGGGTGAATCCAAGTGCTAAGGTTTTGTATTGACAATATCTATACAAAGAAATTGCATGACAAATTATTTGGTACTGTTAAAACAGAAATTCATACAAAAATATTTAAACCCATTGAAATAGTGTTTTAATCATAGGAAATATCTATAACTCATTTTTAGGTGATTCAAATTGCCACTGTCTCTAAATTGCATTACCTATTCAGTAGCATCTAGTTCACAATTTAATACGATATAAAAATATTTGGTTCAATTAAAGTGGTATACACCATATTAAATCGATACAACTTTAGTAATAAAATCTTTAGTGCAATAAATGACTTTCCACATGCATCATGTAATCTAACTATGTTCAGAACACTAAATGCAACCATTGTGACTCATTAAATCGTCATGCATGCATCTGTTCATCATTGTTTTCTTGTAATGTTGCACTATTGCATGTTTGCAATGTTTTGAATGGTGTTTGTTGTGTTTGCTTCAAACGTTAGATTGCGAGGAGTGCAACTACTGTGATTGCAACTACTATGATTGCAAGTATTGTGGTTATGACGAGTGCCACCATTATATCTATGAGTATTGTGAGGATTATATATAATCGACTACATCTACAACAAAGGCAAGTGGTGCTATCTTGGTCATAAATGTCCTACTGTTTTCCTATGCATTGTAGATGTTTTTTTTTTGTAGAATTGCATATGTAGGAATTGATGTTTATATGCTATGCTATGTCCCATATTATTCCCTAGTATCCCTTGTTTATGAGCCATCGTATTGGTAGATTGCTTAGCTATGCTATTTAGACGAGGAAGGGAATCACATCATGAAAAGTTATATGTTTTGAAAGGCTTATGTTTTGCTAAATGACAAACCAACATGTTTTAATGAACCACCTGGGCGGAATGGCATTGATTGGGTCATCGAGTGTATTTATGGTGGGGAATGCCGCCCAGGACACTGAGAAAGGATTGGTTTCTTTGTTTGGAAGCTTTCGTGTGCAACCATGTGCCAATAATGAAATGGGCGGTTGGTTGAACTCAGTAGGTTGTGGTAACTCGAACCCGCGTATCCAGAGATGTAGATAGTGTAGGTTGGACCGGTGCGCGTCGGGATTGGGGAGCTACTTCCCGAACGGTTCCTTCTTGGACTTCTCCCTATCATCACCCAATATGAGAGTGGTGGTACGAGCTGGGCTGGCCAAGTCACATGGGTAAAGTGTACTAACCCCTGCAGGGTGTATAAACTAATCGATTAGCCGTGTCCCCGGTTATGGACAATTTGAGCGACCTGATACTGATGCTATGATATTTCTCACTCATCCTTATTTCTTAATTACTAAAACTTGATGGGTGAACATGGGTTTAGGAGCATACGAAAGCTGAACTGTCTTGTATCTACATGGGTTTATGCTGGTATGTCCTTAGAAGATTGTTTTTGAAGAAAGAAAAGTATTTTGAAAGTAGGGAAAAGTTGTATTGCTTTATGCAAATGAGCCTGAACTCCACTTGGCCAAATAAGCATGTAGTTGATAGATCTGTTGTTAACCACTTTAGCCTACTTGCCATACATTCAATGTATTGACCATTCATGGCTGCAACGTTTCATGTTGCAGGTTATATCGTATATGAGTGATCGTTCATAGGTCGCGAGACTCCACTCAACATTTGTTCGCCTGTGGCACATTTGAAGGATGGAGATCTACCTTGTATTCGTTTTCCGCTGTGTACTTGAAAGAATAATGTAAATTCTGGATTATATTCGTTGTATTTATGATGCACGGTTATATTTGGTATCATTTTGTACTGTGTGTGCCAGTGAACCGATCCAGGGATTGGCACTATACACATGAACTCAGCCTTACCAGGCGAGGGTGTTACAAGATGGTATCAGAGCTGTGTGTTGGCTGTAGGATCGTGACCTTAGAAATGGATTAGCAATAGAAGACCTTTATTAGGAGAACTATCATATTTTATACTTATTAGAGTTCTTATATTCCTTGTCTATCATTTTCCAACATCTCTCCTTGTTCAAACTTGTAGATGTCCATTCATTTGATTAGTAGAAGAAGTGATCTACCATAAAAACTACAAGAATTGGAAAATGTTATTAGTAGTTTTCTATAAAGAAAATCACTATATGAGAGTTGGCCTACAAGTAAAGAACAAATAACATGACGTAAATAAACATCTCATCAAGTTTGGTTAGGTCTAGACCACCATATTTTATCTCTTTAGGAGATCATCGCTATCGTGTTAGCATATTGTTCTTACCAACTTATGTGGTATGACAATATAGGTTGTTTGCTTGGTTGTATAGAGCTATTTTGTGTGATTCTTTGTTTAGGATCAGTTAGTTTTGAACTCTAATATTTTTGAAATTGTGATGAGGTTTTTAAATTAGTTTAATGGTGTGAATTGATTGAAATTCGTGAGATTACTTCTGCAGTTTTCTGCCTGACCTGTTGTACCGCGCGAGTTTTTCATATTTTATTGGTAACTCAGACAAATCTAAAAAAATAGGATCTGGAGCGTAATTACCTGTAGTACATGCACAAAAATTGGCTAAAATTCCTGACGAGTTTAAGTTAGTCAGAAAAATTCGTGAAACCTGCTGTACTATTTTGACAGATTTAGTTTAGTGCTTATATGTTGCTATGTTTTACTCTAGTATTGTTCCCAATGCTTTCAAACTATTTTGTGGTTATATACTACTAAATTTAGACCTCTGTGTTATTGTTATGCAAGTGCATGCTTGTGTGTTGATTTATTATGATTGTTTGCTTGTTTGTGACATTGAATGCTTCATATAGTTATGGGTAGGATTATTTTCTTAGTCATTTCTTTCCTATAGAATCTATTCTTTCCTATCTTGAACCCTTGGAGATATAATAATGTGTTAAGCGGAAGGTTTGACAACACAATGCATTTAGGAAGGAGAATGCTTCACCTAATGGAAAAAAAATGTGGAAGTATGAAGTGTTGCACATGATGTCATGTAGTAGATTACCCAACCGGAAAGTTGAAGTATTGATAGTTTAGTTTTAGTAGTAGCTTTGTTGATTGAATACATGGGAGTATACATAGAGCATTAGTTCGTGCCCATGGAAACATTCTTCAAGGCAAGTGAGAATGCCCGAGTGATAGAAAAACGTGATTCACCTATCCTCATACAGGGTAATGATTTGGGTGCAGGATGGATTGATCACCACTCCTACTACTCTTATTATTCGCTCTTGTACTGTTGGCTTTGCGAATCTTGAGTGCCTTTCAGCCTTAGCAGAGAGCCGGCGTTGAGCCTAAACCTTAGAATGGTAGATTGTTCCACCTCTATAAAAGCATTCATTGCTAAGCGTAGGAATATACGGTAAGGATGAATCCCAACCGTGAATTATGGGCACCGTGAAGTAAATGTCCCCTAATTGACCACCATGAGAGTTCTACTAGTTCAAGTTGTGTTTGCTTGGAAATCTGCCAATCATGAAGGTTAGAATGTGCAAAGAGACATTGTGCCACTAGAAGTCTAAAGGAGAACCAATCTGAGCTAAGTGAATCCTCGAGAAATGACCTAGTCAGATTTCTTTTAAGGGTGGTAGCATCCTAATGGATCCTGAACCTTTCTTTCTTTCTATCCTTCCCAAATCTCGGGACGAGATTTCTTTTAAGGGTGGTAGTCTGTCACATCCCAAAATTCTTCTAATTTTGGAATGTGAAATAAATAAATAAGATTGATTGATTGTTTGACTTTGTTGAAAATTCTCAAAGAGAAGAAACTTTTTGAATAGAAAATCCTCTCAACCTTGAATTCAAAATCCTATATTCTTTTGTTAAGACCTAAGTAGCCATATAGGCAAAAGGGCATGGATTGATTTTGGATTGTAGAGTTGGTGTGCAAGATTTCAAAATGAAAAGCATGAAGCATTAATAAGCATTTCATTACATCCATGCAAATATCTCACAAACTGAATCCAAATCCTGGTATCTAAATCCTATAGTTGATTTGCCCAAATGTTCCTAAAGGAATTAAATTAACTTTATAAAACCCGCTGTTGCTAAGACAACGATTATTGCTAAATTATAGCCTAAAAAGATCCAATTAATATTACAAAATTTTAGAAACAAAATTGAGCTCATTTGGAGCTAGTATGAAAAAGTTATGGAACAAATACAAACACATAAAAATATAAATAAAATGGAATATACAAGGATTTATAAATCCACTACTTCCAAACTAGTAAAAATATTACAAATTTGATCCTATAATAATCTATTCGATTTTAGAAAAATTTAGAAACAAGAATCATGTCATTTGGAGTTCGTATGCAAAAGATATAAGGAAAACAAGTAAATAGAAAAAGAAAAAGAAAAAAATAAAAAAAAAAACTGAACGGGCCGGCCCACTCGGTCCGACCGGACCGAGCCAGCCAGCAGGCCACGCGCGCTGGGACGGTCGAGCTGCTCCGAAAAGCGTGGAAAATCTGTTTTGTTAGATATATCTCTACTCAAACTCTTGTAACTTTTTATCTACAACTCCAAATCGACTTCCGTTTGTTTCTACTTGTTCCCTACTCCAAGGCCTATCTCTACAACGTCTCAAACCTCCATATAAACTCACGGAGCCACGGCTGTACAAGTTTTTCCTCTCGAAATCCCGAATCTACATCTGGCCGAATCTTGTTTCGCTTTTTAACCCATCTAGACTTCGTCGTTTGCTTTCGGTCAAAACACGAAAGTTGTAGGGATCGTCGAAATCGTTCAATCCCGACAAACCTCACCTCTTTTCATCCACCACAGCCGGAGAATTTCGTATCGCAATACTTCAGATCTTACGGTGTAAATCCAAGATGTACTCGCGCTCGTTGCTTCAAATCCAAATTCCTTTGGTGAGAAGGTAGGAATAATGATTCCCCACAACTTTCATGTTCTGAGTTTTTCGATTTGACCTACGGATTTGTCTCTCTAACACAGATCTATTTTCTTGTCTATTCTGAGCCAAAATCGGGTCAATCTCTTCTTCTAGCCACCGGATCCTATCCAGACGGTCGAGATCCAATCAAACCGGTGCGTGCCATGTCGTCATCCCGGTCATCTTCCTCATCAACGCCACGTTAATGTAAGGTCAACATCTAGTCCCAGTCAGCATGCAAAGTCAACCTGTCCAGTCAGCGGAATATTCCCTGGAATATTCCGTTTGGATTTAAAATTGCATATTATAGATCTAACTTGTAAAATTCATTAGAAATTCATACCATGTCCAAAAATTGCGTATAATATATCAAATTGAAGATAATTTCACATAGAATCATCTTATCAGATTAGATCCAACTTTTACTGTACGTGGTTACTGCAGTAATTTAATTAGTTTTAATGGTCTTTTAGGTTAATAAATTCATAAGAAATTATTTGTAACTCCGAAAAATATGAATAATATATCAAATTGAAGCTACTGTAATGTACTTTAACAATATCTGGTTGGATCTAGCCTTTGGAGATTATTTAACCCGTAGCAATTTAATTAGTTTTAATGGCTCTATAAATCATTAAATTCATAGTAAATTAATTGCTTGTCACAAAAATATAAATGATATACCGTTGGAAAGCTGGTTCCATGTAGATCATCAATATGAAATTAGTTTAGCATTTTACTGTAAGGTTTTGCCGTGAAGATTTAAATAGTTTAATGGCCTATCTAGAGTAATAAATTCATAAGAAAATAAATACTATTCAGAAAATTACAAATAATATGTCCCTGAAATCACAATTCCGTGGAGATTACAGATATAATTTTAGTTTGATTTTTAGACAACAGAAACTATATGAATCATTTAAAACCATTAAACACTATTTAAATCATACAAAAAGATCTATAACTCCGATTAGGGTGAATCCAAGTGCTAAGGTTTTGTATTGACAATATCTATACAAAGAAATTGCATGACAAATTATTTGGTACTGTTAAAACAGAAATTCATACAAAAATATTTAAACCCATTGAAATAGTGTTTTAATCATAGGAAAATATCTATAACTCATTTTTAGGTGATTCAAATTGCCACTGTCTCTAAATTGCATTACCTATTCAGTAGCATCTAGTTCACAATTTAATACGATATAAAAATATTTGGTTCAATTAAAGTGGTATACACCATATTAAATCGATACAACTTTAGTAATAAAATCTTTAGTGCAATAAATGACTTTCCACATGCATCATGTAATCTAACTATGTTCAGAACACTAAATGCAACCATTGTGACTCATTAAATCGTCATGCATGCATCTGTTCATCATTGTTTTCTTGTAATGTTGCACTATTGCATGTTTGCAATGTTTTGAATGGTGTTTGTTGTGTTTGCTTCAAACGTTAGATTGCGAGGAGTGCAACTACTGTGATTGCAACTACTATGATTGCAAGTATTGTGGTTATGACGAGTGCCACCATTATATCTATGAGTATTGTGAGGATTATATATAATCGACTACATCTACAACAAAGGCAAGTGGTGCTATCTTGGTCATAAATGTCCTACTGTTTTCCTATGCATTGTAGATGTTTTTTTTGTAGAATTGCATATGTAGGAATTGATGTTTATATGCTATGCTATGTCCCATATTATTCCCTAGTATCCCTTGTTTATGAGCCATCGTATTGGTAGATTGCTTAGCTATGCTATTTAGATGAGGAAGGGAATCACATCATGAAAAGTTATATGTTTTGAAAGGCTTATGTTTTGCTAAATGACAAACCAACATGTTTTAATGAACCACCTGGGCGGAATGGCATTGATTGGGTCATCGAGTGTATTTATGGTGGGGAATGCCGCCCAGGACACTGAGAAAGGATTGGTTTCTTTGTTTGGAAGCTTTCGTGTGCAACCATGTGCCAATAATGAAATGGGCGGTTGGTTGAACTCAGTAGGTTGTGGTAACTCGAACCCGCGTATCCAGAGATGTAGATAGTGTAGGTTGGACCGGTGCGCGTCGGGATTGGGGAGCTACTTCCCGAACGGTTCCTTCTTGGACTTCTCCCTATCATCACCCAATATGAGAGTGGTGGTACGAGCTGGGCTGGCCAAGTCACATGGGTAAAGTGTACTAACCCCTGCAGGGTGTATAAACTAATCGATTAGCCGTGTCCCCGGTTATGGACAATTTGAGCGACCTGATACTGATGCTATGATATTTCTCACTCATCCTTATTTCTTAATTACTAAAACTTGATGGGTGAACATGGGTTTAGGAGCATACGAAAGCTGAACTGTCTTGTATCTACATGGGTTTATGCTGGTATGTCCTTAGAAGATTGTTTTTGAAGAAAGAAAAGTATTTTAAAAGTAGGGAAAAGTTGTATTGCTTTATGCAAATGAGCCTGAACTCCACTTGGCCAAATAAGCATGTAGTTGATAGATCTGTTGTTAACCACTTTAGCCTACTTGCCATACATTCAATGTATTGACCATTCGTGGCTGCAACGTTTCATGTTGCAGGTTATATCGTATATGAGTGATCGTTCATAGGTCGCGAGACTCCACTCAACATTTGTTCGCCTGTGGCACATTTGAAGGATGGAGATCTACCTTGTATTCGTTTTCCGCTGTGTACTTGAAAGAATAATGTAAATTCTGGATTATATTCGTTGTATTTATGATGCACGGTTATATTTGGTATCATTTTGTACTGTGTGTGCCAGTGAACCGATCCAGGGATTGGCACTATACACATGAACTCAGCCTTACCAGGCGAGGGTGTTACAGATACTCTTTATTCTATCCATCCCGGAGGAACTAAGATGTATCAAGATTTGAAAGAGCAATTTTGGTGGCAAAATATGAAGAGAGAAATCGGAAGATATATCGCCAAGTGTGATATATGTCAGCAAGTCAAGGCAGGACATCAAAGACCCGCTGGATTGTTGCAACCCTTGCACATTCCGGAATGGAAATGGGATTCTATAGGAATGGACTTTATCACTCGACTACCTACTTCTAGTAGGGGAAATGACTCTATCTGGGTCATAGTGGACAGATTGTCCAAAGTCGCCCATTTCTTACCCGTCAAGACCACATATCAGAGTTCGAAGCTAGCGGAGTTATACATCGCTAGAATTGTTAGTTTGCATGGAGTCCCCAAGAACATCGTATCGGACCGAGGAACTCGGTTTACCTCGAGATTCTGGAAGAAAGTTCAAGAAGGTTTAGGAACCCGCCTAGATTTCAGCACCGCGTATCACCCTCAAACCGATGGACAAATGGAGCGAGTAAACCAAATACTCGAAGATATGCTGAGAGCATGTGTGTTAGAATATGGATCCAAGTGGGAAGACTATCTGCCGTTTGCAGAATTTTCATACAACAACAGTTATCAAGCCAGTTTGCAAATGGACCCATTTGAATTCATGTACGGAAGGAAGTGTCGCACCCCTTTGAACTGGTCGGAAGTAGGAGAGATTCAGATTTTTGGACCCGACATCCTACGAGAAGCAGAAGAGAAGGTTCACAAGATTCGTGAGCACCTCAAGACAGCCCAATCCCGACAAAAGAGTTACGCCGACAAGAGACGTAGAGACCTCGCCTTCAACATAGGAGATTTTGTTTATCTGAAAGTGTCGCCATTGAAGGGAATGCAGCGTTTCCAACTCAAGGGAAAGTTAGCCCCCAGATATATCGGACCTTTCAAGATTCTGAACCATCGAGGAGAAGTATCGTATCAATTGGAACCACCCGAAGAGATGTCAGCCGTGCACAATGTGTTCCATATCTCGTTACTTCGCAAGTGTCTCGAAGTCCCAGAGAAGACCGAAGTGTTCAAAAATATCGATCACCAGACCACAGAGATCAACGATGACCTGACCTATCATGAAGTACCCATCCGTATTTTGGAAGAAGCTTTTCGAACTACCCGAACCCGAAGCATCAAGTTTCTCAAGATTCAGTGGAGCAACCACACAGAAGAGGAAGCTACCTCAGAGCGTGAAGATCACATCAGGACGGAGTTTCCCGATCTCTTCAAATCCTAGGTAATCTTTTCGTCCTTTTTGAAATCTCGGGACGAGATTTTGTTCAAGGGGGGAAGGTTTGTAACATCCCAAAAATACTAATCTTGGATCATCACACACTAATCATCAAAATTAGGGTTAACAAAAACTTTTCTAAATAAAATTATGAATGCATGCATATGAGTATGCATTAAATTTGAAATTCTTTTGAACCACCTTGTTTGTATGTTTCCTTGCTTGTAAAATGTTTCTTAGGTGAATTAAACAACATATAAAACATTTCCCTCACTTTTCCCAAAGACAAATAAATCAAAACAAATAAAATAAAGGAATGGTCATTTTGACCAATTTAACTCCCATGCCTACTTTGGCTGTCTCAAACTTTCAGAACCTAACAGAAACTTTTCTAGATCTTTGCACCCCTTGAATGTACTCATAACAAAGTATCAAGGCCCACTTTGTTATCATCCAGAAACTTTCAAATGCATAGTTTAAATAGCAATTCAAAATTGAATCTATATCATATGGGAAGATCCCACTTTTTCAAAAACCACTCAAACAAGCTCAACTTTCAAAACCCAAGCATCTGCAGACTCACCAGCACCAATCTAGCAAACCCACCAAAAATCTTTTCAAAATTTAAAACTTGATTTCATGCGGCCATTTCATCAAACAGGTTGCAGACACAAATCATCAAAATCCTAAACACTATAGTGAGCAGTGATTGAGGCCTAACTTGTTCCCTCTCTGGGCACCACTAGCCTTAGTAGATCACCTAACAAACTTAACTAATCACTAGCACCACTGTAAGCTTGGCATTGCCATCAATGGTGAACAGCCGAGCACACCCATGTCACCCCCATGTCGACAACAAGCTAGGAGGAGACACCAGCCTACCAGTATGTCTGGGAGGCAGCCCACCGTCCACCGCCACTCCCTGTCCACCGCTCGAACCTTGCCAACCCCTGGACCACATGCACGGACCGCGCCCAGACCGCCAGCGACCATGCCGAGCGTGCGCCAGAGCGCCACCCTCGACCAAAGCCCACAGACCGCGCGCCGCCCTCGCCGCGTGCATACACGATCACCACCGACCCAGGAGACCTCCATACATCCTCGTTCGCCGCCCCGTGCCGCACAGCCACCGCTCGTCGTCGAAGACGCCGCCTCTGCCGCGCAGAGCGTTGCATGTTCCAGACCAAGCCGCACCGCCCCACGTCTCGCCACCGTAGCATTGAGCATCGCCAGGGAACACCGCACCGTCCCCTACCTTCGCCCATGCCAATAGCCGTCTGTACCATCGCCCCCGACTAGCTCACCGTGCGCCCCGTCGGTCCCCTCGCTCGACTATAAATAGAGGACTCCCCCGCTCGAATTCTTCACACCATTCTACTCCCCTATCATCACTGATCGTGCCACACCGTTCCCGGAGCAAGGCGAGCAGCACTTCGCCGGAATTTCGCCGGAGCCCGCCGCCTCTGGAGAAGAGGGGCGCCATCGATTTCGTCCACCCCAGGAGCTGCCGCGACCACCCCTGAGTTCGCCGTCGTCGACTCCGTCGTTCGCCCGCCTCGCCGACCCTCGCCTGCACCCCGGTGAGCCCCCAGCAACCCCCACTGACCGCGCTAGGTTTCTTTCTCGCCGGCGTTGCCTGGTGTCGACGATGACTCCCAGCCGTTGGATTAGAATCAGATCGAATGACCCACGTTGCCCCGTACCACTTCGCACCCCCCTATGTCACTGACGAGTGGGGACACCCACTTAAGCAGCTTGCGGGAGCACTGCGCTTAGCAGTCCGGCCCGTTAACTTTTCCCGTGCAGCCCAGTTATTTGAATTAAACCTTTTTCATTTTTGTTTCAAACACACTTCTGTACTCAACTTCAAAAATCAACCCAGATCAATTCAGTTCATCAAATTGAATGAAACCAATTTTTTAGAAAGGTCTAGGAATGCTGAATCCAAGCCCGTTGGATTCAAGTCATTTGGATCTATAGATCACCCATGGTAAAAATAACAAGGCAGAAGCTTTTCTAAATTCAAACATTTTTCAAATTTAAACCATAATAGCTTTTGAGTTGATTCCAACTCTCAAAAATCACATTTAACCATACCTTTTAGAATATATAAAAATATATAGGTTTACTTGCAGAAATAATGTTCAAGTAATAAAAGAATGCCCCTTAGGCATTTCTAGTCACTTTAATTAATTAAAATAAAGGGGTAAAACCTTATTAAATTGTGACACCACTTTCAATCACATTCCCATGAGCTAAAATATGTGGTGATGACATTTTTCAACATGATCCCATGTTTGGTTTGGAGAATATTAAATCTTAAGTAGTTTTTCAATGAGTAGAAATTACTTTTCTAAAAATAAAAGGAATTAAACCAAGCCTTAATCTTGTAATGATTAGAGATGATGCTAGATCATCTATAGGACCCTTGTGTGTGATGAATGCAAGTAGTTAAGTATTGTTTGGTGATTGTGTACATCGTATTTATTTATAGACGCTAGTACTGACCAAGGATACAAGGAGGAAGGAGGATTCTACGAAGAAGAAGCCGAGGAGAACTTCAACCACTGCTCTGCTCAAGGCAAGCTTATACTGATATTGATTCAAGCTAACACTTGCAAGATACTTTACCTATGCAATCCAATACTTTCTACTATGCCTACTATATGCCTTAAGCATATGTGATCATACCCACTTAATAAACCAATCCTAGTTTTACTTGCAAGATTCTTACTTTATTTCTTTATCAAAGCTCTTACTTAGAGTTTACTTAAGAGATTGGTAGATACTAGAAACATACGTGAAGGTTGCATAAAGAGCATAAAATTTGGCCTAAACTAGATAATCTTGATGTCATCCCAAGGCATGAGATTGAGCTTAGTTGAAACTCCACTAGTTTACCACCTCTCATTAGTACTCACCCCCACTTGTAGATGCTAGTGCTAAGCATAAAACTTGATCAACTTTAGATGGGAATACTTGGTGGAAAAATGGTTATGAAAACCTTGGAATGATGGATCATTCTATTGAAATGTTTTGGACATGTGTTTCCGAACACCTGATGATTTTGGTGATGAAAATGTTGAGGCATGAGCCTTAGCCCTTTATAAAATCTCTGCAGAGTGTCAAACTATTCGAATAGCCGCGTCCGCGGTTATGGACAGTTGGAGTGGCCATATTGTTCCCTCGTCGGACTTTTCAAAATGATTTGTGAAATGAATTGAGACTTTGACTTGACCACAACAGAGTTGTGACATGAGTACAAGTTCCCCTTTTAGGAGTTATAAAAATTGTGACTAGCTTTGGAACTTAGTAGAGATAAATCTGGCTTTTGCAAAATAACCCTAGAGCCTAGTGTCTTATTATCAAAACCCCCTTTCAATTGTTAGTATTAGTTTGCGAGTACTTAAAGAGTACTCATGGCTTTGTCCCTGGCTATTCCCATGGCCAGACTATGAAGAGGAGTATCTGGAGGATGGACCCCAGGAAGGTTACGACAACTAGGATCATCTCCCATCGTCAGCATTGCTTGTGACCCCGAAGATGGAGCTTCGCCTATGCTACCGTTATTTTTACGTATTCCGCTGCTTGATGTTGTATTAAGAACTGGATCATGAGATCCCTATTTGTGTAAGAACTTATGTACGGTTTGTAATGGATGATGTACTATGGTATACAATTCTGTTATGTCTCGCAAAAATGGTAATCCTGGGATTGCGATGTATGGCATAACATGCATCTGGGATTAAAAATCCGGGTGTTGACATGAATGGAGCTCACAAGATCTATACATGAAAGCACAAAGGAGGAGACACAACCATCTAGCTACTACATGGACCCATAGTCCAAGGTGGAACTATTCACGCATCATACTGGAGAGAAGGCCTCCAGGATGATCTCCCCTCTGGCAGGGTGCCGGGAAGAACTTCAAATCCCCCCAATCTAGGGACGATGGTGGCGGCGGCTACAGACGGTTTCGTGGATATTTGATCGGGTACACAGGGTTTCTGCATCGGGGGCTTCTTATAGGCGAAGGGGGAGGCCGAGGAGGCGACCAGGGGGGCCAAACCCTAGCCAGGCGCGGGCCCACCCCTGTCTGCGCCTGGGGGGCTGGCTGACCTGGCCGGCCCCTCCGGCTCCCCTCTGGACTTCTTGTTCCCCACGTAAAGTAATTGACTTTGACGTTTGTCCCGTCCAATTCCGAGAATATTTTTTTACTAACTTTTCTGAAACCAAAAACAGCAGAAAATAGGCATCTGGCACTGTTGCAACTTGTTAAAAGGTAGTACCAGAAAACATGTAAAAAACACCTCAAAGTGTAGACAAGTAAAGAAAAGTAGAAACTAAACAAGCATGGAGCATAAAAAATTATAGAACATTTCTGACGTATCAACATCCCCAAGCTTAACTCCTGCTCATCCTCGAGTAGGTAAGTGATAAACAGAATAATTTTTGAGGTGACATGCACCCTCACAATAATGATCAACCATTTGCAAGCATTGAAAGCTGGGATCAAAGAACTCTAAACATGTGCATGAAAGAATGGAGTTCTAACTATAGGACATAGTAACTATGCATGCAACATGAAATGCTACAAACAAAGATCATGAATAACATGCATTTAAAAACGTTTGTTTGTTTCACATACAGAAAACATAGCATAGTGGCAATCAGCTTGTCCCTCATAGAGTAGCAAATAGATGCATAGGACACATTCAAAGTTCACAAGGGTGACTAGAAACAAGTAGCACAAGAACAAGTAATATCACAATATGCATCAATTAATAAGCTTTGGAACACTGCACACAGAATGACAACTATGCTCTATTAATGGTGCCTAAAGGTAGAAGGTGGAGACTCAATAGTGGTGGAAGAAAGGACTTTTTTGTAAAGGAAGCAGGGATTAAAAGTTTCAAAAGGAGCTTCCAAAAATTATGGTACTTGTTAGCTTTCAGCCCTCATTGCCCCTATCATAAGCATCTTGAAGTGATTAAGGTTAAAGTGGCAAAGGTGGAGTATATGCTTGACGAAGTATAAGTTTGCAATCTCAAGTCCCTTGAATATGAGGGCCACACCTCATGCATACTCAACTTTGGGTCCAGGTAAGTTCTTGTCATTGTAAGTATTTGCATATCATTGAGAACCGCCAACGAGGTACTCCTTGCACATGGTACAGGAGCTTTCCCATAACCAAAATGACAAGACAAGCAGACAATGAGCATCTCAACAATCTTTTCATTTACCATATGCATAGCTTTTTTATTGAGGATGCTTCATAGATAGCTCACTATGGTGATGCTGCAAGTTTGCACCTTGATTAGGCATGGCTTAGGCTAGCGGCTCAGGTGTTTCTCTAACACAGAATACTTACTCCATGAACTTACAAGTCCCCTCTTTATTTCACACCGATGACATCCATAGACAAAAGAACATGATATCAACTGATTACAAAGTACAAGTGCAATGTTGAAAACGTTCCCCGTGACAACATGATTCTGCTAATTACAACTTATAAGTGCAAGCATATACAACAAAGTTGTCACAATGGTTCAAGTTTAATAGGGGCAAATAATAAAGTTTGCCATCAAGTTCGTGAGGGCTTTAATCACTAAGTTTTCACATAACAAAATAGTTTTTAATTGGAAGGTAGCTGAAAACAAGAATATACTTGGAATGGTGTAACACACCATGCATAGGAGTTTATAGTGGACACTTTGGAATAACTTGGTTTCTTGGGAGTTGGAAGCATGAGTAGAACTTTCTCATACAAGTGGAGGCTAGCAAAAGACCAGGAGCAACCAACTAAGAGAGCATAATGGCCATAATCATGCAGAGCAACAAAGCGTACTAATCAAAGCAAATAGTGGTAATACAAGCCAAGGACTAAATGATCATAAAGGCTAATGGTGACTTTTCATAGTCATAACATGGTGTAAGCATGTGCCAAGTCAACCCAAGCAAAGCATCAAAGGAGAATACCACAATACTATGCTTTTGCATGCTAAAACAACGCATAATTTCTTCAAGGCACACTAAGAAATCCCAATTGTTTGGAACAAGACATGCTACAACAATAATCACTAAGCATAATGCTAAAACAACACCTAGCATGTCATGCTAAAGTCTAAGTCACAGTGACGAGGTTTAATCTCGTCAATGCCCATTGTTATGGACTTGGGTTTTGGAGAAGATGGGGATGCTGGAGATCACGGAACGGTTAGCAAACAAGCAACACGGGGACACGAGGTTTACCCAAGTTCAGGCCCCCGGAGGGAAAACCCTACTCCTGTTTGTCTGCTCTTGATCACGGCGGAACCAAAAAGTACAGGGGTGCGCAGATGCAATCTGGCGTGGAGGTGTGTATGCGGTGGTATGCGAGAGATTATAAGAGAGCCTCCTCGTTGTGCCCTCCTGGACTTTATATAGAGATAGGCAGGTCCCAGGCACAGATCGAGTCGGTTACAGGTTTTAGGGTTTACCCCTTTGAATATTCTATCTACTCTAGTCTTGCTCTCCAAGGATCTGAAGGAATCATGGGCCTTGGCCTGTGGGAATTATGCCCTAGAGGCAATAATAAAGATGTTATTATTATTCCTGTTCATGATAAAGTTTATATTCCATGCTAGAATTGTATTAAGCGGAAACTTTAATACTTGTGTGGTTTGTGAACAACACCGTGTCCCTAGTATGCCTCTATGGAGTAGCTCATTGATTAATGATGGTTAAGGTTTCCTAACCATAGACATGAGTTGTCGATTAATAATGAGATCATGTCATTGGGAGAATGATATGATGGACATACCCAAATTAAGCAGTGCAATTAGATCGTGTCATCGTGTTCATCTTTGCGAAGCTTTTCTTATATCAAATATTGTATTCCTTAGACCATGAGATAATGCAACTCCCTGGTATCGGAAGAAAGCTTTGAGGTCATCAAACGTCATCCTATGAGAGGGTGATCATAAAGGTGTCTCTCAGGTGATCGGAAAGTACTTGTTGGGTTGTATGTATCGAGATGGGATTTGTCCCTCCCAAGTCGGAGAGATATACTTCGGTCCCACTCGGTAATCGATATCAACATCGGTTGCAAGAATGTGGTTAAGGAGTTAATCACAAAGTGATATCGGATTACGGAACGAGTAAAGTACTTGCTGTGAACGACATTGAACTAGGTATGACGGTACCGACGATCGAATCTCGGGCAAGTAAAATATCGCGAGACGAAGGGAATATATATATGGGATTGATTGAATCCTGACATCGTGGTTCATCCGATATAATCATCGATGAATGTGTGGGAGTCAATATGGGTTTCCATACCCCGCTGTTGATTATTGATAGAAGATCATGTCTGCATATTCTCGAACCCGAAGGGTGACACACTTAACATGTCTCGACGCTAGGATAGATTGGATAATTGCTTTATGAGTTTTTGTTCGGAGTCTCGGATGGGATCGGGGACATCACGAGAGGTTCCGGAATGGTCCGGAGAATAAGATTCATATAAGGCAATGCAGTTTTTGGAGTTCGGAATTGTTTCGGGTTATTCAGTATTGTACCGGAAGCTTCTAGAACCTTCTGGAGTGGGACCAACGTGGCCCCACTTGCCGGGAGGGGGCATGGGCCTATGAGGGAGTTCCCTGGCCGCATTGGACCAGGGGCACAAGGCCCCATAGGGCCCAGCCGGCCAAACCCTAGGGGAGCTTCTAGAAGGGGGGGAACTTGCCCCCCACTCCTCCCTCCTTTGGCCGCCGGCCTAGGGCTTGGGGGAGGGTCAAGGGCCAGCCGCCCACCCTTCTATATAAAGAGGGCTGGGGGCGCACCCTCCCCACACCTCTTCCTCAAGCCCTAGCCGCCCTGCTGCCTCCTCTCTCTCTCCCTCCCAACTGCGCGTAGGAGAATCCCTGCCGCAGAAACTCTCCACCGCTTGCACCGCGCCGTCGCGTTGTAGATCCAATACATCTCTCCACCCTACTTGCTGTACTGAGGAAGGAGGAGACGTCGAGGTGCCGCATGTGTGCATCTCTCGGAGGCATCGCCACTTGCGGTGTTAGATCGGATCGGATCACGAGGAGGAGAAGCGAGTACGACTACATCACCCACGTTCCGTCGAACGTTCCGCTGTGCAAATCTTCAAGGGTATGAAGATCTCATATATTCCCCCTCGTTGTTTGCATCTCCTAGATTAGATCTTGGCTTTCTCCGTTCGCATCCGTAGAAATTTTTTGATTTACTATGCTGTGAAACCCTTCAGTGGTATCAGAGCTAGATCTATGCGTAGATGTGTTTCACGAGTAGAACACAACATGCTTGTTACGGGCGTTGATGTTTTCTGTTGCAAGCCTCTTGTTTGTGTACTTCTTATGACGCGGGATAGTGAGATCGAAGCGGTCCATGCCAACTTTACGCGACTCGTTCGTGAGACCGGCTCCGCACTTGACGTGTGGCTTGTTCCACACATGCGGCTGGTGGATGCCAGTTTCTCTCACTATAGTTGTCATGGGATTTACACCGGAGTTTGGCAACCATAATATCACCATTGTGGCTTTCCGTAGGTAAGAATCGTTCTTAGCTTGCTACTCCCATAAGCCATGTAAAACATGCAACAACAAAGTAGAGGTGTCTAACTTGTTTTTGCAGGGAGTGTTTTCTGTGATATGGTATGGCCCAAGATGTGATGTGTATGTTGTATGCAATGATCATGTTGTAATGTTTCACGACTTGCATGTCGATGAGTACACAACCGGCAGGAGCCATATGGTTGTCCTTATAATTGTGTATGACCTGTGTTTCAACTTCTTATACGCCATGTAATAGCTTTACTTTATCGCTAAGTAGTTAGCAATAGTTGTAGTTGCTATTCGTGGTGGAGGCAATCATGGTGGAGTGATGGAGATCATGCTGGCACGCACAAGATGGAGATCATTGCGCAGAGATTGGCTATACCATGTCACATAAAATTATATGCATGTGATGTTTATCCTTTTATGTGTCTTATTATGCTTAGATCGCGACGGTAGCATTATAAGATGATTCGTCACTTAAAGATCAAGATAAAAATGTGTTCTCCCCATGTATGCACCGTTGCGAAAGTTCGTCGTGTTCAAGCATCACGTGATGATCGGGTGCTATAAACTCTACGTTCACATACAACGGGTGCAAGCCAGTTTTGCACACGCGGAAATACTTGGGTTTCACTTGACGAGCCTAGCATGTATAGACAAGGCCTCGGAACACATGAACCGAAAGGTTAAGCATGAGTCATATGAATGATATGATCGACACTTCATTGTCCACCATTGAAACCACATCTCTTCTCGTGAATATCGGATTAGGTGTGGTGAATTTGGATCATGTTCACTAAACAACTTGAGGGATGTTGAATTTAGTGGGAGTTCTTCTAGTAATTTGATTAAGTTGAACTAGTTATCATGAACATAGTAGAAATTGTACTTGCAAATTTTGTAGATCAAATGGCTAAGTCCAACTTCAACTTCAACGTTTTTGCTGAGAAAGAAAAGCTTAAGAACAATGGGTCTAACTTCACCAACTGGTTCCGCAATCTAAGAATCATTCTCGCTGGCAGACAAAAGGACTATGTCCTTGAGAATGTGCTAGGTGACGCCCCTGCTGTAGATGCGCCGGCTGATGAGAAAGCTGTTTATCAGTCGCGCAAAGATGATTTTGGTGTGATTAAGAGCACCATGTTGTTTGCTATGGAATCGGACCTTCAAAATCGTTTTGAAGATTACCCCGGGCCCTTTGAGATTCTTGAGGAACTGAAAACTATGTTCCAGACTCAGGCCCGTTCTGAGAGAGATGAGATCTCTGAGAAATTCTTTAACTGCAAGATGGAGGAAGGGAGTTCCGTTAGTGAGCACGCCATAAAGATGTCGGGCTACATTCAACGCCTTGAACAACTGGACTGCAAGATTCCAGAGGAGCTCAAGATTGACAGGGTTCTGCAATCACTCCCTCCTAGCTACAAAGGTTTTGTAGTTACTCATAATCAGATTGGTTCCACTAATACGATCACCGAGCTCTTCGCAAAGCTGAAAGCTGTGGAGGTGGACATAAAAAAGGATAATCATGTGTTGATGGTCAACAAGCCCCCCAACTTTAAGAAAGGTAAGGGTGCAAAGAAGCCCTTCAAGAAAGGTGGCGGCAAGCGTGTTGCCCCTGCTGAGAAGAAGCTCAAGTCTGGACCTAAGCCGAACACTGAGTGCTTCTATTGCAAGGACCAGGGTCACTGGAAGCGCAACTGTCCGAAGTACTTAGCGGATAAGAAGGCTGGCACCATCAAAGGTATATTTGATATACATGTTATTGATGTTTTCCTTACTAGCCCTCGTTGTAGTGCCTGGGTATTTGATACTGGTTCAGTTGCTAATATTTGTAACTCGAAACATGAGCTACGGAATAGACGGCGGCTGGCGAGGGATGAGGTGACGATGCGCGTTGGCAACGGATCAAGAGTTGATGTGATGGCCGTCGGCACGCTCTCCTTAGTTTTACCTTCGGGATTAGTTTTAAACCTCAATAAATGTTATTATGTGCCTGCGTTGAGCATGAACATCATATCTGGATCGTGTTTATTGCAAGACGGTTATTCATTTAAATCTGAGAATAATGGTTGTTCTATTTATATGAGTAACATATTTTATGGTCATGCACCTGTTGTGAATGGTTTATTTCTTCTAAATCTCGAAAGGGATGAAACACACATCCATAACATTGAGGCTAAGAGATGCAAGGTAGATAGTGATAATGCTACTTATTTGTCGCACTGCCGTCTAGGTCATATTTGTGTAAAACTCATGAAGAAACTCCATTCTGATGGACTTTTGGAGTCTCTTGATTTTGAATCATTTGACACATGCGAGCCATGCCTCATGGGCAAGATGATCAAAACCCCGTTCTCCGGAATGATGGAGAGAGCAACGGACTTGTTGG
Source organism: Avena atlantica (assembly GCA_910589765.1). Classification (NCBI taxonomy): domain Eukaryota; kingdom Viridiplantae; phylum Streptophyta; class Magnoliopsida; order Poales; family Poaceae; genus Avena; species Avena atlantica. The sequence goes on along the minus strand of OU342739.1, from coordinate 487,250,813 downwards.
AAATCATACATACCGATGTATGCGGACCAATGAGTGTTTCAACGCGCGGTGGATATCGCTACTTTCTCACTTTTACTGATGACTTAAGTAGATATGGGTATATCTACTTAATGAAACATAAATCTGAAACATTTGAAAGGTTCAAAGAATTTCAGAATGAAGTGGAAAGCCATCGTAACAGAAAGATTAAGTTTCTACGATCCGATCATGGAGGTGAATATTTGAGTTATGATTTTCACACGCATCTTAAATCAAGCGGAATCGTTTCGCAACTCACGCCACCCGGAACACCACAGCGCAATGGTGTGTCTGAATGCCGGAATCGAACTCTATTAGATATGGTCCGATCAATGATGTCTCTTACTGATTTGCCATTGTCATTTTGGGGTTATGCATTAGAAACCGCTGCATTCACTTTAAATAGGGAACCATCTAAATCCGTTGAGACGACACCGTATGAACTGTAGTTTGGTGCTAAACCTAAGTTGTCGTTTCTTAAAGTTTGGGGATGCGAAGCTTACGTCAAGAAGTTGATGCCGGACAAGCTCGAACCCAAAGCGGAGAAATGCGTCTTCATAGGATACCCCAAGGAAACTATTGGGTATACCTTCTATCACAGAACCGAAGGCAAAGTGTTTGTCGCAAAGAACAGATCCTTTCTTGAGAAGGAGTTTCTCTCGAAAGAAGTGAGTGGGAGGAAAGTAGAGCTAGACAAGGTTGTTGAACCTTCTCTTGAATTGGAGAGTAGCGCAGCACCTGAAATTGTTCCAGTGCCGCCTGCACCAACAATAGAGGAAGCTAATGACAAGGATCATGAAGCTTCGAACGATACTACTACTGAACGTCGCAGGTCGACAAGGTCGCGTGCCCCTCCTGAGTGGTGCGGCAACCCTGTCTTAACTGTCTTGTTAGTAGACGACAGTGAACCTGCGAACTATGAGGAAGCGATGATGAGCCCAGACTCTGAGAAATGGCTAGAGGCCATGAAATCCGAATTGGGATCCATGAGCGAAAACCAAGTATGGACTTTGGTGGACCCTCCTAGCGACCGAAAGGCCGTTGAGTGCAAATGGATCTTCAAGAATAAAACAGACGTGGATGGTAATGTTACAGTCTATAAAGCACGACTTGTCGCGAAAGGTTTTCGACAAGTTCAAGGTGTTGACTACGATGAGACTTTCTCTCCCGTAGCGATGTTTAAGTCCATTTGGATTTTAATAGCAATTGCTGCGTTTCATGATTATGAAATATGGCACATGGATGTCAAGACTGCGTTCCTCAATGGCAACATTGATGAAGAGTTGTATATGATGCAACCCGAAGGTTTCGTCGATCCTAAGGATGTTGATAAAGTGTGCAAACTTCAGCGTTCCATTTATGGACTGAAGCAAGCATCTCAGAGTTGGAACCTTCGTTTTGATCAAGTGATCAAGAGCTTTGGATTTGTTCCAAATTGCTACGAAGCTTGTATCTACAAGAAAGTGAGTGGGAGCTCAGTGACATTTATGGTACTATATGTGGATGACATATTGATTATTGGAAATGACATTAACATGCTTAACGTTGTGAAGAGTTATTTGAACAAATGTTTTTCAATGAAAGACCTAGGGGAAGCTGCTTATATATTGGGCATCAAAATCTATAGAGATAGACAAAGACGCCTGATAGCTTTAAGCCAAAGTACATACCTAGACAAAGTTCTGAAAAGGTTCAGAATGGATAAGGCAAAGAAAGGTTCAGTGCCTATGTTGTCAGGTAAGATATTGAGCAGGGATCATTGTCCAGCTACGGTAAATGATAGAGAAACTATGAGCAAAGTGCCTTATGCCTCGGCCATAGGTTCTATCATGTATGCCATGCTGTGTACTAGACCGGATGTGTCCAATGCTCTTAGTTTGACGAGCAGATACCAAAGTGATCCAGGAGTGGAACACTGGACAGCCGTGAAGAACATCCTAAAGTATTTAAATAGGACTAAAGAAATGTTCTTAGTCTATGGAGGTGATGAACAACTCGTCGTAAAGGGTTACGTCGACGCTAGTTTCGACACCGACAAGGATGATTCTAAATCTCAGACAGGGTACGTTTATATTTTGAATGGAGGAGATGTGAGCTGGAGAAGCTGCAAGCAAAGCGTAATCGCGGGATCTACAGTAGAAGCGGAATACATGGCTGCTGCAGAAGCGTCAAGTGAAGGAGTTTGGATTAGGAACTTCATCACTGAGCTTGGTGTGGTTCCAAGTGCCTTGGACCCACTGGAGATATTGTGTGACAACATTGGCGCCATAGCACTGGCTAAGGAACCAAGATATCATCCAAAGACCAAGCATATCAACCGCAAGTTTCATATAATCCAAGATTATATAACAGATGGAGATCTGAAGATTAGCAAAGTACATATAGATCTGAATGTCGCAGATCCATTGACTAAACCTCTTCCACGAGCAAAACATGATCAGCACCTTAGTGCCATGGGTGTTAGATTGTTGCCAGATGTAAACTAGATTATTGATTCTAGTGCAAGTGGGAGACTGTTGGAATTATGCCCTAGAGGCAATAATAAAGATGTTATTATTATTATTGTTCATGATAAAGTTTATATTCCATGTTAGAATTGTATTAAGCGGAAACTTTAATATTTGTGTGGTTTGTGAACAACACCGTGTCCCTAGTATGTGTAACACCCTCAGAATCGATCCAATGCAAGTCTAAACGATTCCCGCCAAACCCGCATAGAAACGATTCAAAGGTGCCCACCAGGCACTTTCGTGCGGGTGGAAAACGAAGTAATACCATTACACATTAGTCCTCGATGGAACCCACAGAACAAATATATACAACACGACTCCACGAGTCAAGAATACGGATACACAATACAAAGATCCAAATCAACTTGAAAATGATACAGCGTCCGACTACGGACAAGATGCAAATGGGGCTAAGAGCCCTGAAGAATAACCAATGGCGTCCATAACCCTGCCCAGGCCAATCCGGAAGGGTAACCCTGCTAACGACGTCGATCTCAAAACCTGCTAAAAACAAAAGGGGTGCCGGCAAAGGGCAAAGGAAAAAGAGAGCGGTCAGTACTGAGGCCAGTACACGGCGAGACTAGAATTCGGCGGTCCTCGCCTACATAGGAATGGTGGACTGAAGCGGCAGCGCAGACACTAAACAACCTATAGAGACTCGATATAACTGCCGGCTATGAGAGAGGGATAAGAAAGACCTATTCGGAACCAACCTAATACTATCACCAAGCATACCCATCCTGGTATTTCCCCCTCGAGACCAAACGAGGAAGTCAACCGAGGAACTCACACAGTTGGCAGTTTTATTTATTCAGTTATCGTTGCAGCAATTACTAGTCAGGTATAGATAGCAATACTGATATAATAAGCAGTGGGCACTTCTAGTTAACCATTCCGTTGTAGTTGCAACACTTACTAGTCAAATACAATTAGCATGAGATATCCCAAACCCAGCAGTTGTTGGTACTTTTATTTAGCCATTCCGTTGTAGTGAAGCTGATTACTAGTCATATCAGATACAAGTCAAATTATAACAGTAAACTTTAGTTATAGTTGTCTATGATCGAGAACTGTGCTCCAAGTCGTCCATAACCGCGGACACGGCTTCTCGAAAAGATTTAACCCTGCAGGGGTGCACCAAAGTTTCCACACGCACCTACACCCTTGTTGTCAGATCAGGTAGGTACAAGATCACAAAACATACACCCAACGGTATGTCGACGGTGTTTCGGACACGACGTTTCCCAGACCCAAAGTAAGCACATGGGGGCCACCCCACTAAGCTACCCGTAACGAAGTCGACCGGTCTCCGAGACGGACCCAGGGTTTGTGACAATGGCTGTACACGACTGGGAACCGAAGTGTGAATGGGCTTGTCTATACCGCGAAAACATTCCACATTGGTTCCAAAACAGTACAGGCGCTCCACGCGCAATCGTAAATAAAGCAGTAAAGCATGGCATAAGTACAGGATAGTAATAAATCCCCAAACTACTTTGTGGCCCCTGGTACAGTACTTTGAAATCAGGTACTAATCGATGGGGGTGCCCACACACCCCACCTGTGGTTAGCGCGCTCGATCTCGGAACAGGTGTCAAGAACTCGGGGTCCTACGGGACACCAGTGAGCGGTTAAAAACCAAACATTGTCTATTACCCACCGGTGCCTCTGCATTTACCTACTTTCAATTTTAGTTATTAAACGGTAATTAAATCCATGATCATCTCCAACATTAAACATGCGGCATTACTCCAACAACTGTGGTACTTGACGACACGCAACAGCACTTGAGCAGGCGACTGTGACACGCAAGTCCAACTATCTACCAAACAACATGTAATAGGATGTGTCCAAGGCAATTTAAGGCTGCAAGGGATATCACGGGTACGAAAAATAGAGCATCGCAACACAGGTAGCAATAGATCAACAGGAGGAAATAAAGACTATAAAAGTAAGATAGGTAGAAAGAGGGGGAATGATCGCCTGAAAAACATTGCTGAAGGTTCCTTCGAAAATCGGGTCGACACTCGCATCAACTCAACGGCCTAACCCGTGAAGAAGCAAAGCACTAGCACGAACACCGGATGCACTATTTAATATTATGGCAGAAGATCGGCATGATGCATGCATGATGTATGACATGGCTAAGATGCGATGCAATTAGGCAATATTAAGCAGAACCGGGGTCCCGATATTTATTTAGATGGTTCATGTTGTTTAGATACCCCGCATTTTAAATGTTGTCTTAACATTGCAAAACTTATCATCGGTTCGCTACACAAATTAAATAAAGCCAATATTAGACTAGCTTTGCCCGCATATGGCCTCCATGTTTAATTTAGGTGAATCGTCGAAACACCCCCAAACACCCACAATATGTATGCAAGCATGACAATTTAATTATGCAACAAGATAGATGTTATATTACAAAATAGGGGCGGATAAGATAGGGGTCACACATTAGAGGGGCTCGACGATCTTGGGGTCTCGAGGGATCGGGTTTGGGCTCTCCGGGATCGGTCTTCGGATCTAGGGTTGGATAACTTGATGTTCGTGTAGGCGATCTTGTTGGAACCATATCGAAGGCCCTGACGTCGGGAAGATCTTGGCGTTCCATGAAGGAGGTCTTGACGCTTCGGTCTGGTGTCGTCCTCCAGGTACCGCGGGTTCTCGGTGTGGTTCTCTTGGGTCTAAACGCCGATGGTTTCTGGGGTTTGGCAGACTTCGAGTTATTCTAGCCGTCTGCAATTGCACAGCGGTATCACCACCACATCCTCCCTGTTACCCAGGAAGTGCACCGATAAGAGTCAAACAACAGAACAACTTACTGAACATCACGAATCAGCAGTACTAAACACCTGACAACCACCACTATCACCTAGTGATACTATCGATGTTGGTTACTACTGCTGCCAGGACCGTTGACAGAGGCCAGAGCCGCGATGGGACGAGGAAGGTGCAGCCGGGGATCTTGCTGGCGTGACCGCAAGGCCCAGGTGGCGATGACGGCGCCTGCCTGCGGGAGGGCGGCGGGAGCTCAGCTTTGCCTGAGGGAGGTGCTCGAGGTGGCAGGATGGAGCTCTGTACGATGGCCAGGTGGACGCGGGAGGAGGACGCAGGCAACGGTTGCGGCTCGGAGAGGCGGAACGCGCGGGGACCCGAGGGGCGCCGGCGGTCAGGAGGTCGAGGGCAAGGCAACGAGGGTCGGCGAGGCATGCTGTAGAGGAGGGCGTCAGGGCGGCGGAGGACATGCAGAGCAGCCGCGGCTGGAAGACGGGGCCTTGGGGAGGAGGGTCGGCGACCGGGCGAGGAGCTTCACGGCGGAAGGGGGTCGACCGATGAGGAGGCACGACGCGCGCACCTGCGAGCTTGCGGAGCTTGCTGACGGCCGCCGGAGGTCGAGCTGGCTGCGCGGCCTGCAGAGGGGACGTGAGGCGGGCGCCAAGCGAGGGAGGCCGGAGGACGACCGAGACGAGCGCGGGGAGGCGCGATGAGGGTGAGCGGCCCTGGCAGGCGATGCCCGCGGGCGGAGGCGAGAGCGAGACTGCAGGGAGGAGGGCGCATCGAGGGTAGGTGGTTGATGGAGAGAGGAAGGAGACAGGGTGGGGGATCGAGGAAGCGTCGGTGGAAGGTGGGCGAGAATCACGAGAACGGGGTGGGGCCATGGTGACCGTGGGGAAAGGTGACGGGTTGACCGCGCGGGGTGCGTCGAGTACAGGAGGTGGGGTGGCTGGCGGGTGGAGAGAGGGAGTGTGGCGGCGGGCTGAGGGAATGGGGAGGGATTCGGTAGAGTAGTTCTAGGGTTTGGTTTGGGTAGTAGGTGGTCTGGCCGGTTGGGCTTTTGGGCCGACCGGCAGGACGGCCTTCCCAGAGAAAATAGTTTTGCTATTTCTTTGTTTTAAAATAAAATTGTGTAAACAGTTTTAGACAAATAAAAGATTCGGCTGGACCGACGGCTTTGGTTTGAACAAAGAGGGGAGAATATTAAAATATGGAAAACAAAGTAGGTCTTTTAGCAAAGTAGTTTTAGTCAATTAGATGCATGCTGATGACATGATGATGCACATAATAAAAACAACATCGATTTTCTAGTAGCGGTTTTATCCGGGGTGCTACAGTATGCCTCTATGGACTAGCTCATTGATTAATGATGGTTAAGGTTTCCTAACCATAGACATGAGTTGTCGATTAATAATGAAATTATGTCATTGGGAGAATGATATGATGGACAGACCCAAATTAAGCAGAGCAATTAGATCATGTCATCGTGTTCATCTTTGCGAAGCTTTTCTTATGTCAAATATTGTATTCCTTAGACCATGAGATAATGCAACTCCCTGGTATCGGAAGAAAGATTTGAGGTCATCAAACGTCATCCTATGAGAGGGTGATCATAAAGGTGTCTCTCAGGTGATCGGAAAGTACCTGTTGGTTTGTATGTATCGAGATGGGATTTGTCCCTCCCAAGTCGGAGAGATATACTTCGGGCTCACTCGGTAATTGATATCAACACCGCTTGCAAGCATGTGGTTACGGAGTTAATCACAAAGTGATATCGGATTACGGAACGAGTAAAGTACTTGCTGTGAACGAGATTGAACTAGGTATGACGGTACCGACGATCGAATCTCGAGCATCGCGATACGAAGGGAATATATATATGGGATTGATTGAATCCTGGCATCATGGTTCATCCGATATGATCATCGATGAATGTGTGGGAGTCAATATGGATTTCCAGAGCCCGCTGTTGATTATTGATAGAAGATCATGTCTGCATATTCTCGAACCCGAAGGGTCACACACTTAACGTGTCTCGACGCTAGGATAGATTGGATAATTGGTTTATGAGTTTTTGTTCGGAGTCTCGGATGGGATCCGGGACATCACGAGAGGTTCTTGGAATGGTCCGGAGAATAAGATTCATATAAGGCAATGCAGTTTTTGGAGTTCGGAATTGTTTCGGGTTATTCGGTATTGTACCGGAAGCTTCTAGAACCTTCCGGAGTGGGACCAACGTGGCCCCACTTGCCGGGATGGGGAATGGGCCTATGAGGGAGTGCCCTGGCCGCATTGGGCCAGGGGCACAAGGCCCCATAGGGCCCAGCCGGCCAAACCCTAGGGAAACCATAGGGGAGCTTCTAGAAGGGGGGCAACTTGCCCCCCACTCCTCCCTCCTTTGGCCGCCGGCCTAGGGCTTGGGGGAGGGGCAAGGGCCAGCCTCCCACCCCTCTATATAAAGAGGGCTTGGGGCGCACCCTCCCCACACCTCCTCCTCAAGCCCTAGCCGCCCTGCTGCCCTCCTCTCTCTCCTTCCCGACTGCGCGTAGGCGAAGCCCTACCACAGAAACTCTCCACCGCTTGCACCGCACCGTCGCGTTGTAGATCCTATCAATATCTCCACCCTACTTGCTGGACCGAGGAAGGAGGAGACGTCGAGGTGCCGCACGTGTGCATCTCTCGGAGGCATCGCCACTTGCGGTGTTAGATCGGATCGGATCGCGAGGAGGAGAAGCGAGTACGACTACATCACCCACGTTCCGTTGAACGTTCCGCTGTGCGAATCTTCAAGGGTATGAAGATCTCATCTATTCCTCCTCGTTGTTTGCATATCCTATATTAGATCTTGGCTTTCTCCGTTCACATCCATAGAAATTTTTTGATTTACTATGCTGCGAAACCCTTCATGTGCACCCGAAAATCTTCATGGGCTGGCGCATATTTGTTGTGGGCCTTCCTTGGGCTGGACCAGGTATGCTAAGATTGTGTACCCGCAGGGTATAACCATGTCAGTAGCCCCCGAGTGTTCAGTCGAATCGTAGATTTGTCCGAGGACTCTTCAATATTTCGGGTGTAGCTGTCTCTGTTTCCTAGAGAATGATTTGAGTGTGTAGGGATTGTTGATGTGTGTGCCTGACTCTCCTGACGGATCAGGGTCAGTTAACTGTCTTAGGACAAACAACACGATCTTCTTCAGATTCGAGTCCCTCGACTCGAACCCAGAACATATGTTGGCGTAATTCGACTCAGGCCGTTGAGGACTTACAGGAGTGGAATTCCAGTAAATTTTGAATGATGTACCCAACGCGTCCGTCGGGATTTTTCATCGCGCCTGTTGGCACGGATTTTGACTAGTAGAGCGTAGTCGTGTGCGTTACCAGACCATCAGATGGTATTTGTAGGTCTTATCTTTGCGTTGCAAATGCAGCATCCGAATGTTTATCACCGAGGAGGTGTTTCGGGTGGCCAAGGAGGATGCTACTCACTTAGTGTTAATTGGGGCAGAGTTTCCGAAAAGTTTTGCATGATGATCCGAAGGATCGCACTCGAAGAATTCATAGGGTGCGCGACCAGCGCTCCCTATGGGAGTATCCCCCGAGTGTCTGTTTGAGTCGTAGACTCGAGCAGGGACTTTAATTCAGCCGTTTTTTGGCTTCAGGTCCATAGGACACAAAATTTTTGGATGCTTGAATCCATCCTCCCTATGGGAGTAGCCCCCGAGTCTGTAGTGGAGTCGCAGACTCGACGTAGGACTCGGAGAATATTTTCATGGTATGGTATTTTGATTATTTTTCGGGTGCGCGGCCAGCGCTCCTGATAGGAGTAGCCCCCGAGTAGTTAGTCGAATCGTAGATTCGAGTGAGTACTCTTAGTTGTGCAGCCGAAGAATTGTAACTGTTGCTGGTATAGCTTTTTATGACGTCAGTGCTGACGATCGGTGACCTCAAGAGTCTACAACGCCAGAGATGACTTGACTGGATGAACATGGGTCCCACCTTCTGACTTTGAGTTGACTGGTCATGCGCGGCGTGGAGATAATTACGGTGTTGCCTCGATTTCCATGTGTAGTGGACGGCGTGTGAGCAACGGTTCGCTGCTGTGCTGACACGTGGACGGTCAGATCTAAATGTTGGCTCTAGGTCTTCCCGATGGACGGTCGTCATGCATCGTCTTCGTCCTTATAATCATTGGGGAAAAATTAGTTTGTTTTCACCGCAGCCATTCCTATTTTACTCCTTCCATCTTCTTTGAGCTTTTCTCACTGCGTGCTGGAATTTCCCCGAGCCTTTCCTTCCTTGTTTTTGCGTGCTCGTCTTCGTTGCCGCCGCACTGCAATGGGGAAGCCCAAGAAGCCCTCCACTGTAGTCGGCACCAGTGCGGCCGCTGGCGGCAAGAAGGGTTCCGCCGCCACCCGCGTCACCGATGGTGGCTAGCGGCGATCGGAGACGCGTGAGGGTGACCTGCGCAAGCTCCATGAGCGGGGCCTGATCCCGCAGGATAGGGAGGCCGTCAAACTTCCCGGCGACGAGGTAATTCCCCGTCCTCCCGCTGGGTTTCGGGTTATGTTCGTCGCCTTTGTCCTTCGAGGCCTTTACTTCCCAATCCACGATTTTCTCCGTGGATTGCTTTTTCTTTATGGCATCCAGCTTCATCATCTTTCGCCAAACTCTCTTATTCATGTCGCATGTTTCATCACATTCTGCGAGTGCTGGCTCAGTATCGAGCCACACTTTGGCCTCTTCCGGAAGCTCTATTCCGTGAAGAGGCAATCTGGCTCTGATGGTGTTTATCCCATTGGGGGTTGCATCATTTCCCTCAAATCCAACCTTCTTTTCTTCTCCTTTTCTATGTATGAATCTGTCCAGTACTGGCGGAGGCGATGGTTTTACATCCGCGACACCACAGTGGCCAGACAGGAATTTGGCCTTGCTCCTTTCGACCCCTCCCAGAAAATCGAGCCGAAGAGGTCCTGGAAGAACCAGATCTTGGATGGCAAGGTGGCGGAGATAGAGGGGCTCTATCGTCGGGTGGAGGATCTCCAGTTAATTCCGGATAAGGAGGTGAACGATGTGGATATCATCCGTACCTTTCTAAAACGTCAGGTGCAGCCGCTCCAAGCTAGGGCGCACCCAATGTTTCTTTATTCTGGTCACCGCGATCCGACTAGGGTTTCGGCTGAGGAGTTATCCAAGGGGGATCTCGATGGGATTCTTCGCCCGCTGCTGAAATACAAGGCTGGAGAGGATATCCTGGGGAAGTCGCTAACTTCTCCGTTCTCCGCTTCTCGTCCGGTTCCGCCGGTGTAGATCTGGGACGTGCGCGTAGCCCTGTTTTCGACTGCGTTTTTCTTGTACTTTTTGTGCTAAAATTTTGTTTCCTTCTTGCGTAGGAATTCAAGGTGCCAGGCATGTCGCCTCCACTGCCCGAATTGTTCCCGGATGCACCGGACAATGAGGTAGTGGACTCCATGTCTGAACTTCCATCGGCGCGGTCGCCGGCCGAAGAAGCCATCGATTCGAGCGAGGAGTGCACTCGAAAGCGGACGCGGAGCTTGAGTGAAACGTTAGATGCTTCGACTCCGCCGACGCCTAGGGACCTGCTGTGCCTTGAGCGTCACAGTGGTGGTCATAGGGGCTCTTCCTCTCCTATTCATGTCATTCCCGTGTGGGCTGTAGCGCCGCTTCCGCCGGCGAAGCGGAAGAAGGAAGAGAAGAAGGAAGAGAAGAAGGAAGAGAGGAAGGAAGAGAAGAAGGGAGAGAAGAAGGGCAGGAGGACCCCGCCTATCTTTGACTTGAGCGATTTTGACTCGTGAGTTTTTCCAGTTGCCTTTTGCTTTCTTTTGATTTTGCTTGATTGCTCTTTGTTTGATGTTTTCTTTTGCAGCCACTCCACTGACGGCTCCTTCAGCGATGGCGCTCAGGAGATGGTGGGGGAGTCAAAGGTTATTCCTCCTCCTCCTCAGACGATGGCCACCTCTGAGGGCGCTACTCCGAACCCTTCTCCGCAGGAGGCCCGCAGAAGACTTCGACTGGACCTTCGGAGTCGCCGTCTGATCACGTAAGTTTCTTTGCTCTTGCCGCGGGGGGAGCCCCGGGGCATTTTCGGGTGATCTGTTGATCGCTTTTGTTTTTGCTTCTTGTCTCGGGGGGAGCCCCCGAGCATCTGTAGGATGATATGCTGATCGTTTTTCTCTGAGTCTCGGGGGAGCCCCCAAGCGTTTTTCGTATTTGTAACTTGTTTTGCTTGTTCTTTGGGCGTAGCCCCCGAGCCTTTCTTTTGACGAGTAGTGCCTTTTGCAGCCTTTTGTGCAAGGTGCCAACCAGATGGTGCAGCAGCACCTGGCGTTGGAGGCCAGCTTCAAACAGCTTCAAGGCACGTTCACGAGTTGATCTTTTTGCTTCCTCTTATATTTCTTTTTCTGCGATCTGATAAATGGTCTGCTGATTGTAGAGGACAACAATACCACCCTCCGTGAGCTTCATGCTCTCAAAAAGATCCTTGGGCGACCGGAGAAGAAGGCCGAGGACGCCGTTGGTGCGAAGGAGCGCCTCGAGCAGGAGCTAGCCAACGCAGCCGCGACCAAAGAGCGCCTGCAGCAGGAGGCTACAGACCGCGAAGAACAACTCGCCACCGCTACGGCCTCGCACGAGAAGGAGGTAGCTGACAAGCTGATGGCGGCTGCCAAGGCTATTTCGGGTGAGTGGTTTCGTCTTTCCCTTTTTGGCTTCCTTGTCTGGTCTTGCTGTGCTTTGTATTCACATTGCCCCTTTTGTCTCTTTAGATGCCGCGGGCATCGAGTTTGACTGTGGTGCTCTGGAGCATGGCAGTGCTCTGGATGATGCCACTACGACGGTCGAAGACCGCTGTAGTACCGTGGTCGGCTCGCTTGCCAAGGCCAAGGAGGTTCTTGGGCGCTTCTATAAGGAGCTCGTCCCCAAGGGCGTCGCCATCGAGGATGTGGATGCCTTGGCGGATGCGCTGTCAGCCGAAGCACCTGCGGCGTACAAGCGCAAGCAGAAGGGCATTGGTGCGTCCGTCGGGCTGGCGATGGCCCTGGCCTCTGGAGTGGAGCTGGATCTTCATTAGGTCACCTCCCAGATGCCAACGGCTGCTGATGGATCCGAGGTAGCCTTCGCCCTCTATGCTGCCCGCTGTAAACGTTATGGGCCGAAGTTGATTGACTTGCTGGCTGAGTACGCGTTGAGGCAGCAGGGAGAGGCCAAGAGCAGGCAATCCGGCTCCGAGGCTACTCAGGATGCAGCTTCTTAGGCCTTGTAGTTGTAGGGTAGCTTTTGTTTCTTTTGTTGTAGTTATATCTATGAACAATCCTTGCGCCACGCAGTGGATTTTGGTGTACATAATGAATTTCCGAGTTATGTGTTCAGTCGTCCGTTTGTTCATATCCTTGTCTTCTTTTACTCTAGGGGCCTTCGGGTGATGATCCCGTTGACACTTTGTCTGCACCGCAGCTGCGGCCATCCTTGGATGGTGCGTCGCAGCTTGTGTTTCTTCGATACCGCATCCGTAGTCTTGAGAAAGAATTACTTGGAGTGCGTGGCCATGCCGATGTTTGGAAATCGAACGCAGAGCGAGGCGCTGCCAGAGAGGAGTATTTGATGGCGGAGTTGCGTCGTCTAGCCGAACAGCTTCAATATAAGTTTTTACGAGCTGCTGCTCATTGTTTCGGATGCGCTTGTTGGCCTTGCATCTTACTTTTGCAAGTATTGCAGGTGCTAACCTTGCTCCAAAGGAGGAAAAGGAGCGTGTTGTTGTTCGGATCAACTGCCTGTCCCAGTAGGATATGGAGGCTGGCGGTTTTTCTGGATGGACCGCGATCGTGCCCTGGTCCTTGCGACTGTGCAGGGTCGTGTCCACCAGGTATCGCGGGTACTTCATCAGGCGAAGGCTTCGTTGGCATAAGTTCTGCACGTGATGTTTCCGCTGGATGAGGCGCCATCGACCCTCTGGGGTCTGCTGGCAAAGTTTCGAAATGTGCATCGTGTCAGAGAACTGGTGCGGCATCAGCTTGTCGCACGGGTGAAGGCCGCGCTTTCCCTTGTGCGGTTACATCGTACCGATGTAGATATGTCTGCTGTAGCGGCTGGGCCGCCTCTTCGGCCAGATGGTGGCGAGTGGGATATGCGTCCACATTATGCGGCTATAAGGCAGCATGCCGAACAAATTGTAGATCTGTTTGAGCAACGTGCTCAGGTTATTCTTCAGAATAGCCTTATTGAAAGTAAAAGGATGGGATAGCTAGGGATAGAAGCGTCGCAGTTGTGCGACGTTCCATGGGTTGGAGTATGCGACTCCAGACTCCACGTGCTTGAGGCGATAGGCGCCACCTGGGATGACTTCAGTGATGATGTAAGGTCCTTCCCATGGTGACTCGAATTTCTTCGGTCGCTCTTGCTTGAGTCGCAAGACTAGGTCTCCTTCAACGAAAGACCTTGGGCGCAGCCGTCGGCTGTGGTAGTTGCGGAGGCTCTGTTGGTACACCGCTGATCTAGCTGCTGCTATGTCACACACCTCGTCGAGTGTGTCGACGGCGTCTTCGAGTGTGGCCGTTGATTAGGCTTCGCTATAAGCGACGACCCGTGGTGCCTTGTGGCGTACCTCTGCTGGTAGCACGGCTTCGGCTCCGTGCACCATGAAGAAAGGCGTGTAGCCAGTTGAACTATTTGGCGTTGTGCGTAGGCTCCATAGGACCGGGGGTAGCTCTTGTGTCTAGGCTCCCGCGAGTCGCTCGAGTGGGCTCATTAGGCGCTTCTTGATGCCAGCACCGACGAGGCCGTTGGCCTTTTCGACCTGCCCGTTTGTTTACGGGTGCGCCACGGAGGCATATGTGATGTTGATTCCGAGGTCTTCGCAGAAGTCTTGGAATTCTTTGGAGATGAAGTTCAACCTGTTGTCGGTGATGATGTTGTGCGGCATGCCGAACCTGTAGACAATGGATTCGAAGAACTTGATGGCAGTTTTGCCCTTTTGGTTAGTGACAGGCATGGCCTCAATCCACTTGGTGAATTTGTCGACTGCAACCAGGAGGTAGATGTGACCTCCTTTCGAGGACCTTGGTATTTTGCCGATCATGTCGAGGCCCCACTGGGCAAAGGGCCAGGACAAGGGTATGAGCCTGAGCTCTGATCCGGGTGCATGTGGTTTATCTGCGAACCTTTGGCAACCGTTGCATCTTCGGACGATGTCCTTTGCGTCGTTCATGGCCGTTGGCCAGTAGAATCCAGCTCGTAGAGCTTTGGCGACAAGGACGCGGCTGCCCGCATGATGGCCGCAGATGCCCTCGTGGATGTCTTGGAGGATGGTTTTGCCATCACCGATGGTGACGCACCTTTGGAGTACACCCGAAATGTTGCGCTTGTACATCTCGCCATTGATGATGGTGAAGGCCTTGGACCGGCGAGATATGCGCCGGGCATCTGTCGGGCTATCAGGAAGTTATCCGTCTATCAGGTACCTTAGGTATGGCCGTGTCCAAGTTTCTTCGACTGCCATGACCTACATCAGGTTGACCATTTCGACCTCTATGTCGAGTTTTTCTGGTCCTTCCTGACTGTCGGGTAGCGCAACCCCCGAGTGCTCTGCTTCTTCAGGTGATCCCTTTGGGAATTTCGGTTTGATGGATGGCACGCAGATCTGTTCGAAGAACACACCTGGTGGCACCCATGCGCAAGTGGAGCCGATGTTGGCGAGTCTGTTGGCCTCTTCGTTGCTTTATCTCCCAACGTGCCGAAGCTCGCAGCCGTCGAAGTCTCCTTCGAGTGCGTTGTAGAGTGCACGGTACGCAATCATGTTGGCAGCGTCTGCGTCGCACTCGTTCATCGTCTGTTGGACGATGAGGTTCGAGTCTCCGTAGATGACCAGGCGCGTCGCGCCGCAGATCTTGGACATCCTCGTGCCGTGGATGAGGGCCTCGTATTCGGCCTCGTTGTTGGAAGCTCGAAATTTCATCCGGAGGACATACTTCATGTAGGGGTTCGTAGCATGGAAAATAAAAAATTTCTACCGCATGCACACAAACAAGACAAGATATATCTACTAGATTGTAGCAACGAGTCGATAAAAGCACTCACCCTCAAAGATTCCAAAGCGGTTAACGAGAGCAGATTCTCATGGGTGATATAGTCATACACTTGCCGATCTCAAGATCGCGTAGACGATCCTTCCGGTGCTGCGTTCCGGCAGCGCTTCCGTAGTCGGTCACACGTTTGGTACTCGATGAAGACCTTCCTCTCCCTTGTTCCAGCAGGCAGCGGAGGTTGTAGTTCTCCCCTCGTGATTCCGGCAACACGACGGCATGGTGTCGGAAGTAGAGGGAAGATCCTATAGGGCTTCGTCTAAGCCGGATGCGAGTTATGGTGGATTAGGGTTTCCCAGAGATCTAGGGTTTAGATGACTGGGAGGAGGAGGAGGTGTCGGCGGCAGGCGTTGGCGACGAACTGGCGGCGGCGCGAGGCGGCAGCGAGGCGGCGGCGCGGGTGTGTGGGGAGGGCTTGGATCTTGTCGTGTTGGGGCAGCCCTCCCCTTCTATTTATGAGAGGGAGGGGCAGCCTTGGGAGGGGTGGGTTTGAATCCAAACCCAAACCCAAGTTGGATTGAGAGAAGGACTTGTTTCTTCTCCCACTAGGAAACCATTGTTCCAGTTTGACTTTTAAACTTCCCTTTTGACTTTTAATTTAGAGCTTTATTTCTCTCTTGCAAATGTCAACACCAAGTGACCTAGGATATGATCCAATCATTCCACATATCCATGACACAATCATGGACCATTTCCCTTCCGGACCGGTGAACCTTCTAGACCCTTCTAGAACCTCTCCGATGAAAACATCGGAAACTTTCCCGAACTCCGGAATCGGACTTTACTTATATGAATCTTATTCTCCGGATCTCCTCGTGATATCCCGGATCCCATCCGAGACTCCAAACAACATTTGGTATCCCTATTAACATTCCATATCTACTAAACAACATCGAATCCTTAAGTGTGTCTCCCTATGGTTCGTGAATTATGCGGACATGATCGAGACACTTCTCCAATCAATGACCAATAGAGGAATCTGGAAAATTCATATGGTTCCCACATATTTGTACGATTACTTTGCGATCTATTGAACCACTTACATACGATACCAATTTCCTTTTGTCTTACGATAGTTTACTTATCCGAGGTTTTGATCGTCGGTATCTCTGCATACCTAGTTCAACATCGTTACCGATAAGTACTCTTTTCTCGTTCCTGTGATATGTGATCCCTTGTGATCCAGTCACATGCTTGCAAGCCAATTGGATGATATTCCACCAAGAGGGCCCAGAGTATATCTATCCGTCATATGGATGGACAAATCCCACTCTTGATCCATGTGCCTCAACCCATACTTTCCGAACACTCAATGCCACCTTTATAGCCACTCAGTTACGGTGTGGTGTTTGATGTCATCAAAGCATCCTTCCGGTGATGGTGATTACCATGATCTCATGGTTGAAGGAATTAGGTTACTATGTATCAGAAAGCTTATAGCAAACGAACTATTGAAATGACTTGATCTTAATGCTACGCTTATCTATAGGAGTGTGTCCATCATACCATTCTCCTAATGATATGATCTTGTTATTAATAACATCTCAATGTTCATGATCGAGAAACCATGATCATCTATTAATCAACAAGCTAGTATTATGAAGAGGCTTTACTAGGGACTCTAATTTAGTTTACAAATCACACAAGTATTAATGTTTCCGGTTAATACTATTATAGCATGTATGTAAACATTTATCATAAACACAAAGATATAATAATAATCACTTTTATTATTGCCTCTAGGGCATATCTCCAACAGTCTCCCACTTGCACTAGAGTCAACTAATCTAGATTACATGGTAATATACCGAACACCCATGGCGGTTTGGTGCTGGTCATGTTTTGCTCTCGGGAGAGGTTTAGTCAACGGATCCGCCACATTTAGATTTGTGTGTACTTAGCAAATCTTTATGTCACCATCTTGGACATGCTCTCGAATAGCATGAAAACATAGCTTGATGTGCTTCAGCTTCTTGTGTGACCTTGGTTATTGCGCATTGGCTATGGCGCCCATGTTATCACAGTATATAGACATTGGGTCCAGTGCACTTGGAACCACACCGAGCTCTGTAATGAACTCCTTCATCCATATCGCCTCTTGTGAAGCCTCCGAAGCAACTATGTATTCCGATTCAGTTGAAGATCTCGCCACAACGCTTTGCTTTGCACTCCTCCAGCTAACTGCTGCACCATTCAAAGTAAATACGTATCCAGATTGAGATTTAGAATCATCCGGATCGGTGTTCCAACTAGCATCGGTGTAACCATTAACAACGAGTTGTTCATCACCTCCATAAGAAAGAACCATATCCTTAGTTCTTCTCAAGTACTTAAGGATGTTTTTGACCGCTGTCCAATGATCCACTCTTGTATCACTTTGATATCTGCTAGTCAAACTAATAGCATATGCAATGTCGGGTCTAGTACATAGCATGGCATACATAAGAGATCCTATGGCTGAGGCATAGGGAGTCTTACTCATCCTTTCTATATCTTCTGCCGTTGCAGGACTTTGAGTTTTACTCAAGGTCGTATGGGCAACATGGGCAAGAACCCTTTCTTGCTATATTCCATTCCAAACCTCTTTAGAACTTTTTCCAAATATGTACTCTACGACAATGATATTAGGCGTCTCGATCTATCTATATAAATCTTTATGCCTAATATGTAAGCTACTTCGCCAAGATCTTTCATTGAAAAACTATTATTCAAATAATCCTTGACACTATTAAGAAGGTCTACATCATTCCCAATCAACAATATGTCATCTACATATAGTATTAAGAATGCTATAGAGCTCCCACTCACTTTCTTGTAAATACAAGCTTCTCCATAAGTTTGTATAAAACCAAAACTTTTGATTACCTTATCAAAACGTTGATTCCAACTTCGGGATGCTTGCTTCAATCCATAAATGGACCATTGAAGCTTACATACCTTGTTAGCATCTTTAGGATCGACAAAACCTTTGGGTTGCATCATATACAACTCTTCATCAATGTCTCCATTGAGGAATGTTGTTTTGACATCCATCTGCCATATCTCATAATCATAATATGCAGCGATTGCTAACATAATCCTCACAGACTTTAGCTTCGCTACTGGTGAGAAAGTCTCATCGTAGTCAACTCCTTGAATTTGTCGAAACCCTTTTGTGACAAGTCGAGCTTTATAGACACTAACATTACCATCGGCATATGTTTTCTTCTTTAAAATCCATTTGTTCTCGACAGCCTTTCGGCCATCCGGTAAGTCCACCAAAGTCTATACTTGGTTTTTGTACATGGATCCAATCTCGGATTTCATGGCTTCTTGCCATTTATTGGAATCTGGGCTCATCATCGCTTCCTCATATGTCGCAGGGTCATTGGTGTTGTCCACCAACATGACACTCATAATGGGATCATACCAATCAGGAGTGGTACGAGTTCTCGTCGACCTGCGAGGTTCTGCAGTAACTTCAACCGAAGTTTCATGATCAACATCATTATCTTCCTCTATTATTGTTGTAGGCGCCACAGGAACTACTTCTGGTGCTGCGCTACTCGCAAGTTCGAGAGAAGGTTCAACAACCTCGTCGAGTTCTACTTTCCTTCCAGTCACTTCTTTCGAGAGAAATTCCTTCTCTAGAAAGGATCCATTCTTGGCAACGAAGATTTTGCCTTCGGATCTATGATAGAAGGTATACCCAATAGTTTACTTCGGGTATCCTATGAAGACGCATTTTTCCGCTTTGGGTTCAAGCTTGTCGGGCTATAACTTCTTTATATAAGCTTCACAACCCCAAATTTTAAGGAACGACAATTTAGGTTTCTTCCCAAACCATAATTCATACGGTGTCGTTTCAACGGATTTAGATGGTGCCCTATTTAAAGTGAATGCGGCTGTTTCTAATGCATAACCCCAAAATGATAGCGGTAAATCTGTAAGTGACATCATAGAACGAACCATATCAAAGAGAGTTCGATTACGACGTTCGGACACACCATTACATTGTGGTGTTCCCGGCGGTGTCAATTGTGAAAGTATTCCGCATTTCTTCAAATGCTCGCCAAACTCGTAACTTAGATATTCACCTCCACGATCAGACCGTAGAAATTTAATCTTCTTATTACGTTGATTCTCTACCTCACTTTGAAATTCCTTAAACTTCTCGAAAGTTTTGGACTTATGTTTCATGAAATAGATATACCCATATCTACTCAAGTCATCAATGAAGGTAAGAACATAACGATAACCACCGCGTGATGCTACACTCATTGGGCCACACACATCGGTATGTATGATTTCCAACAAGTCCGTAGCTCGCTCCATCATACCAGAAAATGGAGACTTAGTCATTTTATCCATCGGACATGCTTCGCATCTCTCAAGTGATTCAAAATCAAGTGATTCAAGAATTCCATCGGAATGGAGTTTCTTCATATGCTTCACTCCAATATGACCAAGATGACAGTGCCACATATAGGTCGAGTTATCGCTCAATTTCAAACGTTTAGCTTCAATGTTATTAATGTGTGTATTTCCACTATCGAGATTCAATAAAAATAGACCATCTATCAAAGGTGCATGTGCATAAAACATATTACTCATATAAATCGAACAACCATTATTCTCGGACTTAAACAAGTAACCGTCTCGCAATAAACATGATCCAGATATAATGTTCATGCTCAACGCAGGCACCAAATAACAATTATTTAAGTATAAAAGTAATCCCGATGGTAGATGAAGAGGTAGCGTGCCGATCGCGATCACATCAACCTTTGATCCATTTCCTACGCGCATCATCACCTCGTTCTTCGCTAGCTTCCGTTTATTCTGCAGTACCTGTTTCGAGTTACAAATATGAGCAACCGAACTAGTATCAAATACCCAGGCACTACTACGAGTACTAGTGAGATACACATCAATAACATGTATATCGGATATACATTTCTTCTTGATGTTGCCGTTCTTCAAATCCGCCAAGTACTTTGGGCAATTCCGCTTCCAGTGACCTTCTCCCTTGCAGTAAAAGCACTCAGTATCAGGCTTAGGCCCAGCCTTGGCCTTCTTCGCCGGCGCAGTAACTTTCTTACCGCCCTTCTTGAAGTTTCCCTTTTTCTTAGACTTGCCTTGCTTCTTGAATTTGGTGGTCTTATTGACCAACAACACTTGGTGCTCTTTCTTGATCTCCACTTCTGCAGATTTCAACATGGAAAAGAGTTCTGGCAACGACTTGTCCATGTTTTGCATATTGTAGTTCATCACAAAGTTCTTGTAACTTGGTGGTAGTGATTGGAGGACACGGTGAATCCCCAAATCATTAGGAATCACTATTCCCAAGCTTTGAAGCTTGCTTGCGTGCCCAGACATCTTAAGCACGTGCTCACTGACGGAGCTGCCCTCTTCCATCTTGCAGTTAAAGAACTTTTCAGAAGCCTCATAACTCTCAACTGCCGCATGAGCCTCAAATATCATTTTGAGTTCACGGACAATATCATGTGGGTCATGGTTCTCAAACCTTTTCTGAAGCTCCGATTCTAAACCATACAAGATAGCACATTGAACTATGGAGTACTAATTCTTCCGAGCGAGGAAAACATTCTTTACCTCATCGGTAACAGTAGTTGCAGGCGTGTCACCCAGCGGTGCATCCAGCACATAGGTCAAATTACTAGCATTGAGGACAATCCTCAAATTGCGGAACCAATCCGCGAAGTTGCTTCCATTGTTTTTCAACTTTTCTTTCTCTAGGAACACATTAAAATTGATGGTAGG
Organism: Avena atlantica; assembly: GCA_910589765.1. Classification (NCBI taxonomy): domain Eukaryota; kingdom Viridiplantae; phylum Streptophyta; class Magnoliopsida; order Poales; family Poaceae; genus Avena; species Avena atlantica. The sequence continues at coordinate 487,229,648 of OU342739.1, read as the reverse complement.
GGCCACCATTGATCTACAACATATTTGCAATAGTTTAGACTAAGTTTATGACAAATTGAGTTCTAATTAATAATTAAATTAATCTAGGTGAACTCCCACTCAAAACAATATCCCTCAAATTGTTTTAGTGATCACACGAACCAAATCCACCACATCAAAACCGATCATCACGAGAGTTGATGTAGCTTCAATGGCGAACAATCAACATGTTCATCATATCTACTATATGACTCATGCTTTACCTTTCGGTGATCCGTGTTCCGAGACCATGTATGTACATGCTAGGCTCGTCAAGATCAAACCTTAGCTTCCGCATGACCAAATCTGGCTTGCTCATGTTGTATACACTCGCAGAATCTAACACACCCGATCATCACGTGGTGCTTCGAAACAACGAGCTTTAGCAACGGTGCTTACTAAGGATGAACACTTTAAAACTTGAAATTTTGTGCATGAGGGATCATCTTATAATGCTACCGTTGCGAACTAAGCAATACAAGATGCATAAAATGATTAACATCACATGCAATTCATAATATGTGATATGATATGACCTTTCTTCTTGTGCTTTTGATCTCCATCTTCAAGCACGAACATGATCTCCATCATCACCGGTATGGCGTCAAGGTCAATGGCACCGTTTCATGGTTGTCGTCCACCAGCTTCAACTATTACAACTACTTTGAATAGACACGCAGGTCTTAACGGAATTTAAAAGACAACCATATGGCTCCTGCCGGTTGCCAACTTACAATAAGGAACATTGCATACATCATATATAATCACAATCATGGCCATATCACATCACAACACACCCCTGCAAAACAAAGTTAGACGCCTCTAATTTTCTTTGCATATTTTACGTGGTTTGGGGCTTTCAATAAGTGTCGTTCTAACTTACGAACAAGACCCACAACGTTGATGCTTGAACTATCAAGTGTCCATTGTAAATTGAATCTATACTATGATGGGAGAGACAGACACCCGCAAAAGCCACTTATGCAATACAAGTTGCATGTTGAGCGTGGAGAAAGTCTCATGAACGATGTCATGTAAGGTTAGCCCGGGCCGCTTCATCCCATCATACCGCAAGATTCAAAGTACACAAAAAGCAATTGATAATAAAAGCACCACCGCCCACAATGACCATTGTGTTCTACTCGTGCAACAGATCTACATATAGACATGGCTCTGATACCACTGTAGGGGTTCGTAGCATGGAAAACAAAAAATTTCTACCGCATGCACACAAACAAGCCAAGATCTATCTACTAGATTGTAGCAAGGAGTCGATAGAATCACTCACCCTCGAAGATTCCAAAGCGGTTAACGAGAGCAGATTCTCGTGGGTGATGTAGTCGTACATTTGCCGATCTCAAGATCGCGTAGACGATCCTTCCGGTGTTGCGTTCTGGCAGTGCTTCCGCAGTCGATCACACGTTCGGTACTCGATGAAGACCTTCCTCTCCCTTGTTCCAGCAGGCAGCGGAGGTTGTAGTTCTCCCCTCGTGATTCCGGCAGCACGACGGTGTGGTGTTGGAAGTAGAGGGAAGATCCCGCTGGGCTTCGCCTAAGCCGAATGCGAGTTATGGTGGATTAGGGTTTCCCGGATATCTAGGGTTTAGATGACCGGGAGGAGGAGTAGGTGTCGGCGGTGGCGACGAACCGGCGGTGGCGCGAGGCGGCGCGGCGAGGCGGCGACGGCGGTGGCGGGCAGCGGTTGTGTGGGGAGGGCTTGGATCTTGTCGTGTTGGGGCAGCCCTCCCCTTCTATTTATGAGAGGGAGGGGCAGCCTTGGGAGGGGTGGGTTTGAATCCAAACCCAAACCCAAGTTGGATTGAGAGAAGGACTTGTTTCTTCTCCCACTAGGAAACCATTGTTCCAGTTTGACTTTTCAAACTTCCCGTTTGACTTTTAATTTAGAGCTTTATTTCTCTCTTGCAAATGTCAGCACCAAGTGACCTAGGATATGATCCAATCATTCCACATATCCATGACACAATCATGGACCATTCCCCTTCCGGACCGGTGAACCTTCTAGACCCTTCTAGAACCTCTCCGATGAAAACATCGGAAACTTTCCCGAACTCCGGAATCGGACTTTCCTTATATGAATCTTATTCTCTGGACCATTCCGGATCTCCTCGTGATATCCCGGATCCCATCCGAGACTCCAAACAACATTCGGTATCCCTATTAACATTTCATATCTACTAAACAACATCGAATCCTTAAGTGTGTCTTCCTACGGTTCGTGAATTATGCGGACATGATCGAGACACTTCTCCAATCAATAACCAATAGAGGAATCTAGAAATTCATATGGTTCCCACATATTTCTACGATTAATTTGCGATCGAATGAACCACTTACATACGATAAAATTTCCTTGTCTCACGATAGTTTACTTATCCGAGGTTTTGATCGTCGGTATCTCTGCATACCTAGTTCAACCTCGTTACCGATAAGTACTCTTTTCTCGTTCCCGTGATATGTGATCCCTTGTGAGCCAGTCACATGCTTGGAAGACAATTGGATGACATTCCATCGAGAGGGCCCAGAGTATATCTATCCATCATATGGATGGACAAAATCCCACTCTTGATCCATGTGCCTCAACCCATACTTTCTGAACACTCAATGCCACCTTTATAGCCACCCAGTTACGGTGTGGTGTTTGATGTCATCAAAGCATCCTTCCGGTGATGGTGATTAGCAAGATGTCATGGTCGAAGGAATTAGGTTACTATGTATCAGAAAGCTTATAGCAAACGAACTATTGAAATGACTTGATCTTAATGCTATGCTTATCTATAGGAGTATGTCCATCATAACATTCTCCTAATGATATGATCTTGTTATTAATAACATTTCAATGTTCATGATCGATAAACCATGATAATCTATTAATCAACAAGCTAGTATTATGAAGAGGCTTTACTAGGGACTCTAATTTAGTTTACAAATCACACAAGTATTAATGTTTCTGGTTAATACTATTATAGCATGTATGTAAACATTTATCATAAACACAAAGATATAATAATAACCACTTTTATTATTGCCTCTAGGGCATATCTCCAACACTTCATCTTGTCACCCTGCGGGGAGGTCGGTATGACTTCGGCTCCTGCTCCGGCCTCGCGCTTGGAGCCGTCGAAGTGCATCGTCCATGACTGTGTCATGTCCGGCGTGTTGGGTAGCTGTAGTTCCATCCAGTGGACGAGGAAGTCTGGAAGGACCTGAGACTTGATCGCATGGCGCTTCTTGTAGACGATGTCTAGAGGTGACAGCTCGATGCACCACAGGGCCACACATCCTGTGGCCTCCGGGTTGTTTAGGATACTGTTCAGGGGTGCCTCGTTGACGACCATCACCTGATGTTCCTGGAAGTAGTGACTCAGCCGACGAGCCGTCATGAACACGCCGTAGGCGAGTTTTTTCTAGTGAGGGTACCTCTGCTTTGTCGGCGTCAATACCTCGCTGAGGTAGTAGATTGGGCGTTGGACCCCATGGGTCTTGCCTTCTTCGGGCGCTCGACCACCAGTACGGTGCTTACCACCTGGTGTGTGGCTGCTATGTACAGTAGTAAAGGCTCGCGCTCCTTTGGTGTGACCAAAACGGGCGAGGTAGATAGCAGCCGCTTTAGATCTTCGAATGCGTCGTCCGCCTCGGGCGTCCACTCGAATTTGTCTGCCTTGCGTAGAAGCTGGTAGAATGGCAGAGCTTTTTCGCCCATGCGGCTGATGAACCTGCTCAATGCCGCGATTCGCCCGGCAAGCTGCTGGACGCCCTTGAGGTTATTCGGATTTTCCATGGCCATTATGGCCCAGATTTTCTTCGGGTTCGCCTCGATCCCTCGCTGGGAGATGAAGTAGCCTAGCAGTTGACCAGATGGGACGCCAAAGGCGCATTTTTCTGGGTTTAACTTGATCTTGTATCAATCGAGGTTATTGAATGTCTCGCGGAGATCGTCGATGAGCGTCTTGGCCTCCCTTGTTTTGATGACTATGTCGTCGACATAGACCTGGATGTTGCGGCCGATCTGGTCCTTCAGGCATGCCTGCATGCACCGTTGGTACGTGGTGCCTGCGTTCTTCAGCCCGAAGGGCATTGTGTTGTAGAAAAACACTCCAGACAGCGTGATGAACGCCGTTTTATCCTGATCTTCGACCTTGAGTAGAATCTGGTTGTAGCCTGAGTAAGCGTCGAGGAAGGAGAGTTTTTCGCATCCTGCAGTCGAATCGATGATCTGATCGATCCGAGGGAGAGGGAAGTGATCCTTCAGGCAGTGCTTGTTCAGCGATGTGAAGTCCACACACATCTGCAGGATGTCCGTGTCCTTTTTGGAGACCATGACGGTGTTGGCGAGCCACTTTTTCTCCTTGATCTCCCTGATGAAGTTTGCGTCGAGTAGTCTGTTGACTTCGACTCCGATTGCTTCGGCCCGTGGTTCGGACAGTCGTCGGATGGACCGTTTGACAGGCTTGGCGTCTAGAAAGACATTGAGTGCGTGCTCGGCGAATTCCCTGGGAACTCCTGGCATGTCCGCAGGACACCAGGCAAAGATTTCCCAGCGCTCACGGAGGAATTCGACGAGCGCGCTTTCCTATGCGGAACTGAGGTCGTTGGCGATCAACACCGTCTTGGAGGCATCCGTTAGATGGACCTGTACCTTTTTTTGTGTTGACGGTGGAGTCGAAGGACATCTATGGTGCGTTCTGTCTTGCGCTGGGGGTGCCCGTTGTCCGTCACCTTGCGGAGCCTTACGAGCTCCTCCTGCATGCCGAATGACTGGGAGATTCTGTTGAAATCCCTGTCGCAGTGGTCTGATCGGGTGAAGCTCCCGTGGACCGTGATGACGCCCCTGGGTCCTGGCATCTTGAGTAGCAGGTACGCATAGTGTGGTACCGCCAGGAATCGTGCGAATGCCACACGCCCGAGGATGGCATGGTATTGTGATGGCCAGTCCACCACTTCGAACTCAAGTCGCTCGCATCGGAAGTTATCCGGCTTGCCGAAGATGACATCGAGCCATATCTTTCCCAGGGTAATACACCCTTCCCTGGGATGATGCCGTGGAACGTTGTATCAGATTGTTCCAGGCTGCACAGCGGGATCCGCATTGCTGCCAAGGTACTGGCGAAGATTAGATTGATGTCGCTGCCACCGTCCATGAAGACACGGCTCATGTCGAACCCCCTGATCTGCGCCTCGAGCACCAGGGAAGCATGACCTGGGCGAGGGACCTGGCAAGGGTGATCCGAACGGCTGAACGTGATGCAGGACTCCGATCCGCTGAGGTACTCAGGGATGGCGGGCGGAGCGGTCACGGCCAAGTTAATTTAGCGGGTGATTTTCTTATGCACCCTGTTTGTTGGATGCCCTTTTTGGATCATCAGCGATCCTTTTGGCGCGGGGTACCCGTGTCCACTGTTATTTTGCGCGGGTGCAATTGGATGGTTCGAAGGTCCCGCAGGTGGTGGTGGAGGAGCTCCATGTGTGATCTCACCTGGTGCGGGTGCATTCCCATATCCAGGGTTCGGGGCTTGCTGCCTCATTTGGGCCATGCTCTCGCTGAGCATGTGGCTTGCCTTCTTCTTACCATCCTGCTTGTCGATGTAGAAGTGGATGGTGCATGGACCCGACAGTTTGTCATATGCTGAGGGTCCGTCGTCATGGCCACGGCGTTGCCATGACTGCGTTGGGTGTCCTCCGTCGCGGAAGTTGCTTCCACGGTATCCGCCGTTGCTGCGGTTGTCGTCGCTGCGGCGGTCGGCGTAGCCAGCCGCGACCATGTCGGGTCCATCGCGATCGTCGTAGACGCGCGATCTTATCTTGCTACGGTGCTCACGTCGCCGGCCGTAGTCGTCTTCCTCCTTCGAGTGCGCTCGGTGGACGGAGTCCTCGCTGTCGGCCCACCTGTTGGCGATGTCCATGAGGTGGTCGAGTGTCTTGGGCTTGACGCGCCCAAGTTCTTCTTTGAAGTCCTGGCTTTTGACGCCATCCTTAAAGGCGTCGATAGCTCTCTCCTCAGAGATGTGCACCGCGGAGTTGTTGGTGTTAGACCAGCGCAGTATGTACGAGCAAATGGATTCGCCCGTTCGTTGGGTGCAGGCCCGCAGCTCCTCGATCGAGGCAGGCCTCTTGATGGTGCCCTTGAAGTTTCGGACGAAACTGTACGCCAGCTCCTCCCAGCTTCGGATGGATCCCGAGGATAGGCTGCTGAGCCAGATCCGAGCTATGCCTGTCAGCTGCAGCTGAAGGCATTGCATGGAGGTTTCCTTGTTTCCGTCGTGCAGCTTGACGGACGACGAGTGGTCGCTGAACCACGCCTTAGGGTCCTGTGTGCCATCGAACTTCGGAGTGTCCAAAGGGAGCTTGAAGTTCCACGGCATCCCTGTCCGCCGAACAGATCTGCTGAAGCATCGGGCTCCGCAAAGTTCTCCCTCGTCATCATCCTCCTCGGATTCAGACGAGCATACGTGCTTGGCGCGTGCCTTGTCGATATTGCGCTGGGTTAGCTCGCTTCGAGCGTCGTAATCGTGGCTGCGACGGCGCGAGCTCTTGTGCCTTCGAGGAAGGTCGTGCTCTTCATCTTCGGATGAGGGCATGGGGCTGCGGTTGAGCCTGACCGCAACCTTCTTCTTTGTCTCCGCAGAAGCTTCTCCGTGGAGCGTAGCTCCAACGAGTCCGAGTCCGGTAAGTGCGGACTTATGCATGGACCTTTTTTGGTCTCCCTCTGGAGGTGGATGAGAGGCGAGGTACGTGGTGGCCGCCATGATTGCATCTTGTGGTGTCTTCGGGATGACTTTGTCGTCGGTGTCCATCTCCATGAGGGACGCATTGAGGGCCCGAGTCACCTCACGACGCTCCTTGGGGTCCATGTTCTCCATCCAAGAACGGTGCTTGTTGCCATGGTTGTCGTGCGAGCTGGAGCCAATGCCCATGGCGGAGAGCGCAGCTCGCCGCACACTCGACTCCGAGGCTGCTTGCTTGCGCTTGTCAAGCACTTCCTGCATCTTCACCTGCTTCTTGTGCTCCTCAATTAGGAGCATGTGGTATGCCATCAGCAGGTCCCGTGAGGCACCCACGGGCAGGATCTTGTTGCCTGCTACGGCTTCGCGTGCTTGAGCCCATCCCTCCTCGCTGAGGTGGATGACCCGATCGATGTCGTCCCCGTTGGGTGGGAGGGACTGGCTTCTTCTATTCCCGCTGTTTCTACCCTATGGGTTAGGCGGCGGGTTGGGCGTGTGATGTTCCACGTCACTCTGGATGACTACGGCGCATTGGTAGCGCTCGTAGATTGGATCGCTGCTGCCGCAGCTTTCGGATCCGGAACCATAGGCCTCTTCATCCGATGGTGGATCGCACAGATCTGAGTTGCATCTGCTGCTGTCATAGAACTCATCTGTCGATGTTGATGTGCGTAGCACGGGGTGTGGAGCCCATGAAGAAGGCCTGATCGACGGTAGGGGCACTCGCTCTGGGAGGCGGATAGTTTCGGTCTTCCCCACCTGGAAGCAGAAGCTCCCGAATAGGATCTCGAGTCTATCGCCAATGGGCTCGAAGTCCTTCAGGGTGGCTAGCGAGTGGGCGGTGAAGTCGAAGGCGCCGAAGAGGAGGTGACTCTCCGTCGCCGCAGAGTTGTAGATCACTTTGGTTGGGACCGTCACGATCGCACAATCAGCGCCCCCAATTCCCACAGACGGCGCCAATTGACGAGGTTTAATCTCGTCAATGCCCATTGTTATAGACTTGGGTTGTGGAGAAGATGGGGATGCTAGAGATCGCGGAACGGTTAGCAAACAAGCAACACTGGGACACGAGGTTTACCCAGGTTTAGGCCCCCAGAGGGAAAACCCTACTCCTGCTTGTCTGCTCTTGATCACGACGGAACCGAAAAGTACAGGGGTGCGCAGATGCAATCTGGCGTGGAGGTGTGTATGCGGTGGTATGCGAGAGATTGTAAGAGAGCCTCCTCGTCGTGCCCTCCTAGCCTTTATATAGATATAGGCAGGTCCCAGGCACAGATCGAGTCGGTTACAGGTTTTAGGGTTTACCCCTTTGAATATTCTATCTACTCTAGTCTTGCTCTCCAAGGATCTGAAGGCATCATGGGCCTTGGCCACCCGAAAATCTTCATGGGCTGGCGCATATTTGTCGTGGGCCTTCCTTGGGCTGGAACAGGTATGCTAAGATTGTGTACCCGCAGGGTATAACCATGTCACACAGTCAATGCAAGCTCCTCTTGCACTTCAAGCAAGAACTTACTACTCCTTTCCAACACCAAGCAAACTTATTTGCAAAACAACATAGAGAGAACGGGGGTCCAAACTAATTTATTCAAGCAAACTAAACAACCTAAGCAAAGCAAATGAAAACTAAGACGCTCCAATAACAACACAACTATGCATGAAACAATAAAAACGAAGTGTCTAGACAGACCTGAGCTTTTTATTGATGAAGAAGGGGATGCCTTGGGCATCCACAAGCTTTGACGCTTGTACCTCTTGGATATTTCTTGGGGTGACACCATGGTGGCATCCCCAAGCTTGAGATTTTGTTCATTATTCATCTCATTACATCATTCTCTCTCTACACCTAAAATTTTCCTTCATACAGAACTTCACACAATTTTCATTAGCAACATTAGCATATTCAAAAGATATTAGACCACTAGCAAAGCTTTGAAACAACAAGTCTTTTCACTAAAAACACAAGCTACTGTATAAACTCCTTAAAAAATCTCAATTCACCTAAAGAGAACTCAAAAAGGAATCAATAAGAAGCAAATGCAAATAATGGCAGAAATCTGTCAAAACAGACCAGCATGTAGAAACCGATTTTTTCGAACATCTTATGTTGCTTAAATCAAAAAGTGTTGAACTAACGAAAGTTGTCTAACATACTGGGGGATTTATTCGTAAATTTTGAGCTTAATACGAGTTACAGAGACTCATCACAAATTTTTATGGTGGAGGACATAAATCTGTTTCGGGACAGCAACTCCCCAAATCTTACTTCCCTCTCATTAGAGGTCATTCTTGGCACAAAAAGCAAACAAAAAAGGATAAGGAGAGGTCATTACTGAAGTAATAACTTCCAAGACTCAAGGAAACTCTTGGGTTATCTCCCAACAAGTACTTTTCTTTAACGCCTTTAAGTTAGGCACAAGAAGCAAGAAGAATCAAGTATTTTCAAATGAAGAAGCATTAATATCAAATCTTGATTTCAAAGGAGGAGCAAAAATCAACTTCTCTCTCCTAATAGGGAAGTGTTCAATACTTGAATGTAAATTGATATTTAATGGTGCCTTCTTTCATATCAATGATGTCACCAACTGTTCTAAGAAAAGGTCTTCCCAAAGTAATAGGACAAGAAGCATTGTATTCAACATCCAAAACAGAGAAATCCACAAGGACATAAGCATTGTCAACCATAATGAGAACATCATTAATACTCCCCATGAGTTTCTTCTTAGAATTATCATTGAGTGGGACATCCAAATAGCAATCTTCTAATGGTGGCAAATCAAGCATTTCATAAATCTTCCTAGGCATAATAGAGACACTAGAACCAAGATCACATGAAGCTTTGAGATCAAAGTCATTTACTTGCGTATTAATAATGGGTTCCCAACTATCTTCTACTTTCCTAGGAATAGAATCTTTGTGTTTTAGCTTCTCTTCCTTAATTTTCACAAGAGCATCTATAATGTGTTTGGTGAAATCAACATGCATATCACTAGCATCAGGGCTTCTAGCAAGCTTTTGCAAGAACATAATCACTTCCGAAATATTGCAACCATCAATATCAAAGTCAAACTTATCATTACTAGTAGTAGTAGGCTCAATAGGCTTAGGCATAGTAGGTGGAGGAATAGGGACTACTTGTGGTTTAGTGGTGATGGTTCACACACTATTGCTTCTATCAATTTCAGCTTCCCTTTCCCACTTAGCATGGAGTTGAGCTAACAGCCTAACATTTTCATCAATAGTAACTTGTATGGCATGAGCAGTAGCAAAGGTGTTTTCAATAGTATCAGGTTTAGCAGCCATTTTATTAATCAAGGAAGACTGAGCTTCAGACAAATAGGATATATTTTTCTCAATAGTTAAAAGCTTTTCCTCTATAGTCTTATTGAAAGTGGTTTGTTTACTAATAAAGTCTTTGAGCATGACTTCAAGTTCAGAGGGGGCACTTCTAGCATTGTTATAAGAGTTTCCATAGGAATTGCCATTATTAGGAGGATAAGGCTTAAAGTTGTTACCACCAAAATTACTCCTATAAGCATTGTTGTTGAAATTGTTGTTTCTAATGAAGTTCACATCATCTTGCTCTTCTTGAGCAACCAAAGAGGATAAGGGAACACTATTAGGATCTAAAGGAGCTTTCCCATTAACAAGCATGGCCATAATAACATCAATCTTTTCACTCAAAGAGGAAGTTTCCTCGACAGAATTTACCTTCTAACCATGTGGAGCTCTCGCAACATGCCATTCAGAGTAGTTAGCCATCATATTATCAAGGAGCCTTGTTGCAGCACCCAAAGTGAGGCCCATGAAAGTACCTCCAGCAGTTGAATCCAGCAGGTTTCTTGAAGAGTAGTTCAAACCTGCATAAAAAGTCTGGATAATCATCCAAGCAGTGAGTCCATGAGTGGGACAATTCTTAACCAAAGTTTTCATTCTTTCCCAAGCTTGAGCAACATGTTCATTATCAAGTTGTTTAAATTTCATAATGTCACTCTCATAGCAATAATCTTAGCAGGAGGATAGTACTTTCCAATAAAAGCATCTTTGCACTTAGTCTAAGAATCAATACTATTTTTAGGCAAAGAAAGCAACCATTTTTTAGCCTTTCCTCTCAAGGAGAAAGGAAAAAAGCTTGAGCTTAATAATATCTCCATCTACATCCTTATACTTCTGCATCTCACAAAGTTCAAAAAATCTATTGAGATGGGCGGCAGGATCATCAGAACCAGCAACAAAAAATTGCTCTCTCATCACCAGATTCAACAAAGCAGGCTTTATTTCATAAAAGGTAGCATCAGGAGCAGGTGGAGCAATAGGTGTGCTAAGGAAATCATTGTTATTGGTGCTAGTGAAGTCACACAACTTGGTGTTCTCAGCAGAGTTCATTTTGGCAAAGGTGGGCAAGCCAAAAACAGCAGCAGCAGCTAGAGCAGGAACTAATTTTTTGTGTTTTTGAATAAAGAAAGCAAACCAACCTAGATTAATTTTGTTTTGGGGTTTTTTGAAAAGAGGAAAACAAAACCAAGCAAACTAAAAACAAAGTAAAGAGAAAGGAAGTGAAGGACACCCCTAGTGAGGACGTCCTTGGCCTCCTCGGCAACGACGCCAGAAAATAGCTTGATGGCGCCCAACACTTGTCGTGCAACGCTTCGTTGGAAACCCCAAGAGCAAGGTATGAAGCAGCACAGCAGCAAGTTTCCCTCAGTAATAAACCAAGGTTATCGAACCAGTAGGAGGAAGGAAACGTCACACAGGTGTTTTGCAAGCAACGCGGAGACCTGCACAACACAAACTCTAGACTTTGCCCCAACGAATCAGTGAGGTTGTCAAGCTCACCGGTTTGTTGTAACAAAGGATTAAACATATGGTGTGGAAGGTAATGGTTTGCAGCAAAAAACAAGTAATAGTGGAAGATGTATCAAATGGTAAAGATTGGATCGGGGTCCATAGTTCACTAGAGGTGCTCTCCTTAGATAAAAAACATGGCATGAAGGGTAAACAAATTACAGCAGGGCAATTGACAGGAACTGAGCAAGGAATAACAATGCAATTATTAGTCAGAAAGATCCTATGAGATTCGATTGGGAAATACAACAAGATACATAGACCACCATCCAACTGCATCTATGACTAGAAGTCCACCTTCAGGTTATCGTCCGAACCCCTCCAGTATTAAGTTGCAAGCAACAGATAACTGCTTTAAGCAAAGTGTGTCAGGTAAATAGTCCACATGTTCCATGAACAAGAGACTGTTGTTTTCTCCCTAGTAGCAACAACACATCTACAACCGATGAGATTATTGTCACTTCCCTTGGAAACTAGAGGCATGAACCCACTATCGAGCATAAATACCCCCTCTTGGAGGCACTAGCAACTACTTGGCCAAGATAGCTACTAACAACGGAGAGCATGCAAGATCACAAACAACACAGACATGATAGAATCATAAAGACAAAACCATTAATCAAATCAACATAATAATCTCAATATACATCGGATCCCCGCAAACACAACATGCATGATTACAAATAGATTAGATCTTGATCATGAACGGATCTCACAAGATCTATACATGAAAGCACAAAGGAGGAGACACAACCATCTAGCTACTACATGGACCCATAGTCCAAGGTGGAACTACTCACGCATCATAACGGAGAGAAGGCCTTCGGGATGATATCCCCTCTGGTAGGGTGCCGCGAGGAACTTCAGATCCCCCCGATCTAGGGACGATGGTGGCGGCGGCTACAGACTGTTTCGTGGATATTTGATAGGGTACTCAGAGTTTTTGCATTGGGGGCTTATTATAGGTGAAGGGGGAGGCCGAGGAGGCGACCAAGGGGGCCAAACCCTAGCCAGGTGCGGGCCCACCCCTGGCCGCGCCTGGGGGGTCTGGCTGACCTGGCCGGCCCCTCCGGCTCCCTCTGAACTTCTTGTTCCCCACGGAAAGTAATTGACTTTGACGTTTGTCCCATCCAATTCCGAGAATATTTCTTTACTAACTTTTCTGAAACCAAAAATAGCAGAAAACAGGCATCTGGCACTGTTGCAACTTGTTAATAGGTTAGTACCAGAAAACATTTAAAAAGAACCTCAAAGTGTAGACAAGTAAAGCAAAGTAGAAACTAAACAAGCATGGAGCATCAAAAATTATAGATACGTTTCCGACGTATCAGACAGAAAATCAATATTCTCGGAATTGGATGGGACAAAAGCCAAAGTCAATATGTTACCGTGGGCAACACGAAGCCAGAAGATGAGACGGAGAAGGCTCACCAGGGGGCCACACCCCTGGACGCGCGGGTGGGCCCACCCCGCGCCTGGGGGGTGCAGCCGCCCTGGTGGCCCCCTGGCTCGCCCCTTCGCCTATAAGAAGCCCCGATGGAGAAACCCTAGGTACCCGATCAAAACTCCATGAAACCGTCTGTAGCCGCCGCCACCATCGTCCCTAGATCGGGGGGATCTGAAGTTCTTCCCGGCACCCTGACGGAGGGGAGATCATCCTGGAGGCCTTCTTCTCCGGTATGAAGCGTGAGTAGTTCCACCTTGCACTACGGGTCCATGTAGTAGCTAGATGGTTGTATCTCCTCCTTGTGATTTCATGTATAGATCTTGTGAGCTCCGTTCATGATCAAGATCTAATCTATTTGTAATCATGCATGTTGTGTTTGTGGGGATCCGATGGATATTGAGATTACTATGTTAGATTGATTAATGGTTTTGTCTATATGATTCTATCATGTCTGTGTTGTTTGTGATCTTGCATGCTCTCTGTTGTTAGTAGATGTCTTGGCCAAGTAGTTGATAGTTACTCCAAGAGGGGGTATTTATGCTCGATAGTGGGTTCATGCCTCTAGTTTCCAAGGAAAGTAACAGAAATCTCTTCGGTTGTAGATGTGATGTTGCCACTAGGGAGAAAACAACGGTCTCTTGTTCATAAAATAAGTGGATTGTTTACCTTACACACTTTGCTTAAAGCAGTTGTCTATTGCTTGCAATTTAATACTGGAGGGGGTTCGGATGATAACCTAAAGGTGGACTTCTAGTCATATATGGAGTTGGATGGCGGTCTATGTATATTGTTGTATTGCCCAATCGAATTTCATAGGATCTTTTTGTCTGGTATGGCATTGTTATGCCTTACTCAGTTCCTGTCAATTGCCCTGCTGTAATTTGTTTACCCATTATGCCATGTTGTTTATCTAAGGAGAGAACCTCTAGTGAACTATGGACCCCGGTCCAATCTTTACCATTGATACATCTTCCACTTTTACTCTTTACTTGCTACAAACCATCATCACCTTCCATACTATATAGTTAATCCTTTGTTACAGCAAACCGGTGAGCTTGACAACCTCACTGTTTCGTTGGGACAAAGTCTTGAGTTTATGTTGTGCAAGTTTCCACGTTGCTTGCAACACCTTTGAGACGTTTCCTTCCTCCTACTGGTTCCATAACCTCGGTTTCTTACTGAGGGAAAACTTGCTGCTGTGATGTATCACACCTTGCTCTTGGAGTTTCCTGACAAAGTGCTCCACGTTGACGCAACGCCATCAGACAGCCATAGTGTCGCGAACATCCAAAGATGCAGACTTTCTTCTACTAATACCACACTTCTATGGCCTAGGCATCAAGATATCTACGTTTGAAAAAAATAATGAATGCGAACGAATTCGAGAGTGAAGATGCATAAAACCATGTGTATGGCGGCATCGGCGTCCGCCATGTGTGTTATCAACCACTGTGTCATGTGTGTTATCAACCACCACATTTTGACTTTGACAAAACAAGTTCCAATTTTGTTATTTCAACAACACCAAATAATCTTTCCAATTGGTAAATACTCTCCAGTTTATGCACCCTTCTATATGGTACCAGTTGTTATTTCATTGAATTTGCTTCATTTTTTCAGATATATTATGTGACTCTCTCTCTCTCTCTCTCAAAATAGAATCAGTGGCTTATTGTAGAAATGTACATTATAATGAGTCATAGAATACTATTTTTTGTATTCATATATTTTATAATGAACATGTTAAATATAAATTCAGTAACTGCTTCTTTACTTTCAATACTTAAGCATTTTTATTTCTTTATTTTAATTTTTTCCATATGAATTTTCTCAAAGGTATGTAAGCTAGACCACCATGTCTTGTGTGATCTCAACCTTCCAATGTTTGTCATCGGTTCTAGGCGAAGAGGGCTAGAATTCTATGTCAAGATGGTGGTACCAATGTTCCAAATTGGAGTTGTATGTATATATTTTTATTTTTTACATACTTTTTGGTCTCAACAGGAGAATGTTTTTTGAACTTTATGATTTTTTTGTCCAATGTCATTTATTTGTTCTACAGAACGGACCTTGTTATTTTAATGTAAGTTTGGAGAGGTCATGTCCCAAAACATGGCTGGAAGCTAAGGGTCAACCGATAAACAATTTTTTTGGTGGAGCGGAGCTAGAAACTAGTCACCACATTTTTCTAGATGTATTTCGCAAGAATGCCTTCCTATGTAGACCGTATTGGTTATCTTTGGTTGAATCTTTTGGTGTAGAGCTGTAACATACTATGACTCTTACATTCAGTGAAGAAGAAAATTGGTTTGATATACATGTTGAATCTGACAATGGTGATGACAAACCTTTGAATGGACTTCCTGGTAAGTTATTTTGTGTGTAAATTTGTTGAATATGATCCCTATTTTTAGCACATTCATGTATGCTCTATTTGTTAAATGTGACTAGATCTTGTCATCTTTAACCGCAGAGTTTCATGACGTCCTAACATTTGTTTTAGGAAACACATTTTCTGTTCCTTTTTTTAGCGCATGCATGTATTACCCATTTGTTGAATACAGCTATATCCAATCACTTTTAGTTGTAGAGTTTCATGACCTCATAACATTTTATTCCCACGACACATTCTTTTTGGCCACGTGGAGTTTCTTATATAATGAATCATATAAGGATGCTCTATAAATAGAAAACAAGAATGTGTCTTGGGAATAAAATGTTAGGAGATCATGAAACACAGTGGCTAAAAGTGACTGGATCTAGCCAAATTCAACAAGGATCATACATGCATGCGCAAAAAATAGGGGATAGAATCATGTGGTTCCTAAAAAAGTTAGGATGTCATGAAACTCTATGGTTAAAATGACTATATCTAGTCATATTTAACAAATGGATCATACATGCACGCGTTAAAAATAGGGATCATATTCAACAAGTTCATAAGAAAATAACTTATCAGGAAATGCATTCAAAGGTTTGTCATCACCATTGTTAGATTCAACATGTATATCAAACCAATTTTCTTCTTCATTGAATGTAAAAATCACGATATCTTACAGCTCTACACCAAAAGCTTCAACCAAAGATAACCAATACGGTCCACATATGAAGCTATTGTTACGAAATACATCTACAAAAATTTGATGACTAGTTTCTAGTTCCATTCCACCAAAAAATAGTTTATCAATTGATCCTTAGCTTTCAGCCACCTTTTGGGACATAACCTCTCTAAACTTGCATTGAACCAACAAGTTGCCTTCTGTAGAACAAATAAAATGACATTGGAAAAAATCAAAAAGATAAAAATACTCTCCTATGGAGAACAACAAGTTTGTAAAAAAATAAAAAGATATACATACAACTCCAATTTTGAACATTGGTTCCACCATCTTGACAAAGAATTCTATCCCGCTTTGCTTAGAACGATGACAAATGTTGGAAGGTTGACCGAACACTGGGCATGGTCGTCAAGCGTTCCATACTAATGAAACAAATCATTAAAAATATAAAAATAATAAATGAAAATGTATAAGTATTGAAAGTAAGAAGCAGCTACTGAATTTAGATCTAACATGTTATTCATAAAATATATGAATACAAAAAATGGTATTCTATGACTCGTTATATTGTACATTTATACAAAAAATTAAACCACTAATTCTATTTTGAGAAATAGTCACATAATATATTTTGAAAAAAGGAATAAAATGCAATGAAGCAATAATCGTTACCATATAAAATGGGCCATAAACTAGAGAGTCATGACTAATTCGAAAGATCTTCGGGGTGGTTGATACAACAGAATGAAACCTACTTGGTCAAAGTCAAATCGTGTGGTTGATGACACACATGGAACTGTGTGCTTGCATTGCTCATTTTTATAGTTTGAAGAACTACAAAAACGTAATCAAAAATAAAAAAGTTATGTACTATTTGAAGCCTCCTATTGGATCAAAACAGCTAGGACAATAAATATAGAAAAGATATCAATACCTTGGCGAGAAAATATATAAATATTTGGTGAATCATAACCACAACTTTGATATTAAAGACACTATCCTCCCCTCACCCTTCTATTTCTCTGTAAAAATGAAAGAACAATATATTTATGGGTTGGAATGAACAAAAATCATCAATTCCACATCTGATATTTACATACGCTCTCCATTCTTTTTATGTCTCCTATACCGTGAGGAACAACCAACTTATGGTTTGGGATGATGAACACATCTTGATTCTACGAGGGATCTATTGTTTCGGACCAAGTAATATGCAAAAAAAGAACAACATGAAGAACTGAATGGATGCATACACAAAAAATACCACATAGACATACTATATTTGGACGGTCTATATTTAGTAGTCATATCGTGCGCTCCAAATAGCGAGCTGAGTGCGACGACCATATATGACCCAAAGAAACACGACACTAGAAAAATAAAATGAGCGCATGCAAAAACGATCTAATAAAAAGAAAAAAGAAAAAATATTAGGCAACGAGTGTCGTGTCTTGATTTTCGACACCGGGGGTATGAATCCCTTTTTGTTTTTCGGCTAGGGGCACAGTGTTCGGCGAACTCGATCGATGAACTAGACGAACACACTCACAGAGAAGGAGATGTTGTTTCTTTACCCAGGTTCACATCCACAGTGTGCAGATCCCTACGTCTTGCAAATATCCATTATCTAATTATCGCAATATTACACTAGTCTTTTTTTATCCCCTGCTAAGTTTGACCCGGGGCTCCTTTTATACGGATAAGGGGGTACCACAGGGGTCAGATCACACTCGGCGGCTGTGGGCTACAACATGGCCTAGCAATCCTGCATTGATGCCGCGTGTCGCTTACTGACTATAGAAGACTGGCGCTAGACTTGTGCTATCAGCTTGATTCTTGTCTCCGTGTGGCCTATCCGAGCCAGGGCTACCGGCAGGAGTGTCGCCGGGACCCAGAGGATATCCCGATATAGTCCTTGTGCGGCACGCGGCAAGGTGCGACATGCATGAAGGCCACACGTCGTTTGAGTGCTGCCTGTTGGCGAAGCGTGGTCTTGGTCCTAGCATCGGTCCTGTGTAGTGTTCCTGTGGCGCAGTTTGTACTTAGGTCAGGCATCATAGACCAGCCGTTCGTATCTGTCTTCGGGAGACATCTCGAGTCGGGCAACGGATCCATGGATCTACCTGGGGAGAACTCCCTGGGTTCTCCAGACTCGGTAGTCTGCGGGGCGCCTGGCCTAGAGCCCGTGGTTCTGTGACCCGTGGAGATCACGGAACCGACAACGAGCAACCCACGAGGGAAAAGCATCAACCCCCCTCCCCCCCCCTTGCGTACGTGATGGCCTGCAATACCAGCAATCATGCGACAGCCCCCGATGCCACAACAACCATGTGACGGCACCCGACGCCGCAACAATCGTGTGACGGCCCACAAGGCCAGCCTCCCGCGCGACGAGCCGTGACGCTCGACGTGGAGCGTGACAAAAGGACTGGCCGAAAGCAAAAGGATCCTAGGCACCAATCTTGACGCGGGCAACAACTCTGACGGACCACAATGTGACTATGACCTAAGCTAAATCTTCGCTAGCTGAAAAATAGCAAGTCCGTTTTTTCTGCGGTGTGGCAACTAGTATCACAAACAAAATACACGAGCATCCACTACTTTTTGGTTTACTTGTATTGCCACGTACATACGTATCTGATCCAGTACGATACGTTTTTTTTTTCATGCTGGCTGCTTTGGTTTATATGGTACCCGACTAGCTATACGGGCGGCCTCAACTACACGATCTTATCCTGGGAAAAGCATCTTTGAATTTGGCCTAGCAAGGACAAAATTTGCCACATGGTGACAAATTATAAATTCAAACCATCCCGTACTTTAGCTAGCTGGACAGTTGATGAGTTGTCGCCTGCCGGAGTGCTCTTGAACACCAATAATCGAATCAAAATCATCCTTTTTTTAGGATGAGAATCAAAATTGGTTGATCCAGCCAAGTGAAATTGAACTGCTCTTGTTCGTACTCGATAAAGTAGTACGGGTGTGGCTAGCTCTGCCTCCGGTACTCCAGAGAAAAAAAAACTCACTGCTTCCATCGCATAATGTCCTTGCAGAACGAGAGCGTACTTCATTCCCTGCATCGTTACCACGGAATAAATAATCGTCCCTTCCAAACCAGAACCAGTCATAGTGAAAATAGATAGTATGTATTTCTTGCATATAAAAGGATGATGTGATACTATAAATAATGATGTGAGACGGTAGTAATAATATCATATTAGGTAGTAGACACTAATATCATAGCACATAAAACTAAAAAAAATAGCGTAAAAAATCTTATACGCAATTTTACGTTGAGATTCTACAAAATAATAAATATAATAAAGCCATGATACTAATACACAACATATTGTAAATATATAATATCATACGCATGATACTACATATATTACCTATTGTGACCGGTCTAAGGATTAAATACACGTTTCAATGATGATCTTGGTCTATCGATATTGGAATCTATAAAGTCAGTTAATAATATTGGCCTGCCCACAAAGGGGATTGCAGGTCTCAATCACCTCAATGGACGACCCATGCATATGGCTTATCCACGTAGTTACGGAGGGGAAATTACTTTCTCTTTTTTTCTAAAAATAATATTAAAGATTTGTCTATATTGGAATAAAGATTAAGTATCCACGTGGATGATAGATGGTCTTGGTCTTGGCCAGAGAATAATAGTGGCCAGCTAGCCCATAAAGGGACTGCTTGCCGGTCTCAATCACGTCGATGAACGACCCCATGCATAAGGCTTATCTACGTAGTTTTTTTTAGATGTTATATCAGAGAGAAAAGCTATCGACCACAGCCTATAATATCCCCTCGTTTTTTTTTTCAGGCATTACGTAGTCCCGTCTCTTTTCGGTTACCAAGTGCTTATCGGCGCTGACCCCAAGTTTGACGCGCGATTTCAAAATCCAACTTTGATACGGTTGTACAGTACGAAAGTGATAGATTTCTAAATGCATATGCAAGTGAAGTACTAGTATGGAAGTGATTGATTTCTACGAAGCGCCCGGTCCTCCGGGCGATTTCAAAATCCATTTTAAGCGGGCGATAGTGAAGTATGAAGGTGATTGATTTTTTGCATGCATGCCTACATGTACTGGCACCGGAAAATATATACTTCCTCCGTTTCAAAATAAATGTCTCGGATTATCAAAATTTGAATGAATCTAGACACTATTTAGTATAATGATTTATTTAAATTTTAATAAATCTAAGACATCTATTTTAGAAAAGACGGAGGGAGTATAGTTTGATGTTTGATACCGGACATATCGCGTTTTCGGCCTGAGTACGCCCAGTCGCCCACTCGCGTACCCAGGCCGCGTTCCCAGATTCGGCTAAATTCACTTAAACTCGCCGAATATGGGCGAATATAGAAGGAATTTCATTAAATTAGGCGAGGGAAACATAGTACATCGGTTTAACTAGGAAAGGCGCCGTGGTCGCCGCCGGACGCCGCAACTACAGACCGAGGTGGGGGTGTTACCGGCCTCGATGTGCGCCATGACTCCGGCGAGAGTCCGCCCTGGAACGCTCCACCAGCGGCGGCGGTAAGCCATATTGTTACGTGGCGGCGGCGGCGAGCCCGGCGGTCCGTCGTGCCGGACGAGTTCCTCGAGGCGCCCGTCGGCGAAAAACTGCCTCCAGAAGACCAAGTTTCCCTGATCCTCGAGATCCGGGTCTTGCATGGCCTCGATAGCGGCCTGAATCTCTCCGGCGAGGTCTGGGTCTTCCATGGTGGTTCCGAGGATGACGACGACTCGGCTTCCATCACTGACTCGGCAGGTCCACGCGCCGCTTTGATTTTTTTTCGCCGATATCGCTGAGTCCGGTGTCCCCAGGGCGTACCCGGAAACCTGGGTTCGGCCTGGGTAGTCCGGACAAAATATGGTCCGAAAACAAGTCCTTGGGTACGCGACTGGGCCGATTTTCGGCGTCCGGATTAAAATTCGGCGTTCGGATCGGCCTGCTGGTAGGCGAGTGGAGATGCTCTTATCTTATCTTCATAATGATTCTTTTGACATCGACGTGTGCAAGTTGCTACGTAATGCCGTCCTGATGAACAACTCTATATATCAATTAATGCTGGATTAGTACCTTTCGAAATGAGCTGATTCATGCATGGGCCAACCTGTACAGTAATACGGATGCTTCAGATTAGCACCTTTCGAAATGACCTAGCTTCAAAGTGTGAGTTCAAAAGAATGAGTGGTGCTACAGGTTGAACTTTATGTTATCCAAGCAGAGGACCGGTTAAACTGCACGTACATTCTGAGTTTAGCAACTTGGTGTGGCACAGTAGTATTTAGTAACATTCGGTCCGTTTGCAACCTGATTCTGGAGACTGCACAACCGTGCCTATACCCGAGAGAGGGCATGACGTGCACATCCACAAGTCGGCTCGAGTATAATACTATTGAGGGGAAGTAATAGTATAGATGATGCTAACTAACACATGCAATAATTCAGACCCCAAGACACAGGACTGCGCATGCATGCTGATTGCGCAGTTCGCATCGCGCCAAGCCTACAATGGTTTCTGGTCAACCAAATCCAGCTGCATGCGGCTGCAGAGTTTAGCCAAGAACTTTGTACGTACTATTCCGTGGGTGTGCGCGTAACGACGAGCCAGAAGCCCATGCAGGTGCGTGCATCCTAGCTAGCTAGACTACAATGCAGTCAGCGTCAAAGGGAGCTCGAGCAGAGCGCTATAAATTGGGTGCCGCCATATGCAACTCCCTTCATCCAACTCACAAAGCCAAATACAATGGCCGTCTTCGCCTGCAGGTCGGCCTTCCTTGGCCTCGCCGTCGTCCTCTCTGTTCTTGCCGGCGCGGCCAACGCGCAGCTGTCGCCGAGCTTCTACTCCAAGTCCTGCCCCAAGCTCGCCGGCATCGTGCGGTCGGGGATGGCGTCGGCCGTGCAGAAGGAGAAGCGGATGGGCGCCTCCATCCTCCGCCTCTTCTTCCACGACTGTTTCGTCAATGTATGCGATTATCGTACTACTTGCTCCGTTTCTCTGTACACTGTACTGGTGAATGTAGTACGGAGTAGCTGATCATTTGATGTTCTCTGATTCGGGCAGGGGTGTGACGGCTCGATTCTGCTGGACGACTCGTCGAGCCTAACCGGGGAGAAGAACGCCGGACCAAACAAGAACTCCGCCCGTGGGTTCGAGGTGATCGACGCCATCAAGACCCAGGTCGAGGCTTCCTGCAAGGCCACCGTCTCCTGCGCCGACATCCTCGCCCTTGCCGCCCGTGATGGAGTCAACCTGGTTAGTTCTACTACACAGTCAACGGGCGCTGACCTGTGAAAAATACTACTCCTCGTCCTGCGCTTACCGTCTCCTCCGTGCGTGCAGCTCGGAGGCCCCACCTGGAACGTGCCGCTGGGGCGCAAGGACTCGCGGACGGCCAGCCAGAGCGCGGCCAACTCCAACCTCCCAGGCCCCACATCCAGCCTCGCCACGCTCATCTCCATGTTCGGCAACAAGAACCTCTCGCCGCAGGACATGACGGCGCTCTCCGGCGCGCACACCGTCGGCCGCTCGCAGTGCCAGTTCTTCCGCAACCACATCTACAACGAGCGCAACGTCAACGCCAGCTTCGCCGCGCTGCGGAAGCAGACGTGCCCGCTGTCCGGCGGCGACGGCAACCTCGCGCCCTTCGACGTGCAGACCGCCGACGGCTTCGACAACGCATACTACCAGAACCTGGTGGCGCAGCGCGGCCTGCTGCACTCCGACCAGGAGCTCTTCAACGGCGGCTCGCAGGACGCGCTCGTCAGGACGTACAGCAATACCCCGTCCAGGTTCTCCAACGACTTCGTGACGGCCATGGTGAAGATGGGCAACCTGCTGCCCTCGTCCGGGACGCGGACGGAGATCAGGCTCAACTGCAGGAAGCCCAACTAATTAAGGAGAACCGGATGATTTCAAGTGATATATACTCCTACTTACTACATGTAAGAAGTGTGCCAATAATGGTCGATGCCTTGAAAGACCAGGTATTGGTCAGGTTCACGTATATGTAAGCACCACGAAATCTACAAATCGTATGTATAAACACTACAACCAAATGTACAAAACTACATCATCATCATCATCATCATCATCATCATCATCATCATCATCATCATCATCATCATCATCATCATCATTACAGAACAATGATATATACGATACCTCCGCTAATGTACATGTACGTTCTCTATTTAGTGTGTGGTTGTTGACTACTGATTGGCTTGTTCGTGAGCTGTGCTTTAAGACAAACAAGCCATATCGCTTTTGACATAAAAATTTGGATAAGTTGCAGTCTATGTTCGAGAGAAAACAAAGCAACTGTTCCATCTAACAAAAGGAGAGTATACTCCATAAATGTAATATATTGTACATCATCTGTTTCGAATTAACGTCGCGGATTTGTCTAGATTCACATATATTTATATACTAAAACGTGTCTATATACATATGAATTTAGAAAATCTGTGACATATAATTCATCTAATGATATGACCTTATTGTACATCATATTATTCATCTAATGATATGACCTACAAAACTATTATAAACTAACAAAATATAATAATAAACATCCTTTATCATTGCCTCTAGGGCATATCTCCAACAATAAGACCATCATAGAAGATAATATACGTGTATGCAACTAACAATGAACTATTTCACAATTACCATAAATAGACCACTACTCAAACATAGACATAGACACAATAGATCATGAGAAAACTATATATTGCATCACACATGTTTTTCAAGAGATTGCAGTATGGAGATGACGAGGGTGTTGTTGTAGATGTTCATGATGACCATCCAAAGGGGGTGGAGACAATTAGAGGCGATTCCGGCAGCGGTTCCCCTCCTCCAATCTCTGTTGGTGGCTGAGTGCAGAATCTTTTGTATGTGTTTTCGATCTCCACCTCCGTGTGTGTCGAGGACGACCACCAAGGGGTATATATATATATATGTTTTAGGTCAAAACACATCTATGGGTGAAAGATTGAGGCGAATACAATGTCCAAGGTGGGAAAGATCATTGGTGGCGCGACCAAGGCAGTAGGCCGCGCCACAGGGCCTATTTCCCATCCCGTTGGGCTCCCGTTGGTCTACATTGGCTTACCCTCTTTGGAGTCCCGAAGCTCCTGAAAACTCAAAAATACTAATAGAAGGTTTTTATGCCAGACAGAGTTAGAACCAATAGACAAGAGATTGTTTAGAAATTCTTCGAGATTATTAAAAACTTTGGTAATAACTACCAATATGATGCAAATATATGAAAATAAACTACAAAGTTCATATATGCATTTTACATGCATCACACCTCCAAAAAGGGAAGCGACGACAACGATGATGCCTGGATAGTTCCCAGGGTTATGTCCGATACACATCCTAGGGATTCGACCAATATACTGAGGGTGGGGAAGAGGTACACACGATGCCCTTCAGGATGGACTGTGATACTCGCATGCCTCGTCGTGTTGGTGCCGAGACGACAGGGATTTCTGTCGACCCCAAAAAACCACACCCCTGAGAGCTTTGTATCACTCCACGAAGCTTGCCACCCACCGGCACGCGCCACCAGGATCTTGCAATCACCACTGTTGTCTTGTCGTGGCCCATGTTGCGAAGCCGGTAAAACCGAGAAGCATGAACTCTAGCGAGGTCCAGGGGCACAGTAGCACACGCAATGGACATGCCTCCACCGCCGGGAGATGGTAGCCAACCAGAATGCAACGTCGAGGGCAAACTAGGCCCTCAGTGGCCTAGCCGAGTTTGAATGGGTTTGTGAAGCCCCCATGCCACACTGCAGCAGGGGAACCACCTTCATCGCCATCCCCAACACTAGTCCTCGCTCATTGTCCACCGGGGGCACCACCACCATGCCTGAGGCGGCCTGTCCAGGCCCAAATGGGGCACAAAGATCTGGTCCGAAAGGGCACCGTTGGCCGCACTCTGGCAACTAGCTGGTCATGCTCATGCTACCACGAGCGCACCACCGCCTCGTATACCACCCAGGGCTCGCGGGATCTCACGCCGCCGAGCCGGACTGCCGTCATCTAAGCCGCATTATTGTTGTCAGGAGGCCCCGCACCCCCTTCACACGCACGGGAAGAATACTGATCGCCGCCACCAGCACCACATGGGCAAAGGCCCGACGGTAGACATGTGCGACATCGACAGTGGAGAGGGATGTGAATGAGGCCACTAGAGGGAAGCGAAACTAGGGTTCGCCCGCCTAGGGGAGGCGGGCGATCAAACAAAGGGGCCCTCTCACTCAATTCCCGAGCTTAGACTTGTTCATGATTTTCGAAAATCTATAGTATTGTAGTGGTCCTAAAATACATTCCAACATTTGATATTATAAATATTGATATGTTTTCGTATATTCTTGATTAAAATAGGTTTGTTGACCAAACCTAATAATGCGAAATAAATAAGAATGAAGAGAGTACAACTAACACAATGACACCGTGTGTAGTCGTGGTTACGTGGTCTAAAGACCTTTTGTAATTTTTATTAATTTTAAAACCTTTTGTACTACTATTGATAATTATTAATACTCCCTCCGATCCATATTAGTAGACGCAAATTTGTCTAGATTTGAATGAATCTAGACACTATTTACTATATAGGTTCATCCAAATTTTGATAAATTCAAGTCAAGTAATATGAGTCGGAGGGAGTAGAATTTTCGTAAAAAAAAATACTTTGATTTTTTCTATAATGGAGTGAACCCTGTTGCTCTTTTGTTACTACTGAATAACGCACTGTAGAGGATCGATGTTCAACTTAAGTTAAACGAAAAGTCAATTAAAATGTTACGCTGCCACAGAAAAATTGCGTATCAAATCCAGAATCCACCTCTTTTGCAAAGGAGTTCCGACTCTTTTTTTGCCACGCTTTCCCAAGTAGACTGACGGCCGTGATTTACAGATCCCGAACGAGTCCAGCTTGGCCCGTTGGCCCGAACAGCAGGAGGCCACGATCACAGCGTTCCTTATCCCGTTCGCCTCACTAGCACGGAGGCCGGCGCCGCCAGGAGCCATGGCGGCGGAGGTCACCTGCTCCATCAAGTGCTGCCCCCTCTAAGCGGCGAAGCCCCCCCCCCCCCCACCCCCCCAACACTCACCCCACACACACAGCGTGCACGCCGAACGGGAAGGTGTCGCCGGCCAAGAGCTATTTGGCGCCAATCGGGTGGACGATGACAGGGGAGCTGGTGGGGACTACGCGGGGTGGGACGGGGAGGGGATGAGCGGCCTCATGGACGGCGGCTACCATGGCCATTGCTGCGACATTACCTTCGCCACGCCGGACGGGCTGGACCAAGTGGTGCCACATCACGGTTCACGGGGATGCATCGGCCGGCGCGCGGTGACTTCACCTGGCTATCTGCGTGGATCTCACGGAAGAGATCATGCTCACCAGTGACTCAGTGAGAAGATGAAGCACCTGCTCCGTGAGGTGACGGCCTGAATTACTTCTTTGTGTAGTACCATCTTGTCAATTTGATTGTTAAAATGATGCCTTAATATTATTAGTTTGTTGCAGATATATGCATATCACACTGAAATATTGGGGATAGTACAACCTTTGGGATCGAACTATCTCAAGATCAGAGATCACTCTTTCTTGAAACTGAATATGCTTATGTCCGCGAGTCTACACAACTCGTAAGTAGTTCCTGTCCATCTCTAATATTCTAACATAGTCAAAATTATGCTGATGGTGTGTTGGCATTAGTTTTTATTGCGTACCTGTCGCAATCAGCGAAAAGATGTGTTTGACACTGTTTACTCATATGCAAATAGCTGTAGTAGCATAGTATTGTTAGGTTGACCTCTCTCGTGTCGAGCCCATATGCGACCCTTGGATCATGTCCTGATCAGGGGCGCCCAACCTCTTCATGGTTGGTGGGCCCCTGTGGCAGCGCTATATAAAGAGGGTGGGGGCCGGGACACGCACTACGATGTTTGTCGCGCCGCCGCTCCCCCCACCTACAACCCTAGCCGATCTAGGTTAGCGCTAAGCCACGGGAAGCGCCGCCACCGCTTAGCCCTCTCACTCCCCGCTCTCGCCGTCGACCCCCATGGCCAATGGCTCGAGCTCGTCGAGCACTAGAGAAGGTATCATTCCCCTCTCCCCGATCTCTCTCTCTCTCTCAGTCACTAGATCGAATACCCTAGTATGATGCAATAGAAAGTATACTATCGTTCAGATCTACCCCTAGACGATCCTAGCAACCCATCAAGTATGACTCAGATGAAATGAATCATGCTGGTTTGTTCAACATATCAATTGCTGAGTTGATCCACTAAGATGATCTGATGCATTTTTTGTATCTTGTTTGCAGCACAAGTGCACTTAATTTTGTTTCAGTGGGTTCCTATTCTCTTTTATACCACAAACCCAGACCAGATTGTTAACACCATTTTTTTACTTCTGCAGAATAAGTGTGATCTTAAGCACCCTCCAAGGTGATGAAATCTACATATACGGAATTCTATCGATGTTTCAGGTAATAAGTTAAATGGCATTTTGCTAGCCATATATCTGTGTTCTTTTCCTTTGGGTTTATATTGATATTCTGTTACCGGGATTCTGAAGTCGGTATTAGCACTGCATTTGAAATACATTTGGGAAAGGCTGCTAGAGCTGCACATCTGCACGTAATTGCTTACAAAATATACTGTAGAAGCATGCTACAGATCTCAGTTCCCCCATTTAGGCAGAAAAGCCTGAGTTGAGGGAGGTGAGGGGCGACTGGGCAGATCGTGGTCTCGCCCAACGGGCCGAGCTGGACATGGGTTTGGATCGTGCAGGATCTGAATGTGACGTCAGTTCCTTTTCAATAGGAAAACAGGTGGGATTAGTGCCCCTAATCACGGCCGTCAGTCTTCTTTGGAAAGCGTGTAAAAAAAGAGGCAGAAAGCACAGGAGCACTCCTCTTGAGTCTTGAGTTTATACTGTTCAAAAGCTATCTCTATGGATGACCAAATTTGTGAACCTTGGTTTCTACCATTTTTGGCTACGAGTTTTTTGGCTTCATAGGAGTAATATTTTAGTAGAACTTTGAGCTCTGGTAGTAGCATTAAGCAGACCAAGAGACAAGAACCTGAGGAGGAGATCCAGCCATTTGAACTTTCTACGAAGAATATCTGTGCTGACATTATGAGACTCTAACCGAAATTATGATCAAAACTCTAAATGTTCTTTTTGCTGTAGAGAGGGTACAAAGTTGATTGTCTGTACTGTCCACTATGCAGCAGATATACTTCTTTGTGTACGTTTTTGAGTTTTGAACCTTTGAACTGGGAACTCACTATAAGATGATGGGAAAGATCGAGATTAGGCACCCTGCTCCTGAAATTCATCTCCACTAAGAATCACGGTGGATGGCAGTTCATAATGTGTAGCACAATAAACAGGAAAGAAACAAGTGTCGCTGTCTTATTGGGCTTACTGGACCTTTTCCGTTTCGTTGGGGCATACACGTCGCCGCCATATAATCTGACCTCAACTGCAAACATACATTTAGTACCTTACACATTATTTGGATACTCTGTTTTCTATAAATTCTACGTACATGAATACCTACCAGATTAGTTTGCTGTTTTATTATTAATTATCGTGTTTGATCCTCTGAATCAAAGATACCCTATGTATTTCCGTTTGATGTGTATGAGCAGTACTCTCTGACCAGCTCACCGAAGAGAGATCCTTCAGTTTCCATTAGCTTTGTAGGTTTATCATACTCCGCTACTCTCCCTGAAAGAGTATATAACTTATTAGTATGGACGACGAAAATAAATATGCTGCGGTCATAATGTAGGTAGACAAGTATTTTTGAAAAAAAAAGCAACATACCAGGAAAATGGGGGCTCTGTGTGACTATAGTGAAATTAGCATCTACAGATTGGTGCCAAAAAATGATTGTAGTATAGGGATTTGGGTTTTAAGTACTGATTCACATTCTGTATTAACTTTTTCCTGTTCAATAAGACTAAGGATACGAGAATCACTATATATCTACTATGTGTCGTGATAGCGAAGCTTACCATCGCTCATTGCAAGTACCATATCGGATTCCATCACTGTTGGTATACGGTGCGCGACTGTAATAACAGTGCAGTATTTGAATTCTCTTCGGATAGTCCTTTGAAGGATAACATCTGTTCCATTGTCTATAGAGGCCGTGGCTTCATCAAGAACTAAGATACGGCACCTTCTCAAAAGTGTGCGTCCCAGACAGAAGAGCTGCCTTTGGCCCATGCTCCAGTTCGACCCGTCTTCCGCAACTGTATCACAATGATCCTGATCAGTAATATAGACAGTTCCAGACTAACGGGCTGACAAAGTGAGTAGCACATTTATCTTCGCCCTATTTTGAACTTTAAAAGTGACCAAGGCACAATTTTTTATAGCTTAGAACAAAAAAGGGAACTCCAGAAACTAATGTACAGATGCCATTGAACTTCCTACCAAGTGAATCCAATCCATGCTCCTTCTCCTGGACAGCTTCAAGAAGTTGACATTTGTCAAGAACCTGCAACAGAACAGAAAATAGGGTAACTACTTTGGTAATTCCTTTTAAGATGTCCATATGCCACAAAATAGACAAATGTAACTTGTCACTTGAAATACCTTTAATTCTATTTATAAATCTCATTTTTATAATGTGCGAAATTTCAAAAAATCTTATGTATAATATCTTTGGTAACAGAACTAAATTGCCATGGTAAAGTTGGCAGATGATTATATGAGATTAGAAAAGCACCACGATTAACTGTGTATACTACACATCTTACCTCCCATATTTGGTGATCTGAGAATTGCCCGAGAGGATCTAGATTATATCTTACAGTACCCTGAAAAAGTGTTGGATCTTGTGGAATGATACCCAAACGTGAACGCAGGTCATATACGCCGATCCTTGTGATGTCCAAAGAGTCAATAATTATTCTCCCTCCTGCTGGTTCAGTAAGGCGAAACAATGCACCAATTAGCGTTGTCTTCCCACTTCCTGTTCGACCAACTATACCAATCTTATCTCCACCTTCAAACTTGCAACTGATTCCATGCAGTACAAGTGGAGCGTCTTTTCTGTACCTAATCTGTCGAACAAATTTTTTACACCACAAAATGTTACTAGTAATCCTGAAGGTTTTCAACCTCCTTTTCAAAAAATAAAAAAGGCAAATATTTATATATTCTTTCATATTTATTTAATTACCTTCAAATCTATAAGCTCCACACTACCAATTTGAGGCCAATCTGGTGCTGGTCGGTTTTCATTAATAAATTCTGGTGCTTCACTTTGTATGTCCATATACTGGTTCACCCGTTCCACAGATATTATTTGGTTCGCAAAGTTGCATTGCTTCCGAATAGAGGAAACAAAAGACATATTTAGGGAGAGACCATACGACAATATCATTCCTACAATACCTGAAGGGGTACATAGGAACAAGAGTAATTAGTTTCCCTGATTGCAGTGTTGGCCTGAATAATGAGTAAGAACTGCTTCCATGCTTGTCCTCAGTATAATCTACTTACCAGGGCTAAAAGTTCCTGGAGGAAGAAGAACCATGAGAAAGGCAGAAAAAGAAAGTACCCCAGCACTCATCATTTCAAGGCGTTGAATCAGCCATTCAGTTGCTGCAAAATTGTAGAAGTATGGTATAGCATTCTTGTCAACAAGATCAGAATTTTTAACAAAGAAACGATCTTCTTCCTCGAATGCCCTTATGGTTATAGCTCCCGAAATTGATTCACCTAAGTGATTTGCTAGATCAGACTTCGTAGTGCCATTGATCCGCATCAATTCCTTAGCCGTGGCTAAGTAATACCTCTGATGACAGAAAACATGACAGATCATGAGGAATTGTAAAAAGAAAACGCTAATTCAATGGCAAAATAGTTGGTGAACAAAATGATCAACCCAATGAATAGGGTATAGCCATAAAGAAACCACTACCTGTAACCTAATTGCCAAAACTATCATTGGCACAGATACAAACAGAACTTGCCATGTAACAACAGCCAATACCCCCAGATTGCTGTAACCATTTATGCTCGCACTAAGGCTAAACATGAAGGCGAATGGAACATCAAGGTCAACGGTACTCAAATCCGAAGAGACCTGCATTGCAAGGAGAAAAAGATAGTTTATCCATCATTAAGAACGTCAGAATGCAAAACAAATATCCAAAATTTTATTATATTTGCAATTTCTTCAAGAATTTTTACCCGGCTAAGGACCCTTCCTAGAGGAGTAGAATCATAAAAGGACATTGGTGCACGGAATAATGAATCGAGTAGCTGGGAAAATAAGGATCTTGATGTCTGGACCCCGAGAACAACAACAGATAAACATCTCGATAGCAAAAAGAACATTGTGCAAACTCCGATAACAATGTACACAGTAATTAACTTCAGTGTACTAATGTTGGGATTCTGGACATTTGCCGCCATCCATGAATTCTGTGCTATTTGCCCAGCTATGAAGATCATGTGAGAAATAACACAAAGAGAGGCATACATGAAGCCTTTGTTCTGGCAGAAGTAAAGCATATAAGGCTTAACACCTGTATCTCCTGTTTCTTTTTCCTCTTTCTTTATCAGTTGATTTGCTGGTGATGGCTTCCCAGACTTTTTGTATTGATTTCCATAATTATGGTCCTTCACCTTTATTGATATTTCGTTTGCTCTATGAGGAGCAATACTGTTGTTAAGATCTGAAAGACCAATGGTATCCTTATGGGCATTTACAAGGTCTTTAAATTCTTGACAATCTGCGAATAGCTCTTGATAAGGTGCAGATTGAATAACCTCCCCATCTGACATTAACTGTCAAAAATTTACGTGATTTTTAGATGACATGAACTAACAATATACAGAGAGAGAGAGGGAGAGAGGGAGGGAGAGAGAGAAACCAGAATGGTGTCGAATACAGGTAGAAAATCTACTTGGTGAGTCACCAAAACGACAGTCTTGTCTGACAGAGCACACATGACATATTCCTGCATGTCACAAAAAGTAATAATAGCTTAATTTATAGAACAGTTTTGTACTCAAAATGTTAAGCACCCTACATAACTGCTGATATTTATGATCCTTACATGGAAGAGACTTGTTGCTGTATGGGCATCAACGGCACTGAAAGGGTCATCAAGGAGATAGATGTCTGCGTTTTGGTACAGTGCACGAGCAAGCTGAAGGCGTTGCTTTTGACCACCACTAAGGTTCACTCCTCTCTCCCCAATCTGGGTATTGTCTCCATATGGTAACATCTCGAGGTCCTTGACCAACGAGCACCTCAAGAGTGTTTCTTGGTATCTTTGGATGTCCATACAAGATCCAAAGAGAATATTTTCCTGCACGGTTCCTGTTTGGATCCATGCGTTCTGAGATACATATGCTATTTTCCCGCAGACTTGAATCTGAGGATATTAACATATGATTCAGATCTAATGCATGAGAAAAACCCCCAAAGACAGATCTAATGCATGAGAGAAAACCCAAATACATACAAATTCATATAAAAATGTTTAGTTTTCCATTTGTTAAACAGAATAGGGTCCTCAATAGCAGCACATAGCGGTGCCGTGTTGCTCCACTATTAGGCTATCAATTCTGAATATAACATATATACTTGCAGCCGAGGGGTGAAGTTTATAAACTGACATATGTTTGGTTTGCATTTCATAGAAAAAGAAAATAATAAAGCATACCGTGCCTTCAGTTTTGGGGACCTCTCCGAGCATCGCAGCCAAAAGTGTTGACTTTCCTGATCCTACCTCTCCACAAATTGCAATCTTCTCCCCAGCTTGAATTACCAAATTTATATTCTTCAAAGTGGGTTTTGATGGATCTTCATACCACGAGAATCTGCATGAGTTCATTGCTACCGGGCAACTGATACCCATGTGGTATTTCCTCTTAACTTGTCCATTCAGCTCAGGTGCACCTAGAAACTTTTCTATCCGAGTGAAAGCAACCTTTGCCTGTACTACAACTCCGAGAACTTCCGGTATCGACCTAATCGGGTCTTGCACCAGACGCAGAGTTGCGATGAAGGTGAAGACGTTGCTAGCATCAAGAGGGATTTCCAAAAGATAGCATGTTAGAAACGTTGCTGCCGAAACCCAGACAGGTGATGACCAGAACAGGACACTATTGTAAGCCCTGCTAAGCTGGAACGCTGACAACCACTTGTACTCAACCTCCCTTAGCTTCTCAATGGCCTTCTTAAAGTGAGCTTCCCATGCATAAAGTTTCAGGATCTTCATGTGAACTAGTGACTCAGTCATCGCCTTCAATCTCACGTCTTGTGCTTCCATAAGCTTACTTTGAAACTTGTGTTGCAGTTTGGCCAAGGGAGCATTGCAAAGTACAGTGATGATGACGACGACCAAGGAAGAAACCATCGCAGCACCAACTGCATTGTAGAGAATCGCCAGAGCGATGCAAAGCTGGACAATGGTTGTCCATGTTTGATGGAACCAATATGAGAATTCCCCAACTCGGTACGCATCGACGGTCACATAATTCATGATTTGTCCAGAGGAGTGCTTCATCTTTGCTGAGCTTGACAGCTTCTGTTGCTTCCTATAGATAGCTGCCGAGAGGAGAGACCTCACCTGGAGTCCTAGCCTCCGTGTGCGGAAGTACCACTGCCTTTGTGACAGGGACTCGCAGCATTTGCTGATGAATATTATGGCAGCCAGCATAAAGCCTTCATGTTTATAGGTCCCTTTCCCAACCGATACGTTGATGAATGCCCTGAGAAGCAACGGACCTGTAGATAAGGTGAGAACCTTGAGCAAGGCGAACAAAGCTGAGACCATGATCCCGCGCTTGTGATGAGAGACGATAGTCCACAAGATTGATGGTGCGGTATCAGACGAATGCTTCTTGTTTCTGTTCAGCTTCTCCAAGAATACCAAGTACTGGTTTTGTGCTCGGTCAGTGGCTCCTAACAGTGGCATGTCTTCCTCCTCGAGAGGCTTCTCGTAGCCCATCTTCATAAAAGGGTTCAGCCACCAGAATGACATCTCGCTCAGAATACCAGCTTTAGCAAAGGCGGTTACCGCCGAAGAGTCAGCTACATCTCTGTCTGTATCGGCCTTCAGTGGCTCGTATAAACCTTTCCCGTTTCCTTCATGCCCCACCTCATCATGGATGCTCTGAAAGCTGTAAAGAAGAATGATAACTGCTCCTGGCAGGGACAGAAAATCTAAGCAGGCCTTAATGGTGACCGCCTGTGCTTCAACAGTGCTGAGAACGGAGGAGCCACAGATGAATGTTGCATAGATGGTCAGCGAGACCGACCATAATCGAGCGAATGCCACTCCGAGAAACCCATGCCTGATGGCGAAAGCGAAGGCGGCAAGGACCAAACTGAAACCTTGAGACAGCGTTACAAGACACAAGCTTGGCAGGCAAACAGAAGCAACCTGGTTACCACCCAGCATCCACAGTCCCAGGACAAGATGGGCCAAACCCAAGCAGCCATTGGACACCACGGCAGCCAGCTGCAGTGGTGAACGGAGCGTGAAAAGCTGACGTGCAGGTGTTACACTCTTCTGAAATTCGACGAGCAAGCGGAGCACAAGCACCAGAGTGAGCGGCGTGACGATGGCTATCGCCACGAGACGATTCATGCAAGTGGAGGAGTCGAATATTTCCTTCAATGTACATGAGACTAGGACATCTTGGTTGGAACATATTGGGCTCCCACATAAGCTCATCGTCGTCCAAGATCCTGAAGTATAAATCACAAAGCATTGGAGTGATTCATTCATAGCAGTAATGACGTACTAGTAGCTATGTAACATGAGATGACATGGGAGAAGAAGACTTACTTGTGAGGGAACTCATCTGTGCTGTGCAAGTAGAGTTCAATGACGAACAGGCGGATGGGGCAGTCCTCCCAGACCTGCCTGAAGCAAACCACGAAACAGGACAGAGAACAAATTAGTAATATTTTCCTGAACCAAGCACAACTCGATCCCTAGATTCAGTTCTCCTTTTTCTGTATGTTTGGCCTCTGAGCAACTCTGGCAGCATTGTGTATTGACCTCTGTTCTGTAGCGTCTTGTTCGTCCCGAGCTTTGGAAGTGTATGCACAAAGGAATAATAGCCAGCTGTTGGTCTCGTGCCTTCAGTGTGGCGACCATTTTTATTGTGCCTGGAGCGCCTTACGAATAAGAGTGGATTTGTTCCGTGTGCCAGAAATGATTTGAGACAAATTTCAAGTTTAATACAAAGAGTATTTACGATCAGTTTTTATTTGGAATTTGTTAGCTGAAGTATTTTACTGTGGAATTAATTAAACAAGAAATAGGGCAAAAGATCAGATGGACAGTTAGCAATATACTACATCTACATTCATGTTCTAGAGTTGTGCCCTAAATTTGGGTTGTAATACGATAGCATATACTCCTATTATGTAAACGCGCGTGAATCAACCTCCGTAATCTTGACACGTATTATCTGACAAAACAAAATTCTTGCTGGAATGCGGGCAGTATGTGAATCTATCACCACCGAGAACATAAGAAACGATAACAAAAGAGATAACTCTCAGTTTAGTACAGGTGGAGTATAATGAGTGCACAATTGTCATAACAGTGGGGCAAAACTACCTTTTGGTAAACCCTAGAGTATAATGAGTTCACAATTGTCATAACAGCGTGGCAAAACTACCTTTTGGTAAACCCCGGCCTCCCACTACTCTAGCATCAGAAGACAAGGGAACTTTTCACACTGAATACAAGGGCTCATCTTATCTATATTCGTGGCTGAAAGGAATTCAGCATCAACGAAGAGATCATTCAGACGGAGGATTGAAATTTGATCATCTCGTCCGGCAAATGGGGATTCTTGGTTGGGTATCTTCATCCGAGTTGGATTTTTCTATACGAAATGAATTTGATTTTGGACATAGCCTCTCGCTATGAGAGCGATGACCTCTCCCTTCACCTTTTTTCATTCATTTTTTCCGAAAAGGGGGAGCAATTTTTCTCAAATCATTTTTTTCAAAAAGGGGAGTAAAATGTCCTCTCCCTTTACCTTTTAGCTTTCTCATTCTTATGGTTAATGTTCTTCATCCCCTTCTCTCATTTGTCCGTGATCACCACTCGACAAATAGGAAAAAGGTGATAGGAGGCACAACAACTATTTGACACCACTCTGTTTTGCTACTACTGTTTCCCAAGTGCATCTACATGGCTTCTCGTGGGCGATTATGATGCAAAACAATCACCGGTATTGTTCGCACGAACATGTCATGTGTATTGCCGGCGTCGAGCGCGATACACGCATCACCAAAGGAGACTCGTCGGAAGCCAAAGGAGACATGTCGAAAAATAACTTGCACAATCTTTTGTTCTAAGGATGATGTCAGCACTCCATCGGCCATATTTCTTAGGGCTATAATAGTATACCAGCCATATGATCCTAAGGGCAATAATTACATATCAGCCATGTGCGCTTAAGCTTCTTGCCACACACTCGGGTAGATATCTTCTGTTGAGAGATCGAGGTAGTAAATTCCCCTTCATAGACTCCAGCAAATATGAATTTCTGGGAACTAATCTCACAACCTTGAAAGGACCTTCAATGTTTCCGACCGAGTTGAAGTATACCAGAACTAGCCATCATCCCCAATCAGGTAGTAAATCATAACAGCTGGAGCACCGATATGATGGAGGTCCTACAGTGACCAAGTGGACCGGCCGGTCTGCCCCTGTGCGGTGCAGCAGCATC
Source organism: Avena atlantica (assembly GCA_910589765.1). Taxonomy (NCBI): domain Eukaryota; kingdom Viridiplantae; phylum Streptophyta; class Magnoliopsida; order Poales; family Poaceae; genus Avena; species Avena atlantica. The sequence goes on along the minus strand of OU342739.1, from coordinate 487,192,739 downwards.
AGCCATCATCAGGACTGGTGCGATATCGAGTTGTGAAGCAGCCAGCCAGGAATGGAGGTGGAGCGCGGCGCACTAGCACCAGCGCGCGCACGGCGTCACATGCATGCCTACAAGGCTACTACTAGTACAAGCAGAACTGTCGCCGCTGGTGGTGGCCAGCGCGCGCGGAGTCGCGGACGTACCCCAAGTAAGTACCCAGTGTCACTAGCACCAGCGCGCGCACGGCGGCACATGCATGCCTACAAGCACAACGGTCGCCGCTGGTGGTGGCCAAGTGCGGTAGAGCTCCCAGCAGTCCCAGTGTCAGTAGATCTCCTTGGCTTTGTTTGTAGGCCCTCGCAGATGTTCCTGCTGCTGTGGCATGTCTCGACTCTCAACCGATGAAGGGCGCCCACTCATCAGTGACGACGTACAGTCGCGAGCAAAAGCCGCTGCCTGCTCAAATCCGGAGCTGAGCCGCCGGCCGGCCGCTTTTTATCATGCATGTTCCGAACCTTCGCACGCCACGCAAAGCGACGATGCCCGCGGTCGCGCTCAGCCTTTGTTTTGTTCCCCCAAAGCGATCGAGGACCGACCCATCCATCCCGATTAGCTGCTAGTAGTACCTAGTAGCTAGCTAGTACATCACCGGTCGGTGCTGGATGCCACGCGCAGTACTGTGGTGCGCCGCGCACAACAGCAGCCCAACCATGCAATTCTCGTCAACCGACCAATCAACCAGCACTGCGCCTTACACATTACTACTACCTGCGTTTAGATTGGAGTACGTAACAGACTACACTACTGAAACGACCAGGGCGACAAGCAACTTCCGAACGCTATAAATACAGGGATTATCTAGCTCGATCCACATCCATTGCTGATGCCACTCTCTACGACAGTTGTGTGCTCTGTTGTACAGTAGCCGACTGATAAGTGACCGGCCGGCATGGGTTTCTTGCTGGCTAGGGGTTTCGCTGTTGCCGCTGCTCTCCTCTGTGTGCCTCTTCTTCCTTGCCACGCCAAGCTCTCCACCAAGTTCTACGCCAAGACGTGCCCGAACGTGGAATCCATCGTGCGCTCGGTCATGGCGCCCGCCGTCGCCGCCGAGCCGCGGATGGGCGCGTCCATCATTCGCCTCTTCTTCCACGACTGCTTCGTAAACGTGAGTCCATCGCATTTGTCGCCCTTGGCTATGCCTGGCTGGCTAGCTTCCTGAGCGCAATTAACACGCGTGCGTATGCTTGCACAGGGATGCGACGCGTCGATCCTCCTCGACGACACGCCGACCTTCACGGGCGAGAAGAACGCCGGCGCCAACGCCAACTCCGTCCGCGGCTACGAGGTCATCGACGCCATCAAGACGCGCCTCGAGGCCGCCTGCAAGGCCACCGTCTCCTGCGCCGACATTATCGCCTTGGCAGCTCGCGACGCCGTGAACCTGGTGAGCGCGGCGCGTATCATATCCCGGCGGTACGTACCTTGCACCTCACAATGTCTTACTGACGCTAATCCGCACGGCGCAGCTTAAGGGTCCGACGTGGAACGTGCCGCTAGGCCGGAAGGACTCGCGCGCGGCGAGCCAGAGAGCAGCCAACGCCAACCTCCCGGGGCCCGGCTCAAGCGCCGCGTCGCTCGTCGCGGCGTTCGCGGCCAAGGGCCTCTCGGCGCGGGAGATGACGGCGCTCTCCGGCGCGCACACCGTGGGGCGGGCGCGCTGCCTCCTCTTCCGCGGCCGCATCTACGGCGCCGAGACCAACATCAACGCCACCTTCGCGGCGGCGCGGCGGCAGACGTGCCCGCAGGCCGGCGGGGACGGCAACCTCGCGCCGTTCGACGACCAGACGCCGGACACCTTCGACAACGCCTACTACACGGGCCTCGTGGCGCAGCGCGGGCTTCTGCACTCGGACCAGGAGCTCTTCAACGGCGGGTCGCAGGATTCGCTCGTCAGGAAGTACAGCGGCAATGGTAAAATATTTGCCGGCGACTTTGCTAAGGCGATGGTCAAGATGGGTGGCCTCGTGCCGGCCGCCGGCACGCCCACGGAGGTCAGGTTGAACTGCAGGGTGCCTAACTAAGCATGGTTAAGTATTAATGTCCGCTAATTACAATCGCTTATGATCCATGATTAGTATAAGGGATTTTTTACTATACAAGTGTTAAATCTAATTTATGCATGCATATGCCACTAGATCTCTTTCTCTCTTTTCCCTGATGATTTTCCCTCCAATTACCATTACAATGAAAAAATAACAGGCACACTATTCCCCAACAAAAATATGCTTCTCTAATTGAACTGTTCCAACTTCCAAGTCAACTGTTCTAAGGAGAGGAACATATACGTGTGTCAGTGTGTGTGCTCCCACTGGAAAATATTCACCTCAATAAAGAAAAAGGAAATTATCGAACCAGGAAGCTCCAAAAATAGGCTATTTATTGCCACTTTACCAGAGATCAACGATATCAGCTCCTTGTTCCAAATATTTCATTTGAAAGCAAAGACTGCCGGTTGAACAAATGAAGCAGTGTCCTCGGCTAGTAGTAGTACCAAAAAATATAATATGCTTATGTAGAACCGACATATGGCGATATTAGAGCATCTCCACTCGCCTACCCAGGAGGCTGATCTAGACGCCGGAATTACGTCCGGACGCCAAAAATCGGTCCAGTCGCGTACCCAGCAACCTGTTTTCGTATGGATTTAGGCGAACTTTGGTCCGGGCTTCCCAGGTTCCCGGGTACGTCCTGGGAACGCCGGACGAAGCGAACTCAGCGAAGCGTGGACTCGGTGAGTCAGCGATGGAAGCCGAGCCGTTGTCATCCTCGAAACCACGCGGCGACCACCAGACATTAACTGCACGTCGCGTCGGCCATGCGTCGCCGAATTGCCGCCGCCTCGGCTCCCGCGATGGACCGGCGGGCACTAACTTCCCGCTGTTTCCCCTTTTCCCGCCCTCGTCGCTACACCCCTCCCGCCCTCGCGCCCACCTCGGTCTTTATAAGCCGTACCCCTCGCCGGAGTTCTTCACACTCTCTCATGGCTCCCCCAGCCCACCAGCCCGAAACTCCGGCGAACACTCTCACTCTCCCCTCCCCAGCCATGGCCGAGCGGTACCCCGACCACGTGTGTCGGCTTCACCAACTAGCCACCTTCGCCTTCGCCGCCCGAAGATTGAAGGCTCGGCGCCGCCCGACGACAGCGCCTTGAGGTTGGCGCTGGAGCAGTCGCTCCGCGACTCGGCGCCGCAGCCGCCGTTGGTGGAGCCCTCCTCGCCGGACATCCTGGCGTGGTCTAGGAGGGACTAGGAGGAGACGGAGCGGCAGCGCATCCACCGCCTGCAGCAGCAGGCCGAGGAGCAGGCGGCCCGGAGACGGGCGATGTCCGGGCGCGCGCTCGCCTACCAGGGCGCCCCGCTCTTCGTCCTCGACGACGACGAGGAGGACGATCCTTCTTACCAGCTGTGGAGGTGCGACGACCCCGGACAGGGGAGCTCCCGCCTGCCCTAGCCGCCGAGCGACGACAACGACAACGGCGGCGAGGATGATGGCAGGGCCGATCCCGGCTACACGGCGTTCTACAGCAACTTTGGCATGTAGAATGGCGCCGAAGTCGGCGTAGGCCATGGCGGCGGCCTTTTAAATATATTTTTTAGTTTACTATGTACTACTTTAGTTTAAATTCGATGTAATCCGCCTATATTAGCCCATCTTTAATGAAATTCGTCCATCTTTAATAAAATTTAGCCGAACGTGGGAACTCGGCCTGGGTACGCGAGTGGGAAACTCGGCGTACCCAGGCCGAAAACTTGATTCGTTCAGCCAAAAAAAGGTCCGGTTTTTGGCCTGGATTGGCCCAACGAGTGGAGATGCTCTTAAGATATCTAGCGCAGCCTCATTTTGGACCGCATGGAGAACGTCGGATTGGTTCAGGGATTGGAGGTTCGTGGGGGTGGGGGGGTCTCCCAGCCATACGCCCGTAAAATTTGTGAAATTTATTATTGGGTGATCTTTATTACATGCTCGAAAAATGAAACTAGTCATAATCCTGTCTAGTCCTGTAGTACACGGGTTCCTAACTAAGGTCGTTGTCGCTTGGCGCGCGTGGCTAGAACCTGTGTCCTTCCGCTGTTTGATGCGGGTAGCAGAGACCATCGATCAGCACAGGCTGCGGGGACCAGCGGCCGTAGGTGCTACAACAGCCCACCGTGTCGTCCTCCGCGTGGTACAAGGAGGCGCGCATGGCCGCGCGCTGCCCAGGAACTCCTTCAGGTCGCCGGTGCATCCGAGATGGCACGTGGCTATAGCGTATTCCAGAGGCACCTGCCACTCCGGCTTCGGAGGCAGCATGCCCAGTAGTGGGGTGCCCCGGTTGGCGATGCTGCCGCGCCCGCGGTCGCTGTTATCCTTACTTGGACTCCGTGGTGGCTAAAAGTGTGGGTACCTCAGGCGAGGGTGACCTCCATCGATGATGTGACGCAGCACATTGGCGAGGGTCCGGTTCGCCCACCACAGCCGCCGTCCAGCTTCGTTGTGATTCACCACAGGAGAGTCGTCGCCATCGTACATGGAAAGCTCTCTTTCCGGTTGGCAAAGAAGGCGGTCCAGGTCATGGTGTTGTCGGGGAAACAATTGAGATCCATCCGCTATATCGGCGTGAGCTCGAGGTAGTAGTGGCTCGTGATGGCCGCCCACCGGGCGGAACCTCAAGGCATAGGAGGGCAGGAACCCCTCCAGCACTCAGGATCCAGTCGGGGGGCAACCAGTAGCCCGACATACATGGGTAGCTGGAGGCGCACATCGGGCTAGTTACTTTGCGGCCTGAAAGTTCACAGGCGAAGGCATCGCGGGGTCTGAGTTGCGTGTAATCACCATGATTCGAAAAGTTGGTGGGGTAATTACCGAGAGGGGCATTTCTAGTGAATGGTGGTCGAACCAAATATTTTTGAATCTTCGTCGTTATGTGAGGATATTCCTTTACGATACTACCTGCCGTGCCCCTGTCGTGCCCCCTTCTAGTTACCCTGCACGTGCTGCAGGGGCAAATCCATTTCTGTACTTTCCTAACCCCCGACACTGAATCCGGCGGAGGTGGCAGCGTTCCTTTTTCTCCCCCCCACTGAATTCGGTTTGGCGGAGGCGACGGCGGTCGGTTTTTCTCCCCGTCCCTCCCCCTCCAACACACGCCCCGCCCCTCACCACCACCCCCCCACACACACTGAATCTGGCGGAGGTGGTCCCTTTTCTCCCTGTCCCTCCATATTCATGCCCAACATGTCAAGCGAGGCCAAGGTGATAGCTACATCGGCGACTGATTCGGCTTCCTTGGAGCCAGCATCTCAGGCACAACGCCAGACAAGTGAAGCAACAGCGGGGTTTGTAGCCCAGGTTAGCGAGGAGGTTAGCCAAAAGTCTGCTAATAGGGTACCTACGAGCAGCGGGTTGAAGAGAAAAGCTAGGCTGGTGGCGGAGTGTTTGGCTGCAGTGCGGGGTCGTGTAACCTAGATCTCAAAGAAAACCACCTGAGAGAAGAGCGAGAGGTGAATTTTCTTTTCTGTGCCTTGTCTTGCAAGTAGATTAGTTACTGCAAAGTAGTATCGAATGAACTGAAAGGTCCCCTTTTTAATCAAATTAGGAACAGCTTCGATCTAGCGGACCTATACGAGTTCACGGTTCATGTCCGCCAGTACACTACAAAACTAGATTTTGGTTGCGAGAGAGTTGTGCTCGGCAGGATGTGCGTCTACTTGTCAACTACAAATAGGTTGTTCCTGTTTCACAGCTGATAGATATGCTTCATGCTATAATTCCTTGGGGATCTAGACAGAGGGTAAAATTGGTGTGGCGTAACATGAGTGATACCTATGTGCAAATTGAACACTCCCATGAGCTTCAGATGCTTTGGGAGTGTTGTGCAGCTTATCGTCAGGTGAAAGTTGAAGCAATGATTGATGATATGTATGCAGATACTGGAGATCTTGCTGCTCGAGTCATGTACCACCAGATGCTGATCAAGCTAAGTTCAATATACACCTAGAGGTGGATTCATACACAACAAAACTTGATGGCGGAGTCAATAAGCCAATTTCATCATGTACTATGGAGATAGCCATCGATTACAAAAACATAACTCTTTTTGAGCTGAGAGAGATGATTGGTAAAGAAATCATTATTGGCCCTAAGCAGATGGCACGACTCCGGTGGTGGCATCATAAGAAGCAGGAATTGATAGAGGTTTTGGATACCGATGATCTGATGCAGATTATGCGATGAAAGAAGCAAACAAGGAAGGTGTTATTCCTGGCTGCCATTTCTGATGTTGTTGGACAGGTTGTAGTGGATGCAGAGGCTCCTATTGTGGCTGAACAGAACGAGGTGATAGACGTTGATCAGATCTGATGAGAAATGCTACCTAGGGCTTGTCATATAGACCACAGGGTTCCCCTGCCTGTATTTGTAACAAATATTGTTGTTCCTTTGAAACTGTGTTGATGTGGTCGTGTTTGTTCAGAGATTGCAATCCGATGTTCTGTGAGCTGTTGAGATTTTCGAACATAACACTCGATGAAATCATCGTAGTTGTAATAATACATAAGTACATTGTAGTTGACATGATTATGTTTGCTGAGATGATGTGATATACTTGTTTCTGAGGTTATGATTGTTGAGAGATTGTAATATAATGCTCTATGAGCTGTTGGGATTTTTGGACATATCATTCATTGAAATCATCGCTGAACAAGGTGATATATAAGTACCTTGTAGTTGACATGATTATGATATAATATAATGCTCCGTGAGATCAGTAATTTGACTAATCGCTGGATAAATACTTGTTACTTAGAAGGAAGTACTATCATCGATGAATGAGCGTAGGGTTTAGGAAAAACACTTACTAAGTAGGAGACAGTGATCTATTGGACGGACATGTCTAGGATTTAGGAATAAGGGTTAAGTGGTGAGTACAATAAACAATTCATTAGACCCTAAATCATAAACCCTAATCCTATATTGTTCGGTACATAAGATTTTGTATGTTGCTATATAAGTCAAACAAATTGGGAAGGAGGAAGTACATGATTAATATTACAAACTAAAATGAAGGAAGAGAAAAACTACATAGATATGAGACAGTAATCCAGCCATGAGACATTGTATCAATTAAACCATTGTAGCATGCCAATTTAGTCAATGTTGCAATGTTGATGCACTTCACTTTCCCCACTCCTTCTCTCTCCACTCACTACCCTCCTCTCTCTCCTTACCATCACTGACGAGTCGTCGCGAACGCATTCTCCATGCCGTCCTAGAACGACGAGGACGACCAGTCGAGCAGCGACAACTTTCTCTCTGACATCGAGTCTTCCCTCCCCGGTTTTAGTTCCTCTGTTTTCTCAGCAATTGTTAGGATTTGGTAATTACCTTGACCTAAGACTTGAAATTTGCATGCAATCGTGCTTATTTCTAGCTTTTCGTTCCATATAGGTACCACTCACGATCTACGACCCTGATTGGGAGGGCCTAGATCTTTATTGGGAAGTACCATGTGACCATGGGCTAAAACTGAGGAAATATGTTGCATTTGAAGGCAGTAACACTGTAAGAAGGTTTTTGGGCTATACAAATCAGGTTTGCTTTCGTTATGTATAATGGAGACATGAAGAAAATTGTGTAGTGTTATGTTGATGATTAGGTCTCGTGTTTTTAGGTTGGCCTGGTGTGTAAAGTAGTAGAGTGGGTGGATGTTGAGTGGCTAGACGCACTTAAGAAATGTTTGGCCCAGTTGTGGGATATGTATGAGCTCGAAAGGTCGGGGAGATCTACAGATGCCTGTGATGCAGCTGTAAAAAATTACAAGCTCTCGGTAGGAAATAAGGTGCTAGAACAGGAAATCAAGCATTTGCGGTCAGAACTAAATGACACAATCAATGGGATCTTGGTGGTGGGAACTGCACGGAAGCTTCAGAAGGCAGAAAAGGAGAGGTATCAACTCATGGAAGAGAATAAGAAGCTAGAATACCGCATTGTGGATCTATTGAAGGCTCTGAAGAAGGAGCGTGAGGTGAACAAGGACAAGCTACAGAGGATCACAGAAATTTTAGATGAATAATTTGTGTCGTGACAATATCTGAAACTAGTTAACTGTAAGACTTGCAATTTTGATATCTTAACTAATCCAAACTCAATCCTTGAGCAAAATAACCTTTCAGAAGAAAGCATAGTTTGCATAGAGAGAGGTCCACATTTAAAAAATCACTACTACATGGATAAAACACGATTTGGTCCGTCAAAACACATAATTTGCAAACTAATTTCAGAAGAACTTATAGTTTGCACTGATCCTGGCACGGAGATGCTCGTTTTCCTTCCCGAGAACCTCCAGTTGGAGGGTTCGTTCGATCAGGTCCGCTTTAGTTTTTACCTACTCCCTCAGTACTTGGACGTGCGCCTCCCGCAGGTTCAAGCGCTCCGTCTAGGAAGCGACAATCTTATGAGTAAGCTTAAGATTATCCTCCATGAACTCCTTGATGATCTCCTCCTTTGCATGCACCGAGGCGAGACCTTTCTTGTGCAGTTCCTTCTAGCCGGCGATGTCCACCTTTAGATTGTGGCACGTTTCATAAAGGACCGCCACTTCTTCACTCTGGCGATCATAGGCCAGTTTTTGAAATTCTGCTTCTTTATTTGGATGACCATCTTGTCCTTCAGCCAGGTCGATAGTTCTGGGTTGAGCTTTTGCCTCTTCTGCTGCAACAAAAAAATGTGGTTAGTTTCCATAATTGAAACAATTAACTAGTGTCAAAGTCATAATTTGAAGGACAGAGTGATCTAGAATTGTTCAAAATTTAACACAATCAACTAGTGGCATAGTCCTAATTCCAATGTCAGAGAAATATAGTCTTTTTCCCAATTTAAAAGGATAAACTAGTGGCACAGTACTAATTTAAATGTCAGAGCAATATAGAATTTTTCCCAATTCAACAAGATAAAGTAGTGGCACAGTCCTAATTTCAATTTCAAAGCAACTTAGGACTATCTCCAACTAAGGGTGATGTGGATTTTTCCAATGTAACCAAATAGTAGTGGCGTAGTCATAATCTAATTCCAAGCTCAGATACATAATGGAAAGAAAGGATGATGTCCATTTATGAGAACACAAACCCATAATTCAGTTGATAGGCAAGTAAGATAAACAGAGAAATAAGGAGTTGATCCAAGATTCCTTAATTGCATGACATATATAAATTACAAAAGTAGTGGAGCATGAACCGAGATTTTTACCCCCTCTACTCGGAATCTGACTTGGGCATTGCCCGATACGCCTACAGCTTGGTCGTTAGCTCCTCGTTCTCCTTGTTTAGACTCTTGAACATGGTGAGACCTCAGCTATTGTCGTCCTCCATCCGTCTCACTACATCCAGGCAACAGTCCTTGTCATTGTAGGCTTCGATGGCAGCCTTTGCTTCGCTTATGCGATCTCTACGTGTCTCGGTAGCTTCATCCAGCAGGAGGATGCATCTATTTTGGAGATTCTTCTTGTCACACATGAGCTTCGTAATTAACTTGATGGCCATGCCTTGTTTGGAAAAGTTGTGTGCGATCAACTTCTGCATCTTGTCGATCACCCTCTGCAGCTCGTCGCACTCTGCTTCGATCCTCTTGATGTGAAGTGAAAAATCATGTGTGCTCTCCTTCTGCAGAGACAAACGCCTTCAAAGGCGCTCATTAGCCTTGGCTAGGGAGCGTGCACCCTGCATTTGGTTGTCTATCTTGGCATTGATCGCGGCCACCATGTCACGTCAATCGGCCTTTGCTTGCTGAATCGTTCATGTTATTTAAAATAGGTACTCTATAATTGTACTACATGTTCTAGGGAAGCACAATATTCAAATCACAAAAAATCCAATGTGTCTACGAAGAACAATACTGAATAAAAGGATTCAGTGTGGTCCCTACTTGGAGGCTACTTGCGGGCAGACATTGACGAGGTACGATCTCGTCAATGCCCATTGTTATGGACTTGGGTTTTGGAGAAGATGGGGATGCTGGAAGTCGCGGAACAGTTAACAGACAAGCAATGCGGGACACGAGATTTACCTAGGTTCAGGCCCCCGGAGGGAAAATCCTACTCCTGCTTGTCTGCTCTTGATTACGGCGGAAACGAAGATTGCAGGGGTGTGCAGATGCAATCTGGCAAGATGTGTGCGTATGCCATGGTGGAAGATATCCTTCTCGTCGTACCCTCCAGGCCTTTATATAGATAGGTAGGTCCCGGGCTTTGGTTGAGTTGGTTACAAATTAGGGTTTGTTCCCTTTGAAATTCTATCTAATCTAGACTTGTCCTCCAAGGAGTCGAAAACATCATGGTCTTGGGCCACCCGAAGTCTTCATGGGCCGCGTGTCTTGACGTGGGTCTTCCTTAGACTGGACCAGGTATACCAATGTTGTGTACCAGTGGGGTATATCCATGTCAGTAGCCCCCGAGTGTTCAGTCGAATCGTAGATTCGGCTGAGGACTCTTCAATATTTCGGGTGCAGTTGAGCCTGTTATTTTAAAGAGAAAATGTTTTAGTTCATAGGGATTTTTGATGTGTGTGCCTGGCTCTCCCGACATACCAGGGCCAGTTAACTGTCATAGGACAAAACAACATGATCTTCTTCAGACCCGAGTCCCCGGACTCGATTCCGAAACGAATGCTGGCGTAATTCGACTCATGCCGTTGAGGTCTTATAGGAGTCTAATCCCAGTGATTTTCAAGTGATGTACCCAACGCGTCCATCGGGATTTTCATCGTATCTGTTGACACGGAAGTTTACTGGCAGAGCACAGTCAGGTGTGTTACCAGGCCATCAGATGATATCTGCAGGGCTTATCTTTGCATCGTAGACACAACATCCGAAATTTGATCACCGCGGAGGTGTTTTGGGTGACCAAGAAGGTTGCGTCTCACTTAGCGTTGATTTGGGAAAAGTCGCCAAAAAGTTTTTGTCGTATTTGATTCGAAGGATCGCAGTCGAAGAATTCATAGGGTGCGCGGCCAGCGCTCCCTTTGGGAGTAGCCCCCGAGTGTCTGTTCGAGTCGTAAACTCGAGAAGAGACTTTAGTTCAGTCGTTTTCATCTTAGGTCCTAAGGACACAATTTTTTCCGAATGCTCAACCGATCCTCCCTATGGGAGTAGCCCCCGAGTCCATAGTGGAGTCGCTGACTCGACGTAGGACTCGAAGATAGTTGCAAGATGTAGTTACCTTAGTCTTTTCTCAGGTGCGCGACCATCGCTTCTGATAGGAGTAGCCCCCGAGTATTTTCTTGAATCGCAGATTCGAGTAAGTACTTGATTGATCACTCGAAAAACTTCGAGCCGTTGCTAGCTTTGCCTTGATGACATCAGTGTTGATGATTGATGATCTCAACCGTCTGCGGCAGTAGAGATGATGTGACGAGACGATCGTGGGTCCCACCGCCTGACTTGATGTTGAATAGTCACGTGTAAAAGTAGCGAAAATTATGGCGTCTCCTCGGTTTCCGTGTATAGTGGACGGCATGCCGGCGACGGTTCGTTGCTATGCTGACACGTGTAGGGTTAGATTTGGGGTGCGCGCTAGGGCTTCTGTATCAATGGCTCGTGTGCTTCGTCTTTCTCCTTTTATACCGTAGGTAAACAGTGATTTTCTTTTACCCTTCGTCATTTGCTCATCTCCTTTGCCTCCATTTTCACGAGCTTTGCTTTCCTCCACTGCGCACTGGAAGTTCTTCGCACCTTTCCTTATTTTTTCTCCGCGCGCACCGTCGCACTTGTGCTGCACAATGGGAAAGCCGAAGAAGACCACCGCTGGAGCTAGTTCGAGCGCAGCCAACGGTGGCAAGAAGGTCACCGCTACGGCCCGCATCACTGACGACAGGTGGAGGCGCATGGATATGCGCGATGGGGATCTGCGCAAGCTGCGCAATGCTGGGTTGATCCGCCAGACAAGGAGGACGCCATCCTCCCTGGTGATGAGGTAATCCCCCGCCCACCCCGAAGGGTTTCGGGTGATGTTTTTAGCCTTTGTCATCCGTGGTCTTTCCCTTCCTGTCCACGATTTCCTTTGTGGACTCCTCTTTTGCTATGGTATTCAGTTGCATCACTTGTCTCCCAATTCTCTTCTCCATATTGCTTGTTTTATCACTCTTTGCGAGTGCGGGCTCGGTATCGAGCCGCACTTTGGCCTCTTCTAGAAGTTATATTCCTTGAAGAGGCAATCTGGCACCGGTGGTGTTTATCCACTCGGCGACTGTATAGTTTCCATCCGCTCTTCCATCCAATTCTTCTCTTTTTCTATCTGCGAGTCCGTCCAGCAATGGCGTCGCAAGTGGTTCTACATCCGTGATGTTAAGCTGGACAGTCAGAACTATGGGCTTGGCCCTTTTGACTCTACCCAGCAGATCATCCGAAAGAGATCGTGGAAGAACCACATTCTGGAAGGTGAATCCGAAGAAGTGGAGGGGCTCTACCAGCGGGTAGAGGCTCTTCAGCTGGTGCCGGGCAAAGAGGTCAATGGTGTCGACATCATCTGCACCTTCCTCAAGCGCCGGGTGCAGCCACTCCAAGCGAGGGTTCACCCAATGTTCCTCTATGCCAATCCCAGCGATCCGACGAGGGTTTCATTCGAAGAATTGTCTTCGGGTGACCTGGATAGGGCCATGCGGCCCCTACTGAAGGCCAAGGCCGACGAGGACCTCCCGGGGAAATCTTTGACCACTCCTTTTAGCGCCAAGAAAGTGGTTTCCCAAGTGATACTTATTCGTGCGCGTAGCGCTTTTTCCAGTGTTCGTTGTTTGCTGTTGTTACTTATCTTGTTTCCCTTTTCCTTCCACTTGCAGCGCCTCATCAAGGTAACGGGGTCTATGCCTCCTCATCCTGAGAAGTATACAGAAGCGCCGGACAATGAGGAGGTGGATTCTCAGTCCGAGCTTCCTCCGACACAATCTCCGACCTTGGAAGCCCCTGAGCCGAGGGAAGGGCGGACCCGAAAGCGCACCCGGAGCAAATCTTCGGATGGGTATACCCCACCAACTCCAAGGGGTCCGTCATTCCTTGAGCGGCATGGCAAGGAAGAAGATGCGTCATCCGCGCCTTTCCCTGCCGTGCCTATTCGAGTGATGGCTCTGCAACATCCGGTCAAGAGGAAGAAGGAGAAGGCGACTCCTGTATTCAATTTATCGAACATCGAGTCGTAAGTTGCTTCGTCTGATTCCTTTTTCTATTGTTTGTCTTTGCAGTTGCAATGTGTTGCTAATCTGGTTTTTGCTTGCAGCAACTCTTTGGAGGAGTCCCTTGACGGGGACACTCAAGAAGTTATGGCGGAGTCAAAGCCGCCGGCTTCTATCCCCCAGGTGGTGGCCGACTCTGAGGATGATGGCTCATACTCCTCTAAGAGAGAAGCTCTGGTAGTCTTGACTCAGAAGGCAGCTCGCAAACCTTCGGACACCTGAACACATAAGTGTTATCCTGCATACTCCCTGGGGGGAGCCCCCGAGCCTTTTTTTGTTTCGACTTTGTTGATCATTTTTGGTTTGTGGGGGAAGCCCCCGAGCTCTTTATTTATCGTCTTGTGCTTTTTGTTTCCTCTGTAGCCCTTTGTGCACGGCGCCAACATCCTTATTCAGCAGCACCTGGCGTTGGAGGCTAACCTGCAGCAGCTTCAAGGTGCGTGACTTTTCACCCTGTTTTTGTTCGTGTGCCCCAAGGATTTGTTTGTATTGATCAGGTGTTTCTTCATGTTGCAGATGAAAACGCTGATGCTCTCCAAGGCTAAACGCTCTTGAAAAGAGCCCCTGCAAGGCGGAGAAGAGGGCAGCTGATGCTGTTGATGCCAAGGAGCGCCTGCAGAAGGAGGCTGCCGATCGCGAGCAGCAGCTCATAGCCGTAGTAGCCACCCGCGAGAAGAAGATGGCTGATAAGCTTATGGCTGCGGCCAAAGCTATTCCTGGTGAGTTTCCCTTGCATTGTTTGGGAGTTGTGTTCTTTCGGCTCTGGCTTGTCCTTTCTCATTCGAGTCTTTCTCTTTATTTGTTCCAGATGCTTTAGGTATCACGTTTGATCGTGATGCGCTGGAGCATGGAGATGCTTTGGGTGATGCTGCCGCTGCGGTCGAAGATTGCTGCACCACCGCCGCTGGCACCTTAGAGAAGGCCAAAAAAGTTCTCGCGTGCTTCTATAAGGAGGTCGTCCCCAAGGGCGTTGACCTCGACGACGTCGATGCCCTTTCAGATGCTCTGTCGGAGGAAGCCTCGACAGAGTACAAGCGCAAGCAGAAAGGCCTTGGTGCTTCCATGGGGCTGGCCATGGCGATGGCGTTTAGAGCGGAGCTGGATTTGCCGCAAATGACGTCCCGGATGCCAACGGCTGTAGATGGCTCTGAGGTAGCTTTCACCCTCTTTGTTTCTCGCTGCAAGCGTTATGGGCCTAAGCTCATCGACCTCCTGGCTGAGTATGCGGCGAAGCAGCAACATGAGGCCAAGAGCAGGCAGTCGGGCTCCGAGACTGCTCTAGATGCGGGTGCTTAGGCCCATGTGTTGTAGCTAGAATAGCTTCTTCTTTTTCCTTCATTTTGTATCATCATGTTGATGGGCAAGCCCAACTATGCAACGAGGTGGCTTTATTGATGTATATAAGTTTCCCTTTGAGCTGCAGCCAAAGAATATTTGTGACGTCTTGCTTGTTTGCCTTTAGGATCCTTCAGGTGAGGTTCCAGTTGTCACTTCAACTTCTCCTGAGCCGCGACCATCTTTAGATGATGCGTCGCAGTTGGCTTTTCTTCGCGATCGTGTCTGCAGTTTGGAGAAGGACATCCTTAGCATTCGAGGTCATGCATATGTGTGGAATTCCAAAGCTGAGCGGGCCACAGTTAGGGAGGAGTTCTTGCTTGGGGAGTTGCGGCAGATGGGTGAGCAACTCCATTGTAAGTTTCTGTGAACCGATGTTTTTCTCGGGTGTGTCCTATTTGTATGTCGTCTTATTCCGTGCTTTGGTGCAGATGTCAATCTCTTTCCGAGGGAAGAGAAGGAGCGCTTCGCGATTCAGATGAACTGCCTAACGCTACAGGACCTGGAAGCTGGTGGCTTCTTCTGGACCGCCATCGTGCTGGTTTCAGGGTCCACGACCGCCCTAAAATATGTAGTAGAGTAAGAAGAAGAAGAATAAGAAATAGACATAGAAGAAGAACAAAACAGACAAGAAGACTGTATCGGGAGGAGCCCTCGCCTTCTAGAACACTCAGCATCGCCACCGCCATCATGTTGGTTTTAGGGTCCACTGCCGCCCTGGAATATGTAGCGGAGTAAGAAGAAGAAGAATAAGAAGTAGACATAGAAGAATAATAAGACTGTACCTAGAGGAGCCCTCGCCTGTTGAAACATTCAGTGCCGCCGCCACCATCGTGCTAGTTTCAGGGTCCACGGATGCCCTAGAATATGTAGCATAGTAACAATAAGAAGAATAAGAAGTATCCGTAGAAGAAGAAAATAGAGGAGAATAA
The DNA here is from genome assembly GCA_910589765.1 of Avena atlantica. Lineage (NCBI taxonomy): Eukaryota > Viridiplantae > Streptophyta > Magnoliopsida > Poales > Poaceae > Avena > Avena atlantica. The sequence continues at coordinate 487,177,240 of OU342739.1, read as the reverse complement.
GAATAAGACTGTACCAGGAGGAGCCCTTTCATGCTGAAACATTCAGCTCCATTGCTAGGAGAGATTGGGCCTCTGTGCGAGTGGGGGTGAAGCAGCTGGTTGAGCAGGAATTCGAAGGCGGCGAGCTCTCTCGTTTCTCTTCGTGCGCACGGTAGATCTGCCTCTATTCCGGGGATCCATGGCTAATGCAGATGGAGGAAGGTGGGGGTAGGAGGAAGAAGAAAGTGATGGGCGGGGGAGAATGGTCAAAGAGTCTAGTACAGTCTTATACAAGAAGCATTACTGGCAGAAATAGGGAATAAAACCCCATAGTCCACACGATGGAACTTGATTGGACTGGCTTTAATGAGATGGACGGTTCAGTGGGGGCTTCGGCGCGCGCCACCTAATATCTCGTGGATGAAGGGGCCGGGGTGGGACTACGAGGGAGGAAGTAATTGCGGGCTGCACATTCAGTGTGCGTGCGTGCTTATAGACTACTCCCTCTGTCTCGGTTTATAAGACTTAAACGTATTCCTAGATTGACAAATTAACCAACTTAGCATGAGGTATATATGATAAAAACTATATTATTAGAAACTTCAAATGGTATATTTTCTAATGGTATAATTTTTGTATTATACAATTTATATAGCTCATGCGGATGACCTAGGTATACTCCATGGAGGGAGTAGTACGAGATACTCCTCGCGTGTTCAAGGGATTGTCATAACGCGCGCAACTGTTGCACAGACACAACATGCTGAAACATTGAACTCTATGTCGATGGGCACGCACTGGACACTTCTCGACGTTGCCACAGGGTGCATTTTATGATTTGTTATGTGACAACACTCCCAGTACGTAGATATTTTGCGATGTAGCATAATTTTTATGTGACTAGACTATGAGATGCTCCTCATGCCCCTTATAGGATCGACACCCAACTCTGCGTACTCCTACCCACCATCGTGCATTTCCGAACAACTTCCTCGCGCAGGATGGAACCGTGAGGTGGCAGTGGTAGATCCTTGCCAGTGCCTGACTATCCCGCGTCACCTGCTCGTCACGCCATCGTTCGTGCCCGCCGACAGCCATCCGAGGCACCACGACGTGTATAAGCATGCCTGGATCCATCGACATCGGCACTCAAGGACACAACGATGTCAAAGCTTGATGTATCCGCCGCACCCGAGAAGCGCGGTGCATCGGCAGAGACGGAAGAGTGCCAAGCAGCATCCAATATGGAGGAGCGCTAGAGGAAGGCCTACGAGACCACCATGAAGAAGGCCAATAGGAATAGAGGAGCCAGCTATGAGGACGACTCCGACTTGGGAAACAAGGAGGAGTTCATGGATCAGTTGGAGGCAGAAGCGGATGAGAGTGCCGTCGACCCGTGGGACTACGAGGAGGAGGACTCCGATGAGCAGAGGGCGTGTATCTACGAGGAGGGAGTTGCCGGTGAGTCATCGGAGGACACCACTGCCACCACCGACAAGGATGACGACAACGAGTAATGTTCTATTGTTAGTATTGTTATTATATACTGTCACGTCCTGCATTGTGATTGTTGTAACTACCATGTCGTGCTATAATATTGGTATGTTGCTACTATAAGAATTTCGTGTGGCCGTTAGATCAAAAAGAATCAAGGGTTGACAGGCACGATCCGCGTGAAAACTGTCTGACCAATCAGGACATGCTGGTTTTTGGGTGAGCTATAGTAAGGGATTTTATGAGTATTCGTGACTAGCATAGAGGGCAAAACTGAGTTAACATGGCTTCCAACCCTAGATTCCCCCCTCGCTGCCTAGAACATGGAACCAATCCATGGATTGAGCCCAAACCCGTCACCTATCTCCCTCTCTACATCGCAAGCGACTTCTCCAACTAGATATTTCGTGGTCATTTGGAGAAATCTTGACTTTCCATTTTCTGAACCCGAAAAACTGGCGTTTCGCTAAAGGAGGTGCAAGATTAAGGCGCACATAGGGGCCCGAGGAAATTTCTACGCATGCTACACCATGGTGCATGGCCATTTCCAGGAGGTGGGTATTTATCTCGTGGTGCAAGCATATACTGTATTTTTTTTTGAGTTACGGCCCGGTAAATACGGTTTCTAACTGTATGTACCATATAAGACACTCTCAATTTTCAGGGAAAATGGTTTGGGGTGCCCCATGGGTATCTAGGTTGGATGCATGCCTAGGTGCAAGATTGCATCGATCGTTGCGTTGCCCCGGCCGCCGACGGGTTTCGCCGTTTTTTTGGGCAGCACCAAACAAAATCTAAAAAATTAAAAAATGTGAAAGCAGCTCCTGGATCCCTTGCATATGACCCACTGCCCACATAAAATCATAATCAAGGAATACCAAGTCATTTGGCACCCAAGGCGCCACCAGGATGTCTATCGGGTGTGAGTTAACATGGCTTCCAACCCTAGATTCCCCCCTCGCTGCCCAGAACATGGAACCACTCCATGGATTGAGCCCAAATCCGGCACCTTAATCCCTCTCGGCATCGCACGCGACTTCTCCAACTAGAGATTTCGTGGTCATTTGGAGAAATCTTGACTTTCCATTTTCTAAACCCGGAAAACCGGTGTTTTCCCAAAGGAGGTGCAAGATTAGGACGCGCCCAGGGGCCCAAGGAAATTTCCACGCATGCTACAGCATGGTGCATGGCCATTCCCAGGAGGTGGGTATTTATCTCGTGGTGCAAGCATTTACTATATTTTTTTTTTGAGTTACGACCCGGTAAATGCGGTTTATAACTGTAGGTACCCTATAAGACACTCTCAATTTTCAGGGAAAAATGGTTTGGGGTGCCCCATGGGGTACCTAGGCTAGAAGCATGCCTGGGTTCAAGATTGCACCGACCGTTGCGTTGCCGCGGCCGCCGACTGGTTTCGCCTTTTTTGGGCAGCACCAAACAAAATCTAAAAAAATAAAAAAAAAAGTGAAAGCAACTCCTGGATCCCTTGCATGTGACCACTGCCCTCACAAAATCATAAGCAATGCATACCCGGTCCTTTGGCACCCAAGGCACCACCAGGATGTCTATCGAGTGTGAGTTAACATGGATTCTAACCCTAGATCCCCCCCTCTCTGCCCAGAACATGGAACCACTCCATGGATTGAGCCCAAACCCGACACCTAGATCCCTCTCGGCATCGCAAGGGACTTATCCAACTAGAGATTTCGAGGTCATTTGGAGAAATCTTGACTTTCCATTTTCTGAACCCGAAAACGTGGTGTTTTACCAATGGAGGTGCAAGATTAGGGCACGCCCAGGGGACCGAGGAAATTTCCACACATGCTACACCATGGTGCATGGAAATTCTCGGGAGGTGGGTATTTATCTCGTGGTGCAAGCATATACTGTTTTTTTTGAGTTACATCCCGGTAAATGCGGTTTCTAACTATATGTACCCTATAAGAAGACACTCTCAATTTTTAGGGAAAAATGGTTTGGGGTGCCTCATACATCCAATTTGCATCACCATTCTATATCACAATTTGCCTCTATTCATTGATATATTTCATATTAAGAGGTGTTACTTATGTCTTTTCATCTGTTTTTGCTTGTTGGATGATTCTTGGAGGATGAACAGCTGGAGTCAGGATTCTGATGAAAAAAGAGGTGTTTTGATGCAATTTCGCGAAGATCAGAAAAATACCATAAAAACTATGGAAAATCATTTTTCCCAAAAGACGAAGAATGCCAGTAGGGGAGGTGGAGATGGGCCACAGGGGGCCCACACCCCCAGGCGCGGGCCACCCCTAGGCCGCGCCCACAGGGGGTGTGGCCCACCTGGTTGACCTCTGGCTCCGCCCTCTCGCCTATATCTTCTCCTCGGAAACCTAATACACAGAGACAACAACAGAAAGATTTCGCCGCCTCTGCGGGGCGGAAAACACCGAGAGAGAAAGAGCTCTCCAGCAGACAGATTTCTGCCAGGGAAATTCCTTCCTAGAGAGGGGAGATGATCGCCATAAACACCATCAGCAAGCTAGACTTCATCGGGATCATAATAATCATCATCATCCACACCATCATCTCCACCAACACCATCATCACCACTCCATCCCGCTGGAACAATTGTATTGAATCTTGCAAAGTACTTATGGGAAACTTTCCCGGTGTTGATTACTATTGTAGTTGATGCCTGTGAATGGAACCATTGAATTATTGTTAATGTTCAGATTGTTATTCATCATCTATCATCTCTGATCTTGATCCATATGATGTCTCATGAGTTGTTCGTTTAGTTCTTGAGGACATGGGATAAGTCATGTTATTAGTAGTGGAGTTGTGTTGAGATATTATTCAATGGTTTGATATTTAAGTTGTGGTTCTATTCTTATAGTGGTGTCATGTGAATGTCGACTACATGATACTTCACCATTTATGGGCCTAGGGGAATGCATTGTGTATTTGGATAATAATTGTGGGGTTTCCGGAGTGACAGAAACCTGAACCCCCATTAGGAAACCATTGCACAAGGGAGTGTAGGATCTCAGAGTTTAAGGCTGTGGTTAGGTTTATATCTTAATTGCTTTCTTGTAGTTGTGGATGCTTGAAGGGGTTTAATAACGAGTATGTATTAGTCCAAGTAAGGTCGGTACATTAGCACAGGTTCACCCACATAACATTTATAAAACCAAAGAAGACTACTCAGCTATATGAAGCGAAAGCACTTGACAGAATACCCATGTGTCCTCGAGAACGTTTGGTCCTCATTAGTATTTCCACCGGCTTGTCCTTTGCTAAGAAAGGATTGGGCCACTTGCTGCATTTATTTGCTGTCTTTATTTACTTGCACTTTATTTCTTTGCTTTATCAGAAAACCCCTAAAAATTCGTTTGCTAAGTATTCACAGAGAATTCTCGAGCCAGTTTCACTAGTCAGTACCTTCTGCTCCTCGTTGGGATCGACACTCCTATTTATCGAAAGTACTATGATACACCCCCTATACTTGTGGATCATCAGTTCCCCATGGGATACCTAGGCTGGATGCATGCCTGGGTCCAAGATTGCACCGACCGTTGCGTTGCCGCGGCCGCCAGTGGGTTTCGCCTTTTTTTGGGTAGAACCAAACAAAATCTTAAAAAAATGTGAAAACAGCTCCTGGAGCCCTTGCATGTGACCCACTGCCCTCATAAAATCATAAGCAAGGCATACGAGGTCCTTTCGCACCCAAGGCACCACCAGGATGTCTATCGAGTGTGAGTTAACATGGTTTCCAACCCTAGATTCCCCCCTCGCTACCCAGAACATGGAACCACTCCATAGATTGAGCCCAAACCCACCACCTAGCTCCCTCTTGGCATCGCAAGCGACTTCTCCAACTAGAGATTTCATGGTCATTTGGAGAAATCTTGACTTTCCTAAACCCAAGAAACCGGTGTTTTCCCAAAGGAGGAGCAAGATTAGGGCGCGCCTAGGGGCCCGAGGCAATTTCCACGCAAGATTGTGAAAGACTTTTGTTTTTTAAATCTAGTCAAACCCAGGATAAACCATGTTAACTAGCTCGTTAACTATGCAGAAACTATGCCTATTGTTAGGATCTTCTAGAAGCCCCCCCCCCCACGTGGCCAGGATGATTCTGCGTACCAATTGTTAGGCACCGTTGGATTAGAGAGAAGGGACGATAAGGATCGCCCTTTGCAAGAGAGATCTGCGAGTAGGCATTTCTGCATCTCTATTTGCCCTCACAACCACCAGTGGGCCTACCTCCTTGACTTTATAACCGCGACCGTGTGGCCAAAGCTTAAACTCCGTTTGTTCCCTGCAACTCGCGTCAGCACAAGCATCAAATTCTACCTCAAGAGACGACGCCTCACCATGGAGAGGCCCCGTATCAACTTGCACGAGGCCGAGTTGTTCGCCTACTATGACATACTTGTGACGCCGCTAGCGAGGCTATGCCGGGGTGCCCGTGGCGCCGCTCTTTGCTCGGCATCACGCTGTCAACTCACATCGAGGAGCGCCGCCTCCAGTTGCCGGAGCGGTAGAGGGCAATGGACCGATACACGCGGCGTACTAGCCAAGGTGCTTCAAGAAGGAGCGGGAGGCATTGCTCTGGCTTTGCAGAGCTCACCATCAGGAGATCCACCCGGATATGTGCAACCCCGAAGGGAGGCAGCACTTCTGAGCATTTCCTGGGTGTACGCCCTCCACCGTTATCGATGCGACCCACCATGTAGATCTCGTGAAGAGGAACAACGCCGGGATAGTCCTCATCGATTCAGACTCGGAAGAGGCGGACGACGATGCGGAGGACGTCGTGCACGATGAAGACAGCGAGAGCAGCATAGTCGACTAGGGTCACTTAAGCCTAAATTTAATCTATGTACAGTAGCTTAATGACCTCTTCGGATAGAATGGCCAAGTTGTAAGTGTGTTAGCCACCGACACCAAATCCACCGTCGACTGCTTGGCCATGGCCACCTCCGAATAATCTGGCGGCACCGACATAACCATCACCGTAGCTCTGGTAGGACCATGTGGATGAAGTTGGCATTACTGGATATGAAACATGGCAGATGAGCGGGACCGAGGAGAGCATCAGTTACCCTAACATAGCCGATGCGAGCATCAGACATCACTGATAAAGACGAGGCGAGGCTGATGGGACGGTACGCTATCTCTGCTCCCAGCACTTGATGGCACATTCATAATTTTGGAGTGCGCCAGAGGAGAAGGAGACACGTGTGTCGTGTTGTTTGAGCTAGGAATACAAGGGAGTCACCAAATCCACACATTACACACCCGTTACAAGCACCAGATATAAATAAATTTCAATGAAAATTCAATAAACTACGTTACTTTGCCAGCTTCTCTCTGCTCCTCTTATTACTGTTCAATCCCGCGCTGCACTAAACAATAGATGATGAGGACTGAAACAAAAATGATCAAAATGTCAAGTAAAACTAGTTTCAAGCTTAACTTTCGTCTAGAGAATCGTACAAAGACGAAATTGATAGGGATTTATTGTTTCTCCTGCAGTTAGCCGAAAGATCCTCAAGAACATACTCAATCACCCCAGCAACTTCTTCATATTCACATTCAACTCCGTTATTATCGTTTCCTTTCCGCTTCCGCTTACCCTTTTATTTATTTTCACCCTATCCCCGTCGGCACGTCCACGTCCTCAACCAATTGCTGCTTACCGACGTTTCCCTCCACATGCGCATCACCGTTTTACTTCACATGCAACACTTCCTCTCCGTCATCTTGCTGCGCTTCCTCTAGTTCTGCCTGAGAAGCCTCATATTGTTCCTCCATGATGTGAATGGGGAAAAGGTCATCATCTTCGAAATCACGTGGAATTGGGTTTTTGCATAACCTCTTGATATGGCCCAACCCTCCACACCGTTTGCACTTCCGCTTCCTTGCTCCTAGTCTCGAACCTTTTTTAGTGAAGACTTCTGTCCTTTGCTTTCTAGGCATCCCAGGTGGCCTCCTAAGAACTCGTGGTTCGAGGAACCCTGGATCAACTATCTCCCAATCATTTTCATCAGCCATAGGTGGTATTTTTTCTGCATAAGTTGCAGCAAACTTGTCCACGAAGAAATAGTTCTGAACATAGTTCTCTATTTTAGCACCTCTACCTCTCAGCTAAGATGAAGTGCAATGCATGGTGGCATGGTAGACCAGTAACCTGCCACTTCTTGCATGAACAAGTCATGTTTGCAATGTCTACAGTGTACCTCTGTTCAGTTCCATGCTTGTCTTGTGCATAAACCTCAGCCAATGTATTGAAACTTATAACCATCCCCATCTTTGCAGTTCTCATTGCCCTGGTTCTTGCATTTAGTAACAAAACCACCTTTGGAACTATTTTATGGCCTGCAAATTTCCTCGCACAAATTCTCTGCCTAAAATCTATATTCACCATTATACACTGTCTTATTGCATCTAACAAAATAACAATTGCAAGTGACTTCATTCTCCTAATCTTAGCATTGAACCTTTCTGTCAGATTATTGCAAAAAAAATCCACTTTGCTTAACTCACCAAACTTTCTTCTAGCCCATAACTTGCTATGATGTTCTTCGAGGTATTCTTTCAGCTTCGGCATGGTATACAAGTTCCGCATGTAAGTAGCATGCGTGCTTGGGGTGTACGTGTATGCTGATCACCACAAGTTGTCTTCACAGGTCTTTCCTTTGAACTTCTTCGTGAAGCTAGTAGTGAGGTGCCGCATGCACTCCCTATGCTCAACCCCAGGAAACACAGCATCAACAGCATTCTGAAGCCCCTTCCATGCACCAGTGTGTATCACCAAGCCTTCAGGGTGACCAATTACTGCACGTAGTCTCTGCATGAACCATGTCCAGCTTTCAGTCGATTGACCCTCAAGAACAACATAAGCTACGAGAAAAAGCCAATTATGTGCATCCACAACACAAGCGGTAGCAAGCTGTCCCCTGAACTTCCCTGTTAAAGAAGTTGCCTCTATTGCCAAGTATGGCATGTAGCCATCTAGGAACCCCTTCCAGCATGCCTTCAGGAAGACAAAACATCTCCTGAAGCATTTCTTATCTACATGCTATACTTGACCCCCCTTGAGACCTTTTCTCTTCCTTTCACAACCTCGTAATCAATGTCAACAACACTACCAGGTGATGTCTTCTCTACCTCAGCTTTGAAACTATACAACATGTGAAAACTATCAGTCCACTTTCCATGAATGAATTCTAGAGCCATCTCCTTCCCATCAAAGACTCTATGGTAAGGATCAGAACATTAAACTTTTCGCTAAGTTTAGTTCTGGGTTCAGCAGGTCCAATGCTATGATCCTGCCTCACCTAGTCAAATACCTTAGCAGAAATCCACTTGGTTGTCGCCGGTCTAATTCTATCACTTAAAGAATTATTAGGGCAGTTGTATTTCTTCCTATTTACCTTGATCTGCATTCAATGGGAATAAAAATAAATCAGAGGACTCATCAGCAGAACAAATATGAGAAAGACCAAACTAAATGTAGCTATTGCAACCTGAAATGGGTGTCCACCCCGCATTGGATATGCATGCAATCTCCATTTACGCACCTTACTTTCCCTACAATGCACCCTAAATCTCTTTTGGTCGCTCTTTTCAACGATAAATTTGAACCCAACTCTTATTGCATAGGTAACAACGACATATCTACATTCCTCCATAGTACCAAAGACATACCCCTCATGAATTGTAGGGTTGTCCCTGTCAAAGTGTATCACTAGCATGTCCTCGTCTTCTTCATCGTATACGCATCCCATTTCCCCATACTCACATTCCTCTTCCTCATCAGTCCCATAGCCAGGCTCATAGTTCGAATCAACCAAATATTCCCTACTCTCCATCCTATCAGGGTCAGCAGCCACATCTGGATATGCTTTATCATCATCATCATCATCATCATCTTCGAGCACACAATCATCCTGACTGCCACACATTTCGATGTCTTCATGATTGCTTGAGAAGGCATCATGCTCAACGACAGGCTGGTCGGCACGCTCTGTATCGAAAAAAGAGAGACTGCTCTGTTCGCGTTCCAAACAGGCCGGTATAATTCAGGACAGTCTCTTCCCCAGTATCTTTGTTAACGTTATGCACAAACATCATCATAGTCCTCGTGCCGAGGTGTTTACCCCCACATCATGGCTAGAGCCTCCTCAGTTCTAACATCGCAGAATGTCTGTGAATTTGTATCGTAGTACCTTCTTACAAATTCATCATGCTGACCAATCAGAAACTTGCCAAATTGCATGTGCAAGTCACTAAGAGTTATGTCCTCCGTGTCTACTGTCAGCCGATAATCAAATCTACTGGTAACTCCGATTCTACCGTCGGACAAGGTTTTAGTCCGACACCCATGCCGAATCTTCAAAAGAAATCTGGATGCAGCAGATGTCCTACGGTCATCAACACAGATCCTCTCCATCAACACGGGACTAGAAACGCTAATTGGGAGATGCAGAGATGGAATTACAGTTCTTACCCTTCAGGGAGGATGTGCGTCACGTTCAATGGGCTCCAGAGCACCAAAGCTTTGCACCCCGCGTCCTCTTCCCCTGTTTCGTGCTCCACCATGTTCTCCATCCTTGAAGGGTCCATCTCCTCGCTCTCCATCTGGGAAGGACCCATCTCCGTGGTTCTCCGGCCATGCAGGATCCATTTCCCTGCGGGGTCCAGATCAAAGCTACCGTCGTTGCGCGAGAACCTAGCGCCCACCTCACGATTTTTGTTCCTAGACGCGCCTGGGCGGGGACAGAGGCAAGGAGAAAGGGCAAGGGGCAAGGCAGGGTGGGTAGGGGATGACGGAGGACGATAGTCTAGGGGGAGGACGAGAGTGTTGCACGACGGTATGGAGTGGCAGCGTGTGACCAGAGCAGTGGAGCGGAGCAGACGATATCAAAAGATGGGACTAATCCTGTTTGATCTTACTATCACGAGAAGAATTAAGTGGTTCAGCGGTTCAGTCACCGGTTCTGGTATTCCATTTTGAATATGGATAGGAATGAAAGTAGGATAAAGCGACAAAATATGGAAAATCACACAATAATTGGGAGCACTAATCCTCAAACCTGGGATGCTCACCGTCGACGGTCGAGGTTGCGGGGCCCGCCATTCAGTAAAACACCACGTCCTCTTCCCCTGTTTCTGATGGTGTTGCTACAATTCTACAATCGTAGTGGTATAGGCAAAATTTGTGGACACAACTAAGAACACACACATAAATATACTTAAAATAGAACCCTGACCTGGTAGAGTGCCTGATACGGTCGCTAGCCACGACCTGTAATTTTTAATATCTTAGCACTCTTATGCTGAGAAGGGAAATAAAGATTCAACAGTTAGTCGAAGCTTGGCTGTTTGGCCCCTCTAAGGCAGGCCATGCGGCTATACTACAAGGCCATTCTTCCATTGCCAGCCGAGACAGTTGATTTCGCATAATGTGATACATCTGCGATGGCGGCAATGACAACGGCGAAGGCCGCGGCTGAAATGGATCGTATGGGAACCTAGAGGGAGGGTGAATAGGTGCTACTCAATTTTTAGTTCCTTTTCAATTTTTGGCTTGACACAAAGTAAATTTTCTAGATATGCAATTACGAGAATTTCCCTATATGCAAACCTATCTACTAAACACGTAAAGTGAGGAGCGTGGAAACCGTAGTGGAGCATGCGGAGACACATGATTTGTTTTACCGCAGTTCCTTCCTTATTAAGGGAAGTACGTCTGCATTGGAGGGGTGGGCGGTTCTAAGACTGCCATGCCACAATAGGCCCTCACCCTATTCTCCGATGGATCTTGCCACCAAAGGCCCGATCCACCTCTCCACTATTGGTACCATTCTAGGCTGGAACCGGTGCGTTTACAACTCTAGCAGGGCACACATCCACAACCGAATTGGAGGCTCCCGTGATGACAACAAGCTACCACAAGAACAAGGATTATCAAATAACCAAAACACGGATCTAGATATTTGCAAGAAATATTAGATCGATGATCCTCCAAATGAATGAAGGGGAAGTGAAGCGCTTGATTGCTCTTGATGAAGATCGAGCCCTCATCCTTCGATTCCCCAAAGATCAAGGCCTTTGGGTGGATGAAGGTGGATATCTCTTTGTTGGAATTTGAAGAACATGTCTTGTCTTTTTCGAATGAATCAAGAGTTCTAGCAGGAGGGGAGAGATGGGTTTAAATACCCCCTGCCCAAACTAGCCGTTGGAGAAGTTTGGGGGCGGATACCCACTAGGGGAGGACTATCCGCCTTGGGGGGAAATCTACCCCTAGAGCAGGAAAGTACGGGGGAAACTTCGCCCCCACACAGTACGCCACGTTGAGCTTGCCTTGAAGAAGATCCTCGAGGGGGAGGATTATCCGGCCCCTCCAAGGGGTGGATTGTTCACCCTGGGGAAAAGTCCGCCCCAGGGCCGGAAACTCCGGGGGATTGTCCCCCACCCACCAAGTGCGCTGCGCCGTGGCATCCTTTGAAAAAATCCTAGGGGGGTGGATTATCCGACCCCTTGAGGGGCGGATTATCCGACCTGGGAAAACACTCCAGGCCTGGCTGGATAATCCGAAAGATATTCCGCCCCCATACTGCATGGCGCGCTTCCGTGCCCTTTGTCGATTGGGCAGGGGCGGATTATCCGGCCCCTGGCAGGGGCGGATTATCCGCCCCCAAAAACATCTTTGAGCTCCTTTTGATTTTGCTAAGGCCTGCAGCACTTCAACACACATTAAATAATCCTTGATATTGTTATCTAACCCACAAAACACTAGAGATCATGAAATGTTCTTTCAGTCTCCCCCTTTTTGGTGTTAGATGACAATACTAGGATTTGCAATAGAACCTACTAACATCATCTCAAGCAATGAAAGAGGCTCCCCCTACATGTGTGCATATCCACAACTTGCATTTGAATACCAATGCACACACAAAGGAACAAGCCAATTTCATATGATTGACGACTATATCAAAGATGAGATAGGAGACACTTCATACCACCAGGAGATGAACTAGACAAAATGATAAGCAGGAATATTAGGCCGTTCCATATATATAATTCCAGAAATCCATAAGGCCATAGATAGCATCCATAGATAATTCCACATAGAAATCCAAACATAAACCAACATACCACATGACATAGTCTCATACACACAACAAGCACAAATAGAAGTTCAACGCTAAATGGGCACAAGGAACGTGATGAGAAAACAATAAAATGCAAGTGCTTGCGGCTAACCCATGCAAATCCACGGAGACCTAAATAGAACTACTTCTTCCCCTTTGGCTTTGAAACGCCAAAAAGGAAGAAGAGCGATGCTAACACTCCAAGAGATCACTCCTTGTAGTCCTCCTCATCTTCGTCATCATCCCCGTCCCCTTCCTCTTCCTCCTTATCATACTCATCATCATCAGCTGGAGGATTTGGCTTCCTACATGGTGCAGGAAACAGGTGACGCTCAAGCTCTCCTACGGTTCCGGAGCAGTAGGAGGAGGAGGACCGCCATAATCCCCAAAGACATGATGGAGAATCATTTACTAGGTGTGGGTCATCTCATGGCGCTGCCGATAGGCCTCATACTGACTATTGTGAGTGTCAACCCCCATGCACAAGATGTTCCGTTGGAACCAGTTCAGCTGCTTGACCTCACGTGCCATAGGAGGCACTAGGTGCCTGCGTCCACTAGCCCGAGCATCACGCAAGAAGGACTCATGAGCTGAGGAAGTATGGGAGGTCTTCTGAGCCTTGTTGTAAATATTTTTTGACTTGTGCACTGACACGGCTCAACTATATAGAGATTCGGTTGGGAGACCCCAAGAGGAAGGTATGATGATCAAAGCGGCAAATTTTCCCTCAGTTATGAAACCAAGGTTATCGAACCAGTAGGAGCAAGGAAACAACCCTAAGGTGTTGCTGGTAACTTGGAATCCTGCACAACACAAACTCAAGACTTTGCCCTGACTTGCAGTGAGGGTGTCAATCTCACTGGTTTGCTGAAAACAAAGGATTAAACGTATAGTGTGGAAGGTAATCGTTTCTCGCAGAAAGTAAACAGTAACAGTAGATGATGTATCAATGGTAAAGATTGGACCGGGGTCCACAGTTCACTAGAGGTCTTCTCCTTAAGATAGATAACATAACATGCTAGGTAAACAAATTACATCGAGGCAATTGACAGGACTGAGAAAGGCATAACAATGCAATACGAGACATTCATGATCCTATGAGTCTTGATTGGGCATTACAACAATATATATAGACCGCCATCCAACTGCATCTATGACTAATAATCCACCTTCAGGTTATCATTCGAACCCCCTCTAGTATTAAGTTGCAAGCAACAGATTATTGCCTTAAGAAAAGTGTATAAAGTAAACAATACAGTTGTTCCATGAACAAAAGATCGTTGTTTTCTCCACATATATAACCTTAGAGATTCCTGTCACTTCCCCAGATTTAATAGAGGCATGAACCCACTATCAAGCATAAATAATCCCTCCTGGAGTCACTAGCAGCTACTTGGCCAAGATAGCTACTAGAAACGGAGAGCATGCAAGAACTCAAACAACATAGACATGATATAATCAATAATCAATAATACATGGTAGAATCAATAATCAATAAGACATGATAGAATCAATAATCAACCTGACAATAGTAATCTCAATATCCATCAGATCCCCACAAACGCAACATGTATGATTACAAATAGATGATCTTGATCATGAACGGAGCTCACACGTTCTAAACATGATAGCACAAAGGAGGAGAAACAACCATCTAGCTACTGTATGGACCCATAGTCAAAGAGTGAACTTCTCACGCATCATACCGGAGGCTGGCATGGTGATGAAGAAGGACTCCGGGATGATCTCTCCCCTCCGGCAGGGTTCCGGGAAGAGCTTTAGATCCCCCGATCTAGGGACGATGGTGGCGGTGTCTACGGACATTTTCGTGGAGATGTGACCGGGTGTTTTGGGTTTTGGTATCGGTGGCTTCTTATAGGCGAAGAGGCGAGGCGGGAGGGTGGCTAGGGTGCCCACACCCTACCCTGGCGCGGCCTAGGGTGGGCCCGTGCCTGGGGGGTGGCCACCCTGGGTCGCCCCTCCGTCTCTCCTTTGGACTCTGTGTTCTCCTCGGTGAAATATTGACTTTGTATTTCGTCCCGTCCAATTCCGAGAATATCTCCTTACTAGCTTTTCTAAAACCAAAAGCAGCAGAAAATAGGCAACTGGCACCGTGGCATCTTGTTAATAGGTTAGTCCTAGAAAATGTATAAAATACCTCAAAGTGTAGACAAAACAAAGCAAAGTTGATAGTAAACAAGCATGGAACATCAAAAATTATACATACGTTTACGACGTATCATGCACTCTATCCAAATTATCACCGAACTCCTCATGGGGAAGCATGTGCTTGATAAGCATCATAATATATGGAGCAAAGGGAATGGAGAGCATGTTGAACATAGCATCTGTCATCTCATGATAGATGTAATACATGACATCCAACTTGTACCCAACCACTGCCTTGGCATTGGTGGCACACTCATGGGAGAAGGAAAGCAGGTGCACAAGGTGACCACGAATCTTATCATTGTTGCCCTAACTTGGAGCAATGCTCTCCCAGAATAAACCAACAAGAGCTTCATATAAAGGAGATAGTCCAGAGAAAGTACCAGCCACCCCATCGGAAGTCAAGCATGGAGCGAGAGCAGTATCCTTGCTGGGCTTGATAGGAGATATGATGCGATGGCCAGAAGCAGTGTCACGACCATGGAAAGCGTAGCCAAGGACCTGACCAGATATGCGGAAATCAGACTGAATCATAGTGTTCCCGGTCATCCACTTCATGGTGCGAAGCTCATCTCCACATATCACAAGTGTAGAGAAGAATTGCTTCACAACCGAAGAGTCATTGCTGCATTGCAAAGTCATGAGATGGTGCAACCCCATTCTACCAGTCACTTCCAAAACCTCACAAAGTATTGGCTTGGATTACGCCTCAGTCAAACTCAGAGGATGCATGGGGCGGATCTTGAGAGAAGCATAAACATCATCATGAATGTACCTATAGCGTGAGCACCAGAACAGACTGTCCTCCTGAGGTCCATCACTATCAGCCTCATCATACAAATCATGGTGGCGAATGGCAGAGTACTCAATGATATCCATAGCCTTGTAGTTGACATGGGCCTACTTGCCCTTGCCCTCTCTCTGGGAGGTCCTCTTGGCTTTTCTAGCTTGCTCAGCCATCCGTTCAGCCTCCTTTTTCCTCCTTCGCAACTCAACTTCGTACACTAGGACACCTTCTTCGTTAGGCCTAAAATAACGGGGCAGGGATGGCGCTTGTAGTTATTGGGAGCACTCGAACCACCTGTGAGGAGAAATAGATAGGTAGCATGGGGATAAACATACACACAAGTCCAAGAGGAATGTTAGATATAGTAGAAAAACTACCTATGGTCCAATTATGCGTGATACGGGAAGCTGTGAAAAAACTGAAAAGGGGATGAACCTCCTGGCCGGATTATCCGGCCTTGCCCAGGGCGGATAATCCGCCCCCGGCAAAAATTGCCAGTTCCACCACAGATTCACCATATCAATGCAGATCGGGCACTAGGGTTGCAAGACTATGGAATTTAACGGGAAAAGGAATCACAGAGTATCTTCTACAACGAGTTTCCACAAAGAACAACAACTTCCACACACAAGATATGAATGAAGGAGTTACCCTCACTCATTGGAGGAAGATCTCGGAGGAGAAGATATCCGGAGGCGCTAGGAAGAAGATCTAGGGAGAATCCGGCGGTCGAATTGACTCCGGGGAGGGGCAGAGGCTCCGGCGGCGGCTGGGGGCAGGACACAGGGTTGGGGAGGACGAGTTGCTCTATTTGAGCCCTCCCCCTGATCCCTAGTCCTTAAAGTATAAGGCGGCCCGGGGCGAATTATCCGGCCCTCACTAGGGGCGGATAATCCGGCCCTTCTCTGAAAAATCCGTGAACACAGTTTCAGGCCGGTGCACTCCAAACAAACCCCTCACAAGGTAACATGGAACTTGTGTGCAAGAATAGATGCCTCGAGATGAGAAAAGTCTTGGGGTTTAGAGCACCAAACTGAGATGGTACTACACACCCAAAATTTCAAGAAAAAATTAACTAAAAGCCAATATTGGGTGTGTTTTCCATAGGAACATAAGATATGCAATAAAATCCAAAAAGATCAAATAGAAACCAAATCTTCTCAATGAAGGGGGCGATGGCCGAAGCCACCATGTTGGAGCGCATGGCATGAAACTGCGAAGATGTATCTTGAGTTCAAAACTAATGCTCATCAATAACCCACATATCACAAAGTGATATTAAGGGAAATGACTTTTCTTGCTTTTGGAATTATGGGGGGAGGGTTAGCCCAATCAATCAGGACCACACTCTCCCTATGTCTATGCCCGCATCTAAACCAAATACATGAAGAAGTGCAAGTGAGTATGCAAGAGTAGTCAAGCCAAGCTCCTTGAATCCACGATATTAAGCTCATTCCTCAAGTAACAAAACCTTGATTTATCAAGTGGCTTTGTGAAAATATCTGCAAGTTGGTTCTTCGTGCTCACAAAAGTTAGGGCAATATCACCACGAGCAACATGATCCCGAATAAAATGATTGCGAGTCTCAATATGTTTTGACCTTGTATGCTGCACCAGATTGTAAGCAATTTAATAGCACTTTCATTATCGCATAAAAGAGGCACTTCGTCACAATTAACACCATATTCCGTTAAAGTTTGCCTCATCCATTATAATTGCGTACAGGCACTTGCTACAGCCACATATTCAGCTTTGGCGGTTGAGAGAGATATACAATTTTGTTTCTTAGAAGACCAACATACTAGAGACCTGCCCAAGAATTGACATGCACCAAAAGTTGATTTTCGATCATCCTTGTCACCAGCCCAATCTGAATCAGTATATCCACATAGAGAGAAACTAGAGCCTTTGGGATACCATAGACCAAAGTTTGGGGAATGAACCAAATATCTGAAGATTCTCTTGACCGCCAGTAAGTGGTTTTCTTTAGGAGCAGCTCGATACCTTGCACACACTCCTACACTCAACACAATATCGGGTCTAGATGCACAGAGGTAAAGGAGAGAGCCGATCATGGATCAGTATAACTTTTGGTCCACATCTTTATCCTTTGGATTAAGCTCGAGATGACATTTAGTTTGCATTGGAGTAGCAACGCCATTTATATCCATCATCTTGAACCTCTTGAGCATGTCTTGGATTTATTTTTCTTGGTTAATGAAGGTTCCCTCTCTAAGTTTCTTGATCTCGAATCCAAGAAAGAACCTTAATTCTCCCATCATAGACATCTCAAACCTTCCAGTCATAAGCTTTGAAAATTCATCATTAAAATCTTGATTAGTAGAGCCAAAGATAATATCATTTACATATATTTAGCATACAAAAATCTCCCCCTTAACCTTCTTAGTAAAAAGAGTGGGATCAATTTTCCCAACTTCGAATCCATGTTTAACAAAAGCTCTTTAAGGTGCTCATAACACGCACGTGGGGCTTGTTTAAGGCCATAGAGCGCCTTATCAAGTTTGTAGACATGGTTCGGAAACTTGGGATCCTCAAAACCCGGGGGTTGCTTGACATATACCAACTCCTGTAGAGGACCATCAAGAAAAGCACTCTTAACATCCATTTGTTGTAATTTAAAATTATGATGAGCACCATAATCAAGGAGGATACAAATGGACTCAAGGCGAGCCACTGGAGCATAAGTTTAGCCAAAATCAATGCCTTCCACTTGAGAGAATCATTGAGCCACCAGTCTTGCCTTATTCCTTACAACTATTCCATTTTCATCTTGCTTGTTCTTGGAAATCCACTTTGTGCCGATAACATTGCGGCACTCTTTGTTTTTTCTACTAGCTTCCATACCTTGTTGCGCTCGAAGTTATTCAGTTCTTCATGCATTGCAACCACCCAATTGATACATTTATTTTGCATCACTATTCTATATCATAATTTGCCTCTATTCATTGGTATATTTCATATTAAGAGGTGTTACTTATGTCACTTTCATCTATTTTTGCATGTTGGATGATCCTTGGAGGATGAATTGCTGGAGTCAGGATTCTGATGGAAAAGCGGTGTTTTGATGCAATTTCGCGAAGATTAGAAAAATACCAGAAAAACTACAGAAAACTATATTTTCCCAGAAGACGAAGGATGCCAGAAGGGAAGGCGGAGTTGGGCCACAGGGAGCCCACACCCCCAGGCACGGGCCACCCTGGGCCGCGCCACCAGGGGGTGTGGCCACCCTGTCCCACCTCTGGATCCTCCCTCTCGCCTATATCTTTTCCTCGAAACACTAAAGTTAGGGGAGCGACCACATAAAGATTCTGCCGCCTCTGCGGGGCGGAAACTACAAAGGGAGAAAGAGATCTCCGGCACACAGATTTCTGCAAGGGAAATTCCTTCCCATAGAGAGGAGATCGTCGCCATCAACACCGTCATCAAGATATTCTTCATCGGGATCATCATCATCATACACACCATCATCTCCACCAGCACCCTCATTACCACCTCGTACCGATGTAACAATTGTGTTGAATCTTGGATAGTTCTTAGGGGAAACTTTCTCGGTGTTGATTACTCTTGTAGTTGATGCTTGTGAGTGGAACCATTTAATTATTGTTTATGTTCATATTGTTATTCATCCTCATATCATCTCTGATCTTGATCCATATGATGTCTCGTGAGTAGTTCATTTAGTTCTTGAGGTCATGGGAGAAGTCATGTTGTTAGTAGTGGAATTGTGTTGAGATATTATTCAAAGGTTTGATATTTAAGTTGTGGTGCTATTCTTCTAGTGGTGTCATGTGAACGTCGACTACTTGATACTTAACCATTTATGGGCCTAGGGGAATGCATTGTGTATTTGGCTACTAATTGTGGGGTTGCCGGAGTGACAGAAACCTGAACCCCCGTTAGGAAACCTTTGCACAAGGGAGTGTAGGATCTCAGAGTTTAAGGATGTGGTTATGTTTTTATCTTAATTTCTTTCTTGTAGTTGCCGATGCTTGCAAGGGGTTTAATCACAAGTATGTATTAGTCCAAGTAAGGTCAGTACATTAGCACAGGTTCACCCACACAACACTTACCCAACCAAAGAATACTACTCAGCTATATGAATCGAAAGCACTTGACAGTATTCCCATGTGTCCTCGAGAAATTTTGGTCCTCATAAGGAATACCACCGGCTTGTACTTTGCTAAGAAAGGATTGGCCTACTTGTTGCATTTATTCTTGTTGTCTTTATTTACTTGCACTTTATTTGGCTGCTTATCAAAAACCCCTAAAAATCCATTTGCTAGTATTTACAGAGAATTCTTGAGCCAATATCACTAGTCAGCACCTTCTGCTCCTTGTTGGGATCGACACTCCTATTTATCAAAAGTACTACGATACACCCCCTATACTTGTGGGTCATCAAGACTATTTTCTGGCGCCGTTGCCGAGGAGTGAAGCGCTATTGAAGAGTGAAACTGGTAAAGGAAACTTCTACCGTGAGTATTGCTTTTATTTTCTGTTTGTTACTTTGTTTCCAATATGGATAACCCACTTGGTTTTATATTTGGGAAAACTACTACCACTGTTAGGGTAGTAGATGAACCACCACCTGTTGAGATAGATCCTTATAAGATACCTATAGGAAATGTTGATCGTGTTATGGATAATTATTATTTTGTGGATGGAACTGTCCATCCTAGTGATCACTTGCTTTTTATCCATGAATTATGCGGATTGCTTAAATGTGCAGGTGTCACAACTGAACAGGTGAAGAAGAAGTTACTCTCTATATCATTGAAAGGAAGAGCTGAAGAATGGTATAAGCTGCTGAAGAATGGACAATCTATGGAATGGGAGGAAATAGTACCTCACTTTTATTCTAAATTCTATCCTCCCAGTGAGATTCATAAGGATAGGAATCAAATATATAACTTTTGGCCTCATGATGGAGAAAGTACAACCCAAGCTTGGGGGGAGATTGAAGTTACTAATGCTTAAATGTCCTATTCATGAACTCCCTAACAATATTATTATTAATAACTTTTATGCAATGCTTTCTCTTCATGATAAAGATTTATTAGATTCTTCTTGTGCTAGATCATTCACACGTATGAAGGAAGAAGCTAAATGGGATCTTCTAGACCTTATTCGAGAAAACACTGAAGCTTGGGAGAATGACAAAGGAAGAAAGTCAGGTATAAATTATGATTATGAATGCATTTAATCTTTTATGGGAACTGATGACTTCCATTATATCAGTACTGAGTATGGTCTTGATTCTCAAAGTATTGCCAATTGTTTTAAGGCTTTTGCCTCTTATATTGAAATTCCCAAAAAGAAGTGGAACAAGTACCATGCACCTTATAAAGATGTTGTTAATCATGTTCCTGCTAGAGATACTGAAGTTTGTACTATTCATCGTATTTTGCCTAAACGTTATGTTGAGAAAACACCTTTCCCAGCTAAGGTAAAGGAGCATTCTATGATAATTAGTGCGATTAACAAAAGAGCGAAGAGAGCTGTAGAGCCTGATGAACAAATGAATATTGAACCTGTGGTACCCATTGTGAAAGACCTTGTCACTAAGAATGTAGAGGATGGGCACATTATCTTTTGTGAAGACCCTTCTAATATTGTCTCGCATCCTAGTAAGCTAGGAAAACTAGTGTCCATGTGCTTTCTGTTAGAATTGGTGATTATTGCTATTATGGTTTGTGTGATATTGGTGCTAGTTCTAATGCTATTCCTTATGAGCTTTACAAATAAATTATGCATGAAATTTGTCCTTGTGAACTTGAGGATATTTATGTGGTTATTCACCTTGCTAATAAAGAAACCATTTGTCCCACTGGTATTGTAAGAGATGTAGAAGTTCTTTGTGGTAAGATCAAGTATCTTGCTCATTTTCTAGTGCTTGGTTCAGCAACTAGTAAAACTTATCCTATCATTTTTGGTAGACCTTTTCTGAACACTTGTGGAGCTATTATAGATTGCAGGAAGGAGAAAATTTTAACCAAGTTCGATGGAGAGTCTTATGAGTTTAATTTTTCCAAATTTGTTAAAACTCCTTATGAAAATGATTTGCCTAATGAGGATTCTAGAGTTGAGCAACTTGCTTGTATTGATCATGTTTATAACCTTAAACCTCTTTTTGATAATTTTAAGTATGTTCACTCTGATGTTAAGAATGTTTCTTGTGAGAGTTATATTGTCAACTTTGTTCAAAGTTCTACTGAAAGTTATTATGAGAGAGGGAAACATGTTTTTATGCATCTCAATAATATTAAGTTCCCCCGCTTTATGTTGAAAGCTTTGAAGTTGCATTTGTTTTGTCTTCCTATGCTAGTTGCCTTTTGTTTCAATAATTCTTTTTCTTACGAAACTCCCTTGCATAGGAAGTGGTTTAGACTCAAATGTGTTGGATATTTTCTTCTTGATGCTCTCTTTCACTTCAAATCCATATCTCCTATGTGAGCTTCATTGAAATTATCATGCCCATCTTAATGGCTATAAAGAAAGAGCTTGTGGGAGACAACCCATTTTATTTTTATTTTAGTTTGTTTTGTTTCTTTGAGTCTTGGAAGTTATTACCTCTGTAGTAACCTCTCCTTATCCTTTTTGTTTGGTTTTTGTGTCAAGATCAACCTTTTTGAGAAGTAGGTGAGTTGTGGGAAGTTGCTGTCCCGGAACAGATTTTTGGGCTTCGCTGCAAAAATTCGTGAAAAATTCCAGTATATCGGAAGGAGCTGTAATTTTATGAGCTTGTGCTCCCAGGTGTTAGATAACTTTCGCTAGTTCAGCACTTTTTGATTTGAGCAACAGAAGATTTTCGAAAAAATCAATCTTTATCTGCTGGTTTGTTTTGGCAGATTTCTACCATTATTTGCATTTGCCTCTTAAATCAATTTATTTTTAATTTCCTTTTGGGATTTTGAAAGGAGTTGTTTCAGTGGTTTTTGTTTTGATGGTTTTCAGTTGAAATTTGAACCCAAGGGTTTTTTTGTTTTTGTATACACTAATGTTGCTAATGAAGATTGTGTGGAGCTTTGTATGAAAGAAACTTTCAAGTGTTGAAGAGAAGGAATCTACAGAGTCCATTTGCAAATAGGTAAAGGTGATAAAAAATAAAGGTTCGCGAAAAACTCTTTTCTTTATATTTTAGCTGTTTTTATTCCATATGGAAGGTTACGAGACGAAACAGGGGAGGAAACAGAGCCCAGGTGGACCACACCCACCAGTGGCGCGGGCCCCACCTGGTCGTTTCACAGGGGGTGTGTCCATCCCGGAGCCCGTCTCCGTCCTGTTTTCGCTCTGTACCTTCCTTATGTCATAAAACTTCATAATATATAATCACCCGGAGCCCCCGAGGTTCGTATATCGTGTTCTCGTGGTGTTTTTGTTTCGATCTGTTTCTGTCAGGCAGATTCTCAGTTTTAGAGCCTCAATGTCTTTCTCTACATCACCCAAGGAGGATTCTTCCGTGGAGATCATCAACCCATACATGCATGAGTTGAAGATTCACCCCAAGGAGTTGCTGCTCAAGAATGGGAAGGTGCAGATAAAAGAATTTTAGTGTCCTAAAGGAGAAGGAAGTCTGGAAGAAAGGATGGAATTGTTGGAGAACGAGGTTTTTAGGTATAAGAAGATGGCAGAACGTGAAGTGGACATTGATACATCCTAAACGTATCTATAATTTTTGATGCTCCATGCTTGTTTTATATCATTTGTCTTATGTTTTGTCTACACTTTGAGGTATTTTTATACACTTTCTGGAACTAACCTATTGACAAGATGCCATAGTGCCAGTTGCCTGTTTTCTGCTGTTTTTGGTTTCAGAAAAGCTAAAAAATGAATATTCTCGAAATTGGATGGGACAAAATCCAAACTTCATATTTTTCCCGGAACGATACAAAAAATCGAAGCAAAGACGGAGTAGGGTGTTGGAGATATGCCCTAGAGGCAATAATAAATGTAGTTATTATTATATCTTTGTGTTTATGATAAATGTTTACATTCATGCTATAATAGTATTAACAAGGAAACATTGATACTTGTGTGATTTGTAAACTTAATTTGAAGTCCCTAGTATAGCCTCTATACTTCACTAGCTTGTTGGTTGATTAATGATTGTGGTTTCCCTATCATGAACATTGAGATGTTATCAACAACAAGATCATATCGTTAGGAGAATGATATGGTGGACATACTCCTATAGATAAGCGTAGCATAAAGATCAAGTCATTTCAATAGTTCAATTGCTATATGCTTTCTGATACATAGTAACCTAATTCCTTCGACCATGAGATCATGCATATCACCTTTACCGGATGGATGCTTTGATGACATCAAACACCACACCGTAACTGGGTGGCTATAAAGGTGGCATTGAGTGTTCGGAAAGTATTGGTTGAGACACATGGATCAAGAGTGGGATTTGTCCATCCATATGACGGATAGATATACTCTGGGCCCTCTCGGTGGAATGTCATCCAATTAGCTTGCAAGCATGTGACTGGCTCACAAGGGATCACATATCATGGGAACGAGAAAAGAGTACTTATTGGTAACGAGGTTGAACTAGGTATACAGAGATACCGACGATCATAACCTCGGATAAGTAAACTATCGTGAGACAAAGGGAAATTGGTATCGTATGTAAGTGGTTCATTCGATCGCAAAGTAATCGTAGAAATATGTGGGAGCCATATGAATTTCCAGATTCCTCTATTGGTTATTGTTCGGAGAAGTGTCTCGATCATGTCCGCATAATTCACGAACCGTAGGGAGACACACTTAAGGATTCGACGTTGTTTGAGTAGTTATGGTATTATGAGAAAGAGACCGAATGTTGTTCGGAGTCTCGGATGGGATCCGGGATATCACGAGGTGATCCGGAATGGTCCGGAGAATAAGATTCATATAAGGAAAGTCCCGTTTCGGAGTTCGGGAATGATTCCGGTGTTTTCATCGGGAATGTTCTAGAAGGTTCCGGAATGTCCGGCACTCCGGAGGGGGAAGGGGGTACATGAATGTGTCATTACATATTGGAATGATTGCATCATGTACTAAGTGTTCTTGCTGTTCCAAATAAAGGATTAAATTGAATCCTAAAACAGAAAAGTCAAATGGCCAGTTTAAAAGTCAAACGGCTAAAACAAGAAACTGTGGGAAACAAGCAAGAGGTGGTTGGAACCGACTTGGGGGAGGAGTCCCTCCAAGCCGGCATGCCAACCAAGGCCGACTTGGGGAGGGACTCCCCTCCCCTTGGCCGCCCCTCCCACCTATAAAAGGAGGGGCAGGGCCTCCTCCTCTAGACACACAAGTTCCTATCCTCTAATCTCCGGTTTAGAGCCGTTTTGGTTTAGAGCTTCTAATTGCCCTAGCCTTCGGTTTAGAGCCTTCTAATTGGTGTGTCTAATCCCTAGACCACTAATAGTTCTCTCTCATACTCCACCATACTCGCTCCGGCTTAAGGCGAAGCCCTGCGGGATCTCCCCTCTACTTCTGGTACCACGCCGTTGTGCTGCCGGAATCGCGAGGAGAGTGCTACAACCTCCGCTGCCTGCTGGAACAAGGGAGAGGAAGGTCTTCGTCGAGTACCGAACGTGTGACCGACTGCGGGAGCGCTGCCGGAACACAGCGCCGGAAGGATCGTCTACGCGATCTTGAGATCGGAAAGAGTACGACTACATCACCCACGAGAATCCGCTCTCGTTAAACACTTTGGAATCTTCGAGGGTAAGTTATTCCATCGAGTCGTTGCTACAATCTAGTAGATAGATCTTGGCTTGTTTGTTTGTATGCGATAGAAATTTTTTGTTTTCCATGCTACGAAACCCTACATAGGGCACCAGGGTAGCCACACCCTATGGTGGCGCGGGCCCACCCTGGGCGCGCCACCAGGGGTGTGGCCCCCCTGGGCCTCCACCGACCTTGCCTCCTTCGCCTATAAGAAGCCTCCAATGAGAAAACCCTAAATAATCCATCATACATCCACGAAAAGTTCCGCAGCACCGCCGCCACCAAAGGGGAGATTCGGGGGACAGAAGTATCTGTTCCGGTACCCTGCCGGGATGGGGAAGTGCCCCCGGAGCCATCTCCATTGATCTCCACCACCATATCCATCTTCGTTGCTGATTCCCATGATGAGGAGGGAGTAGTTCTTCCTCGAGGCTAAGGGCTCTACCGGTAGCTATGTCTTCATCTCTCTCTATGCGTGATCTTATTATGTTCATGATCTTTGTAATCAAGTAGATCTACTCTTCTACTCAAGTGCTTTAATTGTAATCTCCGGTTATGCCCACGTGTGTGAAGTTGACAGTGTGCACACCGTGTGGCACTTAGGCTAAAGATTATAGAAATACTTGTCATGAGTTATATTTGGAGTTGGATGTCTCTATGAAACTATGGTGTTTGTTGGAACAATCTAGCGCTCAAGGTGACAGTGTGCGGTTATTTAGATGGGGAAAGCGAACTTTAAGGAGTGCTTTTGTAGCCCTACCATGGATTAGAGTTGTCCAATCGAAGAGTAGTTCAGAGTAGCATAATGAAGAGAAGATATTTATGTGAGAGTGTCCACTAGTGAAAGTATGATCCCTAGGCCTTGTTTCTAAGCATTGAAACATCGTTTACAACTAGTTATGTTACATGTTTGCTTGCTGCCATCTTTATTTCAGATTGCCTTTAGTCTCTTCCTCCCGTCAAGCTCTTTTCTAGCACCGTTGTCTTATAATCATCCATACTACTTGTATTTTACTATCTCTTCACCGAACTAGTGCACATATACACCTAACAAGTGTATTGGGTGTGTGGAGGACACAAGAGACTTCTTGTATCTTGATTGCAGGGTTGCTTGAGAGGGATACCTTTGACATCTTCCTCCCTGAGTTTGACAAACCTTGGGTAATCCACTTAAAGGAAACTTGCTGTTGTTCTACAAAACTCTATAATTGGAGGCCTGGTATGTCATAAACATATCTATAATATTTGATGCTCCATGCTTGTTTTGTATCTACTTTTCTTTGCTTTGTCTTTACTTTGAGGTGTTTTTATATGTTTTTCTGTACTAACCTATTAACAAGTTGCCACAGTGCCAGTTGCTTGTTTTCTTTTGTTTTTGGTTCCAGAAAAGGAAGAAAATCAAAATTCTTGGAATTGGACGGGACGAAAGCCAAAGTCAATATTTTACCGTGGGGAACACGGAGCCAGAGTACGAGAAGGAGGGGAGGCACCAGGGGGCCACATCCCCTGGTGGCATGGGCTAGGGATATCCGCGCCTGGGGGTGTCATTACCCTGGCCGCCCCTACCTCGCCTCTTCGCCTATAAAGTCCCCCCGATACCAAAACCCTAAGTACCCGATCAATCTTCCACGAAACAGTCCGTAGACGCCGCCACCATAGTCCCTAGATCGAGGGGATCTGAAGCTCTTCCCGGCATCCTGCTGTAGGGGAGATCATCCCAGAGGCCTTCTTCTTCATCATGCCAGCTTACGGTATGAAGCGTGAGTAGTTCCACCTTGGACTACGGGTCCATGTAGTAGCTAAATGGTTGTATCTCCTCTTTTGTGCTTCAATGTTTAGATCTTGTGAGATCCGTTCATGATCAAGATCATCTATATTTGTAATCATGCATGTTGTGTTTGTGGGGATCCGATGGATATTGAGATTACTATGTCAGATTGATTAATGCTTTTGTCTTATTGATTCTATCATGTCTATGTTGTTTGAGATCTTGCATGCTCTCCGTTTCTAGTAGCTATCTTGGCCGAGTAGATTCTAGTGACTCCAAGAGGGAGTATTTATGCTTGATAGTGGGTTCATGCCTCTATTTAATCTGGGAAGTGACAGAAATCTCTAAGGTTATAGTTGTGTTGTTGCTACTAGGGAGAAAACAATGGTCTCTTGTTCATGGAACAAGTGGATTGTTTACCTTATACACTTTTCTTAAAGCAGTTATCCGTTATTTGCAACTTAATACTGGAGGGGGTTTGGATGATAACCGGAAGGTGAATTACTAGTCATAGATGCAGTTGAATGGCGGTCTATGTATCTTGTTGTATTGCCCAATTGAATCTCATAGGATCATGAATGTCTAGTATTGCATTGTTATGCCTTGCTCAGTCCTGTCAATTGCCCTGCTGTAATTTGTTTACCCAGCATGCCATGTTTGTTTATCTTAAGGAGAACACCTCTAGTGAACTATGGACCCCAGTCCAATCTTTACCATTGATACATCTTCCACTATTACTGTTTACTTTCTGCAGAGCCACTATTATCTTCCACACCATATAGTTAATCCTTTGTTTACAGCAAACCGGTGAGATTGACAACCTCACTGTTCGTTGGGGAGAAGTCTTGAGTTTGTGTTGTGCAGATTTCCAAGTTGCTAGCAACACATTTGAGTCGTTTCATTCCTCCTACTGGTTCGATAACCTTGGTTTCTTTCTGAGGGAAGACTTGCTGATGTGCTCATCATACCTTCCTCTTGGGGTCTCCCAATGAAGCTCTATAGTGAACTGAGCTACACACCATCAACAAGTTTTCTGGCGCCGTTGCCGGGGAGGCTAAGGACGTCTTCACAAGGGGAGTCCTTCATAACCTTTCTCTTTACTTTGTTTTTGTTTTGCTTTGTTTCTTTTGCCTTGTTTTGTTTGCCTCTTTATTTTAAAAATTACAAAAAAAATAGTTTCCTTGGTTTTGCTTTCTTATATCAAAAACACAAAAAAACAATTCTTCCTATAGTTGTCACCTTGCTCTTGCTCACCATGTTGGTCCCTAAGTTCACTTTGAAAGTCCTTTCAATAGGTAGTGGCGGCATAATTGGAAAGAAAATATTGAAGAATTCTTTAATCATGTTAGCAAACGTGAGGATATTGATGAAATATCCTTAGCTGAAGTTGCTCCTACTTATGAAATTGCTGCTGCTTCTTTAGTTCACATGTTGGAGGCTAGATTTGTTAACCTTAGCCCCATGATGCAAATAATTTTTCTTAAACTAAAAGAAATTGAGGATGCTGAAAGAGAAATTTTATTCTAGAAACTTTTCTTAAAGAGTTCAATGATGTAGCTAAGGAGGCTAAAAAGGTTTTTGATCGCTTTAATATGCTAGGCTCATGTGTGGATGTTATGGGGACATTAGAGAAGTTGGACAAAGCTAAACCCAAACCCAATGGAGAGGAAATCAAAATGCCCATACCTTTTAAACTTGTAGGAATGAATGAGGCCTTAGAAAAGAATTTTGATTGGATTGTCCCCAAAAATCCTTTTGATGAAAGCAGTGAACCTAAGAGAGATAATAAAGGATCCTATAGAACTCATTTAGATGAGATACCTTTCTTGGTTGAAGATATTTCGAGTATTGATCTTAATGCTTCTTCATTTAAAAATACTTGATTCTTGCTTTTTGTGCCTAACTTAAAGGCATTAAAGAAAAGTACTTATTGGGAGATAACCCAAAAGTTTTCTTGAGTCTTGAAAGTTATTACCTCTGTAATGACCTCTCCTTATCCTTTTTATTTGCTTTTTGGGATAAGAATAACCTCTATTGAGAGGGAAGTAAGATTTTGGGGAGTTGCTGGGCCGAAACAGATTTTTGTGCTCCACTCTAAAAATTGGTGTAAAATCTATGTTAGTCGGATTGAGCTGTAATTTTATGAATAAATTCCCCTAGATGTTATCAAACTTTCGTTGGTTCAGCACTTTTTGATTTGAGCAACAGAAGGTCCTCGAAAAAATCGGTTTTCACCTACTGGTCTGTTTTGACAGATTTCTGCCATTATTTGCATTTGCTTCTTATTGATTTCTTTTTAAGTTCTTTTTTTTGGGAATTGAGCTTTTTAAAGGAAGTTGCTACATTATATTGTGTCTTTAGTGAAAGTTTTTCTGTTTTGAACAAAACTCAAAGGTCTATTATCTTTTGAATACACTAATGTTGCTAATGAAGATTGTGTGAAGTTTTGTATGAACGAAAATTTTCAGGTGTAAAGTAAGAATGATGTAATGAGATGAATAATGGACAAAAGCTCAAGCTTGGGAATGCCACCCTGTGTCACCCCAAAGAAATATTCAAGAGGTACAAGCGTCAAAGCTTGGGCATCCCCTTCTTCATCAATAAAAAGCTCATGTCCTTCTAGACACTTCGTTTTTATTGTTTCATGCATAGTTGTGTTGTTCTTGGAGCGTCTTAGTTTTCGATTGTGGTTTTTGTTTGCTTAGTTTGATTGAATAAAGTAGTTGGACCCCCTCTTTCGTTGTGATGTTTTCAAATAAGTTGGAGTCAGCCAAGAGTAGAAAGTTTCATGCTTATAGTGGTACAAACGTGAGCTTGCTTTGACTGTGGCTTAGACTTTAGCATGTCATGCTAGATGTTGTTTTGACCTTATGCTTAGTGATTATTTCTGTAGCATGACTTGCTCCAAATCATTGATAGTGCTTAGTGTGCCTTGAAAGAATCATGCGTTGTTTTAGCATATAAAAGTATAGTATTGTGGTATTCTCCTTTGATGCTTTGTTTGGGTTGACTTGGCACATGCTCACACCATGTTATGACTCTAACAAGTCACCATTAGCCTCTATGATCATTTATTTCTTGACTTGTAGTACCACTTTATGCTTTGATTATTAATGTTTTGTCGTTCTGTATGATTATGGCCATTATTGCTCTCTTAGTTGGTCGCTCCCAGTCTTTTGTTAGCCTTCACTTTTGCTGAGTAAGCTCTACTCATGCATCCAACTCTCAAGAAACCAAGTTATTTCAAAGTGTCCACTATAAATTCCTATGCATGGTGTGTTACACCAGTCCAAGTATATTCTTGTTTTCATCTACCTTCAGATTAAAAAGTATTTTGTTATGTGAAAAACTAGTGATTAAAGCTCTCACGAACTTGATGGCACACTTTATTTTTCTTGCCCCTAATAAACTTGAACCATTG
The DNA here is from genome assembly GCA_910589765.1 of Avena atlantica. Taxonomy (NCBI): domain Eukaryota; kingdom Viridiplantae; phylum Streptophyta; class Magnoliopsida; order Poales; family Poaceae; genus Avena; species Avena atlantica. The sequence goes on along the minus strand of OU342739.1, from coordinate 487,146,740 downwards.
TGTCATCTAAGTTGTTTATGCTTGCACTTATACGTCGGGATTAGCAGAATCATGCTGTCACGGGGAACGCTTTCAACACTTTTGGATATCTATCCAGTTGATATCATGTTATTTTGTTTGCGGATGTCGTCGGTGTGAAATAAAAGGGGAGCTTGTAAGTCCATGGAGTTATGTATTTTGTGTTAGAGAAACACCCGGCCGCTAGCCTAAGCCATGCCTAATCATGGTGGAAACTTGCAGCATCACCATAGTGAGCTATCTATGAAGCATTCTTCTTATAAAAAAAGAGATATGAGATTCAGAAAAATTAAAAAAATGAGAAAAGTGTAAAGAGAGAAAAAAGCACCATATTCCCATGGTAAATAAGAAGATTGCTGAGATGCTCATTGTCTGCTTGCCTTGTCATTTTATTATGGGACAACTCCTGTAGCATGTTCAAGGGGTACCTCGTTGGCGGTTCTCAATGATACACATATACTTACTATGACAAGAACTTGCAAGTAACTAAAGTTGAGTAGCATGAGGAGCGGCCCTCGTACTCAAGGGACATGAGATTGCCAACTTATACTTTGTCAAGCATATACTCCATAGTTTATTCACTTAAACCTTAATCACTTCAAGATGCTTATGATAGGGGCAATGAGAGCTGAAAGCTAACAAGTACCATAATTTTTGGAATCTCCTTTTGAAACTTGAAATCCTTGCTTACCTTTTATGAAGGGCCTTTCTTCCACCATTATATTGAGTCTCCACCTTCTATCCATAGGAACCAGTTATGAGAGCATAGTTACCATTCTTAGTTCTATGTGCATTGTCCCAAAACTTATTGATTGATTCATATTGTTGATATTTCTTGTTCTTGGACTATTTGTATCTAGTCTCCCTTATGAACTTTGAAGGTGTCCTATGCATTTATGTTTTGCTACTCCATGAGGGACAATCTAAATGCCACTATGTTATGTTTTCTATATGTGAAATAAAAAACATTTTTCAATGCATGCTATTCATGATCTTTGTTTGTATCCTTTCATGTTGCAACAATAGTTGCTATGTCATATTGTTAGAACTCCGTCTTTCATGCTCATGTTTAGAGTTCTTTGATCCCAGCTTCAATTCTTGCAAATGGTTTGATCTTGATTGTGATTGTGCATGTCACCTAAAAAATTATTCTTTTTATCACTTACGTACTCGAGAACGAGCAGGAGTTAAGCTTGGGGATACTTGATACGTCATAAACGTATCTATCATTTTTGATGCTCCATGTTTGTTTTGTATCTAATTTGCTTTGCTTTGGCATTACTTTGAGGTTTTTTATATGTTTTTCTGGACTAACCTATTAACAAGTTGCCATAGTGCCAATTGCCTGTTTTTTCTGTTTTTGGTTCCAGAAAAGGCAGAAAATCAATATTCTCATAATTGGACGGGGCGAAAGCTAAAGTCAATATTTTACCGTGGGGAAAACGGAGCTAGAGTACGAGAAGGAGGGGAGGCACCACGGGGGCACACCTCCTGGCGGCGCGGGCTAGGGCTAGCCGCGCCTGGGGGGTGTGACCACCTTGGCCTTCCCCTACCTCGCCTCTTCGCCTATAAAGTCCCCCCGATACCAAAACCCTAAGTACCAGTTCATAGATGCCGCCACCATGGTCCCTAGATCTAGGGGATCTGAAGCTCTTCCCGGCACCCTGCTGTATGGGAGATCATCGTGGAGGCCTTCTTCTTCATGCCAGCCTCGGGTATGAAGCGTGAGTAGTTCCACCTTGGACTACGGGTCCATGTAGTAGCTAGATGGTTGTATCTCCTCCTTTGTGCTTCCATGTTTAGATCTTGTGAGCTCCGTTCCTGATCAAGATCATCTATATTTGTAATCATGCATGTTGTGTTTGTGGGGATCCGATGGATACTGAGATTACTATGTCAGATTGATTAATGGTTTTGTCTTATTGATTCTATCATGTCTGTGTTGTTTGAGATCTTGCATGCTCTCCCTTTCTAGTAGCTATCTTGGCCAAGTAGATGCTAGTGACTCCAAGAGGGAGTATTTATGCTCGATAGTGGGTTCATGCCTCTATTTAATCTGGGGAAGTGATAGAAATCTCTAAGGTTGTAGTTGTGCTATTGCTACTAGGGACAAAGCAACGGTCTCTTGTTCATGGAACAAGTGGATTATTTAACTTACACACTTTGCTTAAAGAAGTTATCCATTGCTTGCAACTTAATACTGGAGGGGGTTCAGATGATAACCTGAATGTGGATTACTAGTCATATACGCAGTTGGATGGAGGTTTATGTATCTTGTTGTATTGCCCAATTGAATCTCATAGGATCATGAATGTCTAGTATTGCATTGTTATGCCTTGCTCTGTCATGTCAATTGCCCTGCTGGAATTCGTTTACCCAGCATGCCATGTTTGTTTATATTAAGGAGAACACCTCTAGTGAACTATTGACCCCGGTCCAATCTTTACCATTGATACATCTTCCATTGTTACTGTTTACTTTCTGTAGAGCCACTATTACCTTCCACACCATACAGTTAATCCTTTGTTTACAACAAACCAGTGAGATTGTCAACCTCACTGTTCGTTGGGGCAAAGTCTTGAGTTTATGTTGTGCAGGTTTCCAAGTTGCTAGCAACACCTTTGAGTCGTTTCCTTCCTCCTACTAATTCGATAACTTTGGTTTCTTTCTGAGAAAGACTTGCTGCTGTGATCATCATACCTTCCTCTTGGGGTCTCCCAATGAATCTCTACAGTGAACTGAGCTACACACCATCAAGGCCTATCACCGTCTACAAGAATAGAAGTGCGTAGACATCAAGCTCTTTTCTGGCGCCATTGCCAGGGAGGTAAGGTAAAAGGTACTCACATCCTCTGGATACGAAGCTATCTTCTAGTACTGTTGTTGGTGTGTGTGAGTGCTCGAAGTTATTTCCTTTAGATTCTGCAATTTGTCTTTTGTTTCTTGTTTTCACTAGTTAGGCTTAATGGAAAACAACAACAAAATTAGAGAGCTTTATAGTATTTATCTTGAGTTAGGACATGAAGTGTTTGAAGAGAATATTAAAAAACCTATGGAACTTTATTTGCATGCTAATAGCCATGATATTAGTATGAATTCTTTGAACACCATTATTGCTAATGCTATGGAAAAGTCTAAGCTTGGGGAAGCTAGTCTTTTTAGTTCCCGAGATTTGGAGGAGAAAATTTGCTATGATGATACTATACCTCCAATATATGATGATTACAATGATGAATATGATATTTTCAGTCCACCTACTATTGAGGAGAAAATATGCTATGATGATACTATACCTCCAATATATGATGATTATAATGATGAATATGATATTTTCAGTCCACCTACTAATGCGGAGAAAATTAATTATGATTACAATATGCCTCCTATATTTGATGATTATGGGGATGAGAATAATAATGATAGATATTTTGTTGAATTTGCTCCCACTATAATTAATAAAAATGACTATGCTTATATGGAGAGTAATAATTATTTTATGCATGTGGCTCATGATAAGAATGTTTTATGTGATAGTTATATTGTTAATTTTATTCATGTTGCTACTGAAAGTGATTATGAGAGAGGGAAACATGGTTTTATGCATCTCAACAATATTAAGTTTCCCCTCTTTATGTTGAAAATTTTGAAGTTGCACTTGTTTTGCTTTCCTATGCTTATTGCTTTGTGCTTTCATGACTTGTTTCTTTACAAAATTATTTTTCATAGGAAGTGCGTTAGGATTAAATGTGTTTTGAATTTTCTTCTTCATGTTCTCTTTTGCTTCAATTCATATTTCTTATGTCAGCATCTTCTCAAACTATCATGCCAAACTTAAAGGGGTTAAAGAAAAGTACTTATTGGGAGATAACCCAATAGTTTTATTGAGTCTTAGAAGTTATTACTTCTGTAATAACCTCTCCTTATCCATTTTTATTTATTTTTGTGCCAAGAATAACCTCTAATGAGAGAGAAGTAAGATTTTGGGAAGTTGATGTCCCGAAACAGATTTTTGTGATTCACTGTTAAAATTCGTGAAAAATCTCTGTATGTAGGATTGATCTATAATTGTCTAAGTAAATCCCCCAGGTTGTTGGATAACTTTCATTAGTTCAACACTTTTTTATTTGAGCAACAGAAGGTTTTCGGAAAATCGGTTTTTACCTGATGGTCTGTTTTGACAGATTTCTGCTATTATTTGCATTTGCTTCTTATCGATTTCTTTTTGAGTTATTTTTGGAGAATTGAGTTTTTTAAGGGAATTGCTTCAGTAGCTTGTGTTCTTAATAGAAGTTTTTCTGTGTCGAACTAAACCCAAAAGGTTTATTACTTTTGAATGCACTAATGTTGCTAATGAAGATTGTGTGAAGTTTTGTATGAAGGAAATTTTCAAGTGTAGGGGAAGAATGATGTAATGAGATGAAGAATGGACACAAGATCAAGCTTGGGGATGCCACCCCGTGTCACCCCAAGAAATATTCAAGAGGTACAAGCATCAAAGCTTGGGTATGCCCAAGGCATCCCCTTCTTCATCAATAAAAATCTTAGGTCTCTTTCTTGACACTTCGTTTTTATTGTTTCATGCACTGTTGTGTTGTTCTTGGAGCGTCTTAGTTTTCGTTTTTGGTTTTAGTTTTCTTAGTTTTCTTGAATAAAGTAGTTGGACCCCCTCTTTCGCTGTGTTGTTTCAAATAAGTTGATTGGTGTTGGAAAATAGTAGAAATTTCCATGCTTATAGTGGTACAAAAGTGAGCTTGCTTTAACTGTGGCTTAGACTTTATCATATCATGCTAGATGTTGTTTTGACCTTATGCTTAGTGATTATTGTTGTAGCATGACTTGTTCCAAACAATTGAGATTGCTTAGTGTGCCTTGAAGGAATCATGCATTGTTTTAGCGTACAAAAGCATAATATTGTGGTATTCTCCTTTGATGCTTTGTTTGGGTTGACTTGGCACATGCTCACACCATCTTATGACCATGAACCGGTCACCTTAGCCTGTATGATTATTTATTTTTTGACTTGTGGTACCACTTTATACTTTAGTTGATAATGTTTTGTCGCTCTACATGATTATGGCAATTATTACTCCCTTAGTTGGTCGCTCCCAGTATTTTGCTAGCCTCCACTTGTATTGAGTAAGCTCTACTCGTGCATCCAACTCCCAAGAAACCAAGTTATTCCAAAGTGTCCGCTATAAATTCCTATGCATGGTGTGTTACACCATTTCAAGTAAATTCTTCTTTTATCTACCTTCCAATTAAAAAGTCACTTTGTTATGTGAAAAATTAGTGATTAAAGCTCTCACAAACTTGATGGCACACTTTATTTTTCTTGCCCACGGGGAACGCTTTCAACACCTATAAATATCTACCCAGTTGATATCATGCTCTTTTGTTTATGGATGTCGGCGGTGTGAAATAAAAGGGGAGCTTGTAAGTCCATGTAGTTATATATATGTGTTAGAGAAACGCCTAGGCCACTAGCCTAATACATGCCTAATAATGGTGGAAACTTGCAGCATAACCATAGTGATCAATCTATGAAGCATTCTTATTATAAAAAAAGAGATACGAGAAAGTGAAAAAAGATAAAAATAGGAAAGAAGAGAAAAAAGCACCATTTTTCCATGGTAAATAAGAAGATTGCTGAGATGCTCAATGTCTGTTGTCTTGTCTTTCTGATACAGGATAGCTCCTGTGTCATGGGGCAAGGGGTACCCCGTTGGCGCTTCTCTATGATATACATGTATTTAGAATGACAAGAACTTACAGGTAACTAAAGTTGAGTAGCATGAGGAACGTCCCTCGTACTCAAGGGACATGATATTGCCAACTTATACTTTGGCAAGCATATATTCCATATTTTGTTCACTTTAAACTTAATCACTTCAAGATGCTTATGATAGGGGCAATGAGAGCTGAAAGCTAACTAGCACCATAATTTTTGGAAGCTCTTTGTGAAACCTGAAATCCCTGCTTCCCTTTGAAGGGCCTTTCTTACACTTTTATATTGACTCTCCACCTTCTATCTTTAGGCACCAATTAAGAAAACATAGTTGTCATTCTTAGTTTTATGTACATTGTCCCAAAACTTATTGATTGATTCATAATGTTGATATTGCTTTTTGTTGAACTATTTGTATCTAGTCACCCTTATGAACTTTGAAGGTGTCCTATGCATTTATGTTTTGCTACTCCATGAGGGACAAGCTGAATGCCACTATGCTATGTTTTCAATATGTGAAACAAACAAACGTCTTTCAATGCATTGTTATTCATGATCTTTATTTGTATCTTTTCATGTTGCAACATAGTTGCTTTCTCTTATTGTTAGAACTTCATCTTCCATGCTCAGGTTTAGAGTACTTTGATCCTAGCTTTCAATGCTTGCAAATGGTTTGATCAAGATTGTGATGGTTCATGTCACCTCAAAATTGTTCTTTTTATCACTTACCTACTCGACGACGAGAAGGAGTTAAGCTTGGGGTGCTTGATACGTCGTAAATGTGTCTATAATTTTTGATGTTCCATGCTTGTTTAGTATCAACTTTGTTTTTCTTTGTCTACACTTTGAGGTATTTTTATACATTTTCTGGGACTAACCTATAACAAGATGCCACAGTGCTAGTTGCTTGTTTTCTGTTGTTTTTGGTCTCAAAAATCTAGAGAAGAAATATTCTCGGAATTGGACGGGACAAAAGCCAAAGTCACTATTTTTCCAGAAGACTCACGGAGCCCGAATGAGAGGCGGAGGAGGGCCACGAGGCGGCCACACCTGGTGTGGCGCGGGTCCCCCTGGCCGTGCCACCCTAGGGTGTGGGACCCTCGGGGCTCCACCGACCTTGCCCTTTCGCCTATATAAAGCCTCTGAAGGGAAAACCCTAGAGGAATCAGCCTCCATCCACGAAACGTTCTGCAGCGCCGCCGCCACCGAAGGGGAGATTCGGGGGATAGAAGTCTCTGTTCTGGCACCCTGCCGGGACGGGAAATTGCCCCCGGAGCCATCTCCATCGATCTCCACCACCATCTCCATCTCCGTTGTTGATTCCCATGACGAGGAGGGAGTAGTTCTTCCTCAAGGCTAAGGTCTCTATCGGTAGCTATGTGTTCATTTCTCTCTATGCGTGATCTTATTATGGTCATGAGCTTTGTAATCAAGTAGATCTACTCTGCTACTCAAGTGCTTTAATCCACGTGTATGAAGTTGACAGTATGCACACCGTGTGGCACTTAGGCTAAAGATTACAGAAATACTTGTCATGAGTTATATTTGGAGTTGGATGTCTTTATGAAATTATGGTGTTTGTTGGAACCATCTAGCGCTCAAGGTGACAGTGTGCGGTTATCTAGATGAGGAAAACGAACTTTAAGTTGTGCTTTTGTAGCCCTACCGTGGATTAGAGTTGTCCAACCGGAGAGTAATTCAGAATAGCATAATGAAAAGAAGATATTTATGTGAGAGTGTCCACTAGTGAAAGTATGATCCCTAGGCCTTGTTTCTAAGCATTGAAACACCGTTTACAATTAGTCTTGTTACATGTTTGCTTGCTGCCATCTTTATTTCATATTGCATTAAGTCTCTTCCTCCCGTCAAGCTCTTTTCTGGTACCTTGTCTTATAATCATCTATACTACTTGTATTTTAGTATCTCTTCACCGAACTAGTGCACATATACACCTAACAAGTGTATTGGGTGTGTCGGGGATACAAGAGACTTCTTTTATCTTGATTGCAGGATTCTTGAGAGGGATACCTTTAACCACTTCCTTCCTGAGTTCGACAAACCTTGGGTAATCTACTTAAGGGAAACTTGCTGCTGTTCTAAAAAACCTCTGCACTTGGAGATCCAACACTATCTACAAGAATAGAAGTGTGTAGACATCACCGACCTTCACCGACGAGAAGAACGCCGGCGCCAACGCCAACTCCGTCTACAGCTACGAGGTCATCGACGCCATCAAGGCGCACGTCAAGGCCGCTTGCAAGGCCACCGTCTCCTGCGCCGACATCGTCGCCTTGGCATCTCGCGACGCCGTGAACCTGGTGAGTGCGCATATATATCCCGGCGGTACTCCTACCTTACTACAGCCCACGGCGTGTTACTGACAACTGACAGGCCAACCTGCACGGCGCAGCTGACGGGCCCGACGTGGAACGTGCCGCTAGGCCGGAAGGACTCGTGCGCGGCGAGCCAAAGCACGACCAACGCCAACCTCCCGGGGCCCGGCTCAAGCGCCGCGTCGCTTGTCGTCGCATTCGCGGCCAAGGGCCTCTCCGCGCGTGAGATGACGACGCTCTCCGGCGTGCATACCGTGGGGCGGGCGCGCTGCCTCCTCTTCCACGGCGTCAAGACCAACATCAATGTTAGAGCTGCAACTCGCAGCCCCTTCCTTCTTCTACCTCTCACAGCTCTCTATCTCTCTTCTCTCTCACAAGCAAGAACACACACGCCCACACACACTAGCCAAGGAAGAAGAACAAGCTTTGCCGAACACCCCCTTGGTGACCACCGTGGCTACATCCTTCCTCTGTTCTAATGTCTGAAGTAAACATACCGGTTACATATATATAGCAGCCTATCTCAGGCCACCATCTCCTAAACGCACGCCATACTCCCACTAAACCTCGACTAACACCACGCCGGCCATTATGCACGACCTGGCCATGTACTGCATGCTGCCAACTAACTTGACCTTAGCTAACACTAGGACCTTTTCTCAAGAAACTAACTAACGAACTCACCCACTAAGACTGGCCTAGTTCTTTTGGCAGCTTAAAAAATAAGCTGCCCCTTCCCTAGCTTCTCTCATAAGCTATATGGCTTATTAGTCGAAGCTTCTCAATTAATTATGAGACAATTATTTTGGAAGCCCTAACTAATAAGCCGAGCGGCTTATGAGAGAAGCTGGGAAGGGGCAGCTTATTTTTTAAGCTGCCAAAAAAACTGGGCCTAACACGAACGCAAACTCCACCATGCGTGCTGACCAAAACATTGGTCCACCGACTAAACTAACACACCCATCGTGCACATGTGTACAATAAATATCAAGATTAACTCTAACAATCAACGCCACCTTCGCGGCGGCGCGGCGGCAGACGTGCCCGCAGGCCGGCGGGGACGGCAACCTCTCGCGCCGTTCGACGACCAGACGCCGGACACCTTCGACAATGCATACTACACGGGCCTCGTGGCGCAGCGCGGGCTTCTGCACTCGGACCAGGAGCTCTTCAACGGCGGGTTGCAGGATTCGCTCGTCAGGAAGTACAGCGGGAATGCCAAGATCTTTGCCGGCGACTTTGCCAAGGCGATGGTCAAGATGGGTGGCCTCGTGCCGGCCACCGGGACGCCGACGGAGGTCAGGTTGAACTGCAGGGCGCTTAACTAAGCATGATTGCGTATTACCCTGTTTGTTACTACTCACAAACTTTATGAGTTATGACCGGCTGGCAGCCGCGAGCAGTAGCTCGTGTTGTCTTGTCATATCCTTCATTTATCATGGCCGCCTGACAATCAGGTTGTGCAGTTAGTCCGGTGCTTGCTCAGGGTTCAGAAAAAATCAAATACGTAGTGCATGCACTTCACTGAAGTATAGCATAGAAGATATACAAAAAGTGGACACTACTAATACAAGAGCAAATCGTCTGTGATGTTCTGCAGGATCTCATACCATGTACTCCCTCCGTTTTAAAATATAAGATGTTTTAGGTTTGTGAAGAAAATGAATCTAGACTTGTTTTAGTATGTAGGTTCATTCAATTTTGGGATAAATTTACACACTAAAAAAAGTCTAGATTCGTTTTTTTCACAAATCTAAAACATCTTATATTTTGAAATATATTCTAATAAAGAGTGTGCGAATATTCATTCAACAAATTGTTGCGGGGCTTAGATCCACAACGGGATAACTACCGTGTTGAAAATAACAAGAGATTGGGTAGACATAGGTTATGAAAAGAGAATTAGTACTACTAATTTTAGACCACACACTTTATGAGATTTGTGGCGGCAGACAGCGTGGTCGGCGGCTGGGGGTGCGGTTCCTGCTCGTGCGGCGCCGCAGCGGGACCCGGGGGCGCTGCCGCCAGCGTAGGCGCGTTGCGAGGATAGGGGTATGGGCAATAATACTACACTTACTGGATGTTTTTTTTACAGCATCTTCCTTACGGGCAGACGTGGAGATCGTGGAGGGATTTCAGCTCCTGGAATCACGGCAGAAAAAAATATTGAACCAACCGGATAGCTCCACTTCATCCTGTAAAACTTTCCCATAACAAATTTCCCGCAAGTCTAGCATTTCTGGGGCTACGGGTGCGTTGGAGGCGAACCATGATGGGCCGTTGGTGGGCTGCTTGGCGCGGGGTGGGAGGGATGCTAGCAGGCTTGGGCTGGCTCATGGCCCACTTGCCTCGGCCCCGCAGAGGCTTTTCCCAAAGCCTCATCAGCATCCCACTCTGGATCGACCCCTAGTCGAGCTTGGGTTAGCTCGGGATCGATCGATCCCTGTTCACCTTGCCCCACCACCTCCATCCCTCGCCCTGCTGCCAGTGTCCGCCGCCTCCCCGCTGTAGATCCCCTTGTTGCCACCGCGTGTCAGATCCCGCTAGTCAGGATCGGACGTTACACTACGAATCGGAGACCCTCGATCAATGGGGATTTTCTAGAGGCTAAACCAAAAAACGTAAAGTAAAGACAACAAAGATATTCGTGATGATATTCATTGGATAGCCCAGTCTTGCTCAGCTAGGGACTTCATATAGTCTCGTACATCAACGAACTGACCCCCGCGTCGCTCCTCTCGAGCGACACGGGGGAAACCACCGCCGCCGGGCTCTGGCCTCCTCCTCACGGCCCTTCTCCGCCGCTGCCGTCGGCCTTGCCGCGGTGGCGGTGGCCCCAGACGCCAAAGGCGGCGTGGGGGAGCTCGCGGTGGAAGCGGGTGGGGCGGCTCGACTTCTTGCTGGTGGCGCCGCGGATGTGGTGTCGGCGGAGCTACGGGGGTGATGTGCTGCCGGATCCTGGCGGAGTGCAAGGCGGCGTCTGCCGGCAGTGGTCGTTGGCGAGGGGAGGACCCTATGGAAAGACTTCGTCACATTCTCAATCTGCCAGTACTCCATCTTGGTGAGTACTTATCCAACGGCAGTGATCTATTTAATAATTAAATAAAATAGTCCTTATTTATTAATTCAAATAGGATTTGATTATTAAAACTCCATTTGAAACTTACATAATCCCAAAATCATTTCAGTAAGTTTTATTTGAAAATATAAAACACTTGGAAAACTCGTTTAAAATAAAATAACAAGTTTTAGTGTTTAATTAAAATGGAAAAAGTCCTTACTTTAATAAAATGGGATATTAATAAATCCTCATTGTTTTATTTAAATAAACCTTTACTCTTTTATCAAATAGGAATATTTTAATTCAAAAGCTTGGCCAAGATTTAATTTGGCTCTATAAAATAATCCTTATTTATATTTCTACCTTTTCATTTGAAAACTAAATCTTTTTACTAAAAGATCCAAAAGTAGTAATTCTACTTATTTAAAATTTTCTTTATTAGTTGTTTATCTTTTCAAATCCCTTTAGGATTTGTTTGATCAAATAGGTTTGAAGGTTCCCAATTGGAATCAAAAGTTTCTTCTCACCCTGAAAATCAACAAAGTTTTATTTTATTCATTTATTTTTCACATAACAAGATTTGGAAAATCTTGGGATGTGAGAGGCTACCACCCTTAAAATAAATCTCGTCCCGAGATTTGGGAAGGCTAGGGTTACAAGTTGGTTCATAGCATCTAGGGTACTACCACCCTTAAAAATTTTCCAACTAAATTACATCTTGTCTTGCTTGGGATCTTGGGGAAACTTCTCTGGGCAAACATCTGCATAGTGTCCCTTGTTTCCACACTTGTAACATGTGACAAGGCTGAGATCCTTCATAGGCTTGTCTATCTTGTGCTTCATCTTTTCTGCTTCATCTTTTCTGGACAGTTGCTTGCATAATGTCTTTGGTTACCACAGTTGTAGCATGTGATAAGTTTGAGTTCTTCACGTATCTCTTGTGGACAGGTTGCCACATAATGGTCTAGCTCTTTGCAGTTGTTGCACCATACTTGTCCAATTTCCTTATACTTATTCTTCTCTGGACATTCACTGGCATAGTGTCCCATTTCCTTACAATGATTACATTGCACATGGCTTTTGTCCTTATTTTTCTTGGGTTTCTCCAAAGCTAGGAGTGCCTCTAGTTCATGTTCTTCATATGTTATCTCATAGGTAGGAATGTCTACTGGTTTCTTTGACCTTCTATTGCTCCTTGGATAATTCATATGCCTCTTCTTTGGTCCTTTAAATTGGGTTGTATTGCATGGAGGTACAAGTGGAGATTTTCCTTTGTCCTCATCCTTCTTGGTAGACTTAGTTCCCTCTTGATAGTTTGCAATCAGTTGTTGCACTCCACCTTGTTTCTTTTGTTCAACTATGGAATAGATGGGGCATTGGATAGGGACATGATTATTTCCTTCACATAGGTAACAAGTAGCTTGAGAGGTGGGACATTGGCCAACTGGATGTTTCTCTTCACAGTTGGGGCATTGATCTCCATGCTCCTTGGAAGTGTGATCCTTGTCTCCACAAATGTTGCAAGCTTTGGTTCCTTCTAGAATAACATCTTTGTCATCTTTGTTGTCACAAACTCCTTTGGAAGAGTTGCTTTCCATGTTGATCATTTGATCTGTCACCTTGTGCAACAATTGGGCTTGGGTTTCAAAGAAACTTTGCATGGTTGGATCTTCCCCACTGGTGTTGGCTATGAATTGAGCTGTCACTTGATTCAACTGGTTTTGGGTTGCTATAAGTTCTCTCATGTTGTCCTCTTGGTTGTTGTTGTTATCATCAACCTTGATGTTGGAGTCTCTTGGAGTATTCATCTGTTTGGGTTGAATTGAGATTAGAATAGGCAAAAGATTTCTAAGTAATCAATTCTAATCACACACATCACAATTCACACAAGCAATGTGCAAGCAATCACAAACAACATTCCACTCATATAACAAGTTTCAAGCATATTCTTAGGCAACCAAAAATATTTTTGTTAAACAAAATATGGTGGTCCATCTATATGGTTTACTTGTGATCTTTCCATCCTTCTTGGTTGATTCTTCTTGCTTGAGATTATGGTTTCCTTGGGAAATCTCTTGGTCACAAAACTCCAAAGGTGATGATGGCTCCTTCTAATTATGTTTCCTTAGTCTCCAAATCTTGAGCAAGATTTCTTGTCTCACTTGTCCTTAGTGATATCCAAGGTTGAAGTCCTTGGTGAAAATGCTGAAGATGTTGAAGTCATTAGAGTTGAAGATGTTGAAGTCATTAGAGTTGGAGATGTTGAAGTCATTAGAGTTGATGAAATCCTTAGCTCATGGTGAAGTCTTTGGCCATGGGGTAGGTTTGTCCATCAAGTTTGAAATAGATGCGATGTAGAATCAAAACCAAAATGGTTGAGGAAAGAATTTACAAGATTGTTTGTAAATAAGTTTTGGAACAAATACAACTACTATTTTCCTAAGGGGTTTTTGTCCAATCCTAGGGTTACAAATCCTACAGGCAACACAATGCTCTGATACCATCTGTAGAGGTCCCAACCTTTAATAAGGTAGAGATCCCCGTGTTTACAATGCTAGTCCCTGGATCAATAGCTAGCATCCACAATTAAGATTAATATCAAGAAACAAAGGTCATAATACAACTTTATAACCAGGAATAACATAATTTTATTACATCTTACATAGCTCATTTGGATATTACATTGTAGCAGAATATCTATAAGCATGGGGTCCTTCATCTTCAAAGTGCCACAGGCAAACATGTTGGTTGTAGACTTGTAATCCTAATCAATCAACTTCACTAATATCAAACAAACCTGCAACATAACAAGTTACAGCCACAAGGGTCAATACATTTGAATTGTATTGGCAAGTTTCACTACTATATAGAATATAAGTGGATCCTATCAATACATGCATATTTGGCTAAGTGGGGTTTAGGCTCATTTGCAGAAAGCAATATAGTTTTATCCTATCATTTCAAAATAGTTTTGATCTTTTGTCAAATCTTTCTGAACTCCTTGGAATCCACCAAGTGCTTCAAGTCTCTTGTTGTCACTTTCAAGTTTTTCTTTTAGAAATTGGAATGTCGAGATTTCCCATGGCTTCAGGCCTTAGTTGCTCAGTATTGTCCATAACCGGGGACACGGCTAAGTACTTAGATTTTTATCTTCTGCAGAAGTTGTACACTTTACCCACATGACACATTCTCATCTTGATGCCACCAGTGGCCGCTGGATAAGTACTCACCAAGATGGAGTACTGGCAGATTGAGAATGTGACGAAGTCTTTCCATAGGGTCCTCCCAATACACAATACTAGCTTATCTTCAGGCACCAATGTAGGGTTCCAAGTTCCCTCATTCTAGTTAACCTGAAGAGGCCAATGCATGGGTCTTCCACCATGTAGTTGACTAAGCCAGTGCCCATTTAGCATGTGGCTGTACATGGAAGCCACTGTACGAGAAACATGTTCAGTTTCTAAGTCCCTGGGTGGTTTTCTTCTAATGCACAACCAAAAAAAGATTGCCATATAAACATGGTTCCTTTTGTTGCCACCTTGTCCAAAACTTGAGTATCCTTGTCCACCCAGGTGGTTCATTGAGTACTTGTTTTATTATATAAAACACAAGTCTTTTCCCAACTTCATATAATCTCAACATGTATCCTTTCTCAAAATATATAGCAGGGCTAAGCATATTACAACTACATTGTTTTCACTAAGGAATGTATAAGGGTATCCTAATAGGATTTAGCATAGCAAAATATAGTAGTCCTTATCATGCATGTTTCAAAATCCACTAAGTGTAATGAAAATAGTAGGACTTGGATGATAGTGTTACTTGCCTTTTTGGTAGATGATGTTTGGTTCACTTCTTGATCTTGCTAATATCACACTCTTCTAACTTCACTACAAATCAATCAAGCAAACATAGATTCAACTAGCATTCCAACCATTATACAAACAATTCATCACACATAAAATAATAGAAACTAAGTCATGCATGCAAGCATGCAAAAGATAATTTTATTTGCAAAGGTGGTTTCTACTAAGATCTACACATTGTAAGGTTCAAAGTGGTCATTTCTAAAGTGGAAAATCCATTTGCAAAATGGGTTTTATCTATAAACCATTTTTAAATCCAATCATTATTTCATGTGGTGGAAAATGTTTTTAACAAAGCAAAAAATTTATATTGTTCAACAAATAAGTTGTTAATTTCACAAAACTTGGTGTTTAGGGTCAGTAGGTTTGAATCAAAACATTTTCCAAAGGTTTTTCTCAAAAATCATTTCCATAACAAAATCAATATTTTTATTTGACTAGAAATGAATTAATTCAAGTATTTACTCCTAAACTTCACAAAATACATTTTTAAATCCATAAGTTGGTTCCTAAGGTCAGTAGGTTCACAACAAACCATTTTGCAAAGATTTCAACCCCAAAATCATTTTGAAATAAATTTTATATCCTAAACAAGCATACACAAGTTTCTGAAAAAAAACATTTTACCAGAAGATTTTTACTAAACAAAGTGCATGGTTGGCTAGGGCTTGTTTTTCTGAATCCATTGATATAAAATTTGCAAAATTTGGACGTGTGGTATGAAAGTTATGGAATTTACAAAATAGAACAACTAATAGATCAAATCTGTTTTAATTCAAATCGACAGAGACACGTGGCGTGTTTTAATTCGCTCATACCGCTTCGCTCGGATCACGCTCTCTGGTGCGTTGGATCAAGTTAGATCGAGCGGCACATGTTGCGTACCCTTCGTCGTTACGTGACTCTATTGCGTCACTACGATCTGGATCGGACGGCTCCTATCACCTTGCCAAGAACTGGCGGCGCGAAGACGATGGCGCGCGGCGGCGCTCTGCTAGCGGTGGGGCGGTGGCTACAGGAAGCGAGAGGAGTGGGGAAGATGCTTACCAGATTCGCAGATTCGCGGTGATGCTCGAGGTGCTCGCGAGAGTGCAAGGGGCGCACGGAGTTCACGGCTATTGCTCACCGGAGTTCTTCCTATCGTTGGGTGCGCACGGTCGTGGTCGAGGACGAGCTCCTGGGACGCAAGCAAGCGAGGAGAAGTATCAGGAGGATGCGCACTATCTCAGGGGTTGTAGAGGTACTCACCAAAACGCGAGGGGCGCACGGGTTTGGCGTCAGTACCTCGCCGGAGCTGGTGCAGTCGACAGCGGCGGGCGGTGGTTGTCCTTGCCGACGCTCTGGGGCGAGCGCGGCCGAGCTGAGGCCACTGGGAGGTTCGTCTAGGTCTGGGGAGCAAGTGAGATTGGTCGGGGAGGCAAGGGGTGGCAGGGTACGGCCGAAATTGAGGGGGAAGCTCGTCGGAGACAGCGGCCGTTGAGGCTAAAATTTGGGCAGCCTAGTGGCTCCGGTCGAGTGGGATCTGAGGGGAAATGGCGAGGAGTGTCAGGTCATTAAGAGGGCGTAGACGTTGGAGAGATTAACGCCTCCATTGATGCGAATTGATTCACGGCAATCAAGTCAGAAACGGCGAGGAGGAAAGGCGCGGTCACCGCGGGTGAGAACGACGATGAGGTGGTAGTGGGGTCTGGGCGTCAGCGAAGGAGAGAAGGGCGCGGTGGGGTCCGTCTGTCAGTCGCTGAGTGGGTGCATGTCTGAGTGGAAAACGATTCGCGCGTGGGGGGAAGCTGGGCTAGAGTTGGGCTGTTGGGCCAGGTGGGTCGGGCTGTTTGTTTCTCCCCTTTTTTTATTCAGTATTCTTTTTCTTTTTCTAATTGATTTTCTGTTTTGAAATTCAATCAAACAATTCAAACATTCAAATCAATCAAACTTCCACCACACTTTGGTATTGAGTTCAGTTCTGTTTAACAACAAATTCCAAGTCCCAAAATAAAATAATATTTTTATTCTTTTAAGATCTATTTAATAATTAAATAAAATAGTCCTTAGTTATTAATTCAAATAGGATTTGATTATTAAAACTCCATTTGAAACTTACATAATCACAAAATCATTTCAGTAAGTTTTATTTGAAAATATAAAACACTTGGAAAACTCATTTAAAATAAAATAACAAGTTTTAGTGTTTAATTAAAATGGGAAAAGTCCTTACTTTAATAAAATGGGATATTAATAAATCCTCATTGTTTTATTTAAATAAACCTTTACTCTTTTTATCAAATAGGAATATTTTAATTCAAAAGCTTGGCCAAGATTTAATTTGGCTCTATAAAATAATCCTTATTTATATTTCTACCTTTTCATTTGAAAACTAAATCTTTTTACTAAAAGATCCAAAAGTAGTAATTCTACTTATTTAAAATCTTCTTTATTAGTTGTTTATCTTTTCAAATCCCTTTAGGATTTGTTTGATCAAATAGGTTTGAAGGTTCCCAATTGGAATCAAAAGTTTCTTCTCACCCTGAAAATCAACAAAGTTTTATTTTATTCATTTATTTTTCACATAACAAGATTTGGAAAATCTTGGGATGTGACATCCAGTGGGGTGTTTCGGTGTGGGGATGCTGGGGCGGCGGCCCCGGGCTGTCGGCTGTGCCCGACAAGGTTCGTTTGTCGTGATGTTGGTCGTTGGAGCATGAGGTGTTGTGCGGATTCGTCACGAGGTGGTTCTTGGTGGATATCGACCTGGAGAAGCTGTGCTAGCACCATGTTCTTGATGTCGTGAAGGACTCCCGGGCGAAAGCTTAGTACCGAATTGTCGGTGCCGGCAGCAACGACGCTCCTGCGTCGTTTCCCTTCTTGGAGGCGCTTGCCGTGGAGCTCCTTCTACACCCTTGTGGGACTTTGGCATCTCCGGGAGAAATCCCTAGCTCTGGTTTCCGGGCGGGCGGCGACGACGGCTACGTCGTGCTACCTTATTGAAGGCGTCGTCTTGGAGGGCCTATTTTGTTGTTGGTAGTTGCTTCTCTTGTCGTCAGGTTGGTGGATGTCGAGGCGGCGGCCTCAAGTGGATGTTTTTTGCAAGTTGAGGTGGCGGCCTCGGAATCCATGGCGAACAAAAGATTCATGTGGAGGAGCGATTTCTCCCATGGTTTGGGTGACGATCTTGTGTCGCTAGTGCGGCTAGGTTATCGGCTCGGTTGACGCGCCTCAGAGGAGACGGTTGACTGTTACGTCGTGGCGATGGCTCCGGATGTTGGTATGGCGGCCGTGATCTGCGAGCGGTTTACTTCGTGCGGTTTGGACCGCTGGTGGCTGGGTCATGCGGCGTCGTGGCTCGAGTACGAGCAGTGGTATGTCGGGATGGCGGCCCCGAAAGGTGGTGTTGGTGGTCCGCTTGGTGTCGTGGAGCAGATGGATGTCGGGGCCGCCGCCCCGAAGTTTTAGCAGTGTTGAGTACATGGATCTTGGGTCGTGTGGACGACAAGGTCGACCTGGCGCAGTTTTTCTGGGGGTTCGTCTTCTTCAACTACTTTGGAGTGTCCCGTGACTACTCCTCTCATATTGGCTACGGCGTCTGCTCTCCGGCATGGATGGGAAATCGACTTATCTCGGCGAGTGCGTTGTTCGTTTGTTTCTTTGATTGTGGGTTTTGACTGGGGTTGCTTTGTGGTGTTGGTGTTTGTTGTATGGTTTTCGTCCGGTTTTCCGCTAATTAACTGGACACCTTCTTTTTAATTAGTGGATAAGGCAAAAATTTTGTCTTCATTTAAAAAAAATAGTCTCATATATATAACTTGCTTATTACAAGGTAAACATAAATGTACTAAAGATAATTAAGGCGTAGTAATTCCATCTGCGGTTAGGACCGTTGGATCGCTTGCATCGTCTCCGTTGAATCTTCATAACTAGTGAAGCGTTACTTTGTTATATTCAGATAGGATACAGCATATCTGACAACGCGGACATATCGGGACGCCCTCATGAGTCATGACATCGAAGAGGCCCCGGAGCCCTCCCCTGCCTCGGGATCCCTCTCCCCGCCGCGGGGCCAGCCCTCCCCGTCGCAGCCTGACGCGCTCCGCCCAGGAACGTCGCCAGGATTCGCCTCGCAGCAACCTGTCGGCGTGCAGTCAGGGAGGGTCGTACGGACCGTCGTCTCGCCGGTCGCTGCCGCATGCGGGGCCCCAGCGGCACCATGAATTTCAAATTTGGTGCTTGTTAATAGGCACCATGAATAACTTTATGTTACTCGGCTATATGCGTCTTGGATACAGAGCCATGGTTGTAATAAAACTTCCATTTTCTAGAATGGAGATCAGTTCATGTTGTGTCATATGGAACCAGTTTTCATGTCCCTTGTACAGCAGCTTCAGAGTGACTGTTCAAGTTCTACAATTTCTGATGTCAAGTGACAGAAGTTACTGAATTTGCACTTGCCATGATGTGTTATTACTTTTCTGTGTCTATCACCCTGTGCCTGTAGAAAGAAGAAAGGAAACTCCTTGTATTCTCCATGGAGCTAAATATTCTTTTCCTTCGGACCGTGAAAACCAATACCGCCCATCTTTCCTACTGCGACATCTCCGCAATGTCCTGGTTATACTGATCTATCCACCCCTTTATGATCTCAACCTCTTGCCTCCTCTGTTGTACCACCCAGTCTGGATCCTCCTTGGTTGCAGCTCTCAAGTCCAAATGATGAGCACCTGAACGCCAGCATCACAAGAAGTAGCCATGTGTCAGTAAGGTTTCAGAATATTTTTGACCCTGCGTATTTTCTGCAGCTTCATGTTTTACCTTCCTCTGTGACGAGAGCAACGATGCTGGATGATATGTTCTTGAGCACCCTGGTAGCATGTCCAAAGGAAAAGTATTATTATTGTTGTCTATAGTAAAGTATTGTCTGAATGACTGAAAACTATGAAACATGAATAAATAATTCAGTTGGTGAAATCTTTTAATCCTACCCGCCTCGACTCCACGGGTCACGCAACCCGTTGGAGAAGATGATGTTTCTCCCAAACCTCTTGAGAACTTGATAAATTTTCTGGCAAAAAGTAGTACAGTACCATGTGAGCACTCGCAGATTGCAGCCCAACCATTGTTGGTACTGACGGTTCACATATATATTCAGTAGGAGTATAGTAGGTCCCAAATAATACTTACGGTGCCACCGTACTCAGTAGTGATCCAGTGATCCCTCGGCCGAACTCCGAAGCTCTCGAAACAGCTCTCGGACCTCTCCTCGTAACTGAAGCCGTATGGTGGGAACATGCTCTCGCTCGACACGTTCATCGGCATGATCATCTCGGTGCAGGCCTACACACAAGTTGTTTCAGAAAACACATACGTATGTATATGATCTTAACAGACTTCCGGTGCTATCAGTACACCACACATTCCTGTCCATCGTCAGGTTTCTTTACCTGCCAGCCCCAGCCGTTGAGGCCATGGGGATCATCCTCACCCTCCACCTCGAAGCACTCCTGGTCGCCCGTGTAATTGTAGTAGAGGCTCGCCGCCGCGAAGGCCTTGTCGACAACGTCTGCTCCCGCAGGAAAAGCGTCGATGATCTTGCACATCTGCAGAGAATTTGATGATTTTGTTGCTCTCATTCAGATTTGGTGCAATGCAGACAAGATTATTATTATTATTGGTGGCAGAAGCGGTTAGAGTACAGCACACTAACCTCCTTGACAGGGTAAGCAGGCAGATTCTGCAGGAAATCGGCCGGGGTGGGATAGTCCGTCATGGCCGTGTACGTGAACGCCGTGTACAGCCAGCTGGTCAGCGATCCGGCGTATTGCACGGTCCTGAAACAATGCCATGGAACCCGAGGAGTCAACGATTCATCCGAGCTACAGTAGTAGTATGTTAGTACTTGGACATGGACATGGCTCACAAACTTACTTGCAGGCTCTGAAGGTTTTGCTGAGCTCCAGTAGCCCTGTGGCGTTGGACCCCCTGGCATCCAGCACGTCCCAGACCGCCCTGATGACACTGAAGCAGTTGAGGCTCTCAGACTGCAAAATTAGTTGGAAAGTTGAGCCTGGCACAAGGACAAATCAAGCATTCAACCAGACAAAATATGTCGCTAGCAGGTGACTCGTAATCTATCTTGTTTCTACCTTATTAGCAACCGGCAGTCATCAACAGTGCCCAAAAGTCATCATTTGCACACAAATGGGAAACACATTTAATTCAGAGATTGCAAGAAAACATGTATTCTCAGACAAACTGAGGACCTGATCCGCAACCGCCTAACGATAATAGTCCTTTTGCGCACGTGGTTAAGCGTCGCAATCTAGCTAATCAACAGCTTCATCCATGATCGGTCATGAACTCAGTCAAGACCTCACCTAGATATCCATGTCATTGGCTGGCCATGGCCGGCAAATTTCAAAATTAGGTATTTATTAACATCATGTACCACTTCTTTTGTGAATTATTCTAACAAAAACACATTTAACTAAGCTGCATGATCATGTATATACTTGTGGTACTACGTACCTTGAAGTCCTGGGAGACGGCGTCGTCGAAGCTCGTCCACGGTGTGATGTGGTCGAACTGCAGGATGGGCGCAGAGGAGGCCAGGGCTCCCATGGCGACGTGGGGATACTTGAGCCTGAACCATGAGGCCAGCACTGCAGACAACAGCCGGCCACAAAACAACATTAATTAGTTCACTTTTTTAGCGGACAAAACAACAGTAGCTTTAGCTTACTAGCTCATCCTAATCGTGCGTGGTGGGGCCGGGGTAAACTATCAGATTCAGACCCCACGTCGGAGAGGAAAACAATATATACTCACTGCCGCCGTAGGATCCGCCGAAGACGACGACTGGCGCGTCGGGGACGGAGAGGTTGGTCTTGAGGCTGGTGATGAGGATGGCGAAGTCGGCGAGCGCCTGCGTGGACGTCAGGTAGCCCAGCGTGTCGGCCGAATTGTACGAGACGTCGTTCCCGAACGGCATCGACTCCCCGTAGAAACGGTGCTGTGTATACACACATGATCCGATCCATACTAGTGTCAGTGAAAACTGTTACTCCTTAAACCTTGGACCGAGATGCGACTACCGCGCGCGAGAGCTCTAAACTACGTATGTCGGCCAGCCACGCGCGGCGGTACCTCGATGAAGACGAGGAGTGCTCCGAACTCGGGCGCGATGTCGAACATGAAGCCCGTGTTGGTGGCGAACCACTCGATGTCGCCCTCGTTGCCCGTGTACACGAACAGCGGGCCCGCACTGGCGGCGCCGTCGGAGTTGGGCTTGCGCCAGAAGGTGTCGTTGAGGAGATACTTTTGGGCGAAGACGCGGGAGGAGTTGGGCGTGAAGGTGAAGTGGTCCAGCTCCTGCGGGAAGAAGTGCGCCGTGAACGGCTGCTTCGCCGCCGCTGTACTGGCGTTGCCGCTGCCGTCCGCCGCGGGGGGCGCGACGCCGACGGCGCGCCTCGGAGGAGCCAGCACCGCGCGGGGGAAAGCAGGGCGCCTGGAGGAGGCCGTCGCTGCTGCCTGTGCGGGCGCTGACGCCGCCGCGAGCAGGAGGAGCATCAGCGCCGGGACTAGGTTGACGACGGTCATGTTTCTCTCGTCACTGCAGCTCGCTCTCCAGCGTCAGTGCGCTCGCTCGTGTGGTGTTTTAAGAAGATGGAAGAATGCGCGGGTTCGTTTGTGTGAGAGGAGGAAACGGTCGCCACATTGTTACATAGGCATCCTTGTTTGCTTTGCCCTGTCGGGGATGGATGGAGCAGAGTGAAATCACTCTGCGATGAGTCCGTGCCAATCTGACGGCAACCGTCCGTATTTTAACTCCACGTACGTACTGTATTTTTTTTTCAGAACTTGCAGACGACCTGATACGAGAGCAATTCAAGGCGCCAGCTATCTTGTTCCCATCTATGGACGGCGACATTTTTTTCACAACTAATCATATATACCATTAGACAATCCTGAGTTTACATATATATATATAGTTTTTTTTTTAACTTTAGGCAACTCTATTACTGAACGATATTACGATCTTTACAATAATTTGGATAAAAAAGACGGGGATCATCAAACCAGAATTCACTAGTTCCCTGTGAACAACCGTGTCGACCAAGCGAATGTGCGGCCTCATTAGCTTCCCGCGGGTAATGCTGAATTTGTTGCCATGCCAAGCTCTCTCTGTAGAAATCGGCGGTCGTCTATAGTCACCGTATTTGAACCCCTGTACTCTAGGGACCGAGCACGACGTCTACTACTTCAAAGAAATCGGACTCCACCATAAACGATCATGCTCCATATTGTTCTGCCAGTTTGAGGCCAGCTAACAGGGCCTGGGCCTCCATACTTGACACATCCATTGCATGTTCATTGTAATCACAAGCAGCTGTTTTGAAATTTCCACCCGAGTCTCCGATAATCTCTCAGGTTGCTCCGCATCCAAGGTTCAGATCAAAGGCAGCATCTACGTTTAGTTTGTAGACTCCAGTAGCAGGCTTCATCCATCCATCCCGACGAACAGAGTTATCGGAACCCTTCGTCTTAGCATAATTTAGATGAATATGCTTGACAAAAACAAAGCCCCGCGTCTGCGCGAAAAGGAAGCGCGCTTGCCCTGTTGAGCCTCGCGTGCTATCGGTGACTGGGTTGTCCTGTCCCTCGTTAATTTGAGCATTGTCCAACCCTCATAAATCAAGAGGAGGCATCACACGTCAGGTTGTTTACGTAACGTCTGCACACATCTTGAACAAATGAGCTGCCTACGTATATATTTTGTTGCTTGCGTGGATGCGATTGTGGATGAAATGGAAGATATTGCATCCAAGGTGTGTAACTAATTTGAGTTAATTAGCATGGCCTTTTCTTTTCAACAGATTTTGAGGGACCGAGCGCCTTTTATCAACACAAGAAGAGAAGCAATAATCGCCATTTGTTGTCCATGCATGGACTCTATGCATTCATCATCTGGTTAGAACATGCCTAGGAGATCCCCTAAAAATACAGTATTTAAAGCATATATATAGGACGTGAAAAAACCTGTTTTATAGTATGTTTAGGCCCCCGCGGAACACATCCCACAAACTGTGCCCGTAAAACAGAATTACATATATAGCTTGTGTGATCTCTTCCGCGGGAGCCCAAACAGCACCGTAAAACAAGTTTTCACGTTTCAGCAGAATGCACAAACATAATGATTTTTTTTTATAAGGGCACACCTAGCCCCTGCATCAATCGATGCATATAGTTTTTATTACTTTATTAAACAAGTCTGCAAATTATTAAAGTTCACGGGTCACACAAGGTCGACATGTGAACCAACCATCAAAACAAGAGTAAGAAAGTGAGGCGCCTCCACATCAACACGCCAAACGTCTACAAAAGACCAAGCGAATTGGTTGCGAATGGGTGCACCTATAATCCATGGCCTGGCGCTGCTCCGCCCACAGGAGAAATGAGTACGGATCAAATGGGGGAAGCCAAAGGAACAAAGAAGCAACCTGCAAAAAGAAAGGAAAACTTGATTTCCATCGTAAGACTGCAACTTGCCAATATATGCTGTAAGCGTAATCCAAATTTCCATCGTCGAAAGTCAAACAGTAGCACACTAAACAAAGAACACGTACATTAGTGGAGGTATCGTATCATTGTTCCGTATTGATGGATGATGATGATGATGATGATGATGATGATGATGTAGTTTTGTACATTTCGTTGTGTTTATTCATACATTTGTGTATTTCGTGGTGCTTACATACACTGTACGTGAACCTGACCAATACCTGGGTTTTCAAGGCATCGACCATTATTGGCACACTTCTTACATATGGGTAGTATATATCTGATAGTATATCACTTGAAATCATCCGGTTCTCCTTAATTAGTTTGGCTTCCTGCAGTTCAACCTGATCACCGTCCGTGTCCCGGACGACGGCAGCAGGTTGCCCATCTTCACCATGGCCGTCACGAAATCGTTGGAGAACCTGGTTGGGGTGTTGCTGTACGTCCTGACCAGCGCATCCTGCGAGCCGCCGTTGAAGAGCTCCTGGTCCGCGTGCAGCAGGCCGCGCTGCGCCACCAGGTTCTGGTAGTATGCGTTGTCGAAGCCATCGGCAGCGGGCACGTCTGCTTCCGCAGCGCGGCGAAGCTGGCGTTGACGTTGCGCTCGTTGTAGATGTGGGTGCGGAAGAACTGGCACTGCGAGCGGCCAACGGTGTGCGCGCCGGAGAGTGCCGTCATGTCCTGCGGCGAGAGGTTCTTGTTGCCGAACATGGAGACGAGCGTGGCGAGGCTGGAGTCGGGGCCCGGGAGGTTGGAGTTGGCCGCGCTCTGGCTGGCCGTGCGCGAGTCCTTGCGCCCCAGCGGCACGTTCCAGGTAGGACCTCCCAGCTGCACGCACGGTTGAGGGCGAGTGAGGCATGCATGGCGAGGAAATAGTAAGCCGTACGTTGACGCGGCGTGACTGTGTACGGTACTAACCAGGTTGACTCCATCACGTGCGGCGAGGGCGAGGATGTCTGCGCAGGAGACGGTGGCCTTGCAGGAGGCCTCGACCTGGGTCTTGATAGCGTCGATCACCTCGAACCCACGGGCCGAGTTCTTGTTGGGCCCGGCGTTCTTCTCCCCGGTCAAGCTCGACGTGTCGTCCAGCAGAATCGAGCCGTCACACCCCTGCCCAAATTCAGATGAACAGAAACATACGTCAGTGCGTGGTCAGCACGTAGTAGAGCAAAGTCAAATGATCAGCTACTACTACATTCAGCAGTACAGAGAAGCGGAGCAAGTAATAGGGGTAATTGTTGCTTACATTGACAAAGCAATCGTGGAAGAAGAGACGGAGGATGGAGGCGCCCATCCGCTTCTCCTTCTGCACGGCCGACGCCATCCCCGACCGCACGATGCCGGCGAGCTTGGGGCAGGACTTGGAGTAGAAGCTGGGCGACAGCTGCGCGTTGGCCGCGCCAGCGACAACAGAGAGGACGACGGCGAGGCTAATAAGGAAGGCCGACCTGCAGGCGAAGACGGCCATATTGTATTCGGCTTTTGGGAGCTCTTTGTATTTGTGAGTTGGATGAAGGGAGTTGCACCCAATTTAGAGTTAAATTCATGGTTAGTCATCGAACTTGCTTACCAAAATCAATACAATATTGTACAATGTAAATACAAACTTACGGTCACTAAAGACGCGTCGTAGTGTCACACACGGTCACCGCGCACCTTGTAGAAATGTATTGGATAACGAGACGAGCTAGAGACCTACTGTCAGCCTCTCATCGTGTATTATTTGCAAAAAAGACCAAAAATCTGTTGGAATTTTCCCACAGATCGACTACATCAAACTAGACAAACAAACACACTCGAAAAAATCTTATGGCCAAGGGCACATGTCGTAGCTAAAATTTTTTAAATAATATATTTTTTTATTCATTTTCACAAATAATACGCAAAACTGGAAATTTTCAAATCTGTCTGTCCGTCGTCCGTTCAACGGTCGACAGTGTGCGTCGTTGGTTGCGCGGACGACACAAGGATTCGTCCCTTGAACAGACGACAGGACATGTCGTTCTTTGAGAAGCCGACGCCCCAGTGCTCCCGCCGCTACATAATCTTCGCTAAATAATCGTCCGCTCGACAATCCTTCGCGCCGATTTTTCCCACCGGTACTCCCCGCCATTTTTTCCCGCCGTTACTCCCGGCAAATTTTCCACGCCAGTAATCCCCGCCCTTTGTTCCCGCCACGACTTCCCGCCCTCTTTTTCCCGCCACGACTTCCCGCCCTTTTTTCCCGCCTATTCGGTTCGGTACCTCTATAAATCCGGGCAACGGGATGTATCCTTTAACCCAGTTCATCTCTTCCTCCTCTTACTCTCTCATTTCCCTCTCTCCTTTTGCTCTCGCATTTTCCTCCACTCCTCTCCACTATGACCGACGCGTCTCCCTGGCCTGTAGATATGTCCATTGGGCTTTTCTTCATAGCCAGAACTGTTGAGATAGGCCATAAACCAGCCGACTGGGATACATTGGTATCGAACCATGATGCTCTCGTTACACTTGGTAAGTCACTTTATCTAAGAGGGTGGAAACTGAAGACCCCAAATCAGGTACGAGCAGAGCTTCTCAGGATCAAGGCAAGGTGGGACAAGCTCACCTTCAAGAGTGAAGCTCGCATGATGAAGGTGGCTAATACACCTTGGTCCTAGATAGAAGAAAGCGAAGATGAGGATGATATCTTCATGCCGCCACCGGTTGGAAGCAAGGCAAGAGCTGAGTGGGACAAGAGACAGGAGAAGAAGAAAGAGCAGGCCAAGAAGAGTCAAGCTGACATGACGGAGCAGGTTGTGACACGTAGGGCCTGGATAGAAGAGAGCGAAGATGAGGATGATATTTTCATGCCGCCACCCGTTGGAAGCAAGGCAAGAGCTGAGTGGGACAAGAGGCAGGAGAAGAAGAAATCGCAGGCCAAGAAGAGCAAGTGCGAGGGATCGTCCAAGGGAAAGGGCGAGGCATCATCGAAGGGAAAGGGAAAGGCATCATGCTAGGGATAGATAGGACTCTTATTTATGTACCGCAAGTTATGTTGAACTATGTTGCAAGTTATGTTGAGTAGTTTGTCAAATAAAATCATGAAATAATAGAACGATGTCTCATACATAGATAGGTAAATGACTGATACATAAGTAGATATCACTGGTGTTGACGACGAGGTGGCGGAGGCCTCGGTGTACTCCATCTATATCTGTGGGGTGGAATCACATCACGGCGAGGTGCAGTTGACCCTTCACCTTGATCCTGTGTATTCTGTGTGGGGATAGGTGGTGGAGTACCTTGCTGATACTGACTAAACCAGTCTACCTGCTCGTGCTGTGTCTGCTGATGACGGTCGTCAGTACTGTCCCATGTAACGGAGTCTCCTGCTAGTGTACAAGAAATTAAGTACTGAACAATGACATACTGCATCTAATAATAGTAGGAAGGGACACGCTTACCCTGAGGATGAGATTGTGGTCGATAAGCAAAGTCCATGTAGGGGATCGGCTGCTGATGCTGCCATTGTTTGAAAGTAATCTGGTTCTGCTGCAACTGGTCGAAAGTAAACTGTGATTGCTGCCACCCCGAGCCTCCAGCCTGGTCTGGAGGTGGTGCTCTCGGCGGCGCCTGCTGTGAGAGTCGTGGACGAGGCCCGTGGCGGAGTGGTGGAGAAATATGCTCCTCGTGTCGTCCCGATCCTCCAGCATGGTCTGGAGAAGGTGGCTGCTCCATGGATCGACGTGGGGCGCGCTCCTCCACCGAGTGACGCGGTGGGCGCTGCTGTGTGGATCGACGTGGGGCGCGCTCCTCCACCGAGTGACGCGGTGGGCGTTGTGCTTCTCGGTGTTGAACGACGTCTGAGACGCTGGTGCACGTGATGGCCGCGTAGATACGCCACAGCTTCTCCTCGACCCGCCGGGCAAAGGACTGAGCCTGCTGACGGGGCACAAGAGGAACGGACGAAAGCGATCGTCCGTACTGAGCCACCTCAGTCTGTAGCTCCCACGTCATGTCGGCCTGCATTTTTCTCATAGTTAGGTATGCACTACATAGGCACTCATGTTTATTGTGCTCTAAATAAAGTACTTACCGCTGACTGTCTGGACTCCAGTGTTGACTGGCTAGGGTATATCTCATCGTCATGTGCGTGTGGAATGGGACGTAGCCGTGTCATCGACATGTACCTCTGTAGGTATCCGTGGAATAGCTCCATATCAAACGGGCCAGCGTGCCACACTTGTGTTGGTGCATTCTGCCACTCGTTGACGTAAATCCCCACCCGTTGGAGCCATTGAGTGGCAGTCTTGCTACTTCTCCGAGAGTACCTGTCATTAGAATTTATTAGACCATCATTAAAGAACATAGATGAAGTATAAGATGCATTCTTTATGTACATATATTTACATACGCGTGCACGACATCTGGAAGGGGAACATCCGGACGCGGGGGATCTACCATCTGGCAAAGACCAAACTGTCGCATGACCCTCTGTTGAGACATCTCCTCAA
The DNA here is from genome assembly GCA_910589765.1 of Avena atlantica. NCBI lineage: Eukaryota > Viridiplantae > Streptophyta > Magnoliopsida > Poales > Poaceae > Avena > Avena atlantica. Next base: position 487,117,716 of record OU342739.1, on the reverse strand, counting down.
CTTGGCAATCAAAGATGATCTTGGATGTAGTCAGCCAGTACTCTCGATCTCTAGTGCACATAATAGATATGCCTCCAGGATATCGTGCGTGTCGTGTCTGCAGGGTGTACGGCTCCCAAATCACGACATCCTCTTTCAGTGTGTCGAACTGCTCGCTGAACGATGGATAGCATCTAACGACTTGCTCTCCCGCGAAACGACACTGTATGACAAAATAGTTGTTAGTAACTTTCATATTGTAGTACCAGAAGTGCAATTTATTAAGACATTACACTGACCTTGCGACGGGTCCAGTGAGTGCCAAATGTAGGCAAATCAATTTGCTCTTCGTCGAACAGCAGGTCAGATTGGTAGACAATTGTTTCATGTTCCTGGTTGCCGACTATTTGGTTGACACTTACATCTGGACGGCCGATAGGGAACCTCTCCCACGACCACAGTTGCAGCAACAATGGGCATCCTAGCAAGGCAGAACTGTCCTTGGTTAACTGCATGAGCCGCGACCGCTGCTGCTCTAGCTGCTCTCCTCTGAGTCACATGTTTTTTAGTGAAGTCATCAAGATAGCCACGACACTTGATATACTTCCACTCTTGGTTCTGCTTGCAAAGCTTCTTGAATAGGTTCATAAGAGCCTTGTTCCTGAACTGTGAGAAAAAATTGGCCCCTAGATGCCACATGCACCAACGACTCTGCATGTCCAGCCATGGAGTTACTTCATCAGGAGTGGGCTGTGTGAGCTTCTTTATCGCGCTTAGTATACCTGGATGCCTATCATGAAGCACGCATACATTCGGTGTATCTCTCACAATTGCTATCTTCAGCTGCCTGAAAAACCATACCCAACTCTCTGTGTTCTCGCTCTCCACGAAAGCAAAAGCAAGTGGAACCACTTGATTGTTTCCATCTTGGCCTATGGCAGTCAATATCTGACCCCTATACTTGCCAGTGAGAAATGTACCATCCACACAGATGACTGGTCGACAGTGAGTGAAAGCTTCTATGCATATAGCAAATGAGAAGAACACTCGATGAAGTACCCTCAAATTAGGTTCGTGTGGCAATGTAAAGGGTTGGATGTCCACGTAGGTGCCTGGATTCCTAGCCTGCAGTGTCTGGAGCATCCTAACAACACAGTCATACCCGTCTCGAAACGAACCAAACCTTGCCTCCAGTGCCCTTTGCTTAGTCCTCCAAGCCTTCCCGTATGAAATATTGTAGCGGAATCTGACAGAAACTTTGTGAATGATAGCATTCACCCCCATGGCTTTGCCCTCCACTATCTCTGTGTACAACAGTCTAGCCAGGAGGGTTGACGTGAGGTTATGATGGTCCTGAAGGACACTTTCAAGTGTGCATGTGTGCATCACAACATCGGTGACCTTCCAGTTTGTGTCATACCTAGGGACATGGGCATGCACCCTTGCAGGACATCCAGCTTCCTCGCAAACCAATGTCAAATATTGTTGTGATGACACCTTCGTTTTCATGACCCGTTGCATGGACATTGACCACTCAACAATTGCTTCCTGCAGATGTCTCTTGCTAGGATATAATGCTCCCAGAGAGATGTTGTTCGCGTGATAATGCCACGCCGAATCATGCCCATCGTTCATAGTCATTGCTGCTGTGTTGTCATTATTCCATGATGCCGGAATAGGTTGGCCGATCTCTTCTTGATCAGACTCGCCAGAATCATCAGCCGTATCACTGTTGCCTTCTGAGTCTTCGGCTTCCATTTGATGTTGCAACAAACCATCATATATCTCGTCCTCATCAGCTTCGCCACTGAATATGTCTTCCCCTAATCCTTCACCACCGTCCTCTGATACATAACCATCACCCCCGGTGTGTGTGGCATCCCGCAAAACCACTACTAGAAAATCGCGTTGAATTTGTGCATTGCATCGACATCATCATGCATTGTTTGCCAAAACTATTTTCGAAAACCCCGATTGGTTTTCCAAACGCCCCATCTTATTCAAACTCCAAAACCCGGTCCCCGGAATATTTTGTTTTGGCCGCTATCGGGTTGCACGCGGCCCGTTTAAATCAAATAAAAGTTTAATTGTTTTTAGTAGGGGCAGTCGAACGGGCCAACCCGACCCGAACGACCGCCCCAAAAACTAAAATCGGTCCGTCCCAAACCTGCCCCTCTAATTCCTAAACCTACCCTTTTTTTTTCCTACCCAAACCCCTGGCCACCTCACTCCCTCCAATCCCCATGCGCCACCTCACCTTGCCCCTCCCCACCCTCCAATCAGCAGCTGCCACCTAGCCTACCCCTTCTCTCTCTCCACACAACACCACACAACACACTCACGCACACGCCTCACACACGCAGCGCCGGCCCCAGATCCCACCCCCCAGTGCACGCCACGCACGCCCCCGGCCCCACGCGACCCCATCTGTTCCCCTGGGCCCCACCCCGCCTCTCTTTCCGCGCTTGGACCCACCCCGTCCAGACCCCCGCTCCCTGCCTCTCTTCCCTGTCCTCTTCCCGCACGCAACCTGCCCCGCTCACCCCTCCGTCGGCCCCCTCCTCTCTGGCTCTCCCCGGCGAGCCCCCGCCCAGCGGCCGCCGCTCGCAACCGCCCAGAGCCCGCCTCCTCCACCCTCCTCTGCCGCGCGCCTCCTCCCTCCCTCTCCTCTTCTGCCCTGGCCGCACCACCGCCTCCCGCTCAGCCCGTCGCCGCCCGGTCTCCCTCTCCCTTCCATCCTCCTCCGCCCGCGTGCTCCTCCCCCACCGGACCCGCTCGCTGCCGCCGCCTCTCTCCCCAAGCACCGCCGCTCGCCGCTCCACTACCTCGCCCTCCGCCGTGCGTCACCGCCGACCCCAGCACCGCGGCTCCCCTTCCTGTCTCGAGCTCGCCATCCTCGCCCCCGCGCACGGCGCGCCGCCTCGGAGCTCCGCACGTCCCCGACGCCGGCGCCCGAGCCCCCTCTCCTCGCCTGCGGCCCCGCCTCCAAGCTCGCTCGCCACCACCGTCGCCTCGAGCCGCCCCTCTCGCCTCCCCTGCGTCCGCGCGCGACGCTCGCCGCCGGCCCCAACCTCGCCGTTCGCCGCCCTCCGCGCGCCTCGAGCTCGCCGCCGTCGTCCACCGTGCCCCGCCCCGAGCCCGCGTCCGGCCCTTCTGCGTCGCCCGCGCCGTCCGCGCCCTGCGGCCTCCACCTCGCTCTCCGCCGTTGCTGCGAACGCGGCAGCCAAGCACCGTCCCGCCGCGCGCGTCCCCGGCCACGGGTCCTCCCCGGTCTCCGTCCGTCCCCACCTCCTGCGCTCCGCCGTTGCTGCGAACGCGGCCACCGCCTCGCCTGGGCGCATCCGGCCAGAGCCCGTCGCCGGCCCCAGGTGCCTCCGTCCTCGCCGCTTCAGGACCTGCCCCACAGCGAGCCTGGTGAAGGGGAGTTGTCTGCTCGTCCTCTCCGGCCGTGGCACGTCCCTGGCAGCCTCGCTGTGGCCCGAAGCCAAGGACGTCTAGGGCGCCAACAACTGTTGGTTTTGCTCTGTCAAGGATAGTTTCGCTGCAGTAGCGTGTTGCAGGGGTGCTGCTGTTCCAAACCCGACGCCCCGATTCGAAGCCCAGATCTCGTCCACAAGATCGACATCCACCAAAACAACCCAGGAACCACGCCAAGTTCGCCGATACCCCGTACCCGAAGCTCTTCGACAGAGAACCCGAAGAAAAACCGATGCGACAAGACCTACCCCCGGAGTCCGAGAACTTCCCCCTGAACGCCATGACCGTCGACATGACCCCAAGTCCCGCACCCGGATGCGCCAAGACCTACCCCGATACCCGAGAACGGAACCGTCGAACCCTGGACCCTGAGGCCGACCCTGGACCCTGTCGAACCCCGGAACCCCAAGATCGTCGAGACCCCGAATGTGTGAACCCCTTCCCGGAACCCTATTTTACAACATAATAACAATTGTTGCATATTTAATTGTCATCTCGCATGCATTTCATGTGGTTTGGGGGCCTTACGCCGATTCACCTAATAATTAGATATGGGGCCCATATGCGGGCAAATCTAGTCTCATATCGGCCTCATTTAAACTTGAGTAGCGAACCGGTATCTTATCTTTTGCCATGTAAACAACATTTAAATTGCGGGGTAGATAAACAACTTGAACCACTTGATTAATTGTTGGGACCCTGGTTCCGCTTAATATGACCAAATTGCATCGCATCTTTGCCATGTCATACATCATACAGGCATCATGCCGATCTTCTGCCGTGTATTAAATATTGCATCCGATGTTTCTTCTAGTGTTTTGGTTCTTCGCGGATAAGGCCGTTGAGTTGATGTGAGCTTCGCCCCGATCTTCGGTCGAACCCTTCGGCAATGTTTTCAGGCGAGCATCTCCCTCTCTCTACCTATCTTACTTTTATAGTCTTTACTCCCTCCTGTTGATCTATTGCTATCTGTGTTGCGATGCTCTAGTTTTCGTACCCGTGATATCCCTTGCAGCCGTATATTGCCTTGGACACATCCTATGACCTGTTGTTTGGTAGATAGTTGGACTTGCGTGACGTAGTCGCTTGCTCAAGTGCTGTTGTGTGTCGTCATAGGCCACAGTTGCTGATGTATTGCCGCATGTTGATGATGGAGATGATTCTAGTTTTACTTATCGTCACTTTAATTTCTGTTTAACAACTAAAATTGAATAAGCAGAGGCATCGGTGGGTGATAGATAATATTTGGTTTCCGAACGCCCACTTGTGTCCCGTAAGACCCCGAGTACTTGATACCTGTTCCTTGATTTATCGCGCTATCCACATATGGGGAGTATGGGCCCCCCCTAGCCAGAGCTTGATTCCGTCTTATTTCTTGGGGCCACAAACTAGTTTGAGGTTTTATTACTATCCTGTACTTATGCCATGCTTTACTGCTTTATTTACGATTGTGCGAGGTACTGCACACTGTACTGTTTTGGAAGCGGAATGTTTACGCGGTATCGACAAGCCCAGCCACACTTTCGGGTTCCCAGTCGTTTACAGCCATTGACGCAGACCTTGAGGCCGTCTCGGAGCTTGCCTACTCCGTTGCGGGTTCTACTCAAAGGGGTGGCCCCCTGAAATATTTCTGAATCTTGCGATTGCTCTGTCGTGAGACCTCGTTGGGTTTTTATTTGGTTTTTCCGAGGTTGATCGTGTGTGTGTTGCTATTTGTGCACCCCGGCCGGGTTAAAACTTTCTGAAAGCCGTGTCCGCGGATATGGACGACTTGGAGCACAGTATCTCGATCATAGACAAGCATAACTAAAGTTTACTGCTATAAATTTGACTTATAATGACTAGTAATCAGCTTCACTATAATGGAATGGCTAATTAATACTGCCCACAATTGCTTGTTTGGTTGTCGCTTGCGACAATTGCATCTGACTAGTAAGTATCGCAACTACAACGAAATGGCTGAATAAAAGTACCAACAACTGCTGGGTTTTGGGTTTATCTCATGCTATCTGTATCTGATTAGTAATTGCTGCAACTACAACGGAATGATTAACTAAAAGTGGCCACTGTTTATTTTATCAGGATGATAATCTATACTTGACGAGTAAAGTGCCGCAACTATAACTGAATAAATAAAACTGCCAACTGTGTGAGTTCCTCGGTTGACTTCCTCGTTTGGTCTCGAGGGGGGAAAGACCAGGATGGGTTTGTTTGGTGATAGCTTCAGGTTGGATCCGGTTAGGTCATTCTTACCCCGCTCTGATAACCGCCAGTTGTATCGAGTCTCTATAGGTTGTTTAGTGCATGCTGCCGCTGCCGCTTCAGTCCACCATACCTATGTAGGCGAGGACCGCCGAATTCTAGCCTCGCCGTGTACTGGCCTCAGTACTGACGTCCTTCTTTGTTTTCTGCTTTGCCCTCTGTCGGCACCCCTTTTGTTAAGCAGGTTTTGAGATCGACGCCGTTAGCAGGGTTACCCTTCCGGCTTGGCCTGGGCAGGGTTATGGACGCCATTGGCTATTCTTCAGGGCTCTTAGCCCCATTTGCATCTTGTCCGTAGTCGGACGCTCTATCTTTTCAAGGTGATTTGGATCTTTGTATCTTATATCTGTATTCTTGACTCATGGAGTCGCCGTTATATATATCTGTTCTGTGGGTCCCATCGAGGGCTGTTGTGTAATGTTATTACTTCGTTTTCCACCCGCACGAAAGTGCCTGGTGGGCACCTTTGAATCGTTTCTATGCGGGTTTGGTGAATTTTGCCCAAACTTGCATAGGTCCGATTCTGAGGGTGTTACAGAGTGGTATCAGAGCTCAGCAGTTGCGATACCCCACAAGTCCAGCCTGTAGGATAACCTAGCTAACGGCCGAAGTAGAGTGTCAAAACTATTTTTGAAAATCGGTTGGATAGTTCTGGTTAGGTCTGATTTTACTCCTTACCCCTCTGCTATTCTCCTCTTATCTCGATGTGTTTTGAATCTGCTCTCTTATCTTTTCTTCGAGTCCAGGATTTCTCGTGGTTGGGTTCCGTCGTACCTTCAGGGTCTCGCTTCCTCTCCTGATAACGGTGTTCTGCCATCCGGTGTTCAAGTTGCCTGATGAACCCGTCTACGGTGTTATCATTCTTTGTTCCTCGTTTGTGCTTTCTGGTGTTTCCGACGCGACGACATCCTCTACGCCAGATCCGATGCAGAGTCTGCATCACCCCTTTGTTTCCGAACCTCGCTTGTCGAGATCTTCAGTCTGTTTCCGAGAATGGTTGTACGCTTTTCCACTGATTGTGCGGAGTAATAGTTTGGGTGCGTGATGGATTGGCCCCCATGCCGACTACCCTTTCTATTCGCTTTTGTACATTGAAGTTGATGAGAATGCATCGGTTCCCTCCTTCCATCGAAGTTAGGGGTGGCTTTATTTGTTGATACCTCTACCTTCGACCTTTGTTCCCGGAGTGTTCTCTCGACGATCAAGAGCAACGACCCTTTTGTTGGTGGTGTCGCCGATTCCCAGATGAAGAAGGAACCCTCGTTAGTGGTGTCGCGAAGATCTGCATGAAGCGCGAAGATTCAGATCGCCGACCTTCCTTCCGGTACCATGAGGCGGATCTCGAGGGCGAGATCCTTTGTTAGTGGTGTCGAATTGTGGCATCCCGCAAAACCACTACTAGAAAATCGCGTTGAATTTGTGCATTGCATCGACATCATCATGCATTGTTTGCCAAAACTATTTTCGAAAACCCCGATTGGTTTTCCAAACGCCCCATCTTATTCAAACTCCAAAACCCGGTCCCCGGAATATTTTGTTTTGGCCGCTATCGGGTTGCACGCGGCCCGTTTAAATCAAATAAAAGTTTAATTGTTTTTAGTAGGGGCAGTCGAACGGGCCAACCCGACCCGAACGACCGCCCCAAAAACTAAAATCGGTCCGTCCCAAACCTGCCCCTCTAATTCCTAAACCTACCCTTTTTTTTTCCTACCCAAACCCCTGGCCACCTCACTCCCTCCAATCCCCATGCGCCACCTCACCTTGCCCCTCCCCACCCTCCAATCAGCAGCTGCCACCTAGCCTACCCCTTCTCTCTCTCCACACAACACCACACAACACACTCACGCACACGCCTCACACACGCAGCGCCGGCCCCAGATCCCACCCCCCAGTGCACGCCACGCACGCCCCCGGCCCCACGCGACCCCATCTGTTCCCCTGGGCCCCACCCCGCCTCTCTTTCCGCGCTTGGACCCACCCCGTCCAGACCCCCGCTCCCTGCCTCTCTTCCCTGTCCTCTTCCCGCACGCAACCTGCCCCGCTCACCCCTCCGTCGGCCCCCTCCTCTCTGGCTCTCCCCGGCGAGCCCCCGCCCAGCGGCCGCCGCTCGCAACCGCCCAGAGCCCGCCTCCTCCACCCTCCTCTGCCGCGCGCCTCCTCCCTCCCTCTCCTCTTCTGCCCTGGCCGCACCACCGCCTCCCGCTCAGCCCGTCGCCGCCCGGTCTCCCTCTCCCTTCCATCCTCCTCCGCCCGCGTGCTCCTCCCCCACCGGACCCGCTCGCTGCCGCCGCCTCTCTCCCCAAGCACCGCCGCTCGCCGCTCCACTACCTCGCCCTCCGCCGTGCGTCACCGCCGACCCCAGCACCGCGGCTCCCCTTCCTGTCTCGAGCTCGCCATCCTCGCCCCCGCGCACGGCGCGCCGCCTCGGAGCTCCGCACGTCCCCGACGCCGGCGCCCGAGCCCCCTCTCCTCGCCTGCGGCCCCGCCTCCAAGCTCGCTCGCCACCACCGTCGCCTCGAGCCGCCCCTCTCGCCTCCCCTGCGTCCGCGCGCGACGCTCGCCGCCGGCCCCAACCTCGCCGTTCGCCGCCCTCCGCGCGCCTCGAGCTCGCCGCCGTCGTCCACCGTGCCCCGCCCCGAGCCCGCGTCCGGCCCTTCTGCGTCGCCCGCGCCGTCCGCGCCCTGCGGCCTCCACCTCGCTCTCCGCCGTTGCTGCGAACGCGGCAGCCAAGCACCGTCCCGCCGCGCGCGTCCCCGGCCACGGGTCCTCCCCGGTCTCCGTCCGTCCCCACCTCCTGCGCTCCGCCGTTGCTGCGAACGCGGCCACCGCCTCGCCTGGGCGCATCCGGCCAGAGCCCGTCGCCGGCCCCAGGTGCCTCCGTCCTCGCCGCTTCAGGACCTGCCCCACAGCGAGCCTGGTGAAGGGGAGTTGTCTGCTCGTCCTCTCCGGCCGTGGCACGTCCCTGGCAGCCTCGCTGTGGCCCCGAAGCCAAGGACGTCTAGGGCGCCAACAACTGTTGGTTTTGCTCTGTCAAGGATAGTTTCGCTGCAGTAGCGTGTTGCAGGGGTGCTGCTGTTCCAAACCCGACGCCCCGATTCGAAGCCCAGATCTCGTCCACAAGATCGACATCCACCAAAACAACCCAGGAACCACGCCAAGTTCGCCGATACCCCGTACCCGAAGCTCTTCGACAGAGAACCCGAAGAAAAACCGATGCGACAAGACCTACCCCCGGAGTCCGAGAACTTCCCCCTGAACGCCATGACCGTCGACATGACCCCATGTCCCGCACCCGGATGCGCCAAGACCTACCCCGATACCCGAGAACGGAACCGTCGAACCCTGGACCCTGAGGCCGACCCTGGACCCTGTCGAACCCCGGAACCCCAAGATCGTCGAGACCCCGAATGTGTGAACCCCTTCCCGGAACCCTATTTTACAACATAATAACAATTGTTGCATATTTAATTGTCATCTCGCATGCATTTCATGTGGTTTGGGGGCCTTACGCCGATTCACCTAATAATTAGATATGGGGCCCATATGCGGGCAAATCTAGTCTCATATCGGCCTCATTTAAACTTGAGTAGCGAACCGGTATCTTATCTTTTGCCATGTAAACAACATTTAAATTGCGGGGTAGATAAACAACTTGAACCACTTGATTAATTGTTGGGACCCTGGTTCCGCTTAATATGACCAAATTGCATCGCATCTTTGCCATGTCATACATCATACAGGCATCATGCCGATCTTCTGCCGTGTATTAAATATTGCATCCGGTGTTTCTTCTAGTGTTTTGGTTCTTCGCGGATAAGGCCGTTGAGTTGATGTGAGCTTCGCCCCGATCTTCGGTCGAACCCTTCGGCAATGTTTTCAGGCGAGCATCTCCCTCTCTCTACCTATCTTACTTTTATAGTCTTTACTCCCTCCTGTTGATCTATTGCTATCTGTGTTGCGATGCTCTAGTTTTCGTACCCGTGATATCCCTTGCAGCCGTATATTGCCTTGGACACATCCTATGACCTGTTGTTTGGTAGATAGTTGGACTTGCGTGACGTAGTCGCTTGCTCAAGTGCTGTTGTGTGTCGTCATAGGCCACAGTTGCTGATGTATTGCCGCATGTTGATGATGGAGATGATTCTAGTTTTACTTATCGTCACTTTAATTTCTGTTTAACAACTAAAATTGAATAAGCAGAGGCATCGGTGGGTGATAGATAATATTTGGTTTCCGAACGCCCACTTGTGTCCCGTAAGACCCCGAGTACTTGATACCTGTTCCTTGATTTATCGCGCTATCCACATATGGGGAGTATGGGCCCCCCCTAGCCAGAGCTTGATTCCGTCTTATTTCTTGGGGCCACAAACTAGTTTGAGGTTTTATTACTATCCTGTACTTATGCCATGCTTTACTGCTTTATTTACGATTGTGCGAGGTACTGCACACTGTACTGTTTTGGAAGCGGAATGTTTACGCGGTATCGACAAGCCCAGCCACACTTTCGGATTCCCAGTCGTTTACAGCCATTGACGCAGACCTTGAGGCCGTCTCGGAGCTTGCCTACTCCGTTGCGGGTTCTACTCAAAGGGGTGGCCCCCTGAAATATTTCTGAATCTTGCGATTGCTCTGTCGTGAGACCTCGTTGGGTTTTTATTTGGTTTTTCCGAGGTTGATCGTGTGTGTGTTGCTATTTGTGCACCCCGGCCGGGTTAAAACTTTCTGAAAGCCGTGTCCGCGGATATGGACGACTTGGAGCACAGTATCTCGATCATAGACAAGCATAACTAAAGTTTACTGCTATAAATTTGACTTATAATGACTAGTAATCAGCTTCACTATAATGGAATGGCTAATTAATACTGCCCACAATTGCTTGTTTGGTTGTCGCTTGCGACAATTGCATCTGACTAGTAAGTATCGCAACTACAACGAAATGGCTGAATAAAAGTACCAACAACTGCTGGGTTTTGGGTTTATCTCATGCTATCTGTATCTGATTAGTAATTGCTGCAACTACAACGGAATGATTAACTAAAAGTGGCCACTGTTTATTTTATCAGGATGATAATCTATACTTGACGAGTAAAGTGCCGCAACTATAACTGAATAAATAAAACTGCCAACTGTGTGAGTTCCTCGGTTGACTTCCTCGTTTGGTCTCGAGGGGGGAAAGACCAGGATGGGTTTGTTTGGTGATAGCTTCAGGTTGGATCCGGTTAGGTCATTCTTACCCCGCTCTGATAACCGCCAGTTGTATCGAGTCTCTATAGGTTGTTTAGTGCATGCTGCCGCTGCCGCTTCAGTCCACCATACCTATGTAGGCGAGGACCGCCGAATTCTAGCCTCGCCGTGTACTGGCCTCAGTACTGACGTCCTTCTTTGTTTTCTGCTTTGCCCTCTGTCGGCACCCCTTTTGTTAAGCAGGTTTTGAGATCGACGCCGTTAGCAGGGTTACCCTTCCGGCTTGGCCTGGGCAGGGTTATGGACGCCATTGGCTATTCTTCAGGGCTCTTAGCCCCATTTGCATCTTGTCCGTAGTCGGACGCTCTATCTTTTCAAGGTGATTTGGATCTTTGTATCTTATATCTGTATTCTTGACTCATGGAGTCGCCGTTATATATATCTGTTCTGTGGGTCCCATCGAGGGCTGTTGTGTAATGTTATTACTTCGTTTTCCACCCGCACGAAAGTGCCTGGTGGGCACCTTTGAATCGTTTCTATGCGGGTTTGGTGAATTTTGCCCAAACTTGCATAGGTCCGATTCTGAGGGTGTTACAGTGTGTGCATAGCTACTGTGACCTGATTCATATCCGCCGCCACCCTCTTGCCCCTGACTACTCTGGCTATGATCATAACTACCTCCAGCATGACCGGTCCGACTACTCTGGCCATGATCATAACTACCTCCAGCATGACCGGTCTGACTACTCTGGCCATGATCATAACTACCTCCAGCATGACCGGTCTGACTACTATGGTCATGATCATACCCAGCCTCTTTCACCACAGGTAACACTAAGAGACTGGGGTTAACTTCTCTTTTCTGGCAAGCTTGCACAAATTTGACCCATTTCTGTTGCGCTTCTATTGGCCTTAAATAAAAATTAGGGGTTTGCCTTGACTTAGTCCATAAAGCATGCACACCGACAGTATGCGTAGGAGAGAGCCCTAAACAACACATAACCAATCCTTCAACTGAGTAACAGGCACTGTTTCAGGATTCTGAAGCACTTCATCCATAAATCTAAACTTGCTCAAATCAACTCCGTGCTGGTTCATTCTGACGGAACCAGGACCATACAAGAACCTAAACACTACATTATTTGACATGATTTTCGACCTAAAAAATACCAAAAATAGTCAAAAACAGGTACATTGACACATAATACTCTACAAATATCTTGCATCTAACAGACCCCATCAAACGCTACCTATGAAAATCCACACATGACTGCAATAAGCAAGAAATTAGGGTTTACCCTTGAAGCGTGCGAAGTCCTGCCGTGCAGCTGCCTCAGGTCAACGGATGTTATGGCCAAGGGCACATGTCGTACCCGTTCTTTTCTTTATTTGCTTCTCAACTTCACACGATGTTACAAAAACTCACGCAGGACCTCGTGTATATATACATGCACGACCGGAGAACACCAAACCATATCGGACTCTAAGCTAGACTGACTTCAAACCAGACTCGATGGACACTTTCCTAAACTAACTCAAACCTGCCTACCACGATGACCAAGTACTAGTCCAAAACGATTTTACCTACTCAAACCTGGAACCTACTTTTACTAAGACTCAAACAACTATGGACCAGACTAGAGGCAAGATTATTGCTAACAATCTCTCCCTAATCTTGACTTTCCGTCTCCTCGCGCTCCCCCTGATCTTGACTCCTTACAGCTTCACGACATCTTGACTTAACTCAACGTATGATCCAGACTCCCAGTCACGCTGCCAGGCAGACACCATCGTCCACCCCTAACGCAATACATGCCAACGACGATCACCACATCGTCCCATGTAGAGACAGGTCCTCATTAAAGAGACTCCCCTTCACTGATCCTCGACCCACTATACGCTTGAGCTTCATCCTCACGTCGAGACCCTTGGTCGCACCTAGCACTAGACAGCAACACGACGTGACACGCTTCAACTGCAACAGATCCTCACAGAGACGAGCACTTGGACACGACGACGACTAACAGACACGACGCTGACTCAACGTGCCAACCCACACGCCCATGACTCCTTGACTCTTCTAACTCCCCGATTGACGATCTTGACGAGACTCCCGGCACCGCACCTCAGCACCTCCTTTCCCATCAACGATCATCCACCTCCACTGCTTTTCCGACGATAGCACTGTAACACACTCAGAATCGACCCTATGCAAGTTTTAGCGAAACCCGCCAAACCCGCATAGAAATGATTCAAGGTGCCCACCAGGCACTTTCGTGCGGGTGGAAAACGAAGTAATAACATTACACAACAGTCCTCGATGGGACCCACAGAACAGATATATACAACAACGACTCAAAGAGTTAAGAATACATATATAATATACAAAGATCCAAATCACCTTGAAAACGATAGAGCGTCTAGCTACGGACAAGATGCAAATGGGGCTAAGAGCCCTGAAGAATAACCAATGGCGTCCATAACCCTGCCCAGGCCAAGCCGGAAGGGTAACCCTGCTAACGACGTCGATCTCAAAACCTGCTTAAACAAAAGGGGTGCCGACAAGGGGCAAAGGAAAAAGAGGAGCGTCAGTACTGAGGCCAGTACACAGCGAGACTAGAATTCGGCGGTCCTCGCCTACATAGGTATGGTGGACTGAAGCGGCAGCGGCAGCATGCACTAAACAACCTATAGAGACTCGATACAACTGGCGGCAATCAGAGAGGGGTAAGAAGGACCTATTCGGAACCAACCTGATCCTAACACCAAACAAACCCATCCTGGTATTTCCCCCTCAAGACCAAACGAGGAAGTCAACCGAGGAACTCACACAGTTGGCATTTTTATTTATTCAGTTATCGTTGCAACAATTACTAGTCAAGTATAGAGAATCATCCTGAGATAATAAGCAGTGGGCAATTTTAGTTAACCATTCCGTGGTAGTTGCATCACTTACTAATCAGATACAATTAGCATGAGATAACCCAAACCCAGCAGTTGTTGGTACTTTTATTAGCCATTCCGTTATAGTTGCAATATTTACTAGTCAGGTACAATGGTCGCAAGCGACAACTCAAGCAAGCAATTGTTGGCAGTTTTATTTAGCCATTCCGTTGTAGTTGAAGCTGATTACTAATCATATCAGATACAAGTCAATTTATAACAGTAAACTTTAGTTATAGTTGTCTATGATCGAGATACTGTGCTCCAAGTCGTCCATAACCGCGGACACGGCTTTCAGAAAGTTTTAACCCGGACGGGGTGCACAAATAGCAACACACACACGATCAACCTCGGAAAAACCAAATCAAAACCCAACGAGGTCTTCACGACAGAGCAATCACAGGATTCAGAAATATTTCAGGGGGCCACCCCTTGGAGTACACCCGCAACTAAGTAAGCTAGCTCCGAGACGGACCCGAGGTTTGGATAGACGGCTGTGAACGACTGGGAACCCAAAACTGGGCTTGTCGACACTGCGGAATCGTGTACCGATCCTAAACAGTACAGGTGCTATCTGTCGCACAATTTAAACAAGGCAGTAAAGCATGGCATAAGTACAGGATAGTAACTAAAACCTCAAACTAGTTTGTGGCCCCAAGAAATAAGTATGAATCAAGCTCTGGCTAAGGGGGGCCCATAATTCCCCATATGTGGATAGCGCGATAAATCAAGGAACAGGTATCAAGTACTCGGGGTCCTACGGGACACAAGTGGGCGGTCGGAAACCAAATATTATCTATCACCCACCGATGCCTCTGCTTACTTACTTCAATTTTAGTTGTTAAATAGGGATTAAAGTGAACGATAAATAAAGCCGAGATCATCTTCAACATCAACATGCGGCAATACTCCAACAACTGTGGTACATGGCGACACGCAACAGCACTTGAGCAAGCGACTACGACGCGCAAGTCCAACTATCTACCAAACAACAGGTAATAGGAGGTGGCCATGGCAATATAGGGCTGCAAGGGATATCACGGGTACGAAAACTAGAGCAACGCAACACAGGTAGCAATAGATCAACAGGAGGGAATAAATACTATAAAAGTAAGATAGGTAGAAAGGGGGAGATGCTCGCCTGAAAACATTGTCGAAGGTTCAACCGAAGATCGGGGCGAAACTCACATCAACTCAACGGCCTTATCCGCGAAGAAGCAAAACGCTAGAATAAACACCGGATGCACTATTTAATACTACGGCAACAGATCGGGCATGATGTATGTATGATGCATGGCATGGTAAAGGTGCGATACAATTAGGTCATATTACGCGGAATCGGGGTCCCGACATTAATTAGGTGGTTCATGTTGTTTAGCTACCCTGCAATTTAATTGTTGTTTAACAAGGCAGAAGATAGCACCGGTTCGCTACACAAGTTTAAATGAGGCCAATATAAGGCTAGATTTGCCCGCATATGGGCCCCATATTTAATTATTAGGTGAATCGGCATAAGGCCCCCAATCCACACAATATGTATGCGAGATGACAATTAAATATGCAGCAATTCATATAGCTGACCATTTATAAAATAGGGTTCTCGGAAAGGGGTTCACACATTAGGGTTCGACGATCTTGGTCCGGGGTTCGGGGTGGGTCTCAGGGTCCGGATCTGGGGTTCGGTCTCGGCGGGATCGTTCTCGGATTACTGGGGTAGATCTTGGCGGTCTCCGGGTTCGGCCTTGACGTCCGAGAGGAAGTGCTTGGTGGTTTCGAGAAGGAGGTCTTGTCGCATCCGATGGATCGGTCCCCGGGTCGAAGAACTTGGCGCGCCAGGGTTCGGTCTTCGGACCTTGGTCGGGTCATCGGTAGATCTTGTCCATGTCGAAGATCTTGCCGGAGGGTCGTCGGGTGCTACCGGTTGGTACGGTCTTCGGTTTCCAGGAAGGTCTTGGTGTGGCCTTCGGATCACCGAGATCGGCTTCGGGGTCTCGGTATCTATGAAGAAGATCAAGTCATGCCATGACGGGGAGCTCTGAGTCCGGCGGCAGTGCCTTAGAGTTCCATGTCGGCGATCATGGCGTTCTGTGAACTCCATCGGGAGAGTCTCAAGCGAGTGAGTCATCACACCGGATATTCTTGTAGCAGCCATGACACCACATCTGAACACTTGCACACGTGGATGGCCGAAGGAGGCGCGCAGCTCGATGCAGCGGCACGGACGATGGGGACAGGGGCACCGGAGCGACGGCGCTCGCAGAGAGGGAAGACCATCACCGCGGAACGGATGGGACACGCAGAACTTGGGCCACGGCCGACAGGCGAGAGGAGAGGATACGTGCTCGCGTGCAGGGAGATGTGGAGTCGGGGAGCTCGGCTCGAGCGGAGGCTTGCTGGCGGCAGAGGTGGGGTCGCGCGCCGGCGAGCTCCGCAGCGGGGACGCAGAGCCGGGGTGAGGCGGGCGGAGGCCGGTGAGGAGCGCCCAGGCGGCGGGGAGCTCGGGAAGGCAGGGTCGGGGCGGCGCCAAGCGAGCGGGGCGAGCGGCCCGAGGAGGAGGGCGGTGGCTGGACGGCGGTGCTAAAGAGGGAGGGAGGACCGGGCATGGCGGCGGTGGACGACGGGGTCCGGAGGGCGGCGGCGGGGAAAGGTGCCCGATGCGGGGGCGGAGGGGACGCCGGTCGAGGAGGAGGACGTAGAGGAGGCGGGGAGGAGCGGCGCTCGCGGTGCTGCGGCGCGGCCGGGCCGGCGCTGGGGCGGCCGGGAGAGGAGCGAGGCCGGCGAAGCAGGCGGCGAGCGGCCGACGGAAGCGGGCGGCGCCGGGCGCGGCTCAGGGAGAGGGGCCCTGGGAGGCGTGCTCGAGCGAGGGGCGGGGGAGGTGAGCCGGACGGGGGAGAGGGAGGGTGGAGCGCGGCGTCGAGGTGGTGGAGCGGTCGGGGAGGAAGAAGTTGGGGAAGGAGAGAGGGAGGAGGCTGCAGGGAGAGGAACGCGTGGGGGGCGCGTGACGGCAGGTGGTGGGGCCAGGTGCGGGACCGCGTGAGGGAGCTGGTGGGCGCGTGGGACGGGTGAGTGAGAGCTGGCGTGGGTCGGGTAGGTAGGGCCAGGCGGGTGGGACCCAGGGGCAGAGAGAGAGAGGGACTGCGGGGTGGGGCCGGCTGTCAGAGAGAGTAGGTAGGGAGGGTAGAGAGGCTGGGGTGAGAAAAGGAGAGGGGAGAAGGGGTATGGATTGATGAGGTGGCAGGTGGGTAGAGATTGGGCGCGAGGGTGAGGTGGCGGTCTGCTGTTGGTGGGTAGGATAGTTTTGGGTGGGGATAGGTTTTAGAGGGGGGCTGTTTTAGCATGTGTGTTTGTTCGGTTCTGTTTAATTTAAAACAAAGCCACTTTGCAAATAGTTTTTAGGGAACAAAATATCCGATACGCTCGGGGTTTTGCCTTTTAAAATAAAGAGGGGTATTTGTATAAATCAAAACTAGACTTTTCAAAATAATGCAGACAAACAATGCATGATGATGACAATGCAATGCACAAAAACAACGCGATTTTCTAGTAGTGGTTTTGCGGGATGCCACAATTCGACACCACTAACAATGGATCTCGCCCTCGAGATCCGCCTCATGATACCGGAAGGAAGGTCGGCGATCTGCGTCTTCTCGCTTCGTGTAGATCCTCGCGACACCACTAACAAGAGGTCGCTGTCCTGATCATCAAGAGAACACTCCGGAAAACAACGAACGAAGTTAAAGGTAAGGCCGCCTCTAACTTCCATGGAAGGAGTAGAATTGCATCGATCCACCATTCCATATACACAGCAAATGATAAGAGTAGTGGTATGGTCGCGACTCCATCCCGCACTCAAAGCATTACTATGTACACGAATAACAGATTATGCAACCAACTCTCAGAATTAGACTGAAGATCTCGACAAACGAGGTTCGGAAACAAAGGAGGGATGCAGGCGCTGCATCGGATCTGGCGTAGATGATGTCGACGCGTCGGAAAACACCGGAAGGCACGAACAAAGAACAAAGAGAAGTCCACCCGACGAAGGATTCCTCGGATAGCACGAAGACCAGATGTAGCAACACCGTTACCAAAGGAGGAAGCGAAACCCTGAAGGTACGACGGAACCCAACCCCGAGAAATCCTGGACTCGAAGAGAGAGAAGAGAGCGGATCCAAAACACGTAGAGGTAAGAGGAGAATAGCAGAGGGGTAAGGAGTAAAATCAGACCTAATCAGAACTATCCAACCGAGTTTGCAAAAATAGTTTTGACACTCTACTTCGGCCGTTAGCTAGGTTATCCTACAGGCTGGACTTGTGGGGTATCGCAACTGCTGAGCTCTGATACCACTCTGTAACACCCTCAGAATCGACCCTATGCAAGTTTTAGCGAAACCCGCCAAACCCGCATAGAAACGATTCAAGGTGCCCACCAGACACTTTCGTGCGGGTGGAAAACGAAGTAATAACATTACACAACAGTCCTCGATGGGACCCACAGAACAGATATATACAACAACAACTCAAAGAGTTAAGAATACATATATAATATACAAAGATCCAAATCACCTTGAAAACGATAGAGCGTCCAGCTACGGACAAGATGCAAATGGGGCTAAGAGCCCTGAAGAATAACCAATGACGTCCATAACCCTGCCCAGGCCAAGCCGGAAGGGTAACCCTGCTAACGACATCGATCTCAAAACCTGCTTAAACAAAAGGGGTGCCGACAAGGGGCAAAGGAAAAAGAGGAGCGTCAGTACTGAGGCCAGTACACGGCGAGACTAGAATTCGGCGGTCCTCGCCTACATAGGTATGGTGGACTGAAGCGGCAGCATGCACTAAACAACCTATAGAGACTCGATACAACTGGCGGCAATCAGAGAGGGGTAAGAAGGACCTATTCGGAACCAACCTGATCCTAACACCAAACAAACCCATCCTGGTATTTCCCCCTCGAGACCAAACGAGGAAGTCAACCGAGGAACTCACACAGTTGGCATTTTTATTTATTCAGTTATCGTTGCAACAATTACTAGTCAAGTATAGAGAATCATCCTGAGATAATAAGCAGTGGGCAATTTTAGTTAACCATTCCGTGGTAGTTGCATCACTTACTAATCAGATACAATTAGCATGAGATAACCCAAACCCAGCAGTTGTTGGTACTTTTATTAGCCATTCCGTTATAGTTGCAATATTTACTAGTCAGGTACAATGGTCGCAAGCGACAACTCAAGCAAGCAATTGTTGGCAGTTTTATTTAGCCATTCCGTTGTAGTTGAAGCTGATTACTAATCATATCAGATACAAGTCAATTTATAACAGTAAACTTTAGTTATAGTTGTCTATGATCGAGATACTGTGCTCCAAGTCGTCCATAACCGCGGACACGGCTTTCAGAAAGTTTTAACCCGGACGGGGTGCACAAATAGCAACACACACACGATCAACCTCGGAAAAACCAAATCAAAACCCAACGAGGTCTTCACGACAGAGCAATCACAGGATTCAGAAATATTTCAGGGGGCCACCCCTTGGAGTACACCCGCAACTAAGTAAGCTAGCTCCGAGACGGACCCGAGGTTTGGGTAGACGGCTGTGAACGACTGGGAACCCAAAACTGGGCTTGTCGACACTGCGGAATCGTGTCCCGATCCTAAACAGTACAGGTGCTATCTGTCGCACAATTTAAACAAGGCAGTAAAGCATGGCATAAGTACAGGATAGTAACTAAAACCTCAAACTAGTTTGTGGCCCCAAGAAATAAGTATGAATCAAGCTCTGGCTAAGGGGGGCCCATAATTCCCCATATGTGGATAGCGCGATAAATCAAGGAACAGGTATCAAGTACTCGGGGTCCTACGGGACACAAGTGGGCGGTCGGAAACCAAATATTATCTATCACCCACCGATGCCTCTGCTTACTTACTTCAATTTTAGTTGTTAAATAGGGATTAAAGTGAACGATAAATAAAGCCGAGATCATCTTCAACATCAACATGCGGCAATACTCCAACAACTGTGGTACATGGCGACACGCAACAGCACTTGAGCAAGCGACTACGACGCGCAAGTCCAACTATCTACCAAACAACAGGTAATAGGAGGTGGCCATGGCAATATAGGGCTGCAAGGGATATCACGGGTACGAAAACTAGAGCAACGCAACACAGGTAGCAATAGATCAACAGGAGGGAATAAATACTATAAAAGTAAGATAGGTAGAAAGGGGAGATGCTCGCCTGAAAACATTGTCGAAGGTTCAACCGAAGATCGGGGCGAAGCTCACATCAACTCAACGGCCTTATCCGCGAAGAAGCAAAACGCTAGAATAAACACCGGATGCACTATTTAATACTACGGCAACAGATCGGGCATGATGTATGTATGATGCATGGCATGGTAAAGGTGCGATACAATTAGGTCATATTACGCGGAATCGGGGTCCCGACATTAATTAGGTGGTTCATGTTGTTTAGCTACCCTGCAATTTAATTGTTGTTTAACAAGGCAGAAGATAGCACCGGTTCGCTACACAAGTTTAAATGAGGCCAATATAAGGCTAGATTTGCCCGCATATGGGCCCCATATTTAATTATTAGGTGAATCGGCATAAGGCCCCCAATCCACACAATATGTATGCGAGATGACAATTAAATATGCAGCAATTCATATAGCTGACCATTTATAAAATAGGGTTCTCGGAAAGGGGTTCACACATTAGGGTTCGACGATCTTGGTCCGGGGTTCGGGGTGGGTCTCAGGGTCCGGATCTGGGGTTCGGTCTCGGCGGGATCGTTCTCGGATTACTGGGGTAGATCTTGGCGGTCTCCGGGTTCGGCCTTGACGTCCGAGAGGAAGTGCTTGGTGGTTTCGAGAAGGAGGTCTTGTCGCATCCGATGGATCGGTCCCCGGGTCGAAGAACTTGGCGCGCCAGGGTTCGGTCTTCGGACCTTGGTCGGGTCATCGGTAGATCTTGTCCATGTCGAAGATCTTGCCGGAGGGTCGTCGGGTGCTACCGGTTGGTACGGTCTTCGGTTTCCAGGAAGGTCTTGGTGTGGCCTTCGGATCACCGAGATCGGCTTCGGGGTCTCGGTATCTATGAAGAAGATCAAGTCATGCCATGACGGGGAGCTCTGAGTCCGGCGGCAGTGCCTTAGAGTTCCATGTCGGTGATCATGGCGTTCTGTGAACTCCATCGGGAGAGTTTCGAGCGAGTGAGTCATCACACCGGATATTCTTGTAGCAGCCATGACACCACATCTGAACACTTGCACACGTGGATGGCCGAAGGAGGCGCGCAGCTCGATGCAGCGGCACGGACGATGGGGACAGGGGCACCGGAGCGACGGCGCTCGCAGAGAGGGAAGACCATCACCGCGAAACGGATGGGACACGCAGAACTTGGGCCACGGCCGACAGGCGAGAGGAGAGGATACGTGCTCGCGTGCAGGGAGATGTGGAGTCGGGGAGCTCGGCTCGAGCGGAGGCTTGCTGGCGGCAGAGGTGGGGTCGCGCACCGGCGAGCTCCGCAGCGGGGACGCAGAGCCGAGGAGAGGCGGGCGGAGGCCGGTGAGGAGCGCCCAGGCGGCGGGGAGCTCGGGAAGGCAGGGTCGGGGCGGCGCCAAGCGAGCGGGGCGAGCGGCCCGAGGAGGAGGGCGGTGGCCGGACGGCGGTGCTAAAGAGGGAGGGAGGACCGGGCATGGCGGCGGTGGACGACGGGGTCCGGAGGGCGGCGGCGGGGAAAGGTGCCCGATGCGGGGGCGGAGGGGACGCCGGTCGAGGAGGAGGACGCAGAGGAGGCGGGGAGGAGCGGCGCTCGCGGTGCTGCGGCGCGGCCGGGCCGGCGCTGGGGCGGCGGGGAGAGGAGCGAGGCCGGCGGAGCAGGCGGCGAGCGGCCGACGGAAGCGGGCGACGCCGGGCGCGGCTCAGGGAGAGGGGCCCTGGGAGGCGTGCTCGGGCGAGGGGCGGGGGAGGTGAGCCGGACGGGGGAGAGGGAGGGTGGAGCGCGGCGTCGGGGTGGTGGAGCGGTCGGGGAGGAAGAAGTTGGGGAAGGAGAGAGGGAGGAGGCTGCAGGGAGAGGAACGCGCGGGGGGCGCATGCCGGCAGGTGGTGGGGCCAGGTGCGGGACCGCGTGAGGGAGCTGGTGGGCGCGTGGGACGGGTGAGTGAGAGCTGGCGTGGGTCGGGTAGGTAGGGCCAGGCGGGTGGGACCCAGGGGCAGAGAGAGAGAGGGACTGCGGGGTGGGGCCGGCTGTCAGAGAGAGTGGGTAGGGAGGGTAGAGAGGCTGGGGTGAGAAAAGGAGAGGGGAGAAGGGGTATGGATTGATGAGGTGGCAGGTGGGTAGAGATTGGGTGCGAGGGTGAGGTGGCGGTCTGCTGTTGGTGGGTAGGATAGTTTTGGGTGGGGATAGGTTTTAGAGGGGGGCTGTTTTAGCATGTGTGTTTGTTCGGTTCTGTTTAATTTAAAACAAAGCCACTTTGCAAATAGTTTTTAGGGAACAAAATATCCGATACGCTCGGGGTTTTGCCTTTTAAAATAAAGAGGGGTATTTGTATAAATCAAAACTAGACTTTTCAAAATAATGCAGACAAACAATGCATGATGATGACAATGCAATGCACAAAAACAACGCGATTTTCTAGTAGTGGTTTTGCGGGATGCCACAAGCACCCTGCCACCTCCCTCGTGTCGCTCCGCTGGACCACCACTGCCCACCATCTTCCTCCTCGCCGCTCTGTCGAGCGACAATATCGCCCGCCCCGAGGCGCTAGTCGGGTCGCCTCCCCGGGGCAAGCTTCAAATATTCGACCTCGCTCTGATACCAATTGTTGGAATTTGCCCACAGATCGACTACATCAAACTAAACAAACAAACACGTTCGAAAAAATCTTATGGCCAATGACACATGTCGTACCCGTTCTTTTCTTTATTTGCTTCTCAACTTCACACGATGTTACAAAAACTCACGCAGGACCTCGTGTATATATACACGCACGACCGAAGAACACCAAACCATATCGGACTCTAAGCTAGACTGACTTCAAACCAGACTCGATGGACACTTTCCTAAGCTAACTCAAACCTGCCTACCACGATGATCAAGTACTAGTCCAAAACGATTTTACCTACTCAAACCTGGAACCTACTTTTACTAAGACTCAAACAACTATGGACCAGACTAGAGGCAAGATTATTGCTAACAAAATCAACTGACGTCGTGGGCAGGCCTCTGTACCGCAACGGGGGTCGTCCTCGTCCTTGTCGGGAGGGCAGCGGCGTCTGCTTCTTCATGCGGGGATGCGCGGAGCCAGCCATCTAGTACCAGCGCTAGCTCTCTCCTCGTCCAGCCAGAGCACCTAGCTCTACCGGCGCCACCTATTTCCCGAATCTCTCATGTCCAACCCAATCATTTTTTCTATTTTATTTTAGTCTGTTTGATCCACGAGGTGCCAGGCTGTTCTGTGGGCGGCGGCATCTAGCAGCAGCGCATTGGCGTCTACAAGTCTACAACTCCGATCAAACCTCCTCTAGCAGCTAGCAGCAGCACAGAGAATCAATCGAGAGACCAAAAACAAAAGCGAAACTGAAATTGATTGGTAAAAAATTCGTCGATCTGGTGGTCGACCTCCTGCCGGCGAGCGCGGGATGGAACGAACGAGGTTGCAGCCGGCGAGCCAGAGCACGCACAGGGCGGCGAGACCCCCGAGCTCGGCCGACGGCCCCGACGCGAAGGGGTTGTAGGAGAGGTTGAGCTCCCGGAGCGTGGCGACGCCACCGAGGAAAGCCGGGACCTCGCCGCCGAGGAGGTTGTTGACGAGCGAGAGCGACTCGAGCTTCTTAAACGTGCCGAAGGACTCCGGGATAGGTCCGGAGAAGTTGTTGCCCTCGAGGCTGATGTAGACGAGTTCCGGGAGGCCGGCGAGCGCGTCGGGGAGCGGGCCCACGAACGAGTTCACGGACAGGTCGAGGCTGGCCAGCGCCTTGCACCCGGTGACGGCCTTGGCGGGGACGTCGGGGCCGATGTAGTTCGTGTTGAGGTCGAGGAACGCGAGGCGCGGGTTGCGGAAGAGCATGGAGGGGAACGGGCCGACCAGCTTGGCGGCCGCGAGGGAGACCCCGTGATGGTGCCGGTGGAGCCGTTGCAGGAGACGCTCGTCCATCCGCAGGGCGTGGCGTCGCGCGGGTTCCAGTCCTCGAGCGCGCCCGCGGGCACGGTGAGCACGCACTTTGCGTCGAGCTGGTAGAGGCCCTGGGGGGAATGAGCGCCGGAGAGGGAGGTGGGGGAGCATGCGCCGGCGAGCTCCATCGGCAGCGACAAAGCCGGATTTATTTGGGGCCAGGGACATTTTGGAGTCTGGGACAGATCAGTGTGGGGATCGAGCCGAGAGAAAACATGGAGAAGGGGGAGCTTGCGGCAGCGTGGGAAGATGGGGAAGAGCACGCCGGCGAGCTCCACCGGCGGCGGCGACACTGGATTTTTTGGGGCAGATACATGTCGCAGGATAGGCAATTGGGAACCAGGAAAGGGACGACTGTTTTGCAAAAAAGCCCTCATATGTGTGGTTATTATTTACTAGTTATTCTTTATCTATATATTATTACCGACAGTGGGTCCTTGGCTCGCTCGTCAGCAAATACATCTCTAGGATGCGCAGTAACCGCGAGTGATGCTTTCGACACGACTTTGGTGACCGTAAATTTGTATTTCTATTATACAACGACGGCATTGACTTTACTAAACAAGTTTAATGATTAACCACGGATTTAACTCCCCAATTTATAGTGCTCTGCTCGAGCTCCTTTTGACGCTGACTGCATTGTAGTCTAGCTAGCTAGGATGCACGCACCTGCGTGGGCTTCTGGCTCGTCGTTACGCGCACACCCACGGAATAGTACGTACAAAGTTCTTGGCTAAACTCTGCAGCCGCATGCAGCTGGATTTGGTTGACCAGAAACCATTTCCCGCCGCATGCATATATGGGTCCCGGATTGGCACGATGCTAATCAGCATGCGCAGTCCTGCCTTGTGGTCTGAATTATTGCATGTGTTAGTTAGCATCATCTGTACTTCACCTCAATATTATACTCGAGCCGACTTGTGGATGTGCACATCACGGGCTCACGGTCACGGCCACTCGGGTATAGCCACGCTTGTGCAGTCTCCGTGAGAGGAATTTGCGTGGACCCAATACATAGGACGAACAGCAAATTGACGGAATGTTAGTACAGCAAATTGACGGTCATCAAAGTCGCGTCGAAGCATCACTCGCGGTTACTGTGCATCGTAGAGATGTATTTGCTGACTCGGTGCGCCACACCACGTCGCTAAACTCGGTGCGCTTTTTTTTTTGCCGAGGTGTGCTTTGGTGTCCTCTCCCTAATCCCAAAATTAGAAAAATAAACATAACGAGGGTCGGATTGATCAATACCCCTTCGGGTTAGAGGACATGAAAGGTATCGGCCAATCCTAATCGTCCTTGTGTTTATAGTTTTTCAAAATTTAGAAAGAGGGGAAGGATACCGGAGCAAAAAGGTCTTTTTTACCAGTTCTACCTGGATCACATGATGTTCAATATGAATTATTTCTAATCTCCAACCGGTATGTACCGTGAGGTCTTCAGGGAGGCGACAACGACAGGACAAACCCATCTAGGTTTCCATTCCCATCGTCGGTGATGTCAACGATCCGCTCCGTCTCGAGTGGCCTTGTGCCTCTGGAGCCGTGGCGAATTAATCACATCTCCTTGCCCGCGGGAGGTTTTTCGTCCTTTGTTTAGGTTTTCATGTGTGCTCTTTGGGATGATGAGGTGGCGGCTACATCCTGAAGTCAGAATAAGGACCTCCTCGCCCTATCCTTGCTCCGTTGGTGCGTCTAGCGTCGTTGGAGGGCGCATGGAGTCATATGTCCGACAGATCTCCTGGGATCCGGTTGTCTTTTCGTGTACGTTGGTGTGATTTCATGTCGTCGCTTCCGATCTATGGATGTCATCGTTGGCGACGGTTGCTGCACTGGTGCGTTGGGGCTTTAACAAGACGACTTCATGTCTGTCTACTATAAGAAGCTCTACTATGACAAACTTTATCCGGCTCCCGTGATGGAGGAGCGAGGACAGCGGCGCGTCTTTGACTCGTGCTCGTGTTTGTAGTCGTCGTGATCCAGTTACCAATTTATAATTTTTATTACTTTTAGTATTCTTTGTACTACTATTGATGGTTATTAATAGATCGCTGGGTGATCCAGTTATCTATTTATAATTTTTATATTTTTAGGATTTTTTGTATTGGTATTGATGGTTATTAATAGATCGACGGAATTTTCGAAAAAAAGGTACCACTTATTCTTTTGAACTCACACTCTGAAGCTAACTAGAATCCGTATTACTGTACATGCTGGCCCATGCATGAATCAGCTCAATTTGAGAGGTACTAATCCAACATTAATTGATACATATATAGAGAGTTGTACATACGGACGGCATTACGTACGTAGCAACTTGTATACGTCAAGGTCAAAATAATCATTTTTGAAGATAAAGATGATGATATGTATCAAACTAGTACTACGTATTTCGCAGTGCCAATACATGCATGTGCGTGCGTGTATAAATCGACAATCACTTTCGTACGACAGTTCAAAGTTGCTTGCAACCTCACTATGGATTTTGAATCGCGCGTCCAACCACCAGCGCTAATGGGGGAATATATATATTACAGAAAAGAGACGGGGGTACGAACTGACTGGATAGAAATTAGGGGATATATTTACAGGCTGTGGTCGATAGCTTTCTCTCGCCAACTACGTGGATAATCCATATATGTGCGTGGGGTCATTCATCGACGTGATTGAGACCGGCAATCCCGTTTGTGGGCTAGCTATTATCCTCTGACTTGGTAAGTTCTAATATAGGCGAACAAGAACATCGTCGGAAGTATACTCCCTCAATCCAGAAATAACTGGCTTGGCTTTATCTAGATTCAAATATATCTAAACGTATTTTAATATATAGATATATTTAGATTTAGACAAATTTAAGTCGGTTATTCTTCGACTAAGGGAATATATACACTTTTTTTTTGTGAACTATATACACTTAATTTTAGTTGTGTCTGTTTTGGAACAGGATATTATGCACGGGAAGTAACATGTTTTTTTTTTCAAAAAAACAGAGGCAGAGCTAGCCATACCCATACTTTATCGAGTACGAACAAGAGCAGTTCAAATTCATTTGGCTGGATCAACTAATTTTGATTCTCATCGTAAGAAAAGATGAATTTGTTCGATTATTGGTGTTCAAGAATCACACCGGCAGGCAACAACTCATCAACTGTCTAGCTAGCTAGCAAAAGTGTAGGCAGGGTGATTTGAATTTATAATTTGTCACCATGTGCCAACCTTTGTCCTTGCTAGGCCAAATTCAAAGATGCTTTTTCCCGAGATAAGATCGTGTAGTCGAGGGATGTCACTTCCTCGTATAACTAGTCGCGTACTCCCTTCGTTTTAAAATATAAGATGTTTTAGGTTTATGAAAAAAAATATCTAGACTTTTTTTAGTGTACAGGTTCATTGAGATTTAGAGTAAACCTTCACATAAAAGAAGTCTAGATACATTCTTTTCACAATCCTAAAACATCTTATATTTTGAAAAAGAGGAAGTAAAGCAGCCAGCATGGAAAAAAGAGAAAATGTAATCGCGAAAAAAAGAAAAAAGAAAAAAGTTTCATACTGGATTAGATACATACGGAGTACGTAGGTGGCAATACTGTTAGAACTAGACCATTCTCAGTAGATGCACTGTGGGATTAGATCTAGGAGAACTGAGAGAGAAAGAGAGACTACCTGCGCCCTGTCTTGACAAGCAGGAACCGGAGGGGATTCTGGAGCCAGAACCGGAGCTAGACCCGCCGTCATTGGCCATGGGAAAAGGGGCGACGGCGTGAGCGTGGGAGGTTGAGAGCGGTGGCGGCGGAGCTTCCCGTCGGCCTAGTGCGGACCCTAATCGGTGGGTATGTTTGTGGGGGGCTGCGGCGCACGGTGAACCTCGTACCGTGTGCGTCCGCCCCCCCCACCTATTTATATACGCACTGGCGACAGGGGCCCACAACCATGGATAGGGTTGGGCGCCCCCGATTAGGGCGCGATAAGGGACTCCGTTCGGGCCGTTGGGCCCGAACGTGGGAGAGATCTATCCAACATTCTCCCCCTAGATCTCGACTTTACTTTTAACTTTGTACTTTACTTATTTCATCACAGAATGATATATAGAGCATGTTTCATCGTCTCAGCTCAATTGCCGATAGAATCAGACAGCCACTATATACCTTCATGTTCTGAAACAAATTCTGTTACTTTTGGGCCTCTATGGTCCAGGAATCATAGGATTCCCGTTAAACCCATGCCGGCTATGTGTTCCTTGAACACATTGGGTGGTAAGCCTTTCGTTAGCGGATCCGCAAACATATCCTTTGTCCTTATATGCTCGAGACTTATAGTTTGATCCTGGACTTTGTCCTTCACAACATAATACTTTATATCTATAGACTTTTAAGCATTACTCGACTTGTTGTTGTGAGCATAGAATACTGCGGGCTCGTTGTCACAGTACATCTTTAGTGGCCTGCTGATGCAGTCAACCACTTTCAAGTCGGGTAAGAATTTCTTTAACCATAACGCCTGTCTCATGGCCTCATAACATGCTATAAATTCTGCATACATCGTAGATGATGCAACTATTGACTGTTTGGCGCTTCTCCACGAAATAGCACCTCCTGCGAGAGTAAAGACATACCCTGTCGTGGACTTTCGGTCGTCTTTATCTCCCGCAAAATCTGCATCTGAATACCCTTTTATCTCTAGGGAATCAGATCTTCTGTATGTTAGCATGAGGCCTTTTGTGCCTTGCACATAGCGCAAAGATTTCTTTACCATCTTCCAGTGCTCTATGCCTGGATTCTCTTGATATCTACCGAGTACCCCGATGATAAATGCTAAGTCAGGGCGAGTGCACACTTGTGCATACTGTAAGCTTCCAACAGCCGAAGCATATGGTACTGACTTCATTTGATCGATCGCATATTGATTCTTTGGACATTGGGATTTCCCAAAACTATCGCCCTTGACTATGGGAGCAGGTGTTGAATTACTCACATGCATATTGTATTTCTTTAAAATCTTTTCACAATACGCTTTCTGCGACTGTCCTAACACTCCATTCTTTCTGTCTCGGTGAATTTCTATGCCCAAAACATAAGATGCTTCACCAAGGTCTTTCATGTCAAAGTTTGATGACAAGAATTTCTTTGTTTCTAGTAGTAGACTAACATCACTGCTAGCAAGCAGAATGTCATCCACATATAGAATTAGGAAAATATATTTCCCACTTTTGAACTTTGCATAAATACAATTGTCCTCAACATTTTCTTTGAATCCAAATCTTTTAATGGTATCATTAAACTTTAAATACCACTGCCTAGAGGCTTGCTTTAACCCATAAATGGATTTCTTTAGGCGGCATCCCATATGTTCCTTCCCCTCCATGAAAAAACCCTTGGGTTGTTTCATGTAAACATTTTCTTCTAAATCTCCATTTAGAAATGCCGTCTTAACATCCATTTGATGCAACTCTAAATCAAAATGTGCAACTAGTGCCATGATGATTCTGAAGGAGTCCTTACATGAGACCGGAGAAAAAGTCTCATTGTAATCTATGCCTTCTCTTTGCGTAAAGCCTTTTGCCACGAGTCTAGCTTTGTACTTTTCTATATTCCCATTGGAGTCATACTTTGTTTTGTAGACCCATTTGCATCCTACTGTTTTGGCTCCTTTAGGAATTTCCTCTAAGTCCCAAACATTGTTGGAACTCATCGATTTCATTTCATCTTCCATTGCCTCTACCCACTTGGCTGAGTGAGGGCTACTCATGGCTTCTTCATATGAGGTAGGATCGCCCTCCATATGAACTACATTGTAAACTTTGTAGATGTCTTTGGAAATGGCTGGTCTTCGTTCTCTTTTAGACCGTCTGAGTTCATCAGACTCTTGCTCATTTCTTGCCTGGGGTTCAGGCACATTTACAGTAGGTGGTTGTTCTGGCTCCCTTTCGTGCTCAACAGTGGGTTCAGGTGGCTCCTGATGGACAGGTTCCGAAATTTCGCCCATTGTTGTCACGTGTGGAGTCACAACAGGTGCCGGCACCACAACCTCAGGGGATGTAAATGGTGGCACAATAGGTAGCGAGAAAAATGGCTCCTGAATCATCGGATTAGGTGCATGCACCCTCTTCTCCTCAAGATCAATTTTCCTAGCTACCGTGCTCCCCCTCATCAAATCGTCCTCCAAGAAGACTGCATGTCTCGTTTCTACAAACTTTGTGTATTTGTCGGGACAATAGAAACGATAGCCTTTGGACTTATCTGGATAGCCAATGAAATGGCAAGATACTGTTTTGGGGTCTAACTTTGCAATGTTTGGATTGAAAACTTTTGCCTCAGCCGGGCTCCCCCAGACCCTCAAGTGGTGCAGAGAGGGGACTCTGCCTGTCCACAATTCATACGGTGTTTTGGGCACCGATTTACTTGGTACTCTATTGAGAATATGAATGGCGG
This sequence comes from Avena atlantica, assembly GCA_910589765.1. NCBI lineage: Eukaryota > Viridiplantae > Streptophyta > Magnoliopsida > Poales > Poaceae > Avena > Avena atlantica. The sequence continues at coordinate 487,087,266 of OU342739.1, read as the reverse complement.
TTTTAAGCGCCTCTATCCACAATCCCAATGGGAGGGTGGAATAGCTCATCATGCTGCGCACCATATCCATAACGGTACGGTTGCGCCTTTCAGCTACTCCGTTTTGCTGAGGTTCGCCCGGCATAGAATACTGGGCGACTATTCCATTTTCTTGCAGGAACCGTGCAAAGGGTCCTGGTACTTGACCATATGGAGTATGCCGGCCATAGTACTCCCCCCCACGATCGGACCGAACTATTTTGATTCTTTTATCACGTTGATTTTCTACTTCAGCTTTGAAAATTTTAAATTTATCCAACGCTTCAGATCTTTCTTTAATTGGATAAATATAACCATACCGGGAGTGGTCATCCGTGAATGTTATGAATGAATCATAGCCATCCACACTTTTCACCGGAAACGGTCCACAAATATCCGTGTGGATTATTTCTAGTGTAGCTATGCTTCGGTTTGCACCCTTTTTAATTTGTTTAACATACTTTCCTTTAATGCAATCTATGCATTGTTCTATGTCGGAGAACTCTAACGGAGGAACAATGTCATTTTTAACGAGGTTTTCTATTCTTCCCCTCGAAATATGGCCTAGTCTGCAGTGCCATAGTTTCGATGAGTCAAGAGTTCGCTTTCTTTTCTTTTGTTCTTTGTTCAACAAGGAAACTTTTTCATTAACATCACACACAGAAAGAACTTTCTCATGCAGGGATAACAAATATAATTTATCAAATAATGTAGCAACACCCACACATTTGTCTTTCAACCAAATGGCACACTTGCCATTTCCAAAATAACATTCGTAAGAATCTTTGTCCAAACAGGAAACACTTATTAAATTCCTATGTAGTGAGGGAACGAAAAGCACATCTTTGAGCAAAAGCAAAGAGCCATCAGCCAGCTCCAGAGGGACGTCACCAATGGCCTCCACTTCTGCTTCTATTCCATTCGCCACTTCAATGTGTCTTTCTCTTCTTGGCGTGGTCCTTGTCGAATGGAACCCCTGTAAAGAGTTGGCAACATGAACAGTTGCTCCAGAATCAATCCACCAAGTGGATCTAGTAAAATTTTCATACAAAGATTCATTAACAAAAGAAACAATATCTTTACCATTTTTGGCCATGATGTACTTTAGCCAAATCGGGCAGTCGTTCTTGTAGTGGCCCGGCTTTTTACAGTGATGGCACTGATCCTTCTCCCCAGGGGTGGACTGGTGATGCTGGTACTGGTGCTGCATTGGACCCTTGCCATGGGGCTTGGAGGGTGAGCCACCATGGTTGCCGCCTGTGAAGCCTCTCTTCCTGTTGTCCTTCACGAAGTTCAGAGAACCGCCGTGAAGGGCTTTTAGCCTTTCCTCTTCCTGGGAGCACATCCCAATGGTCTTTTCTATGTCCCACTTTTCAGGGGACATATTATAGTTTATTACAAAGTTTTCAAAAGGCTGTGGAAGTGAGGCCATCACAAGGTGCACCAAGAGTGCTGGCTTTAGCTCGAGGTCCTCATCCATGGGCTTGAGTTTTGCTGCCATGTTTGACATCCTCAAGATGTGCTCTCTTATTCCGTGGGGTCCTCCCGTATACTTTTCAGTAACCAGCTGCTTTAACAGCTGGGTCGCATACATCTTTGAAGAGCCAGTAAACTGGCTCTTTATCTTGGCGAGATACTCACCCACGGTAGCACACTCTCCAATTGAGCCCACGATCGCGTTCTCAATTGTGTTCTTTACGAATGACAGACACTTTTTGTTGGCGTTCACCCATTTCTGGTTATCGATAGAGTAAGCCAGCTCCAATGGAGCATGGTCCCTCTTCCTTTTCTCAAAGTCAGCACTTTCCTCAGCGGCCCCCCTGACCGGGTCAGCGGGCTTGAGTGGTTGCTTGGTGTCAACCACCCAATCCACTTCGGCGCATACGAACGCCAAGTCAACTTTCTTCCTCCATTCGGAGTAGTTGTCCCCCCTAAGGAGCGGGATGTCCTTCAAACATGCCATGAGGTTGAGACCTCCTGAAAATCACAAAAGATGTGAGATCACCAAGTAAAACAACTGTATGCGTTAATTCAACGTTGGTATAAATTAAGCATGCAATCGTTTCGTGCTATTTAAAATTACATCACCGTTGGGAAGAAATAAATTTAAATGCACCTTTAATACTTAATAGGAAAAAGATTATGGTCATGATTATTAATAACGTTGGTCAATTAATAGCATGAGGCATAATCACTTTAATCACATCTCCATGTCAAGATTCAATCAACATTTATTGCATTTGGTGCAATTTTAAACCATACATTTGTAATGTAAAATAACTATTTGCAGCGGAAACTCTCATAATATACCCTAAAAGTATTCTCATAATATACTCATACTTTGCAGAAAAAATCTGCCTTTGTAACATTTTCTAGTCACAATATACTTAAAAGTAAAAGGACTAGAGAAAACTATGCAAAAATTTTCTTAAAACTAAGCAAAAAATCATTAAAACCAATTCTGTAAAATAAAAACAGAAACTTTAAAGGAAAAAAATGCCCCACTGGGCCAACTTTTCCCTGGCTGGCAAGCAGCAGCCCAGCAGCCCGAGGCCCATCTGGCCCGCCACTGGCCTGCCCCGCCCGCGCGCGCTGCCTAATTAGATGCCGCTCGCGCGCGCTCTCTGCCCAGCAACCGAGCAGCTGGCCCACGGCCTGCCGCACGCCCGCGGCCCGCTCGCTCGGCCGGCTCGGCCCAGCAGACCCGCAGCCGCCCTCGGCCTGCTGCCGCCCGCTCCCCCATCGATCGATCCTGGCCGTCCAGCCGCTCCACCCTAGATCCAACGGTCACGCGCACTGTTCGGGGGTATAAAAAACCCCCACCCGCCGACCCCCACACAAAACCCTAACCATACTCTCCCCCTCACTGCCCCCGCGTGGCCACCGCGGCGGCGCCGCGTCCAGCGCGCGGCCGTCCCGCGTGGTCCGCGTCCCCTCCCCGCGTGCCGTCTGTGCGTGGCCATCGCGGCGGCGCCGCGTCCTGCGCGCGGCCGCCCCGCGTTGTCACCGCGGACACCCCGCAGCACGCGTCCACCGCGGCGGCGCCGCGTCCTTCGGGCCGGTTGCCCCGCGTGGTCGCCGTGTCCTGCGCCGGCGGTGTGGTGGTGCATGGCGGAGCCGACGAGGCGGATTCGGCCCGTCCCTCCCCACGTCCCCATCTGCGGCGCAGTGGCGTGGCCGGCGGTGAGCTCGGCTCCGACGGCGTTGGAGAGGGGAGGCGGCCGTCCGTCCGGCAGCGGTGCCGGCGACGGTCCCCTCCTTCCTACAGCGCCGCCACCCTTTTCCCCTTTCTCCCTTTCCCATCCACCAACCAAAAAACCAACCGAGGAGGTTGGCGGCCGGAGCCACGGCGCCCCCCTGCCCCCCTTGCCGGCGGTGCGACCACCCGAGGGTGGGCGCACGACCGTCAAGAGGACTAGCGGCGGTGCCCCTCGCCGGCGTGCGGCGGCGGCCAGTGGGTTTCCCCACTTCCCCTTTTTTTTGTGAATCGGGCTTTGGGGTAAACGAGAACCGGAGAATTTTGGGGATTTGTTTGGCTTTTTCTTGCGGGATGTGGGAGGGGCGAGATCTTTCTGTCTATTTGGCGGGATCTTGGATTTACTTTGCCCCCGAAGGGGTGTGTCCTTCTTCCCTATGCCTTGGCTTGCCGATGCGCATAGGGATCGAGGGGGACGGCGCGGCCAGAGGGGCAAGGCGCACTTTTGGATCTAGGGTTTTCCTTTACTTTTACTTCTCTACCGAAAAAAAACTAGCATCTAAGATGCTCTGATACCATTGTTAGAACTAGACCATTCTCAGTAGATGCACTGTGGGATTAGATCTAGGAGAACTGCGAGAGGAAGAGAGACTACCTGCGCCCTGGCTTGACAAGCAGGAACCGGAGGGGATTCCGGAGCCAGAGCCGGAGCTAGACCCGCCGTCATTGGCCATGGGAAAAGGGGCGACGGCGTGAGCGTGGGAGGTTGAGAGCGGTGGCGGCGGAGCTTCCCGTCGGCCTAGTGCGAACCCTAATCGGTGGGTATGTTTGTGGGGGGGCTGCGGCGCACGGTGAACCTCGTACCGTGTGCGTCCGGCCCCCACACCTATTTATATACGCACTGGCGACAGGGGCCCACAACCATGGATAGGGTTGGGCGCCCCCGATTAGGGCGCGATAAGGGACTCTGTTCGGGCCGTTGGGCCCGAACGTGGGAGAGATCTATCCAACAAATATAAGTAAACCCAAAACTAGTGGATGCCCGCATATTTTGTTTGTGATACTAGTCGAAAAAATATTTGCTAATTCTTAGCTAACATAGACTTACTCCCTCCGGCCCATTTAATTGACTCAGATTGTCTAGATTTGAATGAATCTAGACACTATTTGGTATATAGGTTTATTTAAATTTTAATAAATCAAAGTAAATTAATATAGATCGAGGGAGTAGTTTAATCATAGTGAAGTTGTGGTCCGATCGATTTGCTGCCCGCATCAAAATTGGTCCCAGAGATCTTTTTGCTTTTTGTTGGAACACCCCCTGCCGACTGGCCGGTCCCGAGGCTGTTCCACACCGGAGGAGAAGACTACTAGAAGACACACACAGTACAAAGTAGATGACACAGGGAACAAAAGGAAACTTTATTGAAAACTCTCTCGGTAAACTCTCATACACAGATTGTTCCTCTATTTATAGGCTAAAGGGGGATACGACACCCACATGGGCCAACCCTAGCCTGGTAGAGGCCACACCGAGTGGGCCTCTACCGGCCCAGTTTCCCAACACTCCCCCTGGGTATCTTATCTGTATAACCATGGCTTAAAACTCCGAAAAACCCAGTGGGAAAAATATGGAGAAATGCACATGGTATACTTCTTGCTATGTTGCACGAATTGCCTCATTAAAAACCTCATGTGAGAAACTTCATAAAACTCACTAAGGGAAAAAGAGTACAATTCACCTAACTGCAAAGTTAAGTACTCAATCATCGGGATCAAGATTTTAGCGATGAGTTTGTGAAGATTCTCCCCCTGAACCTTGCATCTCCCTAAGTCTCATCATGTCGATCCCCCGGACACATCTCTCGAAAGAAGATGCTGGCAATGATTTAGTGAACAAATCAACGAGATTTTCTCACGACTTAGTATGCAAGACTTTCACTTCGTTCATCTTTTGCAACTCATGTGCATAGAAGAACTTGGGGTTTATATGCTTTGTGAGATTGCTCTTCACGTAACCCGTCTAGACTTGTGCAACACAAGCGGCATTATCTTCATAGATACTTGTTGGGGTTTGTACGGTGTTCAGTCCACATGACATCTGAATGTGACTGACTACTCGTCGAAGCCATACACATTCTCGTGATGCTTCATATAATGCTATGATTTTCGAGTGGTTCGTCGAAGTTGACACAAGAGTTTTCTTAGACGATTTCCAGGAAATTGCCGTTCCACCACAAAGGAAAACATATCCAGTCTGTGACTTGGATGTATGCGGGTCCAAAAGGTATCCAGCATCTGCATAGCCTACAACAGATAGGTCTTGGTTCTTTTGGTAAAACAAGCCAAGGTCCTTTGTCCCTTGTATGTACCTAAATATGTCCTTAACGCCTTTCCAATGCCTCTTGGTAGGCTCAGAACTATACCTTGCAAGCAAATTGACGGCGAATGCAATATCCGGCCGTGTACAATTTGCGAGGTACATAAGTGCGCCAACTGCACTTAAGTAGGGGAATTCCGGTCGCAGAATTTCCTCCCCCTCTTCTTTAGGCCTGAACGGGTCCTTGTCTTGCTGCAAAGATCTTCCGACCATCGGGGTCTTAGAAGGATATGCCTTTTCAAACCCAAATCGTTCCAACACCTTCTGGGTGTAGGCCGACTGGTGAACTAGAATCCCAGCAGGGGAATGCTCAAGTTGCAGACCGAGGCAGAACTTGGTTTTGCCTAAGTCTTTCATCTCGAATTCCGACATCAGGTAGGAACTCGCTTCCTCAATATCGTCAGGTGTACCGATTATATTCAAATCGTCCACGTACACCGAGATAATACATAAACCATCCTGGGATCTCCGTATAAAAACACATGGGCAATCTTCATTGCTCGCGTAGCCCTTCTGATGAAGGAAATCGCTTAAACGATTATACCACATCCTACCTGACTGTTTTAGTCCATACAATGACTTCTTAAGCTGAACACTGTATAAGCTCATGTTTGCTATATCCTGGTTCGGGACAGGGATACCTTCTGGTACTTTCATATATATGTCCGAATCCAAGTTACCATATAGGTAAGCGGTGACAACATCCATTAGTTTCATTTTTAAGTCCATGTTTACTCCCATTGAGATCAAGTATCTAAAGGTAATTCCATCCATGACTGGGGAGTAAGTTTCCTCAAAGTCGACACCTGGTCGCTGAGTGAAACCTTGAGCAACGAGCCTTGCTTTGTACCTTACTACTTCATTATTCTCGTTTCTCTTTCGAACAAAAACCCACTTATGGCCAACAGGGCGAATGTGGGGAGGAGTTAGACAAATAGGTCCAAATACCACTCTTTTGTTTAACGATAATAATTCAGTGGTAATTGCCTTCTGCCAATCTTTCCAATCCGACCTTTTCTTGCAATCAGCGAGCGTGTTAGACTCAGGGTCAAGATCTATGATTGAGGCAATTTTCTTGGCAAAATTAACGTCGACATTTTCCATGGCTCGGTTGTATGACTCGCCCGAATTAACATAGTTAATGGCCATTTCGTCATGGAGTGCATCAGGCACATCCTCTTGCTCCACCGGATTTCCCAATCCAGGAGCTAGGTCCTTTAGCTTTCCCGCTCCGATGTGTGCGCACACAACTTCGCTGGGTATTTCCGATATAGGAAAGTTCAAGTCCGGAATTTCGTGCACTGAAATATTCGTACTCGTGCCAGGTCTCAACTGGCTCCCCTCAACAGGGGCAGACGGTAATAAATCTCTCTTATCCTTTTTCTTCGGGCGTCCCCGGGTACTTGGGATTTGAGAAACCGGAATCCGCGTCCTCTTAGGCCTTGGATCAGGAGCGGGTATACCATCATTTTTCTTTGGTATTTCAACCCTTTCCGGTGCATTGCATGCATGCACATGCGACTTTGTCATAGTCTTCAAATCACTAAAATGATCGGGCAGTTGATTCGCTAGGGAGTGCAAATCTAGTATCTTTTGGACTTCTCTATTAGTCTCAACAGTGCGCGGGTCATGAGCGTGGATCCCCGTGGCTTTCCACGTGATTTCTCGACTTTTGTCATCCAGGGGTTGATTACCTCCCCCCAAAGTCGAGAAAAGATCCTCGTCAAAAATACAGTCAGCAAAACGGGCCGTGTGACAGTCACCTGTCAAGGGGTCCAAGAACCTGATTATGGACACAGTCTCATAACCAACGTATATCCCCGACTTACGGAGCGGTCCCATTGCTGATCGCTGGGGTGGTGGTTTAGGTACATATACCTGGCAGCCGAACCTACGTAGGTGGGAAATTTTCGGTGCCGACCCTTGCGCAAGTTGGATGGGAGAGTGGATGATGTAGGCCGATGGTCGAAAGTTGATGAGATTAGCGGCGTGTAACACCGCGTGTCCCCAACATGTAGTTGGTAAATTACAACCCTAAAGGAGTGGTCTGGCAATGAATTTAATTCTTTTAATCAATGCCTCCGCAAGTCCATTTTGAGTGTGGACATGCGGTACAGAGTGCTCAAGTTTGATTCCAGTTGCCATGCAATAATCATCGAATGCCTTTGAAGTAAATTCTCCGGCATTGTCCATTCGAATAGACTTTAAACGATAATCAGGGAATTTATTCCTTATTTGTACGATCTGGGAGATCAACTTTGCAAAAGCATGGTTCCTTGTTGACAGCAGGCAAATATTGGACCATTTAGAGGAAGCATCGATGAGCACCATGAAGTACCGAAACGGCCCTGAGAGGGGCTGAATTGGACCACATATATCCCCTTGAATGCGTTCCAAGAACGCGGGGAGTTCATCCTTCACCTTTAGGGGGGACGGTCTAATGATCAATTTCCCTGTAGCGCATGCGGAGCACACGAAATCATCAGGATTCGGGAAATTTTTCACATTAACATTATGACCGTTCGAGTTGTTAATTATATTTCTCATCATCCTAAGACCGGGGTGGCCTAACCTATCATGCCAAAGGCAGAATAGTTCGGAGCTTCTAAAGACAGTCTTAAGGGTAGTGTAAATAGGTGGTGCTACTATCTTAGTGTAGTACAGCCTAGTAGCTAATGAAGGGAGTCTTTCGACAACATGTTTACCATTTTCGTCGCGCTTGGTAATGAGTAGGAACTCCTTTCCATTCTCATCATCATCGGTTTCTACATGGAAACCATTTGCGCGGATGTCTCTAAAACTTAAGAGAGTACGAGTCGACTCCGGATACAACAATGCCTCTTCAATGATCAGAGTTGTTCCATTTGGGAGTATGATAGTTGCTCTTCCGGAGCCAACTACATTCGGACCGCAGCCGGCGATCGTCATTATGTTACCAGAGTTTTTGGTAATGGACTCAAAATACTTTGTTTCTCTCAAGATGGTATTGGTGGTGCCGCTATCAGCAAGGCACGTTTTCTCCATTTGGGCGCCACACGCGTTCTAAAATATAGTGCCTAATTAATATAATGGAGCGAGGAAGTTGCTACATCAAGTAAGTAAAACACATAGACATTTCAGAACATCACATAATCAAATAATGGAATAAATGAATTAAATAAATGTCATCCAATCGCCGAAAATAAGTGTTATGCTCTCATAGAGCTTACAACCATATCGAAAAAAAATGTATCTGATTATTGCGGGAAAAGGAATCATCTCAACAAAGAGGAGCTCAGGTGGATTCTGCAAAGAAACCACCAAGCTCAGCCAGTATCTCAAGATCAGTGGGCTTCTCTTCGTTGGCCATCATCATGGACAAGGGGCCTAGCTGAGGCGGCGGGGGCACAACGTGCTCAACCTCCATGGGCACAGCGGCGTCCGTGGGGACCGCCGAGGGTGCTGCCACTTGTGCTATGTCCTGCGCCACTACGTGCGCGACATTCTGCACAGGCGCCGCTCCGGGCGCCAGTGGTGCCTCAACCTGGACAAGATGCGCCTCGCGCGCCTTCTTGTTGGCCTTGAACGCGTCCACGACGTGTTTAGGGGCCAAACACTGCCTGGAGAAGTGAGTCTTGGAGCCACAGCGGAAGCAGTCCTGGGGCCTCGCCTCCCCCTTGCCCGCCTTGCGTTGCTTGGCCGGGTTGGAGGAGTTGGGGCCCTTCTTGCCCTTCCTGCCTCTCTTCTTGTGGAGGGGTTTGCGCACCTTGTAGGCACCAGCATTGGCCTCATGACTTGGGCCCCCTGCGAAGGGTTGCGCGGAGAAGTTCTTTTTCAGAACATTATCCTGCGCCTCGGCCACCTGGAGAGCATCAATAAGCGCTGCATATTCCATGAATCCTTCCCAGCGAAAGTTTCGCGAGGACTGGATGTTGTCCGGATGGAATGTGGAGAGGGTTTTGTCTATCTTCTGCTGATCGGTGGTACTGGTCCCACACAGCTGAAGAATAGTACAAATCCGGTGCAACCTGGAGTTGTACTATCCCACCGTCTTGAAGTCTGCAAACCTCAGACGTATCCAATCTACCTCCGCCTGTGGCTGAATGGTGTACTTCAGCCTAGAGAACCGCTTGTTGAGGGCGGTCCAAAGGGCAGAAGCATTCCGTTCTGCCATGTACTCATTCTTGAGAGTCTCACACATGTGATGGCGGAGGAAGTGCAGGGCTTTGGCGTTATCCGCTGGGATGGTTTTGCTGGGGGCCGTCGGGGTCCCCTCAATCAACGCATCCTTGATGCATCGGCCCTCAAGGACGATCTCAATGTCCGAGGACAAGTCAGGTAGTTAAGCCCATCCTGGGTCAACTCCGGGAACTCGCGGCTGACGATTCCGGTCATCTGCAACTTATGCAAAGTGTGTAAGATTACAGCAGGTAATCGGTTGCATAAATGCGATAATCAATACAATAATTCAAATATGAGGGCGTTCCAAAATTTAATATAAAAACGGTACAAGCTATCTATGAGATACAAAGTATTAAAAACATGCGGTAATTAATGACTATAGTAAAACATAGTGCAAAAGCTTGTGTAAAAACGGGCCAAAAATAGAGCCGAAATGGTCCAACCACCCGCGATTGCGTGCTACCAAACGGTCCAGCTATCCTTGCCTCTGCGCGGCCGGTCCGCTCCAGACCGTCCCGGCCCGCTAAGCGGGGGAACGGAGCTAGCAAAGCTAGCTCCCGACTGGGGCGATGGTGCCGGCAGCAGGCCGGACCGGCGGCGAGGTGGGGAGGGGCGACGACGGCCAGTGCGGCGGCAGGCGCGCCAGCTGGCGGCGGCGTGCAGCGCGAAGGGCGCGCGGCCAGCAGGCTCGCGAGGCCAGCACGGAGGCGCGCGGCAGCACGCGGGGAAGCGCGCGGCGGCGGGCGAGGCGGCGGCCGGCGGGCGCGGCGCGCGGCCAGCAGGCTTGCGAGGCCAGCACGGCGGCACGGCGGCGGCTCGACGGCGTGCGGCAGCACGCGGGGCAGCACTCGGCGGCGGGCGCGGCGCGCTTGCGCGTGGCCAGCAGCAGGCTGGCATGCGGCAGCGCGGCCGTGCGTGGCGGCGGCAATGGCGCGGCGCAGGCCAGCGGCGCGCGGCGCGGGTGCGCGTGGCCAGCAGCAGGCTGGCGAGCGGCAGCGCGGCCGTGCGTGGCGGCGGCCATGGCGCGGCCGTCCTTTCCGCCTCGGGACTCGGCGGGATGCCCTCACACGTCTGCCTGCTTCAATATTCCCAACACACCGAGTGACGTTTCCTATTGCTAAAACAGTCCGATAACCACCGAAAGCCGCATTCGTTGAAACTTGTGACCGTTCCTCGAAACTTGATTGTTGGCAGATAGTGCAGCTCCGTTTCTTTAAATACAGCGGCAGGTATCCTTAGAACCACTGCGACTTTTATCGATCCATTTGCTGCCTCTTCTCTCTATCTCTTTTCTTATACAGTCACACACTCTGTAATCGCCTGAGGCTGCTGAAAGAAGCCTGCACCAATATTCGGAGGCTGAGAACGGGTAGCCATTGATCAAGGCCAGTTGTTTCGGTTGAAAGCTTTGCATGTTGTATATATTAGTCAGCTAATTAGGACATAATTTGCCATGCAATGTTTGAACTATTAATTAGCTTTGCAACTTAGTTAGCTCGTGTAGAAATATTTGAGCTCTTGTCGTAATATTTCAGCAAAGTAACCTAATTAGTGTAGTAATATTTTAGCTATGCAATTTAATTAGGTCATGTAGAAATATTTTAGCTCATGTAGTAATATTTTAGCTAAGCAACATAATTACATCGTGTAGAAATATTTGTGTTCGTGTAGTAATATTTTAGGTATGCAACTTAATTAGAACGTGTAGAAATATTTTAGCTCATGTAGTAATATTTTAGCTATGCAACGTAATTAGGTAATGCAGAAATATTTGTGCTCTGTAGCAATATTTAGATATGCAACTTAACTAGAACATGTAGAAATATTTTAGCTTATCTAATAATATTTTAGATATGTAACGTAATTAGGTCGTGTAGAAATATTTGTCCTCTTATAGTAATATTTTAGCTAAGCAACGTAATTAGGTAATATAGAAATATTTGTGCTCTTGTAGCAATATTTAGGTATGCAACTTAAGTAGAACATGTAGAAATATTTTAGCTCATGTAGTAATATTTTAGCTATGCAACGTAATTAGGTAATGCAGAAATATTTTAAAAAGTGTAGTAATATTTTAGCTATACAAAGTAATTAGATCGTGTAGAAATATTTTAGACTCTTGTAGCAATATATTAGGTATACCACTTAAATATGTCGTTTTCAAATATTTGAACTCGTGTAATAATATTTCTTACACGTTCGGTTAGACAATTAATGTATTTTGTCAATATAAATAATTATATTAATGAACTGTCATTAAGATTATATATAATTCATATGGTTATATTAATTTGATGCGCGTAGGTGCGATGAACACTTTGTATATTTTTTATGGTGAGGACATCACCCGCGATGGGCCGTCGGGGCTTGATCTGTCGCGTTGTGAGACAAAAAATGTCATAGTGGAAGAATTGGTGAATGCTAGTTTCACGGACATTAGAAGGCGCATCCGCGCAGAATTTGGGCCAGAGATGGCCCGAAAAAAGATGACCGTTGAAGCGGTCGTTTGCAAGAGAGTGGGAGAAGATTACCGGTGGGCACTTCGCCAGGTTAAAGGCGAAAATTCGTGGGGTTCATACATGAAATTTGCAAGCACACCTGGTGCGGCCATGTATGGGCAACCGATGGTGTATGTGCAGTTTGTTGATGCCAGCGACATACCTGGTAGCAGCACTGCAGCCGGTGAGATCCAACTATCTATCTCCGCAATGGCTATAGATTTGGAGACGGTGGAGAGGAGACATGTGGAAGATGCATTTTTTCCCAGCCAGAATAATGGACCTTATTCCATGGCAATTGTCGACCTCAATGAACGGATTGAGGGACAGTCAGACGAGCTTGATTCTGGTGACGACGATCGTGAATCGTCAGATGATGATGAAGGAGGCGGTCCGAGTCAAGTGAGAGCAGTGGCGCCAGCAATGGCACCTGGGGACATAGAGGCTCTTGTCATCGGTCACGATGATACCTCTGTCCGTGGAGTCGGAGCTACCATCCTAGAAGAAAACCAGCAGTTCCCGAGCAAGGAGGCTATGGACATGGCGATCAGAAGATATGCGTTCTCCATTTCCCGAGAACATAAAGTGAAGAAATCTGACAAACATTTGTTGAAGGTTCTCCGCATAGAGTCTGGTTGTCCTGGAAGAGTCGTCGCTCGTCAACCAGTGGGAATATGCAAGCCTTGGACGATAACTCGCATGGTTCCCCACAGTTGTGAGCTAACTGGCACTCTTCCTGAACACTGCAATGTCAGTGCCGCATATGTGGCACAGGTCATTGCACCCATGGTAAAAGATAAGATCAGTGTATCGGTGAAGGCGTTACGAGACGGTGCGGCAGATGCGATAGGCTTCCCGGTGAGCTATGGCAAGGCCAGGCGTGCTAAGGAGTCTGTTTTAGAGGGGATGTATGGCACATATACGGAGGCTTACAACATGGTTCCGAGAATGCTACATCAGATTACTGAAGCCAACCCTGGAACGGTCACCTATAGGATGGAAAGGAACCACCCGAGTGGCACTCCTGATCATTTCATCCTGGACCGTATCTTCTGGGCGTTCAGCCAAACTATCCAAGCATTCCACCACTGCCGGCCGGTGATATCAATTGATGGTACCTTCCTCACCGGACAATATAAGGGTACTCTCTTGGTAGATGTGGCATCAGATGCAAATAACCAGCTTCTTCCTATTGCATACGCACTCGTTGAGTTCGAGAGCACGTTAAGTTGGTTGTGGTTTCTGCAATGCTTGAAGGATGGTGTTGTGAAAGATAGACCTGATGTATGCATCATTTCTGATCGCAACCAAGGGCTTCTCAGTGCACTAGAAAAAATGAAGCACGATGTACCGATGGAGTTCCTTTGGCCTGATCTTGAAACTAGGTGGTGCATGAGACATCTAGCAGCAAACTTTTACTCTCGCTTCCGGAACAAGGAATGTTTCAAGGCCTTCAAAGTGATGTGTATGCAGAACCAACCGCGGAAATTTGATGCCCACTGGATGGCATTGAATGCTGCAACGACCGCAACTTCTGGCGATGCACCAGCTGAGCCAGCGGGTGCAGGAAATCACAGGAGGGCCAGGAATATGGCTGAGTGGGTGAATGTTAATTGTCCGGATGTTCGGAAGTGGGCATTGGCTCGTGACAATGGTGCTCGCTATGGCATAATGACCACCAACATGTCAGAGGTATACAATGCAGTGCTTAAAGGTGTCCGAGCCCTCCCTACTACTGCACTGGTTGCTGAAACATGGTCCCGCACAGTGGCGTACTTTGCAGATAGAGTTCAACTAGCGCATGCACGAGTGCAGATGAACAAACAATGGTCTGAAGCTATGCAAGATCACTTGGCCATAAAAATAGAAAAAGCAAAGACTCATGGTAGCAGAGTGGTGGACTCACTTTGGAAGAGGTGGGAGATTAGAACAAGGCAAAAATACGTGCGTGGCTACTTGAGAGGGGATACAAAGCAAGAGGTCACACTCAATCCAACGACATGCGAATGCACCTGAAAAAAGCCTTTGCTTTATCATTACCCATGTAGCCATGTCCTTACAGCGGCAGCAGGCCAGAGGATTGCCGTTGACAGATATATCTCCCCATACTTCAGCATGCATAATCTTATGAAGACCTGGGATGGCGAGTTCTGGGCATGGGGTGTTAAGGAGCATCACAACACTATTTGGTATGGTGGACCAACATGGTGGCCCAACCCTGCGCTCAAGCAAACCGTTAAGGGACATCGTCAAACTAGGCGATTTAGAAATGACATGGACCATAGCCAGGCCGGAGAAGGACGGAGGTGTAAGACTTGTAAAATTCCTGGGCACACGGCGAGAAATTGCCCACACAAGCTATAATGTTGTATTTGTATTTCAGTGTTGTAATGTACTATATTTTGAATTTGTATTTCAATATTGTAATGTACTATGTATTTCAATATTGTAATGTACTATGTATTTCAATGTTGTAATGTACTATGTTTTAAATTTGTATTTCGATGTTGTAATATACTATGTTTTAACTTTGTATTTATTCCATTTGTACAGACTATGGCGGATTTACCTCCTCTCTTGGATGGGCAGTACGATTCTACCCACCGGTGCCAACAATGGATTAACCCCGAAGGTCCACTAGGAGGGCCAAGTACTTTCAGGTGTCGAGGTCCATCGAACCGATGTATTCTTGATGAGCGGTTTGTGCCTTATCTTTCTCGTAGCGGACTACTTCCGTTCGCTAGGATGACATCCTCGCCTCAGTTATTTAAACTGGACCCTTGTCTTCTAACATCACTTGTTGACTGGTGGAGACCGGAGACACACACCTTCCACTTTCGGTGGGGAGAGATGACACCGACACTTCAGGATGTATCCATGATCACTGGGTTGCCACTTTGTGGTATTCCTCTCGTGTTGCCACTAGCACGGGCATCTTGGAAGGAAGATTTTGAACAACTGATGGGTCAACTTATCCCGAGAACTCGTACTGATAAGTTAGCTCGAGGTGTCCCCATCAGTTGGCTAGTAAATTTTATTGGCTTCCCAACCGGAGTTTCTGAGGAAGTAGTACGTCGACACTTGATTGCATACTTACTCTACATATTTGGCATGTTGTTCCCATCGGGAAATGGTGAAGTAGTCAACCCAATTTTTATTAGACCAGCAGAACACATAGCCCTTCCTCTGGACAATGTAGAGATCACCCAGTACAGCATCGGTTCGGCGATGCTATGTCAGACTTACAGGGGGTTATGTGACGCCTCATATAGGAGAAAGAAGGTCAGTAGTGTAGCCCCAATTCTATGTGTATGCTATATTTTCCTCCAGTTGTGGTCTTGGGAGCACATACCCGTCGGACGGCCAATGATAGAAGATCCAGTGCACCCATATAGTGGTCACGACGTCCAGTTTAATTGCGCGACCATGGGTACCCGGTGGACATATGGCGTATTACGTTGGGCCCGTGATTTGGCTTCGAAGTGTTATCCTCTTTACCATGAAGATTTCGAGACCATACATCATTTTTCTATCACATGGAATGCGTGGCATGACGATTATGTAAAGCACGTGGCCGGGGATAGGGGTTTAGCAATTGATTGCTACCGAGACCAGGAGCTTTGGTGGACACGTTGTCATCTCGTGTGCCTGTATATGGTGGAGCCGCAGAACCCCGAGCGTGTGATGCGGCAACTTGATCTCTACCAGGAGGTCCCTCCTCCGCCTCCCAACTGTGTCGAGTCTACATTTCACGAGTACGTTCTCAATTTTAAATCAGTGTAATTTTATACAATGTTTTTTATCAAATATTATAACAATTGTTATGCGCATTTCAGGCAAAGCAATCAAGGGAAAAAGAATCATAATTGACTGCACACCCAGAGGCTATGGATAGATCAATGGAATTCGAACAAGATTACGAACATAGTTCCAGAAAATAGGTAGTTTTTTTAGATTATTTAAATTCTTATTGGTATGCTTATGACACTGAACATGCAGGGTGTTTTCCGATAGTACGTGGGATGCTTATATGACATGGTACAACGCGAGCACACGTTCCAAGCTCACCCGCACTCCAACGGATAGACCAGCACACCGCACACGTCAAGAGCAGCTAGAGGGAGGGATAGAACGTACTGCAGCGAACCGCCGTGATGACACGGTATATATATTTTTAGCACTGTATTTATAATTCTATGTTTACGAGAATAACATTGGTCGTTATTTTCAGCTAAGTAGGCAGCACAGCATAATGGCGGATGTGCGTGAAGGAGTTAGAGAGAACCCTCGATCCATGTCGAATACCATCAAGAGTAGATTGAGGAGCATTTTTCAGAATGCTTTACATACCGTTACTAACTGGAGTTGTGGCCGAGCGGATGATGTTATGCTACGACAGTACAATATGCCTGAGTCTTTCTCGTCGTGGCCAAGTGAAGCGAGAGCAAGTCTAGGAAATCCAGCACGCAGCGCCTCTATGCGTGAGAATGTACGTATTTCCTATATTTAAAATCTATTTTAGAAAAACAATTATTTATAATGTTCTTGTGCTGACAGACTAGAACACGACAAGACGCTACTCTTATGCGTACATCATCGAGGAATACCGTGGAACCCTCTAGGCCTGAATCTTCAAGACAACCACCACGCGTGAGTTTGATACTTTTTAATCCATATCTGTTGTAATAATTGAATTCTAACATGCAGACCATTTTTTAGATTGATTTCGGTTCAACGCATCAACCAGCACCTAGAGGAATATTCCCGGAAATTACAAGAGAACTATTTCAGGAAACACCGGTACGCATTTTTATAATCACACTAATTTATTATTATATTTTACTCATTCTAATACTTATTATTCCTATACAGACCACTCCCGACGATGCATGGGACGATGATAATGCTGGATTTAATTCCAACATGCCACCTCCTCACCCATCTATAGGCCATGGCAGTTACTACACATATGATCAGCCATACGATCAACCTCAATCTTCATACAACCCTGGACCATCACAACCAACATATGATCCAATGATGGATTTTTTATATACTGATGTTGGTACGAGTCAAATTCCTGATAGTCAACAAGATACAGAAACCAAGGACCATTTTATACCATCACCGCCAAATCTCCGCACAAATTCCAGGCCAACGGATCCATGGAGTTATCCTTCAGATCACATATACGGAGGAGTGCAAGGAAACAACCGAGACAATGGGACGATTATTGTAACTCCGATGGTGTAGCCGGTTTCTATTTGAACATTAATGTATCGTTTTATATTTGTGAGATACATATTACTATTATCTTGTCTTGCTGTTCAAAAAAAAATTTCAAATAAAAATTAACAAATATTTAAGATATAACTAAAATAAAAATACTTAGGTACTTATTTTCATTACCACGCGGTACAGCAGAAATTAGGATACATTTAAATGCATAGTTTAAAATACGAGTACTTTAATTAAGATACAATGCGAGGCATGGATTCAGATACTAGGACAAAAGTCTAGTCATCTTGCGTCCAGCGTGGCCATTTCCCTGTCTTATCACCGCGTTCTTCAGCTGCCCTTGCCTCAGTAGCCCTTTCTCTCAGAGTCTGCCTGTATACCTCCCTAGCCTGTCGTTCCTCCTCCTCCCTAAGCCGTCGTTGTTCCTCTCTCTGCCTCCGTAGCTCCTCTAACCGACGCCGTTGCTCCTGTTGCGCCGCTCTACGCTCTTCCGCCTCTTTCTCACGACGCTCGTCCTCATGAAAGTTTTGCCACGCACGGCGACTCCTCTCTTCTATCTCACGAAGCGCCCATTCGGGCTGCTCCGTGTCAATCCAACGATACCACATGCACAAGGGTGGAGGAGACTGCATCACAAATAAAAACATAGTAAATATTCCATAAAACAAAAAATATAATATTTTGTTATAGATGAAACATACCGGAGGCCTGTTGTAACTCCAGGGAGCTGGATCATACTGATAGTTGGGACACATGAAAAACTTCATGCCCATTTTATCAGAAAAATCTGTGGACTCCTTCACCTTGCAAAGAGTCCCGCACCAACACCGAAGATGTTCCACACCAGGAGGCAAACTTGCATCCTTCATATTTCTCGGCCTGTAGTCTTGGTCAGAGCAAGGCAAACTCATAGCCACCAAAGAAAATAGCAAACAAAGGAAGAAACGAAGAAGGATGCATCTCTGAAGAGCGTGATACTACTCCTTTTATAAGCCCGCCTTCTCCCTCTACTAGCGGGACAAATTGACATGCGAGTGCGCTGTAAAGTTCGGTAATCAATTTGCTGTATCGGTGCTCTTTCGGCGGTCTATTTTCTGTAGCTCCCGTCGTCTAATTACTGTGTAGTCTAATCATACTGTGCAATCATGTCGAATCGCTGCAGGGCAGCACAAACCGCCACAGCCTAGGGCAGCACAAAAGGTTCCGCCACCGTCGCTGTCCCAAAGCTGCATGCGCGTCCCGCCAGCGGAGGCAGGCGCCTCCCGCCAGGGCCCCACATCATCCCGCCCGGCACTGTGGCGGTATCAACCTCCCGCCGCCGCCTGTGGCTGGAAGCGTGGCCCGCCGCTGCCGCTGGCGGGATGTGACACGCGGCAGTTTTCCAGCGTCCCGCCAGGGTAGTTTTGGCTTTTACGTTGAGAGGGGGGTAGTTTTGGCTATGCGAAATTGCAGGGGATTATATTTGTAAAAAAATCCAATTTTTTAAAGGAAGAAGTGACTCGATTGTGCTCGGTTCACACCAAACTCAGCTCGAGACAGCTGCCCATAGCATAAAACTTTTCGGAATTGCTAATTCTCAGTCGCCTGAGAATTAGTTAAATCTCAGTCACTTAATACACCGTTGGATCTCTTGCTTTACGATTAGTGCAAATCAGCTTGTTTTTCCTGTTGGGTTGTCGCACGCATTTCTTCTGCGCTATGCCCCCGCGCGCCTGTCTGTTGCTGTGTTCGCTGCGCGCGCATTCTGCATGGGCTGTTTTTCTATGGGCTGGTCATCTATCGTGAGTTTGTTTTTTCATGTTTTTTTCTTTTTTTTTGTGGTTGTTTTTCTTGCTGGCATTTATTTTGTTTTCTTTTTTTCAGATGAAATTTTAAGATTAGGTTAATTGTTTGAGTAATCGAGTTTCATTTGAGTTTTAATTTTTCTTTTGGTTGTATTTTCTTTCTTATTTTTGTTTTTTCCTCTCCAAATTATATAGTTGCCGTTTGTTTTACTGCTAGGTAGAAATTTAAATTGTAAACTTTTTACTAGACTGATCTAACTTTGAATTAGTAACATGAACTTCCTCTGCTTTTATAATATAAGATGTTTTTAGCTTTTTAAATGTGTAGACTCAAAGTGAACCTATACTTTAAAATTGGTCTAGACACACTCTTTTAGAAGCGAATTGGCATTTTCATAGACTTTTATTTTATTTTTGGTGTTTTTTTTTCCTTTTCGTCAAGCCAGCTATGTCTTAGTTGTTACTTTTTTAAAGCCAGATGCAATAATTGAACCCGTCGGGAGGGGTGAATTTGTAAACTTTTGCTTGTAATTGAACCGTCGCCACGGGCAGTTGCTCCCGAGGGCCAGTTTCAACTTGCTTATAACTGAGCACCCGTCGGGAGGAGACATTTGCAACTTGCTTGTAATTGGGCCCCCGTTGGGTCCCAGTTGCAACTTGATTGTAACTGGCCTACTGTCGGTTCCCCGTCGGGGGCCCAGTTGCAACTTGATTGCAAATGAGAACCCGTCGGGGGGGGGGAGGGGGATTTTGGAACTTGCTTGTAATTTGAGCCCACGCCGGGTCCCAGTTGCAACTTGGTTGCAATTGAGAACCCGTCGGGTAGGGATATTTGCAACTTGTTTGTAATTGGGCCCCCGTTGGGTCCTAGTTGCAACTTGATTGTGACTGACCTACTGTCGGTTCCCTGCCGAGGGTCCAGTTGTAGCTTGCTTGTAACTGGGCACCGAGGATCAGTTGCAACTTGATTGTAACTGACCTACTACCGGTTCCCCGTGAAGGGGCCAGTTTTAACTTGCTTGTAATTGAGCACCGGTTAGGAGGAAGGCATTTGCAACTTTTTGCTTGTAATTGAGCCCCCGTCATGTCGTAGTTGCACCTTGATTGTAACTGACGTCCCGTCGGTTCCCTATCGAGGGGCCAGTTGCAACTTGATTGCAACTCAGAACCCGTAGGGGGAGGGGCATTTTGCAACTTGTTTGTAATTGGGCCCCAGTCGGGTCTCAGTTGCAACTTGATTGTAACTGACCTACTGTCGTTTCCACACAGAGGGACAGTTGCAACTTGATTGCAACTGAGAACCCGTCGGGAGGAGGGAATTTGCAACCTTTTGCTTGTAGTTGAGCCCCCATGTCCTAGTTGCAACTTGATTGTAACTGAACTTCCGTCGGTTCCTCGTCGAGTGGCCAGTTTCAACTTGTTTGTAACTAAGCACCCATCGGGAGGGGGGCATTTGCAACCTTTTGTTTGTAATTGGGCCCCAGTCGGCAAATTGATTGTAATTGACCTCCCGTCGGTTCCCCGCCGAGGGGCCAGTTACAACTTGATTGCAACTGACCTGTCGGGAGGAGGGCATTTGCAACTTTTTGCTTGTAACTGAGCCCCCGCCGTGTCCCAATTGCAACTTGATTGTAACTAACCTCCTGTCAGTTACCCGCCAAGGGGCCAGTTGCAACTAAGAACCTTTCGGGGAGGGGCATTTGCAACTTGTTTGTAATTGGAACCCCGCCGGGTCCCAGTTGCAACTTGATTGTAACTGACCTAGTGTCGGTTCCACGCCGAGGGGCCAGTTTCAACTTGCTTCTAATTGAGAACCCGCCAGGAGGAGGGCATTTGCAACTTTTTACTTGTAATTGAGCCCCTGCCGTGTCCTAGTTGCAACTTGACTGTAACTGACCTCTCGTCGGTTCCCCATTGAGGGGCCAGTTGCAACTTGATTGCAACTCAGAACCCGTAGACGGAGGGGCATTTTGCAACTTGTTTGTAATTGGGCCCCCGTCGGGTGCCAGTTGCAACTTGATTGTAACTGACCTACTGTCGGTTCCAGGGCCGAGGGGCTAGTTGCAACTTGATTGCAACTGCGAACCCGTCGGGAGGAGGGCATTTGCAACCTTTTGCTTGTAATTGAGACCCCCCTCCCGTGTCCCAATTGCAACTTGATTGTAACTGACCTCCCGTCGATTCCCCGTCGATGGGCCAGTTTCAACTTGCTTGCAACTGAGCACCCGTCGGGAGGGGGGCATTTGCAACTTTTTGCTTGTAATTGGGCCCCCGTCGGGTCCTAGTTGCAACTTGATTGTAACTGAACTCCCGTCGGTTCCCCGTCAAGGGCCAGTTACAACTTGATTGCAACTGAGAACCCGTCGGGAGGAGGGAATTTGCAAGTTTTGGCTTGTAGTTGAGCCCCCGCCGTGTCTTAGTTGCAAATTGATTGTAACTGATCTCCCGTCGGTTACCCGCCAAGGGGCCAGTTGCAACTTGATTGCAACTGAGAACCCGTCGAGGAGGGGCATTTGCAACTTGTTTGTAATTGGGACCCCGTCGGGTCCCAGTTGCAACTTGATTGTAACTGACCTAGTGTCAGCTCCACGCTGAGGAGCCAGTTTTAACTTGCTTGTAATTGAGCACCCGTCAGGAGGAGGGCATTTGCAAATTTTTGCTTATAATTGAGCCCCCGTCGTGTCCCAGTTGCAACTTGATTGGAACTAACCTCCTGTCGGTTCCCCGCCGAGTGGCCAGTTGCAACTTGATTGCAACTGAGAACCCATCGGGGGAGGGGCAGTTGCAACTTACATGTAACTGAGCCTACCAGGGCCCAGTTGCAGGGGAATGGCAGAGGGGGCCAATTGCAACTTGATTGCAAGTAGGGGGGCCCTGTCGAAGGGCAGTTGCAACTTGCTTGTAACTGAGCACTTGTCGGGGGAGGAGGGTAGTTTTAGAATTTGCTTATAATTGAGCACCTGTCGGGGAGGGGCAGTTGCAACTTACTTGTAACTGAGCCCGCCGGGGGCCCAATTGCAACTTGATTGTAACTAAGGCACTTTCGAATTGTTTTTCCATTTGTCTTGTTAGACTTTGGTCATACAAAGTGGCCGAATAAGAGTCGTGTATATATTGATGTTCACTTTGAAGGATACAATAATAGTTTAAATAAAAGGAAAAAACATAGTTAATTTTATACAATGATGTCTACGTTATAAACATTCGTGATATTTTTTAAAAAAACATAGTAATTTTTTGTTTTTTGCTTCATATTTTTTATCATATTTAATTAAACAGTGTTTAGCACATAATTTTTTTTATGCAACTATTATGTATGGGACCAAAATGTCAGTGCTCTTTTAGACACCTAGGATATTGGGCGCTAGCTAGCCGAAAAGATAATGTATATGCATATTTCGAAATCGCGGTCCTATGAGATAGAAATGGAGAATCAACGAACGGATAAAGGGGGAGACGAAAGAGAAAGGAGGAAGACTCGTCGATGGGTGCAGTAGCGGTGATTGTAACGGGCGCACCCGTGGCGGCGGCGACGGCCTCGCAGGCGGTGATCGAGACACGCGTGCGGACAAAGGGTGTCCAAGCGGAGCGCGTGCGGGCGGCGACTAGTGAGGGCACACCGGCGGCTACCATAGAGGGAGCTTGGGAGGCGGGTGCGTGAGCGACGATAGCGAGTACACTCTCCTCGAAGCTCCTGCAGCTGTCATGGTACTTTTTCGCTCAAATCCTATAATCTTATATTTCCTCACACTTGCGCTACCATTATCGAGCTCGCCTCGATTTTAATTGCAAAATCAAACTAGATCTCTAGGCTTTTAGTGTAAATCATGCAATTGACTGCATATTGTTCATGTTATGTGAGACATTTGTCCAAAATTTTGGGTGATAGCGGGTGATTATGGTCAGCGATTTTAAGAATATCAATTTGTATTGTTTTTTCTAAGTTGCCTTTTCTAACTTAAATCAATTTGCAATTTTATTGCAACTAAGCCTTCAGAAAAATTCTTGCACAAATATTTAACATGATTTTTGCAAATAATCTAAAAGAAATAAAGATATTTTTATGTATTAATTACATTTTAACATGAAGACAACTTTTATTTGTGAGACCATTTTTTATACCAATGTACTATTTTTAGCATGCGTTTCCATTTTGCACTGTTTCAAAATTGAAGTGGTAGGTGGAAGGGAGGAACGGACACATAGAGAAAAAGAAAGGACAGGGAACTGCTATGTAGCGATGGAACCGGAGAATTCTCGGGACGACGTCAGGTGACTGAGATTTAATGCACGCCCAAAACTTTTGGTGTGCTCCACGTCAGGTGCTGGCTTAAATCGATTAAACCTTTTACTAAGGTTCAACCATCCCGCTGAAAAAAGAGAGAGATTCCTATGGCTATGGCGTGTATAGGTTGCGTACGCCCATCCTGTAAGGCTGGAATCTAGAGATCAGAAGGCTTCGCCAAGGCAATGGCGTCCAAAAATGGAACGCAGAGGCGTCTAAAGAAAATACAGTTAGCCAGTTCAGCTGCTGCAGGACTCCTGTCGCGTCCACTCACACTTGGTCTGATCGATAATCCCTGACTCCCATGCGTCAACCACTCCAATACGAATCTATTACAGTAATATTCTTCAAGCCCAAGTTGCAGTTATGCATCGATCTGATCCACACCATCGTGCTCTACATCGATCAGATCGGGCGCTAACACTACAGTCCAACCTTAATCCGCCCACCGTCACCTTCCCGACATGCAGATTAGTCAACACATCCAGCTCGAGCTCTCAGGCTTCCGGCCAATGTCTCCCTGGAGCATCTGCGCCCATACGAGCCATGCGGCCGCCATATGCAAGCACGAGCTAGCCGAGAGTTTATAGCATAAAACCACTACTTTACTATCTAAATTTCGAAAAACCACATGTTTACGTTTGAATCGTAAAAAACCACCACCCTACTGCTGATTTTTTGCAATGTGCGCTAACCAGTCGATTGACACGAATTGATGCTGGATCTGACAGATGGGGCCCACCAGCTTGGGACGACCGTTAACAGCCGTTAACAGATGTTAACGACATATAGCATAAAACCACCACTCTTCTGCTTCAATTACGAAAAACCACCACCTTTCACTGAAATCACAAAAAAACCACTTTACGGTATTTTTTTTGCAATATGCACTAAACACCATTTTCAGACGAATTAACTCTGGGTGTGACAAGGCGTCCCCACCAACGACGTGGCACCACCGGACGGCGCGTCGTCTGCCTTTTTCATATAGGTCCTCTAGTTTTGATAGAAAATTACGTAAGGGTCCCTGGTACGTATGTTTTTTCATAAAACCTTCTGTTTATTTGCGAATGTCCATAAATTTTGAATACAAATTTAAATAATTTTTTTTAATATGAAACGTCCTCAGAAATATTTGAATATTTTGAATACAAACTTGGTTCACTAATTTGGATAATTAAAATATGCAACTCATTAAAATTGCTTTTCTTAGTAATGAAAACTTTGGAAATTCATAACTTTTATTATATGGCTCCAAATAATATAAATAATATATCTAAATTTATTAGAAAAAACAAGAAATCCCTTTCTGATATCCATCATGCATGAATAACCTATGTTTCACTCGGATATTTTGATTATACAAACAAACGTAATAATAAATATGTGCCATTTTATTTATTTTTGCATGTTAATGTATTGTATAATCGTTGGAGCCGCATAAATTGGATGTATGTCTTTTCATCCCATGCATGTATGCGTAATGAATCAAAATAAAGGAACAGAGCCTTGCTAGGCGAGCTGCACATGCTTCTTATTTGAGGGTCCTACACCGCAAACATGTTGAGCAGCATGACACTGGCGACAACGTACATGGGTTGTCACCGTCAGAGTTTCATAATAAACATATCAATGAATCAAATATTTCTAAGTACATTTTATATTAAAAATCTATTTAAATTTGTATTCAAAATTTATGAACATTCGCAAATAAACAGAAAGTTTTGTGAAAACACGTATGTGCCAGGGACCCTTACGTAATTTTTTATCAAAACTAGAGGACCTATATGAAAAAGGCAGACGACGCGCCGATCCGGAGGTGCCACGTCGTTGGTGGGGTCGCCTTGTCAGACCCAGCGTTAGTTCGTCTGAAAACGATGTTTAGTGCACATTGCAAAAAAATTGCCATAGAGTGGTGTTTTTTGCGATTTTAGTGAAAGGTGGTGGTTTTTTTAATTGAATCCGAAGAGTGGTGGTTTTATGCTATATGTCGTTAACGTCTGTTAACGGACGTTAACGACCGTCCCAAGCTGGTGGGCCGCATTTGTCAGATCCAGCGTCAATTCATGTCAATCGACTGGTTAGCGCACATTGCAAAAAAATAGCAGTATGGTGG
This sequence comes from Avena atlantica, assembly GCA_910589765.1. Lineage (NCBI taxonomy): Eukaryota > Viridiplantae > Streptophyta > Magnoliopsida > Poales > Poaceae > Avena > Avena atlantica. The sequence continues at coordinate 487,061,590 of OU342739.1, read as the reverse complement.
TAGTTTTTTACGATTTAAACGTAAATCGGTGGTTTTTCGAAATTTAGATAGAAAAATGGTAGTTTTATGCTATAAACTCGCTAGCCGAAGACACACACTACATATTCGGTCCTCTGTCCAGCTTCTCTTCTCATGAACCTACAGTCATCTCTTCGCAGTAGCTATGGCTGCCACTGCAGTGACGAGCTTGCCAATGGTTGCCGTTGTTGTAACCCTTCTTCTCGCTGGCGCTGCTGGTGCGCAGCTCTCGTCGAGGTTCTACGACAGGAAATGCCCAAAACTGCAGAGCATCGTGCGCTCGGCGATGGCACAGGCCGTCGCGACGGAGCCGCGGATGGGGGCGTCCATCCTTCGCCTCTTCTTCCACGACTGCTTCGTCAATGTGAGTGGAGTGGGAGACAGGTATATGTACGCTGCTAATGAGAGTTTTACTGATCTCGGCCGGAAATGCAGGGCTGTGACGCGTCGATCTTGCTTGACGACACCGCGACCTTCACCGGCGAGAAGAATGCCGGGCCGAACGCCAACTCGGTGCGCGGCTACGACGTCATCGACACCATCAAGGCCCAGGTAGAGGCGGCCTGCACCGCCACCGTCTCCTGCGCCGACATCGTCGCCCTCGCCGCACGGGACAGCGTCAACCTGGTACGGTTCATCCACCAGCACCCATACATGCATCTTGAATATATGCGTCGACAAAAAGCTTATTATGAGTACAACAATGTATGCAGCTGGGTGGGCCGACGTGGACGGTGCAGCTGGGCCGCCGTGACGCGCTGAACGCGAGCCAGAGCGCGGCGAACGCCAACCTCCCGGGACCAGGGTCCAGCCTCGCCACACTCATCGCCATGTTCAGCGACAAGGGTCTGTCGCCGCGTGACATGACGGCGCTCTCCGGCGCGCACACGATCGGGCAGGCCCGGTGCGTCACCTTCCGCGACCGCATCTACAGCGACACCAACATCGACGACACGTTCGCGGCGCTCCGGCAGGAGACCTGCCCGCAGTCCGGCGACGATGGCGCCCTGGCGCCCATGGACGTGTCGACGCCGGACGCGTTCGACAACGCCTACTACGAGAACCTGGCGAGCGGGCAGGGCCTGTTCCACTCGGACCAGGAGCTGTACAGCGGCGGGTCGCAGGACGTGCTGGTGCGGGTGTACAGGCGCAACGCCGGGATATTCGCCACCGACTTCGCCAAGGCGATGGTGAGGATGGGCAACCTCATGCCGTCGGCGGATACGCCCACGGAGATCAGGCTGGATTGCAACAAGATCAACTAATTAGGTCAGCTGGAACTGCCGGAGGATGCATGGGTGGTCACGGCGACTCAAGTCCAGTTGGGTCGAAGTACCGTCGAAGATGTCTTGAGAATTTCAGTCAAAATGGCTGTTTACCTATATACTAGATTGGATTTTCTAGTAATCCCGTCGTTGTTTCCATTTAAATTTAACAATCTATAATATAATTTCACGAAGATCGATCAGACATTCAATTCAATGGCGAGGTGAGAGTGAGACTTATTAGCGGTAGTACACACAGGGAACGGGAGTCCAATTTCGCATACGTCAAAATGCTCTACTTATTTTTTTACTTTCAAAAGACAGGCGTCAAAATTTGTTACAGTACGTAGCATCAAAGTTGGGGGGCATGTGTGATCTGAAATCCATGTTAGATCCTGAAGAAAATACTCCTACTAATCTACTTGGAGCCAGAGCCAGTCCCGAATAATTCAGTGCAAGTTGGGTCACACGGATGGAGCACGACATGCATCGTGGGCACGTGCGCACAGGCCCCAAGTTGAAGTTCTGCACGGAGCAAACATGCGGGCACGGTGACATGGCAACGGCAAGGCCACTTGCGGCGGGGCAGCAGGGAGTAGTGCCTGCCGCCTCCGGTCGTCACATCACATGGGAGCCCGCAACGCACGTTTGCCTTGAGGCGCCAGAGCCCCGCAAGAAGATATGCGGCAGCATGTTGGTCCCTGGCCTCGGCACTCACGATCACGAGGCGTCGTCGTCTTCGATCGGCTGCGCGCGCGTAGCTTTGCGGCCATAGCCGCGAAACATGGGCAGAACGCTTGATACAAAATGGCAAGTGGTGCATCCGACAGAGCGAGCGGTGGCAGAGGAGATCCGGTCACATCTGCTTCTCTATGTTGTGGACATCACGGTGGGAATCTCTACTAGGATCAGGGCCGGAGACAGAGAGGACAAATGATGAGACAGGATATTATTATTTTGTAGTTATTCACTTGGTAGCCTAGCTCGACAATGGATATACAAACCTAACACCTGGATTTAAATCTTTATGGATTTAGCTTTCTATTTATACTTGAAGACCAAGCTAAAGTTGTCACTAAAGTTAGTTTTAAAATTTTCACTAAAGTTGTCACAATTAGGCTAAATTCGGCTGCTGGTCATGTCGTCCGACCTTCTCAAACTGCATTCATGCAAGAAAGAAACATCCTAGATGGTGTAGTAATTCTGCATGAAATAATTCATGAACTACACTCCAAGAAATTAAATGGAGTATTATTCAAGATTGATTTTGAGAAGGCATATGATAAAGTTAATTGATCTTTCCTCCAGCAAACACTCCGTATGAAAGGTTTTTCGGAGGAGTGGTGTGCCCTTATTCAGTCCTTTGTTACTGGTGGTAGCGTTGCCATAAAATTCAATGATGACACATGCAAATACTTCCAAACTAAAAAAGGACTAAGACAGGGGGATCCGCTATCGCCTATACTATTTAACATAGTGGTTGATATCTTGGCTATCCTTATCGAGAGGGCAAAGGCTCATGGCCAAATTGAAGGATTAGTTTCACACCTAGTGGACGGTGGACTATCTATGATTCATTATGCAGATGATACAATACTTTTTATGGAACATGATCTAGAGAAAGCAAAGAATCTGGAGCTAATATTGTCAGTTTTCGAGCAGTTATCTGGATTGAAATAAATTTCCATAAAAGTGAGTTGTATTGTTTTGGTGAGGCTCAGAACGAGTCCCACCTATATGTTGAACTTTTCGGCTATGGTCAGGGGCAATTTCCAATCAACTATTTGAGAATACCGATTTATTATCGGTGTCTTACAATAGCTGAATGGAGACTCGTTGAGGAAAGACTACAAAAACATCTGAATATTTGGAAAGGAAAATTGATATCCTTTGGTGGAACACTTGTTCTCATAGATTCAATACCGAAAGGGGTCTTGAAAAAAGTGGATTATTTCCGCTCAAGATTCTTTTGGCAAGGGGATAATGAAAAAAGAAATATCGACTGACCAAATGGAATGTGGTGTGCTGGCCGAAAGAATTAGGTGGTCTCGGCGTACATGATTTACAAGTAAAAAACACCGCGTTTTTTGGTAAATTGCTTTTCAAGATGCTTGCAGAAAAGGGTGTTTGGCAAATCATTTTATGGAGGAAGTATGTTGGTTTTAAAGCTATGTCCCAAGTGGTTTGGAAACTCGGGGATTCACATTTTTGGGCTGGTTTAATGGCGACCAAAAAACATTTCTTCCATTTTGGTGTTTTCAATATTAAGGATGGATCGCGAATTAGGTTCTGGGAAGATAAATGGCTGGGCCAAACTTCTCATCGTGAACAATACCCAGCTCTTTATTCGATTGCTAGATACAAAGGGGATACACTTTCCAAAGTAATGGAATCTAATCCTCCTAATGTGTCTTTCAGAAGAAGTCTCATAGATCTTAGACTAGTATCTTGAAACAATCTTTACTAAGTTTGGATACGATACAGTTGTCGGAGGGTGTGGACGAATTCAAATGGAAATTAGCACAGAATGGTCAATTTTCTGTTCAGTCTTTTTATAGAGATCTGATCCAAACTGATATTTCAGTCGATGATAATAGTAAAATTTGGAAGATGAAAATACCTCTTAAAACAAAGATATTCTGTTGGTATCTCCGTAGAGGTGTCATTATTACAAAATATAATCTTGTTAAGAGGAATTGGCATGAAAGTACACAATATGTTCATTGTCACCATAATGAGACAATTCAAAATTTATTCTTCTAGTGTAAATTTGCTCGTGCTATGTGATCAATCATCCAAAATGCCTCTGGTTTATCACCCCCCATGTTCGGTAGCCAATGTATTTGGTAACTGGTTGTATGTGATTGAGGATAAATATGAGACTTTATTTAGGCGGAAGCGCTTGCCATTATTTGGTTGCTTTGGCTATGTAGAAATGACAAGATTTTTAATAATATTGTGTTTTATCATGTAGAGGTTATCTATTGAGCAACGGCAATAATCCGATCATGGACTACTCTACAACGTATGGAGTTTCACGACTTGTTTTTGGAGGGGTGTACGCGATTGGAGGTCACGGCGAGGAATATTTTCTCCCGATATGGATGACAGCGTGATATACGGATAGACCTGTCGTAGCTAGATGTCGTTCATATATTAGATTGCTTTGTAATTTTGATACTTTTGTCGTTACTTTTTGTGTGAATTGATCGGTTGTGTGCATCTTAGCTATGTAGAGGCTGGGTGTAAACATTATTATATATAATAAAGCGCCCATTTCCAAAAACAAAATCACTTGGTATGAAATTGGTACTTTATCTTGGTTTGTTAGAGAATTTCTAGCCGATCCCAAAAAAAATGTTAGAGGAGTAAAAAATTCACTCTTACTCCCCTAAAATGGATCTAACCGAACCCCATGTGGCTTAGAGCAGAAGTATAAAATGGTTTATTAGTCCCGGTTTACAAGGGTCTTTAGTCCTGGTTTTCGAATCGGGACTACATGAGCTCTGTCACGGTCCCCCTAGTCCCGGTCCCGCCACAATCCAGGACAAATGTCACTCCACGTGGCGTCGGTGTAGAGCGGGTGGTGGAGGACATTTAGTCCCGGTTCGTAACACGAATCGGGATAACATGAGCTCTATCGCGGCAATGTTTGGGGGTTTTGGCTAACGTGATAGCGGGTTGCTCTACGGCAGCAGGTTCTGCCACAACTGTGTTTTGGGCGGTTATCTGCCACGTCAGGAGAATTGGTAGAGGAAGGAGAGCGAGATTTGGCGTTTGTGACGTGCAATGAAGGAACCGTTACAGAACATCGTCATGAATATAGAGATCGAAGAGTGATATCTTTCTTCGTGCTTGGTCGAACATATTACATAAAGTACACTTTCATGCATATATACAATATAATTTCTCTTAAATGATCCATATTCTATAAATATAAATTCTCGATGGTATTCTCGAGTTGGATCTATAACCTCCTTAACTAATAATCCTACCAATTCCTCTCGAATAGCTCATACGTGATCCTGTTCTAGAAGACTGTCCCTCATCCGTTCAATCTTATTAATGGGGATCAATATATATATGTGAATGAAACTCAACATAGTTGATGGTGATAAAATAAGATTGTAAACATTGTTAACGTACTTCATATTGTTTCATAATTATGTTCTTCTTATAGGTCACCTGGCGAATATACTCGCAAACGTAGTATCCACATAAATTGTTCCCGTATTCCTGCCTCAAACACCTCATGAGAATAGAGTTCAATGAAAATAATAATCAAGCATGGTAATGGTATTGAAACAAGAATTAAATATTAGGTGGTTTTCTAAAATTGTAACTCAAATATTTTCCTTTATGATCCAATCATAAACTCTTTATTTTCTTGTTACAATGATTTTCCACTTTATATTGAAAGTCTTTGAACATTTTCAAACGTTTCATACTTCATCCTCATTAAGTAAATATACACATATATTCACACAAATCTTCGGAGAAAGCATATGAAGTTGAAATTCATCGCTTACGACTACATGTAATGGACTACAGACATCAATATGTATGAATTCCAACAAGTTAGTCACCCTTTTCCTTTTGGCCTATGAACAAAGTTTTAATTATCTCTAGGAAAGTCTCACAAGTGTCATTTGATCAAAATAAAAAGACTCCAAAATTCCATCAATATAGAGTTTCTTCATGTTTTCTTTCCAATATAATTTAAATGGCGATGTCACTTCTTAAGTGATCTTTCAATCATTTGTCTTACGATATTTTTAGCATTAGTTTTATGGTTGTGATTTCTCCAACTAGACTTGTATATCATCCATCGATTATGGAATATAGAAATTATTTGAATAACCTTTTGTTCTCATAATACCTGATCAAAATAACAATTATTAAAACAAATCTTGAAGACAAGTTTTGATGACAACGAGAAACACACTAACACTTTATTTGTTTTCGATGAACATCATCACATATTCTCTTGCTAGTTACTTAGGCCATTATAGTTTATGAATTATGTTGTTCTATATGACAATTCACACCAACAAATTCTCTATCCAATACCCAAGAACCACATTGTTTAATATGCAAAGGATACAACCATAATATGTATATCATCTATATACCTACGCTGGACAATTCCAGTCTTTTTCTTTTCTGCCAAATATTTCTGAGATTCTCTTTCAGTATTTCCTTTTCCTTTTAAAAGAATCTATCAACATCAACATTGGCACCATACACATGACACATAGTCCAAAGCGTGTATAGTCAAATACTAATATCTTTGAACTTGCACTTTGAAGTAGATCACCATCATCAAATGTTTGGCGTTCTTTCTAAATACATTCTTTAGTAATCTTTTAGTGTAGTAAACATTTTGCCTACATATTTTATTCATCCTTATCATGACAATTTTCATGATCAAGCTACTATAGCTTATAACGGTGAATTGTGAGTATAATGTTGCTTTCCAAAACCTTTTGGAGGATTAGGACAACTAGCGTCTCCAACCTTTGCAAATTCTCATCAAATATGAGAATATAAATTTTGACATATTATACTCTATCATCTTGCAACCAAATCATTGTTTCAGATATCGCAATATCTTCCATACATGATGGTTTCTGAAACAATCCTTTTAGCTCATAGATAACCTTGATATTAAAAAAGCTTTTGAATATGAAGAATCATGGAAACAAACATGATACTGATACACCCAATTTGCATCACCTTTCTATATCATAATTTACCTCTATTCATTGATATTTGTCTTATTATGAGGTATTACTTATGGCTTTTCATCTGTTTATGCATGTTGGATGATTCTTGGAGGATGGACTGTCGGAGTTTGGATTCTGATGGAAAAGAAGGCGTTTCGGTGCAATTTCGCGAAGATCAGAAAAATACCAGAAAAATATGGAAACATATTATTTTACCGGAGGATGACTGGAGCCAGAAGGAGGAGCGAAGGGGGGCTGCAGGGGGCCAACCCCCCCTAGGCGTGGGCCCACCTGAGGCCACTCCTGGGGTGGGTCTGGCTCACCTGCCCGGCTCCCGACTCTCCCCCTTCGCCTATAACTTCCCTTCGGAACCCTAATACACGGGGAGCGACCACAGATAGATTTCCGCCGCCTCTGGGGGCGGAAAACACCGAGAGAGAAAGATCTCTCCGGCAGACAGGTTTCCACCGGGGGAATTCCTTCCAGGAGAGGGGAGACCGTCCCCATCAACACCATCATCAAGCTAGGATTCATCAGGATGAGCATCATCATCCACACCATCATCTCCACCAGCACCATCATCACCACTACGTCTCGCTGTAACAATTGTGTTGGATATTGCTTAGTTCATTAGGGGAAACTTTCCCGGTGTTAATTACTATTGTAGTTGATGCTTGTGAGTGGAACCATTGGATTATTTTTTATGTTCAGATTGTTATCCATTATCATATCATCTTTGATCTTGATCCATATGATGTCTTGTGAGTAGTTCGTTGTGGTCTTGAGGATATGGGAGAAATCATGTTGTTAGTATTGAATCTGTGATGCGTTATTATTCAAAGGTTTAGTATTTAAGTTGTGGTGCTATTCTTCTAGTGGTGTCATGTGAACGTCAACTACATGACACTTCACCATTTATGGGCCAAGGGAGCGTAGAATCTCAGAGTTTAAGGTTGTGGTTAGATTTATATCTTAATTACTTTCCTATAGTTACGGATGTTTGCAGGGGGTTTAATCAGAAGTATGTATTAGTCCTAGGAAGGGTGGTATGTTAGCACAGGTTCACCCACACAACACTTACGAACACCAAAGAAGAGTACTCAGCTATTTGAAGCGAAAGCACTTGGCAGAATTCACATGTGTCCTCGAGAACGTTTGGTCCTTATAATTATTTCCACCGGCTTGTACTTTGCTAAGAAAGGATTGGGCCACTGGCTCCGTTTGTTCCTTACTTCTATTACTTGCTCTTTGTTTTGTTACTTTGTCAGAAAACCACTAAAAATCTGTTTGCTAAGTATTCACAGGGATTTCCTGCTCCATACCACTGTTCAGCACCTTCTGCTCCTTGTTGCGATCGACACTCCTATTTATCAAAAGTACTACGATACACCTCCTATACTTGTGGGTCATCAAGACTATTTTCTGGCGCCGTTGCCGGGGAGTGAAGTGCTATTGAAGAGTGGAACTATTAAGGGAACTTTTACTGTGAGTATTTCCTTTTGTTACTGTTTGTTTCTTTGTTTCCAATATGGATAACCCACTTGGTTTTCTGTTTGGGAAAACTACTACCACTGAAAGGGTAGTAGATAAACCACCACCTATTGAGATAGACCCTTTTAAGATACCTACGAGTATTGTTAATCGTGCCATGGATAATTATTATTTTGGGGATGGAACTGTCCATCCTGGTGATCACTTGATTTATATCCATGAATTATGCGGGTTGTTTAAGTGTGCAGGTATCACAACTGAATAGGTGAAGAAGAAGTTACTCTCCATATCCTTGAAAGGGAGAGCTGAGGCATGGTATAAGCTGCTAAAGAATGGACAATCCATGGAATGGGATGAGATGGCATCTCTCTTTTACTCTAAATTTTATCCTCCCAGTGAAATCCAAAAGGATAGAAGTCTTATATATAACTTTTGGCCTCTTGACGGAGAGAGTACAACTCAAGCTTGGAGGAGACTAAAGTTATTAATGCTTAAATGTCCTATTCATGAACTCCCTAACAATATTATTCTCAATAACTTTTATGCTAGGCTTTCTCTTCAAGATAAAGGTTTATTAGATGCTTCTTGTACTGGATCATTCACAAGTATGAAGGAAGAAGTTAAATGGTATATCTTGGACCGTATTCAAGATAACACTAAAGCTTAGGAGAATGACAAAGGAAGAAAGTTAGGTATAAACTATGATTATGAGTGCATTAAATCTTTTATGGGTACTGATAGCTTCCGTGATATTCGTAGTAAGTTTGGTCTTGATTTCCAAAGTATTGCCAACTATTTTAAGGCCTTTTCCTCCTACATTGAAATTCCCAAGAAGAAGTGGAATAAGTACCATGATCCTTATAAAGATGTTGTTAGTCATGTTCCTGTTAGAAGTACTCAAGTTTGTACTACTAATCATATTGTGCCTGAACCCCATGTTGAGAAAATGCCTTTCCCAACTAAGGTAAAGGAGTATTCTATGATTATTAGTGCAAATATCAAAGGTACAATGAAAACTATGGAGCCTGGTAAGCATTTGAGTGATAAACCTGTGGTAGCTATTGTGAAAGATCTTGTCACTAGAAATATGGAAGATGAGCACATTGTATTCTGTGAAGACGCTTCTAATATTATCTCTCATCCTAGTAAGGCTAGAAAAACTAGTGTTCCTGTGCTTTCTATTAAAATTGGTGATCATTGCTACTATGGTTTATGTGATATTGGTGCTAGTTCTAGTGCTATTCCTTATGAGATCCACAGGGAAATTATGCATGAGATTGGTCCTTGTGAGCTTGAGGACATTGATGTGGTTATTCACCTTGCTAACAAGGAAACCATTTCCCCTATTGGCATTATAAGAGATGTGGAGGTTCTCTGTGGTAAGATTAAGTATCCTGCTGATTTCCTAGTGCTTAATTCAGCAGCTAGCAAAACTTGTCCTATCATTTTTGGTAGACCTTTCTTAAACACTTGTGGAGATATTATTGATTGTAAGAAGGAAAAGCTTTAAACTAAGTTTGATGGAGATTCTTATGAGTTTAACTTTTCCAAATTTGCTAAATCTCCTTGTGAAAATAGCTTGCCTAATAAAGATTTCAGGATGGAACAACTTGCTTCTATTGATCCAGTCTATGACCTTGGACCTCTTTTTGATGACTATAAGTATGCTTATTCTGATGATAAAGTTGTTTCTAGTAATAGTTATATTGTCAACTTTATTCAAAGTGCTACTGAAAGTTATTATGAGAGAGGGAAACATGGTTTCATGCAGCTTAATGATGTTAAGTTTCCCTGTTTTATGTTGAAAGCTTTAAAGTTGTATTTGTTTTGTCTTCCTATGCTTGTGGCCTTTTGTTCCAACAATTCGTTTTCTCATGATACTCCCATGCATAGGAATTGAGTTAGACTCAAGTGTTTTGGCTATTTGCTTCTTGATGCTCTTTTTCACTCCAGATATATATATCCTATGTGAGCATTTTTTGGAAGTTTCAGGCCTAACTTAAAGGCATTAAAAAAAGTACTTGTTGGGAGATAACCCAAGAGTTTTTGTCGAGTCTTGGAAGTTATTACCTCTGTAATAACCGCTCCTTATCCTTTTTGTTTTGGTTTTTTGTCATGTTCAACTACTTTTGTGAAGTAGAGGAGTTGTGAAACGTGGCTGTCCTAGGACAGATTTTTGTGCTGTATTGTAAAAATTCGTGAGGGAGCTCAGTACTTCATATTGAGCTGCATTTTTCTGAAGTTGTTCTACAGGTTGTTACCCAACTTTCATTAGTTCTGCACTTTTTTATTTGAGCAACAGAAGGTCTTTGAAAAATTCAATATTTACCTGCTGGTCTGTTTTGATGATTTCTGCCGTCCTTTGCATTTGCCTCTTATAGAAGCTTTTGTTTTGATGGGTTTTCAGTTGAAGTGTGTACCAAAGGTTTATTGTTTTTCCTTACACTAATGTTGTCATTGAGTTTGTGCAAAGGTTTTGTTTGAAGGAAATTCTCAGGAGAAAGAGGGAAGGAATCTGCAGAGTTCGTCTTTGAATAGGTAAAAGTGGTAAAAACAGAAGGTTCGGGAAACTCCAATGTTTTTATATTTTTGATGTTTTTAATACATAAGGGAATTTATGAGACGAAACTGAAGAGGAATCGGAGCCCGGGGTGGACAAACCCACCCCAGGTGCGGGCCTAGCCTGATCGCGCCTGAGGGGGTTGTTCCACCCTCGAACTTCGTCTCCACTTTGTTTTCGTGTCAAAACCTTCCTTATGCATTGAAACTTAGTAATATATAACACCCGGTTTCCCCGAGGTTCGTGCATCGAGTTCTTGTTGTGTTTTCGTTTTTGACCTGTTTCTATCAGGAAATCTTCTCAAGTTTAGAGCGACATGGCCTCTGCCGACGACAAAGGAAAGAAGCCCGAAGAAGAAGAACCTCAAGTTCCAAAGGAGGAAGAGATTTGTAACACCCTCAGAATCGGACCTTTGCAAGTTTGAGCAAAATTCGTCAAACCCGCATAGAAACGATTCAAAGGTGCCCACCAGGCACTTTCGTGCGGGTGGAAAACGAAGTAATAACATTACACAACAGTCCTCGATGGGACCCACAGAACAGATATATATAACAGCGACTCAAAGAGTCAAGAATACAGATATATTATACAAGATCCAAATCACCTCGAAAACGGTAGGGCGTCCGACTACGGACAAGAAGCAAATGGGGCTAAGAGCCCTGAAGAATAACCAATGGCGTCCATAACCCTGCCCAGGCCAAGCCGGAAGGGTAACCCTGCTAACGACGTCGATCTCATTCCTGCTTAAACAAAAAAAAAGGGGTGCCGACAAAGGGCAAAGGAAAAAGAGGAGCGTCAGTACTGAGGCCAGTACACGGCGAGGCTAGAATTCGGCGGTCCTCACCTACATAGGTATGGTGGACTGAGCGGCAGCGGCAGCATGCACTAAACAACCTATAGAGACTCGATACAACTGGCGGATATCAGAGAGGGATAAGAGTGACCTAACCGGATCCAACCTGAAGCTATCACCAAACAAACCCATCCTGGTGTTTCCCCCTCGAGACCAAACGAGGAAGTCAACCGAGGAACTCACACAGTTGGCAATTTTACTTATTCAGTTGTAGTTGCGGCACTTTACTAGTCAGGTTTAGATAATCGTCCTGATAAAGTAAACAGTGGGCACTTTTAGTTAACCATTCCGTGATAGTTGCAACAATTACTAATCAGGTACAGATAGCATGAGATAAACCCAAAACCTAGCAGTTGTTGGTACTTTTATTCAGCCATTCCGTTGTAGTTGCAAGATTTACTAGTCAGGTACAATGGTCGCAAGAGACAATCTAAACAAGCAATTGTGGGCAGTATTAATTAGCCATTCCATTATAGTGAAGCTGATTACTAGTCATTATAAGTCAAATTTATAACAATAAACTGTAGTTATGCTTGTCTATGATCGAGATACTGTGCTCCAAGTCGTCCATATCCGCGGACACGGCTTTCAGAAAGTTTTTACCCGGCCGGGGTGCACCAATAGCAACACACACTCGATCAACCTCGGAAAAACCAAATCAAAACCCAACGAGGCCTTCACGACAAAGCAATCACAAGATTCAGAAATATTTCAGGGGGCCACCCCTTTGAGTAGATCCCGCAACGGAGTAAGCAAGCTCCGAGACGGCCTCAAGGTCTGCGTCAATGGCTGTAAGCGACTGGGAACCCGAAAACTCGGGGTGTCGATACCGCGTAATCACTCCGCTTACCTAAACAGTACAGTGTGCAGTACCTCGCACAATCGTAAATAAAGCAGTAAAGCATGGCATAAGTACAGGATAGTAATAAAACCTCAAACTAGTTTGTGGCCCCAAGAAATAAGACGGAATCAAGCTCTGGCTGAGGGGGGTCCCATATACCTCCCGGATGTGGATAGCGCGATAAATCAAGGAACAGGTATCAAGTACTCGGGGTCTTACGGGACACAAGTGGGCGTTCGGAAACCAAATATTATCTATCACCCACCGATGCCTCTGCTTAATCACTTTTAGTTGTTAAACAGAAATTAAAGTGACGATAAGTAAAGCTAGAATCATCTCCAACAACATCATGCGGCAATACATCAACAACTGTGGCATTTGACAACACGCAACATTACTTGAGCAAGCGACTACGACGCGCAAGTCCAACTATCTACCAAACAACAGGTAATAGGATGTGTCCAAGGCAATATGAGGCTGCAGGGAATATCACGGGTACGGAAAACTAGAGCATCGCAACACAGATAGCAATAGATCAACAGGAGGGAAGTAAATACTATAAAAGTAAGATAGGTAGAAAGGGGGAGATGCTCGCCTGAAAACATTGTCGAAGGGTTCAACCGAAGATCGGGGCGAAGCTCACATCAACTCAACGGCCTTATCCGCGAAGAAGCAAAACACTAGAAGAAACACCGGTTGCACTATTTAATACACGGCAGAAGATCGGCATGATGCATGTATGATGTATGGCATGGCAAGGTGCGATGCAATTAGGTCAAGATTAAGCGGAACCGGGGTCCCGACAATTGATTATATGGTTCAAGTTATTTAATTACCCCGCAAATTAAATGTTGTTATAACAAGGCAAGATAAGATACCGGTTTGCTACACAAGTTTAAATGAGGCCGATATGAGACTAGATTTTCCCGCATATGGGCCCCATATTTAATTATTAGGTGAATCGGCATAAGGTCCCCAAACCACAGATATGCATGCGAGATGACAATCAAATATGCAACAAGTTGTTATGTTATAAAAATAGGGTTCGAGGAAAAAGGGTCACACATCAGAGGGGGCTCGACGGTCTTGGGGTTCCGGGGGTTCGGGGTTCGACAGGGTTCGACGGATCTGGGGTTCGGGGTTCGGCGGAAGCGTTCTCGGACTCCGGGGTCGTTCTTGTCGCGTCCGGGGGTCTCGGCGGACTCGGTGTCCGGGGTGAAGATCTTGGCGTCCTCGAGGCATCACTCGGTGTATCCGTGTCGGCGAACTTGGCGTTCAGGGGGAAGTTCCCGGGGTCCCGTGAGGTAGACCTTGTCGTGTCCGCGGTCTCAGGGTCTTGGGGCTCGCGTCCGGGAGGCAGTCCTTGGAATCTAGGACGGAGATCTTGTCGGATCCTTGCCGAAGGTCATGGCGGCCCACGGGGTTCGGTCTTCGAATCCGTGAAGATCTTGGGGTACCGTCGGGTGTCGGTGCCGATGGTCTTATGTGGCCCGTGGTTCCCACGTAGGAGAACCCCGGGTACCGTGGCGGAGTTCTCGGGTTCAAAGAAGATTTTGGCGGGGTACCACGGGGCCGATCTTGTTTCTATTGTTCGCGTTGGAGATCTTGGCGTCGGTCATCCTCGGGGTCGAACTTGCAGGTCATGTGTGCGGAAGATTTTGTTGGCTCGTGCAGCCACTACTCCATCATCCAGCAGAATCTTGTCCACATCCTCGTCGTCGGTGAGCTGGTCAGTCAACTTGGCTTAACTGGATCGTGTGGTCACCCATGACAGACAAGAGACCTGCACGGAAGCTCACAGGGGCGGCTAGAGGTGACGCTGGCGCGCATAGCGTCGAAGGAGGAGGCCATCCGCGCGAAGGAGCTTGTGGACGGGCGGCCAGAAAGGAGACGACGGGGAGGGGTCGCGCGACGGTGGGGAAGAAGGGGGCCCAGGCGAGGGCAGAGGCCAGGCCGGGGGAGGCGGGCTCAGGAGGCGTGAGGGGGTCCGGCGGTGAGGCGGCGAGCGGGCCAGGCGACGCTGTGTAGGGGGCGGCCGACGAGGCGGTGGGGCGCTGGCTCGGAAGGGGGACCGGCGGCGACGACGGGAAGCTCGGGGGTCGCGCTTGAGGGAGAGGCCGGGGCGCCGGCGGCCATGGGGTCGCGGCGAGCACGGGCACTGGGCGGCGCCGGAAGAGGGGTAGCCAGAGAGGGGAGCGTCGGGTGCGAGCTGCGGAGCGGAGGCGGATGCGGGGGCGAGGAAGGGGGCGTGCGGTGGTCGGCGGCGGGGACGAGAGAGGAGGGGTGGCTGCCGGAGGGAGAAGGGCGGGCGCGGGTCGACGGCGACGAGGGGGGTCGCCGGCGAGGGAGAGGAAAGGCGTCGAGCTGAGAGGGAGGATGGGGACGGGGCGCGGTTGGTGGGAAGGAGAAGGTGGGGTCAGGGTGGGTCCAGGAGAGAGCGCCAGGGGAGAGGGAGAGAGGGAACGTGCGAGGGGCCTGGCGGGGAGATAGGATCGGGCATGGGTGGGACCAGGGGCGAGGGGGGTGGAGGTGACTGAGGTATGGGCCAGGCGCGGGCGGGTCCGGCCGATCAGGGAGCGAGTGGGGGTGGGTCCAGGCGGGGTCAGGTGGGGTGGGGTCAGGCGGCAGCGGGTGTGAGAGAGAGAGGGTAGCTGTGGCCGGGGTGGACGGTGAGAGAGAGAGGAGTGGTGGGTGGAGGGAGGTGGCCAAGTGGCAGCCTATGGGTGGTTGGGGAAGGGAGAGGGGTGAGGTGGCAGCGCGTGATAGGTAGGAGTAATGTGGAGGCTGGGGTGGGTAGGAAGCTGGGTAGACTTAGGATTTAGGAGTTGGACCGATTGTTAATCTGGGGTGGTCGTTCGGGTCGATTCGGCCCGTTCGACTGCCCCGCCAAAAATTAATTAAATGTTTTATTTAATTTAATTGGGCCGTTTGCAACCCGATAGCAACAAAACAAAATACTCCGGAGACCCGGGGTTTGGCGTTTGAATAAAAGATGGGGCGTTTAGAAAACAAAACGGCTTTGCAAAAAATAGTTTTATGCAAACAATGCAGGATGATGACGATGCAATGCACAAATTCAACGCGATTTTCTAGTAGTGGTTTTGCGGGATGCCACAATTCGACACCACTAACAATGGATCTCGCCCTCGAGATCCGCCTCATGGTACCGGAAGGGAGGTCGGCGATCTGCGTCTTCTCGCTTCGTGTAGATCTTCGCGACACCACTAACAAGAGGTCGTTGTTCCTGTTCGTCAAGAGAACACTCCGGATAAACATCGGACGAAGTTAAAGGTAAGGCCACCTCTAACTTTCATGGAAGGAGTAAAATTGCTCTGATACCACTCTGTAACACCCTCAGAATCGGACCTTTGCAAGTTTGAGCAAAATTCGCCAAACCCGCATAGAAACGATTCAAAGGTGCCCACCAGGCACTTTCGTGCGGGTGGAAAACGAAGTAATAACATTACACAACAGTCCTCGATGGGACCCACAGAACAGATATATATAACAGCGACTCAAAGAGTCAAGAATACAGATATATTATACAAGATCCAAATCACCTCGAAAACGGTAGGGCGTCCGACTACGGACAAGAAGCAAATGGGGCTAAGAGCCCTGAAGAATAACCAATGGCGTCCATAACCCTGCCCAGGCCAAGCCGGAAGGGTAACCCTGCTAACGACGTCGATCTCATTCCTGCTTAAACAAAAAAAAAGGGGTGCCGACAAAGGGCAAAGGAAAAAGAGGAGCGTCAGTACTGAGGCCAGTACACGGCGAGGCTAGAATTCGGCGGTCCTCGCCTACATAGGTATGGTGGACTGAGCGGCAGCGGCAACATGCACTAAACAACCTATAGAGACTCGATACAACTGGCGGATATCAGAGAGGGATAAGAGTGACCTAACCGGATCCAACCTGAAGCTATCACCAAACAAACCCATCCTGGTGTTTCCCCCTCGAGACCAAACGAGGAAGTCAACCGAGGAACTCACACAGTTGGCAATTTTACTTATTCAGTTGTAGTTGCGGCACTTTACTAGTCAGGTTTAGATAATCGTCCTGATAAAGTAAACAATGGGCACTTTTAGTTAACCATTCCGTGATAGTTGCAACAATTACTAATCAGGTACAGATAGCATGAGATAAACCCAAAACCTAGCAGTTGTTGGTACTTTTATTCAGCCATTCCGTTGTAGTTGCAAGATTTACTAGTCAGGTACAATGGTCGCAAGAGACAATCTAAACAAGCAATTGTGGGCAGTATTAATTAGCCATTCCATTATAGTGAAGCTGATTACTAGTCATTATAAGTCAAATTTATAACAATAAACTGTAGTTATGCTTGTCTATGATCGAGATACTGTGCTCCAAGTCGTCCATATCCGCGGACACGGCTTTCAGAAAGTTTTTACCCGGCCGGGGTGCACCAATAGCAACACACACTCGATCAACCTCAGAAAAACCAAATCAAAACCCAACGAGGCCTTCACGACAAAGCAATCACAAGATTCAGAAATATTTCAGGGGGCCACCCCTTTGAGTAGATCCCGCAACGGAGTAAGCAAGCTCCGAGACGGCCTCAAGGTCTGCGTCAATGGCTGTAAGCGACTGGGAACCCGAAAACTCGGGGTGTCGATACCGCGTAATCACTCCGCTTACCTAAACAGTACAGTGTGCAGTACCTCGCACAATCGTAAATAAAGCAGTAAAGCATGGCATAAGTACAGGATAGTAATAAAACCTCAAACTAGTTTGTGGCCCCAAGAAATAAGACGGAATCAAGCTCTGGCTGAGGGGGGTCCCATATACCTCCCGGATGTGGATAGCGCGATAAATCAAGGAACAGGTATCAAGTACTCGGGGTCTTACGGGACACAAGTGGGCGTTCGGAAACCAAATATTATCTATCACCCACCGATGCCTCTGCTTAATCACTTTTAGTTGTTAAACAGAAATTAAAGTGACGATAAGTAAAGCTAGAATCATCTCCAACAACATCATGCGGCAATACATCAACAACTGTGGCATTTGACAACACGCAACATTACTTGAGCAAGCGACTACGACGCGCAAGTCCAACTATCTACCAAACAACAGGTAATAGGATGTGTCCAAGGCAATATGAGGCTGCAGGGAATATCACGGGTACGGAAAACTAGAGCATCGCAACATAGATAGCAATAGATCAACAGGAGGGAAGTAAATACTATAAAAGTAAGATAGGTAGAAAGGGGGAGATGCTCGCCTGAAAACATTGTCGAAGGGTTCAACCGAAGATCGGGGCGAAGCTCACATCAACTCAACGGCCTTATCCGCGAAGAAGCAAAACACTAGAAGAAACACCGGTTGCACTATTTAATACACGGCAGAAGATCGGCATGATGCATGTATGATGTATGGCATGGCAAGGTGCGATGCAATTAGGTCAAGATTAAGCGGAACCGGGGTCCCGACAATTGATTATATGGTTCAAGTTATTTAATTACCCCGCAAATTAAATGTTGTTATAACAAGGCAAGATAAGATACCGGTTCGCTACACAAGTTTAAATGAGGCCGATATGAGACTAGATTTGCCCGCATATGGGCCCCATATTTAATTATTAGGTGAATCGGCATAAGGTCCCCAAACCACAGATATGCATGCGAGATGACAATTAAATATGCAACAAGTTGTTATGTTATAAAAATAGGGTTCGAGGAAAAAGGGTCACACATCAGAGGGGGCTCGACGGTCTTGGGGTTCCGGGGGTTCGGGGTTCGACAGGGTTCGACGGATCTGGGGTTCGGGGTTCGGCGGAAGCGTTCTCGGACTCCGGGGTCGTTCTTGTCGCGTCCGGGGGTCTCGGCGGACTCGGTGTCCGGGGTGAAGATCTTGGCGTCCTCGAGGCATCACTCGGTGTATCCGTGTCGGCGAACTTGGCGTTCAGGGGGAAGTTCCCGGGGTCCCGTGAGGTAGACCTTGTCGTGTCCGCGGTCTCAGGGTCTTGGGGCTCGCGTCCGGGAGGCAGTCCTTGGAATCTAGGACGGAGATCTTGTCGGATCCTTGCCGAAGGTCATGGCGGCCCACGGGGTTCGGTCTTCGAATCCGTGAAGATCTTGGGGTACCGTCGGGTGTCGGTGCCGATGGTCTTATGTGGCCCGTGGTTCCCACGTAGGAGAACCCCGGGTACCGTGGCGGAGTTCTCGGGTTCAAAGAAGATTTTGGCGGGGTACCACGGGGCCGATCTTGTTTCTATTGTTCGCGTTGGAGATCTTGGCGTCGGTCATCCTCGGGGTCGAACTTGCAGGTCATGTGTGCGGAAGATTTTGTTGGCTCGTGCAGCCACTACTCCATCATCCAGCAGAATCTTGTCCACATCCTCGTCGTCGGTGAGCTGGTCAGTCAACTTGGCTTAACTGGATCGTGTGGTCACCCATGACAGACAAGAGACCTGCACGGAAGCTCACAGGGGCGGCTAGAGGTGACGCTGGCGCGCATAGCGTCGAAGGAGGAGGCCATCCGCGCGAAGGAGCTCGTGGACGGGCGGCCAGAAAGGAGACGACGGGGAGGGGTCGCGCGACGGTGGGGAAGAAGGGGGCTCAGGCGAGGGCAGAGGCCAGGCCGGGGGAGGCGGGCTCAGGAGGCGTGAGGGGGTCCGGCGGTGAGGCGGCGAGCGGGCCAGGCGACGCTGTGTAGGGGGCGGCCGACGAGGCGGTGGGGCGCTGGCTCGGAAGGGGGACCGGCGGCGGCGACGGGAAGCTCGGGGGTCGCGCTTGAGGGAGAGGCCGGGGCGCCGGCGGCCATGGGGTCGCGGCGAGCACGGGCACTGGGCGGCGCCGGAAGAGGGGTAGCCAGAGAGGGGAGCGTCGGGTGCGAGCTGCGGAGCGGAGGCGGATGCGGGGGCGAGGAAGGGGGCGTGCGGTGGTCGGCGGCGGGGACGAGAGAGGAGGGGTGGCTGCCGGAGGGAGAAGGGCGGGCGCGGGTCGACGGCGACGAGGGGGGTCGCCGGCGAGGGAGAGGAAAGGCGTCGAGCTGAGAGGGAGGATGGGGACGGGGCGCGGTTGGTGGGAAGGAGAAGGTGGGGTCGGGGTGGGTCCAGGAGAGAGCGCCAGGGGAGAGGGAGAGAGGGAACGTGCGAGGGGCCCGGCGGGGAGATAGGATCGGGCATGGGTGGGACCAGGGGCGAGGGGGGTGGAGGTGACTGAGGTATGGGCCAGGCGCGGGCGGGTCCGGCCGATCAGGGAGCGAGTGGGGGTGGGTCCAGGCGGGGTCAGGTGGGGTGGGGTCGGGCGGCAGCGGGTGTGAGAGAGAGAGGGTAGCTGTGGCCGGGGTGGACGGTGAGAGAGAGAGGAGTGGTGGGTGGAGGGAGGTGGCCAAGTGGCAGCCTATGGGTGGTTGGGGAAGGGAGAGGGGTGAGGTGGCAGCGCGTGATAGGTAGGAGTAATGTGGAGGCTGGGGTGGATAGGAAGCTGGGTAGACTTAGGATTTAGGAGTTGGACCGATTGTTAATCTGGGGTGGTCGTTCGGGTCGATTCGGCCCGTTCGACTGCCCCGCCAAAAATTAATTAAATGTTTTATTTAATTTAATTGGGCCGTTTGCAACCCGATAGCAACAAAACAAAATACTCCGGAGACCCGGGGTTTGGCGTTTGAATAAAAGATGGGGCGTTTAGAAAACAAAACGGCTTTGCAAAAAATAGTTTTATGCAAACAATGCAGGATGATGACGATGCAATGCACAAATTCAACGCGATTTTCTAGTAGTGGTTTTGCGGGATGCCACAAGATTCCAGTAGGTTATGAAGGAGACATGGAGGGAGACAAGCAACCGGACAATTGCGCTACCGTCGCAAGCATTGGTTTGGTAGCACAACCTACTCAGCTTGGGAGGACAACATGGATGTCTACAGGAGGGAAACCTGCACGTCTCTTATACAATCTACAGTCATCTCCTCCACGTAACAAGAGACCCTTCCATACACTTATACATGAATATCAATATCAACATGTGCCCAAAGGGAATTTTCCTGCGGTTTGGGATATGGGTCGTTCTAACAATGCAGCGAAGGATCATGCTAGGGATGAAGAGTGGGGAAAGAACAACAAGAACTGGGATTCTTAGACTTACATGACCATGAACCGTATAGAGCAAAACTCGGAGCTGATCCGAACTCTCACTTTTGAGTTCGAGGAGTTGAGGAAACTTATTGAAGAGCTTATCAAGAGAACACCACCATCACCAACGGAGTAATTCGTCATCAGGTTTGGCATCCCCTTTGGCTTGTTCCAAGCTTGGGGGAGTGCCGCGGTATCACCACCACCACTATCTTTCATATTTTACCTTCTAGTGGATTCATATCTATGGTTCAGAAGTTATCTTATAGTTTGTTTTATTTTATTATCTATGTATCACTTGGTGTGAGTGCCTTTATTGAATATTAATGAGAAGTATCATCTTTTACTTTTTGCATTTCTTATTTTAGTTTGCAATCTCTATTATATGATGGATCTTGTTGATCAGTATTGGCACCACTTTGGGAGCATCAAGTGGATCTAAGTTGGTTTTGG
Source organism: Avena atlantica (assembly GCA_910589765.1). Taxonomy (NCBI): domain Eukaryota; kingdom Viridiplantae; phylum Streptophyta; class Magnoliopsida; order Poales; family Poaceae; genus Avena; species Avena atlantica. Next base: position 487,040,286 of record OU342739.1, on the reverse strand, counting down.
CAAACCGAGTTCTGGTTAGTAGAAACAAATTTTGAGGTTTAAAAGAAAAGAGAAAGAAAAGGATTACAGGTATTTGGTATCATTTGTTTTATTTCTTGTTGGGTCATAAGCTTAGTATTATTTATTTAAGATCTTTTGTGTCTTCAAGGAGGATTGCATGTTTGGCTTTATTACTTGTATGTTTGCTTGTTTCTTTCAACTCTCTTGCTTGCTACCCAGCCTTGCTAGCCAAAAACTTGTTTTGAGAAGGCATACTTCTCATGTTCCCAAACTCCTTTGAACCAAACTTTTGCTACTTGTGTCCACCATATCTACCTAGTAGCTATTGCTATTCCAAGCAAATTCTCAAGCTTTATCTACCTTACAAATTAAAAAGTATTTTGTTATGAGAAAACTAGTTAGTAAAGCTCTCACGAACTTGATGGCACACTTTATTTCTTGCCCCTAATAAACCTGAACCATTGTGGACATCGAAGTTGTATATGCTTGCATCTATACGTTGGGATTAGAAGGACCGTGCTGTCACGGGTAACATTTGCAACATAGCACTTGTACTCCGTACATCGTTGATATCATGCTCTTTTGTCTATGGATGTTACCGGTGTGAAATGAAGTGGGAACTTGTAATTCCATGGAGTTTGTATTCTATGTTAGAGAAACGCCTGGGCCGCTAGCCTAAGCCATGCCTAATCATGGTGGAAACTTGCAACATCACCATAGTGAGCTATCTATGAAGCATCCTCAATAAAAAGCTATGCACATAGTAAATAAAAAGATTGTTGAGATGATCATTGTCTGCTTGCCTTGTCATTTTGGTTATAGGAAAGCTCCTGTACCATGTGCAAGGGGTATCCCGTTGGCGGTTCTCAATGATATGCAAATACTTACAGTGACAAGAAGTTGCCTTGGGCCCTAAGTTGAGTATCCATGAGGAGTGGCCCTCATATTCAAGGGACATGAGATTGCCAGCTTATATTTCGTCAAGCATATACTCCATCTTTGTTCACTTTAACCTTAACCATCTAAAGATGCTTATGATAGGGGCAATGAGGGCTTAAAGCTAGTAAGTACCATAATATTTTGGGAGCTCTTTATGACTTGTAATCCCTGCTTCCCTCTAAGAAGGGACCTTTCTTCCACTTTCAAGTTGAGTCAATAAACCCACTTCCTCTCTATCTCCAGCAAGCATTTGAGTTGTTGTGTTTCAAGCATTCATATGGTGATTTATTCAATCATGTTCTTTATATTCCTTGTTTGCACAAAACTCTTATCTATTGAGTATTACTTTGAAAGCCTTCACTTGTGAAAAACCTTTTTGACCAAAGAGTGTTCCTGTTTTGAAACTTCTACAAGAAAAGCTTGTTGTGAAACTATTTGATAGGTGTTATTTGACCAAGAACAAGTTTGCCAATTCCAATTATGATTTATCTTTTTGCATCTCTATTGTGACTGATGTGCTGGTTACAAGCTAAGTTATATAATGGTGAGTTGTTTTCTTCTATGAGTTGTGAAACGGTAAGTGTGATGCTTCTTGTTCGTATTCTTTTATCGACATTTCACTCCATAAACCTATGGACATGTTTACTGAGCTCAGTATTCGCTTGGGGACAAGCGAAGTCTAAGCTTGGCGGAGTTGATACGCCCAATTTGCATCACCTTTCTATATCATAATTTACCTCTATTCATTGATATTTGTCTGATTATGAGGTATTACTTATGTCTTTTCATCTGTTTATGCATGTTGGATGATTCTTGGAGGATGGACTGCCGGAGTCTGGATTCTGTTGGAAAAGAAGGCGTTTCGGTGCAATTTTGCGAAGATCAGAAAAATACCAGAAAAATATGGAACATATTATTTTACCGGAGGATGACTGGAGCCAGAAGGAGGAGCGAAGGGGGCTGTAGGGGGCCCAAACCCCCCTAGGCGCGGGCCCACTTGAGGCCGCTCCTGGGGTGGGTCTGGCCCACCTGCCCGTCTCCCGACTCTCCCCCTTCGCCTATAACTTCCCTTCGGAACCCTAATACACAGGGAGCGACCACAAATAGATTTCCGCCGCCTCTGCGGGGCAGAAAACACCGAGAGAGAAAGATCTCTCCGGTAGACAGATTTCTGCCGGGGGAATTCCTTCCCGGAGAGGGGAGACCGTCGCCATAAACACCATCATCAAGCTAGGCTTCATCAGGATCAGCATCATCATCATCCACACCATCATCTCCACCAGCACCATCATCACCACTCCGTCTCGATGTAACAATTGTGTTGGATATTGCTTAGTTCATTAGGGGAAACTTTCCCGGTGTTAATTACTATTGTAGTTGATGCTTGTGAGTTGAACCGTTGGATTATTTTTTATGTTCAGATTGTTATCCATTATCATATCATCTTTGATCTTGATCCATATGATGTCTTGTGAGTAGTTCGTTGTGTCCTTGAGGACATGGGAGAAGTCATGTTGTTAGTAGTGAATCTGTGATGAGTTATTATTCAATGGTTTAGTATTTAAGTTGTGGTTCTATTCTTCTAGTGGTGTCATGTGAACGTCGACTACATGACACTTCACCATTTATGGGCCTAGGGGAATGCATTGTGTATTTGGCTACTAATTGTGGGGTTGCCAGAGTGACAGAAACCTGAACCCCCGTTAGGACACCTTTGCACAAGGGAGCGTAGGATCTCAGAGTTTAAGGCTGTGGTTAGATTTATATCTTAATTACTTTCCTGTAGTTCCGGATGTTTGCAGGGTGTTTAATCACAAGTATGTATTAGTCCTAGGAAGGGCAGTATGTTATCACAGGTTCACCCACACAACACTTACGAACACCAAAGAAGAGTACTCAGCTATTTGAAGCGAAAGCACTTGACAGAATTCCCATGTGTCCTCGAGAACGTTTGGTCCTTATAAGTATTTCCACCGGCTTGTCCTTTGCTAAGAAAGGATTGGGCCACTTGCTCCGTTTGTTCTTTACTTGTATTAATTGCTCTTTTGTTTTGTTACTTTGTTAGAAAACCACTAAAAATCTGTTTGCTAAGTATTCACAGGGATTTCTTGCTCCATACCATTGTTCAACACCTTCTGCTCCTCGTTGGGATCGACACTCCTATTTATCGGAAGTACTACGATACACCCCCTATACTTGTGGGTCATCAGATACTTATATACTAACACTTGAATTGTTCATCTTGATTTAATACTAATTATTAAACTTCGGAGAGTAAACAGAGTTTCCTGAAAGTTTGCAATAAGACTTTTAAACTTTAGATTGACACCCAAAATAATACGATACCAGTTTGTAAAGTAACTATCCATAATTATATAGTTATATTATCTCAATTATAACTAAGCATAAGGTGGTGAACGGATGCTAATGACTACAACAATTATGCAAATTCACTTTGATTTAATTTATGATAAATTGAGTTCAACTTTTAATCACATTATTATTTGAACCCCCACTCAAAATAACATCCCTCGAGTCATTTTGTTGATTACATGAACCAAATCCACTACACCAAGTCCGATCATCACGAGAGATAATGTAGTTTCAAAGGCGAACAATCAACATGTTCATCATATCATCCATATGACTCATGGTTTACCTTTCGGTATTCCGTGTTCCGAGGCCATGTCTGTACATGCTAGGATCATCAAGGTTAACCTTAATATTCTCTTGTACAAATCTGGCTTGCATCCGTTGTATGCACACGCAGAATCTATCACACATGATCATCACGTGATGCTTTGAAATGAAGAGTCTTAGCAATGGTGCCTATGAAGGATGAATACTTTATTACTTGATATTTAGTGATAGGGATCATCTTATAATGCTACCGTCGCGATCTAAGCAATACAAGATGCATAAAAAGGATTAACATCACATGTAATTCATAATATGTGATATGATATGGCCTTTCTTCTTGTGCCTTTGATCTCCATCTCCAAAGCACGAACATGATCTCCATCATCACCAGCATGGAGTCAAGGTCAATGGCGCCGCTTCATGGTTGTCCATGACCAATAACAACTATTACAACTACTTGGAATAAATATATTACATGATGAATAGACACACAAGTCTTAACGAATTCAAAGACAACCATCAGGATCCTGTCGGTTGCCATATTACAATAAGGATCATTGCATACATTAAATATAATCACAATCATGGCCATATCACATCACATCACATGCCCTGCAAAAACAAGTTAAATGCCTCTAATTTTCTTTGCAATTTTTTACGTGGCTTGGGGCTTTCGAATAAGAACCGTTCTTATCTGCGAACAAGAACCACAACGCTGATACAAGTGTTGTCAAGTACCCATTGTAAATTGAATATTAACTATGGTGGGAGAGACAGACACCCGCAAAGCCACTTGTGCAATGCAAGTTGCACGTTGAGCATGGATCAAGTCTCATGTGCGACGACATGTAAGGTTATCCCGAGCCGCTTCATCCCACCATACCGCAAGATGCAAAGTACACGAAAAGCAAACGACAACAAAAGCATCAACGCCCATAAAACCATTGTGTTCTACTCGTGCAACAGATCTACGCATAGATTCGGCTCTGATACCACTTTAGGGTTCGTTGCATGTAAAACAAAAAAATTCAATCACAAGAACGCATGAAACCAAGATCCAATCTATGGAAAAGTCAAGATCTAATCTATGAGATCAGTGCAACAAGATTTTGGAGAATTAACCCTCGTAGAACCAATGTGTTTAATAAGATCAGATTCTCGTGGTTGATGTAGTCTATCACTTTCCGATCTCAAGATCATATAGACGATCCTTCTGGCACCCCATTCCGGTAGCGCTTCCGCAGTCGGTCACACGTACGGTAGTCGATGAAGACCTTCCTCCCATTGTTCCAACAGGAAGCGAAGGTAGTAGATCTCCTCGGAATGCCAACAGCACGACGGTGTGGTTGTGGTGGTAGAGGAGGAGAGATTTCTGCAGGCCTTCGTCTAAGTCGGAGCAGGATGGTGGACGAGAGAGAAGAGAGGGTGTGGCTAGGGTTAGGCGCCAAGGGACAAGGGGTGTGGGGGTTGCGCCCCCACCCCTCATTATATAGGTGGGGGAAGCCGGCCGAGGGTTCCCAGCCTAGGACGTGTCCCCCCTCCCCCCCAACTCGGCCTCCAAAGTAAGAGCTTGAAAGATTTTCCACCAAGACTTCCCTATTACCAAAAACTAGAGTTTGACTTTTCAAACTAGGATTTGACTATTCAAACTAGGGTCTGAACCTTTTACAAGTCTTGGCCGAATTGGATCTTTAGGGTTTGGTGCGGCTGGCCCCTAGGGCATGCCACTGTCCAGGTGACCCCCTCCCGGGGTGGTGGAACCACTGGTGGTCCCTCTAGAACATTCTAGAAGTATCCGATCAAAACACCGAAACTTTTTCCGAACCCTGGAAAACCACTTTCCTTATATGAATCTTATTCTCATTCCGGATCTCCTCGTGATGTTCTAGATCCAATCCGGGACTCTGAACAACATTCAGTCTACAACTCATATTCCATATCTACTTCAAACAACATCGAATCCTTAAGTGTGTCTTCCTACGGTTCGTGAACTTTGCAGACATGATCAAGACACCTCTCCAATCAATAACCATTAGAGGGATATGGAAACCCATTATGGCTCCCACGTATTTCTATGATGACTTCGTGATCGAATGAACCATTTACATACGATACTGATTCCCTTTGTCGTGCGATACTTTACTTATCCGAGGTTTGATCATCGGTATCTCTATACCTAGTTCAACCTAGTTACCGATAAGTACTCATTACTCATACTGTGATGTGACATCCCTTGTAACCTAGTCACATGCTTACAAGCCAATTGGATGACTGATCACCCACAAGTATAGGGGGTGTAACGTAGTACTTTCAATAAATAAGAGTGCTGAACCCAACGAGGAGCAGAAGGTGTTGACAAGCGGTTTGGATCAAAGATTCACTGTCAGTACTAACAAATGATTTTTTTAGGGGTTTTTGGTAATGGAGATAAATAAAGTGCAAGTAAATAAAAGACAATAATAATAATTGCAGCAAGTGGCACAATCCTTTCTTCAGCAAAGGACAAGCCGGTTGTATTATTTAAGATGACCAAACGTTCTCGAGGATACATGGGAATATTGCCAAGTGCTTTCGCTTCATATAGTTGATTAATCCTCTTTAGTTGGATAAGTGTTGTGTGGGTGAACCTATGCTAATGTACTGACCTTACTTGGACTAATACATACTTGTGATTATACCCCTTGCAAGCATCCACAATTACAAGAAAGTAATTAAGATAAAAACCTAACCACAACATTAAACTCTAAGATCCTATACTCCCGTATGCAATGGTTTCCTAACAGGGGTTTAGGTTTCCGTCACTCCGGCAACCCCACAATTAGTATCCAAATACACAATGCATTCCCCTAGGACCATAAAGGTGAAGTATCATGTAGTCGACGTTCACATAACACCACTAGAAGAATAGCACCACAACTTAAATATCAAACCATCAAATATTACTCAACATGATTCCACTACTAACAACATGACTTCTCCCATGTCCTCAAGAACTAAACAAACTACTCACAACACATCATATGGATCAAGATCAGAGATGAAATAATGACAAGTAACAATCTGAACATGAATAGTAATCCAATGTTTCCACTCAATATCATCAACTACAACAAGTAATCAACACCGGGAAAGTTTCCCTATGAACTAAGCAAGATTCAACCCAATTGTTACAGCGAGATGGCGTGGTGATGATGGTGCTAGTGGTGATTATGAGGAGGAGGAGGATGATGATGATCCCGGTGAAGTATAGCTTGATGACGGTGTCGATGGCGACGATCTCCCCTCTCCATGAAGGAATTTCCCCGGCAGATTCCTGCCTGTCGAAGAGCTCTTTCTCTCTTTGTAGTTTCCGCCCCGCAGATGCGGCAGAATCTTTCTGTGGTCGCTCCTCGAGTCTTTGGTTTTTGGGAGGAATATATACGCGGAAGGGCGGTGCTATAGGTGGGAAAGGGTGGCCAGACCACCTGGTGGCGCGGCCTAGGGGGACCCGCGCCTAGGGGTGGTGTGTGTCCCATCTCCACTTCTCCTTCTGGCTATCTCCGTCTTCTGTAAAAATAGGAATTTCCGTATATTTTCTGGGATTTTCTGATCTTCATAAATATTGCATCTGGACAGTGCTTTTTCCATCAGAATCCTGACTCCGACGGTTCATCCTCCAAAAGTCATCAAACATGCAAAATAGATGAAATAACATAAGTATCATCTCTTAATATGAAATATATCAATGAATAATAGTAAAATATGATATAAAATAGTGATGCAAAATGGATGTATCAACTCCCCCCAAGCTTAGACCTCGCTTGTCCCCAAGCGAAAACTGAACTCAGTAAACATGCCCACAGGTTTATGGAGTGAAGTGTCGATAAAGAGAATACGGACAAGAAGCATCACATTTATCAATACACAAATCATAATCGAAGGCAACTCACTCTTATATAACTTAACTTGCAATGAGTATGAGAGTCACAATAAGGATGCACAAAGAAAATCATAATTGGTGATGGCAAACTTTGTTCTTGGTCACAGGACAATTAACAAATAATACTTAGTTTTGAGCAAAGCTTTTATAATGGAGTTTATATTGCAGGAGTCGCTTTCTCAAACATAACGGTCTTTTCACCAACAATGATAGCTTTCAAAGTTATATTCATCCAGATAAGAGCATTTTGCAAAACAAGGAACATAAGAAACAAGATTGAATAAATCAACATATGGATGATTGAATCACAACAACTCAAATGCGTGCTTGAGATAGAAAGGAATAGGTTTACTGATGGCGCCTGGTTCTTGACGTGGGAGCGCTTCGTTGGAAACCCCAAGAGCAAGGTGTGATGAGCACAACAACAAGTCTTCCCTCAGTTGAGACCGAGGTTATCGAACTAGAAGGAGGAAGGAAATGTCACACAGGTGTTGGAAGCAACGTGGAGACCTGCACAACACAAACTCAAGACTTTGTCCCAACGAATCAGTGAGGTTGTCAATCTCACTGGTTTGTTGTAACAAAGGATTAAACGTATGGTGTGGAAGGTAATGGTTTGCAGCAAGTAAACAAGTAATAGTGGAGGATGTATTGATGGTAAAGATTGGACCGGGGTCCATAGTTCACTAGAGGTGATCTCCTTAGATGAACAACATGGCATGAAGGGTAAACAAATTATAGCAGGGCAATTGACAGGAACTGAGCAAGGCATAACAATGTAATTACTAGTCAGAAAGATCCTATAAGGTTGATTGGGCAATACAACAAGATACATAGACCATCATCCAACTACATCTATGACTAGAAGTCCACCTTCAGGTTATCATCCGAATCCCCTCCAGTATTAAGTTGCAAGCAACAGACAACTGCTTTAAGCAAAGTGTGTAAGGTAAACAGTCCACATGTTCCATGAACAAGAGACCGTTATTTTCTCCCTAGTGGCAACAACACATCTACAACCGAAGAGATTATTGTCACTTCCCTTGGAAACTAGAGGCATGAACCCACTATCGAGCATAAATACTCCCTCTTGGAGTCACTAGCAACTACTTGGCCAAGATAACCACTAGCAACGGAGAGCATGCAAAATCACAAACAACAAAGACATGATAGAATCATAAAGACAAAACCATTAATCAAACCAACATAATAATCTCAATACCCATCGGATCCCTGCAAACACAACATGCATGATTACAAATAGATTAGATCTTGATCATGAACGGAGCTCACAAGATCTATACATGAAAACACAAAGGAGGAGATACAACCATCTAGCTACTACATGGACCCATAGTCCAAGGTGGAACTACTCACGAATCATACTGGAGAGAAGGTCTCCGGGATGATCTCCCCTCCGGCAGGGTGCCAGGAAGAGCTTCAGATCCCCCCTAATCTAGGGATGATGTTGGCGGCGGCTACAGACGGTTTCGTGGATTTATGATCGGGTACTGAGAGTTTGTGCATCTAGGGATTCTTATATGCAAAGGGGCGAGACCAGGAGGCGGCCAGGGCCACCAAACCCTAGCCAGGCGCTGGCCCACCTGTGGCCGCGCCTGGGGGGGGGGGGGGGTTGGCCCCTCTGGTCGGCCTCCCTGGCTCCCCTCTGGACTTCTTGTTCCCCACAGAAAGTTATTGACTTTGTCCTTCGTCCCGTCCAATTCCGAAAATATTTCTTTACTAACTTTTCTGAAACCAAAAACAGCAGAAAACAGGCATCTGGCACTGTTGCAACTTGTTAAAAGGTTAGTACCAGAAAACATGTAAAATGCACCTTAAAGTGTAGACAAGTAAAGCAAAGTAGATACTAAACAAGCATGGAGCATTAGAAATTATAGATACGTTTCCGACGTATCAACATCCCTAAGCTTAACTCCTGCTCGTCCTCGAGTAGGTAGGTGATAAACAGAATAATTTTTTAGGTGAACATGCACCCTCACAATTAATATCCAACCATTTGCAAGCATTGAAAGTTGGGACCAAAGAACTCTAAACATGTGCATGAAAGAATGGAGTTCTAACAATAGGAATAGTAACTATGCATGCAACATGGCAAGCTACAAACAAAGATCATGAATAACATGCATTGAAAAACATTTGTTTGTTTCACATACAGAAAACATAGCATAGTGGCAATCAGCTTGTCCCTCATAGAGTAGCAATATAGATGCATAGGACACCTTCAAAGCTCACAAGGGTGAATAGAAACAAGTAGCACAAGAACAAGTAATATCACAATATGCATCAATTAATAAGCTTTGGAACACTGCACACAGGATGACAACTATGATCTCTTAATGGTGCCTAAAGGTAGCAGGTGGAAACTCAAATAATGGTGGAAGAAAGACCTTTTTTATAAAGGAAGTAGGGATTACAAGTTTCAAAAAGAGCTCCCAAAAATTATGGTACTTATTAGCTTTCAGCCCGCATTGCCCCTATCATAAGCATCTTAAAGTGGTTAAGGTTAAAGTGACAAAGCTGGAGTATATGCTTGACAAAGTATAAGTTGGCAATCTCAAGTCCCTTGAATATGAGGGCTACACCTCATGGATACTCAACTTAGGGCCCAGGCAAGTTCTTGTCACTGTAAGTATTTGCATATCATTGAGAACCGCCAACGGGGTACCCCTTGCACATGGTATAGGAGCTTTCCCATAACCAAAATGACAAGGCAAGCAGACAATGAGCATCTCAACAATCTTTTTATTTACCATATGCATAGCTTTTTATTAAGGATGCTTCATAGATAGCTCACTATGGTGATGCTGCAAGTTTCCACCATGATTAGGCATGGCTTAGGCTAGCGGCCCAGGCGTTTCTCTAACACAGAATACAAACTCCATGGACTTACAAGTTCCCACTCCATTTCACACCGGTAACATCCATAGACAAAAGAGCATGATATCAACGGAGTACAAAAGTACAAGTGCAATGTTGAAAACGTTCCTCGTGACAGCACGGTTCTGCTAAATCCAACTTATAAGTGAAAGCATATACAATAAAGTTGTCCCAATGGTTCAAGTTTATTATGGGCAAATATAAAATGTGCCATCAAGTTCGTGAGGGATTTAATCACTAAGTTTTCACATAACAAAATAGTTTTTAATTGGAAGATAGTTGAAAACAAGAATATACTTGGAATGGTGTAACACACCAGCATAGGAGTTTATAGTGGACACTTTGGAATAACTTGGTTTCTTGGGAGTTGGAAGCATGAGTAGAACTTACTCATACAAGTGAAGGCTAGCAAAAGACTGGAAGCAACCAACTAAGAGAGCATAATGGCCATAATCATGCAATGCAACAAAGCATACTGATCAAAGCAAAGAGTGGTACTACAAGTCAAGGACTAAATGATCATAGAGGCTAATGGTGAATTTTCATAGTCAAAACATGGTATAAGCATGTGCCAAGTCAACCCAAGCAAAGCATCAAAGGAGAATACCACAATACTATGATTTTGCATGCCAAAACAACGCATAATTTCTTTAAGGCACACTAAGCAATCCCAATTGATTGGAATAAGACATGCTACACCAATAATCACTAATCATAATGCTAAAACAACACCTAGCATGTCATGCTAAAGTCTAAGTCACAGTCAATGCAAGCTCCTCTTGCACTTCAAGCAAGAACTTACTACTCATTTCCAACACCAAGCAAACTTATTTGCAAAACAACACAGAGAGAACGGGGGTCCAAACTTACTTTATTCAAGCAAACTAAACAACCTAAGAAAAGCAAACTAAAACTAAGATGCTCCAAGAACAACACAACTGTGCATGAAACAATAAAAGTGAAGTGTCTAGATAGACCTGAGCCTTTTATTAATGAAGAAGGGGATGCCTTGGGCATCCCCAAGCTTTGAAGCTTGTACCTCTTGGATATTTCTTGGGGTGATACCATGGTGGCATCCCTAAGCTTGAGCTTTTGTCCATTCTTCATCTCATTGCATCATTCTCTCTCTACACCTGAAATTTTTTCCTTCATACAAAACTTCACACAATCTTCATTAGCAACATTAGTTTATTCAAAAGATATTAGACCACTTGGCAAATATTTGGAACAGCAAAACTTTTCACTAAAAACACAATCTACTGTAGTAACTCCTTCAAAAAGTTCAATTTACCTGAACAGAACTCAAAAAGGAATCAATAAGAAGCAAATGCAAATAATGGCAGAAATCTGTCAAAATAGACCAACAGGTAGAAACCGATTTTTTCGAACATCTTCTGTTGATAAAATAAAAAAGTGTTGAACTAACGAAAGTTAGCTAACATAATGGGGGATTTATTCGTGAATTTTGAGCTCAATCCGAGTTACAGAGACTCCTCACGAATTTTTTGGGTGGAAGATAGAAATCTGTTTCGGGACAGCAACTCCCCAAATCTTACTTCCCTCTCATTAGAGGTTATTGTTGGCACAAAAAGCAAACAAAAAGGATAAGAAGAGGTCATTACTGAAGTAATAACTTCCAAGACTCAAAGAAACTCTTGGGTTATCTTCCAACAAGTACTTTTCTTTAACGCCTTTAAGTTAGGCATGATAGCTTGAGAAGATGCTCACGTAAGAAATATGGATTGAAGTCAAAGAGAGCATCAAGAAGAAAATATGAAACACATTTAAGTCTAACCCACTTTCTATGCATAGGAATCTTGTACACAAATAAATTCATGAAGAACAAAGTGACATGCGTAGGAAGATAAGACAAGAGTAACTTCAAAATTTTCAGCACAAAGAGAGGTGTTTCAATACCATCAAAACTTCTACAACCATATTTTCCTCTCTCATAATAATTTTCAATAGCCTCATGAATAAACTCAACAATATAGATATCACATAAAGCATGATTTTCATGATCTACAGACACATAATTTCTATCAAGATCAAAAATAGTGGGATTAAAACCTTCACAGGTTTTACCCAAAGTAGATATTTCAAAAGGATCCATAGGAACATAACTTTCATCCTCCTTTGGTAAGCATGGGGGATAATCAAATAATGTAAGGGATAAAGAGTTACTCTCATTAGAAGGTAGGCATGGGTAGATCCATTCTTCCTCCTCTTGACCTTCACTTTCCTCCTCTTTTTCATCTAATGAGCTTTCAGCTTCAGCAGTTTCTTCTTCCATAGGCTCCTGCAAGGCATTACTCTCTTCCATTTGTAGAAAATATCTATTATTCAAGAATATAGCCATTTGCTTCCTTATAATTGTCAAAGGAAAATTTAAGTATCTCATAAACCTAATTTTCATAAGGTGCATCATCAATATTTTCAAACAAACTAGCAAGTTCAAGTGCACCCTTGAATGCAATGAATTCTTCAATCTGTTCCACATCATAAAAGTCATAATTTCCTTTAACATAAGAAGATATGGTAACATTATCATTATACTCACATTGAAAAGGTAGGTGTTTATACCTCTTGCAGCAACAAGATTTATCAAAGCAATAAGTAACATTATGTAACATCCCAAAAATATTAAACATGAATCATCAATTGCTAATCATCAAATTTGGGGTTAACAAAAACTTTCCTATCTAAAAATATGAGAGCATTCATATGTATATGTATTTAAAATTAGGATTCTTTGAATTGCCATGGTTCTGTGTTTCATTTCTTGTAAAATGATTCTAAGGTGAAATAAACATCATTTAAATCATTCTCAAATTTTTCCCAAAGACAAACAACTCAAAATGAACAAATGAAGTGAATGGTCACTTTGGCCAAATTAACTCCCATGCCTACTTTGGCTATTCCAAGCACTCAAAACTTAATAGAAACATTGGTGGATCTTTGCACCCCTTGTTAGTACTCATAATGAGGTACCAAGGCCCACTTTGTGATCTTCCAAAAACATTCAAATGCTAAGTTTAAATGACAGTTTAAAATTGAATCTATCTCATATGGGAAGATCCCACTATTTCAAAAACCACTCAAACAAGCTCAATTTTCAAAACCAAGCACCCATAGAGTCTCCAGCACATTCCTAGCACACCCACCAAAAATATTTTCAAAATTCAAAAAAGTTTCTTGCGGCCATTTCATCAAACACTTGGCAGGCAAATTTAAACCAAATCAAATTCACTGTTTTTAATAGTGTTTTGGCCTAACTTGTTCCCTCTATATCTCACAGCAACCATTTAGTAGATCATCTAGCCTACTTGGAAACCCCTAGCCTCACTGTAAGATTGCCTTTGCCATCAATGGTGAACAAGCCAAGCACACCTCGCCGGCCAACTTAGTCGCCGCCGCAGCAGACCACCTCCCCCTCTCTAGCCATGTCTGGGAGCTAGCCAGCACTTCACCGCCACCGACTGTCCCCTCCCCGAGCCAAGGCAAGTCGTGGACCACCGAGCACGCCCCGCGCCTAGTGCCACTCAGACATGTCGAGCACGCGCCAGAGCGCCGCACCCGGCACGCGCGCACACGCCGCCCCTCGACCGCAGCCCGTGCCCACCGCTTCGCCATCACCCAAGGAACACGCCAGACATCCCCGTTCGCCGCCCAATACCTCACAACCACCCTCGCCGTCGAAGACGCCGCCTATGCCGCGCAGAGCACCGCACGTTCCCGACCGTTTACCACCGCCCCTAAGCCCGCATTTAAATTCTAGAGCATCGCCAGGAGACCGCGCGTCGATCGCAATCCTCAGCCATGCCGCTAGCAGCCTGTAGCCATGTCGCCACTGTCGCCTTCCCATCCCTCTCGGTCTCGCCATCGAGCCTATAAAAGGAGGCCACCCCCAGCCATTTGAAGCACACCATTCCACTCCTCTCACCTCACTGATCGTTCCACCCTCTAGCCGGAGCACGAGGAGCAGCATCTCGCCGGAATTGCACCGGAGCAGGCCACCTCTGGAGGAGAAGGGGGCGCTGATTGCGACCACCCCCGGAGCTGCCTCGACCGTCACTGAGCTCGCCGTCGACCACTCATTTGTTTGCCCGCCTCGCCGTCGTCGTTGGAGCCCTGGTATGCCCGCTATGCACCCCCACTGAGCCGCTAGGGTTCGAGCTCGCCGGTGACAGCTTCGTAGTCGACGATGATCCCCAGCCGTCGATCTCCCTTCTAATCCAACGACCCACGTAGCCCAGTACCGCTTCGCGCGTTCTGAGCCGCTGACTGGTAGACCCCCCTGTCAGCTGAGCCACGCGCTGCGGAGCGACACTAGGCCAGCCCATTAACCTCTCCCGCGCGACCCAACAGTTTGAATTTAGACTTTTCTATTTTAATTCAAACACAGTTCTGTACATGGATTCAAAAAGCAACCTAGCTCGATCCAATGAACCAAATTGCATGAAACCAATTTTGTTAGAAATGTACTGAAATGCTTAATCCAAGCCCGTTGGATTCAAATCATTTGTATCTGTATATCAACCTTGGTAAAAATAACAAGTCAGAAGCTTTTCTGCATTCAAACATTTTTCAAAATTCAACCATAAGAGCTTTTGGGTTGGTTCCAACTCTCAAAAATCACATTTGATCATACCTTTCAGAATATATAAAAACATATGGGTTTACTTACAGAAATAATGTTCAAATAACAAAAGAATGTCACATAGGCATTTCTAGTCACTTTATTTATTTAAAATAAAAGGTTAAACCTTATTAAATTGTGACACCACTTTAAATCACATTCCCATGTATTGAAATATGTGGTGATGACATGTGTCAACATAATCCCATGTTTGAGTTGGAGAATATTAAATCTTAAGTAGTTTTTCAATGAGTAGAAATTACTTTTCTCACATTAAAATAAATAAGACAAATGCTTTAATCTTGTAATGATAGGTGATGATGTTAGATCATCTATAGTACACCTTTGGGTGATGATTGAAAATAGTTAAGTATTGTTTGGTGATTGTGTACCTCGTATTTATTTATAGACGCTAGTACCGACCAAGGATACGAGGAGGAAGGAGGATACTACGAGGAAGAAGCCGAGGAGAACTTCAACCACTCCTCTGCTCAAGGCAAGCTAACACTTGCAAGATACCCTACTTTAGCAAGCTTATACTTGCAATTATGCAAGCTACTACCTGCTTGTCCCCATGATAATTATATGCCTTAAGCATATGTGATCATACCCACTTGATAACCCAATCCTAGTTTTACTTGCAAGCTTTATACTTTATTTCTTTATCAAAGCTTTCTCTTCAAGTGTACATAGTTGAATTGTAGATTCTAGAAAGATAATTAAAGGTAGCATAAAGAGCATAAAACTTAGCCTAAGTTAGATAATCTTGATATCATCCTAAGGCATGAGAATTGAACTTAGAAAATCCCCACTTATTTTACCACCCCTCATTAGAGTTACCACCCCTTGTAGATGCTAGTGCTAAGCATAAAACTTGATCAATTTTAGATGGGAATACTTGGTGAAAATGGTTATGAAAACCTTAGAATGATGAGTCATTCTACTAAAATGTTTTGACATGTGTTTCCGAACACCAGATGATTTTGATGATGAAAATGTGAGGCATGAGCCTTAACCCTTTATAAAACTGATGGTTGTCTGGATGCGATACCATTCCAATTTTACCGTACAACCACAATACCCGAAAATTGGGTAGGGCTTGACTGGAAACTTATATACCTTAGTATGAGTTCCCTCACGGCCAAGATTTGAGCTGAGGCTACCTTGTGAAGATTGTCCACCTGTGCAGTACCCAAGATGACAGTTGGTCATGGTTGGGAGGCCAAACTCACAGGAGAGGTGCCTATACTAGGGCGTGTAATGGAAAGGTTAGGATTGATTATCCGCATACTGAGTATGGTGAATTCAGGATTTGTTCCTGATGGATGTATCGAATGTTGTGGTGAAAGTGTACAATCTCTACAGAGTGTCAAACTATTCGAATAGCCGCGTCCGTGGTTATGGACAGTTGGAGTGGCCATACTGTTCCCCCGTCAGATGTTTTCCCAATGACTTGTGAAATGAATTATGACTTTGACTTGATCACAACAGGGTTGTGATATGAAAATTCAAGTTCCCACTTAGGTGTTATAAAACTTCAAATAGTTTTCTTTGCTTCTAAACTTAGTAGAGTTAAATCTGGCTTTTTGCAAAACAACCCTAGAGCTTAGTGTCCTACTACAAAAACCCCCTTCACTTGTTGGTATTAGTTTGCGAGTACTTAAAGAGTACTCATGGCTTTGTCCCTAGCTATTATCGTGGCCAGACTATGAAGAGGAGTATCAGGATGATGGACCACAGGAAGGTTACGACAACTAGGATCATCTCCCATCATCAGCATTGCCTGTGACCCCGAAGATGGAGCTTCACCTACGCTATCTTTATTATTACGTTATTCCGCTGAGTTGTATTAAGAACTAGATCATGAGATCCTTATTTGTGTAAGACCTTATGTATGGTTTGTAATGGATGATGTACCGTGATATCCAAATCTGTTGTGTCTCGCGAAAATGGTAATCCTGGGATTGCGATGTATGGCATAACAGGCATCTGGGATTAAAAATCCGGGTGTTGACACATTATAAGTAGAGCACACGTCTCTAGCAATAGTATTCAACTTATCAATTTGTTCCCATAAGTGTTTCCCTTTTGTGACAAATGGTGTTCCTTATAATAATACTTTTGTTCTTCCGTGAACCCACCTTTCCAATAAGAACTAATTTTTAATAAACTATGCATTGATAGAAATTATTACCAAACAAGGCAAAAACAGACCAGCAACTAGAGTAGGAACTAATTTTTTTGTGTTTTTGAATAAAGAAAGGCAAACCAAAATAGACTATTTTTTGGGTTTTTTTGGAAAGAGGCAAATGAAACCAAGCAAAAGAAACAAAGCAAACTAAAAACAAAGTAAAGAGAAAGGAAGTGAAGGACTCCCCTTGTGAAGACGTCCTTAGCCTCCCCGGCAACGGTGCCAGAAAACTTGTTGATGTCGCTTGACGGGAGGAAGAGGTTGAAGTAGATTCCCCGGCAACGGCGCCAGAAAACTTGATGGCGCCCGACTCTTGACGTGGGAGCGCTTCGTTGGAAACCCCAAGAGAAAGGTGTGATGAGCACAGAAAAAAATCTTCCCTCAGTTGATACTGAGGTTATCGAACCAGAAGGAGGAAGGAAACATCACATAGGTGTTGGAAGCAACATGAAGACCTGCACAACACAAACTCAAGACTTTGTCCCAACGAATCAGTGAGGTTGTCAAGCTCACCAGTTTGCTGTAACAAAGGATTAAACGTATGGTGTGGAAGGTAATGGTTTGTGGCAAATAAACAAGTAATAGTGAAGGATGTATTGATGGTAAATATTGGACCGGGGTCCATAGTTCACTAGAGGTTCTCTCCTTATATAAACAACATGACATGGAGGGTAAACAAATTATAGCAGGGCAATTGAAAGGAATTGAGCAAGGCATAATAATGCAATTACTAGTCAGAAAGATCCTATGAGGTTGATTGGGCAATACAACAAGATACATAAACCATCATCCAACTGCATCTATGACTAGAAGTCCAATTTCAGGTTATCATCCGAACCCCCTCCAGTATTAAGTTGCAAGCAACAGACAACTGCTTTAAGCAAAGTGTGTAAGGTAAACAGTCCACATGTTCCATGAACAAGAGACCGTTGTTTTCTCCCTAGTAGCAACAACACATCTACAACCGAAGAGATTATTGTCACTTCCCTTAGAAACTAGAGGCATGAGACCACTATCGAGCATAAATACTCCCTATTGGAGTCACTAGCAACTACTTGGCCAAGATAACCACTAGCAACGGAGAGCATGCAAGATCACAAACAATACAGACATGATAGAATCATAAAGACAAAACCATTAATCAAACCAACATAATAATCTCAATACCCGTCGGATCCCCGCAAACACAACATGCATGATTACAAATAGATTAGATCTTGATCATGAGCGGAGCTCACGAGATCTATACATGAAAGCACAAAGGAGGAGATACAACCATCTAGCTACTACATGGATCCATAGTCCAAGGTGGAACTACTCACGAATCATACCGGAGAGAAGGCCTCCGGGATGATCTCCCCTCCGGAAGGGTGCCGGGAAGAGCTTTAGATCCCTCCCGATCTAGGGACGATGGTGGCGGCGGCTACAGACGGTTTCATGGATTTCTAATCGGGTACTGAGATATTCTGCATTGGGGGATTCTTATAGGCGAAGGGGCGAGACCGGGAGGCGGCCAAGGCCACCAAACCCTAGCCAGGCGCGGGCCCACTTGTGGCTGCGCCTGAGGGGTTTGACCCCTCTGGCCGGCCTCCCCGGCTCCCCTCTGGACTTCTTGTTCCCCATGAAAAGTTGTTGACTTTGTCTTTTGTCCCGTCCAATTCTGAGAATATTTCTTTACTAACTTTTCTGAAACCAAAAACAACAGAAAACAGGCATCTGGCACTGTTGCAACTTGTTAATAGGTTAGTACTAGAAAACATGTAAAAAGCACCTCAAAGTGTAGACAAGTAAAGCAAAGTAGATACTAAACAAGCATGGAGCATCGAAAATTATAGATACGTTTCCGACGTATCATTTACTGGCTCAACATAAAAGTAAAATATTGGCCCTTCGCATATGGAAGCAAGGATTTCTAGTTTCATAAAGAGCTTCCAAAAATTATGGTATTTACTAGCTTTGAGCTCTCATTGCCCCTATCATAAGCATCTTGAAGTGATTAAGGTTAATCTGAGGGAAAATATGAGCTATATGCTTGACAAATCATAAGTTGAAAAATCTCATTCCCCTTGAGTACGAGTACCAGACCTCATGGTACTCAACTTTGGTCCCACGTAAGTTGTATCATAGAGAACCGCCAACATGGTACCCCTTGCCCCATGACACAGGAGCTATCCCATATCAAAATGACAAGGCAACAGATAGTGGGCATCTCAGCGATCTTTTTATTTACTATTTGCATAGTTTTTTATTGAGGATGCTTCATAGAATGCCACTATGGTTATACTGCATGTTTCCACCATGATTACGCATGGATTAGGCTAGCCGCCCAGGCGTTTCTCTAACACATATACAAACTCCATGGACTTATAAGCTCCCATATTATTTCACACCGCTGGCATCCATAAACAAAAGAACATGATATCAACTAAATAAATAAGTTAAATGTTGAAAGCGGACCCCATGACAACATGGTTTTTCTAACTCCCAACTTATAATTTGCAAGCATACAAGCATCATAAGACAGTCACAATGGTTCAAATTTATTAAGTACAAGAAAATAAAGTGTTCCATCAAGTTCGTGAGTGCTTTACTAACTAATTTTCTCATTACAATTTTTTTTAATTTGGAAGATAGATAAAACTCAAGAATTTACTTGGAATAGCAACAATGGTAATAGGTAGATATGGTGGAAACAAATGGCATAGGTTTTAGTTCAAGGCTTGGATGCACGAGAAGCATTCCCTCTCAGTACAGGTTTTTGGCTAGCAAGGCTGGGTAGCAAGCATAAGAGTTAAGTGAAACAAGCAAACATACAAGTGATAGAAACAATCATGCTATGTTCCTTGTAAGCACAAATGATATTAAATTGAGAATACTAAGCCTATGAGACAAACAAGAAAAGAAGAAAATTAAATAATATATCTACAAGTTCTTTTCTCTTTTCTACTCAATCCTCAAAGTATTGTTGCTACTGACCAAAGCTAAGTTTGCCAAAACCAACTAAACTTACTTGATGCTCCCAAAGTGATACCAATACTAACAACAAGATCAATCATATAATAGAAATTGTAAACTAAGATAAGATGTGCAAAAAGTGAATGATAAAACTTCTCATTAATATTCCATAACGGCACTCACCCCAAGGGATACATAGATAACCAACTAGAGGAGAGATACTTCCACACTTCAAACCATCCTATATGATAACTTCTCTACTCATGATATGACTCTACTAAAAAGGTAAAAAAAGATAAAATATAATGATGTGATACCACGACACTCCCCAAGATTGGAACAAACCAAGGGGATGCCAAAACCTGATGATGAATTACTCCTTCGATGGTGGTGGTGTTTTCTTGTCATCATCAGACTTCCAAGGTAAAGGCTCCCCATCAACAAACGATGACTCGGTTTCCAATATCCTGAAACTAGCAGCAGAACTTATGCGTTTAAACCTAGCCTCATATTCACAGTTGTGCTTGTAATTGGTTGGTGGTATGATGGAGCGAGAGGATATCATCCCAAAGCTTGGCAGTCTCCTTATTGTGCTCGGCAACGAGTTCTGAACTTATCTTATGGATGATGTGCACTTTGCATTCTGCCATCTTCTTATACCTAAAGACTTCTTCCTCCAGCGCTTCCATCCTATCCTCCAGACTGACTTCTCCTTTAGGGCCCTAAACCTCTTTTATCTGTACCTTCCCATCCTTGAGAAAAACTCCTTAGGATGGATCTTCAGCTCATTCATGTACGGATTGATGATGTCCGTGGAGGAATCCTCCTTGGGTGATCTAGAGGAAGACATTGCGGCTCCAAAACTGAGAATTTGCCTGACAGAAATAGATCGAAACAAAAACACGACGAGAAAATGATATATGAACCTCGGGGGATCCGGGGGATTATATATCACAATGTTTAACGAAAAAAGAAGGTACTGGGAGAAAACGGGTCGGAGACGAGCTCCGAGGTGGCCACACCACTTGGTAGCGCGGCTAGCCTGGCCCACGCCCAGGGGTGGTGTGAGCCCCTCAGACTCTGTTTCTGTCCCTCTTTCAACTCATTATATTCCTGAATTTAGTTTTTAATAAATTCTTTGGAGCCACCACATGAATAATATCAATATCTTCATTATAAGAATCTCCAGAAATATAATGTTTGAGCCTTTGACCATTCTTCATCTCATTACAACATTCTCTCCCAACACTTTGAAAATTTCCTTTATCCAAAACTTCACACAATCTTCATTAGCAACATTAGTGTATGCAAGTAATAAACCTTTTGGGTTTAGTTTCAACAGTAGTAAATCATCCATCAAAACATAATCTACTGTAGCAACTCCTTTTAAAAGCTCAAGTGATCAAAAGAACTCAAAAGGAAATCGATTTAAGAGGCAAATGCAAATAATGGCAGAAATCTGTCAAAATAGAACTGCAGGTAAAGATCGATTTTTTCGAAAACCTTCTGTTGCTCAAATCGAAAAGTGCAAAACTAACAAAAGTTAAATAATAACCTGGGTCATGCACACAAAAAATTGCAGATCAGTATGCCGTTCTGGGATTTTCACGATTTTTTACAGCGAAGCACAGAGATCTGTTTCGGGATAGCAACTTCCCCAAATCTTACCTCCCTCTCATTAGAGGCTAATCTTGGCACAAAAACCAAACAAAAAGGATAAGGATCGGTATTACAGAGGTAATAACTTCCAAGACTCAAATGGACAAAAATAAACTGAAAGCAAAAATATAATGGGTTGTCTCCCAAAACCTCTTTCTTTATAGCCATTAAGATAGGCATGATAATTTTGATGATGCTCATAGAATAAATATGAATTGAAGTAAAAGAGAGCATCAAGAAGCAAATATCCAACACATTTAAGTCTAACCTACTTCCTATACAAAGGAATTTTGTAAGAAAACAATTTATTAAAACAAGGGGCTACTAGCATAGGAAGGCAAACCGAGTGCAACATAAAAACTTTCAACATAAATCAAGGAAACTTAATACTATTGAGATGCATAAAACCATGTTTCCCTCTCTCATAATAACTTTCAGCATCTTGCATAAAATTAACGATATAACTATCACATGAACCATAGTAGCAATGATCACTTATTCTGGTAGAAAGCACAAGGACACTAGCTTTCCTAGTTCTACTAAGATGTGAAACAATATTAGAAGCATCTTCACAAAATACAATGTGTTCATCTTCTACATTTTTAGTGACAGGGTCTTTCACAATTGCTACTGCAGATTCAACATTTATTTGTTCATCAGGTTCTGCAGCTTTCTTTGTACTTTTGTTAACCACACTAGTTATCATAGAATGTTCCTTTACCTTAGCAGGAAAAGATATTTTCTCAATATAAGGTTCAGGCAAAATACGATCAACAGTACAAACTTCAATATTTCTAAGAGGAACACAATTAAAAATATCTTTATACGGCGCATGATACTTGTTCCATTCCTTTTTTGGAATTTCAATATAAGAGGCAAAGGCCTTAAAACAATTTGCAATACTTTGAGAATCAAGACCATAAACAGTACTAATATTATGAAAGTCATCAGTTCCCATAAAATATTTAATACATTCATAATCATAATTTATACCTGACTTTCTTCCTTTGTCATTCTCCCATGCTTCAGTATTTTCTTGAATACGGTCAAGGAGATCCCATTTAGCTTCTTCTTTCATACGTGTAAATAATCCAGCACAAGAAGCATCCAATAAATCCTTATCATGAAGAGAAAGCCTTGCATAAAAGTTTATTAATAATAATATTATTTGGGAGCTTATGAATGGGACATTTGAGCATTATTAACTTCAATCTCCCCCAAGTTTGGGAAGTACTCTCTCCATCACGAGGCCAAAAATTATATATTTGATTTCGATCTTTATGAATCTCACTAGGAGGATAGAATTTAGAATAAAAGAGAGGTACAATTTGCTCCCATTCAATAGATCGGCCATTTTTCAGCAACTTATACCATTCCTCAGCTCTGCCTTTTAATGATAAAGAGAATAGCTTTTTCTTAACTTGATCCATTGTAATACCTACGCACTTGAACAACTCGCATAATTCATATATAAAAAGAAAATTATCACCGGGATGGACAGTTCCATCTCCAAAATAGCAGTTATCCAAAACACGATCAACAATTTCATAGGTATTTTAAAGGGATCTAATTCAACAGGTGGTGGTTCATCTACTACCTTAGCAGTGGTAGTAGCTTTCCAAAATAGGAAACTAAGTGTGTTATCCATATTGAAATAAAATAACAGACAGAAATAAAAAACAATACTCACAGTAGAAATTTCCTTTACCAGTTCCACTCTTCAATAGCGCTTCACTCCCCGGCAACAGTGCCAAAAAATAGTCTTGGTGACCCACAAGTATAGGGGTTTATCGTAGTACTTTCAATAAATAAGAGTGTCGAACCCAACGAGGAGAAGAAGGTGTTGACAAGCAGTTTGGATCAAGGATTCACTGTAAATACTAGCATGAATTTTTATGGGTTTTTGGTAATGCAGATAAATAAAGTGCGTGTATAATAAGTGCAGCAAGTGTCCCAATCCTTTCTTCAGCAAAGGACAAACCGGTTGTATTATTTAAGATGACCAAACATTCTCTAGAACACATGGGAATATTTTCAAGTGCTTTCACTTCATATAGTTGATTAATCTTCTTTGGTTGGATAAGTTTTGTGTGGGTGAACCTATGCTAATGTACTGACCTTACTTGGACTAATACATACTTGTGATTATACCCCTTGCAAGCATCTGCAACTACAAGAAATTAATTAAGATAAAAACCTAACCACAACATTAAACTCTGAGATCCTACACTCCCTTATGCAATGGTTTCCTAATGGGGGTTTAGGTTTCTGTCACTCCGGCAACCCCACAATTAGTATCCAAATACACAATGCATTCCCCTAGGCCCATAAAGGTGAAGTATCATGTAGTCGACGTTCACATGACACCACTAGAAGAATAGCACCATAACTTAAATATCAAACCATTAAATATTACTCAACATGATTCCACTACTAACAACATGACTTCTCCCATGTCCTCAAGAACTAAACGAACTACTCACAAGACATCATATGGATCAAGATCAGAGATGAAATAATGATAAGTAATAATCTAAACATGAACACTAATCCAATGGTTCCAGACAATAGCATCAACTACAACAAGTAATCAACACCGGGAAAGTTTCCCCTATGAACTAAGCAAGATTCAACCCAATTGTTACAGTGGGATGGCGTGGTGATGATGGTGCTGGTGGTGATGATGATGAGGATGATGATCCCGATGAAGTCTAGCTTGATGACGGTGTCGATGGTGATGATCTCCCCTCTCCGGGAAGGAATTTCCCGGCAGATTTCTATCTGTCGAAGAGCTCTTTCTATCTTTGTAGTTTCCGCCCCGCAGAGGCGGCGGAATCTTTTTGTGGTCGCTCCTTGAGTCTTAGGTTTTCGGGAGGAATATATATGCGGAAGGGAAATGCCAGAGGTGTAGGGGTTCGTAGCATGGAAAACAAAAAATTTCTATCGCATGAACACACACAAGCCAAGATCTATCTACTAGATTGCAGCAACGAGTCGATAGAGTACTAACCCTCGAAGATCCAAAGCGGTTAACGACGGCAGATTCTCGTGGATGATGTAGTGGTACACTTCCGATCTCAAGATCGCGTAGACGATCCTTCCGGCGCTGCGTTCCGGCAGCGCTTCCGCAGTCGGTCACACATTCGGTACTCGATGAAGACCTTCCTCTCTCTTGTTTCAGCAGGCAGCGGAGGTTGTAGCACTCTCCTCGTGAATCCGGCGGCACGACGGCGTGGTGTCGGAAGTAGAGGGGATATCTCGCAGGGCTTCACCTTAAGCCGGAGAGAGTATGGTGGAGTATGAGAGAGGGCCTTGGTGATCTAGGTTTTAGAGGCACCAAGGGGTGGGCTTGGCCGGCGGCTAGGGAAAGCTAGGTTTTTCCCCAAGTCGGCTAGAAGAGGAGACCTAGGCGGCGACAACACTTGGAGGTGGTGGTGCCAAGGGCTAGGGTTTTGGTGTGTGGGTAGGGGGGCGCCCTACCCCTCCTTATATAGGTGGGAGGGATGCGGTTGGGAGGAGGGAGTCCTCCTCCAACTCCTCCTCCTTGGCCGGCGGGTGGAGGGAGTAGGACTTCCTCCCTAAGTAGGTTTCCTACTCTCCCTCCACCAAGCAAACTTCAGATTTAACTTTTCAAATTGGCGTTTGACTTTCAAACTTGGATTTGATTTCTCTCATCATATTGCCCAGCCAAGTGACCTAGTACATGATGCAACCATTCCACATTGTCATGACATATCCATGTACCATTCCCCATCCAGAGTGTCGGACCTTCCAGACCCTTCTAGAACATTCCTGGTGAAATCACTGGAATCATTTCCGAACTCCGAAACATGAGTTTCCTTATATGAATCTTATTCTCCGGACCATTCCGGATCTCCTCGTGATATCCCGGATCCCATCCGAGACTCCGAACAACATTCGGTCTCTTACTCATCATTCCATAACTACTCAACAACATTGAATCCTTAAGTGTGTCTCCCTATGGTTCGTGAATTATGCGGACATGACCGAGACACTTCTCCAATCAATAACCAATAGAGGAATCTGGAAATTCATATGGCTCCCACATATTTCTATGATTACTTTGCGATCGAATGAACCACTTACATACGATACCAATTTCCCTTTGTCTCACGATAGTTTACTTATCCGAGGTTTTGATCATCGGTATCTCTGCATACCTAGTTCAACCTTGTTACTGATAAGTACTGTTTTATCGTTCCCGTGATATGTGATCCCTTGTGAATCAGTCACATGCTTGCAAGCTAATTGGATGGCATTCCACCGAGAGGGCCCAGAGTATATCTATCCGTCATATGGATGGACAAATTCCACTCTTGATCCATGTGCCTCAACACATACTTTCCGGACACTCAATGCCACCTTTATAGCCACCCAGTTAAGGTGTGGTGTTTGATGTCATCAAAGCATCCTTCTGGTGATGGTGATTAGCATGATCGCATGGTCGAACGAATTAGGTTACCATGTATCAGAAAACATATAGCAAATGAACTATATTAAAGGATTTGATCTTTATGCTACGCTTAACTATAGGAGTATGTCCATCATATCATTCTCCTAATGGTATGAACCTGTTGTTAATAACATCTCTATGTTCATGATCAGGAAACCATGATCATATATTAACCAACAAGCTAGTTTAATAAGAGGCTTTACTAGGGACTCTTTTATGTTTACAAATCACACAAGTATTAATGTTTCCGGTTAATACAATTATAGCATGGTATGTAAACATTTATCATAAGCATGAAGATATGATAATAACCACTTTATTATTGCCTCTTGGGCATATCTCCAACAGTCTCCCACTTGCACTAGAGTCAATAATCTAGTTTCAACCTTTGTGTATTCAACACCTATGGCTTTCCGGTGTTGTATGTACACGATTTCTAGTGGTCAACTGATCTCCGGATCTGACACTTCCAGGTCCGTGTGTAATTGCATGTCTTTGTGTCTCTACGCATCACTCATTCTCTAATGAGATGGCTTTGTATAAATTTGGTCTTTTGGTGAGACCTTTAGTTCTTTGGGGTTAAAACATGTTGATAATATTGTCGTACAATATATCTTCATAGTATTATCCCGCTGTGAACTACACCTAGTTTGATAACAAACTACTTGACACAAATGCCCTCTTTAGCTGCTATAATAGCAGTCATATACTTAGCCTTTTGTTGTAGTATCTATCACAATGTCTTAACTTTGGAACTCATGCAAATCCATTATGGAACTTACTTTCCATTATATTGTGCCACCCTTAGTTTAGATTGAGATAAACTTAATTTGTACTTTGTGACAAAAACTAGTATCAATGTAGTACTTTTACAATGAACTAACCATCTATTTGCCACTTCTACAAAATAATATATTCTTAGTTCTTCCAAAAGATCATAAGAATATCCTTACTATCGTCCAATGATCATCTTATGAATCATTCTGGTATATGCTCATAACATTTAGAGCATAGGACATATATGGATTTGTACATATCACAGTATGATTGATATAAATACTCTTTGTGATTTCATACATCAAGTATCAATCTGTACTTGAATCTTTGTTTCACTTACCAAGTGTCAATACACTTGAATATATCATCAATATTGAACTCATTCAATCCTTTCCGTGCGACAAGAACCTTTCTTGTAGTTTCTATATTGAACTCATTCAATACATCATCTATGTACTTTCGGCACAACCATATTAGCGTCTATTGATGCCAAATATTTGGGTTTGCCTAAGTCTTTCATCGGGATGAAATTCTTAATATGTGTTAATAAAAGATACATCATTTCCAATCAACAATACGTCTTCCACATAATGTATTAGAAACATGTCTTAGCGCTCCCACTTAATTTCTTGCAAATGCAAGCATCTTCATTGTCTCTGATGAAATTAAACTCTTTTAACAGTTTCATCATAGTGAAGATTCCAACTCCGTGATGCTCACTTCAACCATTGAAGTTTGCATATGCTTTTAGCATCCTTTGAAATAACAAAACCCTTTGGACCGTGTCATGCACACGTCCTAGGTAACAATTCTATTAGAAGAACTTGTTTTGTTTATTCAACTACCACATAACAAAAAATATATGTAGTGGTTGCTACATTAATCCGTCTAGACTAAATATCGCTATGAAAGATCAAATCTTGTCATAATCAACCTTTGAACATTGTTGTGAACTCTTTCCCAACATGTCGACTATTTCATAGATGTGAAAACATCCATGTATATTTATTTATAGATCCAAAAACGGTTGTAAGGTCGCACACCTTTCCAGAGGGTCTTTCAAGTTCGAAGCTTGATTTCTCGTGTATGGAACTATCACTGATTTTATGGCTTCAATCCATTTTACGGAGTCGGGGCCCATCATCGCTTATTTGCATGCAGTCCATTCATTATTCTCAAATAATGATTCAACCCTCAAATCTTGGTATTTGATTGTTTACTCGACCTACTTGGTTCAATAGAAACTTTGACCTCCGTACCCACAACCTTTGAGGCACATGAGCCATGAGCATTGTTGCTGCCTCCGGAACACTTTTCGGCGCTGCGCAACTTTGCACACATAGCTAAGGTTCTTTTAACCTTATCAAAGTTCTATTGTCCTCTCACTTATCTTTTCACGAAAAATTCCTTCTCAAAGAAACTTTACGTTCTAAGTGACAAACACTTTTGTCTCCGATGTTATGGAGGAATACTTAACAGTTATTTGAAATAACATACAAAGACAGGTTCATCCGACCTTGGTTGCAAACATCTGTTTTATGCATAGCATACCAATGTTTAAGAAAGGACAACTTGGGTTTTATCCCAAACCATAACTTTATATGGTGTCATTTCAACGGATTATGATGGAGCTCTTTTAAGTGGAAAAACGGTAGTCTCTAAAGCTTTTAATATTTAAAATATAATGGCAGTTTGATGAATTACACCTTTGATCTTACCATGTCAAACAAGGTTTAATTACATATCTCGAACGCTCCATACTCTTATGGTGTTTCGGGAAATGGAAATCCACAGAACGATTCCTTAAATCTTAGGTATTATGCTAAACTTGTAACTCAAATATCTTCCTTTATGATCTTATCATAAACTATTTATATTCTTGTTACAATGATTTTGCACTTCATCTTGAAAGTCTTTGAACTTTTCAAATGTTTCATACTTCATCCTTATTAAGTAAATATTCATATATTCACTCAAATTTTCGGAGAAAGCATATGAAGTTGAAATCCATCGCTCTTGACTACACATAATGGACTTCATACAACAATATGTACAAGTTCCAATAAGCTAGTCATTCGTTCCCTTTTGGCCTATGAACGAAGTTTTAATTATCTCTAGGAAAGTTTCACAAGCGTCATTTGATCAAAAAATCAAAAGACTCCAAAATTCCATCCACATGGAGTTTCTTCATGTTTTCTTTCCAATATATAAACGACGATGTCACTTCCTAAGTGATCTTTCAATCAATTTGTCTTTCGGCATTTTTTTAGCACTAGTTTTATGGATGTGATTTCTCCAACGACATTTGTAAATCATCCATATTTTATGGATTACGGCAATTATTTGAACAACCCTTTTGTTCTCATAATACCTGATAAAACAAATCTTTAAGGCAAGCTTTTATGTTTAACGAGCAACACAATAACCCTTTATTTGTTCTCGATGAACATCATCACATATTCTTTTGCTAGTTACTTAGGCCATTGTAGTTCATGAATTCTGTTGTTTCGTATGACGATTCATACCAACAAATTCAGTATCCAATACTTAAGAACCACATTATTTAACAAGCAAAGAATACAGCCATAACACGTATATCCTCTATATACTTAAGCTAAACAATTCTAGTATTTTCTTTTCTGCCATATATTTATGAGATTCTCTTTCAGTATTTCCTTTTTCTGTTTGAAAGAATCTATCAACATCAATAGTGGAGCCATATATGACACATAGTTCAAAGCATGTATAGTTAAATACCAATGTCTTTGGACTTGAACTTTGAAGTAGATCACCATCATCAAATGTTTGGTGTTCTTTCAAATTCCATTCTTTAGTAATCTCTTGGTGTAGTAAACATTTACCTACATCAAATATTCACCCTTATCATGGAATTATTCATGATCAAGCTACTTTTAGCTTATAACGGTGAATCGCGAGTATAATGATTCTCTCCAAAACCTTTTGGAGGATTAGGACAACTAGTGTCTCCAACCTTTTGTAAATTCTCATCAAATATGAGAACATAAACTTTGCCATATTATACTCTATCATGTTGTAACCAAAACATCATTTCAGATATCGCAATATCTTCCATACATGATGGTTTCTGAAACAACTCTTTCAACTCATAGATTACCTTGATATTGAAACTATCTTTCGAATATAAAGAATCATGGAGATAAACATGATACTTATATACTAACACTGGAATTGTTACTCTTGATTTAATATCAACTATTAAACTTCGTGGAGTAATCGAAACTTACTGAAAGTTTGCAATGGGACTTTTAAACTTTAGATTAGCACTTCAAAACAATACGATACCAGTTCGTAAAGTAACTAACACGAATTCTATAGTTCTATCATCTATTAAAACTAAGCGCAAGGTGGTAAACGGATGCCAATGACTACAACAACTATGCAAATTCACTTTGATTTAATTTATGATAAATAATGTTCAACTTTTAACCATATTGTTGTTGAACTCCCACTCAAAACAATATCCCTCACATTGTTTTAGTGATCGCATGAACCAAATCCACCACATCAAAATCGATCATCACGAGAGATGATGTAGTTTCAAAGGCGAACAATCAACATGTACATCATATCTACTATATAACTCATGCTTTACCTTTCAGTGATCCGTGTTCCGAGACCATGTCTATATATGCTAGGCTCGTCAAGATCAAACATTATCTTCCGCATGAGCAAATCTGGCTTGCTCACGTTGTATACACTCGCAGAATCTAACACACCCGATCATCACGTGGTGCTTCGAAACAACGAGCTTTAGCAACGGTTCTTACTAAGGATGAACACTTTAAAACTTGAAATTGTGTGCTTGAGGGATCATCTTATAATGCTACCGTCGTGAACTAAGCAATACAAGATGCATAAAAGGATAACATCACATGCAATTCATAATATGTGATATGATATGGCCTTTCTTCTTGTGCTTCCGATCTCCATCTTCAAGCACGAACATGATCTCCATCATCACTGGTGTGGCGTCAAGGTCAATGGCGCCGCTTCATGATTGTCTTCCACCAGCATCAATTATTACAACTACTTTGAATAATAGACACGCAGGTCTTAACGGAATTAAAAAATAACCATATGGCTCCTGTCGTTGCCAACTTACAATAAGGAACATTGCATACATCATATATAATCACAATCATGGCCATATCACATCACAGCACACCCCTGCAAAACAAAGTTAGATGCCTCTAATTTTCTTTGCATGTTTTACGTGGTTTGGGGCTTTCAATAAGTGTCGTTCTAACTTACGAACAAGAACCACAACATTGATACTAGTATTGTCAATCACCCGTTGTAAATTGAATCTTAACTATGTTGGGAGAAACAGGCACCCGCAAAGCCACTTATGCAATACAAGTTGCATGTCAAGCGTGGAGCAAGTCTCATGAACGATGTCATGTAAGGTTAGCCCGAGCCGCTTCATCCCACCATCCCGCAAGATGCAAAGTACACAAGAAGCAATCGACAACAAAAACATCAACGCCCACAATGACCATTGTGTTCTACTCGTGCAACAGATCTACATATAGACACGGCTCTGATACCACTGTAGGGGTTCGTAGCATGGAAAACAAAAAATTTCTATCGCATGAACACACACAAGCCAAGATCTATCTACTAGATTGCAGCAACGAGTCGATACAGTACTAACCCTTAAAGATCCAAAGCGGTTAACGAGAGCAGATTCTCGTGGATGATGTAGTCGTACAATTTCAATCTCAAGATCGCGTAGACGATCCTTCCGGCGCTGCGTTCCGGCAGCTCTTCCGTAGTCGGTCACACGTTCGGTACTTGATGAAGACCTTCCTCTCCCTTGTTCCAGCAGGCAGCGGAGGTTGTAGCACTCTCCTCGTAAATCCGGCAGCACGACAGTGTGGTGTCGGAAGTAGAGGGGAGATCTCGTAGGGCTTCGCCTTAAGCCGGAGCGAGTATGGTGGAGTATGAGAGGGGGCCTTGGCGATCTAGGTTTTAGAGGCACCAAGGGGTGGGCTTGGCCGGCGGCTAGGGACGAAAGCTAGGGTTTGCCCCAAGTCGGCTAGAAGAGGAGACCTAGGCGGCGGCAACACTTGGAGGTGGTGGCGCCAAGGGCTAGGGTTTTGGTGTGTGGGGAGGGAGGCGCCCTACCCCCTCCTTATATAGGTGGGAGGGAGGCGGTTGGGAGGAGGGAGTCCTCCTCCAACTCCTCCTCCTTGGCCGGCGGGTGGAGGGAGTAGGACTTCCTCCCTAAGTAGGTTTCTTACTCTCCCTCCACCAAGCAAACTTCAGATTTGACTTTTCAAATTGGCGTTTGACTTTCAAACTTGGATTTGATTTCTCTCATCATATTGCCCAGCCAAGTGACCTAGTACATGATGCAACCATTCCACATTGTCATGACACATCCATGTACCCTTCCCCCTCCGGAGTGCCGAACCTTCCAGACCCTTCTAGAACATTCCTCGTGAAATCATCGGAATCATTTCTGAACTCCGAAACAGGACTTTCCTTATATGAATCTTATTCTCCGGACCATTCTGGATCTCCTCGTGATATCCCGGATCCCATCCAAGACTCCGAACAACATTCGGTCTCTTACTCATCATTCCATAACTACTCAACAACATCGAATCCTTAAGTGTGTCTCCCTACGGTTCGTGAATTATGCGGACATGACCGAGACACTTCTCCGATCAATAACCAATAGAGGAATCTGAAAATTCATATGGCTCCCACATATTTCTATGATGACTTTGCGATCGAATGAACCACTTACATACGATACCAATTTCCCTTTGTCTCACGATAGTTTACTTATCCGAGGTTTTGATTCCCGGTATCTCTGCATACCTAGTTCAACCTTGTTACTGATAAGTACTCTTTTATCGTTCCCGTGATATGTGATCCCTTGTGAACCAGTCACATGCTTGCAAGCTAATTGGATGACATTCCATCGAGAGGTCCCAGAGTATATCTATCCGTCATATGGATGGACAAATTCCACTCTTGATCCATGTGCCTCAACACATACTTTCCGAACACTCAATGCCACCTTTATAGCCACCCAGTTACAGTGTGTTGTTTGATGTCATCAAAGCATCCTTCCGGTGATGGTGATTAGCATGATCTCATGGTCGAAGGAATTAGGTTACTATGTATCAGAAAGCATATAGCAAATGAACTATATTAAATGACTTGATCTTTATGCTACGCCTAATGATATTACCCTGTTGTTAATAACATCTCTATGTTCATGATCAGGAAACCATGATCATATATTAACCAACAAGCTAGTTTAACAAGAGGATTTACTAGGGACTCTTTTATGTTTACAAATCACACAAGTATTAATGTTTTTGGTTAATACAATTATAGCATGGTATGTAAACATTTATCATAAGCATGAAGATATGATAATAACCACTTTATTATTGCCTCTTGGGCATATCTCCAACAAGAGGTGGGCCAGGGTGGCCACACCACCTGGTAGCGAGGCCCAGGGGGACCCGCGCCTAGGGTGGTGTGGGCCCCTGTGGCCATATCCACTTCTCCTTCTAGCTATATTCGTCTTCTGGAAAAATAGGAATTTCCATATATTTTCTAGGATTTTCTGATCTTCGGAAATATTGCATCTTGACAGCGCTTTTTCCATTAGAATCCTGACTCCGGCGGTTCATCCTTCAGAAGTCATGAAACATGCAAAATAAATGAAATAACATTAGTATCATCTCTTAATATGAAATATATCAATGAATAACAGTAAATTATGATATAAAATAGTGATGCAAAATAGACGTATCAATGACACTCCACCGAGAGGGTCCAGAGTATATCTATCCGTTATATGGATGGACAAAATCTCACTCTTGATCCATGCACTCCAACGCATACTTTCATAATACCTAATGCCACCTTTATAACCGCCCAATTACGGAAGTGGCATTTGATGCCATCAAAGCACTCATCCGGTGTTGGTGATTAACATGATCTCATGGTCGAAGGATTAGGTTACTATGTATTTAAAATCTTCGTAGCAAACGAACTTTAATGACTTGATCTTATGCTATGCTTACTATAGGAGTGTGTCCATCACATCATTCTCCTAATGATATGATCTTGTTATTAATAACATCTAATGTCCATGATCAGGAAACCATGATCATCTATTAATCAACAAGCTATTTTAACAAGAGGCTTACTAGGGACTCTTTTATGATTATAAAACACAAAAGTATTAATATTTTCGGTTAATATAATTATAGCATGGGATGCAAATATTCATCATAAACACAAAGATATAATAATAATAATAACTTTTATTATTGCATCCTAGGCATATCTCCAACAGACGGAAGCCCTGTTTTCTACTAGTGGAGGGTAAAAATTTTTACTCCTCCACTACTCCGCCTCTTATATTTACTCGATCGAGTGGTTGAGGAATAAAAGATTTCCTCTCCTCCTTCCCCTCCACTGTGGCACCAAATCCCATTATCCACAATGTCGGTGATTCCCTCCTCCACAGCCCCACCATAGGCCCACGCGGCTAGATCTTCTCGCCTGTGGTCCCCACCATCGATTCCTAGCAGCACGTGATCGCCATGGCTGTGTAGTCGTTCGACACGCCTAGAGCGGCCACTTCGAGACTTGGGAGAGCTCAGGGACGAATTTTCTTGAGCGATTTTCAACGCAGCTAACGCAACAATGTGTTGGGTCTCTCAGGTCCTGCAGCCGTGTCTAGTTCATTCAATAAACACTTAAAATGTAGTAATCATGTTTGCTCTAAACCGAGCTCAAACTCGTTTCTTTCCATTGATATAATGTTCTTTTACCAATAGACGCATGCTGCCGAGGGTACGATCAACCTATCATGGTACCGAGTTCAGCAGAACGTGATCGACGTGGTTGTGTAGCCGTTTGGCATGCCCAATTGTCCATAGAGGCCACGTGGGGGGGTTTGCGAGGCCTCAGGATAGACTTTATTTACCGCTGTTTTTCCGCTGCTATCAGAGCTAAGTGTTGCATCGCGCATGTCAGAATGAAAACAAATCTAATTGATTTCGACTATGTTGGTCGGTTATGTGTTGGGTCCCACATATTGAAAGACAACATATCTATTTGTTTTTATTGTTGCTGATGGCACAAAGGAGAGATCCCACATGTAAGAAAACGAGTCCAACCGGCGGCAAGTAAGCTCAAGTAACAGCAACTGGAGTCACGTTATTCCAGACACGGACGTAATGTAACTACGTCCGCCGGAGGCATTTCTCCAATTGGCCGATGAGGAAATTTTGAAGATTTAAAATCATTATACTATTTAATTTTATGTGATTTATTATAAATAATTAAAAATATAATAAAACAAATTGAATATAAATTAAATGTAGTAAATGAAAGAAAGAGGGGAAATTGGAAAAGAGCTAGGCTGACGGCATCTAACGGTGGTATGCCGAGAGCCTCGTTAGAGCCGTCGGTGTTGCGCTGACGCCGTCAACACACCGTGTTCAGAGGACTTGTAATTGCCATGTGGCATGTATCTATTTTGACAACTATTCTACAATGATGGCAGCCGTAGGCTTATCTCCACCACCGATGGCCTATCTACACAGACGTTAACTTCAGGTATGCCTACGGCTATACCACCAGCTGTTTTTTCTTTGCCGTGGGCGCCTCTGGGTTATGCCAACGGCTAGACATTTGGCCGTATGTAGCTTATGGACGTCGCGATTCCTGTAGTGTTGTTTGATTAATACTTATTTTTTGGGCAATGCCTAGATCTTAGGCGTATGAAAACTATTATGTCTAATTCGTTAATGTTATCCTAATATTTATGTTAATTCTCAGTTGCAACCTAGTTACAATTTATAAGATTTGTACTAATTTTTAGTTATATAACCTAATTGCAACTCATTAAATTCTCAGTTACACCCGAGTTGCATCTCATGTGTAACTTCCATTTTGCACGAATCACGGGATAAATTGAATGGTGAAAGAGACGACCGGATTTAAGAAATTCTCATGCGCAGAACTAGCAAATTGTACTCGGTACACATGCAACATCAAAGACTCACTATGACACCTCATAACTATTGAATTGTTTGATCTTGATCACTACTTATTCAACTATTGTGCTTCTACATCAAAAAATTCAGCCATCAACATCATCTCGACTTGTTGATCGTCAGGTGTGTCTAGCTAGCTGTTGACGACTCGGCAGTTTGCCCTGATCTCCCCGGCAGAGCCAGTGAGCGGGTTTATATTGCCCATCTTTACCATGGCCGCCACGAACTCGATCCGGAAGAGCGCCGGATTGTCACTGTAGAGCTTCACAAGCGCGTCCTGCGACCCTCCGCCTCCGCTGAAGAGCTCCTGGTCGGAGTGGAACAGGCCGCGCCGCGCCATCAGGTTGTCGTAGTAGGCGGCGTCGAACGCCGCCGGGGTCTGCACGTCCATTGGCGCCAGGTTGTCGTCGCCGCCGGACTGTGGGCACGTCCGCCGCTGCTGCCTCGCGAAGGACGCGTCGATGTTGTTGGACTCGTTGGAGTAGATGCGGTCGCGGAAGGTGGAGCAGCGGGCCTGGCCGACGGTGTGCGCGCCGGAGAGAGCGGTCATGTCGGTCGGCGAGAGCCCCTGTCTGCGGAACATGGAGACGAGCGTGGCGAGGCTGGAGCCCGGCCCCGGGAGGTTGGCGTTGGCGAGGGACCCGTCCGCCGTCGTCGAGTCGCGCCGCCCGAGCGGCACGTCCCAGCTCGGCCCGCCGAGCTACGTACGTACACAGGTCGATCGCGGAAACAAACAACAAAGCCGCGATAAATGCCGCGTGGGGCGAAGAAATTGGAAGCAAGCCTGCCGGCTGGATCTTGTGATTAATTTAGGTTTTGCTGGCACGCACCAGAAACGTGCCGTCGCGCGCCGCGAGCGCGAGGATGTCGGCGCAGGAGACGACGCCGGGGCACGCCGCCTCCACGCGCGCCTTGATGGCGTCGATGATATCGAAGCCGCGCACGGAGTTGGCGTTCGGGCCGGCGGACTTCTCGCCGCCGGCGTCCAGAAGGATCGAGCCGTCGCAGCCCTGCAGTTGTAGGACATGCATGTTAGAAATACCGTGTGAATCGACCGTGAGCGCGCCTGCGAGTCTCGTCACCTGGACGAAGCAGTCGTGGAAGAAGAGCCTGAGAAGCGACGCGCCCATCCGCCGATCCTTGCCGACGGCCTTCTTCATCTCCTCCCGCACGGTAGGCTCCAGGTTTGGGCAGGAGGTGGAGTAGAAGGTCGTCGAGAGCTGCGCGTGGGCAACCAATGAGGAGACGACAGACACCGCGAGCAGGCAGTGCATCAACTTACTACGATCAGCCATGGCGATCGATCAAGGTAGCTTCAGAGATTTGCCTAGCTCAGGTCATTATTCAAGTGAACGTACTCGCTCTATATATTCGATCATGCATCCACCGTATCGGAAGAAACTCGAAATCATTAGTACAAAGATATTGATCGTTTAATGATTCCACGTCTCTTGTCCGGCGCCAGTAGTAGTATACTGCAAATCGCATCACGCCATTTATTGACGTGCATGCCAATATGCCATGCATGGTAGAAGACACGAGTTTTGGTCCCCGGCTGTTGCTACACTACTCATCACTCACTTTGGAGTGAGTGATATTTAAGTTTGTTTGGAAAAAAAACGAACAAGATCACTTCATCAATGCTTTTCAATGAATAAGGAAATGTAGCGGGATTTTTTATTTTTGTAATTTTTTTTTGGTCGTGTGCATCTGTAATGGTCGCCAGGGTAATGTGTTATTGCAGAGACAGGTGTAATTGGTATCTTTTCAAAAAAAAAATCACTTCTTCGGCTCTTTGGAGAAGTCTCTTTAGAGAAGCTTCTGGACTCATCTGCAATCTAAACAAATGTACAATTGCACAGATGTGCCACGGATCAGCTGCTCCGTGGGCAGAGGGCAAAGAATCAATTTTTGGACAGGCCGTTTGTTCAGTTGCCAAAGCCCCTCTCAAATTGCTGGAATTCGTTCGAGGAAGAGGTGCAAAAGGGAAAACTGTTGCGGAGGCAACACACGATAGTTTGTGGTTTCAAGATATAAGAGGAAGCCCAAGCATTCAGGCGATTGGTGGAATTCATCAGATTATAGCTTGCAATCCAATCTCAACCTCCTCTAAACTTTTTCTTGTCTTTGTTGTTGCATATGTACAGAGTGCAACCTAAAGTAAGTATTAATCAACAACATTTAGTATTTGGTACCCGCAAAAAAAAGGTATTTGGACTCTGCTAGTTTACATTGTGGACATATCTTACATACGAGCAGCACCTGGAAGCAAGGCCCATCCCATAGGTGCCTACTGGCTTCGTCAGATGCTTGCAGTAAGCCATCTTGTGTGGATCAAACCAACCATACCAGAACACGGATGGCATTCTCCCAAACAATGAATATAGAAGTTTTTTTTTTGCGAAAATGAATATAGCAGTTGTCCTGCTGCTATTCAGCAAAATAAAGCATCACATGTCAATGGAAGAAATCGCGGCGAAACATGAGTTCTAATCTCCAGATAAGCACCGGAGGCAACGGCACTGGAAGCCAAAGCCTTCGGCCAAAATCTTCTGACGGGCATTGACATCCATGCTTGCATCAATGTAGCAGATGCACAGCTCTTCACCTAAGACAGATGAAACAGAACAGTATAAACATATTGGTTCAGCTATTCTCATGACTGCTTTTGCTTTTCACTGTTACTTTTACTATTGACAAGGGACAGTGCTAGATTAGGTACTGCTACACTTATCTGTACCTTCGTCAATATCACGAAGGGTCTTCAATTTAGCGTCTGCATTTTCCAGCCAAACTATGTGAGTATTTGGATCTGCATGTTGGACATGAGAAGAACGTGAATTTACTTGGATGTGAATTTGAAAGAAGAGACAAGTGATATTTAAGACTGTACAGAATTTGCTATACTTCTGTTTTAAACTCAGTCCATTAAGTACCCAAAGATGTCAATAAGAACTTTATACATTTCGGCATGGAGAAAAAAATATAAGAAACAAATTCATTATGGATATAAGGTGGAGTTGCAGAGTACTGACAAAATATTGAAAACTCAGACAGTACGATCAAGATTTACTGTGAATCTAAAATCTCACAAGGTAATGCAACAAATAAATCCTTGCTAACAACATAAAAACTGTGAAAACAATAAATATTTCTCTCCTTTTCCCCATCCAAAGGAACATGTGAAGAGCCATACTACAGTCATGATTCTAGAACAAGGGGAGCCAACACACAACATTGCCAACTGATGAACATGTGAAGAGCTATACCACAGTCATGATTGTAGAACGAGGGGAGCATATACACAGCATTGCCAACTGATGCATCGCATGCTACTGAGGCTATCGCCGAGGATAGAAGATCCTCATATGAACTTGCAACCAATTCAACTCGGAATGCATTTACACGTATTCTTGCAAGTACATTGATGTACCATTGTTTGGTGAAAACTAATATTGTCAAAGAAAATTAACCGTGAAAAAATGAGGTTGTTATAAATTTCTGTATGTTGGGAATCAGCATTTGGTCAAGATATCTAGATCAAGAAAGAAGAACTCCAGGAAAACCAGATGACAGATGGTACTGAAATAATAATATATAAAGGATACAAGTGACAAGTTCTTCCTGAAACCCTGCTTTCCTAAAAGTGGAATCCAGCAACTCGAACTCCTCCTCCATCTATAATATTCCAATTTTCCATGTAAGCACCCAACAATATAACATCACATAGCAAGAAAATTATGAATGCCACGTGACTTTGTTCTGAGATGATAACAGTTACAGAAGCGGTGATGATCTATATTGTTTTGAAAAAGAATGCCGATGGTCTACATGAAGGGTAAGAACAACTGAACGTCACTCCCGAGAGAGAAAAAAACTCAACCATTAAAAGAAGCTACCTCAGTAATTATACTCTGATGCAAATGGGCTGGCTGAAGAATGTCAAGACAGTCTGCACCAACAGCTCCTGATATAACCATGCAAGCTAGCCGCTTAACCATGTATGGGTATTTCAGACCACGCAAACTTCAGAGCAAACAAGAAAAAAGAATGTTACGACTTACAATTGCATGTAAAGCGAAACGGGAATGCGGTAACAATAACATTAGAAATGTAGAGGAAATCCAGCACGTGCACATCTAAATCAAGATGAAATGTGGGAGTACCAACATACCTGCAGTGGTCATCTAACAAAGACCAATCCACATTCTTTTCAATGCCATGGAACCCCTAAACAGTGAGATGTCACAAATCTTGTTAGCTGCTAGAAAGAGAGAATCGTGCTCCTTCTAAAAAAGGAGAATTAGGAATGCTGTAGTGTACAATGGACAAATCACAAACTCTTTAGGAAGACTTCTATGCTCATACTAGTACTAGGTAGCATACACAGATACCACTGCAGGTGTCCTTACTGAAATTGCACAAATGAATAGGACTATCACCCCACTAACACCTACTGAGTCTTGATTCTTGAGCACCGGTACACTCAGGAAATTGTAGGAAGCGTCACAAGCACAGAAGCACCTAACTAGGGAGTAATCATAAGCAACATCTGCACGAAATGGTGCACAGGCGTCCTCACCTGACCATGTTCTCTGCACGCGTCGCTGCAGTAGTAGGAGCCCCCGCTGGAGTCTCCGTCCTTTCCCGCCTTCCTCCTGAGGCAGCTGTAGCACACCTGAGACCAGTCCGAACTATTATCGCATTCGTGGGGGAAAATGAAGCCCTGGTCTAGGGGGAGAGATGATTGCCAGAAGCAAGTTTAGGGCGCTCACCTCGTGGAGGAGGGAGCGGGACGGATGGGAGACTAGGGGCTGCGCCGAGTGGAGGACCTCGCCGGCGGCGATGGGGCGGGTAGCGAAAACTCCGCGGCCGGCTGTGTCCGTCAAGGCTACGCGGATCGGCAGTGGGCCACGGGCGGCGGCCGCCGCTGTGTTGAGGAGGCGCCGGAGGAGGAGGGACATGTGGAGCGCAGAGAAGAGAGCTCAGCCGTTGATCTGGTTGCATCTGAGAACCAGGAGGTTTTCTAACACGCATGTTTTAGAGAGTGGCATGGTCTCAAAATATAGATTTGATTAAGTAAAAAAAATTGGAATTTATGCTATAGTTGACGAAAACACTTGTAATAATGAATATATAGAACAAGTTTAGAGCTCAGGATCATGATCTGGTTCTAGTTAGTCTAAAACAAAGTCGTAATCCTAAACCATTAACCATTATTTGTGAAATGGTATTTTTTTTTGAATATCTACGCCCGTGGGCATACATTACTTGTATTCATAACAGTAGAAATACAAAGAAGATATACATACAAGCAAGAGAAATAAGGAGAAAACAACCGGTTGAACAACTGCAAACCATCATCGCCGCAACTACTAAGGACCCAAATCTTCCATCGTCGTTAGAGAAGAAGAAGATCACCAGCAGCCGACCACACTTTGGTACTAAAAAAACCAGCCATAAGGCCATAATGAGCCGCAATAACTAACATCCCCGTAAGACTGAATCAAGCCCACTGCTAAGGAACATCGCTCGAAGGAGCCATCCGAGCATCTTCAACGCCGGATCCGGGGCCAGCGCCACCCCGTCTATCAAGCGGCTGGATCCTCCACCATCCACTACAAACCAACAACAATCCACATAGCCGCACTCCAAGGCCGCCAGGACCAGATCGGTGACGAGATCAACATCACACAAAGTCGGAGCACACGCCCGGCAAAGACATAATCCCACAGACTTCTCGACGCCGTAGACGCTGCCGAGATGGGGTTGAAGCCGGGATACCATTATTCAGAGTGGCGCAACCACCGCCAACTGAGATGCACTACCAAGACATCACAAAACGCTACTTAGGACCTTGTCGCAACGCCAAACGAAGGTCATGGGTCCCTACCCCCTCCCGCCAGCAGGAGTGGAAGCGGAAGGGGCAAGGACCCGTCGATCGTCGATGGGGGAAGAGGTGGCGGCTGGGTTTTTTTTGGAGGAGGAGCGACTAGTTATGTTCGCCTTCGACCTTAGTTACTAATTACAATTATAATTTTTTTGTCCCACATGGTATAATTGGTATAATGTTGAGAGATTATGTCCGGTTCCCGTACGAGAGATGTCCGGACAGAAAATCGAGACATCACATAGAAGTACCTAATGTATATATGACGAACTGAAATCTTGGATTATTCTTGAATTCTTCTTATCCAATTCTATAAACGTTGTAGAGCTCAGATCAATTATGATATTTCCGCAATGTCAAGATGGGGCAACAAATCATGATTGCATGAGTTATTCATTGTTTAGCAAACTCACCAGATAAAAGTTTCAAGAATAGGACTAAAATGTGCATGACTTACTGTAGAATCAACAAC
Source organism: Avena atlantica (assembly GCA_910589765.1). Taxonomy (NCBI): domain Eukaryota; kingdom Viridiplantae; phylum Streptophyta; class Magnoliopsida; order Poales; family Poaceae; genus Avena; species Avena atlantica. The sequence goes on along the minus strand of OU342739.1, from coordinate 486,997,753 downwards.
CAATAAAAAATCTAAAATTATACTTATAGTGATGATTGCACTCTAGACCGTGTTTGTGTTTTCCACATGTATATGTCAATTTATATTGGGGTGATGTACATTGTTGAACGGGTGGTTCTAATATTGGAGATTATGATATATTTACATAGTGTCTTATCGGGTCCGTTATTTTAGTTCTCGATTTCAAATTTGAGAAATTATGAAAAGCCTAGACGACCAAGACCCTCGGTTGAACGAAATAACATATCAAGCATAGTGAGCTAATTGTTTTAGCTTAGCATAAAAAAAAATTTCAATCATCAATGCGGATACTCAACCGTTTTAACTTATCTATAAGAGTGCCATGGTGCTGTTGGTTGATGATGTAGCCCCTTCATTAACATGTCGGTGGGACAAACCATGGGTACATAGATCTTTTCAATGAACCCGGAGACAATTCTCTACGTTGCAGCAGATGTCATTTTTCGCAACATATTTTATTAATTAGTTTTAATGTCACATATTATATATTCATGCGGTCATTAGTTAAAAGAGATGAGCCAAAAGATAATATATTATCTTTTTCAAAAAATATAATATATTGCAGCATATCTTCTATAGATAACAAACGACCATGAAATATCTCTCATTAATGTGGCCACAAATTAATGGTTTTATTTTAGGAAAATTTCAAGGATAGGACTAAAATGTGCATGGCTTACTATAGAATCAACAACCAACAAAGTTTTCAAAATTATACTTGTATTGATGATTGCCATCTAGATCATGTTTGTGATTTCCACATGTATATGTCAATTTATATTGGGATGATGTACATTGTCGAATGGGGTGGTTCAGATATTGGAGATTATGGAAGTTTTACATAGTGTCTTATCGATTCCGTTATTTTAGTTCTTAATTACAAATGTGAGAAATTATCAAAAGCTAGACGACCAATGCATTCGGTTGAACGAAATAACATACGGAGTATCAAGCAATGTTGAGCTACAAAAATTAGCTTAGCGTAAAAATATTTATCATGCATCAATACGGATACTCAACCGTTTTAACTTGTCTGTAAGAGTGCCATTGTGCTATTGGTTGGTGATGTACCCACTTCATTAACATGTCAGGGGACAAACCAAGGGCATGCAAATCTTTTCAATGAACCCTAAGCCAATTCTCTACGTTGCAGCAGATGTCATTTTTCGCAAGATATTTTCTTAATTAGTTTTAATGTCACATATTAGTTAAAAGAGATGAGCCAAAAGATAATATATTATATGGTATCTTTTATCTTCTGTAGATATAAGAACAGACGACCATGAAATATCTCTCATTAATGTGGCTACAAATTAATTAATGGTTTCATTAAACGAGATGATCCTCTATTAATGGAAACAGCTGCAAGATTTTATTTTCATCGTATTTGTTTTGCGATTCACAGTTTCGGCTGTACAGGCGCCGCATGCCTGCAGAAGAGCTACAAATAGAAACCCAGGTTTCGCAGGCGATCGAACAGTGCAAGGCGACGCTACAAGCCTACACTAGCTTGATCAGTACTATACGTCCACAACTGAGCTGGCGCTGGGCATTTCTCGGATCTAACTTGAGATCGCCATGGCTGATCCTACGTTGATGCGATGCCTGCTCGCCGTCGCTCTCCTCTCCAGCGTTGCCCACGCGCAGCTCTCGACAACTTTCTACGACACCTCCTGCCACAGCTTGGAGGACATCGTGTGGGCGGAGATGAAACTTGCCGTCAACAAGGAGCGCCGGACCGGTGCGTCGCTTCTCAGACTCTTCTTCCACGACTGCTTCGTCCAGGTGATCATGGGCGGACGACCTGTCACCCCTTCAGCCCCGGCGGCCGTCTAGGCTTGCCGACGGTGCAACCCTTGCGATTTGTGATTTTTTTTATAGCAATTTCTATCAAAATTCGATAGTATTTTAAACTTGTTTGCCTAGGCTTCCAAAACTTTCTAGTTCCGCCTGTACTGCTGGCAATCCTAGGCAAAATCACGACTCACATGATGAACTCAAAAGTATCTACCATGTGCTACAGGGCTGCGACGCCTCGATTCTTCTGGACGACGGAGGCGAGAAGTCCGCCGGCCCGAACGCGGACACCGTGCGCGGCTTCGATGTCATCGACACCATCAAGGCAAGCGTGGAGAAGAAGTGTCCCGGCGTCGTCTCCTGCGCCGACATCCTCGCTCTCGCAGCCCGCGACGGGACGTTTCTGGTGCGTTGCCGGTGCCGGCCGGCCGGCATATATATGCTTCCTCAATTTGCTACTCTGCTCGATGTATGTATTAATTTGTCGTAAGTTTGTCTTTGTCGGCTGTGTAGCTCGGCGGGCCATTCTGGGACGTGCCGCTCGGGCGGCGCGACTCGACGACGGCGAACGGGTCCCTCGCCAACGCGAACCTCCCGGCGGCGGGGTCCAGCCTCAAGGCGCTCATCGCCAGCTTCGCCAAGCAAGGGCTCTCGGCGAGCGACATGACGGTGCTGTCCGCCGCGCACACCATCGGCCTGGCCCGGTGCACCACCTTCCGCGACCGCATCTACAACGACTCCAACATCGACGCGGCCTTCGCGAGCCAGAAGCAGCAGATGTGCCCGCAGTCAGGAGACGACAACAGCCTGGTCCCCATGGACGTCAAGACGCCGATGAAGTTCGACTCCGTCTACTTCCAGAACCTCATGGACCGGCGCGGCCTGCTGCACTCTGACCAGGAGCTCTTCAGCGGAGGGTCCCAGGACGCGCTGGTGCGGCAGTACAGTAGCAACCCCGCGCTCTTTCGGGACGATTTCGCGAGGGCCATGATCAAAGTGGGCAACATAAATCCGCTCACCGGCACTGCCGGCCAGATCAGGGCAAACTGCAGAGTTGTCAACCGCAAGCGAGCTAGCTAGCTAGCAGATCGAGAGTCCAGACGACGGACGCACGGAGTTCTCAAACATAGCATATGTAGTGTGTGCCCATTTTCCAGAAGGGAAAGCCGGCATAGTTGAAACCCCATGTCAGTCGCCAGACAAGAGCGGACTTAGAAAAAATCTCAAAATTGGTATCTAAATTTTTCGAAAACTAGCACAAATACCCGTGCGTTTGCAACGGAAATAAAAAATTTAAATTAATTTTGGTCAAAAAATGTGACATGCTCGAAAGTTTGTCCAAAGTTTCATGATCTTAGCTTCAGTTTGGCTCTTTTATCTGTGTGTTGCTACGGGTCGTTTTAGAGAAAAATATGGGACGAAGCATTCTTGATGTGGACGTAACATTCATAGTTTTTTTCGTGCCGGGTGATGCTCGGATCAAGAATGGTATGGTTTCATACTGGTTTCCATCTCAACGTTAAGACATGTTTCTGTTTCTTTCATTGGCATCTCCATGTCAAGAAAGGATTATCTATGTCATACGCCATATATATATCCCGTAGAGAAAGCAGCTCAGACATGCACGCACTTTAAAATAGTACCACCTCTTCTCTCTTCTCGTGACACAACCAATCTTTAAATTGGATCTTTTTAGTCAAGCTAAATTCGTATTGTATCCATGGACAAAAAACATTGGTGACACCCAAATTTTCGCTCAGAATGTATTCAACGGTCACAATCCTAGGCTCACATTGCCTTTCCTTCTTGACCTTTTTTATTTAATCTATACTGTTCTAACTTTGCATACAAAAAATAATTTACTATTTAATACTCTTAAACTTTTATAATATGTATTACTAACTTTCTGGTGACCTAATACTCTATGGATTTCCATTGCGTGGATGATGCAACAACCCATACGTGCAGGTGCACATGTACAGTCTCGTACAGGTGAGACAGAATACACACCCTTCCATGGTTACACACACGCACACACTTCTATGTTTTTTTTTTACGTATTCTCTCTTTTTTTATGGATGGAACCTGTAACACGCGTGGCCTCACACAGCCGAAGTCTCGATCCCCTTTCTCTTTGTCTGCTTCAAGAGTTCAAGTCAATATCGCCACCGCATACTCAAATCCATCTATCATCGCCGCGAATTGACCCAGGATTGGTGACCCCATCTCCATGCTTCCCCTCGGTGTTCTATGAATTTTCCTAGAGTACGTCCTCGATTAGAGCTCCATCATAGTGTCCATGGCGTCCATGGAAGCATGGAGCACGACTCAGCAGTTGCGGACGCCTCCTGCGCCGTGCGCGGAGGCGCCGGCTGGAAGTCCTGTAACACTGATGCAAGTCAGAAACCTCCTCGGGAGCGCATCGGCGGGACAGAGGACGGAGCCGATGCACGCCTCCTGCGCCATGTACGGAGGCACCGGCCGGAAGTCCTCCAGCGTTGCTGCAAGTCTGAGATGCACGCTGCAAACACGGCCACGCACTACTGCAAGCTGAGACCATCTCCTGCCTGCTCTCACGCGATTCTCTCCGGCTCTAATAAATTCTCCAAAGCCCTGGTCTGAACTCCCCAGCCCCGATGCCCCCGTTTCCCTAAAAGCTTAATCTGGGTCAATCCTGGGTCAATTTATGCTGCCGCTGCGTACCATGTTTGTTAGCAATAAAATCTTTCTTAGTGTACCTAGTATTCTTTGTGTGCTTCTCAGATTCTTCCTCAACTTCCTTCTTATCAGGAGCATCATTTTTATCATTACCACTCCTAGTTTCAACATCAGAGACATATATACTATTAGGATCTACAGCAGGTTCAAGTGGTTCCTCAACTATTTTGTGTTTATTTTCTTTCTCTTACGAGGACTACCACTACTTTCACCTTGTTGAGAATCCTGCTCAATTCTTTTAGGGTGTCCTTCAGGATATAAAGGATCTTGAGTAGCTATACCACTCCTAGTTCTAATTACACAAGCATGTTTATCTCCTGAGGCATTAACTAGCATATCCTTTTATACCTTAGCAAGTTGATCAATTTGGGTTTGAACCATTTGAAAGTGTTTACAAAGCATTTTAATATCATTAAAAGTTCTTTCCACAATATCTTTCAACTCTTTAATAGCTCTAGAGTTTTCCAATAAATGATTCTGAACTTGTTTATTAAAATTACCTTGCTTAACAATAAAAATGTCAAGTTCCTCTAAACATTGATCAGGAGACTTACCATAAGGAATATCACCTTCATCAAAGTGTTGGAGGGAGTGTACCTCAATAGTGGATGAGTGAGGAATTGGCTTACATAATTCTTCTATAGGAGGTAGATTCTTCATATCTTCAGCTCTAATACCTTTCTCCTTTAGACACTTCTTGGCTTCCTTCATCACTTCATCATTTAATGCAATAACTCCTCTCTTCTTTGGTGTTGGTATTGGAACTGGTTCAGGCACATTTGGTTCAGGAGTAATAGGCTCAGGTATATTTAGCTCATTTGAAGTCCAATCATCATAATTCTTGCTTATTTTAGCCATTAATTCTTCAACATCTATAGGAGTTCTTTTCTTGAAAACACAATCAGCAAAGCTATCTAGGTATGTCCTAGAATCATCAGTTAGTCCATTATAATAAATATCAAGAAGCTCATTTAGGTAATGAACATCCTGGATGTGCATGAATCAAGGCACAAAACCTTGTCCACGACTCAGGCAATTTCTCTTCTTCTCCCTGTTTAAAATCAAAAAGTCTCTGCAAAGCAGCATGTCTAGCACTGGGAGGAAAATATTTCTGGAAGAAATAAGCAATCAGGTCTATCAATGGAACCAGGAGGCAATCTATTAAACCAAGCCCTAGCTTCTCCTTTTAGTGAAAAAGGGAAGATCTTAGTAACAAAGTACTTGCGCATCTTAAAATCATCAGATAATAAAGCACTCATAGTAGAAAGCTCATTCATATGAGCCACAACACTCTCATTTTCAGTCCCACAAAAAGGTTCTTTCTCAACAATGTCTAAATAGGATACATCAAGAGATAAATCATAATCTTTATCTTTGATATCTATGGTAGAGGTGGCAAACTTAGGATCAGAGAACAATTTAGGAATAATGGTACGTCTTGCAAGGAGACTCTTAATAGCACTAGCACCATGTGTGTTTCGGCACTCTTCAACAAATTCATCAGTGAACTCAATGTAACCATCATTAATATCATAACTCTCTCTAGACTGAGGTGAGCTAACCGGTGTAACAATGTCTTCACTAGGAGTTTTAGTATTTCCTAGACTAGCCATAGTAGCATCTAGGAAAGGACCTAATGAACCACTCGCATCAAGCACAGTAAAAGTAACATCATGAGTATCAAAAGCAGTTTCACACTCAGCAGTAGTAGCAGTGTGTGTAACATGTGTATGTGGTGGTGGTGTAAAAAGCTTACTTATAACAGACGGTGAATCAAGAGCATCAAAGGTGTTTAGGAATGTACCTCTTCTTGTAGTGGATGGTAAAATAGAAAACTTTCCATCACGAGACTTCCCCATGATGAAAGGAGTAGCAGTGAACAATAATAGATCCAAGTGAACTTACAAATAAAGCTATGCTCCCCGGCAACGGCGCCAGAAAATAGTCTTGATGATCCACATGTATAGGGGATCGCAACAGTCTTCGCGGGTAGTATTACCCAATTTATTGATTCAACACAAGGGGATCCAAAGAATACTTGCAAGCCTTAACAACTGAGTTGTCAATTCAGCTGCACCTGGAAATAGTTCTTGCTCACAGAAGTTTATTAGTAGCAACAGTTTGTAGTAGCAATAGCAAAGCAACAACAACAGTGAAACAGGAGCAATAGTAACAGTAGTAGCAAACAATGGGATTCGAGTGCGGTAGGCATAGGGACGGATGGACGGGCGTTGCATGGATGAGTCTAAACATGTAACTTCAATATCTAGGGCATTGCAGATAAATAAGAATAAGCATCCAAGTACTAAACAATCCTAGGCATGAGCTCCATATATAGTCATGAGTGCTCGCAATGAGAACTTGCACAACATCTTTTGTCCAGCCAGCCCGTGGCAGCGGGGCCTCTAGGGAACTACTGACAATTAAGGTTCTCCTTTTAATAGAGCACTGGAGCAAAACATTAACACTCGGTGAACACATGTGATCCTCACACCACAGCCATCCCCTCCGGTTGTCCCAATTTCTGTCACTTCAAAGCCTTTGGATCCAGACAATGATATGTGTACACAACTTGCAGATAAGATCACAAACAATACTATCATAATGATTCAATAATAAGTTCAGATCTGAGATCATGGCACTCGGGCCCTAGTGACAAGCATTAAGCACAACAAGTTGCAACAAAGTTAAATAGCACTAATAGATATACTAGGCACTATGCCCTAACAATCTTATTCGATTACATGATAGAACTCATCCAATCCCTACCATCCCCATATCCTATAGCGGGGGATTACTCACTCATGGATGAGGGAAACATGGATGGTTGATGGAGAGGCGTTGGTGATGACGATGGCGATGATCCTCTCCAAATTCCCCATCTCAGCAGGGTGCCAGAACGGAGTTTCTGGTTCTGAATCGCGGCTTCTGGTGGTGGTGGCACAGCGGAACTCTTTCTAGAAAAACGTCGAACCCCCCTTGGTTTTTAGGTCAAGAGGCGTCTTATAGGTGAAGAGGGAGGCCGAGGGGGTGCCTGGGGTGGCGGCACCCCCTAGGCGCGGCCAGGCCTGGCTCGCGCCTGGCAGGGGTGTGCCCCCCCCCCCAGGACTCCACTCCGTCTCGTACTCTGGCTCTGTGGATCTTCTGGTGAAATAGGATTTTTGGAATATTTTTCGGGATTTTTCCTGATAGTTGATTTTCTGCACAAAAACTAGACACCAAGATAATTCTGCTGAAAACAGCGTCAGTCCGTGTTAGTTGTATCCAAATCACGCAAGTTTAGAGGAGAAACAATACCAAAAGTGTTTGGAAAAGTTGATACGTTTTGGACGTATCATGCTTCCGGGTGGCAAATTATTTATCCACACCCTTGCTAGTCCTTCTAGCATCTGCGGCACATACCGCACTGCCCATCTCAAATTTCCCTGTACGATCTTTACTAGCTTTGTGCTCCCGTCATAGGTCTTTGTTTCTCTAGCCAGCTGAAAGTTTGACACTGACGGCTCTTTCATGATCTTTTGGCCAAAACATGGTGGACCCTGTGGACCTTGTGATTCAATCAGTTCTGCCATCTTTATCCGATCGAGCTTTAGCCTTGCATCATCCAGCTGAAGATTTCTGCCTCCGAGTCTGGCTCCCATTGCTTGGTACACATGATCCGGCAATTCATACCCGTCATTTACCATTGCCGAGTAACCATCATTGTATTTGTTTGCGTTCGGGTCTGCAGGTTGTTGCACTGTTTTTCCTGCGCTTTGCTGTCTCTTTTCGGGTTGAGCTGGCATAGGATTCTGAGCTGGGTTTCCCCCTCCTGCCGAGTGAGTTCCACGCCTAGGTTGAGGTGCAAAGTTTTGCCCCCCATTGTCATTTCTTTGTCCTGCTTGCCTTTCTCGCCCATCATTTTCTTGGTTTTTATTTCCCTGAACGACATTTCTTCTGGTTCCGTGAGCACGGGCCAGGTTTCCTTGAACCACTGTCGGGTCATAAGCAGCCATCTGCTTGTTTTTTTACTGAATCCACACTCTTTTATTTTCTCTATCTTGGCGCCACTCCTGGTGAGGAGGCTGTATGGCCTGCTGATCTCGCCGGGATTGGAGTTGCCGAGTGAACCAGTTGTGACCTCCCAGCTATACCCGGATTCGCCCTGTAGTATGCTTCATTCAGCATTCCTTCTGCTCTTACCAATTCATTGACTCGGTCCTGTTGTTTTCTCTTTTGACACAGAGAGTCCTCCATGGAAAGTAGATGAAATCCTCAACACGGTGGGCGTCAAGCTCCTTGGAGATATGTGATGCCGAAGGAAGGGATGCGCGTGTGCTCAGCGTAGCAATACCCCGCTGGCACTCGAACACGCCTCCCTTGCCTGTCTCGATTGCTGGATCGGCTGGGGACATGGACGAAGCCGCGACCTCCATGCTGCAAATGCCGGGACTCGAGCCGAACATCAAATACTCGGTGGGCGTCGCCCCGCCTTGGCTACTTGTGGCGCAACCGCATCCGCCCACGAGATCCTTGAGGACGGACCAGGAGTCGTCGACCATCGATTTGAGCGCCTCCAACGCCGCTGCCATACTCTTCATCACCGCAACCAAATCTTCCATCACCCGCAGATCAATCTGGCTCTTGATACCAAATGTTATGCCCCAGCTACACTTCGATTTAGATCTTAGTTTACAGTGACGATAAAGGAGGAAATTTAGATATACATGGAGGGAAGGGGTAGTTGTGAGGACAAGTTCAGAGAAGGAAAACAAGAGAGTTCGGAGAGAAAGAGAGATAAGTTTCAGAGGTTTCATCTTCGTCGCCGTTCCTCTTTGTGTGGCTGCTATCTATAGTTCCCAATGCTCTGGGTCCAATCTGGTCCTTGGTTGGCGTAGGCACGGTCATGACATTACCCCTTCTTCAATTTCGGCTTGTCCCCAAGCCGGCGCTCAAGGGAAATGTGCGCGCAGATGCGCCTCCTCTTCCCAGATTGCCGGTGAGGCGGGCATGTCACTTGGAACTGGTCGAAACGGACTGCCTGCTCTAGCTATTTGTTGGGGCTGCTCTCCTGGATCCCAAGGTATGGTGACTGCCAAACTGACCATATATCATACTAGGTCACTTGTGCAATGGAGCGACTGTTGGGTCGTCAGCAAAATTCTTCTCAGATAGACTAGACCATCATGTTTTTGATGCAATGGTGACATAATGTGATACAACAGAGAACTCTGAACATAAGCTATATGCCCCCTTTGTTTGCAAACTCATCAAACAATTGTATTGGGTTATTTGTACTTGCAGGCGCAGTCAAGAATAATTTTTGTGATATTATCTGGCATGTGCATTCTATCTCACTGAGTTTGTTTGCTGATATCCACACGTCCAGAACCAAATAGCTCAAATCATGGGAAATTCTGCATAGGATCCTTGCAACGGAGGTATAAACAATGCATTGATGTTGAGCTCTCGGATTGCTTGCGAATATGATCGTCACCACTAATATGTTGCCTTGTAATAGCATCAGTAATTCAAATATTCCTGTAAACACTTGCAGATTGTAATGTATCCAGGATCTCTGTTTTCCCAAGACAGTGCACTATGTTCATAAGAAACTATAATAGCCACATTAATTTGCTGCCAAATCCACATAAAATTGTTCACCTGACAGGAGACACGAGAGGACGGCCAAGGTTTGATAAACTTCTGACCAGGATCCCATTGCATAGCAACCAGCCCGATGACGTAAGACCCAATCAGATCACTCGGCCAATATATCAGGCATCCTATGTGGTCATCATGGCAACTGCTAATAATAGTGACAACTTGATAAACAACCTGGGTGTGTGTGATTATTGGCGACGTTGAGGACACAGTCAGTGGAAAACACATAATTGATGTCCAAGAGATCTTAGGAGGAACATGCCGCATGGGAAGCAGCTATGCACATTTTGTAACATCCTAGATTTTATATTAGGATGTTATTAGTTCCATGCATCATCCTTGCATCATTGAATTCTACAAATGAATTTTTACAACAAAATCATAAACACCTAAACCTAGCAAAACCCTAATAGTGTTTGCCATATGTAAGCATTATTGTAGTGGTCAAGTTTGACCCTTCTAAAAACCTTATAAAACATTAAACTATGGCCCCAGGATGACCACCTCCTTTTTTCAAAAATTTAGAAGTTGGTTTCATCTCTTTTTGACTTCATATGCAAAAGTTATTTAGGTTTTACTAAAACAGAAAATGAAAAATGTTAAAAGGAAAAAAAAAGAGGCATCAGCTAACCTAGCTGGGCCGGCTCGCCAGCCCACCCCACCCCCAGCGCCCGCGCAGCAGCAAACTCGCCAGCGCCGCGCCAGCCCACACCGCCCGCCTCCACTGACACGCGGGTCCCACCTTCGTCTTCTACCTCGAGCAGGACTCCTCCCCCTGCACGAGTCCGAACCGAATCCAGTAGGATTCGCGGCGATTCGAGCCCCATCGCCCAAGTCTCCACCCCCATATAAACCCCGCCACCCTCGGCTCACCCCGTGCGATTTTTTTCCTTACGAAACCCTAGCCCGTCGACGATTCACACCGCCGCCGTCGGGACGACCTCACCAAGACGGGTTCGGGACCCCCTCTCGCTCCTTCCTTCCCCTAGAACTGTTCCTCGTTCACCGCTAATTCGCCCTGTGCACCTTTCCCTCTCTCCACTGCAGCATATCGTCGGCAATTTCTCGCCGACGCGTCGCCGGAGACGAGGAGGATCGGCGGGACCTTGCCAACAACAGAGGAAGCGAGAAGAGCAGCCGGAGCCTCGAACGTGACCGCAAGGACCTGACGCACCTCGACGACTACACCGCTGCCTCCAGGAGCCACCAGATCTCCGCCACCCGACGCGTCGCCACCGCCTCGCCCTCAACGCCGCCGCGGTAAGCCACCACCCATCTCCCGCCGTTGGATCTGATTTCTAGGGCCCAGATTAGAAGGGCGGGCGAAGGGGTACCAGCCAACCTCGCCACGCCGCGTGGCAAGCTACGCCAGCGCCCGCGCCGCGTCACCCGCCTGGCCAGCTGGACCAACCAGCGTCTGCCACTTGGCAAGAACTTTAAGTGAGGTTTAGATCTGTTTGCAGATTGAGATTAAAACTTGCGAAATTCATATAAAATTGAATCTTTGGCCAAATTTAGCTTATAATATACCGTTGGATTCCGAATTTTATGTAGAATCCAGATCTGCAATAATATTCCAAATTTACAGTAGGGTTTTAGGTGTAGATTTTTAATCATTAGATTAGAGTGTTTATTCTCTTGGAAAATAATTAAAATTTAGTTTTGGTTGATTTTTGTTGCAATAACTTTGTTTCCACATTGACTACTGGACAAAATTATAAAACCTTGCTTAAGATCATTAGATCTAGTTTGGGGCTAATTAGATGGTTTGATCTCCTTTTAACCCTAGGAATTGCATTCGTGACCCAAATAGATCTAAACTTTTGGGAAATCAATCCTAGTAACACCCTTAACACTTTTGCAACTCAACTATGCTACCTTGGACAATTTAGAAGAACCAACCTTGCATACAATACCATGTTGCATGCATGCATGATTACCTCTGTGATATGTTTTGAGCAAGTTGTGATCAGATCTATGTTTGTGATTCGTTAGATTGTTCGGAGTGCGCTAAGGAGTGCTATTGTGTAGAGTGCTGCTCGGATCAAGGCAAGTTACACCAATTGTTCATAATTTTGTCCCAGTTTTGATTCTATGCATGTGATTTTCAAAATTCTGTAGTATGCATGTGTAGGATGTCCTAGTAGAATTTTTCCTTAGTATTATTTTGCAAGTGCGATGATTTTGTAGTGCACCATGAGTAGCTCTATATTTAGGAATTTCCCTCCTAATAGGTTACCCCTGTTTTTGCTAAGTATTGCTTCCTATGTTATATATAAACAAAGTACCGCTGGGGGGTTCGAAAGACAAGGAATTTTCCTAAGTATAAAGGCTCTCTAGAGCAAACTTTTCTTCTCAAATCCACTTCAAAATAAAACTAAGTTTTCTTCTGGGCGGAATGGTTGTCGGGACAACGAGTGAGATTTTGGTGGAGGACGGCCGCCCAGGAATCAAAGAAGTCTGCCATGTTTCAGAATTCAGAAGCTTCCAGTGCAACCACAATACATTATGGGCTCTGTCTTGGCCTAGTACTCAGTGGAAAACCTCACTTGGGTACCAACATTTGGAGGTTCTTGGCACGGTTGGATCCAGAAGGTAGAGGGGCTACTAAGGGAAAGCCTCGCCATGGTCTTGTCTGTAAAAGGACTTGATCGTGGATTGTGGGTAAAGTGCACAAACTCTCGAGAGTATTGCAATCTGATCAATCAGCCGTGTTCACGGTAACAGAACAACGATAAGTGTCTGAAGGATGGAGCCTCTGAAGGATCTGCCTCTCTCTTTTCTAAACAAAGTTTTAAAACCCCATGGCGTGAGTAATATCGCCAATGGGTGGGATTTTGGGAACTTGGTGTGTAATATCCAAGTGTCACTTGGTGCGTAATATCCAAGTGTTTGGTTGTTTGGACACTTGGTGCGTAATATCCTCGTGTGCCACTCGACCTTATTTTATCTAAGCAAATGTTTACAAAGTAGGACAATCTTCTCTTCTTCTCTCTACTTAAGAAAACTAGCTTTGAGCAAATGAACTCTACAGCCTAAACTAGCCTTGCATGTAGGGATAGTATTTTCTCTCCTTGGTGTAATTTGCCAATATATTCAAAGTATTGACCCAACTTGTTGGCTGCACGTTTTATGTGCAGAATCCGAAGATTGAAAGGTGCGTAGGGATCGCGAGTCTACACTCGACAAGCCTGGGGCGTTGATGGACTCAAGCTGCTTTTATGTTTCCGCTGTTATTTGAGCTAGCATAATGCTAAGCAATTTTGTAATAAATTCATACTCTGGATTCTCCGTGTAATAAAGACTTTGTGTTTTACATGATATTTCATCGACTGTGAGTGCTAGCTAATGATCCAGGGACTAGCATGTTAATCACAGGGACTTAGGATCCTTATCGATCCGAGGTCACTACACATTTGTTCCTAGTAGAGTGCATGGCCGATCTAGAAGTAACTCGAACTGATCTGAAGGGTGTGCTGACATGGTTGCAGGTGGTGGTGCAGCTGCAGTATGGGTGGACTCCAAGCCTTCCAGTGGGGTGTTCGTGTCTAGCTTGACTGCCATGGTGAGGACATCTGTCGAATAGGTGGTGGGCATATGCTTGTCCGGCTTGTGGACGCCGAGCTGCTGCATTGTCGTGGGTGGTGAGGCTCCCATAGATGATGGACTGGCCGTGAACATGGTTCTAGGTTGCATAGACACGGACATTGAGGCTCCCACTAGTACTGTAATAGCTGTAGACACCACGCCCGACTGCAGAGACGAAACCCCAACTAGAACACCATCATTGTTAGCACTGGAACACCACATAGAGCACTTAGCGGGCGCGATGGTGTTGATGTCGCCAGAGTCCTCCATGGGAAGGTAGATGAAATCCTCAACACGGTGGGCGTCAAGCTCCTTGGTGATATGTGATGCCGAAGGAAGGACATAATTGAAGCCCCATGTTAGTCGCCACACAAGAGCATATGTAGTGTGCGATTTGGAAAATGCATAATTGAAGCCCCATGTTAGTCGCCACACAAGAGCCGGATTCACAAAAGAAAATTCAAAATTGGTATCTAAAATTATCAAAAATAATTTAACGTTTTTACACATATACGACGTGATTTCTATTATAGTGTGTAATTTTTTTGGGGTTGATAATGTGGGTTAAAAATGGTGTACCGAGTGGCTAAAGCTTCCATACATTATGGGTCTAGGTTAGGGTAGGTGGTGGACACTGTCTCGGAGACATCCACATCATACATTTGTCGAGTGACTTTAGGGGTCACACTATACAGAGTAAATGGCACTGTGGGTCACTAAACTTGTCATGCATATGCACTTAAGTCACACATCTTAGAAATAGAACTAACTGGTCACACAACTTGCAATCATGTGCACTCGTTGACGAGGTTCGATCTCGTCAATGCCCATTGTTATGGACTTGGGTTTTGGAGAAGATGGGGATGCTGGAGATCACAGAATGGTTAACAGACAAGCAATACGGGGACACAAGGTTTACCCAGGTTCAGGCCCCTGGAGGGAAAACCCTACTCCTGCTTGTCTGCTCTTGATTACGGCGGAACCGAAGGTTACAGAGGTGCGTAGATGCAGTCTGGCGTGAGGTGCGTATGAGGTGAGTTTAAGGTCCTCCTCGCCGTGCCCTCCTAGCCTTTATATAGATAGGCAGGTCCCGGGCGAAGGTCAAGTCGGTTACAGATTAGGGTTTGTACCCTTTGAAAATCTACCTATTCTAGTCTTGTTCTCCAAGGATCCGAAGGCGTCATACGCTTGGGCCACCCGAAATCTCCACATGCCGTGTATCTTGTCATGGGCCTTCCTTGGGCTGGACTAGGTATGCCAATGTTGTGTACCTACGGGGTATAATCGTGTCAGTAGCCTCCGAATGCTCAGTCGAATAGTAGATTCGACCGAGGACTCTTCAATCTTTCAGGTGCTATGTAGTCGAACCTGTTTTACAAGGAAAAATGTTTAATTCATAGGGATTGTTGATGCGTGTGCCTGACTCTTCCAATGGACCAGGACCAGTTAACTGGGACAAAACAACACGATCTTCTTCAGACTCGAGTCCCTAGACTCGGATTCGGAACGATTGCTGGCGTAATTCAACTCAGGTCGTTGAGGTCTTATAGGAGTCGAATCCCAGTGGTTTTCAAGTGATGTACCCAACGCGTCCGTCAGGATTTTTTGGCATGCCTGTTGACACGGAAGTTTACTGGCAAAGCGCAGTCAGGTGTGTTACCAGGCCATCAAATGATATCTGTAGGGCTTATCTTTATGTCGTGGACACAACATCCAAAATTTTATCACCACGGAGTTGTTTCGGGTGGCCAAGGAGATTGCTTTTCACTTAGCGTTGGTTTGGGCAAAGTTGCCAAAAGGATTTTGTCATATTTGATCCGAAGGATCGCAATCAAAGAATTCATAGGGTGCGCAGCCAGTACTCCCTATGGGAGTAGCCCCCGAGTGTCTGTTCAAGTCGTAGACTTGAGAAAAGACTTTAGTTCATTTTTTTCAGATTAGGTCCGAAGGACACAATTTTTTCGGATGCTCAACCGATCCTCCCTATGGAAGTAGCCCCCGAGTCCGTAGTGGAGTCGCAGACTTGACGTAGGACTCGAAAATAGTTGCGAGGTGTATTACCTTAGTTGTTTCTCAGGTGCGTGGCCAGCGCTCCTGATAGGAGTAGCCCCCGAGTAATTTCTCGAGTCATAGATTCGAGTAAGTACTTGATTGATCAACCGAAAATTTCCAGCCGTTGCTAGCTTTAGCCTTGATGACGTCAGTGCCGACGATTGGTGATCTCAACTGTCTGCGACGGCAAAGATGATGCGACGGAACAACCGTGGGTCCCACCGGCTGACTTGAAGTTGACTAGTCATGCGCAAGCATGGCGAAAATTATGGCGTCTCCTCGGTTTCCGTGCGTAGTGGACGGCATGCTGGCGATGGTTCGTTGTTGTGCTGACACGTGTAGGGTTGGATCTTGCGTGCACGCTAGGGATTCTAGATCAACGGCTCGTGTTCGTCATCTTTGTCTTTTAATACCATGGGTAAACAGTGATTTTCGTTTTACCCTTTGCCATTTGCTTCTCGCTATTGCCTCCATTTTCACGAGCACTTCTATCTCCCTCTGTGCACTGGAAGTTATCCGTTTATTTCCCTCTTCTTTTCTTCGTGCGCACTGCCGCTCTCGACGCCGCATGATGGGCAAGTCGAAGAAGACCACTACCGGAGCTGGCTCGAGCGCCGCCGTCAGCGGCAAGAAGATCGCCGCGACCACCCGCATTACGGACGGCGGGTGGAGGCGCACAGAGGTGCGCGACGTGGATATGCGCAAGCTGCGAAATTCTGGGTTGATTCCCCAGAACAAGGAAGATGTCAGGCTTCCTGGCGATAAGGTAATCCCCGTCCACCCGTAGGATTTCGGGTGATGTTTGTTTCCTTTATCCTTCGCGGTCTTTCGCTTCCTGTCCACGATTTCCTTCGTGGACTTCCTTTTCTTCTATGGGATTCAGTTACATCATCTATCTACCAATTATCTTCTCCATGTCGCCTATTTCATAACTTTCTGCGAGTGTTGGCTCGGTATCGAGCCACACTTTAGCTTCTTTTGGAAGCTCTATCCCGTGAAGAGGCAGTCAGGCACCGACGGAGTCTATCCGCTTGGCGGCTGCATCATTTATGTCCGCCCTTTCGTCCAATTCTTCTCCTTTTCTATCTGCGATATGGGCATGCCCCCTTCGACTCCGAGCAGAAGATCGTCCCGAAGAGATCGTTGAAGAACCACATCTTGGAGGGTGAAGCTGCGGAGGTGGAGAGACTCTACCAGCGGGTGGAGGCCCTTCATCTTATGCCAGGCAAAGAGGTCAATGGTGTCGACATCATCTGCACCTTCCTCAAGCGCCGGGTGTAGCCCCTCCAGGCTAGGGCGCACCCATTGTTCCTCTTCGCCGGCTCCAGTGATCCGATGAGGATTTCATCCGAAGAGTTATCTTTTGGTGACCTTGATAGGGCCCTTCGTCCCCTGCTGAAGGCCAAGGCTGATGAGGACCTCCCGGGGAAATCTTTGACCCCTCCTCTTAGTGCCAATAAAGAGGTTTCTCAGGTGATGTTTGTTCATGCGCGTAGCGCTTTTTCGAGTGTTTGTTGTGTGTTGTTATTATTTATATGGTTTCTCCTTTTCTTTTCGCTTGCAGCGTCTCTAGGTTACGGGGTCTATGCCTCCTCTGCATGAAAAGTTTAGGGAACCACTAGACAATGAGGAGGTGGACTCCGAGTCCGATCTTCCTCCTTCGTAGTCGCCTACTACAGATGCTCCCGAGGCGAGTGAAGGACAGGCCCGAAAGCGCTCCCGGAGCGAGTCTTCGAATGCGTCTACTCTGCCAACTCCAAGGGGTCCTTCCTTCCTCGAGCGTCATGGCGAGGATGATGGTGCTTCTTCCACAACTTTCCCTGCCGTGCCTCTTCGGGCGGTAGCTATGGAGTCGCCGGCCAAGAAGAAGAAGCAGAAGGCGGTGCCCGTCTTCAACTTATTGGACATTGATTCGTAAGTGACTTCACCTGAATTGTTTACTGTCACCTGTCTGGGTAATGTAGGTTGTTATCAGATCAAACTTTTTCTTGCAGCCATTCTTTGGAGGAGCCTCTTAGCGAGGACACTCAGGAGGCTGTAGCCCTGGGTGGCCCACCCCCTGCCGTGCGGGTGGGCCCACCCCGCGCCTGGGAGGGGTGTGGCCAGCCCTGACACCCCCTCGGCCTCTCTCTTTGCCTATAAGTTGCCTTCTGACCTAAAAACTCAGGGGGGGTTCGATGTTTTTATAGAAAGAGTTCCTCTGCACCGCCACCACCAGAAACCGCGATTCGGATCCAGAAACTCCGTTCTGGCACCCTGTCGGGACGGGGAATTTGGGGAGGATCATCGCCATCATCATCAGCAACGCCTCTCCATCAACCATCAATGTTTTCCTCATCCATGAGTGAGTAATCCCCCGCTGTAGGCTATAGCGATGGTAGGGATTGGATGAGTTCTATCATGTAATCGAATAAGATTGTTAGGGCATGGTGCCCAGTATCTCTATTAGTGCTATTTGACTTTGATGCAACTTGTTGTGCTTAATGCTTGTCACTAGGTCCCGAGTGCCATGATCTCAGATCTAAACTTATTATTGATTCATTATGATAGTATTGTTTGTGATCTTATCTGCAAGTTGTGTACACATATCATTGTCCAGATCCAAAGGCCCTGAAGTGACAAAAATTGGGACAACCGGAGGGGATGGCTGTGATGTGAGGATCACATGTGTTCACAGAGTGTTAATGCTTTGCTCCAGTGCTATTTTTAAAGGAGCACCTTAATTGCCAGTAGTTCCCTTGAGGCATCGCTGCCACGGGCTGGCAGGACAAACGATGTTGTGCAAGTTCTCATTGCGAGCACGCATGACTATATATGGAGCACATGCCTATGATTGTTTAGTACTTGGATGCTTATTCTCATTTATCTGCAATTGCCCTAGATCTTGAAGTTACATGTTTAGACTCGTCCATGCAACGCCCGTCCATCCATCCCTATGTCTACCGTGCTCATATCCTACTGTTTGCTACTACTGTTACTATTGCTCCTGTTTTGCTGTTGGTGTTGATACTACAAACTGTTGCTACTGATAAACTTCTGTGAGCAAGAAGTATTTCCAGGTGCAGCTGAATTGACAACTCAGTTGTTAAGGCTTGCAAGTATTCTTTGGCTCCCCTTGTGTCGAATCTATAAATTGGGTAATACTACCCTTGAAGACTGTTGCGATCCCCTATACGTGTGGGTCATCAAGACTATTTTGTGGCGCTGTTGCCGGGGAGCATAGCTTTATTTGTAAGTTCACTTGGATCTATTGTTGTTCACTGCTAATCCTTTCATCATGGGGAAGTCTCGTGATGGAAAGTTTCCTATTTTACCATCCACTACAAGAAGAGGTACAGTCCTAAACACCTCTGCTGCTCTTGATTCACCGTCTGTTATAAGTAAGCTTGTTACACCACCGTCACATACTCATGATACACACACTGCTACTACTGCTGAATCTGAAAGTACTTTAGATACTCATGATGTTACTTCTACTGTGCTTGATGCAAGTGGTTCATTAGGTCCTTTCCTAGATGCTACTATGGCTGGTCGAGGAAATATGAAAACTCCTAGTGAAGACACTGTTACACCTGTTAGCTCACCTGAGTCTAGAGATAGTTATGATATTAATGATGGTTACATTGAGTTTAGTGATGAATTTGTTGAAGAATGCCAAAACACACATGGTGCTAGTTCTATTAAGATTCTCCTTGCAAGACGTACCATTATTCCTAAACTTGTCTTCTAATCCTAAGTTTCCCACCTCTCTGATGACCCACAAGTATAGGGGATCGCAATAGTCTCCGAGGGTAGTATTACCCAATTTATTGATTCGACACAAGGGGATCCAAAGAATACTTGCAAGCCTTAACAAATGAGTTGTCAATTCAACTGCACATGGAAATAGTTCTTGCTCACAGAATTTTATCAGTAGCAACAGTTTGGAGTAGCGACAGCAAATCAACAGTAGCAACAAAACAGGAGCAGCAAACAGTAGGATATGAGTGCGGTAGGCATAATGATGGATGGACGGGCGTTGCATGGACGAGTCTAAACATGTAACTTCAAGATCTAGGGCACTGTAGATAAATAAGAATAAAGCATCCAAGTACTAAACAATCCTAGGCATGTGCTCCATATATAGTCATGCGTGCTCACAATGAGAACTTGCACAACATCTTTTGTCCTGCCAGCCCGTGGCAGCGAGGCCTCTAGGGAACTACTGGCAATTAAGGTAATCCTTTTACTAGAGAACCGGAGCAAAGCATTAACACTCCTGAACACATGTGATCCTCACATCATAGCCATCCCCTCCGGTTGTCCCAATTTCTATCACTTCGGGGCCTTTGGATCCGGACAATGATATGTGTACACAACTTGCAGATAAGATCACAAACAATACTATCATAATGATTCAATAATAAGTTCAAATCTGAGATCATGGCACTCGGGCCCTAGTGACAAGCATTAAGCACAAAAAGTTGCAACAAAGTCAAATAGCACTAATAGAGATACTAGGCACTATGCCCTAACAATCTTATTCGATTACATGATAGAACTCATCCAATCCCTACCATCCCCATAGCCTACATCGGGGGATTACTCACTCATGGATGAGGGAAACATTGATGGTTGATGGAGAGGCGTTGGTGATGACGATGGCAATGATCCTCCCCAAATTCCCTGCCCCGGCAGGGTTCCAGGACGGAGTTTCTGGATCCTAATCGCAGTTTGTGGTGGTGGCGGCGCAGCGGAACTCTTTCTGGAAAAACATCAAACCCCCCTCAGTTTTTAGGTCAAGAGGATTCTTATAGGCGAAGAGGGAGGCCGAGGGCGTTCCTGGGGTGGCCACACCCCCCTAGGCACGGCCAGGCCTGGCCCGTGCCTAGCAGGGGTGTGGGCCCCCCTGTCCTCCACTCCGTGTCGTACTCTGGTTCCGTGGCTCTTCTGGTGAAATAGGATTTTTGGCATATTTTCCGGGATATTTCCTGATAGTTGATTTTCTGCACAAAAACTAGACACCAAGGTAATTCTGCTAAAAACAGCGCTAGTCTGTGTTAGTTGTATCCAAATCACACAAGTTTAGAGGAGAAACAATAGCAAAAGTGTTCGGGAAAGTAGATACGTTTTGGATGTATCAACTCTCCCATAGATATCAAAGATAAAGACTATGATTTCTCTCTTGATTTATCCTATTTAGACATTGTTGAGAAAGAACCTTTTTGTGGGACTGAAAATGAGAGTGTTGTAGCTCATATGAATGAACTTTCCACTATGAGTGCTTTATTCTTTGATGATTTTAAGATGCGCAAGTACTTTGTTACTAAAATCTTCCCTTTTTCACTAAAAGGAGAAGCTAGGGCTTGGTTTAATAGATTACCTCCTGGTTCCATTGATAGTCCTGATTGCCTGATTGCTTCTTTCTTCCAGAAATATTTTCCTCCCAGTGCTAGACATGCTGCTTTGCAGAGACTTTTTTATTTTAAACAGGGAGAAGAAGAGAAATTGCCTGAGTCATGGACAAGGTTTTGTGCCTTGATTCATGCGCATCCTGGATGTCCATTACCTAAAAATGAGCTTCTTGATATTTATTAGAATGGACTAACTAATGAGTCTAGGACATACCTAGATAGCTTTGCTGATTGTGTTTTCAGGAAAAGAACTCCTACAGATGTTGAAGAATTAATGGCTAAGATAATCAAGAATTATGATGATTGGACTTCAACTGAGCTAAATACACCTGAGCCTATTACTCCTGAACCAGTTGTGCTTGAACAAATTCCAACACCATCACCAAAGAAGAGGGGAGTAATTGCATTAAATGATGAAGTGATGAAGGAAGCTAAGAAATGTCTAAAGTAGAATGGTATTAGAGCTGAAGATGTGAAGAATCTACCTCCTATAGTAGAATTATGTAAGCCAATTACCACTCATCCACTATTGAGGTACACTCTATCCACTTTGATGAAGGTGATATTCCCTATGGTAAGCCTCCTGATTAATGCTTAGAGGAACTTTACACATTTATTGTTAAACAAGGTAATTTTAATAAACAAGTTCAGAATCATTTATTGGAAAACTCTAGAGCTATTAATGATTTGAAATATATTATGTAAAGAACTTCTCATGATATTAAAATGCTTTGTAAACACTTTCAAATGGTTCAAACCCAACTTGATCAACTTGCTAAGGTATAAAAGGATATGCTAGTTAATGCCTCAGGAGATAAACATGCTTATGGAATTAGAACTAGGAGTGGTATAGCTACTCAAGATCCTTTATTTCCTGAAGGACACCCTAATAGGATTGAGCAGGATTCTCAACAAGGTGAAAATAGTGGTAGTCCTCGTAAGAGAAAGAAAAAGAAACATAAAATAGTTGAGGAACCACTTGAACCTGCTGTAGATTCTAATAGTATATCTGTCTCTTATGCTGAAACTGAGAGTGGTAATGATAAAAATGATGATCTTGATAAGGAGGAAGTTGAGGAAGAGCCTGAGAAGCACACTAAGAACACCAGGTACACTAATGAAGATTATATTGCTAAGAAACATGATAGTGCGAGAGAACCTTGGGTGCAGAAACCTATGATTTTTCCAGGTAAGAAACACAAGTAAAAGGAGGAAGAACACTACAACAAGTTTTGTGAGTGGATGAAACCTTTATTTTTGCAAATTCCTTTGACTAATGATTTTAGGTTGCCTCCTTATTCAAAGTATATGAAGGATATTGTCTCTAATAAAAGGAAGATTCCTAACGAGGATATTTCTACTTTGCTAATTTTTCCTTCAATGGTAAGGTTCCAAAGAAACTTGGTGATCCAGGTATACCATCTATTCCTTGCTCTATTAAGAATAATTATGTTAGAACTGCTTTATGTGATTTGGGAGCTGGAGTTAGTGTTATGCCTTTTTCTCTCTATTAGAGACTCCAGCTAGAAAAGTTGATACCAATTGATATATCTTTGCAAATGGCTGATAAATCAACTACTATTCCTGTTGGTATATGTGAGGATGTTCCTGTTCAAGTGGCTCATAATTTTTTTTGGTTTTAACTAATTTTGTTGTGCTTGAAATGCCTGAAGATGATAATATGTCTATTATTCGTGGGAGACCTTTTCTTAATACTGCAGGTGCTGTCATCAATTGTAATCAAGGAAAAGTAACATTCAATATTAATGACAAAGATCATACTGTCTATATCCCCAAGAAGGTTGCTAAGAGCTATTGCCTGAATTCCATTGAAAATATTGAGAGCATTAAGGTTGGAGAAATATATTGTCCCATTCCATAATTTTTTTTGAAACTATTATGATTGGGACTATTTCTATCAAGGTTGAGGTAACATAATAACCTTGTGGAATTCAAAGTTCTGTTTCATATAAGATTGTTTTGGTAACAAGACTTGATCAACCTTGTTAACAAAAGGATTTTAATGAACAAAATAATGTTTTCACTGTGGTTATTCTTGCTTTCTTTTACTTTTCTCCTTCCTAGTCTTTTCCTTTTCTCTTGTTAGCTTTGGTTTTGTTAGTTGTTTTCTTGTTAGAGTGTCTTAAAACTTCTGTAGTTTGTTTTTGGTTTGCTTTTGCTTCTTCTAAAAAAATCTTTTCTGCGAGAAAATCAATTTTCATACCCTGAAAATTGGCCAAAAATAAAGTTTCCCGAAAAATTCTAGAAAATTCAAAATAAATTTTTCCTCGAAAAAAGGGGTAGAGGGACACCTGGAGTGACCCAGGGGCCACCCCATGCCAGCACACCCCTGGGTGGCGTGGCCAGCCCCTAGGTGGCGCCTGGCTGGGGTGTGTCCCACGTGTGGCCCTCCAAATGCCTCATGATGGCGCCCAGCACTTGTCGTGGAACGCTTCGTTGGAAACCCCAAGAGCATAGCAGCAAGTTTCCCTCAGTAAGAAACTGAGGTTATCGAACCAGTAGGAGGAAGGAAACGTCACACAGGTGTTGCAAGCAACGCGGAGATCTGGACAACACAAACTCAAGACTTTGCCCCAACGAATAAGTGAGGTTGTCAAGCTCACCGGTTTGCTGTAACAAAGGATTAAACATATGGTGTGGAAGGTAATGGTTTGCAGCAAGTAAACAAGTAATAGTGGAAGATGTATCAATGGTAAAGATTGGACCGGGGTCCATAGTTCACTAGAGGTGCTCTCCTTCGATAAACAACATGGCATGAAGGGTAAACAAATTATAGCCGGGAAATTGACAGGAACTGAGCAAGGCATAATAATGCAATTACTAGTAAAAAAGATCCTATGAGATTCGATTGGGCAATAAAACAAGATACATAGACCGCCATCCAACTGCATCTATGACTAGAAGTCCACCTTCAGGTTATCATCCGAACCCCCTCCAGTATTAAGTTGCAAGCAACAGACAACTGCTTTAAGCAAAGTGTGTAAGGTAAACAACACCTCAAAGTGTAGACAAGTAAAGCAAAGTAGATACTAAACAAGCATGGAGCATAAAAAATTGTAGATACGTTTCCAACGTATCAACATCCCCAAGCTTAACTCCTGCTCGTCCTCGAGTAGGTAAGTGATAAAATAATAATTTTTTGAGGTGACCAACACCCTCACAATAAAGATCCAACCATTTGCAAGCATTGAAAGCTGGGATCAAAGAACTCTAAACATGTGCATGAAAGATGGAGTTGTAACAATAGGACATAGTAACTATGCATGCAACATGGCAAGCTACAAATAAAGATCATTAATAACATGTATTGAAAAACGTTTGTTTGTTTCACATACATAAAACATAGCATAGTGGCAATCAGCTTGTCCCTCATAGAGTAGCAATATAGATGCATAGGACACCTTCAAAGTTCACAAGGGTGTCTAGAAACAAATAGCACAAGAACAAGTAATATCACAATATGCATCAATTAATAAGCTTTGGAACACTGCACACAGAATGACAACTATTCTCTCTTAATGGTGCCTAAAGCTAGAAGGTGGATACTCAATAATGGTGGAAGAAAGGCCTTTTTGTAAAGGAAACAGGGATTACAAGTTTCAAAAAAGAGCTTCCAAAAATTATGGTACTTGTTAGCTTTTATCCCTCATTGCCCCTATCATAAGCATCTTGAAGTGGTTAAGGTTAAAGTGGCAAATATGGAGTATATGCTTGACGAAGTATAAGTTGGCAATCTCAAGTCCCTTGAATACGAGGGTCACACCTCATGCATACTCAACTTTGGGTCCAGGTAAGTTCTTGTCACTATAAGTATTTGCATATCATTGATAACCTCCAACGGGGTACCCCTTGCACATGGTACAGGAGCTTTCCCATAACCAAAATGACAAGGCAAGCAGACAATGAGCATCTCAGCAATCTTTTTTATTTACCATATGCATAGCTTTTTATTGAGGATGATTCATAGATAGCTCACTATGGTGATGCTGCAAGTTTCCACCATGATTAGGCATGGCTTAGGCTAGCGGCCCAGGCGTTTCTCTAACACAGGATACAAACTCCATGGACTTAAAAGTTCCCTCTTTATTTCACACTGGTGACATCCATAGACAAAAGAACATGATATCAACTGAGTACAAAGTACAAGTGCAATGTTGAAAACGTTCCCCGTGACAGCACGGTTCTGATAATTCCAACTTATAAGTACAAGCATATACAACAAAGTTGTCACAATGGTTCAATTTTATTAGGGGAAAAGAATATAAGGTGTGTCATCAAGTTCGTGAGGGCTTTACTCACTAAGTTTTCACATAACAAAATGGTTTTTTTAATTGGAAGATAGTTGAAAACAAGAATATACTTGGAATGGTGTAACACACCATGCATAGGAGTTTATAGTGGCCACTTTGGAATAACTTGGTTTCTTGGGATTTGGAAGCATGAGTAGAACTTACTCATACAAGTGGAGGCTAGCAAAAGACTGGGAGCAACCAACTAAGAGAGCATAATGGCCATAATCATGCAGTGCAACAAAGCATACTAATCAAAGAAAAGAGTGGTACTACAAGTCAAGGACTAAATGATCATAGAGGCTAATGGTGACTTGTCATAGTAATAACATGGTGTGAGCATGTGCCAAGTCAACCCAAGCAAAGCATCAAAGGAGAATACCACAATACTATGCTTTTGCATGCTAAAACAACGCATAATTTCTTCAAGGCACACTAAGCAATCCCAATTGTTTGGAACAAGACATGCTACAGCAATAATCACTAAGCATAAGATCAAAACAATACCTAACATGTCATGCTAAAGTCTAAGTCACAGTCAATGCAAGCTCCTCTTGCACTTCAAGCAAGAACTTACTACTACTTTCCAACACCAAGCAACTTATTTGCAAAACAACATATCGAGAACAGGGGTCCAAACTACTCAAGAAAACTAAACAAACTAAGCAAAGCAAACGAAAACTATTACGCTCCAATAAAAACACAATTGTGCATGAAACAATAAAAACGAAGTGTCTAGACAGACCTGAGATTTTTATTGATGAAGAAGAGGATGCCTTGGGCATCCCCTAGCTTTGACGCTTGTACCTCTTGGATATTTCTTGGGGTGAAACCATGGTGGCATCCCAAAGCTTGAGATTTTGTCCATTCTTCAGCTCATTGCATCATTCTCTTTATACACCTGAAATTTTTCTTTCATACAAAACTTCACACAATGTTCATTAGCAACATTAGCTTATTCAAAAGATATTAGACCTTCTGCAAAGCTTTGAAACAGAAAGGCTTTTCAAAAAACACAAGCTACTGTAGTAACTCCTTCAAAAATCTCAATTCACCTAAAGAGAACTCAAAAAGGAATCAATAAGAAGCAAATGCAAATAATGACATAAATCTGTCAAAACAGACCAGCAGGTACAAACCGATTTTTTCGAACATCTTTTGTTGCTCAAATAAAAAATTGTTGAACTAACTAAAGTTATATAACATACTTTGGGGTTTATTCGTAAATTTTGAGCTCAATCCGAGTTACAGAGACTCCTCGAGAATTTTTTTGGTGGAGGATAGAAATCTGTTTCGCGATAGCTGAAGGAAATATGCCCTGAGAGGCAATAATAAAGTGTTTATTATGTGTATTCCAAGTATATGATAGATTTTTATTTTGCATGCTATAATGGTATTAATACGGAAACGTTAATACATGTGTGTTTAATAAACAAACAGAAAGTTCCTAGTTATGCCTCTCTCATAAACTAGCTCGTTGATTAACAAGATGATCAAGGTTTCCTGATCATGGACATTGGATGTTGTTAATAACGGGATCACAACATTAGTGTAATGGTGTGATGAACATTCATCCGAAGTATAACATTACGATCAAAGTCATTGAGTTTATATTGCTATAACAACTTACGAAGTGATCCTAATCCTTAGACCATGAGATCATGTCAATCACTAACACCGGAAGAGTTTCTTGATAACATCAAACGTCACACCGTAACAGGGTGATTATAAAGATGGATTCAGAACTAATAAAGTGTTATGTTGAGGCTCATGGATCGAGAGTGGAATTTGTTCATCCCGATGAAGGATAGATATACTCTGGGCCCTCTCGGTGATATCACATTGATTAGCTTGCAAGCAAGTGATTTGATCACTAGAATGTTATATCACAGGAACGAGAAAAGAGTGCATGTCGGTAACAAGATCAAACTAGGTATGGAGATACCAATGATCGAATCTCGGACATGTAATATATCGTGAAACAAAGGGATTAAGATACTAGCGTAAAAGGTTCCGACGATCACAAGAAAGTCATCGTTGAATGTGTGGGAGTCAGTATGGTTCTCCAGATCCCGCTTCTGATTATTGATCCGAGAGGGGTCTCGATCATGTCCGCATTATTCACGAACCGTAGGGTGACACACTTAAGAGACACCGACATCCAATTGGAGCAAATGTTTCATGCCGAAAGAATGAACAAGCGCAGGAATTTATTTCACTAGATACCGAAACAGGTTTTCGGGTGAAATTGCATAAAGTGGTTATGCATGTGAAATAGAATTCTAGCAAGGGGTTATTTGTGAATGTTTGTCATTAAAGTAATTGACAAAATTCTGAATAAAATAAAAGAGTTTTATTTAATGAGAGTTTGCATTAAATTTGGTGGAAATTTAATGGGAATTTGAGTGGACTTTTGAGTGGAGGGAATTTAAAGGAGATTTGTGAGTGGAGTGTCCACCCACATGAAGAGGGGAGGGCAAGGGGGCAGCCCCATGCGCCGGCCACCCCCTTGGGGTTCCCCCCTCCTCCTATAAAAGGAGCCCCCCTCCTCACTTGTCTCTCACACCTCCTCGTGAAGGATCTCTCTGCCCCTCTAGAATTTATCCCCCATGGTCTCGGACTAGCGAGATACATGTTCCCGGTGGCTATTCGGCAAGAAAGAGTTGTGCTTCCGCTGCATCGCTGGAGCGAGGAGGCGGAGGTTGCTCAGTGCCTCGAACGTGTGTGCGAGCACGGATGCGCTGCTGATTTGCGGCGCTAGGACTTCCTCTCGATCTTGAGATCGGCAAGAGATCGTCTACATCAACCACGAGTTGAACTCGTTAAGCTTTGTCGGTCTTCAAGGGTATGTTCTCTACGGATATACATCCGCCCGTTGTTTGTATCTAGTAGATAGATCTTGGTATATAGTTCACATCGTAGGAAAATTTTTGTTTTCTATGTTGCGAACCCTTCAGTGGTATCAGAGCCGGATCTATGCGTAGATACTTTACACGGGTAGTACACATATGAGTATGTGGGAGATGATGATCATGTTGTTGCTCCTTTGTTGTAATTTTGGATATTGGTGGCATAGTGGGATGAAGCGGCCCGGACAAACTTTACATGTCCTCGCACATGAGACAGTTTGCATAAGTGGCTAGCGGGTGTCTGTCTCTCCTACTATAGTCAATATCTATTTTGCAAGCGAGTTGTCAACAATTTGATTATCTTCGTTGTGGTTCATGTTCGTAGGTAAGAACGGTTCTATCTCGAAAGCCCTAAGCCACGTAAAACTTGCAATGGATAAATTAGAGGCGTCTAGTTTAGATTGTTGCTGGGCTAGTGTTATGATATGGTAGTGTTGTAAGTAGAAGTATGAGATGATACTCTTACAACACACATAGCATGTAAAATCCATAGACCTTGGATTTACACATATAGATATGATAGTGATCATACCACGATGCACATGATAGAGATCATCTGCGGGGACCATATAATTTCACTAATAAACATATGATGTTTGATAGCATCTTATATTGCTTGTTTAGCGCTTTGTTAGCATAATAAGATGATCCCTCATTTAAATATCAAGATAAGAATGTGTTCTTCCTTTAGTATGCACCAATTATGTTTTCGTCGCTCCAAGACATCACGTGATGATCGGGTGTTCTTGGATCCACGACCATATTTCGGGTGTAAAACAGTTACACACGCGAATACTAAGGTTCTAACTTGGCGAGCCTAGCATGTACAGACAAGGCCTCGGAACACGGACCGAAAGGTTAAGCATGGGTCATATAGTTGATATGATGTCCATTTGATGCTCGCCTTTGAAGCTATACCGACTCACGTGATGATCGGACTTGGTGTAGTGGATTTGGTTCATGTAATCACCAAAAAGGCACGAGGGATGTCGTTTTTGAGTGGGAGTTCATTCGTAATATAGATTAGTTGAACTCAATCTATCATACACTTAGTCTAAACTTTACAAATTCTGTTGTAGATGGCACCACCTGCTTTTAATTTCAATGTGTTCATGGAGAAAGAGAAACTAGCAACGAACGGTAGCAACTTTACTGAATGGGCCATGAATTTGAGGATTCTCCTCTCTGCTGCACAAAAGCAATATGTGCTAGAAGCGCCGTTAGGCCCCCCACCTTTTGATGATGCCCCTGACGAGGAGAAGAATGTCTATCAGACTCGTCAGGAGGACCACAACTTAGTTCATTGCGGCATATTGTATGGGCTAGAGCCGGAACTTCGAAAGCATTTCGAAAACGGCAATGCATTTGATACAATGGGTGAGTTGAAAATGATTTTCGACACACATGCTGCTGTAGAGAGCTACAACGCTTCAGAAAAGTTCTTTAGCTGCATGATGGAAGAGCACAGCTCCGTTAGTGAGCATGTACTCAAGATGTCGGGTTACGCCGATAAGCTTGTGTCCTTGGGAATATCGATTCCCATTGACTTAGGCATCCATCGTGTTCTGCAGTCTCTGCCACCTAGCTATAAGAGCTTCGTGATGAACTATAATATGCAAGGCATGAAGAAGTCTCTCCCTGAGCTTCTGTCAATGCTTAAAACTGCAGAAGTGGAGATCAAAAAGGAACATCAAGTGTTGATGATCAATAGGAACACTGGTTTCAAGAAAGACAAGAAGGGAAAACGGAAGGGAAGTAAGGGCGGCAAGCCTGTTGCCGCGCCTGAAAGAAACCCCGAGTTGGACCTAAGTCTGATTCCGAGTGCTACTATTGTAAGGGGACTGGCCACTGGAAGCGCAACTGCCCCAAGTATATGGCAGACAAGAAGGCCGGCAAGGCAAACAAAGGTATATATGATATACATGTTATTGATGTGTACTTGACTAGTGCTCGCAGTAGCACCTGGGTATTTGATACCGGTTCAGTTGCTAATATTTGTAACTCGAATCAGGGGCTGCGGAACAAGCGACCGCTAGCAAGGGGTGAGGTCAAGATGCGTGTCGGCAATGGATCAAGCGTTGATGTGATCGCCGTCGGAACGCTGCCTCTCCACTTACCGTCGGTATTAGTTATAAACTTGAATAAATGTTATCTGGTGCCTGCACTGAGCATGAACATTGTATCTGGATCATGTTTGATGCGAAGTGGTTATTCATTTAAATCCGAGAACAATGGTTGTTCCATTTATATGAATGAAATCTTTTATGGTCATGCACCGATGATGAATGGTTTATTTATATTAGATCTCGATGATAATGTTAGACATATTCATAATGTTGATGCTAAAAGGATTAAACTTAATGATGATATATCCGCATTTATGTGGCACTGCCGTCTAGGTCATATTGGCGTTAAACGCATGAAGAAGCTCCATTCGGATGGACTTTTGGAATCACTTTATTATGAATCATTTGATACATGTGAGCCATGCCTTATGGGCAAGATGACTAGAACGCCATTTTCCGGTTCAATGGAACGGGCGACAGATTTATTGGAAATCATACATTCTGATGTATGTGGTCCAATGAGTGTGTTGGCGCGAGGTGGATATCGTTATTTTGTTACTTTCACGGATGATTTGAGTAGATACGGTTATATCTACTTGATGAAACACAAGTCTGAAACCTTTGAAAAGTTCAAGGAATTTCAGAATGAAGTGCAAAATCATCGTAATAGAAAGATCAAATTTCTACGGTCCGACCGTGGAGGTGAGTATCTAAGTTACGAGTTTAGCACTAACATGAAAGAGTGTGGAATTGTTTCACAACTCACACCTGCCGGAACACCACAGCGAAATGGTGTGTCGGAACGTCGTAATCGTACTTTATTAGATATGGTTCGATCTATGATGTCTCTGACGGACTTGCCGTTGTTATTTTGGGGTTATGCACTAGAAACTGTTGCATTCACTTTAAATCGGGCACCATCTAAATCCATTGAAAAGACACCGTATGAATTGTGGTTTGGAAACAAACCTAAGCTGTCATTTCTTAAAGTTTGGGGATGCGATGTTTATGTGAAGAAACTTCAACGGGATAAACTCGAACCCAAAGCGGAAAAATGCGTCTTCATAGGATACCCTAAAGAAACTATTGGGTATTCCTTCTATCACAGATCCGAGGGCAAGGTTTTTGTTGCCAAGAATGGATCCTTTCTAGAGAAAGAGTTTCTCGCGAAAGGTGTGTGTAGTCGGAAGGTAGAACTCGAAGAGGTTGTGGAACCTTCTCTTCAAAGTATGGCGAGTAGCGCAGCGCCGGAAGTTGTTCCAGAGTTGGCTCCACCTGTTGAAGAGGGAACTAATGATAATGATCATGAAACTCCGAAAGAGAGTACTACCGAACCTCGCAGGTCAAACAGGACGCGTGCAGCTCCCGAGCTGTATGGAAATCCTGTCATGAATTTCATGGTTGATGAAAATGATGACCCTGCGACGTATGAAGAAGCGATGATGAGCCCGGATTCCAACAAATGGTTAGAAGCCATGAAATCCGAGATAGAATCCATGTATGAAAATCAAGTTTGGAACTTGGTGGAATAACCTCACGACCGAAAGGCCGTGGAGAACAAATGGATTTTCAAAAGGAAAACTGATGCTGATGGTAATGTGACCGTATATAAAGCTCGACTTGTCGCAAAGGGGTTTCGACAAATTCAAGGAGTTGACTACTATGAGACTTTCTCTTTCGTAGTGATGCTAAAGTCAGTTAGGATTATGTTAGCAATTGCTGCATATTTCGATTATGAGATATGGCAGATGGATGTCAAAACCGCGTTTCTCAATGGTAATATTGAAGAAGAGTTGTATATGATACAACCAAAGGGTTTTGTCGATCCTAAGGATGCTAACAAGGTCTGCAAGCTTCAGCGATCCATCTATGGATTGAAGCAAGCATCACGAAGTTGGAATCTCCGCTTTGATGAGGTGATCAAAGAGTTTGGATTTGTCCAAACTTATGGAGAAGCTTGTATTTACAAGAAAGTGAGTGGGAGCAATGTGGCATTTCTGATATTATATGTGGATGACATATTATTGATCGGAAATGATATAGATCTTTTAAACAGTGTTAAAAGTTATCTAAACAGCAAATTTTCAATGAAGGACCTAGGTGAAGCGTCATACATATTAGGCATAAAGATCTATAGAGATAAATCTAGGCGCCTAATAGGGCTATCGCAAAGTACATACCTTGATAAGATTTTAAAGAAGTTTAAAATGGACGGAAGTAAGAAGGGGTTCTTACCTATGTTGCAAGGCAAGAAATTGAGTAAGACTCAAAGTCCGGCTTCGGCGGAAGAAAGAGAGATAATGGACAAAGTCCCCTATGCTTCAGCCATAGGCTCTATAATGTACGCCATGCTATGTACAAGACCGGATGTGGCACATGCTATTAGTTTGACTAGTAGGTACCAATAGGATCCAGGTTCGGAACACTGGATAGCGGTCAAGAATATCCTTAAGTACTTACGAAGAACTAAGGATATGTTTCTTGTATACGGAGGTGAAGAAGAGATCATCGCTAAGTATTATGTCGACGCTAGCTTTGACACCGATCCGGATGACTCTAAGTCTCAATCCGGATACGTATTTCTCATGAATGGCGGAGCGGTAAGTTGGAGGAGCTCCAAACAACCTGTGGTAGCGGGATCAACAAAGGAGGCCGAATATGTTGCTGCTTCAGAAGCGGCTCAGGAAGCAGTTTGGATGAAGGAGTTCATATCCGAACTAGGAGTGGTGGCAAACGCGTTGGACCCAATGGTGATCTATTTTTACAACAATGGTGTCATTGCCAATGCCAAAGATCCAAGGTCTCACAAGCATTCCAAGCATATTAAGCGCCGGTTTCACTCCATCCGCGAGCATGTCAAGGATGGAGATATAAAGATTTGTAAAGTACATACGGATCTCAATGTAGCAGATCCGTTGACTAAAACTCTCCCTAGAGCAAAACATGATCAACACCAGAACTCAATGGGTGTTAGATTTATCACTATGTAACTAGATTATTGTCTCTAGTGCAAGTGGGGGACTGAAGGGAATATGCCCTGAGAGGCAATAATAAAGTGTTTATTATGTGTATTCCAAGTATATGATAGATGTTTATTTTGCATGCTATAATTGTATTAATACGGAAACGTTAATACATGTGTGTTTAATAAACAAACAGAAAGTTCCTAGTTATGCCTCTCTCATAAACTAGCTCGTTGATTAACAAGATGATCAAGGTTTCCTGATCATGGACATTGGATGTTGTTAATAACGGGATCACAACATTAGTGTAATGGTGTGATGAACATTCATCCGAAGTATAGCATTAGGATCAAAGTCATTGAGTTTATATTGCTATAACAACTTACGAAGTGATCCTAATCCTTAGACCATGAGATCATGTCAATCACTTACACCGGAAGAGTTTCTTGATAACATCAAACGTCACACCGTAACAGGGTGATTATAAAGATGGATTCAGAACTAATAAAGTGTTATGTTGAGGCTCATGGATCGAGAGTGGAATTTGTTCATCCCGATGACGGATAGATATACTCTGGGCCCTCTCGGTGATTCACATTGATTAGCTTGCAAGCAAGTGATTTGATCACTAGAATGTTATATCACAGGAACGAGAAAAGAGTGCATGTCGGTAACGAGATCAAACTAGGTATGGAGATACCGATGATCGAATCTCGGACATGTAATATATCGTGAAACAAAGGGATTAAGATACTAGCGTAAAAGGTTCCGACGATCACAAGAAAGTCATCGTTGAATGTGTGGGAGTCAGTATGGGTCTCCAGATCCCGCTTCTGATTATTGATCCGAGAGGGGTCTCGATCATGTCCGCATTATTCACGAACCGTAGGGTGACACACTTAAGAGACACCGACATCCAATTGGAGCAAATGTTTCATGCCGAAAGAATGAACAAGCGCAGGAATTTATTTCACTAGATACCGAAACAGGTTTTCGGGTGAAATTGCATAAAGTGGTTATGCATGTGAAATAGAATTCTAGCAAGGGGTTATTTGTGAATGTTTGTCATTAAAGTAATTGACAAAATTCTGAATAAAATAAAAGAGTTTTATTTAATGAGAGTTTGCATTAAATTTGGTGGAAATTTAATGGGAATTTGAGTGGACTTTTGAGTGGAGGGATTTTAAAGGGCATTTTGTGAGTGGAGTGTCCACCCACATGAATGAAGGAGGGGAGGGGGCATCCCCCATGGCCGGCGGCCACCCCTTGGGTGCCCCCCTCCTCCTATAAAAGGATCCCCCCTCCTCACTTGTCTCTTACACCTCCTCGTGAAGGATCTCTCTCCCCCTCTAGAATTTATCCCCCATGGTCTCGGACTAGCGAGATACATGTTCCCGGTGGCTATTCGGCAAGAAAGAGTTGTGCTTCCGCTGCATCGCTGGAGCGAGGAGGCGGAGGTTGCTCGGTGCTTCGAACGTGTGTGCGAGCACGGATGCGCTGCTGATTTGCGGCGCTAGGACTTCCTATCGATCTTGAGATCGGCAAGAGATCGTCTACATCAACCACGAGTTGAACTCGTTAAGCTTTGTCGGTCTTCAAGGGTATGTTCTCTACAGATATACATCCGCCCGTTGTTTGTATCTAGTAGATAGATCTTGGTATATAGTTCACATCGTAGGAAATTTTTTGTTTTCTATGCTGCGAACCCTACAATAGCAACTCCCCAAATCTTACTTCCCTCTTATTAGAGGTCATTCTTGGCACAAAAAACAAACAAAAAGGATAAGGAAAGGTCATTACTAAAGTAATAATTTCCAAGACTCAAGGAAACTCTTGGGTTATCTCCCAACAAGTACTTTTCTTTAACGCCTTTAAGTTAGGCTTGATAGCTTGAGAAGATGCTCTCATAAGAAATATTAATTGAAGCAAAAGAGAGCATCAAGAAGCAAATTCAAAACACATTTAAGTCTAACCCACTTCCTATGCATAGGAATATTGTAAGATAATAAATCAAAGAGGCACATAGTAACAAGAATGGGTAGATAAAACAAGAGCAACTCCAAAACTTTCAGCACATAGAGAGGTGTTTTAGTATCATAAAAACTTCTACAACCATATTTTCCCCTCTCATAATAATTTTTAGTAGCATCATGAATAAACTCAACAATATTGCTATCACATAAAGCATGCTTTTCATAATCTACAAACACATAATCTCTATCAAGCTCAAAAATAGTGGAATTAAAACCTTCACAGGTTTTACCCAAAGTAGAAATTTTAAAAGAATCCACAGGAACATAACATCCATCCTCCTTTTGTAAGCATGGGGGACAATAAAATAATATAAGAGGTAAAGATTTACTCTCATTAGAAGGTAGACATGGGTAGATCCATTCTTCCTCCTTTTTTTCATCACCCTCCTCGTCTTTTTCATCTAATGAGCTTCAAGTTTCAACAATTTCTTATTCCATAGGCTCCTGCAAGGCATTAGTCTCTTTCATTTGTGAAAAGCATCTATTAAAATATTCAAGAATATATCCATTTGCTTCCTTATAATTACCAAAGCAAAATTTAAGTATCTCATAAATCTCACATTCATAAGGTGCATCATCAGTATTTTCAAGCAAACTAGCAAGTTCAAATGCACCCTTGAAAGCAATAAATTCTTCAATTTGTTCCACATCATAAAAGTCATAATTTCCTTTAACATAAGAAGATATGGTAACATTATTATTATACTCACATTGAAAAGGCAGGTGTTTATACCTCCTACAGCGGCAAGACTTATCAAAGCAATAAGTAACATTATAAGTAGAGCACACGTCTCTAGCAATAGTATTCAACTTATCAATTTGTTCCCATAAGTGTTTCCCTTTTGTGACAAACGGTGTTCCTTATAATAATACTTTTGTTCTTCCGTGAACCCACCTTGCCAATAAGCACTAGTTCAAAGAATCCATCCATTGATGGAAAGCATGACCAAGCAAGGAAATGGCAGACCACCAACTAGAGTAGGAACTAATTTGTTTGTGTTTTTGAATAAAGATATCAAACCAAACTAGACTAATTTTTTTGGGTTTTTTGGAAAGAGGCAAACAAAACCAAGCAAAACAAACAAAGCAAACTAAAAACAAAGTAAAGAGAAAGGAACTAAAGAACTCCCCTAGTGAAGACGTCCTTAGCCTCCCAGGCAATGACGCCAGAAAATAGCTTGATGGCTCCCAACACTTGTCGTGGAACACTTCGTTGGAAACCCCAAGAGCAAGGTGTGAAGCAACACATCAACAAGTTTCCCTCAGTAAGAAACTGAGGTTATCGAACCTGTAGGAGGAAGGAAACGTCACACAGGTGTTGCAAGCAACGCGGAGATCTGCACAACACAAACTCCAGACTTTGCCCCAACGAATCAGTGAGGTTGTCAAGCTCACCGGTTTGCTGTAACAAAGGATTAAACGTATGGTGTGGAAGGTAATGGTTTGCAGCAAGTAAATAAGTAATAGTGGAAGATGTATAAATGGTAAAGATTGGACCGGGGTCCATAGTTCACTAGAGGTGGTCTCCTTAGATAAACAACATGGCATGAAGGGTAAACAAATTACATCAGGGCAATTGACAGGAACTGAGCAAGGCATAACAATGCAATTACTAGTCAGAAATATCCTATGAGATTCGATTGGGAAATACACTAAGATACATAGACCGCCATCCAACTGCATCTATGACTAGAATTCCACCTTCAGGTTATCATCCGAACCCCCTCCAGTATTAAGTTGCAAGAAATAGACAACTGCTTTAACAAAGTGTGTAAGGTAAACAGTCCACATGTTCCATGAACAAGAGACTGTTGTTTTCTCCCTAGTAGCAACAACACATCTACAACCGAAGAGATTATTGTCACTTCCCCTGGAAACTAGAGGCATGAACCCACTATCGAGCATAAATACCCCCTCTTGGAGTCACTAGCAACTACTTGGCCAAGATAGCTACTAACAACGGAGAGCATGCAAGGTCACAAACAACACAAACATGATAGAATCATAAAGACAAAACCATTAATCAAACCAACATAATAATCTCAATATCCATCGGATCCCCACAAACACAACATGCATGATTACAAATAGATTAGATATTGATCATGAACGGAGCTCACAAGATCTATACATGAAAGCACAAAGGAGGAGATACAACCATCTAGCTACTACATGGACCCATAGTCCAAGGTGGAACTACTCACGCATCATACCAGAGAGAAGGCCTCCGGGATGATCTCCCCTCCAGCAGGGTGCCGGGAAGAACTTCAGATCCCCCCGATCTAGGGACGATGGTGGCGGCGGCTACAGACGGTTTCGTGGGGATTTGATCGGGTTCTTAGGGTTTTTGCATCAGGGGCTTCTTATAGGCGAAGGGGGAGGCCGAGGAGGCGACCAGGGGGGCCAAACCCTAGCCAGGCGCGGGGTGGGGCCCACCCACGCCTGGGGTGGGTCTGGCCGCCCTGGCCGGCCCCTCCGGCTCCCCTCTAGACTTCTTGTTCCCCATAGAAAGTAATTGACTTTGACGTTTGTCCCGTCCAATTCCAAGAATATTTCTTTACTAACTTTTCTAAAACAAAAAACAGCAGAAAACAGGCATCTGGCACTGTTGCAACTTGTTAGTAGGTTAGTACCAGAAAACATGTAAAAAGCACCTCAAAGTGTAGACAAGTAAAGCAAAGTAGATACTAAACAAGCATGGAGCATCAAAAATTATAGATACGTTTCCAACGTATTACCGCCTCCCAGCCATCTTCTTTCTCTCTCCTGAAAAACTCCGAAAAACTTTCTCAAGCTCGAGTTCCTGCTGTTCTTGCTCCCGATTTTCGATCTTCTTGCTCAGCCGAACCTTGCTGCTGATTTTTGGAGGGATTGCTCCTTGGTATGTGCCTCGTCCGCTTGTCCAATTATATTTGTGACTGGTTGATTGTATCTTGAGTATTTTGCTGCTATAGGTGACAGATTGTGTGAGTTTGCATGCTTGTTCTATACTTAGAGACTCCATTTTGATGCATGTGTAGCCCTCTAGCAAGTTCCTATAGTAGTTTCTCATCATTTATCAACTTGGAAATCACTTGGTTTGATGTTTGTCTAAAATTTTTAGAAAGGAAGATGAGTGCATACCCACTGAATCAATATGATTTGATGGTACCTGAGCCAATGAAAGTTCATCGTGAGGAAGGAGTCTTCCCTTCCATATATCCATGCCATGAATTTATGAGAGCCACGGGAATCCTCCAGGATTTCCAAACTATGATTACCAATGCAGGGTTGGAACACTTTGTTGAAGGTGATCCTTTTCAATATGTTAAGATAACCATGGCTGTGGTGCAGGACTTCCGGTTTACTTGGTCATCATCTAATCCCCTAGTCCATTATAAATTATACAATCTAGCTGTCGACCTGCCTTTTGCTGATTTCTGTGCAGCAATTAGAGTACCTCATTGGGGATCTTGTGAGAAGATCAAGGAGAGGCCTAAGTCACTTATGGATTCATATGCTGAAATTTGCCAAGGTTTAGACTTCTCAAAGGAAAGTGGTAAAATTTGGAACATTCAGTTCCCATCCATTAGATATTTTTCCTATTTCATTACCAAGTGTGTTCTTGCTAGAAAGTTATCTTATTATGATCTAGCTTTTATCTTAGTTGCTTTGAATAGGGATAGATCTTATAACCTGGGTGCTTTGATTGCTTACCTCTTACCACTAACCGCGAGAAGGGTGGAATTTCTGGAGATCTCATCGCCGCTAGGTTGCTAGCTTTCCATGGTTTAGAGCCTCGCCATTCAGATTATCGGTTCCCCATAGAGAGGCTTGATCTTGATTCCATGGTTCAGCATAACTTTGTTTCTCTAGGGGCTACTGTGAGAAGTTTACCGTACGAATTATCCTTTGTCAAGCATGGTTGGAGAGGGGGTAGGACTGAGAAAGTAGTTTATTTGCCTGCACCTTCTTTGTTTAATTTTGATAACAGGCAAGGATGGTCGCTCACGGAGGAGGAGTTTGACACATACGTGGCGGAGCTCTCCCAGCAAGAGAATGTTGGAGAGGATGCCGAAGATGATTCGGTTCATCCCTCCAACTTGGGAGAGTCTTCATACCAGCAGCCCTCCTATGATTGGGGCGCGTCGTCTTCTTCATCGCAAATGGTTGACTATGATCATTCCTATGATGACCCACCAGCTTGGGGTTACTACCTGTGCTATTGAGCCCCACTTAGGCCAAAATCCTAAGCTTGGGGGGAGGTATACTAACATCACACTCATCTATAGATCATGTTTCGTCGGTTCTTTGTATATCCATTGTTTTGCTTTATTTTTGGTTTTTGTTTTTGCTTTCCCAAACCACAAAAGACCAAAAGTATTTTCGTTGTTTCTGTTGGTTTGTTTCTTTGATTTTTTAGCTTTGGTTTGCCTTAAAGAAAAATCAAAAAAGATTTTGCTTAATTTGTTTTGGCTTTGTTTGCTTGTTTGAAAAAATCGAAAACACCAAAAATATTTGTTGTTCTTCTTTGGTTTTGTGAGTTCTTTGAAGGGTTCAGCAGTCCTCAGTGGAGTTTGGTTTCATGTTATTATTCAAGTCACACAAGTGAAGGGCAATAATGAAGATTAAGACAACTTGAGGTGTGGTAAGAGGCTGGTAACGAACTCTATTTGTTTTCATTTTTGTACATATACTCATCATTGTGAGCACGCTTAGTCTGTTCATGTAAGGTGTATGTTACTTATGGATGCTTAGTAGTTCTTCCTTTCTTGTGATTAGCTCCAGCTTGTTAATAGTTTGTAGCATGTCATATGAATGTTTGCTTGAATTGTTCTATTCATATTTTGGTATGATATTGTGGTATCCTCCTCTAAATGTTTCATGTGAATCTACTTGGCACATGCTCACGTATGCATATGACTGAACAATAGTCAGTAAGCCTAGACGATTTATTTTGCCTCAGAGTTCTTGTATCACTTTCATGCCATAATTAGTCATGTTTTGTTGCAAGCATGGTTATGACAATTATTGCTCTCTCGTTTGTCGCTGCCTCTCTATTGCTAGCCTTCACCTGCACTGAGTATGAGATCTACTTGTGCATCCAACTCCCCAAAACCAATATTTCCAACAGTGTCCACCATACCTACCTATTAGCATCATTTGCTAATTCAGTGCATATTCATTATGCCTTGTTTTCTTCCAAATAAAATGTTTGACTGTTTTGAGAAAGTTAGTTAGTAAAGTTGTCACGAACTTGATGGCATACTTTATTCCTTGCACTTAATAAACCTGAACCATTGTGACTGTCCATGAAAGTTATATCCTTGCAAATTATAGGCTGGGAGTTAGCAGAACCGTGCTATCATGGGGAACGCTTTCAACACTTATGGATACATATCCAGTTGATACCATGATCTTTTGTTTGCGGATGTTGCGGTGACCCAGCATACCATTTCATGATGTAGTACACTATAGTCGTTGACATAACACCAATGGAACATCGTTCCATCCGCATTATATCCCTCAGAGTGGTACAACAGAAACATCACGGGTCCAATACAACACTTTGGATTACATATAAAATATTGCAAAAGATCGAGAGAACTTCCTCAAACAGTGAGGAATATTATACAGAAATAACCAGAAAGATCCACTCGGAGTTACTTTAGAAGTACTACTATTAATATATGTATAAGGCTTGAAAGTACTACTATAGTATTGTTCTACAGAAGTAGGTTTTAGATTCTAGGAGTTTTATTTATATTCTACGCTTCAGCTTGTCTTTGATAGCTTCCGGTAAGGTCTTCGACTTTGTTGATCTCCATTAGATATCTTCCACTCTTCAAATAACTTATTTCCTGGGAACGCCATTGGTTTCTTCGAGATCTAGCAAGGGTTAAGAAGATACGGTTGAGTACGAGCGTACTCAGCAAGTTCACTAAAGAGAAGTGTTTGATGCACTATCTACAGCCACATACCATAGTTCGTAGGCAATGCAAGTTTTCGAAAACATTTCTTCAAAGGTTGCTTTTATTCTGAAAAACTATGTCCATCAGCCTTCACGGGTTTACCAGAACTTTCATGGAGTTCCTTTCCCGCAGCCTTCGCAGCTCCTTCCCAGAACAGGGAGTAACAAGTTACAGTTCTTACACTCTGCAGAGGTGCGTTGCTTTACCCATGAGAGATCTTAGCTTTGTTGCACATCCGAGTTATAGGATCGTTCACACTTCCTTGGTGTGAGGCCCAGACTAAGATCCAAGCCAATCACTGTCCTTCTCCGCGACCCCGCATACCCGACGGATTGCACATCAAACCTAGGATAAAACTTGTTTCCATTATCAGCCTAAGGTGTACAACCCTCATAGATACCAGAAGCCATGGGACGTTGAGGGATCCCACCCATAACCTACTAACCCTCTACAAGAGGAGTTGCAACAACGGCCCGGTCATCCGTTGGCATGCGAGAGAGAGCCGATCCAGCTGACTTCTCCGTCCCATTCCAAATCTCATGGTTAACGTGTAATATACGGCGCAAGAATCACTGGCGACATTGGTTGTTAAGTCCTAGATAATATGTTCCTTTACCACCGGAACTTCCATAGAAAGATTTTAACTCATGGTAAATAACCTATAATCATATTATTATGAAAATAGTGTTTTCTGACCTTTTTCAAATGCAGGTGATGACAACACTGGATTTGCAAAATACTTTATAGAAAAGAATCAAAGGACATGAGCAAGTGTGAACTTGCCTTTTGTGATTGCAAGATTATGCACTCACGGTCTTCGAGATAATAGAAGATCCAATATCTGAAATCATCATCATTGGTCCAGTAAGTACTAATGTTTAAAGAAGCAAGATGCCATTATGCATAAATAATCCTATGCAATTTTATAATTC
Organism: Avena atlantica; assembly: GCA_910589765.1. Taxonomy (NCBI): domain Eukaryota; kingdom Viridiplantae; phylum Streptophyta; class Magnoliopsida; order Poales; family Poaceae; genus Avena; species Avena atlantica. The sequence goes on along the minus strand of OU342739.1, from coordinate 486,955,377 downwards.
CCAAAGTGAAACCCTTAGCATTATAAATAAGTTGATCTTAGGTATCTTCTTTAAGATTGGGTTTATCTTTGAGTTTAGTTCATAAGCAATGGCATTGATAAGGAACTTAAGTGTTAACAATCCAAAATATATAAGTACGGATATGGTAATGTGATTATGACTAATTGTTATCTGGTGACTAGGATAAAAAGTCCTTGGGTTGAGTTCTTAAGAGCTCAAGGAACTATTATAGATTTTTTTGTGTGAAGTGGCAAAAAGAATAACATTTGAAGAAACTAGTGTTTAGTTAAAGTTAATCAGTCTTGAGGGTTATTATGTTTTACATTAGGGTTGGTGATGGTTATGAATGATGTTAAGTTATCATATTTTAATTTATGGTACAAGTGACCAAAGTTAACTTCAAATGAGATGTTTATGATTGTTTAGACCAAAGTTAACTATAAAAATAGAAGTGAATTTTAAGATATAATGAGTTTTAGAATATCATCTAGTTTTAGGGTTTTGACAAATATGATTATGGATGATCCCATTTAATTTAAGTGAAAGATGAATTTAATAATATGCAATTTATTAATGGGAGCGTAGTTAGATGATTTTATAAATTTATTATATTTCAAAGTCACTTTAAGAGTGGTTAAGAGATGAAGATTATTCACTATGTTATACGTGAGTGATATATGATATTTATTTAAAAGGAGTTTTATATGAATTTAAGATTTAATAAGAGTATTTAAAAGTTAATAGTTATACTTAAGTTTTATTATGAATTAGACTTAATATTTAAATTTAGAGGATTTAGTGTTTTTACTAAGAAAATGTGATTATTTCTTACTTAAGAAATAATTTCAAGAATTAACAAAGTGGTTATTATATTTTAGTGAAATAAGTAAATGAATTTTATTATCTAAGGTTATTAAAATGTTTTTGAATAATATACAGAGTATTTTTCTAGTAAAATATAATTGTTAAAGATCTTAAAAATGAATTTTATTTATTTTTAAGTATTATCTTTATTTTTATAAAATTCTTCAAAGAATTAAGTGTCTTTAAATATTTGTTTTATATTTTAATTGTAAAACTCTAAGTTAGCATTTTTATAAAATAGTAGAGTTATATTTATACAGAAAAAAGATTTTTATTTATTTTTAGGGGTTTTTCTTATTTTATAAAATCTCCCTTAAGATTTAATAGTGTTTAATCTTTATTTGCATTTTTAACTTAAATAAGTAAAGTTATATTTTTCTATTAGATAGATCTTATTTTTATGATAATTTTAATATGTTAGATGTATTTTTATGTTTTTTCTATAAATTTCTATAGCTAAAAAGGTTTAGAGATTATTTTGGTAATTTATTTATTTCATTTTTACTTTATTTCTTATCTTAAATAACTTGGGCCGTTTGGTTGGGCACATGGGCCAGCTTGGCCCAATTAAAACTGGCTTGGGTCATCCAGACCACAGCCCACCCCCTCTCTTCCTCTCCTCTCACTCTCGCACACACGCGACACAATCCCCACTCTCCCTCTCTCGTTTCTCTGCCTCACCCGTACACGCTGCCGCCGCCGCCCTCGCCGGCCAACGCCGGCCATATCTGACGTCGTCGGTTGTTGTCGTGTGCTGGCGCTGGCTAGCACCTGCCTCCTCTTCCTTCCTCCTGGTCGATTATGTTCAATCGTGGCCTCGCACGCATCTGGCCGAAACCCTAATTCCGCCCTGGTACGGCAGTTGTCGATCCTGGTGGTGCTACTGTTTGGCTATGATACTTGTCGCGCTGCAGATGTTGCTGGGATGGCTTGGCGCAGTGCAGGTGCTTCGGTGCCCATCGTGCTGCCGTGCTGCTACACTTGCGGCCTCTGCCTCCTCTTCGGCGAGCTAGGACTCGCCCCAGGTAGGTTGCTCCTTCTACCCTCCCTATAACTGGTACTGTTACCCTTTCTACTAAAGATTTTAGATCCATAGTATCATCTGCTGAAGATGTATGTGGTGACACCCCCCTTATCTATGATCTGTAAGATTCTTTAGAGTGTGTCAACGATGATTCACTATTATCAAATGTTGGTCTTTAGATTTCTGGTATTGCTGCTAGTGGTGGTGATTGGGTTGATAGATCTTGTGGATCCATTTCCTACAGACATTGTGACCTTGGGGATATACTGCTAATGATGTTTGGTTAGATCTGATGCCTCAACTTGGATGATGAAATCATTCTTGGCCCATGTATTAAATCTATAAAATGAAGTTATGATGTTCTGAACTTGGTGGTTACTTAATTTATACTATAATGACGATCAATATCATGTATCAGTTTAATTGTAGGGAATTACATGATTTCTAGTTGTTTAAATAGAAATATGATTTTAATTGGTTATCCAATTATTATAGATAGATCAATGGTGTACCATTGTATCTTTGAATTCAATTGGGTATAAATTTTGGTTATAGTACCATACCCTACTGTTTAAGGTCCTAGTATGACACTTTAGTGACATCTGTTGCCCCAGCTGCTGTTGTGGTGCCTCCACCTGGAGTGTGCACGGTAGTAGCTGGGTAGCATGTCTTGCTGCTGTGTTATAGCTAACTGGAAATATTGCCTAGGCTAAGGATGCATAGACTGAAGCTATAAGAACATGTTAGCTTATGTAAATAAGGTGACATTAAAAATGTTTCCTTGACAGATGGATAACAACATGATTTAGTAAACTGCTTGGCTTGTAGATGGAATGATGTGCCATATGTGGATTGCCCACATGGCAATAATTTTTATGATTCCTGAATTTATAATCGGGAAGATGATTAGTTGTTGGTTACACTGTTTTAGTGTATTATCTTGACTTGATTATTTTGTGGTGCCTCCATACAGGAGTGTGCACAAAATAACCTCAGGTAGGATGATATGCTGCTTATACAGCTAAGCAAAAACATTTAAACCTAAATGCTTGTGATGCTGGACTGAAGCATAGTTCATATTTAAAATAAATGTTTCCCTTCATTACTTAACCTTGCCTAGGATGCAAAAGCTGAGGCTGTGATGATGTTTGGATACAACAATTACTGCTTGATTATAAAAACTATCCAGTGATGATCTAGTACTCCACTTGAGTACAGATCTGAGGATTTTCTATTGCCCCCATCCATTTTCTAAGATGCAATGGTAAGAACAGATACTTAAGCATGATCTTAGTGGTTAACCTGTGATTGTGGAGTTGTTGCAGTTGCTGGCTGGTGTTGATCTGAATCAGCCACTGTTACTTAGTGGCATGCCTCCCCCCTTCTTCTGATGTAGCTACTGCTATTTCTCTTCTTAGCACCTAGGCCTCCTTGTGCTCCTGACTTGATTTATAGAACCTGCTACTGCTTTTCCTTCTGCTGGTGCTCCTGGATCTGTCTTCCCCTGATTCTAGCTCTTGGATGGCTCCTTGGAGCAACCAGGGCTAAAGATGGTTTGGTGGAATGATCTGATTTCTAGTTGATAAAGCTAGATAGATCAGTGATCATCTGATTCTATATTGTGGTTGTTCATGTGTGGGCTTGGGAGTGATTTGAGATAGATTAGAACTGAGTAGTCCTGGGTTGTGTGGTGTATGGAGAAACTTTGATATGCTTCTAGCTTATTAGCTACGGCTGTGCGCTTACCTTTGTACTCCTTTTGATGCCTCTGGTGCTTGACAGCACATTACTTGCATGCTGTGACAGTGCTGCTGTCAAGTGTGAACCTCCTGTGGTTCAAGTTTCAATAGAGAGATATTTATTGGAATGGATCCTCTCGGTTGGTTTGCTATTATCTCAAGTTTGGCTTTATTTTTGTTTTGCCAAAAGGAATGGACTCCTTTACTATTCTACCAAGGTGAAACTTTCCCCTTTTAGACCCATGATGCCTTAGTCTGAGGTCAAAACTCATGATGAGAACAGATACACATATGGCCCCTAACTAATACTCAGTGATGTGATTAAGCAGTGCACCTCACTGCTAAAACTGAGAGTATCACTAACCCCCTCTAATCCCTTTCATTTTGTTTGTCTCTTCCTGTCTATTGTTTTATGTTGCAGGGATCACTAAGAAGAGATGAAGATGTTGGAGGTGAAGAAATGTAGTTAGGAAATAGTTTTAGGTTTTCTCTTTTATATATATATGTAATTTCTTTTCTGATTGAATAATGTTGAGACATTGTAATTTATATTCTGTTTGAAAATTGTTAAAACATTGTACTGTTGTATTTTATTCAATAAAGTTTACTTATTTCATTTTTCTTTGACAATTCTTTTGTAAAAACAGTGTCATATATATTTTGTTGTAATAAAGAATTCTTTTAGTTATTTCAGTAATGTAATTCCTTTTTCTACTTATTTGTTTCCTAATACTTTACTTTTATTTATTTATTGTAAAAGTTCAACATAATACTATATGTATATAATATAAAGAATCCTTTTTATACCATTTTTTGTAATCATTTCATTTCAAGTTATTAAATATTTCCAATTTCCATTTGTGAATTTTATAAATTCATTTGAATTTCATATTTGAAATTCAAATATATGTTTGAACAAATTTTCCTCGAAACAAAGAATTCTACAAAGGTCATGTCGAAATCTATCGCACTTGCTCCGAAGTTTCCTTCAGTACAAGAGAGATCCCGATCCCTTTATAACTCTTTTAGTTTTGCGCGAAATTTCCCTAGATTTTATTATGCATGAATGCAATGCACAAACCTATGTCCTCTCTATTTCTAGGTGCTAATCCTGGGATGTTACAGATGTCATCGGTGTGAAATAAAATGGGAGCTTGTGAGTTCATGGAGTTATATATATGTGTTAGAGAAACGCCCAGGCCGCTAGCCTAAGCCATGCCTAATAATGGTGGAAACTTGTAGCATTACCATAATGATCAATTTGTGAAGCATCCTTAATAAAAACCTATGCAAATAGCAAATAAAAAGATCGCCGATATGCTCATTGTCTGCTTGCCTTGTCATTTTGATTATGGGATAGCTCATGTATCATGTGCAAGGGGTACCCCGTTGGCGGTTCTCTATGATATGCATGTATTTACAATGACAAGAACTTACATGTAACTAAAGTTGAGTAGCACGAGGAGCGGCCCTCGTACTCAAGGGACATGGGATTCCAGTTTATGGTCTGTCAAGCATATAACTCATATTGGACCTCACTTTCACCATTAACCATATAAAGATGCCTATGATAGGGGCAATGAGAGATCAAAGCTAATGAGAACCTTACTTTCAGCATTTGGAAGCCTTTCAAACCTTTCAAAACTTTTTCACTTCCATGTTGAGTCACCACTTATTCTATGAGCACCTTCTTGAAAGCATAGTTGTCATTCTTGTGTTTGTCTCAAAACTTGGTTAATTATGTCATGACTTTGATGCTTGTATCACTGATATTTTGACTTCTAGTATTCATGTGAACTTCAGAGGTGCCTTGGCATTTATATTGTGCTCTACAAACAAAGGCAAGCGAGATACCACTCTATCACACCTTTTTATGAGCATTGCAATGTGAGGACGACCACACTATTGACGTGGAGCGCTTCGTTGGAAACCCCAAGAGCAAGGTGTGAAGAGCACAGCAGCAAGTCTTACCTCAGTAAGAAACCGAGGTTATCGAACTAGTAGGAGGAAGGAAATGTCTCAAAGGTGTTGAAAGCAACATCGAAACCTGCACAACACAAACTCAAGACTTTGCCCCAACGAACAGTGAGGTTGTCAAGCTCACCTGTTTGCTATAACAAAGGATTAAATGTACGATGTGGAAGGTGATGATGGTTTGCAGCAAGTAAACGAGTAACAGTGGAAGATGTATCAATGGTAAAGATTGGACCGGGGTCCATAGTTGTCACATCCCAAAATTCTCCTAATTTTGGAATGTGAAACAAATAAATAAGATGGATTGATTGTTTGACTTTGTTGAAAATTCTCAAAGAGAAGAAACTTTTTGAATAGAAAATCCTCTCAACCTTGAATTCGAAATCTTATATTCTTTTGTTAAGACCTAAGTAGCCATATAGGAAAAAGGGCATGGATTGATTATGGATTGTAGAATTGGTGTGCAAGATTTCAAAATTAAAATCATGAAGCATTCATAAGCATTTCATCCATGCAAAGTTCCCACAAACTGAATCCAAATCCTATTATCTAAATCCTATAGTTGATTTGCCCAAATGTTCCTAAGGGTAACTAAATTGACTTTTTAAAACCCACTATTGCTAAGACAGCGATTATTGCTAAATTATAGCCTAAAAGGATCCAATTAATATTACAAAATTTTAGAAACAAAATTGAGCTCATTTAGAGCTAGTATGAAAAAGTTATGGAACAAATACAAACACATAAAGATATAAATAAAATGAAATATACAAGGATTTATAAACCCACTACTTCCAAACTAGTAAAAAGATTACAAATTTGATTCTATAATGACCTATTCGATTTTAGAAAAATTTAGAAACAAGAATCATGTCATTTGGAGTTCGTATGCAAAAGATATGAGGGAAACAAGTATAAAAAAAACAGGCCGGCCCACCCGGTCCGACCGGACCGAGCCAGCCAGGCAGGCCACGCGTACGGATCGATCGGGTTGCTCCAAAAAGCGTGCAAAATCTGTTTTGTTAAACCTATCTCTACTCAAACTGCTATAACTTTTTATCTACAACTCCGAATCGACTTCCGTTTGTTTCTACTTGTTACATACTCCAAGGCCTATCTCTACACCATCATAAATCTCCATATAAACTCGTGAAGCCACGGCTGTACGAGTTTCTATTCTCGAAATTTCGAATCTACATATTTCCGAATCTTATTTCGCTTTTTAACCCATCTAGACTTCGTCGTTTGCCTTCGGTCAAAAAACGAAAGTTGTAGAAATCGTCGAAATCTTTCAATCCCGACAAACCTCACCTCTTTTCATCCACCACAGCCGGAGAATTTCGTATCGCAATATTTCAGATCTTACGGTGTAAATCCAAGATCTACTCGCGCTTGTTTCTTCAAATCCAAATTCCTTTGGTGAGAAGGTAGGAATAATGATTCCCCACAACTTTCATGTTCTGAGTTTTTCAATTTGACCTATGAATTTGTCTCTCTAACACAGATCTATTTCTTGTCTATTCTGAGCCAAAATCGGGTCAATCTCTTCTTCTAGCCACCGGATCCTATCCAGACGGTCGAGATCCAATCAAACCGGTGCGTGCCATGTCGTCATCCCGGTCATCTTCATCATCAACGCCACGTCAACATAAGGTCAACATCTAGTCCCAGTTAGCATGCAAAGTCAACATGTCCAGTCAGCGGAATATTCCCTGGAATATTCCGTTCGAATTTAAATTTGCATATTATAGATCTAACTTGTAAAATTTATTAGAAATTCATACCATGTCCAAAAAATACGTATAATATACCAAATTGAAGATAATTTTACGTAGAATCATCTTATCAGAATAGATCCAACTTTTACTGTACGTAGTTACTGCAGTAATTTAATTAGTTTTAATGGTCTTTGAGGTTAATAAATCCATAAGATATTATCTGTAACTCCGAAAAATATGAACAATATATCAAATTGAAGCTACTGTAATTTACTTTAATAATATCTGGTTGGATCTAGCCTTTGCGGAATATTTACCCCTTAGCAATTTAATTAGTTTTAATGGCTTTAGAAATCATTAAATTCGTAGAAAATTATTTGCATATCACAAAAATATAAATAATATACCGATAGAAAGCGGGTTCCATGTAGATCATCAATCTGCAAATGGTTCAGTAAAATACTATAAGGTTTCGCAGCAATTAAATAAATGGTTTAATGGCTTATTTAGAGTAATAAATTCATAAGAAAATAAATACTATTCAGAAAATTACAAATAATATGTCCCTGAAATCACAATTCCGTGGAGATTGCAGATATAATTTTAGTTTGATTTTTAGGCAACAGAAACTGCATGAATCATTTAAAACCCATTAAACACTATTTAAATCATACAAAAAGATCTATAACTCCGATTAGGGTGAATCCAACGCCTATTGGTTCGTATTAACGTCCTCTATCCAGTAAACCCAAGAAACAAATTTAATTCTACAGTTATAACAGGCGTTACAACAGAACTATCAAAACCCTTATATTGGCAAGTAATTATTAATAACAATTACCCTATTGCATTAAATGAACTCATACATGCATCATATGATATATTAATATTCATAAAACTAATTATACCCATTGTGTAATGTTAAATCATCATGCATGTTTTCGATCATCCTTGTTGTGTTTGCTATGTTTGCAATTGTTTTGATTGGAACTACCTTGTCCTCGTATTAGATTGTTCGGAGAGTGCGATTGCTGCGGAGAAATACAATCAACACCCATATTATCAACATAAGGCAAGTTACACCACTTGTTCATAAATTTTGTCCCAGTTTTGATTCTATGCATGTGATCTTCAAAATTCTGTAGTATGCATGTGTAGGATGTTCCAGTAGAATTTTCCTTGGTAGTATTTTGCAAGTGCGATGATTTTGTAGTATGCCATGAGTAGCTCTATACTTAGGATTTACCCTCCTAATAGGTTACCCCTCTTTTGCTAAGTATTGCTTGCTATGCTATATACAAAGTACCGTTGGGGGGTTCGAAAGACAAAGAATTTTCTAAGTATAAAGGCTCTCTAGAGCAAACTTTTCTTCTCAAATCCACTTCAAAATAAAACTAAGTTTTCTTCTGGACGGAATGGTTGTCGGGACAACGAGTGAGATTTTGGTGGAGGACGGCCGCCCAGGAATCAAAGAAGTCTGCCATGTTTCAGAATTCAGAAGCTTCCAGTGCAACCACAATACATTATGGGCTCTGTCTTGGCCTAGTACTTAGTGGGAAACCTCACCTGGGTACCAACATTTGGTGGTTCTTGGTACGGTTGGATCCAGAAGGTAGAGGGGCTACTAAGGGAAAGCCTCGCCATGGTCTTGTCTGTTAAAGGACTTGATCGTGGATTGTGGGTAAAGTGCACAAACTCTCGAGAGTATTGCAATCTGATCGATCAGCCGTGTTCACGGAAACAGAACAACATTGAGCATCTGAAGGATGGAGCCTCTGAAGGATCTTCCTCTCTCTTTTATAAAACAAAGTTTTGAAACCCCATGGCGTGCGTAATATCGCTAATGGGTGGGGATTTGGGAACTTGGTGCGTAATATCCAAGTGACGCTTGGTGCGTAATATCCAAGTGTTTGGTTGTTTGGACACTTGGTGCGTAATATCCTCGTGTGCCACTCGACCTTATTTTATCTAAGCAAATGTTTACAAAGTAGGACAATCCTCTCTTCTTCTCTCTACTTAAGAAAATTATCTTTATGCAAATGAACTCCAAAGCCTAAACTAGCCTTGCATGTAGAGTTAGTCTTTCCTTCCTTGGTGTAATTTGCCAATACATTCAAAGTATTGACCCAACTTGTTGGCTGCACGTTTCATGTGCAGAATTTCAGAGATCGTTGAAAGGTGCGCTAGGATCGCGGGTCTTCACTCAACCTGCCTGTGGCATTGATGGGACTCCAAGTTGTATTTATATCGCTTCTGTTGTAATAATGTAAACTCTGGATTATTCGATTCATGTAATAAAGACTTGTGTTTTACATGATATTTCATCGACTGTGAGTGCTAGCTATTGATCCAGGGACTAGCATGTTAATCACAGGGACTTAGGATCTCACTTGATCCGAGGTCACTACAATAGTTCACTAGAGGTGCTCTCCTTAGACAAAACAAACATGGCATGTAGGGTAAACAAATTATAGCACGGCAATTGACACGACTGAGCAAGGCATAACAATGCAATACTAGACAAAAAGATCCCATGGGATTCGATTGGGCAATACAACAATATACATAGACCGCCATCCAACTTCATCTATGACTAGAAGTCCACCTTCAGGTTATCATCCGAACCCCCTCCAGTATTAAGTTGCAAGAAACAGACAACTGCTTTAAGCAATGTGTGTAACGTAAACAATCCACTTGTTCCATGAACAAGAACAATTGTTTTCTCCCTAGTGGCAACAACACATCTACAACCGAAGAGATTTTTGTCACTTCCCTTGGAAACTAGAGGCATGAACCCACTATCGAGCATAAATACCCCCTCTTGGAGTCACTAGCAACTACTTGGCCAAGATAGCTACTAACAACAGAGACCATGCATGATCACAAACAACATAGACATGATAAAATCAAATAGACAAAACCATTAATCAATCTGACATAGTAATCTCAATATTCATCGGATCCCCGCAAACATAACATGCATGATTACAAATAGATTAGATCTTGATCATGAACGGAGCTCACAAGATCTATACATGAAAGCACAAGGAGGAGATACAACCATCTAGCTACTACATGGACCCGTAGTCCAAGGTGGAACTACTCACGCTTCATACCGGAGGCTGGCATGATGAAGAAGAGGCCTCTGGGATGATCTCCCCTTCGGCATGGTGTCGGGAAGAGCTTCAGATCACCCCGATCTAGGGACGATGGTGGCGACGGCTACATACGGTTTCATGGAATATTGATTGGGTCTTTAGGGTTTTGGCATCGAGGTGACTTTATAGGCAAATAGGCGAGGCAGGGGGCACCAGGGCGGCTGCACCCCCAAGGCGCGGGGTGGTCCCACCTGCGCGACCAGGGTGTGTGGCCCCCTGGTGAGCCTCCTCCGCCTCGTATTCTGGCTTTGTGTTGCCCACGGTAAAATATTGACTTTGGCTTTTGTCCCGTCCAATTCCGAGAATATTGATTTTCTGCCTTTCTGGAACCAAAAACAGAAGAAAACAGGCAACTGGCACTGTGGCAGATTGTTAATAGGTTAGTTCCAGAAAACATATAAAAACACCTCAAAGTGTAGAGAAAGCAAAGAAAAGTAGATACTAAACAAGCATGGAACATCACAAATTATAGATACGTTTCCGACGTATCACATTGTTGCTTATGTTTATGTTTCATGCTACTTATTATTATTGAGTTGGTTTCTCTTCATAGCTTGCAATGACTATTGAGTAGACTTAGTTGCATACTTCTTATTATGAATGGTTTAAGTATCTACTCCTGTGCTGAGAATATTTATATCATATGAAGCAAATGTGTTTGTGAAAGTTCTTTTATCGCACTCAGTTTTCAACTGAATTGCTTGAGGACAAGCAATAAGCTAAGATTGGGGGGAGTTGATACGTCCAAAATGTATCTACTTTCTCGAACACTTTTGCTATTGTTTCTCCTCTAAACTTGTGTGATTTGGATACAACTAACACGGACTGACGCTGTTTTCAGCAGAATTACCTTGGTGTCTAGTTTTTTGTGCAGAAAATCAACTATCAGGAAAAATCCCGGAAAATATGCCAAAAATCCTATTTCACCAGAAGATCCACGGAGCCAGAATACGAGACAGAGGGGAGCCCTGGGTGGCCCACACCCCCTGCTGCACGGGTGAGCCCACCCCGCGCCTTGGAGGGGTGTGGACAGCCCAGGCACCCCCTTGGCCTCTCTCTTTGCCTATAAGTTGCCTTCTGACCTAAAAACTCAGGGGGTTTCAATGTTTTTCCAGAAAGAGTTCCGTTGCGCCGCCACCACCATAAACCGCGATTCGGATCCATAAACTCCGTTCTGGCACCCTGCCGAGTCAGGGAATTTGGGGAGGATCATCACCATCATCATCACCAACACCTCTCCATCAACCATCAATGCTTTCCTCATCCATGCGTGAGTAATCCCCCGCTGTAGGCTATGGGGATGGTAGGGATTGGATGAGTTCTATCATGTAATCGAATAAGATTGTTAGGGCATTGCGGTGACCCAGCATACCACTGCATGATGTAGTACACTATAGTCATTGACATAACACTAATGAAACACCGTTCACTAGTATTACATCCCTCAGAGTAGTACAACAGAAACATAGCAGGTCCAAGACATGACTATAGGTTACAACTCAACTCTTTACACAAGATCTAGAGAACACTCTAGGTTAAAGAGAGAGAAAGAAACTTCTTACAAAGAAGAATCAAGAATAAATAACTCATAACTACCATACTTATTAAACTAGTAGTTAAACTATTGTCTTGCATTGCTGCTATTGCAATACTCTACAGAAGTAGGTTCTATGGTTATAAATTCTATTCTTATCTAATCAGCAACTTCGTCTTCACTTGAGTTGATGTATATGTTAACTTTCTTGACTTCATTGAAGAACTCTAGCTTCTGGTGATGATTCCTGGAGCATAACTTGATGTAGACGTCGTCTGTACTGGCCTTAGAACCTAGCAAGGGTTAAGAAGATACTTTGAGTACGAGTGTACTCAGCAAGTCCACTAGAAAAGGCATGTTTGATGCACTATAACTATAGCCATAGACCGTAGGTCGTAGGCAATGCAAGTTTTCATAAACATTTCTTCAAAGGTTGCTTTTATTCTGAAAAGCTATGTCCGTCAGCCTTCACGGGTTTACCAGAACCTTCATGGGGCTCCTTTCCCGCCGCGTTCGCAGCTCCTTCCCGGAACAGGGAGTAACAAGTTACAGTTCTTACACTCTGCAGAGGTGCGTCACTTTACCCATGAGAGATCTTAGCTTTGTTGCACATCCAGGCCGCAAACCCGTTCACACTTCCTTGGTGTGAGGCCCAGAGTAAGACCCAAGACAATCACTGCCTTCTCCGCAACCCCGCATGTCTCCTTGGTGTACGCCAGCCCACCTATTGAATTACGGCAATGGCAGTACAGACCGTTCAGATGCCGGAACTATCGTGGGGCGTTGAGGGCTCCCACCCATATGCTGCATATCCTCTACGAATTACCATAAATAATATGCATGCTACGAGTGATAACAGCCACGACCCGCACATCCAGCTCCATGCGAGAGGGAAAAGATACAGCTGACTTTTTCGTCCCATTCCAAATCTCATGGTCAACGCGTAATATACGGCGCAAGAATCACAGGCGACATTTGTTGTTAAGTCCTAGATATTATGTTCCTTTACCACCGGAACTCTTATAGTAGGTTATTACCTCATGGTAATAAACCTATAATCACATTATTATGAAAATAGTGTTTTCTGTCCTTTTTCAAATGCAGGTGATGACAACAATGGATTTGTAAAATACTTTACGGAAAATAATCAAAGGACATGAGCAAGTGTGAACTTGCCTTTTGTGATTGCAAGATTATGTACTCACGGTCTTTAAGACAATATAAGATCCAATCGCTGAAATCTGCATCATTGGTCTGGTAAGGACTAATGTATAAAGAAGCAAGATGCTTTTATGCATAAGTAATGTAATGCAAGCTGATAAACGCGAATCCCGAGAATAACATTGTTCTAGGGTTTGGATACTGGAAAGGGTTTCCTTGGAATGTGTTGCCCTTTTAGATTAAGTTTCACACATATGCTTCTTAGTAAGGCTTGTGAGTGTGTGGAAAACAACATGTATTTATACCACAACAAAATAAACAGTTTGGAATGTTACTCAAGGTTTCTTACATCTTAATTCTTTATCTTCAAGTTTTACTTTACAAGTAATGTCACTTATAAAGGATTTAAATATTAACAATCTTATTATACAAGTATAGTATAAAGTAAAGTGTTTACTATTAATTGTCATATGTTGATTTAAGTGGAAAAATGAATAACTTTTGAAGAAAATCTTACTCAATTAAGCAGAAGCATTTAAGATTTTAAGTTAACCTTATGAGGTGTTCTTTCTAGTTATAGTCTTTAAGTCAGAAAGAATTGCCTTTATTGGAATAGTTAAATTTAGTAGTATTTGAGACTTATCTATCTTGTTTTTTAACTGAGTTGGTTTGGTATTAAGATGCTTTACAACTTAATTACAACAGACCAAAGTTAACTATAAAGCATATAATAAAGTTTTTAGTATTATACTCAAAGCTTGGTAGACTAAAGTTAACTTTAAAAACATATATGGACTTAGGGTGTATTACTTATGATACTTGTATCTTGTTCACTTTATATTGTTTCCTTAGAGTTACTTAAGATTGGCATTATTTCTATTGGAGTAGTTAAGTTTTAAAATATTTAATAATATCCATAGGGTTTATCTATATGTATTTAATCACATAGTATAGGATAGAATGGTTTATACTATTGGATCCCCACTTACTCCATGCTCATATGGGATAAGTGATTAGGGAAATGAATTAAAGATTTTGTTTTATAATTATATAGAGAATATTGATGAGATGTTGATGAGAAAACTTATTAATAAGTTTACAATTCTGAATTGTACTTACTCACCCTAGGGTTTAAGATACTTACTATACTTATTTTATTTTGTTGAAATGAATAAATATTAATGGCTAAACCTATTGTCTTTATGTTGGTGAATTTAATAATATCACCATTCAAAGTAAAATAGTGGATTTGTTTTCTAGGATAACTTATGAGAAAGAATTGATAAAGAGGGTTCCTAAGCACCTATGATGATAATTAGAAATGATAAAGATGTGTTTAATTGATTTGTTATGGAAAAATATATTTCTATAAAGCATTGTGAAAACAAGATGATAAATCAATTAGATGAAATGTATACTATGTTTGGTTCTAGAATTAGGGTTTAGTGTTCAGCAAGGATTCCTATATTCCATACTTCATAATTCTAGACTTCTGTTTAAGGAATTCCTTTCCTAGATATATTACTTCTCTATGTCCATCATCATGTGCTAACATGATGAGCTTTGCTTTACAGAAACTTCTTGTCGACCCTTTATTATTCTAAATCCACTTATAAATCCAATGATCTTGTCTTACACTAAAGCTTTTCCTAATTATTTATATGTATACTTGGCTTATATTAACTACTCTGTTGTTTGAAAAGCTCCATTTCAACAAGTGATTACTTCCAACTCCAATCATACTCTTCCTTAATCATCCTTCACTAATACTACTTCAGTAGATGTATATATATCAAATTCTACTCTCCTTAAGTGTTTAGTATTTTCCAAGAGGAAAGTAGTACTTCTTTAATTCAATGTTGCTCTAACATCATTATAATCATACTATCTTGTCTCTACTTGACTCCAGTATCTAACATTCCAACCTCACATTATACTAATGTGACTTGTAATGACTAATCTAGGATAATAAATCTATACTATGGTTCGATCATGTTTTATCCACCAATGTCACTTATACATGGTATAAACATTCAATATTGGTGAATAAGGCATGGTCATTATAATCATTTGATCTTTTATGATTCAGGTTTCCAGTTGGCTAATCAAGGCTTCTATCCATTCAACATTATAGTTGTATTGTAATTATCGTCTGTTTAGCTCTATTGGATTAAGAGATATAATTCATTGACTATACCTACTTGATCCAATAGGACTACTCCTGGTAACTATCTTTATACTTCATTCTTGTAATCTTCTTTGTTACCATATTGATTTGATTTCCTCAATTCACTCCCATCATATAGATGATATCTAAAACTAGCATTACCAACTATCTCTTCTTACTTCTTTCTCTAAAGGTTTTAGAGTGGATGCTATGATAAGGACAAGAATTGATAGATCAAGAATTGATAAGTTAAGAATTGGTGAATCAATAATTGATTACTCAATATTGATGAACAACAATTATAAGGATAGGATTCAGTGGAGATGATAAAGATTGATATGGAAAGAAAGATATATAATGAATGGTCTTGACTTGGTTTCTTTCCTACTCAATCCCAAATAAAAGTTAAAGTTAGGTATTTCCATGATACTCATGATATAAGTAGATGAGATTAAGATATAGTTGTTACATTCTTATTATTTGTGTTATATTTATAACTTGGTGTTCCTGAGTGATTATAACGAATACAAGGATATGATTACTTAAGGATCAAATATAAATCATTAAGTAATGTAGTAGGGTTTAATTTTATTCCATTTGATCTACCCTTAGATCAAATCATGTTTACCCAAAATAAGGTTTTGGCAAAGGTCATATTGAAACTTATCGCAGTCAACTTGATGATCTACTTCAATTCCATCAAGTTAAGAGAAGCTTCAATCTCTTTGACATGTTTTATTTAAAAGCGCGGAAATTATTCAGATTTTCTATGCATGAATGCAATGCACACACCTGTGTTCAGCTTATTTCTATGCTCTAATGCTGGGATGTTACAGACTCTCCCCCTTAAAATATACTTTGTCCTCGAAGTTCATACTCTCATGTTTCGGAGTAAGGAATTGTCTTGCTTTGATTACGATAGGTCTCAACTCCATGGTAACCTCAATGGGAATAATTATAATATCCCATATCCAGATCTTTTCCTTGAATCCTCATCATACTTGGCAATCTTAATCCTGTTGTCTCCAATACTCCAAAATTCCTTTTACTTTAATCCCTTAGGAATATTTCCTTATTATTAAATCCTCAATCTGGGGTCTCTTCTTTAGTTCCTTAACCTAATTAGGTATCCTATTCCAACTCCTTTACTGGATCATCGAACTTCCTTGCTAAACTATATAAGGTCTGGGAAGCCTCACTAGAACAGGGTTTTGCAACTTCCATTAACCAATAGTTGTGGTCAAAAGACTATATTTGACTTGTCTTTGAATGGTTAAACCAATAATTTTTCCGAGGATTGGTTTTGAACACATTTAGTCCAAACCCATCAGAATTTCTTGTTCACTACATATACCCAATTGGATACGTTTAATTTCCTCTTAAGGATCACTTAAGAGTTGTTCCTTCTAGAATTAGTCGGTTAGGACTATTCCATTTTATTGCTTTAAACTTTTACCTTATCAGGCTGTTAGACAACCTTTTGTGACTATCTTAAGTACTTCTATAATTATGATTTTCTTTTAACCCGATGAAATAAGGTTTAGTGTTGGCATAGGTTAGTATTTGCTCTCCAACCTTTACTTGGAAAGTCAAATAACAATACTTTCACAAATTGTTTACTCTCCCCCTTAGGTTTTACTAATGGTCTCTAAACTGCCTTATAAAATATTTCTTAATTTTTATAAATAGAACATTGGTCTCTATCCATCTTATACTCTACCAGATTAGAGTTTGATGAAAGATTGTACGATGTATCCACATAGTTGTGGATCTCCGAAGTGAATATTTCAGCATTATTTGTCTTACTTACTTATTCTGATATATTCGCTTCGATGCACCTATCTTCACGAAGAGTCTCGAAAGACGGTCCTTTCAATTTTTATACTCCTTTAGGTCTTACTTATCTTAGGCCAAATTTTATGCTCTTTATGCAACTTTTAAGATGATCTGGTTAACTATGTCAACCAATTGCCAGCCGCGGACAAGATATCAACTGTGGATCAATTACTAGCTATGGACCAAATACCAGCTGTGGATAATTACCAGTTGCGAACCATCCTAGGGTGTATGTATTATCCTATGGTTTCCAACATGCTTCTAGCATTCTCTGAATTGTCAGAGTTTGAATACCATTTTGGATTCCAAAACTTCCTCTTTGCACTTATTCATGATACTTCCATGATCTTGGTACAACTACTCCATTATTAACTTCTTAGTAACTTATCTACTTTGATTGAACCTTAAGTTTATTACTTCTTGTTGCTCCATACATCTTCTACACTAAACTTCCTTCTTATATCTGGCTAAGAATAACCTGAACTTTATCCATCCTCCAAATTGAGTTGGTACTCCTTATACTTGGCTTTACCCTTCATGTAGATCTTCATCCTGGTCTTTGAAATTCGTCACTCCCTTACACTAATTCCCTTCCTATCTAGGTCTATAACATCAAGTAGTAATTGGATGTTGCAACATGCATTTGCACACCAAGTCAAACTTCATGTACAAATCTAGTCAATCAAGAAGATCCAAGAAAAACAAATAAATCCAAATGTGGTACATATAACACACAATATTCTAAGCCCCGAATATAGTAGTTGAGTATAATATCTCTAGAATTCCGACTTAGTTGTGTAGTATATGAAACATCCTCGTATAGGTTTTCATTGTGATACTTAGCACATAGGGTCAAACTATTCTTTGTCTCAATATTTACCCAAATTGCTCAAGTGCAACAGGATAATTTTTAGACAAAGTGGTCTCAATTTTTAGTTTTGACTAACCTTTTGTTTCACCTTTGGAATGATTAAATATGGTCAACCTTTCTTTATTAGTCAACTAACCTAACATGATTACTCCAAAAGAATAATCAGATTCTATTTTCTAACTTAAACCAAAAATTATTGGAAATTTCTAGCGCCTATGACTTCTATCATAGTTCTACCAGGTTATCTTCTTACTCTACCTAACGATAATTTACTAATTCCTTATCATAATTATACTCTCATCATGGTTTCGGAGCTAATATCACCATGATCTTATTATGTTTTGCCTCTTTATCATGATTTAAGAGTTAATCTAGCCATGATAACTTTACCTCTCACAACACTGTTATTAAATCTTAACAGAATTTCACTTCATCACATAGAATTCTCAAGTGAATCCCATGTGATTACTACTCATTACATTAACATTTATCCTAATGATATCCATCAAGTTGACTTTGGTTATCAACTGTCCCTAAGATTTTACTGTTCTTACTTAAATTCTAGGATTAAGATACACCATTAAGACTACTTCAATTGATGTCTTACACTTTCCTACAATATCTTGGTGGTTGATCTCTCCTTCGGAGGACACTAAAGAGCAATATACTTGAGAAAAGATAAATAATTACTCCTAAGAAAGAATGACTTAAGCATATGACTTAGGTGTGACAAGGTTATCCTCAAGTGGAAACTCATCGCAAGTCATAAAATATCTGGTTTAAATAAGATGGCTCCTATAGTCACTATCCAACCTACAGATCTTCCTAAAAGGGTTTTAATCCTAAGGTCAAAGCATATGCTCTGATACCAACTACGGTGACCCAGCATACCACTGCATGATGTAGTATACTATAGTCGTTGACATAACACTAATGAAACACCGTTCACTAGTATTACATCCCTCAGAGTAGTACAACATAAACATAGTGTAGGGTTTCGTAGCATGGAAAACAAAAAAATTCTATCGCATACAAACAAACAAGCCAAGATCTATCTACTAGATTGTAGCAACAAGTCGATGGAATAACTCACCCTCGAAGATTCCAAAGTGTTTAACAAGAGCGGATTCTCGTGGGTGATGTAATCGTACTCTTCCCGATCTCAAGATCGCGTAGACGATCCTTCTGGCGCTGCGTTCCGGCAGCGCTCCCGCGGTCGGTCACACGTTCGGTACTCGACGAAGACCTTCCTCTCCCTTGTTCCAGCAGGCAGCGGAGGTTGTAGCACTCTCCTCGTGATTCCGGCAGCACAACGGCGTGGTACCGGAGGTAGAGGGGAGATCTCGCAGGGCTTCGCCTTAAGCCGGAGCGAGTATGGTGGACTATGAGAGAGATCCTCGGCGATCTAGAGTTTAGACTCACCAAGGAGGAGGTGCTAGGGCCGGCGGATAGGGCTTGGAGGTGCCCAAGTCGGCGTCTAGGGGAGAAACCCTAGGCGGCGGCTATGGTGGGCGGCGGCTAGGGTTTAGGTTTAGAGGGGGAAATCTTGTGTACTAGGAGGGGCAGCCCTGCCCCTCCTCTTATAGGTGGGAGGCGCCGGCCAAGGGGAGGGGAGTCCCTCCCCAACTCGGTTTCCCAAGGGGGCCGGCGGTGGAGGGGAGGAACTCCTCCCCAAATCGGTTTCCACCTTCCCCTCCACTTCCCAAAATAGCCGTTTGACTTTTTCAAATTGGCGTTTGACTTTTCAAACTAGGATTTGATTAAACCCTTTATTTTGTTCAGCGATGACACATAGTACATGATGAAATCATTCCTACTTGGTATGACACATTCATGTACCCTTCCCCTTCGGAGTGCCGGACATTCCGGAACCTTCTAGAACATTCCCGATGAAAACACCGGAACCATTCTCCAACCCCGAAACAGGACTTTCCTTATATGAATCTTATTTTCCGGACCATTCCGGATCTCCTCGTGATATCCCGGATCCCATCCGAGACTCCGAACAACATTCGGTCTCTTACTCATCATTCCATAACTACTCAAACAACGTCGAATCCTTAAGTGTGTCTCCGTACGGTTCGTGAATTATGCGGACATGATCGAGACACTTCTCCGAACAATAACCAATAGAGGAATCTGGAAATTCATATGGCTCCCACATATTTCTATGATTACTTTGCGATCGAATGAACCACTTACATACGATACCAATTTCCCTTTGTCTCACGATAGTTTACTTATCCGAGATTATGATCGTCGGTATCTCTGCATACCTAGTTCAACCTCGTTACTGATAAGTACTCTTTTCTCGTTCCCATGATATGTGATCCCTTGTGAGCCAGTCACATGATTGCAAGCTAATTGGATGACATTCCACCGAGAGGGCCCAGAGTATATCTATCCGTCATATGGATGGACAAATACCACTCTTGATCCATGTGTCTCAACCAATACTTTTCGAACACTCAATGCCACCTTTATAGCCACCCAGTTACGGTGTGGTGTTTGATGTCATCAAAGTATCCTTCCGGTGAAGGTGATATGCATGATCTCATGGTCGAAGGAATTAGGTTACTATGTATCAGAAAGCATATAGCAATTGAACTATTAAAATGACTTGATCTTTATGCTACGCTTATCTATAGGAGTATGTCCACCATATCATTCTCCTAACGATATGATCTTGTTGTTAATAACATCTCAATGTTCATGATAGGGAAACCACAATCATTTATTAACCAACAAGCTAGTATTATAAAGAGGCTTTACTAGGGACTCTATTTTAGTTTACAAATCACACAAGTATTAATGTTTCCTTGTTAATACTATTATAGCATGAATGTAAACATTTATCATAAACACAAAGATATAATAATAACTACATTTATTATTGCCTCTAGGGCATAGATCCAACACATAGCAGGTCCAAGACATGACTATAGGTTACAACTCAACTCTTTACACAAGATCCAGAGAACACTCTAGGTTAAAGAGAGAGAAAGAAACTTCTTACGAAGAAGAATCAAGAATAAATAACTCATAACTACCATACTTATTAAACTAGTAGCTGAACTATTGTCTTGCATTGCTGCTATTGCAATACTCTACAGAAGTAGGTTCTATGGTTATAAATTCTATTCTTATCTAATCAGCAACTTCGTCTTCACTTCAGTTGATGTATATGTTAACTTTCTTGACTTCATTGAAGAACTCTAGCTTCTGGTGATGATTCCTGGAGCATAACTTGATGTAGACGTCGTCTGTACTGGCCTTAGAACCTAGCAAGGGTTAAGAAGATACTTTGAGTACGAGTGTACTCAGCAAGTCCACTAGAAAAGGCGTGTTTGATGCACTATAACTATAGCCATAGACCGTAGGTCGTAGGCAATGCAAGTTTTCATAAACATTTCTTCAAAGGTTGCTTTTATTCTGAAAAGCTATGTCCGTCAGTCTTCACGGGTTTACCAGAACCTTCATGGGGCTCCTTTCCCGCCGCGTTCGCAGCTCCTTCCCGGAACAGGGAGTAACAAGTTACAGTTCTTACACTCTGCAGAGGTGCGTCACTTTACCCATGAGAGATCTTAGCTTTGTTGCACATCCAGGCCGCAAACCCGTTCACACTTCCTTGGTGTGAGGCCCAGACTAAGACCCAAGACAATCACTGCCTTCTCCGCAACCCCGCATGTCTCCTTGGTGTACGCCAGCCCACCTATTGAATTACGGCAATGGCAGTACAGACCGTTCAGATGCCGGAACTATCGTGGGGCGTTGAGGGCTCCCACCCATATGCTGCATATCCTCTACGAATTACCATAAATAATATGCACGCTACGAGTGATAACAGCCACGACCCGCACATCCAGCTCCATGCGAGAGGGAAAAGATACAGCTGACTTTTTCGTCCCATTCCAAATCTCATGGTCAACGCGTAATATACGGCGCAAGAATCACAGGCGACATTTGTTGTTAAGTCCTAGATATTATGTTCCTTTACCACCGGAACTCTTATAGTAGGTTATTACCTCATGGTAATAAACCTATAATCACATTATTATGAAAATAGTGTTTTCTGTCCTTTTTCAAATGCAGGTGATGACAACAATGGATTTGTAAAATACTTTACGGAAAATAATCAAAGGACATGAGCAAGTGTGAACTTGCCTTTTGTGATTGCAAGATTATGTACTCACGGTCTTTAAGACAATATAAGATCCAATCGCTAAAATCTGCATCATTGGTCTGGTAAGGACTAATGTATAAAGAAGCAAGATGCTTTTATGCATAAGTAATGTAATGCAAGCTGATAAACGCGAATCCCGAGAATAACATTGTTCTAGGGTTTGGATACTGGAAAGGGTTTCCTTGGAATGTGTTGCCCTTTTAGATTAAGTTTCACACATATGCTTCTTAGTAAGGCTTGTGAGTGTGTGGAAAACAACATGTATTTATACCACAACAAAATAAACAGTTTGGAATGTTACTCAAGGTTTCTTACATCTTAATTCTTTATCTTCAAGTTTTACTTTACAAGTAATGTCACTTATAAAGGATTTAAGTATTAACAATCTTATTATACAAGTATAGTATAAAGTAAAGTGTTTACTATTAATTGTCATATGTTGATTGAAGTGGCAAAATGAATAACTTTTGAAGAAAATCTTACTCAATTAAGCAGAAGCATTTAAGATTTTAAGTTAACCTTATGAGGTGTTCTTTCTAGTTATAGTCTTTAAGTCAGAAAGAATTACCTTTATTGGAATACTGAAATTTAGTAGTATTTGAGACTTATTTATCTTGGTTTTTAACTGAGTTGGTTTGGTATTAAGATGCTTTACAACTTAATTACAACAGACCAAAGTTAACTATAAAGCATATAATAATTTTTTTAGTATTATACTCAAAGCTTGGTAGACTAAAGTTAACTTTAAAAACATAGATGGACTTAGGGTGTATTACTTATGATAATTGTATCTTGTTCACTTTATATTTTTTCCTTAGAGTTACTTAAGATTGTCATTATTTCTATTGGAGTAGTTAAGTTTTAAAATATTTAATAATATTCATAGGGTTTATCTATATGTATTTAATCACATAGTATTGGATAGAATGGTTTGTACTATTGGATCCCCACTTATTCCATGCTCATATGGGATAAGTGATTAGGGAAATGAATTAAAGATTTTGTTTTATAATTATATAGAGAATATTGATGAGATGTTGATGAGAAAACTTATTAATAAGTTTAGAATTCTGAATTGTAGTTACTCACTCTAGGGTTTAAGATACTTACTATACTTATTTTCTTTTGTTGAAATGAATAACGATTAATGGCTAAACCTATTGTCTTTATGTTGGTGAATTTAATAATATCACCATTCAAAGTAAAATAGTGGATTTGTTTTCTAGGATAACTTATGAGAAAGAATTGATAAAGAGGGTTCCTAAGCACCTATGATGATGATAATTAGAAATGATAAAGATGTGCTTAATTGATTTGTTATGGAAAAAATATTTCTATAAAGCATTGTGAAAACAAGATGATAAATCAATTAGATGAAATGGATACTATGTTTGGTTCTGGAATTAGGGTTTAGTGTTCAGCAAGGATTCCTATATTCCATACTTCATAATTCTAGATTTCTGTTTAAGGAATTCCTTTCCTAGATATATTACTTCTCTATGTCCATCATCATGTGCTAACATGATGAGCTTTGCTTTACAGAAACTTCTTATCGACCCTTTATTATTCTAAATCCACTTATAAATCCAATGAGCTTGTCTAACACTAAAGCTTTTCCTAATTATTTATATGTATACTTGGCTTATATTAACTACTCTGTTGTTTGAAAAGCTCCATTTCAACAAGTGATTACTTCCAACTCCAATCATACTCTTCCTTAATCATCCTTCACTAATACTACTTCAGTAGATGTATATATATCAAATTCTACTCTCCTTAAGTGTTTAGTATTTTCCAAGAGGAAAGTAGTACTTCTTTAATTCAATGTTGCTCTAACATCATTATAATCATACTATCTTGTCTCTACTTGACTCCAGTATCTAACGTTCCAACCTCACATTATACTAATTTGACTTGTAATGACTAATCTAGGATAATAAATCTATACTATGGTTCAATCATGTTTTATCCACCAATGTCACTTATACATGGTATAAACATTCAATATTGGTGAATAAGGCATGGTCATTATAATCATTTGATATTTTATGATTCAGGTTTCCAGTTGGCTAATCAAGGCTTCTATCCATTCAACATTACAATTGTATTGTAATTATCTTCTGTTTAGCTCTATTGGATTAAGAGATATAATTCATTGACTATACCTACTTGATCCAATAGGACTACTCCTGGTAACTATCTTTATACTTCATTCTTGTAATCTTCTTTGTTACCATATTGATTTGATTTCCTCAATTAACTCCCATCATATAGATGATATCGAAAACTAGCATTACCAACCATCTCCTATTACTTCTTTCTCTAAAGGTTTTAGAGTGGATGCTATGATAAGGACAAGAATTGACAGATCAAGAATTGATAAGTTAAGAATTGGTGAATCAATAATTGATTACTCAATATTGATGAACAACAATTATAAGGATAGGATTCAGTGGAGATGATAAAGATTGATATGGAAAGAAAGATATATAATGAATGGTATTGACTTGGTTTCTTTCCTACTCAATCCCAAATAAAAGTTAAAGTTAGGTATTTCCATGATACTCATGGTATAAGTAGATGAGATTAAGATATAGTTGTTACATTCTTGTTATTTGTGTTATATTTATAACTTGGTGTTCCTGAGTGATTATAACGAATACAAGGATATGATTACTTAAGGATCAAATATAAATCATTAAGTAATGTATTAGGGTTTAATTTTATTCCATTTGATCTACCCTTAGATCAAATCATGTTTACCCAAAATAAGGTTTTGGCGAATGTCATATTGAAACTTATCGCAGTCAACTTGATGATCTACTTCAATTCCATCAAGTTAAGAGAAGCTTCAATCTCTTTGACATGTTTTATTTAAAAGCACGAAAATTATTCAGATTTTCTATGCATGAATGCAATGCATACACCTGTGTTCAGCTTATTTCTATGCTCTAATGCTGGGATGTTACAAGCATGGTGTCTAGTATCTCTATTAGTGCTATTTGACTTTGTTGCAACTTGTTGTGCTTAATGCTTGACACTAGGTCCCGAGTGCCATGATCTCAGATCTGAACTTATTATTGATTCATTATGATAGTATTGTCTGTGATCTTATCTGCAAGTTGTGTACACATATCATTGTTCGGATCCAAAGGCCACGAAGTGACAAAAATTGGGACAACCGGAGGGGATGGTTGTGATGTGAGGATCACATGTGTTCACGGAGTGTTAATGCTTTGCTCCGGTGCTCTATTAAAAGGAGCACCTTAATTTCTAGTAGTTCCCTTGAGGCCCCGTTGCCACGGGCTGGCAGGACAAAAGATGTTGTGCAAGTTCTCATTGCGAGCACGCATGACTATATATGGAGCACATGCCTATGATTGTTTAGTACTTGGATGCTTATTCTCATTTATCTGCAATTGCCCTAGATCTTGAAGTTACATGTTTAGACTCGTTCAGGCAACGCCCATCCATCCATCCCTATGCCTACCACGCTCATATCCTACTGTTTGCTACTACTGTTACTATTGCTCCTGTTTTGTTGCTGATGTTGCTTTGATGTTTCTACTACAAACTGTTGCTACTGATAAACTTCTGTGAGAAACAACTATTTCCAGGTGTAGCTGAATTGACAATTCAGTTGTTAAGGCTTGCAAGTATTCTTTGGCTCCCTTGTGTCGAATCAATAAATTGGGTAATACTACCGTCGAAGACTTTTGCGATCCCCTATACTTGTGGGTCATCAGTAATGTACTCACCCTTTTGTAGTTCATCCATCCCATGGATTTTGCTTGTATTGATCAGGTGGTTCTTGATGTTGCAGATGAAAATAATGTGGCCCTCCGACGGCTGGACGCTCTCGAGAAGAGCCTTGGTCGAGCGGAGAAGAAGGTCGCAGATGCTGCGGAGGCCAAGGAGCACGTGCAGAAAGAGGCCGCCGATCACGAGGAGCAACTCACTGTGGCGGTTGCTCACGAGAAGGAGATGGCGGATAGGCTTATGGCTGCAGCCAAAGTCTTCTCTGGTGAGTTTCCTTTCACTTGTTTTGGGTCTCGTGTTTTTTTGACTGTGTCTTGTCTTTCTCTTATTGGGGTACTTTTCTTCTTTGGTTCAGATGCTTCGGGCATTACGTTTGATCGTGGTGCGCTGGAGCATGGAGATGCTCTGGCCGACGCCACCGCATCGGTCAAAGATCACTGTGGCACTGCTGCTGGCTCCTTGGCGAAGGCCAAGGAAGTGCTCAGATGCTTCTACAAGGAGGTCGTCCCCAAGGGCGCTTCCCTTGAGGATGTCGACGCCCTTGTGGATGCTCTATCGGAGGATGCTCCGGTGGTGTATAAGAGCAAACAGAAGGGCATCAGCGCCTCCATGGGGTTGGCAATGGCGATGGCGTCCGGAGTGGAGCTGGATCTGCCGAACATAACATCCCAGATGCCAACTGCTGCAGATGGCTCAGAGGTAGCGTTCGCCCTCTTTGCCTCTCCCTGTAAGCGCTATGGGCCTAAGCTTATCGACCTCCTGGTAGAGTATGCAGCGAAGCATCTGGAGGAGGCCAAGAGCAGGCAGTCTGGCTCCGAGGCCACTCCGGATGCGGGTGTTTAGGACCATGTGTTGTAGTTAGGATAGTTTATCCTTTTTCTTTCCTAATGTAACCTTTTGCTGATGAACAGACCCAACTTATGCCACGAGGTGGACTTGATGTATATAAATTTATGTTTTAAGGTGTTTCCAGAGATACTTGTGATGTTCATGTCTTGATTTGTTTGCCTCTAGGGTCCTTCGAGTGAGGTTCCTATTGTCACTCCGAATGCTCCTGAGCCGCGACCATCCTTGGATGATGCGTCATAGCTGGCTTTTCTTCGCGACCGTGTCCGCATCTTGGAGAAGGATATCCTTGGCATTTGAGGCCACGGGGATGTGTGGAAGTCGAAGGCTGAGCGAGCCACTGTCAGGGAGGAGTTCTTGATGGGGGAGTTGTGGCAGATGAGCGAGGAACTGCAATGTGAGTCTTTGCAAACTGTTGTGAAGCTCTGCATGTTTGCTCATTGTGTGCGTTCTACAGGTGCAAATCTCATTCTGAAGGAAGAGAAAGAGCATGTCTCTGTTCGGATGAATTGCCTGACGCAACAGGACCTGGAGGATGGTGGATTCTTCTGGATGGACTGCGACCGGGCCATCATCCTTGCGACGGTGCAAGGTCGCATGCACCATGTTTCTCAGGTGCTGAAGCAGGCGAGGATTTCTCTGGCGTCCATTTGGGCCATCATGTTCCCCTTGGATGAGGCACCTTCCACCCTTTGGGGGCCTTATGGCAAAATTTCGGAACATGGGCAACGTCAAATAGTTGGTGCGGCGTCAGCTGATCGCCGGGGTGAAAGCCGCATTGTCCCTTGTTCGGCTGCATCGTCGTTATGTCAACCTTGCAGAGGTGGTGACTGGGCCACCCCTTTGGCCTGATGGCACCCTTTGGGACATGCGCCCACATTATGCAGCTGTGGCACAACATGCTGAGGAGATAGTAGATCTGTTCGAGCAGCGGGCGAATGTGATTCTCCAGAATAGGTAGGTCCTGTAAATAAAACTTGATGTAAAATTTGTATTTTTTGAGTGGGCTCGTAGTGCCCTTTGTAAAGTTTGTATATAGTAGCACGTGGTGCTTTGTTATGTACATGTCCTTTTCGTTAGCCTGATGTGGTCAGCTACTCAGGTTGTAAGCGTTGTTCTCAGTCGACGAGGTCGTGAGGTGAGGCGTAGCCCCCGAGCGTGTTATAGCGAAAAGTAATGTAAAAAAAGAAATTTCGGCCAAGGGACTTAGCTTTTATTCATAGCGTAACAAGGAGGTACATTGTTTGGCTGAGTAGCCTTATTGAAAGTAAAGAGGTAGCTAGGGGTAGAAATGTCGGAAGCGTGCAACGTTCCAGGGGTTGGAGTATTCGACTCCTGATGCGATGTCCATGAGGCAGTATGCGCCACCTGGGATGACTTTAGTGACGATGTAGGGTCCTTCCCAGGGTGTCTCAAGCTTGCTCTTGCTTGAGTCGTAGGACGAGGTCTCCTTCGACGAAGGACCTTGGGCATAGCCGATGGCTGTGGTAATTGCGGAGGCCCTGCTGGTAGACCGCTGAGAGAGCCGCGGCAATGTCGCGTGCCTCATCAAGTGTGTCGACAGCGTCTTCGAGTGCGGCCGATGATTCATCTTCGCTGTAGGCGATGACCCGTGGGGCCTTGTGGCGTACCTAGGGAGGTAGCACGGCTTCGGCTCTATGTACCATGAAGAAGGGCGTGAAGCCAGTTGAGCAGTTCGGTGTTGTACGCAGGCTCTAGAGGACGGAGGGTAGCTCCTCTGCCCAGGCTCACGCAAGCCTTTCGAGTGGGCATAGTAGGCGTTTCTTGATGTCGTTTCCTATGAGGCCGTTGGCCTTTTCGACCTGTCCGTTGGTCTGCAGGTGCGCCACGAAGGCATATGATATGTTGATACCAAGGCCCTCGCAGAAGTCTTGGAATTCCTTTGAGATGAAGTTCGAGCCGTTGTCCGTGATGATGTTGTGTGGCACACCGAACCTGTAGACTATGGAATCGAAGAACTTGACGACAGTTTTGCCACTTTGGTTAGTGACGGGCATGGCCTCGATCCACTTGGTGAACTTATCGACTGTGACTAGGTGGTAGATGTGGCCTCCTTTCGAGGATTTGGGCAGTTTGCCGATCATGTCGAGGCCACATTGGGTGAAGGGCCAGGCCAGTGGTATGGGCCTTAGCTCTGATCCTGGTGCGTGCGGCTTGTCCGTGTATCTCTGACAGGCGTTACACCTTCGGAAGATGTCCTTAGCGTCATTCATGGCTGTTGGCCAGTAGAATCCAGCTCGTAGAGCTTGGCGACTAGGGCGCGGCTGCCTGCGTGATGGCCGTAGATGCCCTCGTGGATGTCTTGTAGGATGGTTTTGCAGTCACCGATGGTGACACACCTTTGGAGCACACCCGAAATACTGCGCTTGTACAAATCGCCATTGTGGATGGTGAAGGCTTTAGACCGGCAAGATATGCGCCGGGCATCTGTCGGGTCATTCGGCAATTCGTTGTGCATCAGGTACTAAAGGTACGGCTGTGTCCATGTTTCTTCGACCGCCATGACCTGCATCAGGCTGACAAGCTCAGCCTCGGTGTCGAGCTTTTCAGGTCCTTCATGCCCTTCGGGTGGCGCAGCCCCCGAGTGCTCTGCTTCTTTGGTTGAGCCCTTTGGGAATTTTATTTTGATAGAGGGTACATAGATCTGTTCGAGGAACACACCTGGTGACACCCGTGCGCAAGTAAGCCGATGTTGGCGAGCCTGTCGGCTTCTTCATTGCTTTCCCTTCCGATGTGCCGAAGTTCGCAGCCGTCAAAGTCCCCTTCGAGTGAGTTGTAGAGCACGCGGTACGCGATCATGTTGGCGTTGTGAGCGTCACACTCGTTCATCATCTGCTGGACGACAAGGTTTGAGTCACCATAGATGACTAGGCGCGTTACACCATAGATCTTGGCCATTCACATGCCGTGGATGAGGGCCTCGTATTTGGCCTCTTTGTTGGAGGCGCGAAATTTCATTCGAAGGACGTATTTCATATTTTCGCCCTGAGGGGACATCAGTATGACGCCAGCTCCTGCTCCAGCCTCACGCTTGGAGCCGTCGAAGTGCATTGTCCATGATTGCATCATGTCTGGAGTGTCCGGCAGTTGGAGTTCCATCCAGTGGACGAGGAAGTCAGGGAGGACCTGAGATTTGATGGCCTTGCGCCGCTCGTAGACTATGTCTAGAGGAGACAGCTCGATGCCCCACAGGGCTACACGTCCCGTAGCTTCAGGTTGTTTAGGATGTTGAACAGTCGGGCCTCGTTGACGACCATGATCTGGTGCTCCTGGAAGTAGTGGCTTAGCCGACGAGCTGTCATGAATATGCCGTAGGCGAGCTTATGGTAGTGGGGGTACCTCTGCTTTGTTGGAGTCAGTACCTCGCTGAGGTAGTAGATTGGGCGTTGGACCCCATGGGTCTTGCCATCTTCGGGTCGTTCGACCACGAGTACGGTGCTTACCACATGGTGTGTGGCTGTGATGTATAGCACCAGAGGCTCTCGCTCCTTTGGTGTGACCAGGACATGCGAGGTGGAGAGCAGCGGCTTGAGGTCTTCGAATGCGTCGTCTGCTCCGGGTGTCCACTCGAACTTGTCCGTCTTGCGCAGCAGCTGGTAAAAAGGCAAGGCCTTCTCGCCCATGCGGCTGATGAATCTGCTCAGCGCTGCGATCCGCCCAGCTAGCTATTGGACACCTTTGAGGTTCTTCGGCTTCTCCATGGACAATATGGCCCTTATTTTCTTTAGATTCGCTTCGATCCCTCGCTGGGAGATGAATGAAGGGTTCGCAGCATAGAAAACAAAAAATTTCCTACGATGTGAACTATATACCAAGATCTATCTACTAGATACAAACAACGGGCGAATGTATATCCGTAGAGAACATACCCTTGAAGACCGACAAAGCTTAATGAGTTCAACTCGTGGTTGATGTAGACGATCTCTTGCCGATCTCAAGATCGAGAGGAAGTCCTAGCGCCGCAAATCAGCAGCGCATCCGTGCTCGCACACACGTTCGAGGCACTGAGCAACCTCCGCCTCCTCGCTCCAGCGATGCAGAGGAAGCACAACTCTTTCTTGCCGAATAGCCACCGGGAACATGTATCTCGCTAGTCCGAGACCATGGGGGATAAATTCTAGAGGGGGAGAGAGATCCTTCACGAGGAGGTGTGAGAGACAAGTGAGGAGGGGGCTCCTTTTATAGGAGGAGGGGGGAACCCCAAGGGGGTGGCCGGCGCATGGGGCTGCCCCCTTGCCCTCCCCTCTTCATGTGGGTGGACACTCCACTCACAAATCTCCTTTAAATTCCCTCCACTCAAAAGTCCACTCAAATTCCCATTAAATTTCCACCAAATTTAATGCAAACTCTCATTACATAAAACTATTTTATTTTATTCAGAATTTTGTCAATTACTTTAATGACAAACATTCAAAAATAACCCCTTGCTAGAATTCTATTTCACATGCATAACCACTTTATGCAATTTCACCCGAAAACCTGTTTCGGTATCTAGTGAAATAAATTCCTGCGCTTGTTCATTCTTTCGGCATGAAACATTTGCTCCAATTGGATGTCGGTGTCTCTTAAGTGTGTCACCCTACGGTTCGTGAAAAATGCGGACATGATCGAGACCCCTCTCGGATCAATAATCAGAAGCGGGATCTGGAGACCCATACTGACTCCCACACATTCAACGATGACTTTCTTGTGATCGTCGGAACCTTTTACGCTAGTATATTAATCCCTTTGTTTCACGATATATTACATGTCCAAGATTCGATCATCGGTATCTCCATACCTAGTTTGATCTCGTTACCGACATGCACTCTTTTCTCGTTCCTGTGATATAACATTCTAGTGATCAAATCACTTGCTTGCAAGCTAATCAATGTGATATCACCGAGAGGACCCAGAGTATATCTATCCGTCATCGGGATGAACAAATTCCACTCTCGATCCATGAGCCTCAACATAACACTTTATTAGTTCTGAATCCATCTTTATAATCACCCTGTTACGGTGTGACGTTTGATGTTATCAAGAAACTCTTCCGGTGTTAGTGATTGACATGATCTCATGGTCTAAGGATTAGGATCACTTCGTAAGTTGTTATAGCAATATAAACTCAATGACTTTGATCATAATGCTATACTTCGGATGAATGTTCATCACACCATTACACTAATGTTGTGATCCCGTTATTAACAACATCCAATGTCCATGATCAGGAAACCTTGATCATCTTGTTAATCAACGAGCTAGTTTATGAGAGAGGCATAACTAGGAACTTTCTGTTTGTTTATTAAACACACATGTATTAACGTTTCCGTATTAATACAATTACAGCATGCAAAATAAACATCTATCATATACTTGGAATACACATAATAAACACTTTATTATTGCCTCTCAGGGCATATTCCCTTCAGTCTCCCACTTGCACTAGAGACAATAATCTAGTTACATAGTGATAAATCTAACACCCATTGAGTTCTAGTGTTGATCATGTTTTGCTCTAGGGAGAGTTTTAGTCAACGGATCTGCTACATTGAGATTCGTATGTACTTTACAAATCTTTATATCTCCATCCTTGACATGATCGCGGATGGAGTGAAACCGGCGCTTAATATGCTTGGAATGCTTGTGAGACCTTGGCTCTTTGGCATTGGCAATGGCACCATTGTTGTCACAATAGATCACCCTTGGGTCCAACGCATTTGCCACCACTCCTAGTTCGGATATGAACTCCTTCATCCAAACTGCTTCCTGAGCCGCTTCTGAAGCAGCAACATATTCGGCCTCCGTTGTTGATCCCGCTACCACAGGTTGTTTGGAGCTCCTCCAACTAACCGCTCCGCCATTCATGAGAAATACGTATCCGGATTGAGACTTAGAGTCATCCGGATCGGTGTCAAAGCTAGCGTCGACATAACACTTAGCGACGAGCTCTTCTTCACCTCCGTGTACAAGAAACATATCCTTAGTTCTTTGTAAGTACTTAAGGATATTCTTGACCGCTATCCAGTGTTCCGAACCTGGATCCGATTGGTACCTACTAGTCAAACTAATAGCATGTGCCACATCCAGTCTTGTACATAGCATGGCGTACATTATAGAGCCTATGGCTGAAGCATAGTGGACTTTGTCCATTATCTCTCTTTCTTCCGCCGAAGCCAGACTTTGAGTCTTACTCAATGTCTTGCCTTGCAACATAGGTAAGAACCCCTTCTTACTTCCGTCCATTTTAAACTTCTTTAAAATCTTATCAAGGTATGTACTTTGCGATAGCCCTATTAGGCGCCTAGATCTATCTCTATAGATCTTTATGCCTAATATGTATGACGCTTCACCTAGGTCCTTCATTGAAAATTTGCTGTTTAGATAACTTTTAATATTGTTTAAAAGATCTATATCATTTCCGATCAATAATATGTCATCCACATATAATATCAGAAATGCCACATTGCTCCCACTCACTTTCTTGTAAATACAAGCTTCTCCATAAGTTTGGACAAATCCAAACTCTTTGATCACCTCATCAAAGCGGAGATTCCAACTTCGTGATGCTTGCTTCAATCCATAGATGGATCGCTGAAGCTTGCACACCTTGTTAGCATCCTTAGGATCGACAAAACCCTTTGGTTGTATCATATACAACTCTTCTTCAATATTACCATTGAGAAACGCGGTTTTGACATCCATCTGCCATATCTCATAATCGAAATATGCAGCAATTGCTAACATAATCCTAACTGACTTTAGCATCGCTACAGAAGAGAAAGTCTCATCGTAGTCAACTCCTTGAATTTGTCGAAACCCCTTTGCGACAAGTCGAGATTTATAGACGGTCACATTACCATCAGCATCAGTTTTCCTTTTGAAAATCCATTTGTTCTCCACGGCCTTTCGGTCGTGAGGTAATTCCACCAAGTTCCAAACTTTATTTTCATACATGGATTCCATCTCGGATTTCATGGCTTCTAACCATTTGTTGGAATCCGGGCTCATCATCGCTTCTTCATACGTCGCAGGGTCATCATTTTCATCAACCATGAAATTCATGACAGGATTTCCGTACAACTCGGGAGCTGCACGCGTCCTGTTTGACCTGCGAGGTTCGGTAGTACTCTCTTTCGGAGTTTCATGATCATTATCATTAGTTCCCTCTTCAACAGGTGGAGCCAACTCCGGAACAACTTCCGGCGCTGCGCTACTCGCCATACTTTGAAGAGAAGGTTCCACAACCTCTTCGAGTTCTACCTTCCGACTACTCACACCTTTCGCGAGAAACTCTTTCTCTAGAAAGGATCCATTCTTGGCAACAAAAACCTTGCCCTCGGATCTGTGATAGAAGGAATACCCAATAGTTTCTTTAGGGTATCCTATGAAGACGCATTTTTCCGCTTTGGGTTCGAGTTTATCCGGTTGAAGTTTCTTCACATAAACATCGCATCCCCAAACTTTAAGAAATGACAGCTTAGGTTTGTTTCCAAACCACAATTCATACGGTGTCTTTTCAACGGATTTAGATGGTGCCCGATTTAAAGTGAATGCAGCAGTTTCTAGTGCATAACCCCAAAATTACAATGGCAAGTCCGTCAGAGACATCATAGATCGAACCATATCTAATAAAGTACGATTACGACGTTCCGACACACCATTTTGCTGTGGTGTTCCGGCAGGTGTGAGTTGTGAAACAATTCCACACTCTTTCATGTGAGTGCTAAACTCGTAACTTAGATACTCACCTCCACGGTCGGACCGTAGAAATTTGATCTTTCTATTACGATGATTTTCCACTTCATTCTGAAATTCCTTGAACTTTTCAAAGGTTTCAGACTTGTGTTTCATCAAGTAGATATAACCGTATCTACTCAAATCATCCGTGAAAGTAACAAAATAACGATATCCACCTCGCGCCGACACACTCATTAGACCACATACATCAGAATGTATGATTTCCAATAAATCTGTCGCCCGTTCCATTGAACCGGAAAACGGCGTTCTAGTCATCTTGCCCATAAGGCATGGCTCACATGTATCAAATGATTCATAATCAAGTGATTCCAAAAGTCCATCCGAATGGAGCTTCTTCACGCGTTTAACGCCAATATGACCTAGACGGCAGTGCCACATATATGCGGATATATCATCATTAAGTTTAATCCTTTTAGCATCAACATTATGAATATGTGTAACATTATCATCGAGATCTAATAGAAATAAACCATTCATCCTCGGTGCATGACCATAAAAGATTTCATTCATATAAATGGAACAACCATTGTTCTCGGATTTAAATGAATAACCACTTCGCATAAAACACGATCCAGATACAATGTTCATGCTCAGTGCAGGCACCAGATAACATTTATTCAAGTTTATAACTAATCCCGACGGTAAGTGGAGAGGCAGCGTTCCGACGGCGATCACATCAACGCTTGATCCATTGCCGACACGCATCTGGACCTCACCCCTTGCTAGCGGTCTCTTGTTCCGCAGCCCCTGATTCGAGTTACAAATATTAGCAACTGAACAGGTATCAAATACCCAGGTGCTACTGCGAGCACTAGTCAAGTACACATCAATAACATGTATATCATATATACCTTTGTTTGCCTTGCCGGCCTTCTTGTCTGCCAGATACTTGGGGCAGTTGCGCTTCCAGTGGCCAGTCCCCTTACAATAGTAGCACTCGGAATCAGACTTAGCTCCAACTCGGGGTTTCTTTTCAGGCGCGGCAACAGGCTTGCCGCCCTTACTTCCCTTCCGTTTTCCCTTTTTGTCTTTCTTGAAACCAGTGTTCCTATTGATCATCAACACTTGATGTTCCTTTTTGATCTCCACTTCTGCAGTTTTAAGCATTGACAGAAGCTCAGGGAGAGACTTCTTCATGCCTTGCATATTAGAGTTCATCACGAAGCTCTTATAGCTAGGTGGCAGAGACTGCAGAACACGATGGATGTGTTGGAATTATGCCCTAGAGGCAATAATAAAGATGTTATTATTATAATTCTTGTTCATGATAAAGTTTATATTCCATGCTAGAATTGTATTAAGCGGAAACTTTAATACTTGTGTGGTTTGTGAACAACACCGTGTCCCTAGTATGCCTCTATGGACTAGATCATTGATCAATGATGGTTAAGGTTTCCTAACCATAGACATGAGTTGTCAATTGATAATGAGATCATATCATTGGAGAATGATATGATGGATAGACCCAAACTAAGCGAAGCAATTAGATCGTATCATCGTGTTCATCTTTGCGAAGCTTTTCCTATGTCAAATATTGTATTCCTTAGACCATGAGATAATACAACTCCCTGGTATCGGAAGAAAGCTTTGAGGTCATCAAACGTCATCCTATGAGAGGGTGATCATAAAGGTGTCTCTCAGGTGATCGGAAAGTATCTGTTGGGTTGTATGTATCGAGATGGAATTTGTCCCTCACAAGTCGGAGAGATATACTTCGGGCCCACTCGGTAATCGATATCAACACCGCTTGCAAGCATGTGGTTAAGGATTTAATCACAAAGTGATATCGGATTACGGAACGAGTAAAGTACTTGCTGTGAACGAGATTGAACTAGGTATGATGGTACCGACGATCGAATCTCGGGCAAGTAAAATATCGCGAGACGAAGGGAATATATATATGGGATTGTTTGAATCCTGACATCGTGGTTCATCTGATATGATCATCGATGAATGTATGGGAGTCAATATGGGTGCCCAGACCCCGCTGTTGATTATTGATAGAAGATCATGTCTGCATATTCTCGAACCCGCAGGGTCACACACTTAACGTATCTCGACGCTAGGATAGATTGGATAATTGGTTTATGAATTTTTGTTCGGAGTCTCAGATGGGATCCGGGATATCACGAGAGGTTCCGGAATGGTCCGGAGAATAAGATTCATATAAGGCAATGCAGTTTTTGGAGTTCGGAATTGTTCCGGGTTAATCGGTATTGTACCAGAAGCTTCTAGAACCTTCCGGAAGGGGACCAACGTGGCCCCACCTTCCGGGAGGGGGCATGGGACTATGAGGGAGTGTCCTGGCCGCATTGGGCTAGGGGCACAAGGCCCCATAGGGCCCAGCCGATCCTAGAGAGTTTAAACTCGTTTAAACTAGAGATAGGGTTTCTAGAAGGGGGAGAGTCCTTGCCCCCCACTTATCCCTCCCTTGGCCGCCGGCCCAAGGCTTGGAGGAGGGGCAAGGGCTGGCCGCCCCCCTCTATATATAGAGGGCTGGTGCGCCCCCTCCCCCCTACACCTTG
Organism: Avena atlantica; assembly: GCA_910589765.1. Classification (NCBI taxonomy): domain Eukaryota; kingdom Viridiplantae; phylum Streptophyta; class Magnoliopsida; order Poales; family Poaceae; genus Avena; species Avena atlantica. The sequence goes on along the minus strand of OU342739.1, from coordinate 486,918,257 downwards.
CCTCCAAACCCTAGTTGCCCTGCTACCCTTCCTCTCTCCCTCCCGACTGTTTGTAGGCGAAGCCCTGCTGCAGAAATTCTCCACCATATACACCACGCCGTCGTGTTGTAGATCCAATCTATCTCTCCATCATACTTGCTAGTCCGAGGAAGGAGGAGACGTCGAGGTGCTGCACGTGTGCATCTCACGGAGGCACCGCCACTTGTGGTGCTAGATCGGATCGGATCGCGAGGAGGAGAAGCGAGTACGACTACATCACCCACGTTCCGACGAACGTTCCGCTGTGCGAATCTTCAAGGGTATGAAGATCTAATCCAATCTCTCTCGTTGATTGCATCTCCTAGATTAGATCTTGGCTTTCCCTCTGTTCGCATCCGTAGAAAATTTTGATTTACTATGCCGCGAATCCCTTCAGTGGTATCAGAGCTAGATCTATGCGTAGATGTGTTTCACGAGTAGAACGCAACATGGTTGTTGCGGGCGTTGATGTTTTCTGTTGCAAGCCTCTTGTTTGTGTTCTTCTTATGACGCGGGATAGTGAGATTGAAGCGGTCCAGGCCAACCTTACGCGACGTCGTTCGCGAGACCGGCTCCGCACTTGACGTGTGGCTTGTTCCACACATGCGGCTGGTGGATGTCAGTTTCTCTCACTATAGTTGTCATGGGATTAACACCGGAGTTTGGCAACCATAATATCACCGTTGTGGCTTTCCGTAGGTAAGAATCGTTCTTAGCATCTACTCCCATAAGCCACGTAAAACATGCAACAACAAAGTAGAGGCGTCTAACTTGTTTTTGCAGGGAGTGTTTTCTGTGATATGGTATGGCCCAAGATGTGATGTGTATATTGTATGCGATGATCATGTTTTGTAATGTTTCACGACTTGCATGTCGATGAGTACACAACCGGCAGGAGCCATATGGTTGTCTTCATAATTGTGTATGACCTGCGAGTCAACTTCTTATACGCCATGTAATAGCTTTACGTTATCGCTAAGTACTTAGCAATAGTTGTAGTTGCTATTCGTGGTGGAGGCGATCATGGTGGAGTGATGGAGATCATGCCGGAACGCACAAGATGGAGATCATTGCGCGAAGATTAGCTATACCATGTCACATAAAGTTATATGCATGTGATGTTTATCCTTTTATGTATCTTATTATGCTTAGATCGCGACGGTAGCATTATAAGATGATTCCTCACTTAAAGATCAAGATAAAAACTGTGTTCTCCCCAAGTATGCACCGTTGCGAAAGTTCGTCGTGTCCAAGCATCACGTGATGATCGGGTACTATAGACTCTACGCTCACATACAACGGGTGCCAGCCAGTTTTGCACACGCGGAAATACTTGGGTCTAACTTGACGAGCCTAGCATGTACAGACATGGCCTCGGAACACAAGAACCGAAAGGTTAAGCATGAGTCATATGAATGATATGATCGACATTTTGTTGTCCACCATTGAAACCACATCTCTTCTCGTGATGATCGGATTAGGTGTGGTGAATTTGGATCGTGTTCACTAAACAACTTGAGGGATGTTGAATTTAGTGGGAGTTCATCTAATAATTTTATTAAGTTGAACTATTTATCATGAACATAGTCTAAATTGTACTTGCAAATACTGTAGATCACATGGCCAAGTCCAACTTCAACTTCAACGTTTTTGCTGAGAAGGAAAAGCTTAGAAACAATGGGTCTAATTTCACCAATTGGTTCCGCAATCTAAGAATCATTCTGTCTGGCGGACAAAAGGACTATGTCCTTGGAAAGCGTTAGGTGACCCCCTGCTGCAACTGCGCCGGCTGATGAGAAAGCTGTCTATCAGTCGTGTAAAGATGATTATGGTGTGATTAAGAGCACCATGTTGTTTGCTATGGAACCGGAGCTTCAAAATCTTTTTGAAGAGTATCCCGGGCCCTTTGAGATTCTCGAGGAGTTGAAAACAATGTTTCAGACTCAGGCCCGTTCTGAGAGATATGAGATCTCCGAGAAGTTCTTTAACTGCAAGATGGAGGAAGGGAGTTCCGTTAGTGAGCACGCCATTAAGATGACGAGATACACTCAACGGCTTGAGCAACTGGAATGCACGATTCCAGAGGAGCTCAAGATTGACAGGGTTCTGCAATCACTCCCTCCCAGCTACAAAAGTTTTGTAGTGACTCATAATCAGATTGGTTCCACTGATACGATCACCGAGCTCTTCGCAAAGCTGAAGGCTGCGGAAGTGGACATCAAGAAGGATAATCATGTGTTGATGGTCAACAAGCCCTCCTTTAAGAAAGGTAAGGGAGCGAAGAAACCCTTCAATAAGGGCGGCGGCAAGCGCAATGCCCCTGCTGAGAAGAAGCTCAAGTCTGGTCCTAAGCCCGACACTGAGTGCTTCTATTGCAAGGACAAGGGTCACTGGAAGCGCAACTGTCCGAAGTACTTAGCGGACAAGAAGGTTGGCACCATCAAAGGTATATTTGATATACATGTTATTGATGTTTTCCTTACTAGCCCTCGTTGTAGTGCCTAGGTATTTGATACCGGTTCAGTTGCTAATATTTGTAACTCGAAACAGGAGCTATGGAATAGACGGCGGCTTGCGAGGGATGAGGTGACGATGCGCGTTGGCAACGGATCAAGAGTTGATGTGATGGCCGTCGGCACGCTCTCCTTAGTTTTACCTTCGGGATTAGTTTTAAACCTTAATAAGTGTTATTATGTGCCTGCGTTGAGCATGAACATTATTTCTGGATCGTGTTTATTGCAAGACGGTTATTCATTTAAATCGGAGAATAATGGTTGTTCTATTTATATGAGTAACATCTTTTATGGTCATGCACCTCTTGTAAATGGTTTATTTCTTCTAAATCTCGAAAGGGATGAAACACACATCCATAACATTGAGGCTAAGAGATGCAAAGTAGATAGTGATAATACTACTTATTTGTGGCACTGTCGTCTAGGTCATATTGGAGTAAAGCGCATGAAGAAACTCCATTCTGATGGACTTTTGGAGTCTCTTGATTTTGAATCATTTGACACATGCGAACCATGCCTCATGGGCAAGATGATCAAAACCCCGTTCTCCGGTATGATGGAGCGAGCAACGGACTAGTTGGAAATCATACATACCGATGTATGCGGACCGATGAGTGTTTCGACGCGCGGTGGATATCGCTATTTCCTCACTTTTACCGATGACTTAAGTAGATATGGGTATATCTATTTAATGAAACATAAATCCGAGACATTTGAAAAGTTCAAGGAATTTCAGAATGAAGTGGAGAACCATCGTAATAGAAAGATTAAGTTTCTACGATCCGATCGTGGAGGTGAATATTTGAGTTATGATTTTCTCACGCATCTTAAAGCAAGTGGAATCGTTTCACAACTCACGCCACCCGGAACACCACAGCGCAATGGTGTGTCTGAACGCCGGAATCGAACCCTATTAGATATGGTCCGATCAATGATGTCTCTTACTGATTTGCCGTTATCATTTTGGGGTTATGCATTAGAAACCGCTGCATTCACTTTAAATAGGGCTCCATCTAAATCTGTTGAGACGACACTGTATGAACTGTGGTTTGGTGCTAAACCTAAGTTGTCGTTTCTTAAAGTTTGGGGATGCGAAGCTTACGTCAAGAAGTTGATGCCGGACAAGCTCGAACCCAAAGCGGAGAAATGTGTATTCATAGGATACCCTAAGGAAACTATTGGGTATACCTTCTATCACAGAACCGAAGGCAAAGTGTTTATCGCAAAGAACGGTTCCTTTCTTGAGAAGGAGTTTCTCTCGAAAGAAGTGAGTGGGAGGAAAGTAGAGCTTGACGAGGTTATTGAACCTTCTCTTGAATTGGAGAGTGGCGCAGCACCTGAAATTGTTCCAGTACCGCCTTCACCAACAATAGAGGAAGCTAATGACAAGGATCATGAAGCTTCGGACGATGCTGCTACTGAACGTCGCAGGTCGACAAGGTCGCGTGCCACTCCTGAGTGGTACGGCAACCCTCTCTTGACTGTCTTGTTAGTAGAAGACAGTGAACCTACGAACTATGAGGAAGCGATGATGAGCCCAGACTCTGAGAAATGGCTAGAAGCCATGAAATCCGAATTGGGATCCATGAGCGAAAACCAAGTATGGACTTTGGTGGACCCTCCTAGCGACCGAAAGGCCGTTGAGTGCAAATGATCTTCAAGAAGAAAACGGACGTGAATGGTAATGTTACCGTCTATAAAGCACGGCTTGTCGCGAAAGGTTTTTGACAAGTTCAAGTTGTTGACTACGATGAGACTTTCTCTCCCGTAGCGATGTTTAAGTCCATTCGGATTTTATTAGCAATTGCTGCATTTCATGATTATGAAATATGGCAGATGGATGTCAAGACTGCGTTCCTCAATGGCAACATTGATGAAGAGTTGTATATGATGCAACCCGAAGGTTTTGTCGATCCTAAGGATGCTAGTAAAGTATGCAAACTTCAGCGTTCCATTTATGGACTGAAGCAAGCATCTCGGAGTTGGAACCTTCGTTTTGATCAAGTGATCAAGAGCTTTGGATTTGTTCCAAATTGCTACGAAGATTGTATCTACAAGAAAGTGAGTAGGAGCTCGGTGACGTTTCTGGTACTGTATGTGGATGACATATTGATTATCGGAAATGACATCAACATGCTTAACGATGTGAAGAGTTATTTGAACAAGTGTTTTTCAATGAAAGACCTAGGTGAAGCTGCTTATATATTGGGCATCAAAATCTATAGAGATAGACAAAGACGCCTGATAGCTTTAAGCCAGAGTACATACCTAGACAAAGTTCTGAAAAGGTTCAGAATGGATAAGGCAAAGAAAGGTTCAGTGCCTATGTTGTCAGGTAAGATATTGAGCAAGGATCAGTGTCCAGCTACGGTAAATGATAGGGAAGCTATGAGCAAGGTGCCTTATGCCTCGGCCATAGGTTCCATCATGTATGCCATGCTGTGTACTAGACCGGATGTGTCCAATGCTCTTAGTTTGACGAGCAGATATCAAAGTGATCCAGGAGTGGAACACTGGACAGCCGTGAAGAACATCCTAAAGTACCTAAATAGGACTAAAGAAATGTTCTTAGTCTATGGGGGTGATGAACAGCTTGTCGTAAAAGGTTACGTCGACGCTAGTTTTGACACCGACAAGGATGATTCCAAATCTCAGACAGGATACGTTTATATTTTGAATGGAGGAGCTGTGAGCTGGAGAAGCTGCAAGCAAAGCGTGATCGCGGGATCTAGAGTGGAAGCGGAATACATGGCTGCTGCAGAAACGTCAAGTGAAGGAGTTTGGATCAGAAACTTCATCACTGAGCTTGGCGTGGTTCCAAGTGCATTGGACTCACTGGAGATATTGTGTGACAACACTGGCGCCATAGCACTCGCTAAGGAACCAAGATATCATCCAAAGACCAAGCATATCAACCGCAAGTTTCATATAATCCAAGATTATATTGCAGATGGAGATCTGAAGATTAGCAAAGTACATACAGATCTGAATGTCGCAGATCCATTGACTAAACCTCTTCCACGTGTAAAACATGATCAACACCTCAGTGCCATGGGTGTGAGATTGTTGCCAGATGTAAACTAGATTATTGACTCTAGTGCAAGTGGGAGACTGTTGGAATTATGCCCTAGAGGCAATAATAAAGATGTTATTATTATAATTCTTGTTCATGATAAAGTTTATATTCCATGCTAGAATTGTATTAAGCGGAAACTTTAATACTTGTGTGGTTTGTGAACAACACCGTGTCCCTAGTACGCCTCTATGGACTAGCTCATTGATCAATGATGGTTAAGGTTTCCTAACCATAGACATGAGTTGTCAATTGATAATGAGATCATATCATTGGAGAATGATATGATGGACAGACCCAAACTAAGCGAAGCAATTAGATCGTATCATCGTGTTCATCTTTGCGAAGCTTTTCCTATGTCAAATATTTTATTCCTTAGACCATGAGATAATACAACTCCCTGGTATCGGAAGAAAGCTTTGAGGTCATCAAACTTCATCCTATGAGAGGGTGATCATAAAGGTGTCTCTCAGGTGATCGGAAAGTATCTGTTGGGTTGTATGTATCGAGATGGAATTTGTCCCTCACAAGTCGGAGAGATATACTTCGGGCCCACTCGGTAATCGATATCAACACCGCTTGCAAGCATGTGGTTAAGGAGTTAATCACAAAGTGATATCGGATTACAGAACGAGTAAAGTACTTGCTGTGAACGAGATTGAACTAGGTATGACGGTACCGATGATCGAATCTCGGGCAAGTAAAATATCGCGAGACGAAGGGAATATATATATGGGATTGTTTGAATCCTGACATCGTGGTTCATTCGATATGATCATCGATGAATGTGTGGGAGTCAATATGGGTGCCCAGACCCCGCTGTTGATTATTGATAGAAGATCATGTCTGCATATTCTCGAACCCGCAGGGTCACACACTTAACGTATCTCGACGCTAGGATAGATTGGATAATTGGTTTATGAATTTTTGTTCGGAGTCTCGGATGGGATCCGGGATATCACGAGAGGTTCCGGAATGGTTCGGAGAATAAGATTCATATAAGGCAATGCAGTTTTTGGAGTTCGGAATTGTTCCGGGTTAATCGGTATTGTACCGGAAGCTTCTAGAACCTTCCGGAAGGGGACCAACGTGGCCCGACCTTCCGGGACGGGGCATGGGCCTATGAGGGAGTGTCCTGGCCGCATTGGGCCAGGGTCACAAAGCCCCATAGGTCCCAGCCGATCCTAGAGAGTTTAAACTCGTTTAAACTAGAGATTGGGTTTCTAGAAGGGGGAGAGTCCTTGCCCCCCACTTCTCCCTCCCTTGGACGCCGGCCCAAGGCTTGGAGGAGGGGCAAGGGCTGGCCGCCCCCCCTCTATATATAGAGGGCTGGTGCGCCCCCTCCCTCCTACACCTTGCCTCCAAACCCTAGTTGCCCTGCTACCCTTCCTCTCTCTCCCTCCCGACTGTTTGTAGGCGAAGCCCTGCTGCAGAAATTCTCCACCATATACACCATGCCGTCGTGTTGTAGATCCAATCTATCTCTCCACCATACTTGCTGGTCCGAGGAAGGAGGAGATGTCGAGGTGCTGCACGTGTGCATCTCACGGAGGCACCGTCACTTGTGGTGCTAGATCGGATCAGATCGCGAGGAGGAGAAGCGAGTACGACTACATCACCCACGTTCCGACGAACGTTCCGCTGTGCGAATCTTCAAGGGTATGAAGATCTAATCCAATCTTCCTCGTTTATTGCATCTCCTAGATTAGATCTTGGCTTTCCCTCTGTTCGCATCCGTAGAAAATTTTGATTTACTATGCCGCAAATCCCTTCAGGATGCCTAAGTCAATGGGAATCGATATTCCCAAGGACACAAGCTTATCAGCGTAACCCGACATCTTGAGTACATGCTCACTAACGGAGCTGTGCTCTTCCAGCATGTGTGTCGAAAATCATTTTCAACTCACCCATTGTATCAAATGCATTGCCGTTTTCGAAACGCTTTCGAAGTTCCGGCTCTAGCCCATACAATATGCCGCAATGAAATAAGTTGTGGTCCTCCTGACGAGTCTGATAGACATTCTTCTCCTCGTCAGGGGCATCATCAAAAGGTGGGGGGCCTAACGGCGCTTCTAGCACATATTGCTTTTGTGCAGCAGAGAGGAGAATCCTCAAATTCATGGCCCATTCGGTAAAGTTGCTACCGTTCGTTGCTAGTTTCTCTTTCTCCATGAACACATTGAAATTAAAAGCAGGTGGTGCCATCTACAACAGAATTTGTAAAGTTTAGACTAAGTGTATGATAGATTGAGTTCAACTAATCTATATTACGAATGAACTCCCACTCAAAAACGACATCCCTCGTGCCTTTTTGGTGATTACATGAACCAAATCCACTACACCAAGTCCGATCATCACGTGAGTCGGTATAGCTTCAAAGGCGAGCATCAAATGGGCATCATATCAACTATATGACTCATGCTTAACCTTTCGGTCCGTGTTCCGAGGCCATGTCTGTACATGCTAGGCTCGCCAAGTTAGAACCTTAGTATTCGCGTGTGTAACTGTTTTACACCCGAAATATGGTCGTGGATCCAAGAACACCCGATCATCACGTGATGTCTTGGAGCGACGAAAACATAATCGGTGCATACTAAAGGAAGAACACATTCTTATCTTGATATTTAAATGAGGGATCATCTTATTATGCTAACAAAGCGCTAAACAAGCAATATAAGATGCTATCAAACATCATATGTTTATTAGTGAAATTATATGGTTCCCGCAGATGATCTCTATCATGTGCATCGTGGTATGATCACTATCATACCTATATGTGTAAATCCAAGGTCTATGGATTTTACACGCTATGTGTGTTGTAAGAGTATCATCTCATACTTCTACTTACAACACTACCATATCATAACACTAGCCCAGCAACAATCTAAACTAGACGCCTCTAATTTATCCATTGCAAGTTTTACGTGGCTTAGGGCTTTCGAGATAGAACCGTTCTTACCTACGAACATGAACCACAACGAGGATAATCAAATTGTTGACAACTCGCTTGCAAAATAGATATTGACTATAGTAGGAGAGACAGACACCCGCTAGCCACTTATGCAAACTAGTTGCATGTCAAGCGTGGAACAGGTCTCATGTGCGAGGACATGTAAAGTTTGTCCGGGCCGCTTCATCCCACTATGCCACCAATATCCAAAATTACAACAAAGGAGCAACAACATGATCATCATCGCCCACATACTCATATGTGTACTACCCGTGTAAAGTATCTACGCATAGATCCGGCTCTGATACCACTGAAGGGTTCGCAACATAGAAAACAAAAATTTTCCTACGATGTGAACTATATACCAAGATCTATCTACTAGATACAAACAACGGGCGGATGTATATCCGTAGAGAACATACCCTTGAAGACCGACAAAGCTTAACGAGTTCAACTCGTGGTTGATGTAGACGATCTCTTGCCGATCTCAAGATCGAGAGGAAGTCCTAGCGCCGCAAATCAGCAGCGCATCCGTGCTCGCACACACGTTCGAGGCACTGAGCAACCTCCGCCTCCTCGCTCCAGCGATGCAGCGGAAGCACAACTCTTTCTTTCCGAATAGCCACCGGGAACATGTATCTCGCTAGTCCGAGACCATGGGGGATAAATTCTAGAGGGGGAGAGAGATCCTTCACGAGGAGGTGTGAGAGACAAGTGAGGAGGGGGGCTCCTTTTATAGGAGGAGGGGGGAACCCCAAGGGGGTGGCCGGCGCATGGGGCTGCCCCCTTGCCCTCCCCTCTTCATGTGGGTGGACACTCCACTCACAAATCTCCTTTAAATTCCCTCCACTCAAAAGTCCACTCAAATTCCCATTAAATTTCCACCAAATTTAATGCAAACTCTCATTAAATAAAACTCTTTTATTTTATTCAGAATTTTGTCAATTACTTTAATGACAAACATTCACAAATAACCCCTTGCTAGAATTCTATTTCACATGCATAACCACTTTATGCAATTTCACCCGAAAACCTGTTTCGGTATCTAGTGAAATAAATTCCTGCGCTTGTTCATTCTTTCGGCATGAAACATTTGCTCCAATTGGATGTCGGTGTCTCTTAAGTGTGTCACCCTACGGTTCGTGAATAATGCGGACATGATCGAGACCCCTCTCGGATCAATAATCAGAAGCGGGATCTGGAGACCCATACTGACTCCCACACATTCAACGATGACTTTCTTGTGATCGTCGGAACCTTTTACGCTAGTATCTTAATCCCTTTGTTTCACGATATATTACATGTCCGAGATTCGATCATCGGTATCTCCATACCTAGTTTGATCTCGTTACCGACATGCACTCTTTTCTCGTTCCTGTGATATAACATTCTAGTGATCAAATCACTTGCTTGCAAGCTAATCAATGTGATATCACCGAGAGGGCCCAGAGTATATCTATCCGTCATCGGGATGAAAAAATTCCACTCTCTATCCATGAGCCTCAACATAACACTTTATTAGTTCTGAATCCATCTTTATAATCACCCTGTTACGGTGTGACGTTTGATGTTATCAAGAAACTCTTCCGGTGTTAGTGATTGACATGATCTCATGGTCTAAGGATTAGGATCACTTCGTAAGTTGTTATAGCAATATAAACTCAATGACTTTGATCGTAATGCTATACTTCGGATGAATGTTCATCACACCATTACACTAATGTTGTGATCCCGTTATTAACAACATCCAATGTCCATGATCAGGAAACCTTGATCATCTTGTTAATCAACGAGCTAGTTTATGAGAGAGGCATAACTAGGAACTTTCTGTTTGTTTATTAAACACACATGTATTAACGTTTCCGTATTAATACAATTATAGCATGCAAAATAAACATCTATCATATACTTGGAATACACATAATAAACACTTTATTATTGCCTCTCAGGGCATATTCCCTTCAATGAAGTAGTCGAGTAGTTGGCCAGATGGGATGCCGAAGGCGCACTTTTCTAGGTTCAGCTTGATCTTATAGTGATCAAGGTTATCAAACATCTCGTGGAGATCGTTGATCGACATCTTGGCCTCCTTGGTCTTGATTACTATGTCGTCGACATAGACTTGAATGTTGCGACCGATCTAGTTTTTCAGGCACGCCTGCATGCACCTCTGGTATGTGGCACCCGCGTTCTTCAGCCCGAAGGGCATGGTGTTATAGCAGAACACTCCAAACGGCGTGATGAATGCCGTTTTCTCCTGGTCTTCGACCTTCAGCCGAATCTGGTTGTAGCCTAAGTAGGTGTCAAGGAAGGAGAGTTTCTCGCATCCTGCAGTCGAATCAATGATCTGATCGATCCATGGTAGAGGGAAGTGGTCCTTGGGATAGTATTTGTTGAGCGATGTAAAGTCCACGCACATCCGCGGGATGTCTGTGTCCTTTTTGGGGACCAGCACAGTATTGGCCAGCCACTCGCTCTCTTTAATTTCTCGGATGAAGTTGGCATCGAGCAGTATGTTGACTCGATTCCAACGGCTTCAGCTCTTGGTTCGGACAGTCGTCGGAATGACTGCTTGATTGGCTTTGCATCTGGGAACACATTGAGTGCATGCTCGGCGAATTCCCTGGGAACTCCTGGCATGTCTGCAGGACACCAGGCGAAGATTTCCTAGCACTCACGGAGGAATTCGACGAGCGCGCTTTCCTATGCAGGGTTGAGGTCGTTGGCGATCAAAGCCGTCTTGGAGGCGTCCGTCGGGTGGACTTGCACCTTTTTCATGTTGGTCGTGGAGTCGAACAACATATTGGGTGTGTTTTGTCTGACAACTGGGGGTGCCCCATTGTCTGTCACCTCTCTGAGCCTTGTGAGCTCCTCCTGCATGCCGAACGACTGGGAGATTCTGTTGAAGTCTCTGTCGCAGTGGTCGGATCAGGTGAAGCTTCCTTGGATGGTGATGACGCCTCTGGGTCCTGGCATTTTTAGTAGCAGGTACGCGTAGTGCGGTACTGCCAGTAATCGTGCGAATGCCACACGCCCGATGATGGCGTGGTACCGTGATGGCCAGTTGCGGTGACCCAACATACCACTGCATGTGTAGTACACTATAGTCGTTGACATGACATCCACAGAACACAGTTCCGTAAATATCACATCCCTCAGAGTGGTACAACAGAAACATTATGGGTCCATATTACACATACACACATTATTATTATTACAATACCAGAAGTTCAAGATTTCAAAAGATTCAACTTGCAAACCAAATATAAAGTGTTTCAGCGGAAGATTTAAAGTGATAACTTAAACTCCAAATTGAGCTCAACAACTTATTGTTCTATATTGTTCATGTTGCTCGGCTCAATTGGTTCTTAGAACTATGGTAATTATTCTGACTCATGGTGCTCTTCTCCGTAGACGACATCGTAGTCTACCCCTTCCACGGCACCGTACATATTGGGTTCTTCATAGAAGACCTCCTCTTGACTTTCAGCTGCATACATTGGGGTATCTTATGGATCCTCAGAGTCTAAGCAGGGGATCAAAGGAAAAGGTGAGTAACAACGTTACCCAACAAGTTCATTATATGCAAGGTGGGAAGTTTGATGCTCTATCTACCACCTCGGACTATAAGACCTTGGCACTATGCAGTTTTTGCAAATCTTTCTTCAAAGGTTGGTTTTATTGTGAAAATCTATGACCATCAGCCTTCATAGGTTGACCAAACTTCCATGGAGTTCCTTTCCTGCCGCGTTCGTAGCTCCTTCCTGGAACAGGGAGTAACAAGTTACAATTCTTACACTCTAAAGAGGTGCGTTACTTTACCCATGAGAGATCAACTCCTTGTTGCACAACCGGGCGTACTTTCCCGTCCACAATTCCATGATGTGGGGCCCAGTAGGTGATCCAAGCCAATCACTGCCCTCTCCGCGACCCCATATGTATGCATGATCCTTCAAGGCTGGCTCACCTCCGTTAAGCCCCTTCCGGGCAGGCTAAAACCCTGATGAGTTACCGAAGACTCTATGAGCTGGTGGTGCCCTGGTAAGTACCTTATAGGTCCGGCTAAACCTCTGGCAGCCACTCATAGATAATCTCGACACCAAAAACGTGGAGCCGAAGGGTGCCCACCCATATGTTGGATCCGCACAAGGAATCACAACGTCACGTTAAGGTAGTCTTGCCTCCATACGAAAGGAAAAGGATACAGCTAACTTCTCTGTCCCATTCCAAATCTCATGGCTAACGCGTTATATACGGCACTAGAATCACTGATGCCATGGGTTGTTAAATTCCTAGATGATTATCATTGTTGCAATTAGAAACCTAAGTTCTATTGCTCCATTATATCATCACTTAGGATGATATCAACAATTTATTTACCTTAGAAAATAATATTTTCTTTCCTTGAATCATAGATGATAACACAAAATTTTGCAAATACTTTGATAAAGACTCTTCAAAGGACATGAGCAAGTGATGAACTTGCCTTGTGATTGCAAGGTAGTGAAGTCGGATGCTTGCACTGGACCTTGAGCTTCTATGTCTACAAACATCATTATTGCCCGGTAAGGACAATATTTAAAGAAGCAAAATGAATATGCATAGTAATGCAATGCATTATTTGTTATTTATCTTCTTTGTGTGTTTTACCCAATATTTTAGTTTCTGGAATTTCCTTAAAATAAAGAAATTTATTTTAAATAATAACTTTTTATTATTCTATAAATACTGCATTCACTATTTATAATGTAATATATTATTAATAGAGTAAAATCCAAAGGTTTTATTTATTATTAGGAACTCTTGTATGTATTTGTTTAATAATTCTTTTTAAGAATTAGTATTTAGATAAAAGAGAATTTCTTTTAATGACTCTAAATATTTATGTAATATTTTTCTAAAATACTAAAATAATAAAATACAATAAAAGTAATTTTTATTTATTTTTATCCTTTTTCTTTAATTTTATAAAATTCCAAAAGGAATATATATTATAAAATTCTTGACTAAGAATTATATATATATAAATTATCTCTTAATTTATCTAAATAGGTTGGATTATTATGAATCTAAAAATATTTTATTTGCAATTTTTAGAATTTTATTTTATTCTTTAAAATTTTATTCAATTCTAGGGTATTTTTGGGCCTTCGTTAATTTATTAAAACTTCTTTTAAGTTTTTGTTTGATCCTTTAGGCTTATTGGGCCAATCTGGCCCAAGTGGCTTGACAAAAAGATCTCCATGAAGGGCTCTAGCCTATCGGCCCATTCGCTATGTCTCTCCCTCTCTCGATCTTACCTCTTCTCCTCCTCGACCTCGTGGTCGCTATCACCGCCACCGTGCGCTGCCCGCCGCTGTGGTCCTCCCTGGTCACTGTCGTGGTGTAGGGAGAGGTTTTCGACCATGCCCCTTCATCTTCTCTAACTCGATTTGATTCTGGGGCCCTCCTATGACCAGGCTAGCCCCGTCACGAACCCTAGGTTTGGGTGGTGCTGTTAACGTCGTCGTCAATTCTCCCGTGGTGACGTGCGGTGCTCGTGTGCCCTTGTGTGCTGCTGTGGCCGCCGCCGTGGCTAGTTGCGGGTTGCAGCGCCCTCTGGGTGCTCCCCGTGCCGCCACGAGCTCGTCGGCCCTTCTGCTTCCTCTTCAATTCTCCAGCGAGGACCACATGTGAGTTGTTTCTCTATGATCACTTGTGCCTCTGGCTACTTCGAGTATTTCTGTGTGTAACTAGTGTCTAATCTTCATTAGGGTTTGTACTGGTTCTAGGGTTCATCCCTGGTTCTAGGATTCATCCCCATGTTCTAGGGTTCATCCCTGGTTCTAGGGTTCATCCGTCTGTATGCTTGTATGATAATGCTTTGATCAAGCAATGATGCCTAGTATGACTTGTGCTCACTGTAATTTAAGGCTTACTATCATTATTTGATTGTCTGATGCCACTGAATCTGATGTTAGTGGTTAGATGATGTTGCCTCTGATTGGTGATTAAGATGGTTAACCTGATGGCATAATTGTGAATCTGTTGGGTGAGATTGATGCTTAGTGTGTTCATCTTCTGTCAGTACCTTGATACCGACAGTAACACTATCAGTGATGATTCACTACATCAGTGAGTGTTTGGTTGTATGTTTATTAATAGACCGGACTTAATAATTAGAGTCTTATGATTCTTTGAAGATATATGGATATATTAGCTGATCTCTGAGTACAATCTCAGGGAAATGATAATTATTGGCTTCCTAGATTATTCATGAAATCTAGAACAATTGTTTGGCTTGGTTGTAGTATTTATTCTTGTGACACCATCTTAGAATGGTACACAAGTTGATTCTACTCCTGGCCTTAATATGGTCAGTACTTGAGATTGGATAATGCCTAAAAATAAGTTGAAAGCTTCTCTTAATATATATGCCTATGATGTTGGTCTGAGGCTATAGGAACTAGGTTCCTACCTTGCTGTCATTTTCAAAATATACGAAGGCATCATAGTTGCTCACTGGATCTTGGATCCTAGTTGGTTAAGATGATTGGTTTGTTTGTAACTTATGAAATCTGAGGTGCTACTCTTTTAAGAGATGTGCCCATATTTTCTATATGAACACATGATGAAACATATAGGTTGTTTTTTATATCACCATATCTATGATGCTGGTCTGAGATATTTGGTGAATTTGGTAGAGTTTTGTTCTGGCCTTTATATTTGAAATCCTCTAGGATAGGTTCACCCCACTTGGGTGATCACTGAGAGGTTAATTTGAAACATCACATGCTTTTCTGTCTAGATAAAATGAATAGAATATGTGGATGTTTTATGATGCTTACCACACAATTGATGATTTGTGATGGTTGTTGGTTGATCCGAGGCTTGATCTTGCTGATTAGGTTGCTGGCTTGATCTTGCCCTTCACCTCCTGTGTTGTTCCTATTTCCCCTGGTTCTGTGCCTGGCCTTGATCAGTCCTTCTCCTCCTAGATCCTTCAGCTTGTCCTTGCTATCCACCAGATCCTCCCCCTCCTTATGTCACCATCTGGTGATGCTAGGTTGATCTGGTGTGTGGTTTTGGCTAGTGGTTTGCTTAGCTTGGTGCAACTGGGTGTTCTTGGTGTGGTGTGGAAAATACAGGGATGCACTAGTGGTTGTCCATGGATGTGCTTGGTCCTTTTACTTGGTTGAGTTGTTGTGGCTGTGTCGACAGCACACCCATGCAGTTTGGTGAATGAGCTGCATGTGTGTCTGTTGCATGGTTGTGGATGAGATCAGTGAGGTGTTTTACCCTTTGATCTTTTTACTATTATATTTTCTGGTGAAACTTGCCCCTTTTACTTGATGTGATCATTTGACTTATGGCTTATTTATTATGAAAAGATCAAATTCTTTCATATTGGTGAAACTTGCCCCTTAACAGATTTACTCAATGATGTAAACTTGAGCAGTGCAACTCACTGCTCTATATTGAGAGTAAAATCAATATTTTAACTTTCATTTTCCTTTTTTTTTGTTCTTTATTTTGCAGGTACAAGATCTAAAGATTAAAGATTTAGTATAGGTTTACTTTTAGACAGATAAATTCCTTTGTAATTTTTTTTATTTCATTCTTTTGTAAGAAATGTGTAATAGTTTATTAATATTTATTTATTTCTCTTTTTGTAATTTCCTTTCTGTAAAGATACTTTATTATATCAATGATTTACTCTTTGTAACTATTCAAGGAATAAAATATTCATTTCTTAATTGGATGTCTTATTTAGAGTTTCTATTACTATTTATTATTTCTTGATTAAATAATATTACTAAATCATTTTAGAATTCACTTAAAATATCAATTCCTAATTTTAAAATACAAACTCAAATTTCAAGTTTGAATTCAAATTCCTTTCCCCCCAAACTCACTAATTCATAAATATCATGTCAAAATTTATAATGATCACTCTCCAAAGCTATTCCTACACTTAGAGAGTGAAATAAACCCTGATCACTTTAAGTTTTTATTTGGCGAAAAATTTACCCGCATTTTACAGATGAATGCATGCATATGCACAAATTCCTGAATCTACCCTTTGTTGATTCCTAAATGCTGGATGTTACACCAGTCCACCACTTCGAACTCCAATCGCTCGCGCCTGAAGTTTTCGGGCTGGCCGAAGATGGACGCCGAGCCATATATTCCCTACGGGATATATGCCTTTCCCTGGGACTATGCCATGGAACATTGTATATGATTGCTCCAGGCTGCACAGCAGGATCCGCATTGCTGCGAGTGTGCTGGCGAACACTCGTTGCCGCCGTCCATGAAGACGCGGCTCATCTCGAATCATCTGATATGTGCCTCGAGCACTAGGGTAGCATGACCTGGGCAAGGGATCTAGCGTGGGTGATCTGAATGGTCGAACGTGATGCAGGACTCCGAGCCACTGAGGTACTCAGGGATGGTCAGTGGGGAGGCTACTGCTAGGCTCACTTGGTGGGTGATCTTCTTTTGCACCCTGTTGGTTGGGCGCCCCTTCTGGATCATCAGGGACCCTTTTGGCGGCAGATATCCTCCTGTGCCGTTGTTTGGCGCGGGTGCTATCGCTGGATTCGATGGTCCAACGGGTAGTGGTGGAGGAGCTGCGTGGGAGATGTCACCTGGTGCAGGTGCGGGCCCAAATCCAGGGTTCACGATCTGGCGTCGTATTTGGGTGAGACCCTCGCTGAGCTTCTGGAACTCGCGGCAGTCTTTTAGCATGTGGCTGGCCTTCTTCTTGTCATCCTGCTTGTCGATGTAGAAGTGGATGGTGCAAGGACAAGACAATTTGTTGTATGCCAAGGGCTCATCGTCACGGCTGCGACGTTGCCATGTTTGTGTGGGTCGCCCTCCGTCACGGAAGTTGCCTCCGCGGTATCCGCTGCTGCGGTTGCCGTCGTTTTGTCGGTCGGCGTATCTAGCCGCGACCATGTCAACTCCGTCGCAGTCGTCGTAGACGCACGATCTTCGCTTGATGCAGCGTTCTCGCCCATGTCCATACTCGTCCTCGTCCTCCGAATGCATTCGGTGGAGGGAGTCCTCGCCATCTTCCCATCGGTTGGCGATTTCCATGAGGTGGTCGAGTGTCTTGGGCTTGACGCGCCCAAGATCTTCCTTGAAGTCCGGGCGCTTGACACCATCCTTGAAGGCATCGATTGTCCTTTCCTCGGTTATGTGCGTGGCGGAGTTCTTTTTGTGGGACCAGCGTAGGATGTATGAGCGAATGGATTCGCCGGTACGTTAGGTGCAGGCCTGCAGTTCCTCGACCGAGGCTGGCCTTTTGCTAGTGCCCTTGAAGTTGCGGATGAAGTTGTACGCCAGCTCCTCCCAGCTTCGGATGGAGCCGTAGGACATGCTGCTAAGCCAGATCCGAGATGAGCATGTCAGCTGCAGCTGAAGGCATTGTAGGGCGGTGTTCCCGTTTCTGCCGTGCAGCTTGACTGATGAGAGGTGATCGCTGATCCAGGCCTTTGGGTCCT
Source organism: Avena atlantica (assembly GCA_910589765.1). Classification (NCBI taxonomy): domain Eukaryota; kingdom Viridiplantae; phylum Streptophyta; class Magnoliopsida; order Poales; family Poaceae; genus Avena; species Avena atlantica. The sequence continues at coordinate 486,900,215 of OU342739.1, read as the reverse complement.
GCGTGCCGTCGAACTTCGGAGTGTCCGAAGGGAGCTTGAAATTTTTTGGCATCCGTCGCCGAACGGATCTGCTGAAGCATCTGGCTCCGCATAGCTCTCCATCGTCTTCCTCGTCAGATTCGGTTCAGCACGCGCATTTGGCGCGTGCCTTGTCGATCTTGTGCTAGGTAAGATCGTTGCGAGCGTCGTAATCGCTGCTGCGGCACCGTGGGATCTTGCGACGTCGAGGCAGACCGTACTCGTCCTTGTCGGATGAGGGTGTAGGTCTACGGGTGAACTTGACCGCAACTTTTTTCTTCGGCTCCGCAGGAGCCTCGTCGTGGAGCGAAGATCTGACGAGTCCAAGACCGGCTAGCGTGGATTTGTGAATGGCGCTCTTCGGGTCACCACCGGAGGTGGATGGGACGTGAGGTATGTAGTGGCCGCCATGATCACAGCCTGCGGTGTTTTCGGCATCACGTTGTCGTTCACGTCCATTGTCATGAAGGACGTGTTGATAGCCCTAGTGACTTTGCAGCGTGCGGCGGGGTCCATGTGCTCCGTGCGGGAGCGATGCTTGTTGGCGTTGTTGTCGTGCGAGCTGGAGCCGCCAGCGGCGGAGAGTGCAGCTCGCCGCGCGCTAGACTCCAAAGCCGCCTGCTTACGTTTGTCGATCTCCTCCTACATCTTTACCTGCCAGTTATGCTCGCTGATGAGGAGGAGGTGGTAGGCCATCAGTAGATACCATGAAGCATTCACAGGTAGGATGATGTTGCCTGCCATGGCTTCGCGTGCTTGGCGTCATCCTTCCTCGTTGAGGTTGATCTTTTGGTAGGCGTTGGTGTCGCCTTCGTTGGGCCTGAGCGATGGAGCTCCCCCGTTTCCTCCGTTCTCACCTTGCGGGTTGAGAGGTGGGTTAGGCGCACTCAAACCTGGCGTCAGTTCTTCTTCGCTCTGGATGACCACGGCGCATAGGTAACGTCCGCAGATTGGATAGCTGATGCCACAACTTTCGGATCTGGAACCGTAGGTTCCTTCATCTGAGGGGGGGCCGCATAGATCTGAGTTGCAGCTCCTGCTATCATATGACTCGTCTGTCATCGTCGACGTGCGTAACACGCCGATGGGTGGGACCCACAAAGCAGGCATGATGGACGGTGGTGGCACTCGCTCTAGGAGGCGAAGGGTGCCGGTCTACCCCACCTGGAAGAAGAAACTCCCGAACAGCATCTCGATCCCGTCGCCAACGGACTCGAAATCCCTCAGGGTGGCTGGCGAGTGGGCGGTGAAGTCGAAGGTGCCAAAGAGGAGGTGATTCTCCGTCGCCGGCGAGTTGTAGATCGCACTGGATGGGACCGTCACGATCACACAATCAGCGTCCCCAGTTCCCACGGACAGCGCCAATTGACGAAGTTCGATCTCGTCAATGTCCATTGTTATGGACCTGGGTTTTGAAGAAGATGGGGATGCTAGAGATCGTGGAATGGTTAACAGACAAGCAACACGGGGACACGAGGTTTACCCAGGTTCAGGCCCCCGGAGGGAAAACCCTACTCCTGCTTGTCTGCTATTGATTACAGCGGAACCGAAGGTTACAGGGGTGCGCAGATGCAATCTAGCGTGACGTGCGTATGAGGTGAGTTCAAGGTCCTCCTCGACGTGTCCTCCTATCCTTTATATAGATACGCAGGTCCCGGGCGAAGCTCGAGTCGGTTACAGATTAGGGTTTGTACCCTTTGAAAATCTATCTACTCTAGTCTTGTTCTCCAAGGATCCGAAGGCGTCATGGGCTTGGGCCACCCAAAATCTCCACACACCGTGTATCTTTTCGTGGGCCTTCCTTGGGCATAGTGGTGGAGCCACGTTGTGGCTGTGTAGTCAAGTGACTACATAGTAATTTGGCAAGTTAATTACCCCTATGTATTAAGTATCCCACCGCTTAATGAAAATAGTCTAGAAATTGACCACAGAGGCCCACGTGTCATCTTCTTTGGTCCACTTAGCTGGGCCAGATGTCAATACGATGCAACAGAAGCACTAGTAACTTCCCGATAACCACGATGCCCATCTCTCAACCTCTCTATTTCACGTTCATGTGATCCCTAATTATCGGTAAATCTAACCAAATCGATCACGCCTAAACACTCAGGGTGAGGTCGTCCGCCGCAGTCCACACTACTGCCCGCCGGCCGGAATTCGCCAGTCACTCGGTCAGCCGGTCGCGCAGATAGGATCGGCCTCCTCGGCTCCTCCGGCGGCTAGGCACATGGACACCTCGGAAATCACCGATCAAGCACGGCCAGTCAATCAGGTTCACCAGTTTGTCCTCAATTCGTCGGTCGCCCTACATCAGCTCTCGACTTCCCCAATTTTATTGGTAAGCCGGCGGTACTACTTCCCTAATTTTCTTGTGGTAGTACTACTCTATCGTCTGTACCGTTCTTTATCTCTTGTTTGTCTTGCAAGTGCTGGTATGTTCATGTTGTGCAAGTGTCAGTACTGCAGTGTGGTCGAGTAAACGAGTGATCTGTTCTTCTTCATATAGTTGTGTATTACTTGATGCACGTTTGTGAATGTATTTTTCGTTAAGCCATGACAGCGTGCTGCCCAGGTGGACATGCTTATTTCATTTGTCTCGAAATTTCTGAATATTAGTTTAGTTCAATCTAGAATTGTTTTTCTATATGATGAAGTGATCTATTCTCTTACGCAAATAACAATTATTTATAACACTTTTTATACAAATAATTTTCTATTGCCAGGTCTTAAGTTATGTAAATGGACAGATTTGTTAAGAAATGGCAGTCAAAGTCAAGTGCTACAGATTCTTTACAGAGATCAAATTAAAATGAGGAACAAACTCATGTTGATGCTAGAGATGCTTTGGAAAGGGTGTTAGTTAATAGCAGTGCAAGGCCACGCTTAATCAAGGACACTGAAGTAGATGATCTATCTAAACTTCCAGCGGATCCTGCAGAACAAAAAGCTATTTCCTAATACAAGACAACCAAAGTTCGTGATGATGTGCGGAGAACTTACCTGCAGAAAGGCACATTCCAACATGTCAGACATAATTTCCCTCAAACGGATTTCAGTGGAAGTAAGCGGCGATTTATTGAAGATTGGTTCAATACATACAAGCCTTGGCTAGAGTATAGTATAAAGGAAGATGCGGCATTTGGTCTTTGCTGCTACTTGTTTCAAAATGAAAGTCTAGGCCGTGGTGGTGGAGATGTATTTTCATCCAAGGGGTGGAAGAGTTGGAATAACATTAAGAGGCTGGATACTCATGTTGGTGGTCCATCGAGTTCTCATAATCAGAACATGAAAAGATGTGATGATCTAATGAACCAGGAGCAATCCATTGCAGCTGTTGTACACTAGCAAACTAAGAAATCTAAGATAGATTACCAAACTCGGCTAATTGCATCAATAGATATTGCAATGTTGCTTCTTATTCTCAGCTTGCCATTTCGAGGTCATGATGAAAGGGAGTCTTCTCTAAGGAAGGGCAATTTTCTTACTTTTTATGACTGGTATGTTGCACGTTGTCCTGATGTGGCTGTTGTTGCTTTGAAGAATGCTCCTAAGAATTTGAAGTTGGTTTCTCCTCCCATTCAGAAAGATATTGTGAAAGCTTGTGCTAAAGAAACACCCAAAGCAGTCATAGAGGATTTAGGAGATGGGTACTTTGCTATATTGGTTGATGAATCTCGTGATGTATCTCACAAGGAAAAAATGGCTCTTGTTATAAGATATGTTGATAAAAGGGGGTTCTCAATGGAGCGTATTATAGGACTTTCTCATGTCACTCAAACGACTTCTCTTGCCCTCCAAAAAGCTATTTATCATGTTTTTAAAGATCATAACCTTAGTCCTTCTCGAATCCGTGGCCAAGGCTACGAGGAAGCTAGCTACATGCAAGGAAATTTGAATGGATTGAAAACTTTAGTGATGGAAGATTCCAAGTCTTCTCATAGCATACACTGTTTTGCTCATCAACTTCAATTAACACTAGTTGCAGTTGCAAAAATCATGAAGATGTGGTATGGATTTTTGAGTGTATGAGTGGTGTTCTGTCCATAGTTGGAAACTCTTTTAAAAATAGGGATATGCTTAGAGAAATACAAGCCAAAAAAATTGAGAAGGCACTTCAGATGGGTGAACTTGAAACTAGGAGAGGTTTGAATCAGGAACTTGGACTTAAAAGGCCTGGAGATACTCGATGGGGTTCCCATTTCAGTTCTCTTATGAATATGATTGTTATGAAGGAAATATGCCCTAGAGGCAATCATAGAGATGATTATATTTCATATGTATCCATGAGTTATTGTAATGTTCCTTGAATATCCATATCAGGCAACTTGTATTGATTGGCAATTATGTGAATTGTTTGTGAAACTAATTACTTGTATGGTTATTTAATAGTTGTCCCTAGTCGGAGTTCATGTGAGGACACACGTGACTATTAGACTAGCACATCGATTGGTTGATGACTATGGTTCGCAAGTCATAGACATGGAGATGTCAAACCAATGATGTGGACACATGTTATGAACATGGGGTTGGACTGACCCAACTTGAGACTGGCAATTAGTTGCAGCTCTCTCTCTCTACACATCGTGTACGTTTTGTCCTTAGACCTGAGATTGTCGTATGTACTTGAGATGTGGATCGACCTACTTTGGGGTTATCAAACGCTGCTCCGTAACTGGGTAGTTATAAAGGTAGCTTTCGGGTTTGTCCTGAAGCATGCTGCAAGGCATGGTCAATCAAGATGGGATTTGCCCCTCTCTACTTGAGAGAGATATCTCTGGACCCCTCGAGTGATCGGATCCACAAATGCATGGTCGTGCTACATAAGGTTAAGAGTTAACCTAGTAAAGGGATTCCGAATCACGGTATCTAGAAAGAGAGGTCAGCTTGGAGCTAGACCAAATATCGTGATGCAAAGGGAAAGACATGTACTAAACCTTGTGATGGTTCGTCCGATGTGATATTTGTATGCGTTTAGGAGTTGGAATGTCTTGCTAGAGTCCGCTACCAACTATTGACAGAATAAGTGTATTCGTGTCATGTCTATACGCATATGAACCTATAGGGTCACACACTTAAGGGGATGGAAGCCTAATGAGGATTGGATCCGAATTAGACCAGGCTTAGGCTACTAATGGGCTGCTAATGTAGAAGCCCACTAGGGACGCCTATATAAGAGAGGGTGGGCGAGATGACCAATGCGATACCTAAGACCATTCCACCCAGCCGACACACCTCATGCATGTGTTGCACGCGCGGACCTAGCAGTCTGGCGTCTGTCGCTTTCACCCCGCACGTGTGGATACCTCGGAGGTGCTGCATCTGTGGCACTTGGACGAGCCTCGCAAGGGGAGCTGCTCGTGGGACGAGTACAAGGAGGAGACGTGGAACGTCTGCACTACCTCGACGCGCTTCATCAATTCCGCAACTGCGCGTCTAGTGGTAATCCTGTGATGTATGGCAACAGTATTCCTGGTTTACGCGGTAGAAAATTTTGATTTGCGCTAGTGTAGCCTACCCGTATCCCTTCTGTGGTATCAGAGCCGATGCTGTTCAGTTATAGGTTCGGGATGTTTGCATATGGTGATATGCAGATTGATATGAATGATGTGATCGTTTATATGGCGGTGGTTCAGGATTGATCTATGATCTTGCTTTCCATGATCATGATTCTGAGGTTGTCGAACGACTTACCCCTACCGGTCGGTTTCCGCCATCGGGGTAGACAGTGACACATAAATCCTGTTGAATCACGCGAAGATCAATATGATTGATCGAATCGGAACCTAGATCTAAAATCGATGTACCGTGATCAAAGGAGTTTGATTGAATCGGGACAGGAGACCGTTTATGGTAAATTTGATTTGCCGATCAAAATCCTTAAAGAAAATTGTGAAGATTCGATCTCCCATTTTTCACGGTTTTGTGAAGATACCGCGAGGGGCGCTGCCCCTTCGAACCTCGCAGGAGGAGACCCCCCTTAATCGTAGCCCCTTTTGTATCTCGTTAAGGTAACTAGGTGCTGCGATGTCACATTATCCGGTAGAATGTGACTCTATGCATAACTTGTTTTTGCAGGATGTATGTGATCAGTATGTCCCATATATGTATGTGATGCATGTATGAAATTTTGCATGACCTGCGTGTCATGAGTAGGGAAACACGGATGGAGCCATATGTGTTGTCATTTATTGTAATGGCCTGCGTGCCAACTTGTGATGATCCCAATACTATGTAATTTTGATTACTAGCTGTTAGGAGTAATAGCTTGTATTAGTTCTTGGAGGACTCATCACTTGGAAGATGGCTCACATTGAACATCAAGATGGAGATCATCATGGTGGACACGTTCTATGGCGATGGAGATCACCATGAGAAAATGGGCCATACTGTGTCACATCTATGTGAATGCTATTCTTATATGTTTTACTACTATGCATGCTTAGATGATAGAAGTAGAACGATCCCTTAGAAAGTTTAAGTTAAACCATGCCCTCCCAACCAAACCTTGCACCATCCTATGCCCTGTACAATCTTTGGTGGGCCTATGAAATTAGGGTGCCGCGGTTTTCCTTGGCTGGATGGGTTTGCATAGGATACCTACACGCATAAGGGTTGGTGAGCTTGACAAGGTCATCTTAACAGTTAAGGACCTTGGGGCATAAAGGTTGGGAACCTAGTTCTGACATAGAGATGTCACCCAACAACAAGAGTCATATGTGATATGATTAGCAAGTGTTGCTTACCGATTTACCTTGTCTTCTAGCAGTGATGCTAAAGCTCACTAGTCGACTTGTTAATTGTGGATCTTGAATCACTTAGTATCAATAGAGGGATATTGATTTAAGTGGGAGTATATGCTATTAAATTGTTTAATATGTTTTACTCTTTCATGGTTACATGGCTTAGTATTTTGCATGTTTTCTGTTGTAGATCAATGGCACCGAGCACTACATCACCTTTTTCTTTGTGTTCGATTCTTGACAAAGATAAACTAAATGGAACAAACTATTCGGACTGGGTCCATAACCTGAGAATTGTTCTCGGGTCTGATAAAAAGGAAACGGTTCTGGATACCCCAATCCCCGATGAACCTGCTGATAATGCATCTGCTACCCTCAAGAATGACTATAAGAGAGCATGTGATGATTCTCTTGAGGTTAGCTGTCTTATGCTTGCATGCATGGAACCTGAACTCCAAAAGAAGTTTGAGGATCAGGAAGCGTACGATATGATCGTCGCGCTTAAGGACATGTTCCAAGATCAGGCAAGGACTGAGAGGTACAATGTTGCCAAGTCCTTTTTCGAATGCAAGCTGGCAGAGGGAGCAGCTGTAGGCCCCCATGTGATCAAAATGGTTGGTTACAGTCAGACTTTGTAAAAACTTGGTTTTCCACTAGGCCAAGAGTTGGCCACTGACTTCATTTTGGCATCTCTTCCATCCATCTATGGGCAGTTCATTTCGAACTACCATATGCATGGGGTGGAGAAGGGCCTTAATGAATTATGTGGGATGCTTAAAACAACAGAAAGTGGCATGAAGAAGTGTGCAGGGCATAGCCATGTGATGGCTGTGCAGAACAAGCCTAGCTTCAAGAAAAAGGGTACTTCTTGGAAGAAGAAGGGCAAGGCTAAGGATACGATCCCTAAGTCTGCACCCAAACAAAAGGCTAGACCTGCAGATGACACTAAGTGCTTATTTTGTCATGAACATGGCCATTGGAAGAGAAACTACAGCAAGTACCAGGCTTCTTTGAAGAAGAGTGGAAGTAAGAGTACTTCCCACTCAGGTACGCTTGTTGTAAATGTTGTGGACATTCTTCTCGCTGATTCCTATGTTAACTCTTGGGTATTTGATACCGGATCGGTTGCTCATATTTGCAATTCGATGCAGGGGCTAATAAGGACTAGAGAAGTGCAGAAAGGCGAAGAGGATTTTCGCGTCGGAAATAAAGCAAGGGTTGCTGCATTGTTCGTCGGCGTCATGCAACTTCACCTTCCGTCAGGATTTATTATGGAGTTAAATAATTGTTATTACATTCCTAGTATAGGTCGAAACATTTTATCACCTTCATGTTTGATGAGGGATGGTTATTCATTCGCGAGTGCAAACAATGGTTGTGTAATCTCCAAGAATGATAAGTTTATGGCTAATGCTCCCATTGTGAATGGGTTATTTATTTTAAATCTTGATGATGCATCTATTTACAATGTTAGTGCTAAAAGGCTTCGGCCTAATGATTTGAGTCCTACCTATTTATGGCATTGTCGTTTGGGGCATATAAGTAAAAAGCGCATGAGGAAGCTCCATGTTGATGGTCTTATAACTTCGTTTGATTTTGAATCATACGAGACATGTCAGGCTTGTTTACTTGGAAAGATGTCCAAATCGCCTTTTTCAGGTTTATCCGAGAGAGCGACAGACTTGTTGGAACTCATACATACTGATGTGTGTGGACCAATGAGCACGACAGCCAGAGGAGGATATCACTACTTCATTACTTTCACTGATGATTTCAGTAGATATGGTTATGTCTACTTGATGAGGCATAAGTCTGAAACTTTTGAAAAGTTCAAGGAGTTTCAGAGTGAAGTAGAGAATCAATGTGGCAAGAAAATAAAGGCCTTGCGATCTGATCGTGGAGCTGAATATTTGAGTCACGAGTTTAGCGATCATCTTAAGAGTTGCGGAATTGTTCCACAACTTACGCCGCCCGGAACGCCTCAAAGAAATGGGGTCTCCGAATGGCATAATCGAACTTTGTTGGACATGGTTCAATCGATGATGAGCCAGTCGGATTTACCATTATCATTTTGGGGTTACGCTCTAGAAACGGCAGCTTTCACACTTAATAGGGTACCATCTAAATACGTAGTTAAGACACCATATGAGATGTGGACTGGAAAGAATCCCAGTTTGTCTTTTCTAAAGATTTGGGGTTGTGATGCATTTGTCAAGCGACTTCAGTCGTACAAGCTAACACCCAAATCAGATAAGTTCATTTTCGTGGGATATCCGAGGGAAACCTTAGGGTATTACTTCTACAACCGAGAGGAGGGCAAAGTGTTTGTCGCTCATAGCGGTGTTTTCCTAGAGAAAGAGTTTCTCGAAAAGGGAACAAGTGGAAGGACGGTGCGACTTGAAGAAGTTCAAGATGAGCCAGTTGGGGATGCTTCTACGAGTGATGCTATTGTAGCAGAACAAGTTGAGGAACCCGTGGCAACAGAAGCACCACAACCACGAAGGTCGGCGAGGCTCCGCGAAGCGCGAGAATTATTATTATTAGACAATGATGAGCCTGCGACCTATGCAGAAGCGATGGTGGACCCATACTCTGAGAAATGGCTGATTGCCATGAGATCCGAGATAGAGTCCGTGGGAGACAATCAAGTTTGGAACTTGGTTGACCTGCCTGATGGTTTTAAAGCCATCGAGTGCAAATGGATCTATAAGAAGAAGATTGATATGGATGGAAATGTTCACATCCATAAAGCTCGACTTGTTGCAAAAGTTTTTCGACAAGTTCAAGGAGTTGACTACGACGAGACTTTCTCGCCCGTAGTGATGCTTAAATCTATACGGATAATTCTAGCCTTTGCTACACATTTTGACTATGAAATATGGCAGATGGATGTCAAGACGGCTTTCCTAAATGGAATCCTAACTGAGGACGTGTATATGATGCAACCCGAAGGTTTTGTCAATCCAAACAATGCTGGAAAGGTATGCAAACTTCTGAAGTCCATTTATGGGCTAAAGCAAGCATCTCGGAGTTGGAACATTCGATTTGATGAAGTTGTAAAGGAGTTTGGCTTCATCAAAAACGAACAAGAACCTTGTGTTTACAAGAAGGAAAGTGGGAGAGCGCTGGTATTTCTAATCTTATATGTAGATGACATATAGCTGATTGGAAATGACATTCCTATGCTCGAGTCTATTAAGACCTCATTGAAAAATAGTTTTTCGATGAAGGACTTGGGAGAAGCGGCATATATTCTGGGCATCAAGATCTATAGAGATAGATCAAGGAGGATAATTGGATTAAGCCAAAGTACATACATTGACAAAATGTTGAAACGGTTCAGCATGGAAGAGGCTAAGAAGGGGTTCTTGCCCATGTCTCACGGTATAAAACTCAGCAAGACTCGGTGTCCTTCGACTACTGATGAGCGTGAGCGCATGAGCAGGGTTCCATATGCTTCGTCTATTGGATCCATCATGTATGCAATGATATGTACTCGCCCAGATGTTTCCTATGCTCTAAGTGTTACGAGCAGATACCAGGCTGATCCAGGTGAAGGTCACTGGACAACGGTAAAAAACATCCTTAAGTACTTGAAAAGGACTAAGGATGTGTTCCTAGTTTATGGAGGTGAGGATGAACTCAGTGTAAGGGGTTACACAGATGCGAGTTACCTTAACAACTCAGATGATTCGAAATCGCAATCAGGTTATGTGTTTGTCATGAATGGTGGTGTTGTGAGCTGGAAAAGTTCCAAGCAAGATACGGTGACCTCCTCTTCAACAGAAGCTGAATATATTGCTGCCTCGGAGGCCGTAAAAGAAGCTGTTTGGATTAGGAATTTCCTGATCGCTCTCGGTGTGGTTTAGGGTGCGTCCAATCCCTTGGACGTTTATTGTGACAACAATGGTGCTATTGCACAAGCCAAGGAACCTAGACAGCACCAGAAGACCAAACATATTCGCATGTGTTACCATCAGATTCGAGAGTTCGTTGAGGATGGTAGTGTCATGATATGCAAAATACATATGGACTCAAATGTTGCTGATCCCTTGACTAAGCCTCTCCTGTAGCCCGTGCATGAAGCGCACACAAGATCAATTGGTATTAGATACATTTTAGATTGACTCTAGTGCAAGTGGGAGACTGAAGGAAATATGCCCTAGAGGCAATCATAGAGATGATTATATTTCATATGTATCCATAAGTTATTGTAATGTTCCTTGAATATCCATATCAGGCAACTTGTATTGATTGGCAATTATGTGAATTGTTTGTGAAACTCATTACTTGTATGGTTATTTAATAGTTGTCCCTAGTCGGAGTTCATATGAGGACACACGTGAATATTAGACTGGCACATCGATTGGTTGATGACTATGTTTCACAAGTCATAGACATGGAGATGTCAAACCAATGATGTGGACACATGTTATGAACATGGGGTTGGACTGACCCAACTTGAGACTGGCAATTAGTTGCAGCTCTCTCTCTCTACACATCGTGTACGTTTTGTCCTTAGACCTGAGATTGTTGTAGGGTTTCGTAGCATGGAAAACAAAAAATTTCTATCGCATACAAACAAACAAGCCAAGATCTATCTACTAGATTGTAACAACGAGTCGATGGAATAACTCACCTTCGAAGATTCCAAAGTGTTTAACGAGAGCGGATTCTTGTGGGTGATGTAGTCGTACTCTTCCTGCTCTCAAGATCGCGTAGACGATCCTTCTGGCGCTGCGTTCCGGCAGCGCTCCCGCAGTCGGTCACATGTTCGGTACTCGACGAAGACCTTCCTCTCCCTTGTTCCAGCAGGCAGCGGAGGTTGTAGCACTCTCCTCGTGATTCCGGCAGCACAACGGCGTGGTACCGGAAGTAAAGGGGAGATCTCGCAGGGCTTCGCCTTAAGCCGGAGCGAGTATGGTGGACTATGAGAGAGACCTCGACGATCTAGGGTTTAGACACGCCGAGGAGGAGGCCTGGCCGGCGGCCAGGGTTGCTAGGCGGCGGAGGCGGTTTGCCCTAGGGCGGCGGCGGCGGCAGCAGGTGGCGGCGCCGGCGGCTAGGGTTTAGAGGTGGAGGTGTTGGGTGTCTAGGAGGGGAGCCCTGCCCCTCCTTTTATAGGTGGAGGGGCCGGCCAAGGGGAGGGGAGTCCCTCCCCAACTCGGCTTCAAGGTGGGCCGGCGGTGGAGGGGAGGAACTCCTCCCCAACTCGGTTTCCACCTCCATCTCCACTTCCCAAAAATAGCCGTTTGACTTTCAAATTGGCGTTTGACTTTTTCAAACTAGGATTTGATTAAACCCTTTATTTTGTTCAGCGATGACACCTAGTACATGATGCAATCATACCAACTTGATATAACACATTCATGTACCCTTCCCCTCCGGAGTGCCGGACATTCCGGAACCTTCTAGAACATTCCCGATGAAAACACCGGAACCATTCCCCAACTCCGAAACAGGACTTTCCTTATATGAATCTTATTCTCGGACCATTCCGGATCTCCTCGTGATATCCCGGATCCCATCCGAGACTCTGAACAACATTCGGTCTCTTTCTCATCATTCCATAACTACTCAAACAACGTCGAATCCTTAAGTGTGTCTCCCTACGGTTCGTGAATTATGTGGACATGATCGAGACACTTCTTCGAACAATAACCAATAGAGGAATCTGGAAATTCATATGGCTCCCACATATTTCTACGATTACTTTGCGATCAAATGAACCACTTACATACGATACCAATTTCCTTTTGTCTCACGATAGTTTACTTATCTGAGGTTATGATCGTCGGTATCTCTGCATACCTAGTTCAACCTCGTTACCGATAAGTACTCTTTTCTCGTTCCCGTGATATGTGATCCCTTGTGAGCCAGTCACATGCTTGCAAGCTAATTGGATGACATTTCACCGAGAGGGCCCAGAGTATATCTATCCGTCATATGGATGGACAAATCCCACTCTTGATCCATGTGTCTCAACCAATACTTTCCGAACACTCAATGCCACCTTTATAGCCACCTAGTTACGGTGTGGTGTTTGATGTCATCAAAGCATCCATCCGGTAAAGGTGATATGCATGATCTCATGGTCGAAGGAATTAGGTTACTATGTATCAGAAAGCATATAGCAATTGAACTATTAAAATGACTTGATCTTTATGCTACGCTTATCGATAGGAGTATGTCCACCATATCATTCTCCTAACGATATGATCTTGTTGTTAATAACATCTCAATGTTCATGATAGGAAAACCACAATCATTTATTAACCAACAAGCTAGTATTATAAATAGGCTTTACTAGGGACTTCAATTTAAGTTTACAAATCACACAAGTATTAATGTTTCCTTGTTAATACTATTATAGCATGAATGTAAACATTTATCATAAACACAAAGATATAATAATAACTACATTTATTATTGCCTCTAGGGCATATCTCCAACAGTCTCCCACTTGCACTAGAGTCATCTAATCTAGATTACATGGTAATATACCGAACACCCATGGCAGTTTGGTGCTGGTCATGTTTTGCCCTCGGGAGAGGTTTAGTCAACGGATCCGCCACATTCAGATCTGTGTGTACTTTTAAAATCTTTATGTCCCCATCTTGGACATGTTCTCGAATAGCATGAAAACGTAGCTTGATGTGCTTCAGCTTCTTGTGTGACCTTGGTTCTTGCGCATTGGCTATGGCGCCCATGTTATCATAGTAGATAGACATTGGGTCCAGCGCACTAGGAACCACACCCAGCTCTGTAATGAACTCTTTCATCCATATCGCTTATTGTGAAGCCTCCGAAGCAGCCATGTATTCCGATTCAGTTGAAGATCTCGCCACAACGCTTTGCTTTGCACTCCTCCAGCTAACTGTTGCACCATTCAAAATAAATACGTATCCATATTGTGATTTAGAATCATCTGGATCGGTGTTCCAACTAGCATCGGTGTAACCATTAACAACGAGCTGTTCATCACCTCCATAAGAAAGAACCATATCCTTAGTTCTTCTCAAGTACTTAAGGATGTTTTTGACCGCTGTCCAATGATCCACTCCTGGATCACTTTGATATCTGCTAGTTAAACTAACAGCATATGCAATGTCGGGTCTAGTACATATCATGGCATACATTAGAGATCATATGGCTGAGGCATAGGGAGTCTTACTCATCCTTTCTCTATCTTCTGCCGATGTCGGACTTTGAGTTTTACTCAAGGTCGTATTGGGCAACATGGGCGAGAACCCTTTCTTGCTATCTTCCATTCCAAACCTCTTTAGAACTTTGTCCAAATATGTACTTTGTGACAATGATATTAGGCGTCTCGATCTATCTCTATAAATCTTTATGCCTAATATGTAAGCTGCTTTGCCAAGATCCTTCATTGAAAAACTATTATTCAAATATTCCTTGACACTATTAAGAAGGTCTACATCATTCCCAATCAACAATATGCCATCTACATATAGTATTAAGAATGCTACAGAGCTCACGCTCACTTTCTTGTGAATACAAGCTTCTCCATAAGTTTGTATAAAACCAAAACTTTTGATCACCTTATCAAAACGTTGATTCCAACTTCGGGATGCTTGCTTCAATCCATAGATGCACCGTTGAAGTTTGCATACCTTGTTAGCATCTTTAGGATCGACAAAACCTTTGGGTTGCATCATATACAACTCTTCATCTATGTCTCCATTGAGGAATGCTGTTTTGACATCCATCTGCCATATCTCATAATCATAATATGCAGCGATTGCTAACATAATCCTCACAGACTTTAGCTTTGCTACTGGTGAGAAAGTCTCATCGTAGTCAACTCCTTGAATTTGTCGAAACCCCTTTGCGACAAGTCGAGATTTATAGACAGTAACATTACCATCAGCATCTGTTTTCTTCTTGAAAATCCATTTGTTCTCGACAGCCTTCCGGCCATCCGGTAAGTCCACCAAAGTTCATACTTGGTTTTCGTACATGGATCCAATCTCGGATTTCATGGCTTCTTGCCATTTATTGGAATCTGGGCTCATCATCGCTTCCTCATATGTCGCAGGGTCATCGGTGTTGTCCACCAACATGACACTCATAACGGGATCATACCAATCTGGAGTGGTACGAGTTCTTGTTGACCTGCGAGGCTCTGTAGCAACTATAACCGAAGTTTCATGATCATCGTCATTAGCTTCCTCTCTTATTGGTGCAGGCACCACAGGAACTTCTTCCGGTGTTGCGCTACTCGCAATTTCGAGAGAAGGTTCGACAACCTCGTCGAGTTCTACTTTCCTTCCAGTCACTTCTTTCGAGAGAAATTCCTTCTCTAGAAAGGATCCATTCTTGGCAACGAAGATTTTGCCTTCGGATCTATGATAGAAGGTATACCCAATAGTTTCCTTCGGGTATCCTATGAAGACGCATTTTTCCGCTTTGGGTTCAAGCTTGTCCGGCTGTAACTTCTTTACATAGGCTTCGCAACCCCAAACTTTAAGGAACGACAATCTAGGTTTCTTCCCAAACCATAATTCATACGGTGTCGTTTCAACGGATTTAGATGGTGCCCTATTTAAAGTGAATGCGGCTGTTTCTAATGCATAACCCCAAAATGATAGCGGTAAATCTGTAAGTGACATCATAGAACGAACCATATCTAAGAGAGTTCGATTACGATGTTCGGACACGCCATTACGCTGCGGTGTTCCCGGCGGTGTCAATTGTGAAAGTATTCCGCATTTCTTCAAATGCTCGCCAAACTCGTAACTTAGATATTCACCTCCACGATCAGAACGTAGAAATTTAATCTTCTTGTTACGTTGATTCTCTACCTCACTTTGAAATTCCTTAAACTTCTCGAAAGTTTCGGACTTATGTTTCATGAAATAGATATACCCATATCTACTCAAGTCATCCGTGAAGGTAAGAACATAACGATAACCACCGCGCGATGCTACACTCATTGGACCACACACATCGGTATGTATGATTTCCAATAAGTCCGTAGCTCGCTCCATCATACCAGAAAATGGAGTCTTAGTCATTTTAACAATCAGACATGCTTCGCATCTTTCAAGTAATTCGAAATCAAGTGATTCAAGAAGTCTATCGAAATGGAGTTTCTTCATACGCTTCACTCCAATGTGACCAAGAGGATAGTGCCACATATAGGTCGAGTTATCGCTCGATTTCAAACGTTTAGCCTCAATGTTATTAATATGTGTATTTCCACTATCGAGATTCAATAAGAATAAACCATCTATCAAAGGTGCATGTGTATAAAACATATTACTCATATAAATCAAACAACCATTATTCTCGGATTTAAACAAGTAACCGTCTCGCAATAAACAAGATCCCGATATAATGTTCATGCTTAACGCAGGCACCAAATAACAATTATTTAAGTATAAAACTAATCCCGATGGTAGATGAAGGGGTAGCGTGCCGACCGCGATCACATCAACCTTTGATCCGTTTCCCACGGGCATCGTCACCTCGTTCTTCGCTAGCTTCCGTTTATTCTGCAGCACCTATTTTGAGTTACAAATATGAGCAACCAAACCAGTATCAAATACCCAGGCACTACTACGAGTACTAGTGAGATACACATCAATAACATGTATATCGGATATACCTTTCTTCTTGATGTTGCCGTTCTTCAAATCCGCCAAGTACTTTGGGCAATTCCGCTTCCAGTGACCTTCTCCCTTGCAGTAAAAGCACTCAGTATCAGGCTTGGGTCCAGCCTTGGTCTTCTTCGTCGGCGCAGTAACTTTCTTACCACCCTTCTTGAAGTGTCCCTTTTGCTTAGACTTGCCTTTCTTGAATTTGGTGGTCTTATTGACCATCAACACTTGGTGCTCTTTCTTGATCTCCACTTCTGCAGACTTCAACATAGCAAACAGTTCTGGCAACTGCTTGTTCATGTTTTGCATATTGTAGTTCATCACAAAGTTCTTGTAACTTGGTGGTAGTGATTGGAGGACACGGTAAATCCCCAAAGCATTAGGAATCACTATACCCAAGCTTTGAAGTTTGTTTGCGTGCCCAGACATCTTAAGCACATGCTCACTGATGGAGCTGCCCTCTTCCATCTTGCAGTTAAAGAACTTTTCAGAAGCCTCATAGCTCTCAATCGCCGCGTGAGTCTCAAAGATCAATTTGAGATCACGGACAATATCATGTGGGTCTGAATTCTCAAACCTTTTCTGAAGCTTCGATTCTAAACCATACAATATAGCACACTGTACTGTGGAGTATTGAGTCTTCCGAGCGAGGTAAACATTCTTTACTTCGTCGGCAGCATCAGCTGCAGGAGGGTCACCCAGCGGTGCATCCAGCACATAGGTCGAATTACCAGCTGTGAGGACAATCCTCAAATTGCGGAACCAATCCGCGAAGTTGCTTCCATTGTTTTTCAACTTTTCTTTCTCTAGGAACGCATTAAAATTGATGATAGGGGCCGCCATTGATCTACAACATATTTGCAATAGTTTAGACTAAGTTTATGGCAAATTGAGTTCTAATTAATAGTTAAATTAATCTAGGTGAACTCCCACTCAAAACAATATCCCTCACATTGTTTTAGTGATCACACGAACCAAATCCACCACATCAACACCGATCATCACGAGAGTTGATATAGTTTCAATGGCGAACAATCGACATGTTCATCATATCTACTATATGATTAATGCTTTACCTTTCGGTGATCCGTGTTCTGAGACCATGTCTGTACATGCTAGGCTCGTCAAGATCAAACCTTAGCTTCCGCATGAGCAAATCTGGCTTGCTCACGTTGTATACACTTGCGGAATCTAACACACCCGATCATCACGTGGTGCTTCGAAACAACAAGCTTTAGCAACGGTGCTAACTAAGGGTGAACACTTTATGACTTGAAATTCATGTGCATGAGGGATCATATTATAATGCTACCGTCGTCTACTAAGAAATACAAGATGCATAAAGGATTAACATCACATGCAATTCATAATATGTGATATGATATGGCCTTTCTTCTTTGTGCTTCCGATCTCCATCTTCAAGCACGAACATGATCTCCATCATCACCGGCATTGCATCAAGGTCAATGATGCTTCTTCATGGTTGTCGTCCACCGGCTTCAACTATTACAACTACTTTGAATAGACACGTGGGTCTTAACATAAATTAAAGACAACCATATGGCTCCTGCCGGTTGCCAACTTACAATAAGGAACATTGCATACATCAAATATAATCACAATCATGGCCATATCACATCACTGCACACCCTGCAAAACAAAGTTAGACGCCTCTACTTTCTTTGCATGTTTTACGTGGTTTGGGGCTTTCAATAAGTGTCGTTCTAACTTACGAACATGAACCACAACATTGATACTAGTATTTTTAATCACCCGTTGTAAATTGGATCTTAACTATGCTAGGAGAAACAGGCACCCGCAAAGCCACTTATGCAATACAAGTTGCATGTCAAGCGTGGAGCAAGTCTCATGAACGATGTCATGTAAGGTTAGCCCGGGCCGCTTCATCCCAACATCCCGCAAGATGAAAAGTACACAAGAAGCAATCGACAATAAAAGCATCAACGCCCATAATGACCATTGTGTTCTACTCGTGCAACAGATCTACATATAGACACGGCTCTGATACCACTGTAGAGTTTCGTAGAATGGAAAACAAAAATTTTCTATCACATACAAACAAACAAGCCAAGATCTATCTACTAGATTGTAACAACGAGTCGATGGAATAACTCACCTTCGAAGATTCCAAAGTGTTTAACGAGAACGGATTCTCGTGGGTGATGTAGTCGTACTCTTCCCGATCTCAAGATCGCGTAGACGATCCTTCCGGCGCTGCGTTCCGGCAGCGCTCCCGCAGTCGGTCACACGTTCGGTACTCGACGAAGACCTTCCTCTCCCTTGTTCCAGCAGGCAGCGGAGGTTGTAGCACTCTCCTCGTGATTCCGGCAGCACAACGGCGTGGTACCGGAAGTAAAGGGGAGATCTCGCAGGGCTTCGCCTTAAGCCAGAGCGAGTATGGTGGACTATGAGAGAGACCTCGATGATCTAGGGTTTAGACACGCCGAGGAGGAGGCTTGGCCGGCGGCTAGGGTTGCTAGGCGGCGGCGGTTTGCCCTAGGGCGGCAGCGGCGGCAGCAGGGGTGGCTGCGGTGGCGGCGGCTTTAGAGGTGGAGGTGTTGGGTGTCTAGGAGGGGAGCCCTGCCCCTCCTTTATAGGTGGAGGGGCCGGCCAAGGGGAGGGGAGTCCCTCCCCAACTCGGCTTCAAGGTGGTCCGGCGATGGAGGGGAGGAACTCCTCCCCAACTCGGTTTCCACCTCCCTCTCCACTTCCCAAAAATAGCCGTTTGACTTTCAAATTGGCGTTTGACTTTTTCAAACTAGGATTCGATTAAACCCTTTATTTTGTTCAGCGATGACACCTAGTACATGATGCAATCATACCAACTTGATATAACACATTCATGTACCCTTCCCCTCCGGAGTGCCGGACATTCTGGAACCTTCTAAAACATTCCCGATGAAAACACCGGAACCCTTCCCCAACTCCGAAACAGGACTTTCCTTATATGAATCTTATTCTTGGACCATTCCGGATATCCTCGTGATATCCCGGATCCCATCCGAGACTCCGAACAACATTCGGTCTCTTTCTCATCATTCCATAACTACTCAAACAACGTCGAATCCTTAAGTGTGTCTCCCTACGGTTCGTGAATTATGTGGACATGATCGAGACACTTCTCCGAACAATAACCAATAGAGGAATCTGGAAATTCATATGGCTCCCACATATTTCTACGATTACTTTGCGATCGAATGAACCACTTACATACGATACCAATTTCCTTTTGTCTCACGATAGTTTACTTATCCGAGGTTATGATCGTCGGTATCTCTGCATACCTAGTTCAACCTCGTTACCGATAAGTACTCTTTTCTCGTTCCCGTGATATGTGATCCCTTGTGATCCAGTCACATGCTTGCAAGCTAATTGGATGACATTTCACCGAGAGGGCCCAGAGTATCTATCCGTCATATGGATGGACAAATCCCACTCTTGATCCATGTGTCTCAACCAATACTTTCCGAACACTCAATGCCACCTTTATAGCCACCCAGTTACGGTGTGGTGTTTGATGTCATCAAAGCATCCATCCGGTAAAGGTGATATGCATGATCTCATGGTCGAAGGAATTAGGTTACTATGTATCAGAAAGCATATAGCAATTGAACTATTAAAATGACTTGATCTTTATGCTACGCTTATCTATAGGAGTATGTCCACCATATCATTCTCCTAACGATATGATCTTGTTGTTAATAACATCTCAATGTTCATGATAGGGAAACCACAATTATTTATTAACCAACAAGCTAGTATTATAAAGAGGCTTTACTAGGGACTTCAATTTAAGTTTACAAATCACACAAGTATTAATGTTTCCTTATTAATATTATTATAGCATGAATGTAAACTTTTATCATAAACACAAAGATATAATAATAACTACATTTATTATTGCCTCTAGGGCATATCTCCAACAATTGTCGCATGTAATTGAGATGTGGATCGACCTACTTTGGGGTTATCAAACGCTGCTCCGTAACTGGATAGTTATAAAGGTAGCTTTCGGGTTTGTCCTAAAACATGCTGCAAGGCATGGTCAATCAAGATGGGATTTTCCCCTCTCTACTTGAGAGAGATATCTCTGGGCCCCTCGAGTGATCGCATCCAGAAATGCATGGTCGTGCTACATAAGGTTAAGAGTTAACCTATTAAAGGGATTCCGAATCACGGTATCGAGAAAGAGAGGTCAGCTTGGATCTAGACCAAATATCATGAGGCAAAGGGAAAGACATGTACTAAACCTTGTGATGGTTCATCCGATATGATCTTTGTATGCGTTTAGGAGTTGGCACGTCTTGCTAGAGTCCGCTACCAACTATTGACAGAATAAGTGTATTCGTGTCATGTCTGTACGCATATGAACCTATAGGGTCACACACTTAAGGGGCTAGAAGCCTATTGAGGATTGGATCCGAATTAGACCAGGCTTAGGCTACTAATGGGCAGCTAATGTAGAAGCCCACTAGGGATGCCTATATAAGAGAGGGTGGGGCGAGATGACCAATGCGAGACCTAAGACCATTCCACCCAGCTGCCACACCTCACGCCTGTGTTGCACGCGCGAACCTAGCAGTTCGACGTATGACGCTTTCACCCTGCACGTGTGGATACCTCGGAGGTGCTGCATCTGTGGCACTTGGACAAACCGCGTAAGGGGAGCTGCTCGTGGGACGAGTACAATGAGGAGACATGGAACGTCTGCATTGCCTCGACGCGCTTCATCAATTCCGCAACTGCGCGTCTAGTGGTAATCCCGTGATCTGTGACAACAGTATTCCTGGTTTACGTGGTAGAAAATTTTGATTTGCGCTAGTGTATCCTACCCGTATCCCTTCATGTTATGTTTCCCTCGGTAATTGAAGTTATTGACGACAATGCACAAAATTCCGGAAAAGCTCTGGATAGGATTAAAGAAAAAGGTGTTTTGGATGGTATTCAAACATTTGACTTTGCTTTTATGCTACACTTGATGAAGGTTATACTCGGGATTACTAATGATCTGAACCTCGCTTTGCAAAGGAAGAATCAGGACATTGTGAATGTTGTGTCTTTTCTTGGTACAACCAAAAGGAGGCTACAGGGCATGAGAAACCAAGGATGGGAAGGTATGTTTACAACGGTTAATGATTTCTGCCTCAAACATGGTATTCAACTCCCAGATATGAATGCTATGCATATTCCTCGGGGATCAATATCAAAGCGCAAATCTCAAACTGATGTCATATCAAATATGAATTATTATCTAAGGATCATGTATGCTGTTATTGATTTGTTGCGTGTAGAGCTGGATGACCGCTTTAGTGAGAGTAGCACAACCTTGCTACTTGGGATGGCTTGTTTAGATCCTTCTGATTCGTTCTCTGACTTTGAAAAAGACAAAGTGCTCGCAATGGCTCGGCTATATCTCGATGATTTTGACAGCGATAGTAAGATGGAAGATCTTAACATCCAACTTGACAACTTCATTGAAAATGTTCACGATGATTCAAGACTATCCAATCTGAAAGGTGTTGGTGATCTTTGTAGAAAACTAGTTCAGACAAAGAAGCACACTAGTTTTCCTCTAGTATTTCTTTCCGTTAAGCTAGCATTGATTTTACCGGTTGCGACGGCAACCGTTGATAGAGCATTTTCTGCCATGAAACTCATCAAGACTGATTTACGCAATAGAATAGGCGATGATTTCTTATATCATTGTCTCATCACATATGTTGAAACTGATGTATTCCGGTCTAATAGCACCGATGCTATTATGCATACCTATCAAGGTAAGTATGATCGCAAAGGGCAGCTATCATAAATATATTGCAATAAACTTACATGTTCATGTTTAATTTGTCTACACAAGTGAGTTCTAAATTTTTTTTGTCACATTAGTCAAGCTTGACATGACGGGGTTTAGAGCCCGGCTCCGCCACTGGTTAACCCTGCTGCACTTTTGGCAAGCCAAGACGAGACAAATATTTTGTTTTCCAACATGCAACGGCTCAGTGATGGAGCCACGTTGTGGCTATGTAGTCAAGTGACTACACAATAATTTGGTAAGTTAATTATCCCTATGTATTAAGTATCCCACCGCTTGATGAAAATAGTCTAAAAATTGACCACTCGAGCCCACGTGTCATATGCTTTGGGCCACTTAGCTGGGCAAGATGTCAATACGCTGCAACAGAAGCATTAGTAACTTCCCGATAACCACGATGCCCATCTCTCAACCTCTCTGTTTCACGTTCATGTGATCCCTAATTATCGGTAGATCTCACCAAATCGATCACGCCTAAACACTCAGGTTGAGGCCGTCTGCCGCAGTCCACACTGCTGCCCGCCGACCGAAATTCGCGGTCACTCGGTCAGCCGGTCGCGCAGACAGGATCGGCCTCCTCGGCTCCTTCGGCGACCAGGCACACGCACACCTCGCCAATCGCCGATCAAGCACGGCCAGTCAATCAGGTTCACCAGTTTGTCCTCAATTCGTCGGCCGCCCTACATTAGCTCTCGACTTCCCCAATTTTATTGGTAAGCCGGCGGTTCTCCTTCCCTGATTTGCATGTGGTAGTACTACTCTATAGTCTGTACCTTTCTCTCTTGTTTGTCTTGCAAGTGCTGGTATGTTCATGTTGCACAAGCGTCAGTACTGCAGTGTGGTCGAGTAAACAAGTGATCTATTCTTCTTCATATAGCTGTGTATTGCTTGGTGCAAGTTTGTGAATGTATTTTCCATTAAGTCATGACAGCGTGCTGCCCAGGTGGACAGGCTTATTTCATTTGTCTCGAAATTTTTGAATATTAGTTTAGTTCAATCTAGAATTGTTTTTCTATATGATGAAGTGATCTATTCTCTTACACAAATAACAATTATTTATAACACATTTTTTATACAAATAATTTTCTATTGCCGGGTCTTAAGTTCTTAAAATGGACAAATTTGTTAAGAAGTGGCAGTCAAAGTCAAGTGCTACAGATTCTTTACAGAGATAAAATGAAAATGAGAAACAAACTCATGTTGATGCTAGAGATGCTTTGGAAAGGGTGTTAGTTAATAGCAGTGCCAGGCCGCGCTTAATCAAGGACACTGACGTAGTTAATCTATCTAAACTTCCAGCGGATCCTGCAGAACGAAAACCTATTTCCCAATACAAGACAACCAAAGTTCGTGATGATGTGCGGAGAACTTACCTGCAGAAAGGCCCATTCCAACCTGTCGGACATAATTTCCCTCAAACGGATTTCAGTGGAAGTAAGCGACGTTTTATTGAAGATTGCTTCAACACATACAAGCCTTGGCTAGAGTACAGTATAAAGGAAGATGTGGCATTTTGTCTTTGCTGCTACTTGTTTCAAAATAAAAGTCTAGGCCGTGGTGGTGGAGATGTATTTTCAACCAAGGGATGGAAGAGTTGGAATAACATTAAGAGGCTGGATACTCATGTTGGTGGTCTATCGAGTTCTCATAATCAGAACATGAAAAGATGTGATGATCTAATGAACCAGGAGCAATCCATTGCAGCTGTTGTACACAAGCAAACTAAGAAATCTAAGATAGATTACCAAACTCGGCTAATTGCATTAATAGATATTGCAAGGTTGCTTCTTATTCTCAGCTTGCCATTTCGAGGTCATGATGAAAGCGAGTCTTCTCTGAGAAAGGGTAATTTTCTTACTTTTTATGACTAGTATGTTGCACGTTGTCCTGATGTGGCTGATGTTGCTTTGAAGAATGCTCCTAAGAATTTGAAGTTGGTTTCTCCTCCCATTCAGAAAGATATTTTGGAATCTTGTGCTAAAGAAACAGCCAAAGCAAACATAGAGGATTTAGGAGATGGGTACTTGGCTATATTGGTTGATGAATCTCATGATGTATCTCACAAGGAACAAATGGCTCTTGATATAAGATATGTTGATAAAAGGAGGTTTTCAATGGAGCGTATTATTGGACTTTCTCATGTCACTCAAACGACTCCTCTTGCCCTCCCAAAATCTATTTATCATGTTCTTAAAGATCATAACCTTAGTCCTTCTCGAATCCATGGCCAAGTCTACGATGGAGCTAGGAACATGCAAGGACATTTGAATGGATTGGAAACTTTAGTGATGGAAGATTCCAAGTCTACTCATAGCATACACTGTTTTGCTCATCAACTTCAATTAACACTAGCTGCAGTTGCAAAAAAAATCATGAAGATGTGGTATGGCTTTTTGAGTGGATGAGTGGTGTTCTGTCCATAGTTGGAAACTCTTTTAAAATAGGGATATGCTTAGAGAAATACAAGCCAAAAAAATTGAGAAGGCACTTCAGATGGGTGAACTTGAAACTGGGAGAGGTTTGAATCAGGAACTCGGACTTAAAAGGCCTGGAGATACTCGATGGGGTTCCCATTTCAGTTCTCTTATGAATATGATTGTTATGTTTCCCTCGGTAATTGAAGTTATTGATGACAATGCACAAAATTCTGGCAAAGCTCTTGATAGGATTAAACCAAAAGGTGTTTTGGATGGTATTCAAATATTTGACTTTGTTTTTATGCTGCACTTGATGAAGGTTATACTCGGGATTACTAATGATATGAACCTCGCTTTGCAAAGGAAGTATCAGGACATTGTGAATGATGTGTCGTTTCTTGGTACAACCAAAAGAAGGCTAGAGGGCATAAGAAACCAAGGATGGGAAGGTATGTTTACAATGGTTAATGATTTCTGCCTCAAAAATGGTATTCAACTCCCAGATATGAATGCTATGCATATTCCTCGGGGATCAATATCAAAGCGCAAAGCTCAAACTGATGGCATATCAAATATGAATTATTATCAAAGGGTCATGTATGTTGTTATTGATTTGTTGCGTGTAGAGCTGGATGACCGCTTTAGTGAGAGTAGCACAATCTTGCTACTTGGGATGACTTGTTTAGATCCTTCTAATTCGTTCTCTAACTTTGAAAAATACCAAGTGCTCGCAATGGCTCGGCTATATCCCGATGATTTTGACAGCGATAGTAAGATGGAAGATCTTAACATCCAACTTGACAACTTCATTGAAAATGTTCACAATGATTCAAGACTGTCCAATCTGAAAGGTGTTGGTGATCTTTGTAGAAAACTAGTTCAGACAAAGAAGCACACTAGTTTTCCTCTAGTATTTCTTTTGGTTAAGATAGCATTGATTTTGCCGGTTGCGACGGCAATAGTTGATTTGCGCAATAGAATAGGCGATGATTTCTTATATCATTGTATTGACACATATGTTCAAACTGATGTATTCCGGTCTATTAGCACCGATGCTATTATGCATACCTATCAAGGTAAGCATGATCGCAAAGGGATGCTACCATAAATATATTGCAATAAACTTACATGTTCATGTTTAATTTGTCTACACAAGTGTGTTCTTAATTTTCTTTATCACATTAGTCAAGCTTGACATCACGGGGTTTAGAGCCTGGCTCCGCCACTAGTTAACCCTGCTGCACTTATGGAAAGCCAAGACGAGACAAACATTTTGTTTTCCAACATGCAACGGCTCAGTGGCGGAGCCACGTTGTGGCTGTGTAGTCAAATGACTACACAATAATTTGGCAAGTTAATTATCCCTATGTATTAAGTATCCCACCGCTTGTTGAAAATAGTCTAGAAATTGACCACACAGGCCCACGTGTCATCTGCTTTGGGCCACTTATCTGGGCCAGATGTCAATACGATGCAACAGAAGCATTAGTAACTTCCCGATAACCACGATGCCCATCTCTCAAATTCTCTGTTTCACGTTCCTGTGATCCCTAATTATCGGTAAATCTCACCAAATCGATCACGCCTAAACACTCAGGGTGAGGTCATCCGCCGCAGTCCACACTGCTGCCTGCCGACCGGAATTCGCCGGTCACTCGGTCAGCCGGTCGCGCAGACAGGATCGGCCTCCTCGGCTCCTCCGGCGACCAGGCACACGGACACCTCGCCAATCGCCGATCAAGCACGACCAGTCAATCAGGTTCACCAGTTTGTCCTCAATTCGTCAGTCGCCCTACATTAGCTCTCGACTTCCCCAATTTTATTGGTAAACCGGCGGTTCTCCTTCCCTGATTTGCTTGTGGAAGTACTACTTTGTAGTCTGTACCGTTCTTTCTCTCTTGTTTGTCTTACAAGTGCTGGTATGTTCATATTGCACAAGCGTCAGTACTGCAGTGTGGTCGAGTAAACGAGTGATCAATTCTTCTTCATATAGTTGTGTATTGCTTGCTGCAAGTTTGTGAATGTATTTTCCGTTAAGTCATGACAGCGTGCTGCCCAGGTGGACAGGCTTATTTCATTTGTCTCGAAATTTCTGAATATTAGTTTAGTTCAATCTAGAATTGTTTTTCTATATGATGAAGTGATCTATTATCTTACGCAAATAACAATTATTTATAACACCTTTTTATACAAATAATTTTCTATTGCCGGGTCTTAAGTTCTGTAAATGGACAAATTTGTTAAGAAGTGGCAGTCAAAGTCAAGTGCTACAGATTCTTTACGGAGATCAAATGAAAATGAGAAACAAACTCATGTCGATGCTAGAGATGCTTTGGAAAGGGTGTTAGTTAATAGCAGTGCAAGGCCGCGCTTAATCAAGGACACTGATGTAGTTAATCTATCTAAACTTCCAGCGGATCCTGCAGAATGACCTATTTCCCAATACAAGACAACCAAAGTTCGTGATGATGTGCGGAGAACTTACCTGCAGAAAGGCCCATTCCAACCTGTCGGACATAATTTCCCTCAAACGGATTTCAGTGGAAGTAAGCGACGTTTTATTGAAGATTGGTTCAACACATACAAGCCTTGGCTAGAGTACAGTATAAAGGAAGATGCGGCATTTTGTCTTTTCTGCTACTTGTTTCAAAATAAAATTCTAAGCCGTGGTGGTGGAGATGTATTTTCAACCAAGGGATGGAAGAGTTGGAATAACATTAAGAGGCTGGATACTCATGTTGGTGGTCTATCGAGTTCTCATAATCAGAACATGAAAAGATGTGATGATCTAATGAACCAGGAGCAATCTATTGCAGCTGTTGTACACAAGCAAACTAAGAAATCTAAGATAGATTACCAAACTCGGCTAATTGCATCAATATATATTGCAAGGTTGCTTCTTATTCTCAGCTTGCCATTTCGAGGTCATGATGAAAGCGAGTCTTCTCTGAGAAAGGGCAATTTTCTTACTTTTTATGACTAGTATGTTGCACGTTGTCCTGATGTGGCTGATGTTGCTTTGAAGAATGCTCCTAAGAATTTGAAGTTGGTTTCTCCTCCCATTCAGAAAGATATTTTGGAAGCTTGTGCTAAAGAAACAGCCAAGCAAACATAGAGGATTTAGGAGATGAGTACTTGGCTATATTGGTTGATGAATCTCGTGATGTATCTCGCAAGGAACAAATGGCTCTTGATATAAGATATGTTGATAAAAGGGGGTTTTCAATGGAGCGTATTATTGGAGTTTCTCATGTCACTCAAACGACTCCTCTTGCCCTCCAAAAATCTATTTATCATGTTCTTAAAGATCATAACCTTAGTCCTTCTCGAATTCGTGGCCAAGTCTACGATGGAGCTAGCAACATGCAAGGACATTTGAATGGATTGGAAACTTTAGTGATGGAAGATTCCAAGTCTACTCATAGCATACACTGTTTTGCTCATCAACTTCAATTAACACTAGTTGCAGTTGCAAAAAAATCATGAAGATGTGGTATGGCTTTTTGAGTGGATGAGTGGTGTTCTGTCCATAGTTGGAAACTCTTTTAAAAATAGGGATATGCTTAGAGAAATACAAGCCAAAAAAATTGAGAAGGCACTTCAGATGGGTGAACTTGAAACTGGGAGAGGTTTGAATTAGGAACTTGGACTTAAAAGGCCTGGAGATACTCGATGGGTTTCCCATTTTAGTTATCTTATGAATATGATTGTTATGTTTCCCTCGGTAATTGAAGTTATTGATGACAATGCACAAAATTCTGGCAAAGCTCTTGATAGGATTAAAGCAAAAGGTGTTTTGGATGGTATTCAAACATTTGACTTTGTTTTTATATTGCACTTGATGAAGGCTATACTCGGGATTACTAATGATCTGAACCTTGCTTTGCAAAGGAAGGATCAGGACATTGTGAATGCTGTTTCGTTTCTTGGTGCAACCAAAAGAAGGCTACAACACATGAGAAACCAATGATGGGAAGGTATGTTTACAATGGTTAATGATTTCTGCCTCAAACATGGTATTCAACTCCCAGATATGAATGCTATGCATATTCCTCGGGGATCAATATCAAAGCGCAAAGCTCAAACTGATGGCATATCAAATATGAATTATTATCAAAGGGTCATGTATGCTGTTATTGATTTGTTGCATGTAGAGCTGGATGACCGCTTTAGTGAGAGTAGCACAACCTTGCTACTTGGGATGGCTTGTTTAGATCCTTCTAATTCGTTCTCTAACTTTGAAAAAGACAAAGTGCTCACAATGGCTCGGCTATATCCCGATGATTTTGACTGCGATAGTAAGATGGAAGATCTTAACATCCAACTTGACAACTTCATTGAAAATGTTCACGATGATTCAAGACTGTCCAATCTGAAAGGTGTTGGTGATCTTTGTAGAAAACTAGTTCAGACAAAGAAGCACACTATTTTTCCTCTAGTATTTCTTTTCGTTAAGCTAGCATTGATTTTGCTGGTTGCGACGGCAACCGTTGAGAGAGCATTTTCCGCCATGAAACTCATCAAGACTGATTTACGCAATAGAATAGGCGATGATTTCTTATATCATTGTCTCATCACATATGTTGAAACTGATGTATTCCAGTCTATTAGCACCCATGGTATTATGCATACCTATCAAGGTAAGCATGATCGCAAAGGGCTGCTAGCATAAATATATTGCAATAAACTTACATGTTCATGTTTAATTTGTCTACAGAAGTGTGTTCTTAATTTTTTTTGTCACATTAGTCAAGCTTGACATCACAGGGTTTAGAGCCTGGCTCCGCCACCGCTTAGGCTGGACTAGGTATGCCAATATTGTGTATCCGCGGGGTATAACCATGTCACTCGTAGTCACAAACCGTTCTACTAGCCGGTTTTTGACAAAAACCGGTTAGGTGCCCAACAGGTGAGGGTAAGAGCAGATAGACTTTTGCAAAAAGAGCTCTCTATATTTTTTTGTCAATATAATTTACAATACACGTATATGAAAACTCATGTGAAAATATTTTGTATTCTATTCTCAGTAAAAAAGTGAAGATTTCAGATCTAAACGTAAACAGTAAACAGTGTAATTTTAAATGGGCCTTCGTTTTTCCAAATTTTATGATATTTATCTTTTTTTGCACTCGTAATAATATTTGTATACATGTATTTCGTATTAGTGGCTACACGTAGGTATTTTTTGAAAATATTTGATAGTTTTTGAAAAATTCAAAAAGGGGCTCGAGTGAGCCCGTCCTCTAAAGTGAATTTACGAATATTTATATAACTATATGAACATTTTTATATAACTATATGAACATTTTATAGAAAACCATAGATAGCGCTATTACATGTGTGTTGCGTCTATAAAGAAAACAAATAGGCCCAATTCTTATAATTAATATTAAAAAGATAAATAGAATGAATCTATTTGTACGTGTAGGGGTTGCGAAAAGAAGAAAAGGTTTTTCACTAATATAGCCATCTGTTATATACGTATTCTCGTGGAGTAATATAAGAACAAGTTGTTTGGTGTAGTGGCTAGGCTATGCTTGTCGCGTCTGCAGATTGATAATTTGAATTTCACACGGTTCAATTATTTTGAATACTTCTTCCATCGTTGACAAATGGGCCGCACATACAAAACAGTACAGGAATCATATTTGCAAAAAAATAGGGGTGAACTACATGGTGATTGAATCGTTATGTAACAAGACAAAAATGTAGGGTGATTTTTGCAAAAATCTGTCTGCTTTTACACTCACGTGTTGGACACGTCATCGGTTTTTGTCAAAAACCAGCCAGCAGGCATGTTTGTGACCACGGGTGCACACGATTGCAAGTTGTGTGATCGGTTAGTTCGGTTTTTAAGATGTGTGACTTAAATGCACATGCAAGACAAGTTAAGTGAGTCACGGTGTCATTTACTCCACTATACAGAGTCAAAGTTTCTCGTTTTCGCATAACTTGTTTATTATGCAGCAAGCGAAACAAGAGATGTAAGATACCATATATTACATCAATAAAAGTGACAACAATAAAAATGAGATACCATATATTACATCAAGTCGTTTAAAACCACTTAGAATTTATACCTAATAAAATGGGTACATGCAGATATGACGAGATTTCTCACTTTCACCCTAATAGAAATCTCTAGAGGTATTCTCTAGGCTTTGTCGCCTTTTATATTTCATAGTGAACCTCTAGAGAATTACCTTCCATAAGCCTAGAGAATACCGGAGAGGGCTAGAGCATATTGATGCCATTGTTAGAACCTGTCATGCTCGAAGAAATAGTGTCAAATCAAAAGATCGTGTGATGCGACAGACTCAAGTATCGATGTACGGACGCGCACGACCGAAACCCCTCTGATCCAGAGATCCAGGAATGTTACGTCAATCCAAATAGATCTTCGATAGAGAATTCCGAAACTCGTTGGCGAACATATAAGAAGGATTGACATTAGGTAGATCGATGATTTCGCGCATGTAGAGCACTAGGGCCTCCACCTTTATTGATCCAAGCCAGCATCCCCCATGTCGCCAGCCCACGGGAACATACAGCCCCGATCTCCTCCACCGGCAACCAAATCCAAGGTTTGGAGCGACGGGAGATATCTGCCCATGCAGCCCGAGTTATCTGTGCCTAAAGCCGCTACGACCTTGGTATCGAGGTTGCGCCTTTGTGCTCCCATCTCACGACTTTACTGCCACAGCTAAGGATGGCAAGTTTACCCATGGGTACGGGTACCCACAGGTACCCTATCTGTATGGGTAGGGTATGGGCACACTTTTATATCCATGGGTAATACCCATACCCTACTCATTAAGTCACGGGCACGGGTATGGGTATAGACTTGTATCTATGGGTATACTCATACCCTGTCCGTTTAAACTGACATGTCAAACTTACCTACAGAGTTTCAACCTATGCGACCGAGAAGCCTAGGGATGAGTATGAGATTGCGACTTCTAAACTTTAATTTGATACTTTCATGTACTCGTCTCTATTAGTAAGTAGAGATTATTGTCTTTTTTCAAATATGCTATTGATGAAAGTAAAAAATTTGAATAACTTGTATACTATTGGATATACCGGATACTCAATGGGTACGGGTACCCGCCGGATATGAGTATGGGTAAAGTTTTATACCCATGAATACGGGTATGGGTAAGCTTTTGTACCTATTGACTACACGGGTATGGATATGATATTGCTCTACCCTGCCCATACCGTCCTCGTTGCCATCCTTAGCCATAGCAGGTCTGTCCCAGTGGCCACATCGGCCGCACCACCGCCATAACCTAGGGCTACCGCCCCGGCTCCCAAGCTCTCTCGCCAAAGCCACGTCATCTCAGAACGCCACGCCGCGCCGGCCGAAGTGCTTCCATGGAGGGGATCTTAATGCGAGAAGCCAGCCCCGCTGCCACCGTCGAACGAGTAGTCTTTGTGTGCCTGTGTCCTATTACGGCGTGAGAGAAGATGGATAAGACGACGGGGCGGCGGCTAGGGTTCCATCCAAGCCGATTGGGGCTGCAAGCAGCCATAGATCATGCTAAAAACCTGCAATGGCGCCGTCATCGATGTGGAACTTGACCGAAGCCTCAACCCTCAAGCAGTCGCGCACACGGTCATCAGCCTCCAAAGGCCACGCCACGGATTGGTGTCACCTGGAGAGCAGCACTTTGCGGTCGAGATACTCTTACTCATGTCAATTCTGCCATACCAACGATACATCTACACGTCAACAAATGATGTGATGTGTTATTCGCAAAAAAAGATGTGGTGTGATGCCATTTTGGACAATAAAATAGACCATCTATTTGCTGAGCTGAGATTAATTCAAAATAGGTACTCCCTCTGATTCAAATTACTTGACTCAAATATCTTAAGATATGAATAAATCTAATACTTCCTTCGACCCATATTGGTTGACTTGGATTTGTCTAGATTTGAATAAATCTAGACACTATTTAGTATATAGGTTCATCCAAATTTTGACAAACCCAAGTCAAGTAATATGGGTCGGAGGGGGTACTAAATTATATCTAGATTCCGTAGAATCTAGTAAAATCTATCAACTATTTTGGGTTGGATGGACTACCAAATGCATATCTAATTGGCAATCAATTAATTGCTGCCACAGATCACACTTTGTTTAGCAATGCATAATTTCCAGTTCTGGGGTACCTGTTTTAACCACAAATGCTTATAAGTGGAAGTCTGCGGAAGATCTAGAAATAGAAATCAGGTCGATCCAATCAACACAGCACACGCCGTTCCAGACTACGCTCGACTGAGTTGGCCAGGCAAATCTCGAAGCTAAACTTGATCGATCGCCATGGCTGATCGTAAGTTGATGCACTGCCTGCTCGCCGTGTCTGTCGTCTCCTCGGTTGCCCACGCGCAGCTCTCGACGACCTTCTACTCCACCTCCTGCCCAAACCTGGAGACTACCGTGTGGGAGGTGATGAAAGAGGCCGTCGCCAAGGATCGGCGGGTCGGCGCGTCGCTTCTGAGGCTCTTCTTCCACGACTGCTTTGTCCAGGCGAGAGAAGTCGCACAAGCTCAAAATGATATTCTGAGAGTTTCTCTAACATACATGATGTACTACAGGGCTGCGACGGCTCGATTCTGCTGGACGCCGGAGGCGAGAAGTCGGCTGGCCCGAACGCCAACTCCGTGCGCGGCTTCGATGTCATCGACACCATCAAGGCAAGCGTGGAGAAGAAGTGCCCCGGCGTCGTCTCCTGCGCCGACATCCTCGCGCTCGCAGCGCGCGACGGCACGTTTCTGGTGCGTGCCAAACTGACTCAATTTGCTTGCTGCTCTACTTTGCTCCGTCGTCGATCTGGGCTTGGCCTACACCAGCTGCTTAATTTGTTGTTTCTGCCACCGCCCTGATCCAGCTCCGTGGACCGACATGGAAAGTGCCGCTGGGCCGGCGCGACTCGACGACGGCGAACCAGTCCCTCGCCAACGCCAACCTCCCCAGCTCGGGCGCCAGCCTCGCCACGCTCATCTCCACGTTCGCCAGCCAAGGGCTCTCGCCGACGGACATGACGGCGCTCTCCGGCGCGCACACGATCGGCCTGGCCCGGTGCTCCACCTTCCGGGACCGCATCTACGACGACGCCGCCAACATGGACACGTCCTTCGCCGCGCTGCAGCGGAAAGCGTGCCCGCAGTCCGGGAACGGCAGCAGCCTGGCCCCCATGGACGTGCAGTCCCCGAGGGAGTTCGACACGGCATACTACGACAACCTGATGGTGCGGCGCGGCCTGCTCCACTCCGACCAGGAGCTCTTCAATGGAGGGTCGCAGGACGCCCTGGTGTTGCAGTACAGCGCTAGCCCCGCGCTCTTCCGGGCCGACTTCGTGAAGGCGATGGTTAAGATGGGCAACATCAACCCGCTCACAGGCACCGCCGGACAGATCAGGAAAAATTGCAGACTCGTCAACAGCTAGCTTGCTCTAGCAGATTGGCACTCGAGACAATGGATATTGGGAACTCTCAAATGTAACAGCAGATGGTATAGTACCAAATGTAGTGTCGATTTTTTGAGAAAAAAAACAAAGCGACGCAGGTCTAGAAAGGTTATTGACGACATTTTTTTTACGCAGGAGGTGTTGGCCCTTTTTTTTGGAAAAAAAAGGAAGATATTTTAATAAGCTTCAACTTGATAAGAAGAGCCTTTATTATAATCTTAACTAACCATCCATCGATCAAAGACGAGTTTTTTTCCGTAAGAGCATTTCCACCTATTTATTCTTTTTATCTACTCCCTCCAAACCAAATTAAATTTCTTAGGTCTGTCTAGATTCGTATGTATCTAGCAGTAAAACATGATTAGATACATCCGAATGTAAACAAATCTGAAAACATTAATTTAGATCAAAAGATATATAGTACTATATTTAAATTCAGCTATGGTTATTTAAGCTACATGAAATGGAATAGTAATTGCTCAAGTATGGAGTATATCTCCTCAATTCTTAATGGATATCGAAAAGTTATTCTCACTAAAGAATATCTACCTAAACGTTAATTGGCAAGGTTGTAAGAAATGTTGCTTTTTATGATCAAGTTAAAAATAATACAATATCTTTTTTTGCCTGTCCTTTTGTCAAAGTTATGTGGAGGATTGTGCATTTCCCTTTCAATATCTTGCCACCTAAGAACATAGCAAATCTTTTCAAAACTGGCAGAATGGGACTGGAAACAAAGATAAAACTCATATCTATCTGAGTGGATGCGTGCGCTTATATGGGCTATATGGAATGTTCGAAGCGGTTTTAACTTCAACAAAATAAGTTTCTCATCTTTTTTGCTGGTTATTTCCTTGGCTTACTACTGGATCGGTACGTGGTTCTTTCTTATACCTGCGGAGCAGCGCTAAGACATGAATTCTAGGTGCATCCAATTGAAAATGGTAGCACGGACTTTCTATAGCCAATACGGTTAACGTTTTGATAGACAGCTAACATGATGTAGAAGCGTTTCATGTGTTTTTGGAACAAAGACGTTTCATGTTGCTACTTTTATTTAGATGGCTGATTTATATGTCAACCTTTTGTGCCCCTTAATTCCTAACAAAGTACAAACTGTATAATGGATGAATAAATAAAGTAGGAGTAATAAAAATATGTATGTACCGGATGGAGAGGCCGGTTCCCCCCTTGTCCAAAAAAAAAACCAAGGTTGTCACATGACTAGCCTTAGTCATTACTGAGCGAACGGAAGTCACTAGACATCAATGAAAGAATATGCAGTACTACGGGTGTGTTTGTTAGCCTCGGTGAGTCCAGAAAATCTAACCTCATCCCATTTTTATTAGCAGAGACCGTGTTTGTTAGGCCGGGTGAACTCACAGGGCTAAGTCACCTCATACGAAAAACGGCTCTCGGCCTGGCCAGATTGAGAAGCAAAAAATGATGTTCACATGTGAGCCTGGCCGAGTTGACCCGAAAAATTCTGTCTCGCGCGTCCGCGAAAAAAAACCCGCTCAGCCCCGCGGTAGGGCAACTCCCTCGAGCGGTCGAGCCCGTTCCCAAATCCCTCCTTGCGCCTCCCCAGCCGCCACTCCTCCGATCCCCAAATTCCACCGCCTCCACGCTCCGGTTGATCCCTCCCTTTCTCCCCCTGCTCCTCCCCAGCCGCCACTCCTTCGTTCCCCGCCAAGCTCTGACCCGACGGACCAGAACGACCAGCATGGGGGTCACGGCGTGGTCGTGAGCAGCTCCGACCCGCCGGACCAGGACGACCGCCGCCGCCCCGCCAAGCTCTGACCCGCCATCGACGGCCCGCCGCCCCGCCAAGCTCTGGCCCGCCGCCCCGCCAAGCTCTAACCCGCCACCGACGGCCAGCTGCCCCACTGGACCAGGACGACCACCGCCACCGACGGCCAGCTGCCCCTTCGGACCAGGACGAACACCGCTGACCACTCCGGAACGATCTGCACGGCCTGCACGTACGGGACCCGATCTGAACGGCCACCACTTCTCCAACAGGGGCATCGGAGGTAGTCTCTCCCTCTGTTTCTTTGCAAAAAACTATGGGTTACATATGATACTTTCAAATATTAATGTTGTGGACGGTAGATTTTATTCTATGCAATTGTATGCATGATGGATACTTGGTGTGTCCTGTTTGTTTCATTCCAGTGTGTGAAAATGATTTTTTTTGTTTCTTTAGATGGATGATTTGGCCAAAAAACGACGTCAACTAATCGTGCAAGCAGCCGGCCTTGCAGCTGCATTGGAAGTGATTTTTATCTCAAGGAGAGCTAGACACCAAACTCCGATGTTATTAGGTCGTAGGATTGATATGGATATAGCTAGGAAATCAAACTTAAGATTTATCTATCATTCTACCGAATCAAATTGCTCAAATCAGCTTAGAATGAAAAGAGCTCCCTTTTTTCGCTTGTGCAATTTTTTTAGAGAGAGAGAATTATTGAAAGATAGTATTAATACTTCCATTGAGGAACAAGTAGCCATGTTTATCCTGGTAGTTGGCCACAACACAAGGTTTCGAGCTCTTCAACCGATTTTTAGAAGATCTATTGAAGTAATAAGTAGGTACCTTAAGGCGGTGTTGTATGTTGTTGGCGAGTTGCGAGGTGAGATGATCCGTCCTCCCTCCAGTGATATACACCCTAAAATTCAGGAAAACAACCGCTTCAATCCATACTTCAAGGTAATCTACTTTTATTCGGAAAACTCTATATATTCATCTCGTCCTCCCCCAACTCATACTTACATATTTATGAACTAGGATTGTATTGGAGCAATTGATGGAACACATGTCCCAGCAAATATCTCGGCCGCCTTTAGGGGTAGGAGATGGTACTACTCAAAATGTTATGGCTGCGGTAGACTTTGATTTAATGTTTACCTATATACTTGCTGGTTGGGAGGGGTCAGCTCATGATGCCCTCATACTTGCGGATGCTGTGGAGAGGGATGATGGGTTGTCATTACCTCCAGGTAATAATTTAAACCTAGCAGCCACATATTTTTAATAGTTTTTGATGTACCTAATAGTTGGAATTTCGTAGGAAAATTCTATCTTGTTGACGCTGGGTATGCCGTGAGACCGGGTTTCCTTCCACCATACCGTAGGACAAGGTACCACTTGAAGGAGTATGGTGCAGGGAATCATCCTGAAAACTATAAAGAATTGTTCAACTTGAGACACTCTTCTCTAAGGATAACAGTTGAACGAGCTTTTGCCGCATATAAGAATCGGTGGAAGTTTGTTTACAATAGGCCATTCCACCCTTACAAGACCCAAGTAAAAGTAGTAATAGCTTGTGCCATTCTCCATAATTGGATCCTTCAATTTGGGGAGGATGAATATTTCCCACCGGTGACATGGGAACCCGAACCCAACAATGAAGATCACCATGACATTGCTTACGACAATCAATCTTGGAAAGCAAAGAGGGATGAATTTGCCCAAGCGATGTGGGCGAATAGGGGGGCAACACACATTTGATGCATCATGTTGTAACTTTAGCGTTGGAACTACTTCATTATTGCTTTTTTGTTTGCTGGAACTTGCATTTTGGTGCTGTTATATATCAATATGGTGCTGAAATGTGTAACTTTTGTGCTGGAATTTGCATTTTGCTACTGGAATATATCAATATGGTGTTGAAATGTCTATATTTATTGCTAGAATTACTCATTTTGGTGCTGAACTGTCTATATTAATGCTGGAACTACTTTTCTTTTGCTGGAACTTGTATTTTTTTGCTGGAATATATCAATATGGTGCTGAAATGTCTATATTTATTGCTAGAATTACTCATTTTGGTGTTGAAATGTCTCTATTAGTGTTGGAACTACTTTTCTTTTGCTGGAACTTGTATTTTGTTGCTAGAATATATCAATATGGTGCTGAAATGTCTATATTTATTGTTGGAATTACTCATTTTGGTGCTGAAATGTCTATATTAGTGCTGGAACTTGTATTTTGCTGCTGGAATATATCAATATGGTGCTGAAATGTCTATATTTATTGCTGGAATTACTCATTTTGGTGCTGAAATGTTTCTATTAGTGCTGGAACTACTTTTCTTTTGCTGGAACTTGTATTTTGTTGCCGGAATTACTCATGTTGGTGTTGCATTTTGGTGTAGATGGCTGAAATTGAGCACGAAGTTCCGGATGTAGGTGCTACAAAAAAAAGGCTCCGAAGGTTATGACTTGGACCCCTATGATGTCAGCATGCATGATGCGATGTCTCGCCAAGATTGCAGCAAAAGGTGTCAAGACCGACAAAGGATTCAAAGAGATCCATATTGGACAAGCAGCAAAAGCTTTGACCAAACTCGTCGGTTACGATGTGACAACTACCCAAGTAACCAATCATCTCCACAAGTGGAAGATCAGGTATCAAAGAATTGAGAAACTGAGACTTCTAAGCGGGGCACTTTGGGATGATGATCAAAAGATGATTGTTTTAGAAGACCAACATTACTTGGGGCATACCCAGGTTTGTCCAAAAACCCATTGTTTCATTACTAAAATCTGTTGGAAACATGTTATAGTGCTGAAATATATTTTGTTGATGATATCTGTAGGATACTCCTAAGAATGCTAAATTTTTGAACACACCACTTGTGAACTATGAATACATGGAAGCTTGCTTTGCCAATAAGCTAGCCACAGGAAAGTTCGCAATGGGATCTAATGAGCCTTTAGGGAAACCCACTGAAGTTGAAAGTCTAGAAAAACCTATTGATTTGGAGGGTGGAGAAACCAATGGTGAAGGTTTTGTGCAAGGTGAAATCCCCATCAACTTTGGAGTTCAAGGCCTCAGAGCAACTACTCCTTCACCTTCTGGCTCAACAAATAATAAAAATAGGAAGCGGGTTTTGAGTGACAAAGATGCAGTTCAGGTAAACAACATGTCTGATGCATTGCGTGATGTGGCTGGTGCTATCAATAACACTTGCCATACCGAAACACACCCTGATTTGTGCAAAACGGTTATGGACCTTACCAATTTCGACATGGATGAACGGTTGGTTGTTTTAGATTATTTGACGGAGCATAAGGGTAAAGGCCTTAATTTCATGAAAATGGAAGCGGATGTTCGTGAAGCCTCATTCAAGCGTATCATAGACAAAAATCCGGATCTAGTTTGAGTTGTTGTGAGTTGATGCAACTTGAAAATCTATATCGTTTTTAATGCCTACTATATTATATGATGCAGACTTGGTAATTTGGACGTATTTTCTATGTTAGCTTTTGGTGTTGTAGACATGCCAAATTATGTGCTCAAGTGAGCCTTGGTAATATATTATTTTGGGGTAATTTCGTGATATATACTTGCTTGTGTTTTGAATTTATGATGTATATACTTGCTTGTGTTTTGAATTTATAACATAATGAATGAAATTTGAAAATGTTTGTGTGGTCATCGCACCAAGTCATGGCAATCACATCTTACTCACATGCACTCTACCAAACAAAGTCTGAGTTCACCATGGCTAAGCAAACTCAGCCCACCAAACAACATCTCTATTCATCATATCTCAACAGATACAGGCTACCAAACACATATGAAAATCTCAGCTCAACTTAGCTAGGGTCAGCTTTTATGGGATGAGATGGGAATTCTGGACTCACCCAGGCTAATAGACACACCCTACGTATATATCGGTAACACTATTTATACTTGTCACCAGAGTACTGATGTTGGCACATCGGGTAACTGGACGAAAATGTTGCCTTCTGTATCGAAATGTCCTCTGCTACCCAACAAAGTCGTCAAAGTCTGACCCTGCTGCACTTATGGCAAGCCGAGACGAGACAAACATTTTGTTTCCAACATGCAACGGCTTGAGCTGCATCACATCATGGCATCATCTGCAGCAAACAAGATTTCATATTTATGGCCTGGGGGTATTCCTTTACATAAAACATTCGGCCATGCGGGCGATAGAGAAATAATGGCTACTCCAACCGGCGCCCCTTATTTTGGACACCAAAGAGTCCAATGTGATCCGTTTGCGGTGGCCCGCGGATAGGCTGGAGGTCCATGTCCGTCTTAGACGGGCCACTACACTTAACGCCGCTCCCAATTTGTCGGCGTATGTGCTTTTTCATAACAAACAAAGTTATTATTTAATTAAAATGGTAATATTACAAGGTAGATCTTGTATTACAAGGACATGCCACTGCAGCCAATGTCGCATCTAATTTGTCCATGTTCGGAGTTATTTCATAACAAACATAGTTCTTATTTAATTAAAATGGTGTTATTACAAGGTAAATCTTGCATTATAAGGTTAAAATCTAGTGAAACACACACATTAAACTAGTAGATATTGGTCAGCCAATCCTACAATCCTAGATCGACGATGCTATTCATTGTTGTCAGTGTGGAGGATCTCATATGCCAAGATAGAGAAAGGGAAGCACTATTCATCGTCGTTGGAGCGCAGATCCTCTGAGGCCAAGGGAGCGGAGACTGTCTGGTCAAGCGGGTTTGGCGGTCCAACGAGGCCCCACTCCTTGAGGGAGCGGAGGACTGCCTTTTGCTTGTCGAGCATCTCCTGAGCTTGATCGAGGTGGAGACGCGCGGTCACATCGTCGGGGTTGGCGCGCACCTCACGGAGGCACTCCAAGTGAACCTCTAGAGCTCTTACAGCCGGAGGTGCTTCTGCAGGAAGAAGTCGTTGAGGACGTCCCACCCAAAGGGGCGGTCGGTAGTCCGGGAGGCTGGTCCTCGATTCCGTCGAGCTGATGAGCCCCTGTTCTTCGGCCTTCGGGAGGGATAATTCTCACGCCTACAGCCCGCGTCCATGGTTCTAGGGTTCAGTGGTAGCGGGGCTGAGAGTGGAGAGGGCGGGCGTGACGCGAATGAAAGGGGGCTGGTGTGGACGGTGTGTGCCGGGCTAGAGGGCCCGAGCTAAACAAATAGACGCGCGCCCCTGATGTGCGGTCTGTCCACTAGACCGCAAAGACAACCTAAACTTGGGCTAGTAATACGGGAAACAGACTCGCCCGCGGGGCGCCATTGGGCCTGGCCCCCTATCAAGTCGGACAAAATCGGATGACTCCAGTGCGTTTGCGGGGGGGGCTGTTAGAGTTGCGCTAACCGATGGCAAACCAAGAAAATGAAAATATAAAAATACAGAAAAAATAATGCGTTCTTTTGTGTTAAACCTGTTTTAAATTCTCAATTGTAGCTTTGAACAAAGATTATAACACAATAGAACATGGGCTGCATTACGCAAAATTGATATTGTCGGTTTCGCCTTGAAAGCATAACCATTAACTATGATTATCACAATGTGCTCCGCTCTGGCAGACAACACAAGACTTGCAGGTTCATTCAAGCTGGGTTTAATCATCTTACAATTTCTTCATGCAACACGAGCTTGCTCATTTCTCTTTCTATTTATGCAAGACAATTATTGTTTCAGCATAAATTCTTTTGTTTGTTTGGAATTTTTTCAGGCTATATATCGTCTTGATCACCTAGCTAGCTGTTGACGACCCGGCAATTGGCCCTGATCTCGCCGGCGGTGCCGGTGAGCGGGTTTATGTTGCCCATCTTAACCATCGCCTTCACAAAGTCGCTCCGGAAGAGCGCGGGGTTGGCGCAGTACTGCCGCACCAGCGCGTCCTGCGAGCCTCCGTTGAAGAGCGCCTGGTCGGAGCGGAACAGGCCGCGCTTCGCGACCAGGTTCCGGTAGTAGTCGGCGTCGAACGTCGCCGGGGTCTGCACGTCGATGGGCGCCAGGTTGCTGTTCCCGGAGCTCGGGCACGTCTGCCGCCGGAGCGCGGCGAAGGACGGGTCGATGTTGGTGTCGTTGTAGATGTGGTCGTTGAAGTTCCGGCACTGCGCCTGGCCGATGGTGTGCGCGCCGGAGAGCGCCGTCATCTCCGCCGGCGAGAGCCCCTGGTTCGCGAACTTGGAGATCAGCGTGGAGAGGTTGGAGCTCGGTGCCGGGAGGTTCATGTTGGCCAGACCCTGGCTCGCCGTCGTCGAGTCCCGGCGGCCGAGCGGCACGCCCCAGGTCGGCCCGCCGAGCTGCATGCCGCGGAACAATTGCATCAGCCAAAGCAGCAGCAGACAGCACCATATATAGCAGTGCTGGTGTTGTATAAGAAAAGCTACTAGCTGTTACGGAGCTAAGCATGCATGGCCATGTTCGGCACGTACGAGAAACGCGCCGTCGCGCGCGGTGAGGGCGAGGATGTCGGCGCAGGAGACGACGCCGGGGCACTTCTTCTCCACGCTGGCCTTGATGGTGTCGATGACTCTGAATCCTCGGATGGAGCTGTTGTTCGGAATTGCGGTCTTCTCGCCTCCAGCGTCGAGAAGAACCGAGCCGTCGCAGCCCTAACAACAATATGGCATGTCGTGTAAGCTGACAGTGCACTAGCTGATCTGACCTGATCACCTGATCACCTGGACGAAGCAGTCGTGGAAGAAGAGCCTGAGAAGCGACGCGCCGATCCGACGCTCGGCTGCGACGGCCTGGGTCATCCCTGTGCGCACGATTGCCTCCAGGCCAGGGCAGCGGTGGGCGTAGAAGTTCGTCGTGAGCTGCGCGTGGGCGGCACAGGAGAGGCGGGAGATGGCGAGCAGGCAGTGCAGAATGGAGGGACCAGCCATGGCGTATGGCGATCAAGTTAATTTAGAGATGTCCAGCTAGCTCTCGGTCCACTGAAATTACTCTACTACCAGTGTGTCCTGGCTTCGCACAAGTTCTCCCATTTTATAGATCGTCGGGGCAGAGAGTTTGCATGCATGCTTAGCTTGTGGGTGTGGCTTCGGTACGACGGCATTCGCATGGTGGGAACTGCGAATATCCTAGGATTTCTATGTTTTTTTTTTTTTGGAAATGGGCGCTTTATTACTGTAGTACTTACACCCGGCCTCTGCATAGCTAGGATGCACACAGCCAAACAACCACAGTCTCGGTCGAAAACAAGAATAACTGGAATACAAAAAAATGTAAATGAAAGCATAGTTCTCTCAATTATCTAAGGAAGATCTATTCGCAGCGGTTGCTGCCATCCATGTCGGGAGAAGACATCTCGCGCCGTATCTTCCAACCGCCTACAACCCTCCGCAAACAAGTCGCGGAACTCCATACGTTGTAGAGAAGTCCATGATCGGAGGACAGCCGTGGCCCGATAGATAACCTGCAATGGAGAAAATACAATATTATTAAAAATCTTGTCATTTCTACATAGCCAAAGCGACCAAATAATGGCAAGCGCTCCCACCCTAAATAAAGTCCCATATTTATCCTCAATCCCATTCAACCAGTTGCCAAAAACATTGACTACCGATCGCGGAGGAGATAAACCAGAGGCTATTTGGATGATTGACCATATAGCACGAGCAAATTTACAATGGAAGAATAAATGACATATTTATCCTAGGATTTCTATGTGTCGCGGATTCCTAGGAATATCCATCTGGGAAGAGATTATATGAACAATTTCAACTGGATTCCGTGAGATTTATAGAAGTATAGTAAAGAAAATATGATTGGGAAATATAGATTTGACTTCATATTTAGTTTGCGCAATGTATTTAAAGGGATGTACTATGTGAAAGAGACTACTTCTGCGCCACAGGTAAACTGAAGTCCAATAAACAAATTATGATTGTTATATCAAAAGGTATCATATCGGAGTTCCGAGCCCGTCTTTTCAGAAAAAAAAAATAGAGGTAGTAGACAGGGCCACAGGGTACGAGATTTGAACAAGGGCTATATTCATTTTCCATTTCTTTTTCTCTTTGGAAACACCATTTTCCAAATTGATGTAGCCTAGCAGGTGTTCGTTTTGGCCACCAAGAGCTCCACGACCATGCTCTGTTTCACCATTCCAATTTAACTTGCTCCGAGCGCCATCTGGTCAGACACCAGTTGAGCTTGCTAGAACATGTATGTACCGTGAGGATATAAAACAAGCATTGAGCCATAAAGAGCTAAACGGTCCCTGTGAAAAAACTAAACACGCATTTTCAAAGCCTCGAGACCCAGGTAGCACAGCAGAGAAAGTTTACGAATGCACCAGGAATTACGTTGCATCACCTACGTTCGTGTACTTCTACGATATGTGCAGCACCGACGTGACAACTGCATACTCCCTCCGTCCACAAATAAGTATACATCTAGCTTTGGCTAAGTCAAATATAATCAAATTTGACTAACTTTATAGAGAAATATAGAAATATATATATTACATCAAATTGATATATTATAAAACTAAATTTAAAAATAAATCTAA
This sequence comes from Avena atlantica, assembly GCA_910589765.1. Classification (NCBI taxonomy): domain Eukaryota; kingdom Viridiplantae; phylum Streptophyta; class Magnoliopsida; order Poales; family Poaceae; genus Avena; species Avena atlantica. The sequence continues at coordinate 486,855,824 of OU342739.1, read as the reverse complement.
TGGTAACAAATCATTGTCATAAATGCTGGTACGTTGTCCTAAAAAGTTAGTCAAACTTTATTACGTTTGACTTAGGACAAAGCTAAAAATACACTTATTTGCGGACGGAGGGAGTAAGCCTATATGTTTCAACCACAAGTCCTTATTTTTGTCGGTATGCTTCTAAGATACATGCAGCACTAGTGGGCCGATGTTGACAGAGCTGCAAAGGCCACAACATATATGCATCAACCACAACTCCTTATTTCGTCAGTAGCAAATATTGATTTTGGCCCATTATAAGCAACCAGCCATGAATGTTCCCATCTGCTTTGAAAACTCTCCAAGCAGGCAGCGGGGAACAAAAAGGTCAAAATCTGTTGACCACGACCACAAATATAGCCAATAAGAGATCAGGCAACCACTTTATTTATTTTTCCCACATGCAAAAGATGGATCAGATAACGACTTTGAACTAGGTCCCGTCAGCTTAAAAAAATGGCCCAGAAAACACCAGCCTTCCTAGTAGTGGTCACTGATCACTCCAGTGTCAGTGATCCAACCTATTATAACCTCCTTTCAAATAAGAACAACCTACTCCTACAATCATTTTTCATAATGAACACGAAATTACATTGCATACAACAAACTGCAGAGCGGCTGAGGAATGACATGAGTGGACCATCAAAAGCAATCACATAATTTCGGTGGCCATAAGAAATTTAAGGAGATACTGTTTGCTGAAAGGTCTTTACCACAAAACTATCATCCTGAGTATGGCCCAACAGGAACCACCCAACTGTGCTCGGCCTCGGCCTGGTTAAAACGTTATGCTCAGCTGCAATAGGCCACAGCCACTTGCAAGGCACTGGTTGCAAGTGCCCGCAGATAAAACGGTTAATTAGCTGACTTGCACTTTGGTATAATTATCAGCCGCCGCCGATAGTGAGGGTATGGTAACAGAAAATCCAGGTCCCATCTGCAAGAAAATTCCTCCAGTAAGAGACATAGAAGATAAGAGAATCCAAGGAGATGTTGCAGCTGAAAATGACTGATTGATGAAGTTGGGGTTATTGTCCCTAACAATTACTCATTAACTTGCTTACATGCAAATAGCCAAATATCACAAGCAACCTTAATCTTACTTGACATGTGCCACTAGCAGCCATTCCAATTCATATACTATGATCAACCAGTACAAACCGATACTACAGTACAGGCACACTAGAGGTTCAATTGTCAGTCTTTCACAAGACCACTTATTGGACAGTACAGATGCCGCTGCACGAATCATGTCAAGACAACTAGTTTCAGAAAACAAAAGAGTTTTGACAAAGAAACTGCATAATTGCAGTTTGATTGGCCTATGCAGAAAGTAAAAAAAATGCCAGTGTAGCATGAAAATGTACCCTTTTCAACCTTCTCAATTTTGTTAGTCTGTTAGATTTTCTGACCTAAAAATGTACCCTTTTCAACCTTCTTCTAAGCCTATCAAAACTTTGTATTTATCATCATTATTCTAACACGAATTCAGTAGGGTTTTCCCCTACTGCTGTCATAAAAGAACCATATGAGTTCATAAGAATATGAACACCCAAACATCTTTGCATGTCATTACATTTTGTGTGAAGTATTCTCTGACATCCCTAGAAAATGGAAAGAATCGATAGGTCTGTGGAAGGGAAGAGAACTTACTGTGCTACTCAACGTAAACTTCTTCACGTATCCAACATATTTCGAAGCTGAAAGAAAGGGAGATTGTTAACAACTTGGATTTCATAGCATCGTCACAATTACCAGAGACAACCTAAAGTTGAAGTGTACATGAAGCAAAATTAATATCCAAGAATGAATTAGAGGTCCGGATGGCTCTTACACTGGCCAAAGCCATTTCATATCAAGCGCCCAAAGTATTGAAGTCACGAGAGAATAGTCAAAACTAAACCAGTCATTTTGTAAAGGGTAGAGCAGTCAGACTCCAAGTTCATGCATAATATCAGTTATATATTGTCAACATAAGGAATATTACTACAACTATTTAAAACATGTTTGGAGTTTTGTAATACATGAAAAATATTCACTCATAATACAATGTTCAACAAAAATACTTGTGTATAAGCACGACCAGCAGATCACTTACTTTTCTTTAAGCCAACCGGCTTAGCAAGTAAAAGTGCGTTTACAAAAGCGCCAATATTTTCACGTAAACTCTCCTCGGAAAAATTCACCTGCAAAAAAAACAGAAACAATAATGAGGCATGGCACAGAGTTGCAACGTATAAAAAATTGCTTAGATATATATGCGATCACATTGATAAATTCACTAGGCATATCTTCCATTAGTACTGATGTCCCATACCTTTCCAAGACCAACATGCACTATAGCAGTTTTGTCTATTTTGAAATCAACACGGCCTGATTTTGCCGCTTTGACAGCACCAGAAACGTCATTTGTAACAGACCCGAGCTGTAGAATTGAAGTGTTACCAAAGGCAGAATATTTAAGTATAAGTCCAGAATAAAATGAAATAGGAAGATGCCTACCTTAGGGTTTGGCATCAAACCACGAGGACCCAATATTCTAGCAATCTGAGGAAGCAAATCAATCAGGTCGTCAATAATTTGTCAAACATGAAATAACATTGATGTCAGTAAATTCGCACTACTACCTTTGAAAGCCGAGGCATGAACATTGGGGTTGCTATGCACTTGTCGAAGCTTAGTTTGCCTCCTCCTAGATATATAATCGTAAGTGGAAAAGAACTCCCAATCAACAATGATTTCAAACATCAAAGATGGAAAACTAAAACATCAATCTGATATATGTTTACAAAGCTGTACTAGAGTGAGAACTTGTAGCAATAGGTGATATTTCAAGGGAAAATAAGTTAAAAAAACCATAACATAGTAAAGGAACTCCTACATCATCAGATGGAAATGAAGTACCTTTCCGAATCTCCTCAATTAGCTCATCAGCACCAACAACATCTGCTCCAGCAGCTCTAGCTTCTTCTGCTGCAGGACCTTCAGCAAATACTGCTACCCTGACAGTCTTAAAAATAATAAAGACCTCAACGTTAAGCACTTATAGAACCAAGGCCATGTTGGGAACGCAACAAGTTTTTTAATGTTTCGCAGGAAAAAGGTGTGATGCCTGTAAAATTCTTGCATAAATAGGCTGCATCTGATAATTAGAAAGGTACCTTGCCAGTGCCATGAGGCAAAGTTATGGCTCCACGGACCATCTATACACCAGGAAAGATTTTGGTCAGTGTCGGAAAATAACTTTCTATCAATCTAACATTCACGAGCAGATTGGCACAAATAAAATTATCCTGAGGTAACTTGGCTAATCAAATGATGAAGCCTTAGTTAACCATCAGTTCTTTTTGCAAGCACAGAACCCCTGGACAACATTTCTTCTGTATATGAATGTTACTACCTCCTTGCCATAATATAGTGCATAAGTTTTTTGTTAAGTCAAACTTCATCAACTTTGACAAAGTTTTTTTAGAAAATTATCTATATCTGCACTACCAAATGTATACATACAAAAATATACATCCTGATAAATCTAATGGTTTTGATTTGGTATTCTAGATGCTGATAATTTTTTCTACATACTTGGTCAAATTTTATCTCTTTTAACTTTTAAAAAATCTTATATGCACTATATTTTGGCAAGGAGGGAGTATTAGATAGACCTCAATGGGTACAAAAAACATTTAAGTAGCATCCTTATTAAATTAAATAGCTTCTACACTGGTTTCACGCAAGAGAACTTTAGCTTCCCAGCAAGCATGATGGCACAAACTGTCAGTCATTTTTGTACTGGAATTGGTAAAATATCAATCATTAACTCAGTATCATGGCAAGTAAAATTTCCATATTCCAGTAGAACTGTGACATGAGAAAACTTAGCAGGATAAAATGTGTACTTTAAGGTACTTTCTTAAGAAGTGCGGCAGACCTGGTCACCACGACGTGGATCAACACCTAACATTACATGAGCTTCCACTGTTTCAGTAAAATTCCTCTCCTTCTCATTTGCGCTGGCCTGGAAGAAAGCAACAGAACAGGGTAACACCATTAGATTCTTTGCTAAAACATCTTATATTTTGAAACGGAGGGAGTACTATGGAAACTTAAAAGCATTTCTACATTTTCACACACTTCTTGGGTTACAAGTCATCTTGACTTATAAGTATATCTAGATAAGTGCTCAACCATGAGGGTGAAGAACCAGCAGAGGTCCCAAATGTAAAGGAGAAAGCTAACCACATTAGGCGATAATATAGGACCAAAACAACATTCTTGATCATTTTCTTTAATTTTTGACAAAAACAATTTGGTTCTCCAACCCAACATCATGATGACACCCTGAACAAAAAAATTGTAAAACCTCTAAGAGAATTTTTGAAGTAAATACTTTTTGAGATATTCAAAGATGATGAAATATCAAAATTTATGCACTTCATCACACTTCAACCGGCCTCTACTACTTGTCCTACTAATCGAAGATATTCAAGGCGGTTAAATTTTTGAAAGATCTTGTAGCTAAAAGGTGGAGAAACTATCCAGTGAAAACTCCACGGAAACCATGTGTACAAGTTATAGAAGAAACTTTTAAAATATATACCATATGTAGGTGAGGTTATGTCCTATAAACCTACAAAATTTCGAGTTCAAACCCAATCGCATTTAAAAATTTAGTATGAACAGGATTTCCGTAATATGTTACTGTTAATTTTTCTTTCCTCTATTCATACTTATTAGAATTCCACTGAGTTTGATCTTCAAGTTCTAACATATTTATAGAACATCACCTCTCCCCAGCATACTCTTTTTTATATAATTTTTCCAAACCTCTCAACCTGGTTTCTAGAGGTTTTCACCAGAAGGGTGGTTTCCACTGGACATTTTCCAAAACATATGTTTGTACCAGATTTTGGATTTGGGCATCAACAAAATAACCTCAGAAGTAACCTATTCTCACAAGCACGTTCTTTTGGATATTACACTATCTTTTCACCAAAAAAAATTTACAGCTACTCCATGTATAATACATAAGGTGTTTGTCCAACGATGAATACCAACCTCTTACCATCCCAATTGGTATGAGATATCATGTAACTGTACTTCCTGTCATCAACTGCAACTTAGTAATGTAAAAAATATATCTTTCTTAGTAATGTTGAAGATCTAGTTTTATAGTGGTGCTGCAATATAGCCCTAAACTGGCACACAGTAATTGCAACTTCTTCTGTTCAGATCAATTGTTCTATTATCTAGCTGCTTGAATAAGGACTCTTTCAGGCTTCTCATTACAGAAATAATTCATCATGAAATAATTCTTAAGAATATCAGATGCATTTCAGTAAAAAGATCAAAAAGTACTTGGGAGGCATGTTGGCAGCAGGATGTCATCAACAAGCCGGTTGCAGGTATGATGAAGCATGCAGCAATACAGCATCATCTCAAGTTTTATGTATGTGTACAGTGCCGTAGCAATAAAATGCTGCAAATCCCTTGTTTGCAACGCAGGAACAGAAACGGAAATAGGTGGGAAAAACAAGGAAATCTCATGAATCCTGTTAAGCAAGGTCAAGGATGTGCTAGTCGAGGCTGGTTCCAGCCGTCAATGAAGCAATTTGTAAACAAGTCTTCATGTTGGACACACTCACAGGTCCAGCCAAGTACATAAGCAATAAATAAACAAACAAGAAGTAATGATGCCTTCAATTCTTCAAATAACAAAGACCGAACCCAAGCAATCTATCATTCTTGGTCCCTCCCTATGGCTGTTAGTTCATTCAAGTCTCTCTCCCTCCCAGACTAAATCGATGCAGCATAATGGCAATCTAGTTCAAAATGGTAGCGCCATCATCAATAAGAGTCACTGGAAGTCTGGAAGCAACTGCAGTTATGGCGGTCACAGCATCTCAAACAAGCGGTGCGGTACTTGTGGCCCTCAAAACAAGACGCCGCTTTCATTTGCTACAACCAATGCAGAGTTAGGAAAAATGAGGTTAGTGTGGTGGTCTGAGCTTTGCCTATGAAATCAGTGGGATGGGAACCTCATTTTGTTTTTCCTGGGTGGATTCCTGAATTGCAAGAGGTGCCAAAAAATCTATCGGATAGGAATCCTATGCTCTAGTATCATGTATTCCAAACGCCCCATGACTGTTTACAGTTGTATAACACACAATTGTATAGTAGATTCATTTAGGTTTCACTATTTCACTGTAATAGAAGAGCATAGCATAATGTGCAGCATCTCAAGTCCCAAATGCAAATCACATGCCCAAATAAAACTTGCCGAACATGTAATGTGCCGTGGAATCTGACGCAGGAAGGCATTATCAGTAGGGCGGTATGCCGAGCCAGCAACCAGAAAAGAAGAGACGGTGCTGGCACTGGATCCAGACTAGGCAGTGCAGAGGAAGCAGTAGAAGACACAGAAAACGGGCTCTGACGGTCTCTGCCACAGCTGAAGTATTGCAAGGATAAGCAGAATAAGGCAAGGGAGGCTAGGTCCATTTAGTGTTAAGCAAGATATTTGGAGAGTCTAATTTCAGTAAGCTGGTAGAAACCTATTCTAGATTAGTACGCTCCAGGTCTTCCGCTAGGCTAAGCATGCAATCATTTTGGTTCAATCAATAAAAAAATCTTGCTTACTATATGCTATTACTAACCTACTCAGTTCTCTGATTTTTCTACCCATGACATTTAAACTATCCTACCCATGCCATTAAAATCTTTGCCCATCACGACACCTACTGGCACCTTCAGCCTTTTCATCAGATAAACTTTCCGCACAACCCAATGTTCCCAAAAAAAGGCAAAAAAATATAGCATTTATATAGAAATATAGATCATGTGCCAGTTTGAGGTTGCTCAACTTATTCTAGGGTAGTTGTGAAGCAGTTAGAGCCTTGTTTGGTAAACAGGTTGTAATTTAACTAAACTGGAAAATTAAATACTATACTTATGCAGTTTGATATCTCTTTCTACATTTCTGTTAGCCAGAACTTTTAAACTATTCTTTTGTTGATGAAACCAAAATCATGTAACCAACCAGGAAAATAGGTCAGAGCAACTCAATCAAACAGGATTATCATAGTCCACCACAATGCCAAAGGCGGCCTAAGAAAGTAGGAGTATTCCGCCTAGTAGGCTAGCATCTACTGCCACAACAAGAAACATCAAAATTTGGCTTAACCGCAACTTAGAATTTATTGTTACATTTCAGTCAAACAAAGACCTATTAAATCCCCATGACTAAACCAGACAAAATCATGCTACTTCAGATCAGGTGTTTTTCTCGGCGCAAATATCTAAAGATTATAGCACTCAAACCATCTGTAAATTAGAGAGAACTATAATCCCCAATGGAGCCACACCAAGGATATCGATTTGTAATTTCGAACTGCGATAAAGCAAATCACTAGAAGTGCGGACCTTGATTTCGCGGAGTGCATCGACGAGATCAATGGCAACCTTCTGTGGCCGCTTCACGACGGGTATCAGCGTTGGGTACGGCACCGACTCCTCCTCCACCTGCAGACCGAACATGGGCCTCCTCGACCACGCAGCCTCCCTCTCAATCCGCTCCCCCTCGCCGCGAAGATCCGCCTCCTTCGCCCCCTCGCCGGCCCCTTCTTCCGTTGGACGGTCTTCCGGCAGCGGCGCGACCCTGCTCGGGTAGGACACCGGCGCGATCGCGGGCCCGGCCTCATTCACGAACCGCATCTCTTGCCTCGTAAACTGCCGCGGCGGATTCTGCGGCTGCTGTTGAAATCTCCTCGGAAGCGGGTCCTGCGAGTCGGGGCTAGCGCGCGGGGCCTCCGACGAGGGGGCTTCCTCGGGTGGGGCCGGCGGCTTCGGGGCGTAGGAGACGGGCTTGATGGGCGGCGGTGGGGAGTTGCTTGAGTTGGAGGAGCAGAATCGGAAGAGCGGGAGGAGGCGTTGAGGATGCGGGCGGCATCTCGAGTGGGAAACGAGGAGGCGGATGTGAGCCATGGTGAGGGCGTGGCGGCGGCCGGCGGCGACTGGTGCGGCGTGGGGTTTAAGTGGGGAACTGAAGAGATATGGACTGAAATGGGAGGGTTTCTTCTGGTGGGCACCGGACTGGGCTCGATGGGTGCACGCCGATGATGTGCCGATCAATACAGCCCGCCCCGGCCCAATTAGGACACTTTGAGTACCACAAGTCATTCACCAAACAAACCCTAAAAAACTAGTATATTCCCCTAAAAACATTTAACTCACTACTACCACTACCTTTGTTTTGTTTCATAATATAAACAGCTTATGTTTTGAAACAAAGATAGTAATATAAACTAAGAAAGTGTCCCAAAACCTCCATGCACCCTTACTTGTGCTCATAAGTATGGAAATGAACACACTCCCCTATCTACCTTGCAATCAACCGTTTTTTGCACTAAGAATTTACTCTCGTAACCTCACCTATGGTGCCTCCTCCGAGTTATGTCTCACTCACAATGAAGAAGCCTCCGATTGCCTCCATTGCGGCATCGATGCCTCAATTGCCTCCTCCCCCTATCGATGCCTTAATTGCCTCCTCGGACGCATGTAGTGGTGCACAAGGTCTACAGTATTGGCAGGGGTGATCCCGACTCCAAGAGGTGTTCGATCAAATGCTTGCGAGGTCTTTCTTTTCTTTTCGTTGTTTCTTTGTGGTGTACTGCAAGTATTAGTGTTGTTGATTCTTTAGATGTTCCACGACAAAATGAGGTAAATGTAACATATTTGACACCGAGATAAGTGTCAAGCTTCATGCACTAGCCAACGCAACCAAAAGTCCGAACTGATGGAAAGGGCTAGTGCAATCCACTTATACACTTCAACACCCCCTCTGACGTGTGACGGGGAGAAGTCAGCACGTGCAACCGGAAGAGAGCGACGACGCGTGAAACTCAGGTATGACTCAAGAGGCATATACGTGGACATAGAGGGGTCAACGGCAATTTTAGGATAAATTGCGAAAGCCAGGACTCGAACTCGAGACCTTAGGCTCTGATACCATGTCAAGCTTCATGCACTAGCCAACGCAATCAAAAGTCCGAACTAATGGAAAGGGCTAGTGCAATCCACTTATACACTTCAACACCCCCTCTCACGTGTGACGGGGAGAAGTCAGCAACTAACGACTCTATTAGAAAGTAGAATGACCAACTTTTACACGAATTTTCAAGTGGATGAGATCACGTGCAACCGGAAGAAAGCGACGGCGCGCGAAAGCCAGGACTCGAACTCGAGACCTTAGGCTCTGATACCATGTCAAGCTTCATGCACTAGCCAACGCAACCAAAAGTCCGAACTGATGGAAAGGGCTAGTGCAATCCACTTATACACTTCAACACCACCTCTCACGTGTGACGGGGAGAAGTCAACACGTGCAACCGGAAAAGAGCGACGGCGCGCGAAACTCACGTATGACTCAAGAGGCCTATACGTGGACACAAAGGGGTCAACAACAATTTTAGGATAAATTGCGAAAGCCAGGACTCGAACTCGAGACCTTAGGCTCTGATACCATGTCAAGCTTCATGCACTAGCCAACGCAACCGAAAGTCCGAACTGATGGAAAGGGCTAGTGCAATCCACTTATACACTTCAACACCCCCTCTCACGTGTGACGGGGAGAAGTCAGCAACTAACGACTCTATTAGAAAGTAGAATGACCAACTTTTACACGAATTTTCAAGTGGATGAGATCACGTGCAACCGGAAGAAAGCGACGGCGCGCGAAAGCCAGGACTCGAACTCGAGACCTTAGGCTCTGATACCATGTCAAGCTTCATGCACTAGCCAACGCAACCAAAAGTCCGAACTGATGGAAAGGGCTAGTGCAATCCACTTATACACTTCAACACCACCTCTCACGTGTGGCGGGGAGAAGTCAACACGTGCAACCGGAAAAGAGCGACGGCGCGCGAAACTCACGTATGACTCAAGAGGCCTATACGTGGACACAAAGGGGTCAACAATAATTTTAGGATAAATTGCGAAAGCCAGGACTCGAACTCGAGACCTTAGGCTCTGATACCATGTCAAGCTTCATGCACTAGCCAACGCAACCGAAAGTCCGAACTGATGGAAAGGGCTAGTGCAATCCACTTATACACTTCAACACCCCCTCTCACGTGTGACGGGGAGAAGTCAACACGTGCAACCGGAAGAGAGCGACGGCGCGCGAAACAAACGTATGACTCAAGAGGCCTATACGTGGACACAGAGGGATCAACAACAATTTTAGGATAAATTGCGAAAGCCAGGACTCGAACTCGAGACCTTAGGCTCTGATACCATGTCAAGCTTCATGCACTAGCCAACGCAACCGAAAGTCCGAACTTATGAAAAGGGCTAGTGCAATCCACTTATACACTTCAACACCACCTCTCACGTGTGACGGAGAGAAGTCAACACGTGCAACCGGAAGAGAGCGACGGCGCGCGAAACTCACGTATGACTCAAGAGGCTTATACGTGGACACAGAGGGATCAACAGAAATTTTAGAATAAATTGCGAAAGCCAGGACTCGAACTCGAGACCTTAGACTCTGATACCATGTAAAGCTTCATGCACTAGCCAACGCAACCAAAAGTCCGAACTGATGAAAAGAATTAGTGCAATCCACTTATACACTTTAACAATAAGAACCGTCCCAATGGATGAAACCAGAAATTTGAGCATTGCATTTACTGACCTAATGCATGCAACAGTATGAAGTTGTGCTTCATTCCCCCTCATGCAATGTTGGGGAAGAAATAGCCACCATGTCCCCCATAAAAATAGGCTAAGTAGAGCAGGCATGTCTCCAATAAAATAGGCTAAAAAGAGCACGAGGATTTGATGCAGATTACCAAATAAGCCTTGAATGTTGATTATAATTTTTTTTATCAAAATAGAACTAAGAGCGGAGTTGTGTTGATTTAAGTGTTTCACGGCTCTTGCGTAGAGTGCATGTTCGATGCAAGAGTCTTGCAAAGACATATATTTTGAGTAATTTTGGTGGATGATCATGGGAGAATCAACCATACCAAAAAATATAGTCATCAATAAGAAATTTATTTGTTATCGGGATATTTGTCAACATTGTAACACACCCATGTCTCATGTCCAACTCTAGTTTTCCTTTTACATGTGTGGCTAAAGTACTGAGAAGCGACACATTAGCAAAAATTATTGAGTGACCAACTTTTCGGGAGTTGGCTTGTGCTCAGATCTTTCCGTTTGTGATTAGTTCTCGATCGCAACAGGAGAATCTACAAGAAACAACTCAAACCAACGGGCACTCATTCACAGAGGGGCACGAATCAACGGCTGAGAAGAGTTCAAGTGCTGCATGTGTTTCAAGCGTCAGCGTGCACAGTAGCACCCGTAGAAAGTTCTGAATAATTTTTTGGTGAAAATCTAGTGAGTCGACTAGAAATGTATCTTCAATCCTTATTAAGTTCATACCAAAATTCAAATAGAGGAGCAAAGACGTATAAATCCAGATGTTAATAGTGCTGCCATAAAACCACAAACATAAAAGACGGAAATTCGGATACAGACATGAATTAAAATATTGTGAGAGATACATATCTTTCAGCTGACTCCGTTATTTTCAACAAAAATAAAATAAGTCCACCACTTGTAGCACCAGATCGAACCGTGTGCTTGCTTGTCATCGGCAGCTCGTGCGGTGCGGGTGCTTTTGTCAACGGCAGCGTTGAGTCTTGTGATCTCCAACAACCGAGCAGCATTGTGTGAGTCCTGTGATCTCCGGACGCAAGCGAGCTAGACCACACTCGTGTCACCGAACTTTCGAGCTCCTCGTACGTCCTCGCGACCTTTTCATAGGATGCCAAAAAAATTTTTTGAACGGGAGGGCCTTGGATCTTTTCATTCCAGCGGTGGCTGCATAATTACAAGGAGGCATAAAAAGAAAACAGAAAATACATCGATGCCCCTCACTTTTACAAACAACACCCTAAAAAAGATTGCCAAAACGCAATCGAGTCCTTGTAGACCGTCGGCGACGAGTAGCTCCGAGGCGCCTCCCCAGCACCAACCCGGGGACGAAACCACTTGGTTGCGCGGGGGGCTTAAGTGTCGCAACGAGGCTGCGGAAGATCCTCACGTAGAGGTTGATAAAGCTTGAGCAATTGACGATGCCGAGCGCGGCGTGGCCGCCTTCTTAGCCATGGATAACAGTGGCGATCTGAGTCGTAGCTTGGATGACACCGCAGGGAGTCCAATCTCCAACAGCTCCCGGAGGCCTAGACAAAGCCTTCAAGACCATCTGCAAGCTTCAACACCTCTGAAGCACGAATCCCCCTCTCCCATGCCACCACGGCCGGCCAGGAGGACAGGACCCGCACTAGAGGCAGCAGCATCCAGATGGTCACGCTTGAACGAAGGGGAGTAAGCCTCACGCCGCTAGATCGAGTTCCAACTCCCCTCGCCACCTCGGCTGGCCGGAAGAGGAAACGAAGAAGCGGACGAACCAGGCCACCGCTCAGCGCCGCGCCCACGCGCCAGAGCAGAGTCACTCCCGCCGCCACCAGATCTGCTCATCCCCACCCGCATCATCTCCAACCCCCCGCCACCACGGCCTCCAAGCGATAGACGATGCAAAACGGTACAGGCGAGACAGAGAGGAAGCACTCGACCTTGAAGTTATTCAGCGACGTGGTGGTCGACGTCGCCGCATCTAGCTCCAGCCAGAGGAACCTATGCGTAGCAAGGCCAAACCCTAGAGTCCAGATCTGGTCGGCACAAACTAGAGCTCCACACCCGGGCAAGACGCCCACTACCGGTAAGCAAGCCAAAAACAAAAACCTAACTAAGCTAAACCTACCTACTCTACTGCCGTCGGCACCGCCCCTCCACCATCTCTTACTGACAACACCGGCGAGAGAGGTTCGGTTTGGCCCAGGGTAACACGTGTTTTCTCTATGAACTGAATCAGAGAGAGAAGGGAGAGCTTCTTCAGTAGTGGTTTTGGAGGAAGTCATAGGATGTCAAATGGGATTCCATTAAAATCTCATCTTTAGTTTATTTGCTAAAACCTAGTTTAAATTTTGTGCAATAATTTACACTAGATTTTGGCAATTGAACTAGAGATGGGATTTTGGTGAGGTCCCACTTAACACCCTACCTTTTCACGCTGCTAAGTAGCGGGGCGGATTTTTTTTGAAACAATAAGAGCTGGACGTAGCCTTCCATAGTTGGGCTGCCAATACCGATTGCCTTCTCGAGACTCATGGCCAAGGGGGCAGCCATATGCGTCTGCCACGCAGCCGCCACGGCTCTAGAACGGCTGAATACACACACGCACAGCCGCTGTCATCTCACTTGTGTGCTGCCAAGTGCTCTACCATGCTCAAGGCAGAAGCCTAGGTCGTACTGTGTGTGAGAGCGCTCTAGCCTCTCCTCGTCCGACTTCCTCGGTGGCGTTGCTGTCGGCGAGTGGCTGAGGCAAGGCACTGCCCCGTAGTGTAGATAATGTTAGGGTTCTTGGCTATATTCTAGTAGTGGACGTTCTGCCCGGTAAATGGAGTGGATCCCAAAATCTAGGTGGCCAGATCCAGGGGCTTTTAGGGTTTCTTCTCCTAGTGATGTTGCTCCTCTGGTTGGAGCGGGGGAAGAGGGAGGGAGACGTTGCCTCCTCAAATAAAAAGGAGGTCACCGACCATCTCGAGATGCAAGGGCGTTGTGTGGTGGAGTTGCTCCTAGTCGACCGTGGAGGCGAGGGGGAGTTGCGATTCAGCACGACAAGTTGCACGGAAGGGCTTCTCTTGGCCGAAAGTGGAGGCGAGGGGGAGTTGCGATTCAGCACGACAAGTTGCGCGGAAGGGCTTCTCTTGGCCGACAGTGGAGGTTCCATGTGGATCGGCTGATGCTGTCCAAGGGCGTGTTCCTCTTCTTCTTGCTCATCGTGGAGATGAGAAGGAGCATAATTTCCTTCCCTTGGCAGGTGGCGGTTGGATTTGCAGTAGGAGAGAAGTTGCGCTTCTCTTGGGAGATTCATCACGACACCGACCTCGCCGCCGAGCTTTCAAGTCAAAATGTCACCTCTCCTACTTCGAGCGCTAGCAATGATTGTTCACGACCATCACCTGATCGACTTCTTCAACCTCTAGGTTACCATGCCATTCCGGAGGCTCTTTGGCTTCGTCGCACTTAGCTCCCGAGTAGTTTCGTCCCCGGCGGCGTTGAGGTTGACTGCGGCAAGCTCGTCCGCGGTGGAGATGAAGATGGACCTGATCACATTTTTTCATTTCTTTCCACGGTCTGGTGTGCAACTTGTAAGGGTCCGTTGGTAGTTTCCAGATTTCCTAGGGCCCTTTATGTAAATTGTACTGCCACAGCTGAAATGTATTGAAAGCAAATATATCCACAACGGCCGCGGAGGAAAATACTCCTCCCGAAAAGGAACAAAAGCTGTACAGTGTACAAGAAGCCCAGACCTGCACTCGTGCGGCACCAACCGGGCCGGCCGGCTACCGACTCGCCCGCCTTTCCCGCTGTCGTCATCAATCGAACTCCCAACCGAAACCTCTCTTCGCTTCTACGGAACACCCTCCCCCCTCCCCCGAAATGCCATCTCCATCCTACCACGCCACCACCTACCTGGCAGGCATCGAGCGATCACCAGGCCAAATATATAGGACGATGCCGGCGAGTCGTCCTCACGTTAGCTCGCTCCCTTCCACGTCCGCCCAACCATTTTCTAATCCCCGATCGATCTCCCCCATGAGAGGCGATCCAATTTCTCCCTTTTCTTTACTTTATCGCCGCCACGAGGAAGCCGCTGCCGATCATTACCTTATCATCGCCATCTTACCTGCCCTGCCCTGCGCGGTGGTTACACCGATCGGGACAGAACGGACGGAAGCTGCCGCTAGCGGGGCGCCTCGTTTGACCAACCGTTCTTTACTCTGAAATTCGTACCGGGGGGTCGCGGGATGCGCACGCTGTCCGTCCGTCCTCCGTCCATGGAAAATGGAGGCCAGGGGGAGAGAATAATTCAGCACCGGACGGGGTCTTCGTTGCCGCGTCGCTGGACCTGAGGGTTGCCCTCCACGCACGACAGGCCAGCTCCAATGGTGGCCCTTTCTGATTGATCGATCGGGCGGGCGCGGGCGGCGGAAATGGACGGCTCTTGGGTCGTCGTGGGCGGCGAGGGGAGGGTCGGCGCGACCAACATCGGGAAGCTGCGGCAGGGGAAGGCCAGGGGCGGCGTCACCTCCTGGAACCTCAGGGTGTTCGCCGGGGTGGTGGGGTTCATGGGCTGCCTCCTGCTCGCCGCCTCCCTCCTCATGTCCGCGGTTCACCAGGTGCAGTTCCGGAACGGCGCCATCTCCGTCAACTTCAGGGGCCTTCAGGTATGTTCGCTCCTCTGCCTCCTATCTGATCGCCTCTGTCGGTTTCCTGTCTCGCCTGAATTTGATTTGCCTTTCTGTCCGACTCCACGATAGCTGCACTCGTCTCAACCCTGCCGCATACTGAAACATTTCAAACCTCTTGTGAAATCTCTCGACCCTGATAAATCATCCATTCTTGTGATTGTGAACCAAGGAACTCAAGCAGAATTTTGTGAGGAAGGAACATGTGGAGCAGATCATGCATGGAAGGCTCATACAGATGGCGACTTTAGCCACCACAAAGGTTTGATTCTGCCAGCCACCATACCCATCAGCACAAGTTATACTTCCTGTAACTGTATTTAGAGAGTCTTTCACTTTTACTGATGCTGCACTTCTCCAAATTCCTGCCAGTGCAGAACGAGTCAGACAGTGACAGTTTCGCGCTATGGGAAGAACCCTACAAACAAGCGCGCAAATGGAAACCCTGTGCCGCCAAACACAGTCTGGCCGATGAAGGTTGGAGGTTTATTCAAGCAAATGCAAATAGTTGCTGTAGTACCTTTTTCTTGCTTCCTGACAACTTAATCTCACAGAGCCTGGCGAGAAGAACAATGGCTACATTCTGATCAGCGCAAACGGTGGACTGAACCAACAGCGCGTAGCCGTAAGGATCTAGTGCTTCAATCCCTACAAAGATCAGTTCAATTTTCATACTATTAATCAGTACCCTGGCTAAATGAGCTTAATTGTTTCTCCAGGTGTGTAATGCTGTTGTCGTTGCAGCTCTGCTCAATGCCACACTAGTTCTGCCTCATTTTCTTTACAACAGCGTATGGAAGGACAAAAGGTTCGAGATTTGAACTAGTAGTATTTTGCTAACTAATACTGTACAAGTCATTCGTCAATTCGTAGAGCCAAAAATTGTGCAGTGGTCGTATTCAAATTTTGATTGATGTTTGACACAATTTACCATCACTCTCCTTTTCATCCAGTCAGTTCGGTGACATCTACCAGGAAGACTACTTTGTGAACTACATGAAGAGCGACGTGCGCATTGTGAAAGATTTACCGCCCCATCTCCAGTCTCTAGATCTCGAGGCAATCGGTAGCCAAGTCAGTGCCTGAACCATGTCCTGAAACTTCAGACACCTTTTGTTTCATCAGGGTTTTCTTATCAGTTTCACTTCTGCCCCTGTATCACAACAGATCACCGATAACGACATCATGAAAGAGGCCGAGCCGTCTGAGTTCATCAGAACTGCGCTTCCCGTTCTTCGGAAGAACGGCGTCGTTCATTTCCTCGGGTTCGGTAACCGGCTCGGCTTCGACTCGGTACCTGTCCATCTTCAGGTAGTAACATTTTCATCTCGGTTAACATTATTATTCAGATGATGATCAATGTACGATGCACGTCCACAGACCCTTTTTGATCGTCAGATGTTTTGCATTTCGCAGAGGCTGCGATGCAGATGCAACTTCCACGCTCTGAAGTTCGCCCCTGAAATCCAGAAGCTGGGGTCTCTGCTGGTCCAGCGGCTGCGGGGAGTGAGCGAGATGCAGACGGAGATGGACAAGCAGCTCTTCGGAGGCAAGATGCTCGACCGGACGTCTGGGGAGAAGCGCGCGGACGCCGGCGGGCCGAGCAGGTACCTTGCCCTGCACATGAGGTTCGAGGTGGACATGGTGGCCTACTCCCTCTGCGAGTTCGGCGGCGGCGAGGAGGAGAGGAGGGAGCTGGCCGCGTTCAGGGAGACCCACTTCCCGGCCCTCGCCGCGCGCCTTCGGAACACGTACGTGCACACGCCCTAGCTGCGTGAGATCACCATGCTATTTTTGCCTGCATTTTTGCCAAGAACTTCGGTGGTCAGTGGTCACTGACTGAGACGTTGTCGTGTACGGTGATTGTGTGTCTACAGCACGGTGTCGCCGGAGGAGCTGCGGAGCCAGGGGAGGTGCCCGCTGACGCCCGAGGAAGCCGGGCTCATCCTGTCGGCGCTCGGCTACGACCACCGGACGTTCACGTACGTGGCCGGGTCGCAGATATACGGCGGCGCGACGCGGCTGCGCCCCCTGACGCGGCTGTATCCGAACCTGGTCACCAAGGAGGACATTCTCTCCTCCGACGAGCTCGCGCCGCTGAGGAACTTCTCTTCCCGGGTAAAAGATCGATCAAACGCAGCATATTTTCTCGCGCGCGGCAGCTTCTCAGAATCAATCTGAATCCTCAGCTCTGACTGTATAACTGACGAACGTGACCTGCCATGCCCTCTGTCCGCAGCTCGCGGCGCTGGACTTCATCGCGTGCGCCTCGTCGGACGTGTTCGCGGTGACGGACTCCGGCAGCCAGCTGTCGTCGCTCGTCTCGGGGTACCGCGTGTACCACGGCCGGGGCCGCGCGCCGACGCTGCACCCGAACCGGAAGCGGTACGCGCAGATCCTGTCAGAGGAAGGCGGCATCGGCTGGGGCGGGTTCCAGAAGAGGGTGAGGACCATGGTGGAGGAGTACAAGCGGGTCCGCGCGCGGCCCAGGGGCCGGACAGTCTACCGGCAGCCCAGGACGCCCGGATGCATGTGCAGGGCCGGCGGCGACGGGAGCATCGACTTCTGAGTTTTCTGACACGGTGTTGAAGCCTACTACTATAGCCCCTCTTTTTTTTCTTCTTCGAAAACCTGCGGTTATTTGTTTCGTTCTTCTGTGCATAACTTGTTTAGCTTCAGGTTCTTTGGAATTTGGATAGGTCTAGGATACAGCAGTCAAATTGATGAGATTTTAGAGTACTTACAGTATGATGATTGTATTAGCTTGTTTTTTTAGAGTAATATAGTATGCTTGTAACTGAGGCAATTTGCAAGGAAGTGCTGTACAAATGAGATGTGTCTACGTGTTTGTTTGGACTTTTGCTGTACAAAAACGATGCAAATGGGCTGGGCAGATGTACATCTGGCTTTTGGTGAAGTACTTCTATAAAATAGACGCCCCAGAAAAAGCAGGTTCGGATGTGCTTTTTGCAGCTTTCCGCAGCTTTGCCCTTTAGCCATCGAACCGTTTTTGTATTTGGACATATCGTTCAGCTAAATTTACACTAGAATGCCACCCCGGTGTCAACCCAACATATCCTTGGCCCCAGAAAAAAAAACATATTACCGCACCGCATGCGTTCCCCTCCCAAGCCCCCGAACAGATAGGGTTCTCTCTGTCGCTCGCCCGCGTCGCCATTGTCGCTCACCAGCGCCGCCAGCCCATCAGCGGCCTGCCTCCTCCCCGCTGCCGAACCTCCACCCCGCCGTCGGACCTCCTCTCTGCAGCCGACCCTCCTTCGCTCGACCCGTGCTCCATGTTGCCGCCCAGCTTTCCGCCACCGTCAGATTTTCGCCGCCGCAAAGACCGCCTGATTCCCTCGGCCGGTCCAGGGCACCTCATCCACGTCCTCGCCTGATTCCCTCCGCCGCCTTACCACGTCCTCGGTCGATCTCGCCCCAGTCCGGAGGTGAAACCACTGTCCACGGTACTGCTATCTAGTTTCTTGATGTGGGATGCGGTACTTATATTCTAGTGCTATGAAATTTGATATTGTTAGATGTTGTACTACTATAAAATTTCATACATGTATTTATTGATGTGGTGCTGCATGAAAATTTTATGTCACTTGTGGTACTGATGTACAATTTGATGATGTTTGATGCTAGTAATGTGACGTTATTTGCTGCTAATAATGTGTTGGTCTTGCTGAAATTATGTTGCTTGTTGTAGTATTGCTACGTGTTGGTCTTGCTGAAATGTCGAAGATGGTTTGGGATCCATACCACACTAGAGTTTTCTGTGACATTTGTATGGAGGAAGTGAACGACAACAATAGGGATGGGGGTTGCTTGAGTAGAAAGGGGTACAACAATCTTGGAGACAAATTTTCCGTAAAAACAGGGGAAAGATTAACGCGGAAACAATTCAAAAACAAATGGGATGCTTTAAAGAAGGATTACACGGGGTGGATGGAACTGCAAAATGCGACCGGGCTTGGTTGGGATCCTATAACAAAAACTATGGATGCAGATGATGATTGGTGGAAGAATCACATAGCTATAAGTTATCATTTTCTATACTTGCTTTTTCTTTGTATTTGTTATTATGATCATTGGACTGATCTCTCTATTATGTTCTTATTTGCAGATTCACCCTGACCATGCAAAATTTAGGAATGAGCCACCTCCCAACTTGGAACAACAAGATGTTATGTTTGGGAAGGCACATGTCACTGGACAATCAGCTGCCATTGCAGGCCAGGAAGAAGAAAATGGCAATGAGTCTCCAATAATGCTTGATGATGATACCTTGGCTTACAACAATGCAATAGCGAAACACAAGCATGTAGAGAATGAAATGGGAACGGGGAAACGCAAGCATGTGGAGAAGGATTTTTCTCGGCTTACAACAATGCACTGAACACAATTGTATCAAGGCACACTGAAGGAAGTTCTAGCAGCAAGGATGATCATGTCCCAA
The DNA here is from genome assembly GCA_910589765.1 of Avena atlantica. Lineage (NCBI taxonomy): Eukaryota > Viridiplantae > Streptophyta > Magnoliopsida > Poales > Poaceae > Avena > Avena atlantica. The sequence continues at coordinate 486,835,961 of OU342739.1, read as the reverse complement.
CTATGAAGGAGTTTTTAGGAATGGTTCGAGATTGTGGAGTGAGTGAAGGAACTGCTATGATGTACACTGCTGGCAAGCTAGCTATGAACATGGATCATAGAGAGGTGTTCGCAACATTTGCAATAACTGCGGGCAGGCTCGATTGGCTCCAGAGGACACATGATGAGATGAATAAGTAGATGTATAATTGCTTTGTTGTCATTGCAGAACTTGTGTGTACTATGTATCCGTTGGAGACTACTTGTTATTATTCTTTCTCTATTTATTTTTTCGAGACTATTTGTGATCATTGTAAAACATTTGCTAATTGTTGTGTGAAACATTTGATGATTGTTGCATGTCTAGTCATTATTGTGTGAAGCATTTGCTGATTGTTGCATGTCTAGTAATTAGTTTGTGAAGCATTTGCTGATTTTGACATGTTCTAATTATTTTGTAGATGGATGGTGGTGGTGATGATTGTGACTATGAACTAGAAAAGACACGGCAGTTGCTCGGAATGGTGCATGATATTGCCATGTTAGGATAATATGGTAATCTCTATAGTCAGAAGTACTTGAATAAAGAACCTAGGAGGGTTCCGAAACAAACTGGGCTTGAATGGGTGAATGAACAACTTGAAAATAGGAAAAGATGCTACAAAATATTTAGAATGTATCCTGATGTGTTTCATGCATTGAACAACCTTCTAGTTTCTAGCTATGGGTTAAAGTCATAGATGGCTCGCACATTCCAGTTGAAATACATGTAGAAGAGGTGGTTAACCATACAGGAAGGCATGGTTACACATCACAGAATATTCTAGCGATATGTGACTTCGATTTGAGATTCACCTTTGTTGTTGCTGGATGGCCTGGTTCGGCGCATGATACACTCATTCTACAACACTCCATTGAGAAGTATCCAATAGATTTTTCGACCCCTCCTGGTGGTAATATTCTATACCTTTGTCTACATGGTACACACATAGTTACAAATGCATTGTTGCTGATGTTTTTTTTTGTTCATGTGCAGATACATATTACCTTGTTGATTCTAGTTATCCAAATACAAAAGGATTCTTAGCTCCTTACAAGCAGAACACATACCACATATCATATTTTCTTTAAGAAGGGAGACCAACAAATAGAGAAGAGATTTTCAACTATCTACACTCATCGCTCGGGAATGCTATCGAGTGTGTCTTCGGTATATTGAAAAACAAGTGGTGCATATTGAAGTATATTCCTTCTTACGGTCTGGTTACTCAGAAAAGAATTATTATTGCTTGCATAACACTTCAAGACTACCTTTCTAAGGTCCAAAGACAATCAGTAACATCAGTCGGTGATACTGCTCCGAGTGGACTACACACGGTAGACATGAACTCAACGCGTGATCGCATCGCTACTGCATTGTACAATGCAAGAAGAAGATGATCGATGTGGATGTATCTATGTTCATTATGCGACTATCTTTATTTGTTTAATGATTGGATATGTACTTTTGACAAACCAATATGTGACATATGGTATATAATAATAACATATGCGTTTATGCACTTCAATAGTGAAGTTTACGTGTTATATTTAATTACAGGGATATTACAGACAATTTCTTAGCATACAGCCATACAACCAGCCAAGTTGCCAAACAGTCAAACTCAGAGAAGTAGCTTTTCCTGCATAGCTGCACACCCGCATAGCCAGCCAGCCATAGCCCAAACAAACAGGCCCTAAGTCACCTAAGATTATACTAAGGCAAATTCACAGTTATTTTTTCTTCACTTAAGAGTATTTTCTTGAAAATAAAGCTGTTAGGGAGACCCACATGTCAGAACTGGTTCGAGCAACTCTAACAGATCCTTTAAAAGGAAAAAACATTTAAAAATTCGGCGGCAAATTTTTGTACAGAACAGATACAGGCAAAGGCCACAGTCTTTAAAAAATTTACACCGCAAATGTGAACGGTTGGATGCTATATCTACCGATCAGAGGGATATATAACAGGTTGTAACACCCTCAGAATCGGCCCTATGCAAGTTTCAGCGCTTCCCGCCAAACCCGCATAGAAACGATTCAAAGGTGCCCACCAGGCACTTGCGTACGGGTGGAAAACAAAGTAATATCATTACACAATAGTCCTCGATGGAACCCATAAAACATATATATACAACTGCGACTCAAAGAGTCAAGAATACAGATATACAATACAAAGATCCAAATCACCTTTAAAATGATATAGCGTCCGAGTATGGACAAGATGCAAATTGAGCTAAGAGCCCTGAAGAATAACCAATGGCGTCCATAACCCTGCCCAGGCCAAGCCGGAAGGGTAACCCTGCTAACGACGTCGATCTCAAAACCTGCTTAAACAAAAGGGGTGCCGACAAAGGGCAAAGGAAAAAGAGAGAGCGGTCAGTACTGAGGCCAGTATACGGCGAGGCTAGAATTCGGCGGTCCTCGCCTACATAGGTATGGTGGACTGAAGCGGCAGCGCAACATGCACTAAACAACCTATAGAGACTCGATACAGCTGGCGGCTATCAGAGAGGGATAAGAAAGACCTATTCGGAACCAACCTGATACTACCACCAAACATACCCATCCTGGTATTTCCCCCTCGAGACCAAACGAGGAAGTCAACCGAGGAACTCACACCGTTGGCAGTTTTATTCATTCCGTTATAGTGGCGGCAATTACTAGTCAAATAAAGATAGCATGAGTCGTCCTGATATAATAAGCAGTGGGCAGTTTTAGTTAAACATTCCGTTGTAGTTGCAACACTTACTAGTCAGATACGATTAGCATGAGACATCCCAAACCCAGCAGTTGTTGGTACTTTTATTTAGCCATTCCGTGATAGTGAAGCTGATTACTAGTCATATCGGATACAAGTCAAATTATAACAATAAACTTTAGTTATAGTTGTCTATGATCGAGAACTGTGCTCCAAGTCGTCCATAACCGCGGACACGTCTTTTCGAAAAGATTTAACCCTGCAGGGGTGCACCAAAGTATCCACACGCACTTCGACCCTTTTTGCCAGATCAGTTAACATACACCCATCGGTATGTCGGCGGGGCCTAAGTCATGACGTTTCCCAGACCCAAAGCAAGTACATGGGGGCCACCCCACTAAGCTACCCGCAACGAAGTCGGCCGGTCTCCGAGACGGACTCAGGGTTTGCGTCAATGGCTGTAAACGACTGGGAACCCGAAAGTGTGACTGGGCTTGTCGATACCGCGAAAACACTCCGCTTACCTAAATAGTACAGGTGCATTCCTCGCACAATCTTAAATAAAGCAGTAAAGCATGGCATAAGTACAAAATAGTAATAAAGCCCCAAACTACTTGTGGCCCCCGGTACAATACTTTGAAATCAGGTACTAATCGATGGGGGTGCCCATACACCCCACCTGTGGTTAGCGCGCTCGATCTCGGAACAGGTGTCAAGAGCTCGGGGTCCTACGGGACACAAGTGGACGGTTAACAACCAAATAACATCTATTGCCCACCTGTGCCTCTGCATTTACCTACTTTCAATTTTAGTTATTAAACAGTAATTAAAGCCATGATCATCTCCAACATTAAACATGCGGCAATACTCCAACAACTGTGGTACTTGACGACACGCAACAGCACTTGAGCAAGCGACTACGACGCACAGGTCCAACTATCTACCAAACAACAGGTAATAGGATGTGTCCAAGGCAATATAAGGCCGCAAGGGATATCACGGGTACGGAAACTAGAGCATCGCAACACAGATAGCAATAGATCAACAGGAGGAAATAAAGACTATAAATGCAAAATAGGTAGAAGGGGAAGGGATGCTCGCCTGAAAAACATTGCCGAAGGTTCATTCGAAGATCGGGTCAACACTCGCATCAACTCATCGGCCTAATCCGTGAAGAAGCAAAGCACTAGAAGAAACATCGAATGCACTATTTAATACTATGGCAAAAGATCGGGCATGATGCATGTATGATGTATGACATGGCAAAGATGCGATGCAACTAGGCCATATTAAGCAGAACCGGGGTCCCGACAATTAATTATTAGGTTCATGTTGTTTAGATACCCCGCAATTTAAATGTTGTCTTAACAAGGCAAAATTATATCACCGATTCGATGCACAAATTTAAATAAGACCAATATTAGACTAGATTAGCCCGCATATGGCCTCCATATTTAATTATGATGTGAATCGGCATAATGCCCCCAAACCCCAACATATGTATGCAAGCATGGCAATTTTATATGCAACAAGTAATATATCATTTATAAAATAGGTCTCGGAAAAAGGGGTCACACATGGTGGTTCGACGATCTTGGGGTTATGTGGTTCGGGTCTCGACGGGATCGGTCTTTGGGTCTCGCCCGAGGGGTCCGTGAAGGAGTTCTCGGTGCTCCTGTGAAGAAGACCTTGGCGTACTGGCGACGGTGAACTTGGTTTCCGATGATAGTGGTTCATGGGGTTGTCCTGGTCGGTGTCGATCTTGGAGTCCAAAAATGGAAGAGGCGATCTTCAGATGGCGTGGTTTCTCGGCGATCTCGGTGCCGGTAGATCTTGGTGTTGTAAGCGGGATTCACGAGGGGTACCACGATGAGGCTTCGATAGCTGGGTCAACCACTAACCACACATTCTGTGTAGCCAAGTTTGCAAAGCCTCGATCTGGGCTCGCGTTGTAGAACTTGGTCAGGTCGAGGCGGCACCAGGTGAGCCAGAGAGGCACCGGGGTCGAGGACGTAGCTATGACCTGCAGAAGGGGAACATCGAGCATGCGCGGGCACAGAGCGGTGGAGCACCGACGGCGAGGACAGGAGCCGCGCTGGGGAGGCCGGCGGCAGAGCACTGCGGCTTGGAAGTCGAGCATGGGACCGAGGTGAGGCATGGCGCGGGACGACGGGAAGAGGGCCGAGGACGGCTCGACGAGCGGTGGTCGCTGGAGCTCGACGAGTGGTGGTGTCCTCGACGACAGAGGGCAGCCGGGACCTGGCCGACGTGGAGAGGCCTGGCGGCATGTCGAGCTCCTGCTGAGGAGGAGAGAGGCAGCCGTGGCGGTAGGGAGTAGAGGCGGCGGCGTGCTGGGCCCGCTGCTGGGGACGCAGGAGGCAGCAACACGGCGAGCCGGAGAGGAGGGACGTCAAACGCAGGAGAGGACGGTGGAAGCGCCGGGGCAGCGGGGACCTGGCTACGACCGCCGCGACAGGGAGGATGGCGGCCATCCGCTGGATCGACGGCGAGCTCGGGGCCGAGCCGAAGCAGAGAAGAGGCGAAGGGGAGAGGACACGCGGACGGTGGCTCATGGGAGACTGGCAGGGAGGAGCAAGGACGAGCGGCCCTGTTGGAGAGAGAACGGCCGAGGAGGCCGCGCTTTGAGGGAGGGCTCCGGCGGCGGCGGGATTTGCGGAAACGAGGGAGGAGCGGGGTGCGGCTCGGGACGAAGGTGGGTCGAGAGGAACAGGGGAGTTGGTGGGGCTGCGAGGTGGGGCCCAGGCGGGGAACAGGGGACGGGTGGGATCCACGCTGGGAGAGTGGCCGAGTGGTGGTTGGGGTCTAGTGTGGTTCAGGTGTGTGTGGCGTGTGTGCTGCCGCTCGTGGGTAGGGCAGGTGGCAGCGGGTGATTGGGTGGGGTTTGGGCCAGGGGTGAGGTGTCGACATGGGATTGGAGGGGGTGAGGTGGAGGGGGCTGGGTAGATTAGGTTGGGGTAGGAAAAGGGTTTAGGTAGTCTGGTTTTTGTACTGGGGGTGGCCGACTGGGTCGGATCGGCCCGGTACGGCTGCCCCCTAAAAAGTAAACTAAATATATTAATATTTAAAATGGGGCTTTTGAAAACCGTTGGTAGACAAAGCAAAATATTATGGAGACCTGGGTTTGATTTGAATAAAGACGGGAATATTTAGAAAACAAAACTAGGCGTTCCGAAAATAGTTTAGACAAAAAACCATGCATGATGATGACGATGCTCAAATGCAATGTGGCATGATGACATGAGCATGCGGTTATGATGATGCAATGCACAAAAATAACGCGATTTTCTAGTAGTGGTTTTGGCGGGGCGCCACACAGGTCTCTTGACCCATCACCTTTCCCCTTATCTCCTTGGTGCCTCCGCTACAATCTGCCGCCGGTGACCAAATCATCCACCGTCACCTTCAGATCCGACACCCCGCAACGCGATACGATCGGAGAACCGCTCAATCGTAGCGGAGGGGCGGCCAGAGCAGTGGCACCGTGTGCCAAGAGAAAAGTTCCAGTAAAGGTTGTTTACTGACGGATAAGCACTGGCGGCACCAATTTTTCACAGTGGCTATGTATACGCCAATTAATAAAAACACCCCTAAAACATTTCTAAAAAATTACAATAAGAATATCTATACATTGGAAATTAATAGTAGATTTTTTTTATATTGTTAAAAAAAGTTTAAGGAAATGAAAATTCAAACCAAGAAAAAATTTCTATAGATAAATAAATAAATATTTTTCAAAAAATTAAGAATAATTTCAATGGGAAAAATGCAAGGACTTAAAATCCTATTTTCCGAAATTATGAAAAATATTATGAGCAAATAATTCTAATGCCTTTTAATTAATATAATGCTTAAAAGGCTTTAAATTCAAATAATAATCTTAAAATGCAAACATTTGAATATTAGTGAATTGATATCTTAATTTCTTGAGATATATGAAAATTCTAAAGTGAACTTTGCATGAAAATTCTAAAATAAAATTGTATAAAAGCTCTAACAAAAGGAAAATATGAAAATTCTAAAGTAAAATTATTTAAAGTGGAGATCAGTGGACGGGAGTCTGTAATATCATTATCCTATGCTACAAGATAATGACTTGGAATTACGGATGGCACCCGCCGGGTATGGAGGCGGGTATGGCACCTCCATACCCTTCTCCACCACTTCTCCCCGCAACCACCACCGGCCTTCATACCCGCCGTCGGGTCCAGATCTCCACCAGACCCGCCACCCGGTGGGTACCCACGACCCGACGGGTACCCATGACATTTACAATCGCCGTCGTCAGAGGGCTCAGCGGATGATGTGCGTCCCTGCCTCTGGCCACCTCCTTGCGCCGTTGTCGCTCCCTTGTTGGTTTCTCCCTGCTGGCCGTCGCTTCCTCTACTACCGTTCGACCTCGAGGTCGGCACACCGACAAGGAAGCCAAGCCGAGCCCCAATCCCATGGGGCGGGATCTCTGGCAAATCCCGGCCATCTCCTTGCTAGCGTAGTGGCATGGGGTGTGTAGGCGGCGCGCCTCGCTGGAGTGATTCGTCCCTGGAGTCACTACCATCCTCTACGTTAACTGGCTCAGCCTCCATGGCCCTCCTCGACCTTGACCTCGACTTCGGGGAGGATTGCGGCGCGGGAGAGGAGAGGAAGGTAGCAGGATGCGAGGCGTGGGCTGTTTGGTCGTTCGGGCGTGCGGGGGGAGGGGGAGGGGGATTGCAGCATGGGGTGGATTGCGGCGCGGGGTGGGAATAACTAAGCTGAGTACGGGAGGGGTCGGGGACTCGGGGTCGGGCTCGACCAGAGTTAGGGTTAGCCTAGCCAGGTACACTTACATGTGGGGCCTACGCAGAGTTGACGGGTCTACGGGTTAAAGGGTATGGGTTTAGGACCTCTAGACCCGCACCCGCTAGACCCGATGGGTCTGGATATTTACCACTAAGTAGACTCATGGGTTTTATTTTCAACCAATCCCTCCTCCATTTGATGCGGGTATCCACCGGGTTAGCGGATGACGGGTACCCATTGCCATCCATACTTGGAATATTAGAATGGTAATTGAGCGCAGATCATGTGACCGAAACTCGTTACAAAGGATGGATTGCGGGGTCATAGCGAAGGACAATGATTGGATTGGACCTTTAGCTTAGCCTCAAACCAAGAAAATTTGAACGGTAAGACATACCCCATTATGCACTCATGCTTAAGATTGTTTATGGGTAAAGCAACACACCTCTCAAGAGTGTATAAAACATGACATATTACTCTCTGTTTTGGAAAATAACTGCGAACACAGTGGAAAAGGACTCAATGAAGACCTGTACGACCCGTGACGGATATAGTTTTTCTAAAACTGAAACTTATCTTTTCCAAAAAAAGATTCCAAAAGCCCGACCTAGGATCAACAATCCAGTCTTGGATAGAGCATCAAACTTGTTGGAATATTAGGCATAATTTCCATGATTAATTCCAGAATATTAAGCATGAAAAACTAGCTACTAGCTCATGTAAATCGAACATACTAGATGTACTAAACAACAGGATGAACGGAAACAAACAACAGCTAAACTTGTACTCGCAGAACATGATGAATAACCAAACAGGATCACGTAGCACGTACCGTTCGGTTGTCGTAGTAGAAACTTTAGGGAAGACTGATCGAAGCAGATGGCGACGGAGACGGCGGTAGGCAACACCGCCAGAATTGGATGGAAGACGACCCGTGATGAAGAACTCGAGCAGTCGCGCAGAGCGCTTCCCAAAAACCTTATCCGTCCTCTCCCGTACAGGATCACAAGGGTGAGAGTTTCCGGAGACATGCTCTCCCGTTCGTCGGTGCATGCCGGCAAGCAGGATGGAGTAGACTACGATGACGGCGCAAGTAGAGAGGATGGCAAAACCCTAGATTGGTTTTTGGTGGTATTGTGGTTGTAGCCGCGTAGGACTTTATATAGAGCGGCTCAGTAAACCCTAATGGAGGCGAACGTGGGCTGAGTCTATGTTGCGCATGTTCAGGTCGGTTACAGATAGCCCACGATCCGGGAGCGACCCAAATAAGCTAACCGTTTGACACATCTGTCAAAACCTCGAGATTCCCGCAACCCGCGACGCGCTCGTGTCGTGACGAGACGAGACGAGGCGAGCGGCGGCGTCATCGGAGGAGGAGCGTCATGTGTATCTCTCTTATTGCCACTCACTTATAAAGTGGTGCCACACTCCACCTTATAAGGTGGTGCAACTCTCCTTCAACTTTCCATGTGGGACTAAACTTTAGCTCCCACTCCACTCCCATGTGAGCTGTCATAAACATGGGCCTAAACACATATGGGCTGCCACAAATTTGGGCTTTAAGATTTAGAGAAAATCTGAAATACACATGGGCCTAAATGGATTAGCCCCTTTATTTCTAACAATCCCCCACCAGATCTCAAATGCCTATTTGAAGATTTGCCAATCCTTGCTACTTGTTTATATACCAGTGTTTCAGCAGAGACTGTTAAGTTGAACTTCCGTCTAGAATCTTGAACTACGTCTATCAACAACTTGAACAATGGACAAACCTTGAATTGCAAGTTTGGTGCCAATAGATTTCACTCAAAATCATAACTAGTACCTGGCTTCCAGTAGCCTACCCCGCGGGTTGGAGCATATGTGTCATACTCCCTGGTCTCTTCATGAGTTTACTAGAGATCACCCAAGTCTCATAGACCGCGACGTTTACAGTCGAGCTCATATAGGTGTGTTCTTTCAAGAATGCCATGTAGGACGGCATCTTTGCTAATTAAAGCCAACAGAAACACATTAAGGCATGTTGTCAACCTACCTTACAAATTATGAGAGTTATGCATCTTCACATGGAGAGGGTTACAGAATACTCTCCTCAGTCAAACCACTAGCTTGTTCTTCCCAGGTCCTATTTCATGGGATCTCCGATCACATAGGTTGGGTTACCACTAGGTGTGACATCCATGGGTCTCAACCCCATCTCCCTCGATGCACTATCTATCACATTTCGTGATAGTCCCTTTGTAAAGGGATCTGCCAGGCTTTTATCTGTTTGAATATACGTAACAGTTATTACTCCGGAGTTTCTCAATTTCCTGACAGATTTCAAACGACTCTTCACGTGTCTTGATGACTTCGCGTTATCCTTAGAATTGTTCACTTTGACAATAACAGTTTGATTGTCACAATTCAAAAGGATTGCTAGCACAGGTTTCTCAACCACAGGCAAGTCCATCAAGAGCTCATGCAGCCATTCTGACTCAACAGTGGTTGTGTCTAAAGCAGTAAGTTCTGCTTCCATAGTTGACCTCGTGAATATGGTTTGTCTACGAGACCTCCATGACACTACGCCACCTCCAAGGGTAAACACATATCCGCTCGTGGCGTAGAGTTCATCAACGTCAGAGATCCAATTCGAATCACTATATCCTTCAAGCACAACAGGGTTTCCTGAATAGTAAATCCCATAGCTCATCGTACCACATAGATAGCGCATGACCCTTTCAAGTGCATGCCAATGATCAATACCTGGGTTAGACATGAACCTACTCAACTTGCTCATAGCAAAAGAGATATCGGGTCTTGTAGCGCTTGCTAAGTACATGAGAGAACCAACAACCTGTGAATATTTCAGTTGATCTGTTGGTTCCTTCTTATTCTTTCATAATGTCAAACTGAGATCATAAGGTGTTGGAGAAGTCTTCCCATCATTAAAGCCAAATCGGCCCAGTACCTTCTCAACATAATGAGATTGCATTAAAGTGATCCCATTCTCGTTCTTAATAAGCTTGATGTTTAGAATCACATCAGCCTCTCCCAGATCTTTCATATCAAAACTCTTTGACAAGAAATACTTGACTTCATTTATCACTTTCATGTTTGTACCAAAGGTCAGAATGTCATCCACGTACAAATATAATATAACACTATCACCCCCACCATGGCGATAGTAGACACACCTATCAGCCTCGTTAATGACAAAGCCAGCAGAAAGTAGAGTTCTTTCAAACTTCTCATGCCATTGCTTAGGTGCTTATTTCATGCCATATAAAGATTTTAATAACTTACACACCTTTGTCTCTTCACATTTTACCACAAACCCATCCGGTTGATCCATATAGATCTCCTCTTCCAACTCTCCATTAAGGAAAGCTATCTTCACGTCCATTTGATGAACGAGAAGACCATAAGAGGCAACCAGGGATAGTAGTACTCGAATGGTGGTCAGTCTAGCGACAGGTGAATAGGTGTCAAAGTTATCTTCGCCTTCTTTCTGTGTGTAGCCCTTAGCTACAAGACGCGCCTTGTACTTCTCAATAGTACCATCAGGCCTTAGCTTCTTCTTGAACACCCACTTACATCCCACAGGTTTACAACCATAGAGTCGTTCTAATAATTCCCAAGTTCCATTAGAAAGAATCAAGTCCATCTCATTTTGGACAACTTCTTTCCAATCATCTGCATGAGGAGATGCATATGCCTCTGCAATGGATCTGGGAGTATCGTCCACAAGGTACACGATGAAATCATTACCAAAGGATTTTGCAATCCTCTGTCTCTTACTCCTCGTGAGAGGTTCATCATCATCCTTCTCAAAGACTTCCTCATGTGGTTGTTCAGAATTCTCAATAGATGCACTAGATTCAGGAAGTATTTCAGAAGAAATTCTACCAATGCTATGCATATCTTTCATAGGAAAAATATTCTCAAAGAATGTTGCATCACGAGATTCCATCATAGTATCAACACGCATATCAGGTACCTCAGATTTAACCACTATAAATCAATAGCCTACACTCCGTGGAGCATATCCTAGAAAGATACAATCCACTGTCTTGGGTCTAAGCTTGCGTTTCTTGGGAATCAGTATGTTGACCTTCGCCAAACACCCCCAAGTACGCAGATACGAAAGTGATGGTTTTCTCCCAACCCACTCCTCATAAGGGGTATTTTCCTTGTTCTTGTTAGGAACTCTATTCAGGACATGACAAGAAGTCAACAAAGCCTCCTCCACCATGCCTTTGATAAACCAGAAGTGGCTAACATGGAATTCACCAAGTCAGTCAGCGTGCGGTTTTTCCTCTCGGCAACTCCGTTTGATTGGGGCGAGTAGGGAGGCGTCCTCTCATGAATAATTCCGTGTTCTTGACAGAAGTCGTCAAATATTTTGGGAAAATACTCACCACCACGATCCGACTTAAGACGCTTGATCTTTCTCTCTAGTTGATTTTCAACTTCGGCCTTATAGATTTTAAAGTAGTCTAAAGCCTCATCTTTAGTTTGTAACAAGTAAACAAAGCAGAATTTAGTAGCATCATCTATCAATGTCATGAAATATCTCTTTTCACCTTTTGTCAACACACCATTCATCTCGCATAGATCAGAATGTATGAGTTCTAGAGGTGCCAAGTTTCTCTCCACGGCAGCCTTGTGAGGCTTTCGAGGTTGCTTTGATTGCACACAACTATGGCACTTAGAACCTTTGGCAATAGTGAAATTTGGAATTAAACTCATACTGGACATCCGAGACATCAAACCAAAATTAATGTGACATAAAACGAGAATGCCAAACACTGGTATCATCATTAACACCACCACAAATATGATTCACGGATTTATTACAAAACTCTAAAAGTGAAAACCGGAACAAGCCTCTGAACTCATAACCTTTACCAATAAATTGTCCATGTTTCGAAACAATAACTTTATTAGACTCTAAGACAACCTTAAACCCATCTCTGCATAGAAGGGAGCCACTAACGAGATTCTTGTTCATAGTAGGGACATACTGCATGTTCCTCAGCTGCACGATCTTTCCGGAAGTAAACTTCAGATCCACCGTGCCAATACCACGAACAGAAGCATGTGATCCATTCCCCATTAGGACGGATGAATCCCGAGCGACCTGATAAGAAGTGAACGTAGAGATGTCAGCGAACACATGAACATTAGCACTCGTATCAAGCCACCAACACGGTGATTGAAATACTGAAAGAACAGTAAATAAATTACCATACCCATCAGTATTGCTAGCGGTCACGACGTTGACAGTCTTGTCCTTTTTCCCTCCGCGGTCTGCGCATTCTAGACAGTCCTTGGAAAAGTGGCCGGGCTCTCCACAAGTGTAACAAGACAGTTCACTCTTGTCCCTGTTCGTCTTCTTCTTGTTGAAGGTTGTAGTCTTTACAGGCTTGTTAAAGGAGGGTTTGAAGTTCCCTTTGTTCTTGCCTACGGATTTGCCTTTCTGCACAAAGTTAGCAGTAACATGACCCTCTCCGTTCTCAGTAGTGTCCTTAGCCCGAGCCTTCTCTTCAACATCAAGGGACGCTATCAGATTTTCAACTGATATCTCCTGTCTCTTGAGTTTTAGAGTTGTGGCAAAGTTCCTCCATGAAGGAGGCAACTTAGCAATAATGCATCCCGAAACAAACTTGTCGGGTAAGGTACACTTAAGGAGTTCGAGCTCTTTGGAAATGCACTGTATCTCATGAGCTTGTTGAACCACAGGAAGGTCCTTTGTCATCTTAAAATCATGAAAGCTCTCCATGATATACAGTTCACTGCCAGCATCTGCAGCACCAAACTTTGCATCCAGTGCATCCCAGAGCTCCTTCCCGTCTTTTATGTGCATAAACACATCACACAGACGGTCAGCCAAAATGCTTAGAATACATCCCACAAAGACAGTATTGACATCCTCGAAATTCTTCTGATCCTCATCAGATATCGTTCCTTCAGGTTTGCCTTTACTGATATGGAACACTTTCATCGTGGTCAGCCAAAGCTCAGCCTTGTACTGCCACCTCTTAAAGTACACACATGTAAACTTATCCGGCCTCAGTGCATCGGTAAAACCAGCCATTGTTAATTCAGGAAATTGCCTACAATAAGGTTTTTGGATTGTTGGAATATTAGGCATAATTTTCATGATTAATTCCAGAATATTAAGCATGACAAAACTAACTACTAGCTCATGTAACTCGAACATACTAGATGTACTAAACAACAGGATGAACAGAAACAAACAACAGCTAAACATGTACTCGTAGAACATGATGAATAACCAAACAGGATCACGTAACACGTACCGTTCGGTTGTCATAATAGAAACTTTAGGGAAGACTGATCGAAGAAGATAGTGACGAAGACGGCGGTAGGTAGCACCGCCCGACTTGGATGGAAGACGACCCGTGATGAAGAACTCGAGCAGTCGCGTGGAGCGCTTCCCAAAAATCTTATTCGCTCTCTCCCGTACATGATCACAAGGGCGAGAGGTTCTTGAGACCTGCTCTTCCGTCCGCCGATGCACGCCGGCAAGCGGGATGGAGTAGACTATGGTGACGGCGCAAGTAGAGAGGATAGAAAAACCCTAGATTGGTTTTCGGTGGTATTGTGGCTGTAGCCGCGCAAGACTTTTTATAGAGCGGCTCAGGAAACCCTACGGAGGCAAACATGGGCCGAATCCACGTTGCGCACGTTCTGGTCGGTTATATATAGCCCACGATCCCGGAGCGACCCGAATAAGCTAACTGTTTGACAAGTCTGTCAAAACCTCACAATTTTCCTGAGCAGCAAAATAAAGCTCGGCTCGGCGAGATTCCCGCAATCCGCAACCCGCGGCGCGCGCGCGTTGTGACGAGGCGTGCGTGCGCGAGCGGCGGCAGCGTCGGAGGAGGAGCGCGCATGTGTATCTCTCTTATTGCCATTCACTTACAAAGTGGTGCCACACTCCATCTTATAAGGTGGTGCAAGTCTCCTTCAACTTTTCATGTGGGACTAAACTTTAGCTCCTACTCCACTCCCATGTGAGCTGTCACACACATGGGCCCAAACACATATGAGCTGCCACAAATTTGGGCTTTAAGATTTAGAGAAAATCTAAAATACACATGGGCCTAAATGGATTAGCCTCATTATTTCTAACAAAAGTATCACCATAAAACTTTCTGAATACGTCATACTCAACTATATTTTCTTAAAACTCTTGTTTAGACACCATGAAGACCGAAGATGCAAGTATATGATACTATATTTATAATGCATAGTACTATCTCCATACCGGTTTATTGGACTAACACGGAGCCCCAAAAAACATATTTGACTACAAATTTGACCAATAATATATATATCATATGTCACATAAATTATAGCATTGACATATAACTCATGTTTTATTGATAAATTTCATGGTCAATTTTTTTAAACTCTGTATTAAGCCAAAAAAAAAGGGGTACGGAGGCAGTATCATCTACCCCCTATGTTCAAAGCCGCCTCTTTCCAAAATTGCCCCTAATTAACAACTTATTCATTTTATTTCTCTCCTTTACTAGTCAGGTAAACCGTCCCTGATTGCGTAGCCGTCCTTAATTATAGCGCTAGGCATTAACCGCTCTATAATTTTGAAGCGGCAAACATGGGTAGTAAATTTGGGATCTTAGCTATACCCACCATGCACGCCTTAAGATTTGACAAAAATAGAAAAATCTTTTATGCCCTAAGACCTAAGCTAAGAAAAGAAAAGAGTAGTATCATACTAGCTGTCTTCTATATAATTATTTATAAAATCTTAATATAAATTAATGACAAGATATATTTATTATTAAATAATTTAATTTTATGTGCTACGATATGATATTATAATATGATTCTTTCTCCGGTCTATACTAATAGCCTCAAGATAGGAATCTAGTCTAAATATTTATCTAGATACATAGAAATCTAGAAGGATGAGTCAATAATATAAACTGGAGAGAGTATCGCAATTAATTCTCTCTTATTAACTAAAATGTTTTACTCCCCCGTCACGGTTTGAAGGGCGTCTTATAAAAGCTATGCGTTTCCAAAACTCCTCTTCTCTTAGGCGTGTTAGACTTAATTACAAAATTAATGCCCTTCTTTTCCCACCTACTACTTTATGCAGCCAAAGAATTAATTGTTGCATGCAACTCCACCAATATATGCGCCTAGACTCATCGTTTTCATTGAGTAATTACGTTTAATAGGGCGCCAAATATTTAATAAGCGTATTTTTTGACATAAATCTGGCCTTAATTAGCTTCCACCTAGTTTCCAACATCTCTAAAACGCCCTCCAAACCTTGATGGAGAGAGTACTCCGATCCATATTAATTGTCATTGAAATGGATCTATCTAAACATGTTTTAATGCCAGACACGTCCAATCATCCGATAATTAATATGCATGATACTCTCTCGGTTTTCGCAAAGCCCAGCGGCCCTTTAACGTGTGCCCATCCGTGCTCCCAAGTCCAAGTTGCATGGCGCGCGCATAGCACTTCCCCTTCTTTTCCTGCCCCCTCCTCGCGTTGCTGGTACTATCGCTCTGCAGTTCGCCTCCTCGCGTTGCTTCTAGTCCCGCAGCAGGCTGCATTCGGCGCTCTCTCCGGCTGTCTCGGGCTCTCCGCCGCCGCAGCTCAAACCCAGTTCAGGCCGCGCCCTCTCGAGGTGAGTAACTCGGCAAGTTCCTACGGTTCTTCTCCGTGTATTTGCAATTTTGTTGCAAGCGCCCTTCTTCATCGATTTGGGTGGGAATTGGGAAGCTTCTCTGGGTTCGTGGAGGTCCGTCAGAGGGTGCTCGCTGCTTTTCTTCTTCTCTTACCGAACAATTTGGGCAGGATCCGAGCTGCCCAATTTTGATATGTCCGTATTTTTCGTTGATTTGTCGGAGATTCCGTAATGGTTAATCAGCATCCTTGCTGCGTGTTTCCGCCGGTGCGTCCGTGCCTCCGTGGTGCCTCTGCCTCGGTCGTTGTTGCGCAATAAAGTCCGAGAGACGGAAAGGTTTCCTCACTCTCACTGAAAATCATGTGGGTGGTCAGGGATTTACAGATAGTAGGTGTAACCCTGACGGACACAAAACTGTGTGTCAAGGTCAAACTTTACTAAATTTGACCAAACATATTGAAAATTTATATACACCTATAATACAACATAAGTACCATTAGAATCGTCATAAAATATATTTTCATAATATATACATTCGGTGCTATAGATGTTTATAGTTTTTTCTATATATTCTACCAAACTTTGTAAAGTTTGACTTTGACTAAACCCAGAATGCAGAGTATTTTAGGACAGAGGGAGTAAAAATTCACTTGACTGTTACCTAGACGGCCCCCCATAATTGTCTATACGTCCTGGATTTTTTTTGTTGAAAGGATATACGCACTCGATTGTGACATCAGTGGCGGCTGGTGAATCCAACGCTCCCTGCTTATTTTTTTATGTTTCTGGGTGCATTATTGTAGGGCCATATATAGGTTGATTGAGATATCCAGCTTGCAGTTCCTCCTTTCTCTCTGGTCGTGTTATATATTGTTCCTCTTGCTTTCTCAGGGCATTAGCATCGTATATCTTCTGTTTGCGAGAGAGCAGTGTCATATGGACTCCACGGATCAGTTTGAGAGCCCTCTGCTGGACGGAGGCAACTCCTCACAGGTTGTATACAATGCTTCAGCCTTTGTTCATTACAATACATGAGAACATCCCTTATTTCCGTGCTGTCTGTGATCTAGCATGAGATTTTGGACTTTCAAAAAAAAAAAATCTTCCGTGAAATTTGTATTAATGAGAAAAAGTCCTACGAAAATATCTTGCTAAATAAGGGACATGCTAATGGAATTTTGTCTATTTCCGTGCTCATTTTTTTTTTGCATAGCATCACATTTTTCAGAATAAATTTCAGTAGGATATATAGCCAGATTCAGGAGCATTTAAATTATCGCACGAGCATATGCTGAAAGGTGGTTTTATTTTATTTTTCTTATTTCCTGACCGATGGACCTCAGGGATAGGATCAGGATGATCAATATTAGAAAAAGGCTTACCAGACTTTGAATGTGATACACGTTCAACGAGTACTTAACTGACAGAAGTGGCAAATACGCAAAAATAGTTGCGGTTTTTTTTTGTTATAGTTGGAACCAAGGAAATTTTCAGTGGCATTTGAGCATATGGGAAAATTCCCAGTGGTATATACCTCTTTTTTACGGTCACTGGCACATACCTCCTGGATGATGTTCCGGCAAGTGTCTTGCATATACCTCTGTTTCCTAAACACCCCAACACTTTCCGTGCTTAGTTATCTGATGGCTGATACGGTATTAAAGACCGTTAAATTTCCAAGAAACTAGTGTGTTACGCAATTTTTATTTACTATAACTAAACAAAATAATCTCTCCTTAACCATACTTTTTATGCATGTTGTTGATTCTGATTTGCATCAATTTCTGTCAAAATACTGCTTTCGATAGATCTCCAGGAACATTTTAGAATTCAGTACTATGTTTTTTGCGAGGAGAACTTATAACTACATTGTTACAATTTAAAATAAGATATGGAAACTGTTATGTTGGAATAAAATATTATTTACTTTTTTGGTTTACCTTCTTTTGATTCTAGTTTCCAAGTTAAACTACGTGCTATATCAATTTTTATGCAGAATTGAATATGTAATTGAAAGATTACATGGAGGATGAAATGCAAAACAAAACTCGTCTGCTCTGAGAATAATAGCTTCCAATTTGTAATTATAATGTTACTACCTCTCTTTCAAATTATAAGATATTAAACGTCTTTAGCCTTCCAAAACATCTTATAATTTGAAACAGCGGTAGTATTTAACCAGTCCTTCCTCTTTTCATAATAATTTAACTATCAACGCCATAATATTATTTTAATGCATATTTCTCTATTGACACATCTTTGCAAATAAATATAGTTAGATGGGAGAGACTTATAAATATAGTTACTTCTATTTACTATGAAATACAGAATACCACAGAATATACAGGTGATGGATCTGTTTGCATCAGTGGGCATCCTGCTTCCAGAAAACATACAGGGAAATGGAAGGCCTCCTCCTTAACCTTAGGTTAGTAGTTGACAAAACTCATGTATAATCAACCTTCTATTCGAAGACCATAGAAATACTTGCAAGCATCTCTTTGAAGAATAAATACTTATACTTCACAAGTAAATGTTTATATACACCCCAAGTCTCGAGAGGGATGGTGAACATATTTCACCTCTTCAGATACTGAAAAAAATTCTTTTTGAATTTTACACTAGAATTTTCTGATCGCATTTTGTATGTAATGCACGATCCAACTGAAAGAAAACTATTTTGTTGCAGCTTGTTCATTCTGTTGTTATCTGGCATATTCTTCAATCGGAAAAAACCTAGTCAGTTATCTCATAAAAGAATTTCATGAGACAAATGTGGCTGCTGCAAGAGATGTTACAACTTGGAAAGGTACTAGCTATCTCACGCCTCTGGTTGGAGCCTTCGTTGCTGATTCATATCTTGGGAAGTACCGGACAGCTTTGATCTCCTGCACGATTTTCATTATTGTAAGTGCTAAAAATCATTCATGACCATTTATGATTTAAATTTATAATTATCTTTTGGAAAGGATATCATATCTACACTGCAAGAGTATAAAGATATCATGATGTTCTGATGAATGAACGATAGAAATGTTTTTGTTTTATTGGACTCATCGTTGGCTTGTGCAGTTCTCATGTTGCTAATCCTTGCAATTGTTAGTTATTCTCACTTCCTTCTTAATATAAAATGACACAATGCCTGGTGAAACATATGCCAGTGGTTTATGGTGTTAAGTCTTAAGGTGGACTTTTGCGCTGTTTATAATTTGAGATGTGCACTCAACACATTTTATCTCACAAACAAGCATCTAAATATGCGTAAATTTGTACTAGATAAAGAGCGCAAAAATGCACAAAGCTATAACACCTAAAGAAACATAGCCACAAAGGCAGTTCCTACCAAAAAAAGAGAAGCTATAAAAACTAAACAGCTTAAGAAAACTATTAAACTAGCAACCAAACTACAGGCCTAACCAAAAGTAGAAAACATTTTTCTTACCTTACCATGTGTGTTCAACACTTGGGCTCGGTTCTCTTAATATGTTTCTTTAACTTGTTTTTTTTATTTATGTTGATTCAGGGAATGGTGATGTTGCTTCTATCAGCAGCACTTCCGTTAATCTCAGCTGGTCCTCACGCTTCTCAGTATGTCATATTCTCTGTTGGGTTGTACATGACTGCTTTGGGGTATGGTGCACAGCGCCCTTGTGTTACATCCTTTGGAGCCGATCAGTTTGACGTCACCGATGAATTGGAGAAAACCAAAAAGAGCTCTTTCTTCAATTGGTACTATTTTACAAACAATGCTGGTTCATTGATCGCGGGGACTGTTATTGTGTGGGTTCAAGAAGATAAAGGTTGGATCTGGGGTTTTACCATTTCAACAATATTTGTGACTTTAGGCGTAGTTATTTTTTTCTTGGGCTCCATTGTATATAGATTTCAGAAACCTGGAGGAAGCCCTCTTACAAGAATATGCCAGGTAGTTGTTGCAGCTACTCGGAACTGTGATAAAGTTCTGCCACATGATTCCTCAGCTCTGTATGAGTTTCACGGGCAAGGTTCGGCAGTTGAAGGCAGCCGGAAATTGGAGCATACAACTGGACTTGAGTAATGCTCTACAATGAGATTTCAACTCTTAAGTTTATAATCTATGCATTCGCTTTTTTTGAACTACCTTTCTAGTACAACTCTTGAGTTCATTTTCTACAAATATGATGTTTACGCTACATTTTAACTTGTTGAGTTCGGCAAAGAAAAAAAATCTTTCACACCAGTGAAAATTCTATGGTGGTACAAATAGATGTGCTGAAATTGTACAGAAAAATCATTTCCCCATATATTATTGTCTTTTGGCAAGATAGTAATCGTTTTTTCTCGTTCAGGTTCTTCGATAAAGCTGCAATTGTGACAATATCTGACTGTGAATCTCCTGGCCTACTTAATACATGGAATATTTGTACCGTCACTCAGGTGGAGGAGTTAAAGATTCTTATCAGAATGTTCCCAATATGGTCTGCAATGGTATTGTTTTGTGCAGTTCAAGCACAGATGTTTTCAACATTCATAGAGCAAGCGATGGCAATGGAGAGACATGTCGGGTCTTTTGAAATACCTGCTGCATCCTTCCAATCTATAAATACAATTTCTGTCATTATACTAGTTCCAGTTTATGAGAGAGTCCTTATTCCGGTATTTAGAAAATTTACTGGCAGAGCAAATGGCATTACGACACCGCAGCGGATAGGGATTGGTTTATTTTTCTCCATGTCCTCAATGGTGTCAGCAGCATTGGTAGAGAGTACTCGGTTACAGATTGCACAGGCTGAAGGTTTGGTGCACCGCAAAGTGGCTGTTCCGATGAGCATCCTGTGGCAAGGACCCCAGTACTTCCTGCTAGGAATTGCCGAGGTGTTCTCCAACATTGGGTTAACTGAGTTTTTCTACGATGAATCTCCAGACGCCATGAGAAGCTTATGTGTGGCATTCTCGGTTGCTAGCGACTCGGTTGGAAATTACCTTAGTTCGTTTATCCTTTACCTGGTGCCAGTATTCACAGCAAGAGGAGGCAGTCCTGGGTGGATACCTGATAACTTGAATGAAGGGCATTTGGATAGAATCTACCTGATGATGGCTGGGTTGAGTTTATTGAATATTTTCTTATTTGTACTCTATGCTGCGAGGTACAAATGTAAGAAGGCTTCTTGAGCGTTGAACTTGGCATTATAATTGGAAATAATAAATCTGGAGAGTTACTTTTTCAAAACCGGAGATACTCAATGTGACACCACATCTTCGTCTTGAAAAATGGTTGTTGTTTTGAGTATAACATGTTTTTTAAAACTTGGACAAGAAACATAAATACCTGAATATGGATTTGAAGTTCTGATTACTACTTGCCAAATGTGCGTGTTCTGGAATTAGCACACACGGTGCAATAGAAAACTAATGTGGAACAGAGTAATTTTGGCACTAGTATACTTTTGGAAAAGAATATATTAATATCAATTATACTCCCGCTGTTCCAAATTTCTCGGCATCTTAGTTTTACTCCATGTCAAGATGTGGAAAGTTTGACCAAATAATTAGAAAAAAGTATCAACATTTAGATTATCAAATCAACACTATTAGAATCTTCTATAAATATACTTATATATTATACTCCCTCCAATTAGAAATATAAGACTTTGTAGCTTTGTGAATCGAACGTATCTAGGCGTCTTATAGTGTATAGGTTCGTAGAGATTCGGAGTGAATATATATACTAAAAGGCATCTAGATACATTTATTTTTACAAAGCTAAAACGTCTTATATTTCTAAACAGAGGGAGTATATCTTTTATATTGTAGACTACATACTTGATCAAACTTTAAACGATTTAACTTTAATCAAAGCTGAGATATGGAGTAATTGGAATGGATGGAGCACCAGTTACATCCATCCACTACAGGAAACGCGATAAGCGCCAGGAACCCGTCGGCTTATAGCCATCGGCGTACTAGCTCGTAGGCGTAGCCTCCTCTGCCTGTCAGCATAGAAAAGTCGTCGGTATATATAGCTACGCCAATAATTTTGTCATCAACATAGGCCATATGGGTCCCACCTAGATGACTAACGGTCGTTTGGCTATGTCGACAGCTTTGTCGTCGGCCTATTTTTTTTTAAAAAAAAATCGATTTTTTTTCATTTTTTTTGAATTGTTTAACTCGTTAATCTCACGGGAACATTTTTAATTCTAAGTATACTTAATCTTAAGTTAAATTGCACTCGTAGTCAAACTTCTCGATCGGTCACCCATCCTAATACTACTCCAGTCCCAACATGGTTAACTTTTCCATTCCTTCTACATGAGCTTCCGACAAAAAAATAGAACTTGTTGTGCATACTATCATATCAATCATATTAACCACTGGACCATGATGTTAGACATCTTTATTATTTTACATTACATATAATTATTTAAGTAAACAACAATGAATAAGTAATAATAATATTAAATTAAAATTAAAATAAAATAAATTTTATTTCTTTTGCCTTTTTCCAATTTAATATTGAATAATTCATATCTACAAATCCGTTAAATCGTATTTCAACAAATAATATATCTAGATCGATCAGAAAAATGAGAGAAATGCAAATATGACATCTCTATCATCTATTTAATTATGTATCGTATATTTTTAATACTAGACCAACCGAAACCATATCAGGATTCATGAAACACCCCATTTTTTACACTCGGAAAAAAGAAATGGCTTTTTGGTGCGAAGAAAAGGAAAACTTGAAGTGGATCTATCATGTTGTGAACCTAAAAATAATTTTTCCAAAAAATCATGAGCATTAGGTCATATACATGTAGTTCACATATAACCCACTTCCTACCGATTCGACATGAATTTATCTTTTTCACGAGGGGTGGAAAAAAGTTTAAGGTATCCCGGTTGTGACATTGTCCATGTAAGGTGGTCTAGTATTTTTCAAAAATAAGTTGGTACCATTTTGAAACTTTTATTTGATGATTGCTTCACAAAACACCCCATTTTTAGTACTTGGAAAATGGAAAATGGCTTTTTGGTGCGATGAAAATGAAAACTTTCTCCTGCAACATTTTCCACCATCCCATGATGCACATGCATGCACGATATGGACACATTATCGCAAACTATGTCATAATTCTAGCCATAACATTGACCATTTGACCTGAAAGCCAGGAAACCTCGATTGAGATAGGTCATTTTGTGAAGGTTTTCTTGAGACATAATCAATATACCAAGTTTGATATTTTTCCTTGCAACTATGTTACATAATATGACATTATGCGAAGATTTTGTATTGTTTTGATTATTTTTGAATTTTCTATGCCCGGTTCAAACTATCGTCAACCTTTCTAAAATGGCGGGCATGAAGATTCTTAGCTCGGGACTAAGCCTCACTAAACTTGCAGTGGATCTCTGATGAAATAACATGTTGCAAATCTAAAAATATTTTTTCCAAAAAATCATAAGTATTAGATCATATACCTGTAGTTTAAATCCGACTCGGTTCCTATCGATTCGTCAGAAATTTGTCTTATTTACGAGGGGTGGACAGAAATGTTTAATATACTCCGGTTGAGACATTATTCATGTAAGGTGATCTAGTATTTTTAAAAAATAGGATGGTACTATTTTTAAACTTCAATTTGGTGACTTTTTTCACAAAACACCCTGTTTTTGGTTCTTAGTAAATGAAAACTATGTTATATGAAAGTATTTGTAATGTTTTTATATTTTTCAGTAAAAATATATAATATTTGTGTTTATATAGATATATATTAATTTTTCTGCAAATTTTGATATATTATATATATTTTTCTAAATTAAAATGATTTAGTTATGATTTTTCTAAGATTAATGTGGCAAAAGGGAAAATAGCTACGCCGTGCCATCGGCGTAGATGTGAAACCTAGGCCGACGGCTAAGCCAGCGGCGTAGACTCGACGCCGTCACATCACCGTCACAGCTAATCCTCTACACTATGGCCTGGTCTACACTAACGGTTGTCGTCGGCTTATCCATCCTACGTCGACGGCAAAGCTAGGCCGACGGCCGCATTGCCCAGCTACCGTACACCTACGTCGACGGTCCTGACCTTTTACCGTCGGCATAAAAATAGGCCGTCAGCGTATGACTTTATTCCTGTAGTGATCTCTGCAGCAGGGCGGAGACAGACCCAGTGCAAACCTGACCATAGCCTCTGGGAGTGGTGACGAAATTTGCACACTATTTAGTAATGTCTGACAAGATTTAGCACTGTTTGACATTGTAGCTTAGTTGTTGACCCGGACGGGGCGTTGCTCCGTGCTGGCTCCGCCACCTGCCTGATGTTGAGAATTAGGGGCGCGTTTGGTACTGTGTTTGAGACTTGATTGATTGTTTGCCCGGCCACCCGCATTGTTGCCTGCGCGAACTTTAAAGTACTATGGGGAAGACTCTGGAGGAATTCTCAAATCGGCAGTTTTTATAGGGCCAGGCCGCGCGGCTCCACGAGCGAGGGAATCTGAGCGTTGGTTTCTCTTACCTTTCTTCGTCTATTCCTTTAACCATGTTTCGATTCAAAATAAACTCTATATAAAAAAGATACACGTTGATGGTGAGGTTTCATTCCGACAATGAGAACCGAGTTTCGTGAACTGTATTTTTTGAGATTCGTCCTCAAAATTGGACTTTTTTAGGTATTTCTTCAGATTTGTCGCCCATGCTTGAGCTTTTCGAATTTCCTTTTAAGGATAGCTCGATTTTGCTGTTTTCCACAATTCTCGTGTTGCAAGTTCTTCATTTTGGTAAACATAGAGATATCCACATGTAGCTTGTACGTGAGATGAGGCGAATGCCATAATATTATGCTTTTGTATGCTAAAACAACGCATGATTTTTTTAAGACACATTAAGCAATCTCGACTGTTTGAAACAAGTCATGCTACAACAATAATGACTAAGCATATAGTCAAAGCAACGTCTAATATGACATGATAAAGTCTAAGCCATAGTCAAAACAAGTTTCCTTTTGTACCACTTAAACATGGAACTTTCTACTCTCTTCCAACACCAATCGACTTATTTGAAACAACTCACAAGGATAATAATCAATAAAGATCAGTAAGCTTGTCTCACAAATCTTTAAAGAAGAACTAAAAATATCAAGCAAAGAACAGAAGAAAAATAAAGTTAAACGCAGTGCTAGCAAAAGTGAACACTCACAGAACAATAAGAGTGAAAACTAGAGTGTTCTAGACAATGAAAACAGAGTGTGTCCCTCTCCAAAAGAAGTGTGTTGGGATCCAACCAACTTATTTCAGCAAACAAAACAAAATAAAACTAAAAACAAAAACAAAAACGCTCCAAGAACAACACAATAGTGCATAAAGTAATAAAAATAAAGTGTCTTAAAAGAAGACCTGAGATTTTTGTTGATTAAGATGGGGATGCCTTGGGCATCCCCAAGATTTGACGCTTGTACCTCTTAAATATTTATTAGGGTCACATGGGTGGCATCCCCAAGATTGAGCTTTTGTCCATACTTCATCTCATCACGTTATTCTTCCCCTATACTTGAAAAACAAATCATACAAAAATTCACACAATCTTCATTAGCAACATTAGTGTATTTAAGATAATAAGTCTTTGGGTTCAATTTCAACTCAAGTAAAACTTACATTAAAAACAACTTACTGTAGCAATTTCTTTTAAAAACTCAAGTGATCAATGAGAACTCAAAAAGAAACCGATAAGAGGCAAATGCAAATAATGGTAGAAATATGTCAAAACAGACCAGCAGGTAAAAACCGATTTTTTTTAGAAGACCTTCTGTTGCTCAAATCGAAAAGTGTTGAACTAACGAAAGTTAGATAACAACCTAGGTCATAAGCTCAGAACATTACAGCTTAATCCGACATATTGATATTTTTCACGAATTTTTACAGTAAAGCACAAAAATCTGTTTCGGGACAACAACTTCCCCAAATCCCACTTCTCTCTCATTAGAGGTTATTTTTGGCACAAAAACTACACAAAAAAGATAAGGAGAGGTTATTACAAAGGCAATAACTTCCAAGACTCAACAAAATAAAAACTTACTGAAAGCAAAAATATAATGGGTTGTCTCCCAAAAGCTCTTTTTTTATAGCCATTAAGATAGGCATGATAATTTTGATGATGCTCACATAAAAAATATGAACTGAAGTAAAAGAGAGCATCAAGAACCAAATTTAAAACACATTTAAGTCTAACCCACTTCCTATGCATAGGAATCTTGTACGCAAAAAAATTCACAAAGAACAAAGTGACAAACATAGGAAGATAAAACAAGAGTAACTTCAAAATTTTCAACATAAAGAGGGGAAACTTAATATTATTAAGATACATAAAACCATGTTTCCCTCTCTCATAATAACTTTCAGTAGCATCATGAATAAAATTAATAATATAACTATCACATAAAACATTCTTATCATGAGCCACATGCATATAATAATTATTACTCTCCACACAAGCATAGTCATTCTTATTAATTGTAGTGGGAGAAAATTCAAGAAAATAGCTATTATTATTATTCTCATCACCATAATCATCAAATATAGGAGGCATATTGTAATCATAATTAATTTTCCCCTCAATATTAAGTGGACTGAAAATATCATATTCGTCATTGTGATCATCATAAATTGTGGGTATAGTATCATCATAAGCAATAGAATAGTTATCTTCCAAAGTGTGTTCATTTGTAAATATATCATCATTGGAAGGAATATGGATAGTACTAATAGTACATCAATTACTAACATCATCATTTTCAGAATTGGCACCAAAGAGATTTTCAATATCAAAAGTAGTGTGCTTTTTCCAATCATGATCACTACTATAGGAAACAGGCATAGGAACATCATCGAGTTCAGACTCATCAGTAAAAACTATAATAGGAGCAACATACTTAGGGGGAAATACCGTTTCCTCTCTCCTTTTACTCCTCTTCTTCTTCTTCTTCTTCTTCTTCTTCTTCCACTCTTTAGGAGGGAGAGGCTTGAACGGAAGCTTCTCCACATACCCTGGTTTACTGTTAGAGAAAATAGAAGAAACTTTGGAGGATTCCTCCTTTTCATTAATAAGAACAAAGCACATATCAGTCCTGTCATATTTTGGTAAAATATCATCTTTTATAATATTTTTTATGTAAGTATTTGCGTGGCAATTATCAACACAGTAAAGATGACAACCATGCAGGACGCTATTCATATCAAAAGCACTCATATCCACCAAAGAAGTTTTTCTTGATAACTCTTCACACCCCAAAAATAATGTAAGTTCATCATGTTGATTAAAGGTGATCATGTCATCACAATACAAACTTGTAGTACTCATGGGATTACAAGGGTTATTATTATGGCCTGAGCATTGAAAATTGAAATGACCCACTTTATAGCAAAGTTCACAAATAAAAGGATAGAGGGCTCAAACCTTTGTACCAAGATCATTGAGAGCCTTATACCACATTCTAGTTTTTTCATTCCTATGGGTGATACAATATTATTATTCGATTTGATTCTTTTCACAAGGTCTATGTATTCCACAAAAATTAACAGGCTTATAAGAAATAGTACTTTCAGAAGTTTGAGCATGTTTATTGCAATCATTAGTAACATTTTCATTTTTCATGCAAGTGTCTTTAAAAGGTTCATGATACATGTCCCATTTTTTTTAGGAGCATTAATATGAGAAGAAAAGGCTCTACAACAATCTTCAAGAATTTGAGGATCAAGACCATATTTAGCACTAAGCTCTTGAAAATTAGCAGTTTAAACGAAAGACTTAATGCAATCATACTCATAGTTCATACCTGGTTCTTTACCTTTGTCGTTATCCCAATCTTTGGTATTGCTTTGAATTGTTTCAAGAAGATCCCACTTAGATTTGACCTCCTTACTTGTGAAGGATCCCTCTAAACAGGTATCTAGATAGTCCTTGTAATGTCCTAAAAGCCTTGCATAAAAATTATTAATAACAATATTACCGGGGAGCTCATGAATGGGACATTTGAGCATTAGTGACTTCAATCTCCCCCATGCTTGGGAAATACTTTCTCCATCATGAGGAGGATAAATTTTAGAATAAAAGAGAGATTCAAGTTCCTTCCACTCCAAATGATGAGGATCATCTAGTATCTCATACCACTCCCTTCCATAGGTATTTTAAAAGGGACACTTTAAGTATGTGTCTTTAAAATATCACAAGCATCATTAGAATTACCACATATGGGAGATAAAGTATCATCAGAGCAAATTTTATTCTCTAAAGCTGGGGAACTAAAAATATCTTTTCCATAAAAACTAGCTTCCCCAAGATTAGACGTTTCCATAGAATTAGTAACAAAGGTGTTCAGAAGATTCATGCTAATAACATTGCTATTACATGCAAAGAAAGTTCCATAAGTTTTTTTAATTTCTCTTCAAAACAATTATGTTCTAACTTAGGAAAAATACTAAAAATCTCTCTAATTTTTTTGTTGTTTTCCATTAAGCCTAACTAGTGAAAATAAAAACAAGAAACAAAAAGATATAATTGCAGAATCTAAAGGAAATAACTTCGAGCACTCACACACCAGCAACAGTACTAGAAGATAGCTTAGTAGCCAGAGGATATGAGTACCTTTTGCCTTACCTCCCTGGCAACGACACCAGAAAAGAGCTTGATGTCTACACATGCTTCTATTCTTGTAGACAATATTGGGCCTCCAAGTGCAGAGGTTTGTAGAACAACAAGTTTCCCTTAAGTGGATCACCCAAGGTTTATCGAACTTAGGGAGGAAGTGGTCAAAGGTATCCCTCTCAAGCAACCCTGCAATCAAGATACAAGAAGTATCTTGTGTCCCCAACACACCCAATACACTTGTCAGATGTATAGGTGCAATAGTTTGGCGAAGAGATAGTGAAATACAAGTAATATGGATGACTATAAGTGGTAATTGCAATCTGAAATAAATATGGCAGCAAGCAAACATGTAACATGACTGATTGTAAACGGTGTTTCAATGCTTAGAAACAAGGCCTAGGGATAATACTTTCACTAGTAGACACTCTCATATAAATATCTTCTCTTCATTATGCTACTATGAACTACTCTCCGGTTGGATAACTCCAATCCACGGTAGGGCTACATTAAAGTTTGCATTCCCCATCTAGGTAACCCCAACCCTGTCACTTTGAGCGCTAGATGCTTCCAACAAACACCACAATTTCATAGAGACATCCAAATCAAAGTATACTCATGATAAGTATTTCTGTAATATTTAGCCTAAGTGCCACACGGTGTGCACACTGTCAACTTCACACACGTGGGGATAACCGGAGATTACAATAATGAAACCCTACAAGAGAACTGGCATATAGATGCACTATTTTGGTCCCATAGAGACACTTTTATTGTCTTTATGTACTTGTAGAAACATTTTACATATTGTCTCAAAAGTGGCTACGGTCAGTGTCTCTTATGTGTTAAGGACACTAGTAATAATGTCTACAAAGAGGTATTATGTTATGTCTATACACGTAGAGTAAAAAATACTATGAAAAACATGTCAAAAGTAATCCTCGAACTCTTGACCTTAATGATAAATACTTATTCCTCAAACCATCTCAACCTTACACAAGATCTTGTTTGCATTCGGAATTAGTTTCTTTTGAGTATAGCACAAGCTCACTAAAACTTAAAACAAATGTCTCTAGATAACAAGAAAAATGTCTCAAATAGTGTCTTTACATAAAATATAAACACCTTTTGCAATGTGTCTCAATGATTGCCTGTATATAACTTATAGACACAATTTAGAATGCCTCAAAAGTTGTCTCTAGAATGAAAGTTCCATTTTGTTAGAAAAATGTCTTAACTGGTGTCTCTATATTTGAGACACATCCTTCAGTGTCTTAACAAATGTCTCTACAGGATGCAAAATGTCTCTACCTGATTTTTAAAGAGAAAAATAAGAAGTGTCTCAAGGAGAATGTCTCTATTATAGGTTTTTGTTGTACTGAAGCACTTGAGTAGAAAAGTAGATCTACTTGATTACAAAGCTCATGATCACACATATAGAGAGAGACATTAACACATAGCTACCGGTAGAGCCCTTAGCCTCGAGAGGGAACTACTCCCTCCTCATCATGGGAGTCAGCAACGTCGATGGATATGGCGTTGGAGTCGATGGAGATGGCTCCGGGGGCAATTCCCCGTCCCGATAGGGTGCCGGAACAGAGACTTCTGTCCCCTGAATCTCCTCTTCGGTGGTGGCAGCGCTGCAGACCTTTTTGTGAATTGATGCCAGTCGATCTAGGGTTTTTGCATCGGGGGCTTTATGTAGGCGGAAGGGCAAGTTTGGTGGGTGCCCGAGGGGCCCAAACCACTTGGTGGCTCCACCTAGGGTGGGCCTGCGCCACCCTATGGTGTGGACACCTCGTGGCCCTCCTTCGGCTGCCCTTAGGACTCTGTGTTCCTCCTGGTAAAATATTGACTTTGGCTTTTGTCCCGTCCAATTCTGAGAATATTTCTTTACTATATTTTCTGAAACAAAAAAAAAACAGAAAACAGGCAACTAGCACTGCGGCATCTTGTTAATAGGTTAGTTCCAGAAAATGTATAAAAATACCTCAAAGTGTAGACAAAACATAACCAAGTTGATACTAAACAAGCATGGAGCATCAAAAATTATAGATACGTTTACGATGTATCAAGCATCCCCAAGCTTAACTCATGCTCGTCCTCGAGTAGGTAAGTGATAAAAAGAATAATTTTTGAGGTGACATGCACCATCACAATCTTGATCAAACTATTGTAAAGCATTGATAGCTGGGATCAAAGTACTCTAAACATAAGCATGAAAGATGTAGTTCTAACAATAAGACATAGCAACTATGTTGTAACATGAAAAAGGTACAAACAATGGATCATGAATTGAAAGACGTTTGTTTGTTTGTTTCACATATAGAAAACATAGCATGTGTGGTATTCAGCTTGTCGTTCATGGAGTAGCAAAACATAAATGCATAGGACACCTTCAAAGTTCATAAGGGTGGCTAGATACAAATAATTTAAGAACAAGCAATATCAACATTATGAATCAATCAATAAGTTTTGGGACAACGCACATAGAACTAAGTATGACAACTATGCTCTCTTAATTGGTGCATAAAGATAGAAG
This sequence comes from Avena atlantica, assembly GCA_910589765.1. NCBI lineage: Eukaryota > Viridiplantae > Streptophyta > Magnoliopsida > Poales > Poaceae > Avena > Avena atlantica. The sequence goes on along the minus strand of OU342739.1, from coordinate 486,804,600 downwards.
GTGGAGACTCAACATAACGTAAAAGTAAAGGCTCTTCACAGAGGGAAGCAGTGATTTCAAGTTTCATAAAGAGCTTCCAAAAATTATGGTACTTATTAGCTTTCAACTCTCATTGCCCCTATCATAAGCATCTTGAAGTGATTAAGGTTAAAGTGAAACAAATATGAAGTATATGCTTGACAGATCATATGTTGGCAATCTCATGTCTCTTGAGTACGAGGGCCGTTCCTCATGCCACTCAACTTTACTCACAAGCAAGTTCTTGTCATTGTAAGTATATGTGTATCATAGAGAACCTCTAACAGGGTAACCCTTGCCCCATGAAGCAGGAGCTATCCCATACCAAAATGACAAGGCAACAGACAATGAGCATCTCAGCGATCATTTTATTTGCTATTTGCATAGGTTTTTATTGAGGATGCTTCACAGATTGCTCAGTATGGTTATGCTGCAAGTTTCCACCATGATTTGGCTTGGCTTAGGATAGCCGCCCAGGAGTTTCTCTAACACATATATAATACTCCATGAAATTACAAGCTCCCCTTTTATTTTACACCGCCGACATCCATAAACAAAAGACCATGATATCAACTAGGTAATATGTACATGTGCAATGTTGAAAGTGTCCCCCATGACAACATGGTTCTGCTAATTCCCAACTTATAAGTGCAAGCATATAACAACATAGATGACATGATGGTTGAAGTTTATTAGGTGCAATAAGATAAAGTGTGCCATCAAGTTTGTGAGAGCTTTAATCACTAATTTTCACATAACAAGAGTTTAATTTTGAAGATAGATAAAAACAGGAATATACTAGGAATGGTGTAACACACCATGCATAGGAATTTATAGTGGAGTCTTTGGAATAACTTGGTTTCTTGGTAGTTAGATGCATAAGTAGAGCTTACTCAGTAGAAGGAGGCTAGCAAAAGACTGGGAGCGACCAACTAAGAGAGCAATAATGGCCATAATCATGCAAAGCGACAAAACATTATTAACTAAAGCATAAAGTGATATCACAAGTCAAAAAATAAATGATCATAGAGGCTAAGGTGACTGGTTCATAGTATTAACATGGTGTAAGCATGTGCCAAGTCAACCCAAATAAAGCATCAAAGGAGAATACCACAATATTATGCTTTTGTATGCTAAAACAACGCATGATTCTTGCAAGGCACATTAAGCAATCTCAACTGTTTGAAACAAGTCATGGTACAAAAATAATGAATAAGCATATATTCAAAGCAACATCTAACATGACATGATAAAGTCTAAGCCACAGTCAAAACAAGCTTCCTTTTGTACCACTTAAACATGGAACTTCCTACTCTCTTCCAACACCAATCGACTTATTTGAAACAACTCACAAGGATAATAATCAATAAATATCAATGAGCTTATCTCACAAATCTTCAAATAAGAACTAAAAAGTTCTAAGCAAAGAACAGAAGAAAACTAAAGCTAAACGTAGTGCTAGCAAAAGTGAACACTCAAAGAACAATAAGAGTGAAAACTAGAGTGTTCTAGGCAATGAAAATAGAGCGTGTCTCTCTACAAAAGAAGTGTGCTGGGATCCAACCAACTTATTGCAGAAAACAAATAAAAAAACAAAAAAAACAAAGATGCTCCAAGGACAACACAAAAGTGCATGAAAAAATAAAAATGAAGTGTCTAGAAAGAGACCTGAGATTTTTATTGATGAAGAAAGGGATGCCTTGGGCATCCCCAAGCTTTGACTGTTGTACCTCTTGAATATTTCTTGGGGTGACACGGGTGGCATCCCCAAGCTTGAGCTTTTTTCCATACTTCATCTTATCACGTTATTCTTCCCCTACACTTGAAAATTTCCTTCATAGAAAACTTTACAGAATCTTCATTAGCAACATTAGTGTATTCAAGATAATAAGTCTTTGGGTTTAGTTTCAACTTAAGTAAAACTTCCATTAAAACATAATATTACTGTAGCAATTCCTTTTAAAAGCTCAAGTGATCAAATAGAACTCAAAAAGAAACCGATAAGAGGCAAATGCAAATAATGGCAGAAATCTGTCAAAACAGACTAGCAGATAAAGTCCTATTTTTCGAAGACCTTCTGTTGGTTAAATCAAAAAGTGTTGAACTAAAGAAAGTTAGATAATAACCTGGGGTATATGCTCAGAAAATTACAGCTCAGTATGAAGTACTGGGATTTTCACGAATTTTTACAGTGAAGCACATAAATCTGTTTCGGGAGAGCAACTTCCCCAAATCTTACTTCTCTCTCATTAGAGGTAATTCTTGGCACAAAAACCACACAAAATGTATAAGGAGAGGTTATTACAGAGGCAATAACTTCCAAGACTCAACAAAATAAAAACTTATTGAAAGCAAAAAATATAATGGATTATCTCCCAAAAGCTCTTTCTTTATAGCCACTAAGATAGGCATGATAATTTTGATGATGCTCACATAAGAAATATGAATTGAAGTAAAAGAGAGCATAAAGAATAAAATTCAAAACACATTTAAGTCTAACCCACTTCCTATGCATTGGAATCTTGTACGCAAATAAATTCACCAAGAACAAAGTGACAAGCATAGGAAATAAAACAAGAGTAACTTCAAAATTTTCAACATAAAGAGGGGAAACTTAATATTATTGAGATACATAAAACCATGTTTCCCTCTTTCATAATAACTTTCAGTAGCATCATGAATAAAATTAACAATATAGCTATCACATAAAACATTCTTATCATGAGCCACATGTATAAAATAATTATTACTCTCCACATAATCATAGTCATTCTTATTAATTGTAGTGGGGGCAAATTCAACAAAATCGCTATCACTATTATTTTCAACACCATAATCACCAAATATAGGAGGCATATTGTAATCATAATTAATTTTCTCCTCAATAGTAGGTGGACTGAAAATATCATATTCATCATTGTAATCATCATATATTGGAGGTTTGGTATCATCATAAGAAATAGAATAGCTATATTCCAAAGCTGGGGAACTAAAAAAATCATTTTCATAAAAACTAGCTTCCCCAAGCTTAGACATTTCCATAGCATTAGCAATAATGGTGTTCAAAGAATTCATACTAATAACATTGCTATTATCATGCAAATAAAGTTCCATAGGTTTTTAATTTTCTCTTCAAACACTTCATGTCGTAACTCAAGATAAATACTATAAAGCTCTATAATTTTGTTGTTATTTTCCATTAAGCCTAACTAGTGAAAATAAAAACAAGAAACAAAAAGATATAATTGCATAATCTAAAGGAAATAACTTTGAGCACTCACACACTAGCAATAGTACTAGAAACTAGCTTAGCCAGAGGATGTGAGTACCTTTTACCTTACCTCCCCGGCAACGGCGCCAGAATAGAGCTTGATGTCTACACACGCTTCTATTCTTGTAGACCGTGTTGGGCCTCCAAGTGTAGAGGTTTGTAGAACAGCAACAAGTTTCCCTTAAGTGGATCACCCAAGGTTTATCGAACTCAGGGAGGAAGTGGTCAAAGGTATCCCTCTCAAGCAACCCTGCAATCAAGATACAAGAAGTCTCTTGTGTCCCCAACACAGCCAATACACTTTTCAGATGTATAGGTGCACTAGTTCGGCGAAGAGATAGTGAAATACAAGTAATATAGATGATTATAAGTGGTAATTGCAATCTGAAATAAAGATGGCAGCAAGCAAACATGTAATAGGACTGATTGGAAACGGTGTTCCAATGCTTAGAAACTAGGCCTAGGGATCATATTTTCACTAGTGGACACTCTCATATAAATATCTTCTCTTCATTATGCTACTTTGAACTACTCTCCGGTTGGATAACTCCAATCCACGGTAGGGCTACAAAAGCTCTCCTTAAAGTTTGCATTCCCCATCTAGGTAACCCCAACCCTGTCACTTTGAGCGCTAGATGGTTCCAACAAACACCACAATTTCATAGATATATCCAACTCAAATTATACTCATGATAAGTATTTCTGTAATCTTTAGCCTAAGTGCCACACGATGTGCACACTGTCAACTTCACACACATGGAGATAACCGGATATTACAATAAAGCACCTGAGTAGCAGAGTAGATCTACTTGATTACAAAGCTCATGGCCACAATAAGATCACACATATAGAGAGAGATGAACACACACCTACTAGTAGAGCCCTTAGCCTCGAGGGAGAACTACTCCCTCCTCATCATGGGAGTGAGCAACATCGATGGAGATGGCGGTGGAGTCAATGGAGATGGCAACGGGGGCAATTTGCCGTCTCGGCAGGGTGCCGGAATAGAGACTTCTTTCCCCCCGAATCTCCTCTTTGGTGGCAGCGGCGACGCGGACCTTTTCGTGGATTGATGCCAGTCGATCTAGGGTTTCTGCATCGGGGGCTTTATGTAAGCGGAAGGGCAAGGTCGGTGGGCGCCCGAGGGGCCCACACCACCCGGTGCCGTCACCTAGGGTGGGCCCGCGCCACCCTATGGTGTGGCCACCTCGTGGGCCCCCTTCGGCTGCCCTCCGGACTCTGTGTTCGTTCTGGTAAAATATTGACTTTGGATTTTGTCCCGTCCAATTCTGAGAATATTTATTTACTAGCTTTTCCGAAACCAAAAACAGCATAAAATAGGCAACTAGCACTGCGGCATCTTGTTAATAGGTTAGTTCCAGAAAATGTATAAAAATACCTCAAAGTGTAGACAAAACATAACGAAGTTGATACTAAACAAGCATGGAGCATAAAAAATTATAGATACGTTTACGACGTATCAATGTTCATGGTTTCTTGATCATGAACATTGAGATGTTATTAACGACAAGGTCATATCATTAGGAGAATGGTGTGATGGACAAACTCCTATAGATAAGCGTAGCATTAAGATCAAGTCATTTCAATAGTTTGTTTGCTATAAGCTTTATGATACATAGCAACCTAATTCCTTCGACCATGAGATCATGCTAATCACCATCACCGGATGGATACTTTGATGACATCAAACACCACTTCGTAACTGGGTGGTTATAAAGGTGGCACTGAGTGTTTAGAAAGTATGTGTTGAGGCACATGGATCAAGAGTGGAATTTGTCCATCATATGATAGATAGATATACTCTGGGCCCTCTTGGTGGAATGTCATCCAATTAGATTGCAAGCATGTGAGGCTCACAAGGGATCACATATCACAAGAACGAGTAAAGAGTACTTATCGGTAACGAGGTTGAACTAGGTATGTAGAGATACCGATGATCAGACCTCGGATAAGTAAAATATTGCGAGACAAAGAGAAATTTGTATCATATGTAAATGGTTCATTCAATCGCAAAGTAATCGTAGAAATATGTGGGAGTGATATGAATTTCCAGATTCCTGTAATGGTTTATTGATCGGAGAAGAGTATCGGTCATGTCTGCATAATTCACAAACCGTAGGGAGACACACTTAAGGATTCGATGTTGTTTAGTAGATATGGAGTGTGAGTAAGAAGATCAAATGTTGTTTGGAGTCTCAAATGGGATCCTGGATATCACGAGGAGATCCGGAATGGTCCGTAGAATAAGATTTATATAAGGAAAGTCCAATTCCGAAGTTCGGGAATGGTTCTAGTGTTTTCACCGGAATGATCTAGAAGGGTCTAGAAGGTTCACTAAACCGGAAGGGGAAGGGTACATGAATGTGTCATGACAAAGTGGAATGATTGCATCATGTCCTAGGTCACTTGGCTGGGCATTTAAAAGAGAGAAATCAAACTCCAAAATTGAAAGTCAAAAGGCAGATTTGAAAAGTCAAACTGGACAATGTTTCTTGGTGGAGGGAGGAGAGGAAACCTCCTCTCCCTCCACCGCGCACCAAGGAGGAGAGCGAGTTGTGGGAGGATTCGACCTCCCCCTCCCCTAGCTGCCCCTCCCTCTCATAAATATAGGGGAGGGGGCTGCCCCAAGACAACAATAATCCTAGCCCCACCCAAGCCGTCGCTGTCTCCCTAGCCACCGACGGCCCACATCCTCCCCTCGTCCTCTAAAACCTAGTCATCGAGGAACCCATCTACTCTGCCTATCCTCTCCGGCTTAAGGCGAAGCCCTACGAGATCTCCCCTCTAATCTCTGACACCACGCCATCATGCTGCCAGATTCGCGAGGAGAGAACTACAACCTCCTCTGCCCGCTGGAACAAGGGAGAGGAAGGTCTTCATCGAGTACTGAACGTGTGACCGACTGCGGGAGCGCTACCGGAATGCGGAGCCGGAAGGATCGTCTACACGATCTTGAGATCGGCAAGTGAACGACTACATCATCAATGAGAATCTGCTCTTGTTAACCACTTTGGAATCTTCGAGGGTGAGTACTCTATCGACTCATTTCTACAATCTAGTATATAGATCTTGGCTTGTGTGTGTTCATGCGGTAGAATTTTTTCCCATGCTATGAACCCCTACAGTGTATCAGAGTCGTGTCTATATGTAGATCTGTTGCACGAGTAGAACACAATGGTCATTATGGGCGGTGGTGCTTTTATTATCAATTGGTTCTTATGTACTTTGCATCTTTCGGTATGGTGGGATGAAGCGGCCCGGGATAACCTTACATGCCATCGTTCATGAGACTTGCTCCACGCTCAACATGCAACTTGTATTGCATAAGTGGCTTTGCGGATGTCTGTCTATCCCATCATAGTAAAGATTCAATTTACAACGGGCACTTGATAGTTCAAACATCAACGTTGTGGTTATTGTTCGTAAGTTAGAACGGTACTTATTCAAAGCCCCAGACCACGTAAAATATGCAAATAAAATTAGAGGTGTCTAACTTTGTTTTGCAGGGGTGTGCTGTGATGTGATATGGCCATGATTGTGATTATATATGATGCATGCAATGATCCTTATTGTAAGTCGGCAACCGACAGGACCCTTATGGTTGTCTTTTAATTTCATTAAGTCCCGCGTGTCTATTACTCAAAGTAGTTGTAATAGTTGATACTGGTGGAAGACAACCATGGAGTGGTGCCGACCTTGACGCCACACCGGTGATGATGGAGATCATGTTCGTGATTGAAGATGGAGATCAGAGGCACAAGAAGAAAGGCCATATCATATCACATATTTTGAATTGCATGTGATGTTAACCCTTTTATGCATCTTGTATTTCTTAGATCGCGATGGTAGCATTATAAGATGATCCCTCTCGCAAAATTATCAAGTTATAAAGTGTTCATCCTTAGTAGGCACCATTGCCAAGACTCGTTGTTTCGAAGCACCACGTGATGATCGGGTGTGTTAGATTCTGCGAGTGTATACAACAGGAGCAAGCCATATTTTCTCATGCGGAAACTAAGGTTTGATCTTGACGAGCCTAGCATGTACAAACATGGTCTCAGAACACGGATCACCAAAAGGTAAAGCATAAGTCATATAGTAGATATGATGAACATGTTGATTGTTCGCCTTTGAAACTACATCATCTCTCGTGATGATCGGTTTTGATGTAGTAGATTTGGTTCGTGTGATCACTAAAACAATTTGAGGGATATTGTTTTGAGTGGTATTTGATGGTGCTGACGTGGAGCACTTTGTTGGAAACCCCAAGAGCAAGGTGTGATGAGCACAACAACAAGTCTTCCCTCAGTAGAGACCAAGGTTATCGAACCAGAAGGAGGAAGGAAATGTCACACAGGTGTTGCAAGCAACACGGAGACCTGCACAACACAAACTCAAGACTTTTCCCCAATGAATCAGTGAGGTTGTCAAGATCACCGGTTTGCTGTAACAAAGGATTAAACGTACCGTGTGGAAGGTAATGGTTTGCAGCAAGTAAACAAGTAACAGTGGAAGATGTATCAATGGTAAAGATTGGACCGGGGTCCATAGTTCACTAGAGGTGCTCTCCTTAGATAAACAACATGGCACGAAGGGTAAACAAATTACAACAGGGCAATTGACAGAAACTGAGCAAGGCATAACAATGCAATTACCAGTCATAAAGATGCTATGAGATTCTTTTGGGCAATACAACAAGATACATAGACCGCCATCCAACTGCATCTATGACTAGAAGTCCACATTAAGGTTATCATCAGAACCCCCTCCAGTATTAAGTTGCAAGCAACAGACAACTTCTTTAAGAAAAATGTGTAAGGTAAACATTCCACATGTTCCATGAACAAGAGACCGTTGTTTTCTCCCTAGTAGCAATAGCACATTTACAACCGAAGAGATTATTGTCACTTCCCTTGGAAACTAGAGGCATGAACCCACTATCGAGCATAAATACCCCCTCTTGGAGTCACTAGCAACTACTTGGCCAAGATAGCTACTAACAATAGAGAGCATGCAAGATCACAAATAACACAGACATGATAGAATCATAAAGACAAAACCATTAATCAAACCAACATAATAATCTCAATATCCATCGGATCCCCGCAAACACAACATGCATGATTACAAATAGATTAGATCTTGATCATGAATGGAGCTCACAAGATCTATACATGAAAGCAAAAAGGAGGAGATACAACCATCTAGCTACTACATGGACCCATAGTGCAAGGTGGAACTACTCACGCATCATATCGGAGAGAAGGTCTCCGGGATGATCTCCCCTCTGACAGGGTGCCGGGAAGAACTTCAGATGCCCCCAGATCTAGGGACAATGGTGGCGGCGGCTACAGACGATTTCGTGGAGATTTGATTTGGTGCTTAGGGTTTATGCATCGGGGACTTCTTATAGGCAAAGGGGGAGGCCGAGGCGGTGGCCAGGGGCCCCACACCCCTCCCAGGCGCGAGGTAGGGCCCACCCGTGCCTAGGGTGGGTCTGCCCCCCTGGCCGGCCTCTCCGGCTCCCCTTTGGACTTCTTGTTCCCCACGGAAAGTAATTGACTTTGACGTTTGTCCCGTCCAATTCCGAGAATATTTCTTTACTAACTTTTCCGATACCAAAATAGCAGAAAACAGGCATTTGGCACTGTTGCAACTTGTTAGTAGGTTAGTACCAAAAAACATGTAAACAACACCTCAAAGTGTAGACAAGTAAAGCAAAGTAGATACTAAACAAGCATGGAGCATAAAAAATTATAGATACGTTTTCGACGTATCAACATCCCCAAGCTTAACTCCTGCTCGTCCTCAAGTAGGTAAGTGATAAAAGAATAATTTTTGAGGTGACATGCACCCTCACAATAAAGATCCAACCATTTGCAAGCATTGAAAGCTAGGATCAAATAACTCTAAACATGTGCATGAAAGATGGAGTTCTAACAATAGGACATAGTAACTATGCATGCAACATGGCAAGCTACAAACAAAGATCATGAATAACATGCATTGAAAAACATTTGTTTGTTTCACATGCAGGAAACATAACTTAGTGGCAATCAGCTTGTCCCTCGTAGAGTAGAAATATAAATGCATAGGACACCTTCAAAGTTCACAAGGGTGACTAGAAACAAATAGCACAAGAACAAGTAATATCACAATATGCATCAAATAATAAGCTTTGGAACACTGCACACAGAATGACAACTATGCTCTCTTAATGGTGCCTAAAGGTAGAAGGTGGAGACTCAATAATGGTGGAAGAAAGGCCTTTTTTTGTAAAGGAAGCAGGGATTACAAGTTTCAAAAAGAGCTTCCAAAAATTATGGTACTTGTAGCTTTCAGCCCTCATTGCCCCCATCATAAGCATATTGAAGTGATTAAGGTTAAAGTGGAAAAGATGGAGTATATGCTTGATGAAGTATAAGTTGGAAATCTCAAGTCCCTTGAATACGAGGGCCACACCTCATGCATACTCAATTTTGGGTCCAGGTAAGTTCTTGTCATTGTAAGTATTTGCATATCATTGAGAACCGCCAACGGGGTACCCCTTGCACATGGTACATGAGCTTTCCCATAACCAAAATGACAAGGCAAGAAGACAATGAGCATCTCAGCAATCTTTTTATTTACCATATGCATAGCTTTTTATTGATGATGCTTCATAGATATCTCACTATGGTGATGCTGCAAGTTTCCACCATGATTAGGCATGGCTTAGGCTAGTGGCCCAGGTGTTTCCCTAACACAGGATACAAACTCCATGGACTTACAAGTTCCCTCTTTATTTCACACCGGTGACATCCATAGACAAAAGAGCATGATATCAACTGAGTACAAAGTACAAGTGCAATGTTGAAAATGTTCCCAGTGATAGCACGGTTCTGCTAATTCCAACTTATAAGTGCAAGCATATACAACAAAGTTGTCACAATGGTTCAAGTTTATTAGGGGCAAAGAATATAAAGTGTGCCATCAAGTTCGTGAGGGCTTTAATCACTAAGTTTTCACATAACAAAATAGTTTTTAATTGGAAGATAGTTGAAAACAAGAATATACTTGGAATGGTGTAACACACCATGCATAGGAGTTTATAGTGGACACTTTGGAATAACTTGATTTCTTGGAGTTGGAAGCATGAGTAGAACTTACTCATACAAGTGCAGGCTAGCAAAAGACTGGGAGCAACCAACTAAGAGAGCATAATGGCCATAATCATGCAGAGCAACAAAGCATACTAATCAAAGCAAAGAGTGGTACTACAAGTCAAGGAATAAATGATCATAGAGGCTAATGGTGACTTGTCATAGTAATAACATGGTGTGAGCATGTGCCAAGTCAACCCAAGCAAAGCATTAAAGAAGAATACCACAATACTATGCTTTTGCATGCTAAAACAACGCACAATTTCTTCAAGGCACACTAAGCAATCCTAATTGTTTGGAACAAGACATGCTATAGCAATAATCACTAAGCATAAGGTCAAAACAACACCTAGCATGTCATGCTAAAGTCTAAGTCATAGTCAACGCAAGCTCCTCTTGCACTTCAAGCAAGAACTTACTACTCCTTTCCAACACCAAGCAACTTATTTGCAAAACAACACAGCGAGAACGGGGGTCCAAACTACTTTATTCAAGCAAACTAAACAACCTAAGAAAAGCAAACAAAAACTAAGACGCTCTAAGAACAACACAACTGTGCATGAAACAATAAGAACAAAGTGTCTAGACAGACCTGGGCTTTTTATTGATGAAGAAGGGGATGCCTTGGGCATTCCCAAGCTTTGACGCTTGTACCTCTTGGATATTTCTTGGGGTGACACCATGGTGGCATCCCCAAGCTTGATATTTTGTCCATCCTTCATCTCATTGCATCATTCTCTCTTTACACCTGAAATTTTTCTTTCATACAAAACTTCACACAATCTTCATTAGCAACATTAGTGTATTCAAAAGATATTAGACCCTGGCAAAGCTTTGGAACAGCAAGGCTTTTCACTAAAAACACAAGCTACTGTAGTAAATACTTCAAAAATCTCAATTCACAAAAAGAGAACTCAAAAAGGAATCAATAAGAAGCAAATGCAAATAATGGCAGAAATCTGTCAAAACAGACTAGCAGGTAGAAACCGATTTTTTCGAACATCTTCTGTTGCTCAAATCAAAAAGTGTTGAACTAACAAAAGTTGTCTGACATACTGGCGGATTAATTCATAAATTTTGATCTCAATCTGAGTTACAAAGACTCCTCACGATTTTTTTGGTGGAGGACAGAAATCTGTTTCGGGACAGCAACTCCCCAAATCTTACTTCTCTCTCATTAGAGGTCATTCTTGGCACAAAAAGCAAACAAAAAGGATAAGGAGAGGTCATTACTGAAGTCTTCCCTTAGTAGAGACCGAGGTTATTGAACCAGAAGGAGGAAGGAAACGTCAGACATGTGTTGCAAGCAACGCGGAGACCTGCACAACACAAACTCAAGACTTTTCTCCAACGAATCAGTGAGGTTGTCAAGCTCACTGGTTTGCTGTAACAATGGAATAAATGTACCGTGTGGAAGGTAATGGTTTGCAGCAAGTAAACAAGTAATAGTGGAAGATGTATCGGTGGTAAAGATTGGACCGGGGTCCATAGTTCACTAGAGGTGCTCTCCTTAGATAAACAACATGGCATGAAGGGTAAACAAATTACAGCAGGGCAATTGACAGAAACTGAGCAAGGCATAACAATGCAATTACCAGTCAGAAAGATCCTATGAGATTCGTTTGGGAAATACAACAAGATACATAGACCGCCATCCAACTGCATCACTGACTAGAAGTCCACCTTCGGGTTATCATCCGAACCCCCTCCAGTATTAAGTTGCAAGCAATAGACAACTGCTTTAAACAAAGTGTGTAAGGTAAAAAGTCCACATGTTCCATGAACAAGAAACCATTTTTTTCTCCCTAGTAGCAATAGCACATCTACAACCGAAGATATTATTGTCACTTCCCTTGGAAACTAGAGGCATGAACCCACTATCGAGCATAAATACCCCCTCTTGGAGTCACTAGAAACTACTTGGCCAAGATAGATACTAACAACGGAGAGCATGCAAGATCACAAACCACACAGATATGATAGAATCATAAAGACAAAACCATTAATCAAACCAACATAACAATCTCAATATCCATCGGATCCCCGCAAACACAACATGCATGATTACAAATAGATTAGATCTTGATCATGAACGGAGTTCACAAGATCTATACATGAAAGCACAAAGGAGGAGATACAACCATCTAGCTACTACATGGACCCATAGTCCAAGGTGGAACTACTCACGGATCATACCGGAGAGAAGGCCTCCGGGATGATCTCCCCTCCGGCAGGGTGCCGGTAAGAACTTCAGATCCCCCGATGTAGGGACGATAATGGCGGCGGCTACAGACGGTTTCGAGGAGATTTGATCGGGTGCTTAGGGTTTCTGCATCGGGGGCTTCTTATAGGCGAAGGGGGAGGCCGAGGCGGCGGCCAGGGGCCCCACACCCCTCCTAGGCGCGGGGTAGGGCCCACCCGCGCCTAGGGTGGGTCTGGACCCCCTGGCCGGCTTCTCTGGCTCCCCTCTGGACTTCTTGTTCACCACGGAAAGTAATTAACTTTGACGTTTGTCCCCTCCAATTCTGATAATATTTTTTTACTAACTTTTCTGAAACCAAAAACAGCATAAAACAGGTGTCTGGCATTGTTGCAACTTGTTAGTAGGTTAGTACCGGAAAACATGTAAAAAGTACCTCAAAGTGTAGACAAGTAAAGCAAAGTAGATACTAAACAAGCATGGAGCATCAAAAATTATAGATACGTTTCCGACGTATCAGGAGTTCACCTAGTTTAATTTAACTATTAATAAGAACTTAATTTGTCATAAACTTAGTCTAAACTATTGCAAATATGTTGTAGATCAATGGCGGCCCCTACCATCAATTTTAATGCGTTCCTAGAGAAATAAAAGTTGAAAAACAATGGAAGCAACTTCGTGGACTAGTTCCGCAATTTGAGGATTGTCCTCAATGCTGGTCAGTTGACCTATGTGCTGGATGCACCGCTGGGTGACCCACCTACAGATGATGTTACCGATGAGGAGAAGAATGTTTTCCATACTCGGAAGAATCAGTACTCCATAGTTTAGTGTGCTATCTTGTATGGTTTGGAATCGGAGCTTCAAAATAGGTTTGAGAACTTTAACCCACATGATATTGTCCATGAACTCAAAATGATATTTGAGGATCATGCAACAGTTGAGAGTTATGGATCTTCTGAAAAGTTCTTTAACTACAAGATGGAGAAGGGCAGCTCCATCAGTGAGCATGTGCTTAAGATGTCTGGGCACGCCAATAAGCTTTAGAGCTTGGGAATAATAATTCTTAATGCTTTGGGGATTCACCGTGTCCTCCAATCACTACCACCAAGTTACAAGAACGTTGTGATGAACTACAACATGCAGCACATGGATAAGATTGATATGTCGGAAACGTATCTATAATTTTTGATGATCCATGCTTGTTTAGTATCTACTTTGCTTTGCTTTATCTACACTATGAGGTGTTTTTATATCTTTTCTGGAACTAAACTATTAACAAGTTGCCACAGTGCCAGTTGCATGTTTTCTTCTATTTTTGGTTCCAGAAAGGCAGAAAATCAATATTCTCGGAATTGGACGGGACAAAAGCCAAAGTCAATATTTTACCGTGGACGACACGAAGTCAGAAGACAAGACAGAGAGGCGCCACAGGGCGGCCAAACCCCCCTAGGCGCGGGTGGGACCATCCCGCGTCTGGGTAAGGTGTGGCCCCCCTGGTGGCCCTCCTGGCTTTCCCCTTCGCCTATAAGAATCCCCCGATGCAGAAACCCTAGGCACCCGATCAAAACTCCACGAAATCTTCTGTTGCCGCCGCCACCATCGTCCCTAGATCGGGGGGATCTGAAGTTCTTCTCGGCACCTTTCCGGAGGGGAGATCATCCCGGAGGCCTTCTTCTCCGGTATGAAGCGTGAGTAGTTCCACCTTGGACTATGGGTCCATGTAGTAGCTAGATGGTTTATCTCCTCCTTGTTCTTTCATGTTTAGATCTTGTGAGCTCCGTTCATGATCAAGATCTAATCTATTTGTAATCATGCATGTTGTGTTTGTGGGGATCTGATGGATATTGAGATTACTATGTCAGATTGATTAATGGTTTTGTCTATTTGATTCTCTCATGTCTGTGTTGTTTGTGATCTTGCATGCTCTCCGTTGTTAGTAGCTATCTTGGCCAAGTAGTTGTTAGTGACTCCAAGAGGGGGTATTTATGCTCGATAGTGGGTTCATGCCTCTAGTTTCCAAGGGAAGTGACAGAAATCTCTTCGATTGTAGATGTGATGTTGCCACTAGGGAGAAAACAACGGTCTCTTGTTTATGGAACAAATGGATTGTTTACCTTACACACTTTGCTTAAAGAAGTTGTCTGTTTCTTGCAACTTAATACTGGAGGGGGTTCGGATGATAACCTGAAGGTGGACTTCTAGTCATAGATGCAGTTCGATGGCGGTCTATGTATATTGTTGTATTGCCCAATCGAATATCATAGGATCTTTTTGTCTAATATTGCATTGTTATGCCTTGCTCAGTTCCTGTCAATTGCCCTGCTGTCATTTGTTTACCCTTCATGCCATGTTGTTTATCTAAGGAGAGCACCTCTAGTGAACTATGGACCCCGGTCCAATCTTTACCATTGATACATCCTTCACTGTTACCTGTTTACTTGCTGCAAACCATCATTACCTTCCACACCATACGTTTAATCCTTTGTTACAGCAACCAGTGAGATTGACAACCTCATTGTTAGTTGGGGCAAAGTCTTGACTTTGTGTTGTGCAGGTTTCCACGTTGCTTGCAACACCTGTGTGATATTTCCTTCCTCCTACTGGTTCGATAACCTCGGTTTCTTACTGAGGGAAGACTTGCTGCTGTGCTACTTCACACCTTGCTCTTGGGGTTCGCAACAAGCTCCACATCAACTGATCCATCAAAGACGTTGCTAGAACTCTTCTCTATGTTGAAGTCTACGGAAGTGGAGATCAAGAAAGAGCACCAAGTGTTGATGGTCAATAAGACCACCAATTTCAAGAAGCAAGGCAAGTCTAAGAAAAAGGGAAACTTCAAGAAGGGCGGTAAGGAAGTTACCGCGCCAACGAAGAAGACCAAGGATGGGCCTAAGCCTGATACTGAGTGCTTTTACTGCAAGGGAGAAGGTCACTAGAAGCGGAATTGCCCCAAGTACTTGGCGGATCTAAAGAACGGCAACATCAAGATGAAACGTATATCCGATATAGATGTTATTGATGTGTATCTTACTAGTAGTCGTAGTAGTGCCTGGGTATTTGATACTGGTTCGGTTGCTCATATTTGTAACTCGAAATAGGTGCTGCAGAATAGACGGAAACTAGCGAAGAACAAGGTGACGATGCGCATTGGAAATGGATCGAAGGTTGATGTGATCGCGGTCGGCACGCTACCTCTTCATCTACCATCGGGATTGGTTTTATACTTAAATAATTGTTATTTGGTGCCTGCATTGAGCATAAACATTATATCCGGATCATGTTTATTGCAAGACGGTTACTTGTTTAAGTCCGAGAATAATGGTTGTTCAATTTATATGAGTAATATGTTTTATGCACATGCACCCTGGATAGATGGTCTATTCTTGTTGAATCTTGATTGTAGTAATACACATGTTAATAATATAAAGGCTAAACGTTTGAAATTAAGTGATAACTCGACATATATGTGGCACTGTCGTCTTGGTCATATCGGAGTGAAGCGTATGAAGAAACTCCATTCTGATGGACTCCTTGAATCACTTGATTTCGAATTACTTGAAAGATGCGAAGCATGTCTGATGGGTAAAATGACTAAGGCTCCATTTTCTGGTATGATGGAGCGAGCTACAAACTTATTGGAAATCATACATACCGATGTGTGTGGACCGATGAGTGTGGCATCGCGTGGCGGTTATCGTTATGTTCTTACTTTCACGGATGACTTGAGTAGATATGGGTATATCTATTTCATGAAACATAAGTCTGAGACTTTTGAGAAGTTTAATTAATTTCAAAGTGAAGTGGAGAATCAACATAACAAGAAGATTAAATTTCTACAATCTGATCGTGGAGGTGAATATCTAAGTTACGAGTTTGGCGAGCACTTTCACAATTGACACCGCCGGGAACACCACAATGTAATGGTGTGTCCGAATATCATAATCGAATTCTCTTAGATATGGTTCGTTCTATGATGTCACTTATAGATTTACCGTTATCATTTTGGGGTTATGCATTAGAAACAGCCGCATTCACTTTAAATAGGGCACCATCTAAATCTGTTGAAACAACACCATTTGAATTCTGTTTTGGGAAGAAACCTAAATTGTCGTTCCTTAAAGTTTGGGGGTGGGAAGCTTATGTAAAGAAGTTACAGCCTGACAAGCTTGAACCCAAAGCGAAAAATGCGTCTTCATAGGATACCCGAAGGAAACTATTAGGTATACCTTCTATCATAGATCCGAGGGCAAAATATTTGTTGCCAAGAATGGATCCTTTCTAGAGAAGGAGTTTCTCTCGAAAGAAGTGACTGTAACGAAAGTAAAACTCGACGAGGCTGTCGAACCATCTCTCGGATTTGAGAGTAGCGCAACACCGGAAGAAGTTCCTGTGGCGCCTACACCAATAAGAGAGGAAGCTAATGATGTTGATCATGAAACTTTGGTCGAAGTTACTATGGAACCTCGCAGGTCGACGAGGACTCGTACCATTCCCATTTGGTATGATCCTGTTATGAGTGTCATGTTGGTGGACAACACCGACGACCCTGCGACATATAAGGAAGCAATGATGAGCCTAGATTCCAATAAATGGCAAGAAGCCATGAAATCCGAGATTGGATCCATGTATGAAAACCAAGTATGGACTTTGGTGGACTTACTGTCACATCCCAAGATTTTTCAAATCTTGTAATGTGAAAAATAAAATAAACAAAGTAAATTTTTGTTGAAAATCAGGGTGAAAAGAAACTTTTGTTTCTAAAAGGGAACTTAAAATTCCATCTTGAACAAACTTTGGTAAAAGTTTGAATGCAAAAAAATCCAAATCAAGGGAATTGCATTCCTCAATGAATGTATCTGGAAATTTAAACATTTGGAAAATAAATCCAAAGCCCTAAACCCTAATGGAATAAAAATAATTTCCAAGTTATCTCCAAGCCTATGGATTTGATCCATATAAAAATTTGTCAACAAACATTCACAAATGATCAAGAAAGACAAATAGAAATATTATAAAGCCATGTAAATTGGTTTCACTCAATTTGGAACCATAAATAAAATCTTATGAATTTAATAAGATAAGAAATTGAATTCCCAAAGCTAATAAAGAACCTATCTAGAAACCCATACCAAATGGTGAACAAATAATCCTAAAAAGATTTAAAAGGATAAACAAATATAAAATAAGATTTCACAAATTGGAATCACCAAGTTTGGATCTCTAAATAAAAAGATATGGATTTTATAAGACAAAGATAAAAATATTAAATAAATAATGTTTAAAGACCAAATCAAATCTTGGCCTAATCCATTAAGCAAATGGAATGATTATAATCCCAATCCAAATAAAATAAAAGGATAAAGAATATTCCAAATAAAATAAATGGCAATAACCATTCTATCCCTATCTTAATAAAGACAAATCTCTAAATAAGAATACATGAGAAAATGATATTTGGAATTTACCCAAGTGGAATAAAAGTTGTTTATTCAACTTAAATAAAATAAAAACCTCCAAATAAAAATTTGGGAATTAAAAACTATATTAAATTCCATTGGAATTAAAACAAATACCCAATCTTAAATGATTAATAAATCATATTAAATACTTTCCAAATAGTTCAAGATGAATTATTTGAACCAACTAAACAAATAAAAAACTTACTGAAAAGGTTTTGTGGAAGAGTGAAATTTAAATAAGGATTAAAAATATTCTAAATCTTATATGAAGTAATGAAAAGGCCTAATTTAAATAATTAAAGGACCCTAAAAAGAATAAGATATTTATTCTAAAAATGATTTCAGATTGTAATATTAAGCAGTGTTTGAATCCACACAAAATTGGAGAGAGATTTGAATTCAAATAGATGTTTGAATAGACAAAACAAAATCAATACAGAAATAAGAAATGGAAAAAGGAAAAAGTATCTGAACAAAAAAAATATGAAAAGGACTCAGCCCATCTGCTCAGCCCAGCTAAGCCCACTCGCAGCCCACCTCACCCCTCTCTCCCTAAAACGTTTTATCACCGCAGGAAAAACTCACAGCGTCGCTGGCTGCATGGACCCACCTTCCTTTTCTCTCTCTCACCGACGAAGCGACCCCACCTGCCAGACCTCTCTTCCTCACCCAGCGACGACAGCGTCGGCCGTTTCCTGCCATTGATGCCGCGGTTGAATTCGCTTCAATGCCTCACCTTAATCTCGCCGCGACCACGCCCCCTTAAATGCCTCCCTCTCCTCCCCATTTCCCCTCGCTCACCCCTCTCTCCCGGCCACAGGGCTGCCTCGATTTCGCGCATGAACCTCCTCTGCTCCGATGAGCTGCAGCACAAATTCCGGCGAGCCCAGTCATTCCCCGGCCCCCTAGCCCGCACTAGCTTGCTCGCCTTAGCCGTGAGCACCTGCCAGCATCACCATTTTGCTCGCGTGCACCCCAGAATGCCGACGCCGTCTTTGTCCGAGCGCCACCACGAACTACTCTGACTCCGGCGACCTCTCCCTGTAAGTTCTGACAGCACCTCTCCCCCCTCGTTGACACTCATGTAATCAGCGTTCACCTGCGCGTCTAACAAACCCTTCACCTTGCCTTTCTGAGCCTTGTAGCCTCGTCTCCGTCGACGACAAAGCATGCCCGACGTGAAGCGCAACTCCGGCGAGCGATTCAGGACGAACCCGTGCGCCCCCTGTCTTCCCACGAGCATGTTGAGCATCAGCAATCTTCAGCGATACTGGTGAGCTTCTACCTTCCTCCTCTCACCTCCTACGTCACCGGCAACCTCACCACCAGATCGCGCCGCCGCACAGCCGTCACTAGCGCCGCCCAACTTTAGTCAGCCTTCTGTACGCCGTTCGATCTGGATCGTAGAGCTACAATAGAATCACTTATCGAAGGGGTACGAAGTACTCTGTGCCGCACGATCCACTTTAAATCCAACGCTCCACGATGATCGATCCTGATGAACCGGTATCAGCAAATCAGAACAAGACACGTGGCCTGTAGTTGATTTAAAAGACAGAAATATTTCTATTAGTTGTTCAATTTTGTAAATTGCATAACTTTCAAACCACACGTCCAAATTTTGCAAACTTTATATCAATGGATTCAGAAAAACAAGCCCTAGCCAACCATGCACTTTGTTTAGTGAAAAGATTCTGGTAAATTGATTGTTTTTGCAGAAACTTATGCATGCTTGTTTAGGTTATAAAAATTATTCTAAAATGATTTTGGGGATAAAATCTTTGGCAAATGGATTGTTTTGAACCTACTGACCCTAGGAATCAATTGGTGATTTCAAAAATGTATTTGGTGAAACAAAAGAATGAACTTTGGATTTAAAACCATTTCTAGTCAAATAAAAATATGGTTTATTTATTAAGAATGGTTTTGGAAGAAAACCTTTGGGAAATGTTTTTTTTCAAGCTCTCTGACCCCAAACACCAAGTTTTATGATTTGAAAATGTATTTGGTGAACCCTATAGAACTACTACTTTACTAAAGACATTTTCAACCACATAAAATAATGACTTGGTTTAGAAATGGTTTATAAAGTGAAACCTTTTACAAATGACTTTGCCACTTTATAAAATGACCAATAGGTGTTTTTAAATGTTTATAACCTATTAGAAACCATTTCTCCAAATAAAACAATCTTTGGCATGCTTGCATACATTGTTTTGTTACTATGATTTTATGTGATGAATTGCTTGAAATGGTAGATTGAAATATTGTTTGCTTGATTGAATTGTAGTGATTTGAAGTGTGTGAACATTGCAAAGATCAAGAAGTGAACCTATACTCTACCAAAAAGGCAAGTGATGCTTCATACTTTTGTCCCATTATTTTCACTATGCATTAGTGATATTTCTAAGTAGGATTTGCATGGAATTTTGCTAAGTATAAACTATGCTATGGGAAAACCTAGTAGATGAAACCTTAGTAGGATTTCCTAAGTTAAGATTCATACTACAATCATGCTTAGCTTAGCTAGTAGAAAACAAGGGTGGAATATATATTCATGCTATGAAAAAATTCTAAGTCTGAGGACTTGTGTTTTGTTTAATAAAACAACTAAGTGAATGAATCACCTGGGTGGAATGGAAGGAATGGTTTGTGTTGAGTGGTTACACAAGGCCAGGGGACTGGTGAACCTTGTGTATCTCACTTGTGGATGGCCACCCAGGAACAAAGAGATTTGAGATGTCAAATGTTGAGAAGCTTCAAGTGCAACCACATGGCATTATGGGCTCTGCCTGGATCATATAGGTTGCAAGAACTTAGCCAAATGGACAGTTGGTGGTAGGGGAATGATAGGTTGGAGCGCGTCCATTTTGGTCTAAGGGAAGGCTTATGAAAGATCTTGTCTTGGTGAAACCAAGTCTTTTGGGGAAAGTGCACCACCTCTGCAGAGTGTAAAATCTAAGTACTTAGCCATGTCCCTGGCAAAGGACAATTTGAGCATCAAGACATGGAAGCTATCAAGAATCTCATCATCCAAATTTCTAAGTTAAAAACTTGTGGAATGAACAAGGGTAAAGGATCTTCAATCTTTGATTGGTAGATGCCTTGGGTGATTTTTGTCAAGCAAAAACTTAGTGTTTTCAAATGATAAGGAAAATCTATTTTGAGCAAAGCAAGCCTAAGCTCCACTTAGCCAAATGCATATAGATGATAGACTCCACTATACTACCATAGTATCACTTGCCAATAAAATTCAAATGTATTGACCCTTGTGGCTGTAACTTGTTATGTTACAGGTTTGATTGATATTAGTGAAGTTTAATGATTAGGATTACAAGTCTACAACCAACATGTCTGCCTGTGGCACTTTGAAGATGAAGAACCCCATGCTTATAGATATTCTGCTGCAATGTAATGTAATAGCCAAATGAGCTATGTAAGATGTAATAAATTATGTTATTCCTGGTTATAAAGTTGTATTATGACCTTTGTTTCTTGATACTACATCTTAACTGTGGATGCTAGCTATTGATCCAGGGACTAGCATTGTAAACACAGGGATCTCTACCTTATTAAAGGTTGGGAACCTTACACTTACCGTATGGCCGGAAGGCTATCGAGAACAAATGGATTTTTAAGAAGAAAACAGATGTTGATGGTAATGTAACCGTCTATAAAGCTAGACTTGTTCCAAAAGGGTTTCAATAAATTCAAGGAGTTGACTACTATGAGACTTTCTCACCAGTAGCGAAGCTAAAGTCACTGAAGATTTTGTTAGCAATCTCTGCATATTATGATTATGAGATATGGCCGATGGATGTCAAAACGGCATTCCTCAATGGAGACATTGATGAAGAGTTGTATATGGTACAACCCAAAGGTTTTGTCGATCTTAAGGATGCTAACAAGGTATGAAAACTTCAACGGCCTATTGATGGACTGAAGCAAGTATCCCGAAGTTGGAATCAACATTTTGATAAGGTGATCAAAAGTTTTGGTTTTATACAAACTTATGGAGAAGCTTGTATTTACAAGAAAGTGAGTGGGAGCTTTGTAGCATTCCTAGTACTATATGTGGACGACATATTGTTGATTGAGAATGATATAGATCTTCTTAAAAAGTGTCAAAGATTATTTGAATAATAGTTTTTCAATGAAGGATCTTGGCGAAGCTGCATATATATTAGGCATAAAGATTTATAGAGATAGATCAAGACGCCTAATATCATTGTCACAGAGTACATATTTGGACAAAGTTCTAAAGAGGTTTGGAATGGAAGATACCAAGAAAGGGTTCTTGCCCATGTTGCCCAATACGACCTTGAGTAAAACTCAAAGTCCCGCTATAGCAAAAGATAGAGAGAGGATGGGTAAGACTCCCTATGCCTCAACCATAGGATCTATCATGTATGTCATGCTATGTACTAGACCCGACATTGCATATGTCGTTAGTTTAACTAGCAGATATCAAAGTGATCTAGGAGTGGATCATTGGACAACGGTCAAAAACATCCTTAAGTACTTGAGAAGAACTAAGGATATGGTTCTTTATTATGAAGGTGATGAACATCTCATTGTTAATGGTTACACGATGCTAGTTGGAACACTGATTCAGATAATTCTAAATCTCAATCTGGATACGTATTTACTTTGAATGGTGCAACGGTGAGCTGGAGGAGTGCAAAGCAAAGAATTGTGGCGAGATCTTCAACTGAATCGGAATACATAGCTGCTTCGAAGGCTTCACAAGAGGCGATATGGATGAAGGAGTTTATTACAGAGCTCGGTGTGGTTCCTAGTGCGCTGGACCCAATGTCTATCTATTGTGATAACATGGGAGCCATAGACAATGCGCAGGAGCCAAGGTCACACAAGAAGCTGAAGCATACCAAGCTATGTTTTCACGCTATTCGAGAGCATGTCCAAGATGGTGACATAAAGATTTGCAAAGTACACACATATCTGAATGTGGATGATCCGTTGACTAAACCTATCCCGAGGGAATAACATGACCAACACCAAACCGCCATGGGTGTTCGGTATATTACCATGTAATCTAGATTAGTTGACTCTAGTGCAAGTTGGAGACTGTTGGAGATATGCCCTAGAGGCAGTAATAAAAGTAGTTATTATTATATCTTTGTGTTTATGATAAATGTTTACATTCATGTTATAATTGTATTAACCGGAAACATTAATACTTGTGTGATTTGTAAACTTGTTAGAGTCCCTAGTAAAGCCTCTTTGTAATACTAGCTTGTTGATTGATATATGATCATGGTTTCCTGATCATGAACATTGAGATGTTATTAACGACAAGATCATATCATTAGGAGAATGGTTTGATGGACATACTCCTATATATAAGATTAACATTAAGATCAAGTCATTTAAATAGTTCATTTGCTATAAGCTTTTTGATACATAGTAACCTAATTCCTTCGACCATGAGATCATGCTAATCATCATCACCAGATGGATACTTTGATGACATCAAACACCACTTCGTAACTGGGTGGTTATAAAGGTGGCATTGAGTGTTCAGAAAGTATGTGTTGAGGCACATGGATCAAGAGTGGAATTTGTCCATCCATATGACAGATAGATATACTCTAGGCCTTGTCGGTGGAATATCATCCAATTAGATCAAGAGGTTGAAATCCATGCTTGCAAGCTAATTGGATGACATTCCACCGAGAGGGCCCAGAGTATATCTATCTGTCATATGGATGGACAAATCCCACTCTTGATCCATGTGCCTCAACCCATACTTTCCGAACACTCAATGCCACCTTTATAGCCACCCAGTTACGATGTGGTGTTTGATGTCATCAAAGCATCCTTCCGGTGATGGTGATTAACATGATCTCATGGTCGAAGGAATTAGGTTACTATGTATCAGAAAGCTTATAGCAAATGAATTATATTAAATGACTTGATCTTTATGCTATGCTTAACTATATGAGTATGTCCATCACATCATTCTCCTAATGATATGACCATGTTGTTAATAACATCTCTATGTTCATGATCAGGAAACCATGATCATATATTAACCAACAAGCTAGTTTAACAAGAGGCTTTACTAGGGACTCTTTTATGTTTACAAATCACACAAGCATTAATGTTTCCGGTTAATACAATTATAGCATGGTATGTAAACATTTATCATAAGTATGAAGATATGATAATAACCACTTTATTATTGCCTCTTGGGCATATCTCCAACAGTCTCCCACTTGCACTAGAGTCAATAATCTAGTTTCAAACCTTTGTGTATTCAACACCTATGGCTTTCTGGTGTCGTATGTACACGATTGCAAGTGGTCAACTAACCTCTGGATCTGATACTCCCAGGTCCGTGTGTAATTGCATGTCTTTGCGTCTCTACGCATCACTCATTTTTTAATGAGATGGCTTCGTACAAATTTGGTCCTTTGGTGTGACCTTTAGTTCTTTGGGGTTAAAACATGTTGATAATATTGTCGTACAATATATCTTCATAGTATTATCCCTGCTGTGAACTACACCTAGTTTGATAACAAACTACTTGACACAAATGCCCTCTTCTGCTGCTATAATAGCAGTTATATACTTAGCCTTGTGTTGTAGTATTTGTCACAATGTCTTAACTTTGGAACTCATCCAAATTCATTATGGAACTTACTTTCCATCATATTGTGCCACCCTTAGTTTAGATTCAGATAAACTTAATTTGTACTTTGTGACAAAACTACTATCAATGCAATACTTTTACAATGAACTAACCATCTATTTGTCACTTCTACAAAATAATATATTCTTAGTTCTTTTAAAAGATCATAAGAATATCTTTACTATCGTCCAATGATCATCTTATGAATAATTCTGGTATACGCTCATGACATTTAGAGCATAGGACATATCTGGATTTGTACACATCATAACAAGATTGATAAAATACTCTTTGTGATTTTATCTATCAAGTATCAAAATACTTAAATATTTATTCAATCCATCATGTGCAACAAGAACCTTTCTTGTAGTTTCTATATTGAACTTATTCAATATCTCATCTATGTACTTCTGGCACAACCATATTGGCGTCACAATTTATCCATATAGACATTGATGCCAAATATTCAGGTTCTGCCTAAGACTTTCATCGAGATGAAATTCTTATCCTGTGTTAATAAAAAGATACATCATTTCCAATCAACAATATGTCTTCCACATAATATATTAGAAACATGTCTTAGCGCTCCCACTTAATTTCTTGCAAATGCAAGCATCTTCATCGTCTCCGATGAAATTAAACTCTTTTAACAGTTTCATCATAGTGAAGATTCCAACTCCGCGATACTTACTTCAACCATTGAAGTTTGCATATGCTTTTAGCATCCTTTGAATTAACAAAACCCTTTGGACCGTGTCATGCACACGTCTTAGGTAACCATTCTATTAGAAGAACTTGTTTTGTTTATTCAACTATCACATAACAAAATTATATGTAGTTAATCCGTCTAGACTAAATATCGCTTAATGAAAGATCAGATCTTGTCATAGTCAACTCTTTGAATATTGTCGTGAACTCTTTCCCGACATGTCGATAATTTCATAGATGTGAAACATCCATGTCTATATCTTTATAGATCCAAATATGACTGTAAGGTCTTGTACCTTTCCAGAGGGTCTTTCAAGTTCAAAGCTTGATCTCTCGTATATGGAACTATCACGGATTTTATGGCTTCAAGCCATTTGACGGAGTCAGGGCCCATCATCGCTTCTTTGCATGTAGTCGGATCATTATTGTCAATTAATGATTTAACTCTCAAATCTTGGTATTTGATTGTTTACCCGACCTACTTGTTTCAATAGGAACTTAGATCTCCGTGACCACAACCTTTGAGGCACGTGAGCCATGAGCATTGTTGCTGCCTCCGGAACACTTTTCGGCGCTGCGCAACTTTGCACATATAGCTAAGGTTCTTTTAACCTTATCAAAGTTCTATTGTCCTCCCACTTAACTTTTCACGGAAAATTTCTTTCTCAAAGAAACTTGACGTTCTAAGCGACAAACACTTTTTTTCTTTGGTGTTTTGGAGGAATACTCAACTATTATTCAAAATAACATACAAAGATATGTTCATCCGATTTTTGTTGCAAACATCTTTCTTATGCATAGCATACCAAATTTTAAGAAAGGACAACTTGGGTTTAATCCCAAACCATAACTTTATATGGTGTCAATTCAACGGATTATGATGGAGCTCTTTTTAGTGGAAAAACGGTAGTCTCTAAAGCTTTTAATCTTTAAAATATAATGACAGTTTAATGAATTACACCTTTGATCTTACCATGTCAAACAAGGTTTAATTACATATCTCGAACGCTCCATACTCTTATGGTGTTTCGGGAAATGCAAATCCACGGAACGATTCCTTAAATCTTAGGTGTTTTTATGCTAAACTTGTAACTCAAATATCTTCCTTTATGATCTTATCATAAATTCTTGTTACAATGATTTTGCACTTCATCTTGAAAGTCTTTGAACTTTTCAAATGTTTCATACTTCATACTTATTAAGTAAATATTCATATATTCACTCAAATTTTTGGAGAAAGCATATGAAGTTGAAATCCATCGCTCTTAACTACACATAATGGACTTCATACAACAATATGTACAAGTTCCAATAAGCTAGTCATTCGTTCCCTTTTGGCCTATGAACAAAGTTTTAATTATCTCTAGGAAAGTTTCACAAGCGTCATTTGATCAAAAATCAAAAAGACTCCAAAATTCCATCCACATGGAGTTTCTTCATGTTTTATTTCCAATATAATTTAAACGGCGATGTCACTTCCTAAGTGATCTTTCAATCAATTTGCCTTTTGACATTTTTAGCACTAGTTTTATGGATGTGATTTCTCCAACGAGATTTGTGAATCATCCATCTTTTATGGATTATGACAATTATTTGAACAACCTTTTGTTCTCATAATACCTGATAAAACAAATCTTGAAGGCAAGCTTTGATGTTTAACAAGCAGCACAATAACCCTTTATTTGTTCTCGATGAACATCATCACATATTCTTTTGCTAGTTACTTAGGCCATTGTAGTTCATGAATTGTGTTGTTTCGTATGACGATTCACACCAACAAATTCAGTATCAAATACTTAAGAACCACATTGTTTAATAAGCAAAGAATATATCCATAACATGTATATCATCTATATACTTAAGCTGAACAATTCTAGTCTTTTCTTTTCTTCCATATATTTATGAGATTCTCTTTCAGTATTTCCTTTTCTGTTTGAAAGAATCTATCAACATCAATAGTGGAGCCATATACATGACACATAGTCCAAAGCATGTATAGTAAAATACCAAAATCTTTGGACTTGCACTTTGAAGCATACCATCATCAAATGATTGGTGTTCTTTCAAATTCGATTCTTTAGTAATCTTTTAGTGCAGTAAACATTTTACTTACATTAAATATTCATCCTTATCACAAAACTATTCATGATCAAGCTACTTTTAGCTTATAACGGTGAATCGTAAGTATAATTATGCTCTCCAAAACCTTTTGGAGAATTAAGACGACCAACGTCTCCAACCTTTTGCAAATTCTCATCAAATATGAGAACATGACTTTTGCAAATTCTCTATCATGTTGCAACCAAAACTTCATTTTAGATATCACAATATCTTCCACACATCATGGTTTCTGAAACAACTCTTTTAAATCCTAGATAACCTTGATATTAAGACAATCTTTTGAATATCAAGAATCATGGAGACAAACATGATACTTATACACTAACACTTGGAATTGTCACTCTTGATTTAATACCAATTATTAAATTTCATGGAGTAACCGGAACTTACTGAAAGTTTGCAATAGGACTTTTAAACTTTAGATTAACACTTCAAAACAATACGATACCAGTTCGTAAAGTAACTAATGGGAATTCTATAGTTCTATCATCTCAATTATAACTAAGTGCAAGGTGGTAAACGGATGCCAATGACTATAACAACTATGCAAATTCACTTTGATTTAATTTATGATAAATAGTGTTGAACCTTTAATCATATTTCTGTTGAACTTCCACTCAAAACAATATCCCTCACATTGTTTTAGTGATCACACGAACCAAATCCAC
Organism: Avena atlantica; assembly: GCA_910589765.1. NCBI lineage: Eukaryota > Viridiplantae > Streptophyta > Magnoliopsida > Poales > Poaceae > Avena > Avena atlantica. The sequence goes on along the minus strand of OU342739.1, from coordinate 486,776,334 downwards.
CACATCAAAACCAATCATCACGAGAGTTGATGTAGCTTCAATGGCGAACAATCAACATGTTCATCACATCTACTATATGACTCATGCTTTACCTTTCGGTGATCCGTGTTCTGAGACCATGTCTGTACATGCTAGGCTCGTCAAGATCAAACCTTAGCTTCCGCATGAGCAAATCTGGCTTGCTCACGTTGTATACACTCGCAGAATCTAACACACCCGATCATCACGTGGTGCTTTGAAACAACGAGCTTTAGCAATGATGCTTACTAAGGATGAACACTTTAAAACTTGAAATTGTGTGCTTGAGGGATCATCTTATAATGTTACCGTCGTGAACTAAGCAATACAAGATGCATAAAAGGATTAACATCACATGCAATTCATAATATGTGATATGATATGGCCTTTCTTCTTGTGCTTCTGATCTCCATCTTCAAGCACGAACATGATCTCCATCATCACCGGTGTGGCGTCAATGTCAATGGCGCCGCTTCATGGTTGTCTTGTACCAGCATCAACTATTACAACTACTTTGAATAATAGACACGCAGGACTTAATGGCAACAACCATATGGCTCCTGCCGGTTGTCAACTTACAATAAGGAACATTTCATACATCATATATAATCACAATCATGGCCATATCACATCACAGCACACCCCTGCAAAACAAAGTTAGACGCCTCTAATTTTCTTTGCATGTCTTACGTAGTTTAGGGCTTTCAATAAGTGTCGTTCTAACTTACAAACAAGAACCACAACATTGATACTAGTATTGTCAATCACCTGTTGTAAATTGAATCTTAACTATGTTGGGAGAAACAGGCACCCGCAAAGCCACTTATGCAATACAAGTTGCATGCCAAGCGTGGAGCAAGTCTCATGAACGATGTCATGTAAGGTTAGCCCAGGCCGCTTCATCCCACCATCCCGCAAGATGCAAAGTACACAAGAAGCAATCGACAACAAAAGCATCAACACCCACAATGACCATTGTGTTCTACTCGTGCAACAGATCTACATATAGACACGGCTCTGATACCACTGTAGGGGTTCGTAGCATGGAAAACAAAAAAATTCTACCGCATGAACACACAATCAAGATCTAATCTATGATCAAGCCAAGATCTATCTACTAGATTGTAGCAACGAGTCGATAGAATACTAACCCTCGAAGATCCAAAGCGGTTAACGAGAGCAGATTCTCGTGGGTGATGTAGTCGTACACTTCCGATCTAAAGATCGCGTAGACGATCCTTCCGGCGCTGCGTTCCGGCAGCGCTCCCGCATTCGGTCACACGTTCGGTACTTGATGAAGACATTCCTCTCCCTTGTTCCAGCAGGCAGCGGAGGTTGTACCACTCTCCTCGCGATTCCGGCAGCACGACGGCGTGGTGTCGGAAGTAGACGGGAGATCTCGTAGGGCTTCGCCTTAAGCCGGAGCGAGTATGGTGGAGTATGAGAGAGGCCTTGGTGATATAGGGTTTAGAGGGCACCAAGGGGAGGGCTTGGCCGGCGGATAGGGTTTGGGGAAACCCTAACTCGCCGAGTTAGAGGAGGCCCTGGGCGGCGGTAGCAGGAGGTGGCCGACGACTTGGGGCTAGGGTTTTGGGTGTAGGGAGAGGGGGCTCCCTACCCCTCCTTATATAGGAGGGGAGAGGCGGTTTGGGAAGGAGGGAGTCCTCCTCCAACTCCTCCTCATGGCCGGCGGGTGGAAGGGAGTGGGACTTCCTCCCCAAGTAGGTTTCCTACTCTCCCTCCACCAAGCAAACTTGAGATTTGACTTTTTCAAATTGGCGTTTGACTTTCAAACTTCGATTTGATTTCTTCTCTTTATTTTGCCCAGCCAAGTGACCTAGTACATGATGCAACCATTCCACATTGTCATGACACATCAATGTACCCTTCCCCTCCGGAGTGTCGGACCTTCCAGACCCTTCTAGAACATTCCTAGTGAAAACACCGGAATCATTCCCGAACTCCGAAACAGGGCTTTCCTTATATGAATCTTATTCTCTAGACCATTCCGGATCTCCTCGTGATATCCTGGATCCCATCCGAGACTCCGAACAACATTCAGTCTCTTACTCATCATTCCATAACTACTCAACAACATCGAATCCTTAAGTGTGTCTCCCTACGGTTCGTGAATTATGCGGACATGATCGAGACACTTCTCCGATCAATAACCAATAGAGGAATCTGGAAATTCATATGGCTCCCACATATTTCAACGATTACTTTGCGATCGAATGAACCACTTACATACGATACCAATTTCCCTTTGTCTCACGATAGTTTACTTATCCGAGGTTTTGATCGTCGGTATCTCTACATACCTAGTTTAACCTCGTTACCGATAAGTACTCTTTTCTCGTTCCCGTGATATGTGATCCCTTGTGAGCCAGTCACATGCTTGTAAGCTAATTGGATGACATTCCACCGAGAGGGCCCAGAGTATATCTATCCGTTATATGGATGGACAAATCCCACTCTTGATCCATGTGCCTCGACCCATACTTTCCGAACACTCAATGCCACCTTTATAGCCACTCAGTTACGGTGTGGTGTTTGATGTCATCAAAGCATCCTTCCGGTGATGGTGATTAACATGATCTCATGGTCGAAGGAATTATGTTACTATGTATCAGAAAGCTTATAGCAAATGAACTATATTAAATGACTTGATCTTTATGCTATGTTTAACTATAGGAGTATGTCCATCACATCATTCTCCTAATGATATGACCCTGTTATTAATAACATCTCTATGTTCATGATCAGGAAACCATGATCATATATTAACCAACAAGCTAGTTTAACAAGAGGCTTTACTAGGGACTCTTTTATGTTTACAAATCACACAAGTATTAATGTTTTCGGTTAATACAATTATAGCATGTTATGTAAAAATTTATCATAAGTATAAAGATATGATAATAACCACTTTATTATTGCCTCTTGGGCATATCTCCAACATCTTTATATAGGGGTCCCTTCATGAAAGCTGTTCTGTTGACCTAGCGGTGTCAGTGGAAACTATACGACCGAAAAAATATTCCCGCTGTATAGTTGGTCGTTAAACCATCTGTTTCCTCTTCTTGACCCCTGTTTTTTTTGGGTTGTTGGATATCTCGTATCTTTGACTTTAATATTATGATTCCCATCATCAAACGTCAAATGGAAAGATATGATTGCATAACCCAGTGGCAGGATTTAGAGAGATATTTTATCAAAAGTATGAATAATATCTAGTTTAAATATAGATTTGGATGGCTATATTTCACAACCATCAGGCGGCTCCGGTCGTTGGCCGATGTGCTCACAATGGCGGATCGAGGGGGACGACGGCTACGGTCGTTGTGGGAAGGTGATCGAGCGGCGTTGGGGCAGAAGGCGTCGGGATCGATGGAGAGACTGAGGAGTGGTGCTGGTCTTGGGAGGCATCGGTCGGCAATTTGGTGTTTTTAGGGAGAAATATGGAGTTTAGACCATGTGTACCGGAAAGATCGACCTCTAATCAACCAAAATAATATATTTTTTATTTAGGGTCCCACCTTAATTTTGTTCCGGGCCCACACTATTTTCTCCGTCTCTTTTCACCGGATTTGTTTCCTCACTTTTTTCACTGTTAAATTGAAGCCCGTGGACGGTTATTAAAAATATTAACCACTCTAAAACTTGTATTAGAATGATATTACACAACATTAAATACCTCCAGATCTATAATATCTGAAAAACATCTATAAACAAAAACGAAGGGAATACCAAGAATGTAACCCGCATCTACTACATTGTGACAGAGGTGCCACTGTTGGTGCCTGGTACCGGTGCGCAACTTGGTGGAAGCAAGCCACCGAAAACCCTCGTCGCTGACCTGAACTGTCGCGGCCTCCTCGCAACGATCTGGCGGCAACGCGACAAGATCGAGCCCTTCCTTTTTTGACTCTTGTACTGTACGTGTACATGTGTCATGTGTGGTGTGGCCTCCCAAACCTAAAAGGCCAAAAGTGCATGGTGAGGTCCCCCTGCCCTGGCCCCTGGGGTTGGGCGGCCGGTAACCAACCCCACCCGGTGGCGGTGAGATCTCTGACTGACTCGCAGTCGCAGGCAGGCTTAATAACAGCCTGGCATTCCCCTCCACTAACCCTTGTTCTACACCTCCTTTTGCTAGTTTAGCAATATCTTTGCTACTACGCCATGCTTGGAAAGCAAAGCTCGTGAGCAGTGAGCACCCGAGTACGCTGAATAATCGCTGACGCCTCTCGATCTCGATCTTACCTTTCCTAACCCACATGGATTCCACCTCCAGATACGATCAGGCACTATAGTCAGCTTGGGCTTATTTCTTATCAGGCTAGTTCCTTATTAGGTGCGGCAGAAATTACAGAATTAACCCAGAAAGAATGCACAAAATAATCTGCTTTCAGAAAGATTTCACAATCTAATTTATTTGCTTGACACCTTACCAGACGACTACATGTTTCCGGAATGGCGCCATGGTGCCCACAACGCTCCATTCAACGACACCATATATCGGTCGGACGTGGCGACCAAGCTTAGGCCCACCTTGGTAGGATGGCGCCATGGCAAGCCAATATATGGCGGCTTTGCTTGCAGCGCCGTGAGCAGCACCATGGCACCGTTTCGAACGGCGTCGTAAAATATGTTACATTGTAAAATCTTTATAAATGCAGGTTATTTTGTGCTTTGTTTTCCTCAGTAGGTTAATTCTATGTTTTTTTTGCCCTTAGCTGCATGCGGATTCTCTCGGTGAAGCTCTCAATGTTTTATCCATGGCTCTGGTCGGGGTTATGAAGTGTAAGCTTCTCGGATTAAATGGCGGGAGCTCATTTATTTGTACGCACATAGGCGGCCCGCAATTTATGACAGTACAAACTGTTCCTGTTCCTGCCAACGCAATGAAGACCCCAAGGCCCCAGCAGCACGAGAAAAAGGGTCTGAAATCAACTGTTGCCTGCAACTGTGAGGAAAATTGTGTACAAACTGATCACAAGTACTCGAGCGAAGGCATGTGTGTCATGGTGGCTGACAGAGTCGCGCAGTTCACACGCACACCACACTGGTAGTGCACTCATGCATCGCCACCGTCAAGCGCACGAGCTGCCGGCCGGCCTGATGTCCTTGAGCACCCCTACTACCTGCTGCATCGTCGGCCTCTTGTCCGGCGAGTGCGCCGTGCACAGGTACCCCACCCGCAGGCACTCCACCATCTCCCGCTCCGCCTGCTCCGCCCCGCCCGCCTCGCCGTGCACCCTCGGGTCCACGATCTCCAGCCCCTTGCCGTCGCGGACGATCCCGCGCGCCCAGCTCACCGACGCCTCGTCCCACCGACCCTGCCCCGTCATCAGCTCCAGCACCAGCACGCCGAACCCGTACACGTCACCCTCCGCCGTCGCCTCCTCGTTCTCGCCGACGTGCCCGAAGTCCGATATCCGGGGCTCCAGGTCGTCCCCCAAGAGCACGTTGGTCGGGACCAGGTGGCCGTGCACCACCGCCCGCCCCGACCCCGCCCACCCTTGGTGCAGGAACGCCAGCCCGCGGGCGACTCCCAGCGCGATGCGGTGCCGGGTCGGCCAGTCCGATATGGACCGCTTGTCCTCCGCCGTCTCCCAGATGTCGCCGCCTCCGCCGCCGTCGTCCATGTCCGGCCGCCCTGCCGGCAGCTCGTGCAGCCACCTGTGCAGGTCGCCCTTCTCCATGTACTCGTACAGCAGCAGCTTCTCACTACCTGCAATAAATGTGACCGCACTTTCAACTTCAATTTCAAAAGCTGCAGCACGCGTGCGGCTCCGGCCGGCCGGCAGGCAGAGGCTTCAATTCACCCGATCGATCGGTGTACCGAACTGCTCCAACTAGAAAAGAATCCAGAATCTAGTGGTTGAATTATTCACCTGCGATGCAGTATCCGAGGAGCGGGAGTATGTTCGGGTGCCGGAACCGCGCGAGCTCCCGGAACGCGGCGGCCGCGGCGGCCGGGTCGTCGTCGTCCTCCTCGACCCCGGCCATCGCGCCCTCCACGACGCGCACGACGACGTGCAAGTCGCCGGGGAGGACCGCGCGGTACGCGGCGCCGCTGCGGCCCCCGCGCTCCGCGAGCTGGGACTCGCGCCCGAACCCGGACGTGGCCGCGGCGAGGTCCGCCAGCGTCAGCTCCATCAGCGGCCGCTCGAAGAGCACCACCGGCGCGGCCGACGCCCCCTTCGCTGCCGCCACGACCTCCTCTTCGGGCCTCTGCGCCTTCTTCTTCTCCTCCGCCTCCTCCTTGTCTCTGCTCTTCCTCCTCCTGCACCTCGCCACCCCGCACGCCACGGACACGACCAGGCAGAGCAGGACGGTCACCGACGCCACCCCGCACACGACCGCCACGGCGACCACGCCCCAACGCTTCTTTCCTTTCGTTTTAGTCGATGCGCTATCCGCCTTCCTCGCGGGATCCTTCTTTCTACCTGTTCCTCCTCGTGGTGGCGGCGGCCGCGGCGAAGGTGGTGGAGGCGCTTTGCGTGGCGCGGTGGAGTCTTTCGAGAACACTAGCGAAGCATTGCCGGCGTGCAGAAACGCCGACGGCCCGAACTTCTTCACCGCGCTGGCGTTCACCGCGCCAGACAGATCATTGTACGACACGTTCAAGAAACGGATCCCGCCGAGCGGCGGCATGTCGCCGGGGAACCTGCCCTGCATCGCGTTCCGGGAGATATCGAGCCGGCTCAGCCGCGCCAGCCGCCTCAGCCCCTCGGGCACCGCCCGGATCCTGTTCGCCGACACGTCGAGCGCGTCGAGCCCGGCGAGGCCGTCCAGCCCCGCGACGCCGGTGAAGCGGTTGCCGGACACGTTGAGGGACCGCAGCCGCGGGCTCGGCTCGACCCGCAGCGAGCCTCCGAGCTGGTTGCCCGATACGTCCACGGAGCGGAGCGACGGCGCGCGCCAGAACCCGCCGGGGATGGCGCCCCGGAGCGCGTTCCCGGAGAGGTCGAGCGCGGCGAGGGCGGACAGGTTGGCCAGCGACGCCCAGGCCACGGCGCCCGTCAGGTTCCGCGACGGGAGGCGGAGCTCCCGGACGGGCGCGCATGCCGGCACGCTCTGCGGCTGGAAGTTGCGCACGTGCCGGAATGCCGCCGCGACGATGGCCGCGTCGTCGATGCCGCCGCCGGCGCAGGAAGAGGAGACGGAGTCGGAAGGAACGGAGGCGGAAAGAACCAGGAGCAGTAGGAGGATGAGGCGGCGGCGGCGGACGTGGGAGTGGAGTAGCATTGCTGACGAGCAACTTCGAGTGTACTCCCTAGTAGTAGTACGTGCGTAGGGGAGTCATTGCTTATTAGAGAGGAGATCTGGAGGAGGAATGGAACAGTAGAGCGTGCAGGTACAGGGGAGTTGCTCAGTTTTTTCTGGGTGGGAAGTGTGTGAGGTGGTTTAATAGCGACTACTACTGGGATAGTGTCAGTGCTTGCTTGAAACATGGGGGCGAGGAGTTGTTGGTTTGCCCATCTTATCGTGGACTTGGAAGAGTGGAGTCAGGTGGAGAGAGTGAGCGATGGTTGATCTGGTACGCCAATTCCCCGCTCAGTTCTGCCTTCTTGACTTCTAATGCTTACTGGTTGAATATCAGTGACTTTCTTTTCTGAAATTAGAGAATTTTTGTCATTTCATCGATTAAAAAAAGATAAATGACCGGTTAACAACAAAAAACTGGCCAAAAGTATTTAACTAGTCCCTCTCTTTGAAAATATAAGATGTTTTAGGTTTATAAAAAAAATATCTAGACTTGTTTTAGTGTATAGATTCACTCTAAACCTTAGTAAACCTAGATAGTAAAAAAACTCTAAATACATTTGCTTTACAAAGCTAAAACATCTTAAACGGAGGGAGTAGATACATACGAATCTATACAACATGGTGACCACGGACCAAAACCAACTAATATCCGCTTAAGCGACAAGTGACCTCATAGAAAACTTAAAAATCTATTGTTCGGTTGATATTTGGTTGTGAGGCTGGATTCTTGCCTTTTCGGTATTTAGGAGTACTAATAATTTATTATCAAAAACTTGAAAATTCAGATCGGTATCCAATGAAAACTCGATCCGAAGGAGAGTTAGGTTGCTGAAAGGACAATCTTTTATCTTATAAAGATCGCTTGGTTCTAATTGATTCCGTCTTAACAAGTTTATCTATGTTTATATTCCTTTCTAGAAATACCTAAGTGGGCAAGAAAGTCGATTGGATTCTATAGTCCTTTTTTTTGGCAAAGTGATGACACTAAAAGAAAGTACAGATTAACGATCAAGGCGATCTAGGGATCGAGGTGCTTGAGCTAAAAAATAAATATATAGTAAAAAAATAGCCTTTTAAACTAATTAATAAAGAAGGGGTGTCGTAACAGTTATTACGCAGCATGTAGCTAAGCGAAAAAACATTCTCTGAAGTCAAAGAAAAACCGACTGATTTTCCCTTTTGGAAAGAACTTATGCGAGTAAAGAGTGAGTTCTTTGCTAGATGTCATTTTAAAATAGGATGGTATAATATTAGATTTTGGGAGGATACATGGATATGAGATACACCATTGGCGCACCAATATCCATATTTTACAATATTGTGCAAAGAGATAATATTACCGTGCAACATATTTTACAATAAGTATAATTAAATATTTGTTTTAGGAGAGTACTTGTGGTAACAAATGTACTGCATGGTTACAATTATGTCAAGACTTATGATGGTACAACTGTCTAACGATCAAGATAAGTTTGTGTGTAACTTGACAGCTTTAGGTGTTCTCTCATTTAAATTCATGTACAAAGACCTTATGAATGGTCATACGGCTTTTTTGGAAGTATCTTTCGGAATTACAAATCCCTCCTAAGATTAAGATTTTTATGTATTTCTTTAATAATAAAGTATGTTTACAAAGGATAATTTGGTAAAAATGAATTGGGTCGGGTGCGAAAAATATTGTTTTTGTGGAGCATAGAAAATCATAAAATGTTTGTTTATATTTTAACCTTTTGTCCGTCTTTGTGGCGCATTGTAAACTTTACTTGTAACCCCCTCCGGCTAATATAACAAATATATTTGGAAATTGGTTGAACGAATGGAATTGACAAAGCATATAAGGCTAGAATTTTTATTGGTATTTCGGTCTTATGTTGATCTATTAGAAGACGATGAACGCCATAATCTTTAATAAAATAAAATCTTTTAAGCTTATGCAGGTTATTCATATGGTGGCATATACTAGATATAGCTATAGGATTTTCTTCAATCGCAAGACCAATGGGATGTCATCATCACTGGATGTAATAGTTTCCTGATGGTCACTCGGGATTTCTTCACCTAGGCTGGTCGGTGGCATATTAGTCAACTATAGGAAGCTTAGTCGCCGTATGCTTTATATTTCTCGCTGGTTGTTCAACGATCCATGAGTTTGTACTACTTTTGTAACAACATTGGATGATGAACTTTTAAGGTTTGATGCATCAATCGATGCAGAAGCCGGGGTTTCACTCTCGTTTTTAGAAAAAAAGCGACAAGTGACATCATTCTACAACAACTTACGGGTTTGTTGTTTCATCATCGAAGCTTCTTCTACACACTACCTGGTCCCAATAGTGTGCCCCAATGGAGTCAGCGCCTCTGTCGTTGAAACAAGCAAAGCATACGCCCTTCAACACAACGATGGTTTTCTAGAGCTGATGTAACTCCGACTTCTACACCGGCCTCGAGGCTACACACACGCCTAGCCGACTGCAAATCAACACAAACCAATCTATCTGACAAGGTGTCATACCTCCAACTCCAAGGGAAAGTGGCGATGACACAACTCGTTCCGACCAATGCAGAAACATAGGTTTCACCCGAGGAGCGCAAGACCAAAAAATATTGCATCTTGCCGCCAACCTCCACCACAACACATCCCACCATGATGCTCCTCGCTGCACATAATTTCGTGCTTTTAGCCCTAGCATACAATTGATCATCTACTGTCCACCACTATTCAGAACCTCACCTCGTGCTAACCTAGTTAGAGAGGACATTGACAGTGCCTCCAAGAAGGAATGTGGCTCTCGTATGCGTTGTTGTCTTTGTAGGGTTTCGTAGCATGGAAAACAAAAAATTTCTACCGCATACAAACAAACAAGCCAAGATCTATCTACTAGATTGTAGCAACGAGTTGATGGAATAACTCACCCTCGAAGATTCCAAAGTGTTTAACGAGAGCGGATTCTCGTGGGTGATGTAGTCGTACTCTTTCCGATCTCAAGATCGTGTAGACGATCCTTCCGGCGCTGTGTTCCGGCAGCGCTTCCGCAGTCGGTCACACGTTCGGTACTCGACGAAGACCTTCCTCTCCCTTGTTCTAGCAGGCAGCGGAGGTTGTAGCACTCTCCTCGCGATTCCGGCAGCACAACGGCGTGGTACCGGAAGTAGAGGGGAGATCTCGCAGGGCTTCACCTTAAGCCGGAGCGAGTATGGTGGACTATGAGAGAGAGATCCTCGGCGATCTAGGGTTTAGATGCACAAGGAGGGGGCAAGGCCGATGGCTAGGGTTTGCCCTAGGCGGCGGCGAGTTTCCCTAGGCGGCGGCTATAGTGGGCGGCGGCGGCTAGGGTTAGGGTTTAGAGGACGTGGTGTTGTGTCCTTGGAGGGGCAGCCCTGCCCCTCCTTATATAGGTGGAGGGGGCGCGCCAAGGGGAGGGGAGTCCCTCCCCAACTCGGTCTCCAAGTGGGCCGGCGGTGGAGGGAGGGAACTCCTCCCCAAGTAGGTTTCCTACTTCCCCTCCACCTCACAAAATAGCCGTTTGACTTTTCAAATTGGCGTTTGACTTTTCAAACTAGGATTTGATTAAACCCTTTATTTTGTTCAGCGATGACACCTAGTACATGATGCAATCATTCCAACTTGTTATGACACATTCATGTACCCTTCCCCTCCGGAGTGCCAGACATTCCGGAACCTTCTAGAACATTCCCGATGAAAACACCGGAACCATTCTCCAACCCCGAAACAGGACTTTCCTTATATGAATCTTATTCTTCGGACCATTCTGGATCTCCTCGTGATATCCCGGATCCCATCCGAGACTCCGAACAACATTCGGTCTCTTACTCATCATTCCATAACTACTTAAACAACGTCGAATCCTTAAGTGTGTCTCCCTACGGTTCGTGAATTATGCGGACATGATCGAGACACTTCTCTGAACAATAACCAATAGAGGAATCTGGAAATTCATATGGCTCCCACATATTTCTATGATTACTTTGCGATCGAATGAACCACTTACATACGATACCAATTTCCCTTTGTCTCACGATAGTTTACTTATCCGAGGTTATGATCGTCGGTATCTCTGCATACCTAGTTCAACCTCGTTACTGATAAGTACTCTTTTCTCGTTCCCGTGATATGTGATCCCTTGTGAGCCAGTCACATGCTTGCAAGCTAATTGGATGACATTCCACCGAGAGGGCCCAGAGTATATCTATCCGTCATATGGATGGACAAATCCCACTCTTGATCCATGTGTCTCAACCAATACTTTCCGAACACTCAATGCCACCTTTATAGCCACCCAGTTACGGTGTGGTGTTTGATTTCATCAAAGCATCCTTCCGGTGAAGGTGATATGCATGATCTCATGGTCGAAGGAATTAGGTTACTATGTATCAGAAAGCATATAGCAATTGAACTATTAAAATGACTTGATATTTATGCTACGCTTATCTATAGGAGTATGTCCACCATATCATTCTCCTAACGATATGATCTTGTTGTTAATAACATCTCAATGTTCATGATAGGGAAACCACAATCATTTATTAACCAACAAGCTAGTATTATAAAGAGGCTTTACTAGGGACTCTATTTTAGTTTACAAATCACACAAGTATTAATGTTTCCTTGTTAATACTATTATAGCATGAATGTAAACATTTATCATAAACACAAAGATATAATAATAACTATATTTATTATTGCCTCTAGGGCATATCTCCAACAGTCTTAGATTTTGCCTTTTTCCCAACTTCCCCACTGTAGAGGTGTGATCTGAGGGTCACCAATCTATCTAAGATTACAAGGTGGATGTGGTTAAGGACAATAGTGAATCACCAGACGTGTGCCACCATGATCCTAGGGCCATCGCGTCGTCTTGCCATTGTGCCACGAACGCGTCATCTTCTAGCCCGGCTCGCCACCTGTAGAGGATATCCACCACCACGAGGATCCTCGACAACAAACACATCCCCTCCTACATCGAGGAGCAAGCAACTATGAGACCCTGGTGCATGGATTAATAGGATTGATAGTAAACCCATACCAACATGTTGCAACTTCTTTTTCGGATTAATAGCTCATCTGAAATGAACTCTAGGGTTAAGCGTGCTTGACCTAGATAAATTTGAGGATGGGTGACCTACCGAAAAGTGGGTATCAGGTGCGCACGAGTGAGGACAAAGTGTGTAGAAAACACTAGTGTTGGTCTGTGGGGTTCGTCTAGAGATCCTATTGAGCTTCCAGGAGTGACATCTGCTGGTCCTAAGAGGTCGGGGCGTTACAAGTGGTATTATAGCCGATCCTCACGGTTACACAAATAAGGATCTCATGATCCAGTTCTTAATACAATTCAAGCAGCGGAATAACGTAATAGTAACGATAGCGTAGGCGAAGCTCCATCTTCAAGGTCACAGGCAATGCTGACGATGGGAGATGATCCTAGTTGTCGTAACCTTCCCGCGGTCCGTCATCCTGATACTCCTCTTCATAGTCTGGCCACGGAAATAGCCAGGGACAAAGCCATGAGTACTCTTTAAGTACTCGCAAACTAATACTAACAAGTGAAGGGGTTTTGAATAGGATATACTAAGCTCTAGTTTTTTTTTGCAAAAAGCCAGATTCTACTAAGTTTAAAAGCAAAGAAAACTAGTTAACCGTTGTATAACACCTAAGTGGGAACTTGCATTTCATGTCACAACTCTGTTGTGGTCGAGTCAAAGTCATAAATCATTTCATAAGTCATTTTGAAAACATCTGATGACGGAACAGTATGGCCACTCCAACTGTCCATAACCGCGGACGTGGCTATTCGAATAGTTTGACACTCTGCAGAGATTGTACACTTTCACCACAACATTCGATACATCCGTCAGGAACAATCCTGAATTCACCATACTCAGTATGCGGATAATCAATCCTAACCTTTCAATTACACGCCCTAGTATAGGCACCTCTCTTGTGAGTTTGGCCTCCCAACCATGACCAACTATCATCTTGGGAACTGCACATGTGGACAACCTTCACAAGGTAGCCTCAGCTCAGACCTTGGCCGCAAGGGAACCCATACTAAGGTATATAAATTTCCAGTCAAGCCCTACCCAAATTTTGGGTATTATGGTTGTACGGTAAAATTGGAATGGTATCGCATCCAGACAACCATCAGTTTTATAAAGGGCTAAGGCTCATGCCTCAACATTTTCATTATCAAAATCATCTGGTGTTCAAGAACACATGTCAAAACATTTCAATAGAATGACTCATCATTCTAAGGTTTTCATAACCATTTTCACCAAGTATTCTCATCTAAAGTTGATCAAGTTTTATGCTTAGCACTAGCATATACAAGTGGGGGTAAATACTAATGATGGGTAATAAACTAGTGAGGATTTACTAAGTTCAATCTCATGCCTTAGGATGACATCAAGATTATCTAACTTAGGCCCAATTTTATGCTTTTTATGCTACCTTCAGTTATCTTTTTAGAATCTACAAGTCACTAAGTAAACTCTAAGAGAACGCTTTGATAAAGAAAATAAAGTATTAAGCTTGCAAGTAAAACTAGGATTGGTATCGAGTGGTGTAAGTTTGCAAGTAAAACTTGCATGGTTTAGCTTGCTAAGATAGTAGTATAAGCTTGCTAAGTTGCAAGTGTTAGCTTGCTTAGTTAATAGCTTGCATAAGTAGGGTATCTTAAAAGTGTTAGCTTGCCTTGTGCAGAGCAGTGGTTGAAGTTCTCCTCGGCTTCTTCCTCGTAGTATCCTCCTTCCTACTCATATCCTTGGTCGGTACTAGTGTCTATAAATAAATACGAGGTACATAATCACCAAACAATACTTAACTATTTCTAATAATCACACAAAGGTTCACATGATCTAGCATCATCATTAACATTACAAGATTAAAGCACTTGTCCCATTTATTTTATTTTGAGAAAAGTAATTTCTACTTATTGAAAAAACTACTTAAGATTTAATATTCTCCAACTCAAACATGGGATCATGTTGACACATGTCATCACCACATATTTCAGTACATGGGAATGTGATTTAGAGAGGTGTCACAATTTAATAAGGTTTAACCTTTTTATTTTATTTATTTAAAGTGACTAGAAATGCCTATGTGGCATTCTTTTATTACTTGATCATTATTTCTGTAAGTAAACCTATATGTTTTTATATATTCTGAAAGGTATGGTTAAGTGTGATTTTTGACAGTTGGAATTAACTCAAAAGCTCTTATGTTGAATTTTGAAAAATGTTTGAATGCAGAAAAGCTTCTGCCTTGTTATTTTTACCATGGATGATCTATAAATCTAAATGGTTTGAATCTAACGGGCTTGGATTAAGCATTCCAGTACCTTTCTAACAAAATTGGTTTCATGCATTTTGGTTCAGCGAATTGAGCTGGGTTGATTTTTGAATCTAGGTACATAACTAGGTTTGAAATTAATGAATAAAACTATATTTGAATCAGTGGGTTGCGCGGGATGTTTAACTGGGCCAGCCCACTATGCACAGCGCACACGCGAGCTGGTTAAGTGAGCAACCCCACTCGTTAGTGAGACAACGAGTGGCGAAGCGGTACATGGAGATATAAGCCGTGCGATCTAGCTCTAATCGAACGACTGTGGTTCATCGTCCATGTCGGGCAGCGCCGGTGAGACAGAACCCTAGCACAGCCGATGGGGGTCGTGGGAGGCTCACCGGGGCTCAGGCGATGGTCGGCGACGGGGGCGAACGACGAAGTCGATGACGGCGGTTCTCCTGGTACCGGCAGCTTCTTCTAGGGCGGCTCCAATCGACGACGCCTCTCCTCCTCTGCAGTGGCGAACTCTGGTGAAATTACGTCCACCTGGTGCTCCCCTTGCTCCAGGAGTGAGTGGGTGTGATCAGTGAGAGGTGGGAAGTGAACTGGCGTGAAGAAAACGAGCGAGGGAGGCCTCCTTTTATATTGGCTGAAGGGGACCGAATGGCGCGGGTGGAGCTCGTCAGTGTCGACGGCACAGAGGGCTAATGGCATGGGCGACGATAGGGGGCGGTGTTGTGCTCCCTGGCGAAGGTCAATGGCGTGGTGGCGAGGCGTGGGGCGGTGCTGATCGGTCGGAACACGTCGACGCTCTAGGCGGCTCCGACGGAAGTCTTAATGGCGCACAGGTGCTCCTGGTCACGCGGCGGTGAACGAGCATGTCTGGGAGGTTCCTAGTGCAGTGGTTATCACGTAAGCGAGTGGCGAAGCCGTTGCGCGGTTTGTGCGAGCATGTCGAGCGCGACGCTCTGGCGCGCTCTCGGCATGGCCGCAGAGAGAATGATCGTGCACTTTCTGGGTGGTCCAGTGGATGGCTGCGCTCGGGGCTTGGACAGGGAGTGGCGGTGGACGGTGGAGTGCCTGCTAGACAAGGTTGGTGAGGCTAGTTAGGCTTGTAGCTTGCTGTCGACGTCGGGGTTGTCAATTGGGCTCGACCATGGTCACCATTGATGGCATTGTTGAGTTTACAGTGAGCTAGAGCTGTTTAAACTAGTTAGATGATCTACTGAGAGTGTAGTGAGAGCTAGGGAGGGGACAAGGTTGGCACAACACTGCTCACTATAGTGTTTGTTGTTTAATCTGATTTGTGCCCAGAAGGTATTTGATGAAATGGCCGAAAGAAATTCAAATTTGAATTTTGGATTCAAACTTGGTGGGTTTGCTAGGCACATACTGGGGAGTCTCTGGTTAGTTGAATTAGTCAAGGGGCACTGGTTTGGTTGAGTTTTGAAAATGTGTGATCTTCACATATGATGAAGATTCAATTTTTACTTGTGATTTGAATGAGGTTGCCAAATGTTTCTGCAAGTTTGAAAGGTAGGCTTTGATTCAATTTTACTTGGTCTTGCAAGGGGTGAAAAGAATTGGAAAAGTTTATGTTTGAAATCTTAGACTAGAAACACTCAAAGTGACCTAGTGAACAAGCTTGGCAAAAATGACCATTTGCTTTATTTGATTTGTTTTTGATTTTCTCTTGATTTGATTCTGCTTGGAAATGTTTTAGATGATGTTATATTCCTCTTTGAACCATTTCTTACTATTTAGTTGAGTCACACAAGTCCATTCATGCATTTATCAAATTATCACATACACACATGCATTCATATGATTTTTATTAATCAAAGTTTTTGTTAACCCTAATTTTAGTGATTAGAGTTTGATGATCATTGTTTCATATTTTTGGGATGTTACAGTGTTGCCCAGACTGGACACAGTATGTCACATGTGCCGACACTAAACACAGAGACGTGTGCCAAGAGGGGACGTTCCAGACCTGTGGTTGATCGACGAAGGCATCGCTCTTCTAAGGGTGGTTGTATGTGAGACCCTGGCGCATGGCTTAATAAGATTGATAGTATAGCATACCAACAAGTTGCAACTTCTTTTCTAGAAGCTCATCCGAAAAGAACTCTAGGGTTAAGCGTACTTGGCCAAGAGCAATTTGAGAATTGGTGACCTACCGGAAAGTGGGCACAGGGTACACACGAGTGAGAATAAAGTGCGTAAAAAAGACTAGTGTTGGTCTATGGGGTTCGTCTAGAGATCCAATTGAGCTGCCAGGAGTGACATCCGTTGGTCCGGAGAGGCCGAGGTGTTACAGCAACCTTCTGATCTGGACTCAAGGTCGCCAAATCAGGCCCAAGACTCAAATGACACATTGTAACTCACCAAAACGGTGTAGGACGCACAAGCCACAACCTCACCCCACCACCGTGTTGTGGTTTGTGTCATGTCGCCCACAAACACCACAAGCCCCCTATGCCCCAAGTTAAGTTGTAGTTATTGGACCGCCTGTCCTCACCGACCATTCCTGCTCTCCACCCATGCTTCTCCTCTATCGACTCCTTTGCTCCCGTATAGTCAGGAGGTCACCACCATGGTCATGGTAGAGCTTCATTTCAGAGAGATGTTTCTCAAAGACGAAATGATCGAGGGAAATGCGTACGTGGTAGCTAGAACTAGTGGCGGCAAGGCTCTGGCTAGCCAGATATGTGGCTAACGAACCCGAATCAGTAAAATTTGGGCTTCCATGGATGATGGTACAAGATATGTGTTTTGTGGATTTCTGATGTTGCATGAGTTATTTTGACACGCTTCAAACTCGTGCACGTTTTTCTACGAACACATGAACATGATGATACGACAATTTTGGTGTTTGCTGCAAATATTTGCTTCGATGGTACAAATATTTCTGTGAGGTGTTCCAAACTTTGTTATATGATGGTGCATACACGCTTTTGACTTTTTTGAAAGATTTTGCTGAGGCTAAAAGGATGTTCCCTGACTTATGGGTGATTTGTTGCATACTTGTATTTAGTGGCGGACCTTGGGCCAAATTTCTGGTGGTGGTGGTGGGGGAGGGCAAATGGGCTTGGGGGCGAAAATGTGAGTTGAGGGATGATTTTAATGGACAAACATGTCGAATACTTGTAAATTAAAGTCTGTTTCTTCATGGGCTGGGGGGGTGTTGGTCATTTTTGCCTCCATGAAGGTCCGCTGGTGCTTGTATTTGGATTTTGCAAACTCTTACTTTTGCTTCATCAGTGTTTTGAAATTTTGCGCTGTTGTTGTATAATTTTGATCTACCATGGGGATAAAATGCTTCAACATACTCCATTCGTACTTTATTTTGGCTACACACGAGGGTATGCTGCAAGAGTGGGATATCCCACATTTTCACGTTTTATAAAGATCGGACGACTCCGGATGCGGGGTAGTGGGGACACTAGTGCAGAGAGGCCCATTGGTCCCGGTTGGTAAGGGGCTTTAGTCCCGGTTACCCAACCAGGACGGGGAAATCGGGGCTAAAGCCCCAACCTTTAGTCCCGGTTGCCCCACCAACCGGGACAAATGGGGGTACATGTGGCGGCGTCAGAGGGCGAGGGGGTGGAGCATTAGTCCCGGTCCGTAACACGAACCGGGACAAATAACCTTCTGCCGCGGCAGAGATTTGGCCCATTTCTCTGCCGCGGCAGAGAATTCATTTTGGCACATTTTGTTGCCGCGACAGCATTTTCGCCACTTTTTGTGCCGCGGCAGAGAATTCATTTAGGTTGTTTTATTGTTTATTTAGTGTTTTGCACTTATCAATGAAGAAACCGTTATATTACACAAGATCATCATGACAATATTACATTCGATACACGGATCGAGTTCATGCACTACATACAAAAGTTGCTCTTTTTACAATCCCTATTATCTATACACAGCCGAATAGTATTCCCCTTTTGGGTTTAGGACTTCTGCATCCAAGAATCCCGCCAATTCCTCCTGAATTGCTCGTACGCGATCCTTTGGCAGAAGACCGTCCCGTAGACGTTCGATCTGATTTAAAAAAGGAGTCAGCCTATATGAATGAAACTAAACACAATTTGATTGTAATTAAAAACTATAGAAATTGTTTACGTATGTGGAGTTGGTCTAAATTTCTGCCCTTCTCATCGCACGTCTGCCGGATGAACTTGCAAACATAGTATCCACATAGATTGTTACCTGGTCCCTGTGTCAGGCACTTTACGAGAACATAGTTCAATCAAAATAATAATCAAGCATGATAATAACTGTATCAAAACTAGAATCAAAGAGATGCGCGGATATAGCTAGTGGTGCTTACATCTAGTGCTTCAAATGTAAGCTCCTCTTTCCAAACACCCCTAGCCTTGTTGGTGAACCGTTTCCAAGCGCTGCCCGGAGAAGAGAACGAATAAAAGAAGTTATTAATTACTTGATATCATAAAATTCACGAACGTTGCCGATATATTGTCGTAATGATTAGAATTACCGCTGGAGGATCATCTGCATGTCCTTCCACTGCTCAAGGGGTTTATGTTTCGAGTCCATGACTAGTACACGCCCTTTGTCAAGTTGAATGATTAACAGAATTTAGTGGAAGCTGCGAATGCATAACTAATCAATTATATACTTAACATCAAGTAAGCGAAATAGAAAGTGTATAGAAGACAATAACACTCACTCGAAGTTGTAAGGAAAAAGTATTTCCCTTCTGGTTTCTTAAAACCTTAACGCTTGTACTATATTATCCTCCGTATCCTAGGGGTTTGTTTTGAGATTAGCTTCATGAACCCAATATGGGTCAATGAAGCCAATGTCATAGATTTGTCCTCTGCTGCATTCGAGAATCTTCATTCTGCATATTACAGTATGATTACATACATACAATAAATAAGGTGAGATAGCTGGAGACTAAATTAATTACAGAATTAGTACTTACAGACAATAGGCACTGATGATCGATTTGTCCAAGGCGTCTTGACTGAATAATTGAAATAGTTCATCAAATTTAATGGATATCATGTCATCCTTTTCTTTCCCATGATGCTTATTTGTAACCCTCAGCACTATCCAGTTAGCCCCGGCCTTTGTGGCATGCATGTACCAGTTATGCAATCATCGCATTTTTGTTGGAAGATTGTTTACCTCCTCAGGTTTGACGAGAGGTTTTCCGTACTGGTATTTGTATGCTACTTCACTCACGGGGAAGTACTCTAACTGGGATAAGTACTGGGCAATACTCATACCTTGAGCAGCGGCAGCTTCTCCGTATTGTGCAACTACCTCTGGATCATACTGCTCTTCGGCCCCATATTTGCTCGACCCCACATTGGTTTGGGAAATAACCTTGAGAGGGGCGCAAGACTGTTTTGCTTGTTCTCCGAGCTGGGCAACAAATTTCTCGCTTGCATTAGTACTGCTCTTCGAGGCTTTTTGTGCCGCATGTGACTTGAGAATAGAACGCTCATAGTCTGATGACAGCTTTGGCTCGGGTTGATGAAGAGTCTTTAGCATTTTCAACACTTTGGATTTTTCTTCTTTGGTGCTGGGGAACTCTGGCTCTTTCGGCCGCCTCAGCTTAGCGAAAAACGCTGTCGTTTCCGCATCAACGATCGCCGCGGTCTCCTCTTCAGTACAGTCATAAGCTCTCTTGGGAGGAACCTTTGGTACTTTTGGAAGAGGCTCTTATTTACGTTTCGGCGATCGCTTACCACGACGCAGAGTAGCGGTACGCTTACGCTTTTTATCCTGAGGCGCCGGCGATGGCTCCCGCGGCGATGGCTGCGCCGAAGATTGGTGAGGCGACAAAGCCGGGTGAGGCGACGGAGCCGGGTGAGGCGACAAAGATGGCTGCCGCGGCGGCGACGACCTCGCTGGAGACGGGTGAGGCGGCGGCGAAGATGGCCTTGGCGTGGGATTTCGAAGAACGATACATTCCTTCGGCCATCGAATGGTGACGTTTTTTGCGTCTCCCAGTACAGTCACATCCCCTTCACCTGCAGGGTAGTCAAGATCCAAAACTTCAAAGGTGGGCATGATTTCATCCACCCCGACAACAGCGTAGCCCTCTGGAACCGAACGACAGTGGTAAGTTGGTGTGGGTCCAATTGGTAAGGCATAGCCGACCGCCACCTTCATTGATATGTTCACAACTTTGACATGTAGCTCGTAGTGTGTCATCTCTGTGATATCATCCACTCGGTAGCCAACAGGAGCCATCGTCGGTGCACCATCGTCATCGACATTGTCATCACCCGGGACCTCGGTGGAAGCCACACTGCTTTTTCGATTATTCGATAGGCCGGTAGCATCGAATGCAGTGTGCTGCTGAGATGGGCCGGTAGTACTTTGCTCTTTATGTGCGTTAATTTCATCTTGTTGTTGCTTTATTCGTTCTTCAATTATACGCATTCGCTCTTTCTGACTATGTGCTTCAACTTCCGCCCTGTCCTTTCTCCTCTGACGGCTTCTATCAGGATATTTCTTCCTCTCTTCGGGAAACCCAGTCCTCCATGGTTGGGAGCCTCTTGTGCCTCGTGTTCGTCCATCATATTCCTTATTTCCAAGGGCAGGTGTGAGCTCATCATTCTCTCTATCGGGAATGAAGTCCCCATCTTTAACAGCCTTTACTGCTTTTCTCATCCTCTCGATTGGCAAGGGGTCTTCTTTATGTCGTATGTTATATATACACATCCCTTCCGAGTCCAACGTGCCCCCATGCCCGTAAAACCAATTCCTTGCACGTTCTACCCAATCGTCTGTCTCTCGGGTGATCTTTTTAGCACGCAGTTCATTCTCAAGTTTCTCCCACTTAGGAATGCCAGCCCTGTAGCCACCTTGCCCCATAGTATGGTGATACTTCTTGTTAGCAGCATTCAGCTTATTCGTTGCAGACATTTTCTTAGCTTTTTCTGATGTCTTGTATTTCACAAACTCAGCCCAGAATGGTTTTATCTTCTCAAACTGAATATTCTTGAAATTGGGAGTCTTCTCTTTCACGACATAGTCAAGGTGCAATCTTTTCTTCCAGTTGGTGAAACACTGGGCCATCTTCTTCAAAGCCCACTCCCTGACCTTAGCCTCCATGGCTCTCCCATGTTCTAAGGCGTCCACAACTGGATCCTCCGCATTTGGATCCAGCTCTATCTTCGGTAGTTTGAAATTAACCATGAGCCTCTTCCACAGTAAATATTTGGCGTGGTTAGGGACAAATAAACATGTTCCCTCTTCTTCTGCATCAGCAGGCCTATTCCAATTTCGAATGGTGATCGGGATTAAGTCCCTAACGATTACTCCGCATTGTGCCACAAATTTGTTTGCGACAACTTCGAGAGCCGTCGGTTTGCCGTCTTCAGCGACATCTTCGATCCTGAACCTCTCATGGTCTTCCAACTTTTTGGTTGGGCCTCGTCTGCTCTTTTCAGTAGATTTCTTCGATCCGGAGGGCTAAAAGAAGAAAGGTCGTCGTTACTATTTCTATATAGATAGCAGATGATTAATTAATGAATTAATTATATTACATGCACCTCGCTAGAGCGGTCGTCTTCTCGATTACACAAGGCATCGCCTTCTCCCTCGCGGAAGGCAACACCTTCAACCTCAAAGAAGTCGTCTATTCCGGCGAAAATAGGATCACCCTCACCGGAGTTGTTCAGAAACGCCGATACATCTAAATTTTCTTCCCCGCGGATCACACCTTGGATCAACTCTTCCTTTTCTTCGTCTTTGACGTGTGGGTCCATATTTTCTGCATAGGTGGAAAAACGGATAAGTCAAAATGGATAAACCCTAATTCAGAGAAACCCTAATATCTACATCATCTAAATACACACCTAAATCATCTAACAACTATACACCTAAAAGCTAAATAATATATACATACACCTAGAATAATATATACCTAAAATAATATATACATACACCTAATAAAATAATATATGTCAAAAAATACATCTACACATGTCAAAAAAATACACATGTCAAATACATACACCTAAATCAAAATACATCTACACATGTCATAAAAAAATCTAAACATATCTGCCTAATATATACATACACCTAAAACTAAATACATCTACACATGGGTATACCGGTGCTATGGACGCGGGCGGCGCGGTCGGCCGGGGAAGGACGAGAGGGCGGCGGTCGGGGAAGGACGCGGCGCGGCGGCGCGGTCGGGGAAGGACGCGGGCGCGGGGTTCCGAGGGGTGAAAACCCTAACTCGGCGAAACTCCGGAATCACCTGTGAGGGTTACTATGTTCTTCTAATTAAACTTGTCTTGAAAGTTGTTGAACAATGCATGATGATAGCTTAGGTAGCTAGGTTTCATTTTTCTGAACATTTTGATATATTATTTGTATTTTCTGACTTACAGATTAAAATTTATTGAATTTTAAATATTCAAAACAATTTCTGAAAATAAATAAGTCTGGAATTATTTTTTACACCCAGGAAAACTATACACATAGCAACTGACAGATGAGCCCTGTGCCACATAGGCAGCCACGTGAGCAAAGTGGGACAGAGGGGGTCATTAGGTGTTTTTCACCAGGGCAGGGGTTACACACTGCCACTGACGGGTGGGCCTGGTCCACGCCACGCCAGCACCCGCCGCCACGCCACGCCAGCCAGCACCCTCCTTCAACACCTGCCGCCACGCCAGCACCCTCCACCGTCACGCCATGCCACCCGCCGGCCGAGTCCGGCCAGCAGCACCTTGCCCCGCCGCCGCACCTGCGCCGCACCACGCCACGCGCGAGAAATCCCGTCGGTGCCTGCCGGCGGCGGCAGGGGGAGGGAGGAGGGGGACGGAGGCAGGCTGGAGAGGGGGACGCACCTTCTGGCGGCGACTACGCGCGGCGGCGGTGGCGCTGCTAGCCGGGGACGACGACGCACGGCGGCGGTTGGAGGTGGCGGCGGACGCGCTACTGGCCGGGGACGACGACGACAGCGAGCGCTGAAGGACGGAGGCGACGATGAGCGCTCAAGGACGGAGGCGATGGCGGGCAGCCTGACGGCGGGGCGGCGGCGTCTCCCTGTGTTGTGTGCGGGCGCAGAGAATGGAGAAGGGAAGAAGAGGAACGGACGCGTCGTGTATAAAGGGAAGAGAGAATGCGTCCCGGTTGGTGGCTCCAACCGGGACTAAAGGGTCATACGTCCCGGTTGGAGCCACCAACCGGGACGTATACTCCAATTTTTTAGCAGACCAAGGGGCGCGTGTAGGAGGTCTTTAGTCCCGGTTGGTGGCTCCAACCGGGACATATGACCCTGTTTTCAAAAAAATTCAGCAATTTTCTCTCTGTTCCCGATTTATTTTTTATTTTGGGGTTTAAATTTGTAATGTTTTTTAAATGATAATTACTTTGGAATTTAAAAAAAATTAAACATAAAAAGTGTTTGAATTTGAATAACTAATTCAAAACCATTTACTGTTTTTAAAAATAATTAATGTAACCATTTAAACTATGAACCATTTAAAATTAAAAATGAATTAACTTATATTTTTTGAATATTAATTTGGAATTTAGAAAAACTTTAAATATAAAAAGTGTTTGCATTTGAATAACTAATTCAAAACCATTTTCTTTTTTTAAAAAATAATTAATGTAACCATTTAAAATATGAACCATTTAAAATTAAAAATGAATTAACTTATATTTTTTGAATATTAATTTGGAATTTATGAAAACTTTAAACATAAAAAGTGTTTGAATTTGAATAACTAATTCAAAACCATTTTCTGTTTTTAAAAATAATTAATGTAACCATTTAAACTATGAACCATTTAAAATTAAAAATAAATTAACTTATATTTTTTGAATATTAATTTGGAATTTAGAAAAACTTTAAACATAAAAAGTGTGTGGATTTGAATAAATAATTCAAAACCATTTTCTATTTTTAAAAAATAATTAATGTAACCATTTAAACTATGAACCATTTAAAATTAAAAATTAATTAACTTATATTTTTTGAATATTTATTTGGAATTTAGAAAAACTTTAAACATAAAAAGTGCTTGAATTTGAATAACTAATTCAAAACCATTTTGTGTTTTTAAAAATAATTAATGTAACCATTTAAACTATGAACCATTTAAAATTAAAAATAAATTGACTTATATTTTTTGAATATTAATTTGGAATTTAGAAAAACTTTAAACATAAAAAGTGTGTGGATTTGAATAAATAATTCAAAAAATACAAAGTTACATAGAAGAACTGGAATTAAAGTACATAACGCAACTAATACAAAGTTACATAGAAGAATTGGAAATTAAGATACATGACCAGATTAAGCCACAATCGGTCGAACTTGTTTTGCAATGTTGGAGTGATTCAGTCATGCTCCTGCCTACACCTGTAATACTCGCCACTGTAGTCTTCGTACTCGCCGCGGCCGTCGTCGCTGTCGTCGTCGGGGTCGCCGTAGTTGAACCTTGAAGGCTGAGTACGAGTAGGCTGGACTTGAGGGTAGCGCAGGCGGGGGCTAGAGTCGGCGGCCGTGTCATAGGCCATGACGCTCTGGAGAGTCCGACCGCGTCACCACAACCGACGACCGGCCTCGTTGAAGTTCGGAGGAGGTGGGCCATCCTCCTCGTGCCTGGTGAGCGCCCTCTCACGCCGATCCATGAAGAAGGCTTCCCAAGTCGGGAAATAGTCGGGATGCCATCTGGGATTCCTCCGCTGCTCTGGCGTGAGATCGAAGTAGTAGTGGTTCGTGATGTCCATCCAACGCGCCACAACTAGAGGGACAGGAGGAACCGGCATGCCTCCGGCGCTCAACATCCAGCCGACGGGGACACAGCAGCCCGGCGGGCAGGGGTAGTTCGAGGCGCAAAGCGCCTCCGCCTCCCTGGGAGTTAGTGCTACGGTGGAAGTCATGGGAAAGAGTGATGAGGTTGCAGTTATGAGTCTAGAGATGTGCAATGACAATGGAGGCCAACCCTACATATATATAGTGAGAAATGGCAGGAAGATAACTGAAGGGAAGAACTGGCGGGAAGAAATGGCGGGAGAAATGCCGGGAAAAAATGGCGGCAAGAAAAATGGCTCATTTAGAACTTGCATTGGATCTCTGAAGAAACCACATTCTGAAACGGCATTTTGGTGGTTACTTCACAAAATGACCCGTTTTTTGCGCTTGGAAAATGGAAAAGGGCTTTTCCGTGCGACAAAAAGGAAAACTTCCTCCTGCAACATTGTTCTCTATACCAATTTCCACATGCATGCATAATATGGGCACAGCATCACAAACTATGACGTGATTCAGCACATAACATCGGTCATTTGGACCGAAAGCCATGAAACCTCGAACATGATAGGTCATTTTGTGAAGGTTTTTTCGAGACATGATCAATATACCAAGTCTGGTATTTTTCCTTTCAACTATGTCACATAATATGACACCACGCGAAGGATTTTCTCATTGTTCGGATTTTTTTTGAATTTATTATGGCCGTTTTGAATTTTCTGAATTTCTAACTATGGTCGAACCGGCATGCATGAAGATAGGGGACGAGCATCGTTAGATCTTGAATTGGATCTCTGAAGAAACCACATATTGCGAGTCTAAAAATGATTTTTTCAAAAAATCACGGGCGATAGATCATGTACCTGTAGTACAACCGGACCCACTTCCTGTCGATTCGGCAGACATTTGTCCTTTTTACCCGGGATGGACGAAAAGGTTTGAGATGTCCCGGTTGGGAGATAATCCATGTAAGGTGGTCTAGTATTTTAGGAAAATGGGACGGTAGCATTCTGAAACGGCATTTTGTGGCTACTTCACAAAACGACCCGTTTTTTGCGCTCGGAAAATGGAAAAGGGCTTTTCCATGCGACAAAAAGGAAAACTTCCTCCTGCAACATTGTTCTCCATACCAATGTCCACATGCATGCATAATATGGGCACATCATCACAAACTATGTCGTGATTCAGCACATAACATCGGTCATTTGGACCGAAAGCAATGAAACCTCGAACATCATAGGTCATTTTGTGAAGGTTTTTTAGAGACATGATCAATATACCAAGTCTGGTATTTTTCCTTTCAACTATGTCACATAATATGACACCACGCGAAGGATTTTCATTGTTCAGATTTTTTTTTGAATTTATTATGCCCGTTTTGAATTTTCTGAATTTCTAACTATGGTCGAACCGGCGTGCATGAAGATAGGGGACGAGCATCGTTAGATCTTGCATTGGATCTCTGAAGAAACCACATATTGCGAGTCTAAAAATGATTTTTTCAAAAAATCACGGGCGATATATCATGTACCTGTAGTACAAACCGGACCCACTTCCTACCGATTCGACAGACATTTGTCCTTTTTACCCGGGATGGACGAAAAGGTTTAAGATGTCCCGGTTGGGAGATAGTCCATGTAAGGTGGTCTATATTTTAGGAAAATGGGACGGTAGCATTCTGAAACGGTATTTTGGTGGTTACTTCACAAAACGACCCGTTTTTTGCGCTTGGAAAATAGAAAAGGGCTTTTCCGTGCGACAAAAAGGTAAACTTCCTCCTGCAACATTGTTCTCCATACCAATGTCCACATGCATGCATAATATGGGCACAACATCACAAACTATGCCGTGATTCAGCACATAACATCGGTCATTTGGAGCGAAAGCCATGAAACCTCGAACATGATAGGTCATTTTGTGAAGGTTTTTTCGAGACATGATCAATATACCAAGTCTGGTATTTTTCCTTTCAACTATGTCACATAATATGACACCACGCGAAGGATTTTCATTGTTCGGATTTTCAATATACTAAAGGTTCATCTTTAGTTCCGGTTGGAGGGATTTCGGCAAGCTGGGCCAGGCAGCACTAATGATTGGGGTGAGTGTCGATATTATGTCCTGCGGCGTGTACCTTGTCCCGGATGGTGTCACAACCGGGACTAAAGATGAACCTTTAGTCCCGGTTGGAGACACCAACCGGGACAAAACACGAGTCAACATTAATAATAGGGGTGAGTGTCGACATTATTTCGTAAGTGTCGGCACTATGCCGAGCTACTTGTACTATAAATAGGCATCCTTGTGAGTCCAGTCCTCCAGCCAGTTTGAGGCATCTTCAAGATGGTTTTCGAGAGCAGGGACACCACTACGGCCAGTTTCAGGGAGATGACGACGGAGCCCAGTCCTCCGGCATCTCCGAGAAACTGGTCATAGAGGCACTCCCTAATATGTGAAATTAGTTAGCTCCCAGGTGTATTGATCTAGTTAGAGAAGTTACAAGCTGCAAGATGGTTTTCGAGAGCAGGGACACCACTACGACCAGTTTCAGGGAGATGCCACCGGATCCCAGTCCTCCGGCATCTCCAAGAAACTGGTCATAGAGGCACTCCCTAATATGTGACCGCACGCGTTTAGAGATCAGATCTTAATGGTAAGTACGAATCGGGACAACTTCTTCATAGTCCTGGTCCAGCCACAAAACGGGACTAACACTCAAGACATTTATTAATATTAAAAACTGAGACTACAAAACCGGGACTAAAGGCCCCCCTATATATAGTCCCGGTCAAGCCACAAACCGCGAAAGATATCCTTCGGTCAAGCCACAAACCGCGAAAGACATGAACTAGAGTTACATAATATGAGCATGAACTTCTTGGCATATGTCCTTCCTTATGATCGCTTCAGACGTAACCATGGAGCATCTTCTTTACTTAACGGAATGCTTGGGGTCAGTTTTCATCGTGAAGGGCGGAATTTCATCAAACTTATTATAATCTTCTGACATGTCTGTCTTGTCCTTGATTCCCACGATGTTTCTTTTCCCTGAAAGAACTATGTGACGCTTTGGCTCATCATATGATGTATTCGTTTGCATATTTTTTCTTTTTTTCGGTCTGGAGGACATGTCCTTCACATAGAAAACTTGAGATACATCATTGGCTAGGACGAATGGTTCATCTCTATAACCAAGATTGTTGAGATCCACTGTTGTCATTCCGTACAACTGGTCTATCTTTACCCCTTCCCCATTCAGGTTGACCCATTTGCAGCGAAACAAAGGGACCTTAAAAGAGACTCCATAGTCTAGTTCCCATATCTCCTCTATGTAACCATAGTATGTGTCCTTTTGTTCATTCTCGTCTATTACATCAAAGCGGACACCACTATTTTGGTTGGTGCTCTTTTTATCTTGGGCGATCGTGTAGAATGTATTCCCATTTTTTTCGTACCCTTGGAAATTCAATACAGTAGAAGATGGTGACGCGGCCAACAAGTATAGCTGATCTCCAACAGTGGTGTCATTCAAGAGATGTGTCCGCATCCAACCACCGAAAGACTTCATGTGTTCATCTGTAATCAGTGATTCAGGCTTCCCCGGGTTTTTGGAGCGTAGAATATTCTTGTGTTCCTCGATATACAGAGCTGCCAAGGTGGAATTATGTATAACTGTGTAGTGTGCTTTAGTGAAAGAATCCCCGTCCCTACATATCATTGCTTTCTTTCCCAGCGTGCCTTTTCCACTTAGTCTTCCCTCATGCCGAGAGTCAGAAACACCAATCGGCTTAAGGTCAGGAATAAAGTCAACACAAAACTCAATGACCTCCTCTGTTCCATATCCCTTGGAGATGCTTCCTTTTGGTCTAGCATGGTTATGAACATATTTCTTTAAGACTCCCATGAACCTCTCAAAGGGTAACATATTGTGCAGAAATACCGGACCGAGAATGGCAATCTCTTCCACTAGGTGAACCAGGAGATGCGTCATAATATTGGAGAAGGATGGTGGGAACACCAATTCAAAACTAACAAGACATTGTACCACATCCTTCTGTAACCTTGGCAGAATATCTGGATTGATTATCTTCTGAGATATTGCATTGAGGAATGCACACAGCTTCACAATGGGTACTCGAACATTTTCCGGTAGAAGCCCCCTCAATGCAATCGGAAGCAACTGCGTCATAATCACGTGACAGTCATGAGACTTCAGGTTTTGGAACTTTTTCTCTGCCATATTTATTATCCCCTTTATATTAGATGAGAAGCCCGACGGCACCTTGATACTGTAAAGGACTTCAAAAAAGATTTCCTTCTCTGCTTTTGTAAGAGCATAGCTGGCACGACTTAAGTGACGCCCTTTATCCGTCTTGTTCTGTGTATGCATTTTCTTTGGGTCTTTCATAATTTGTTGGTCCTCCCGTGCTTCTGGTGTATCTTTTGTCTTCCCATACATGCCTAGGAATCCTAGCAGGTTCACGCAAAGATTCTTCATCACGTGCATCACGTCGATTGAAGAGCGGACACGCAGGACTTTCCAATATGGCAACTCCCAAAATATAGATTTCTTCTTCCACATGGGTGCGTGTCCTGTAGTGACGTCGTTCGGAACTGATTGACCGCCGGGACCCTTTTCAAAGATTACTTCTATGTCCTTGACCATACCAAATACATCATCACCAGCAGGGAGTTCAGGCTTCTTCCGATGATCTACCTCACCTTTGAAATGCTTGCCTTTCTTTCTTACGAGATGATTGGTTGGAACAAATCGTCGATTCACCAGGTACACAACCTTCTTGCATTTATGCAAATATGTACCTTCAGTCTTATCTAAACAGTGTGTGCATGACTTATATCCCTTGTTTGTCTGTCCTGAAAGGTTACTAAGAACAGGACAATCATTGATGGTTACGAATAACAACCCTCGTAGATCAAATGGCTCTTGTTTGTTCTTATCCCACGCACGTACACCTGGTTTGCCCCACAACTGTAAGAGTTCTTCAACTAATGGCCTAAGGTATACATCAATGTCGTTGCCCGGTTGCTTCGGGCCTTGGATGAGCACTGGCATCATAATAAACTTACGCTGCATGCACAACCAAGGAGGCAGGTTGTAGATACATAGAGTCACGGGCCAGGTGCTGTGACTGCAGCTCTGCTCCCCAAAAGGATTCATGCCATCCGTACTTAGACCAAACCATAAGTTCCTTGCGTCACCTGCAAAGTCTGGGAAGTCTCTCTCGATTTTTCTCCACTGTGACCCTTCAGCAGGGTGTCTCAACTTCCCGACTTTCTTACGGTCTTCTTTGTTTCATCGCAACAACCTGGCATGCTCTTTGTTTCTGAACATGCGTTTCAACCTTGGTATTATAGGAGCATACCACATAACCTTAGCAGGAACCCTCTTCCGGAGGGGCTCTCCCTCAACATCCCCAGGGTCATCTCGTCTGATTTTATACCGCTACGCATTGCAACCGGGCATTTATCTAAATTCTCATACTCCTTACCACGGTAGAGGATGCAGTCATTAATGCATGCATGTATCTTTTGCACATCTAATCCTAGAGGACAAAGAGTCTTCTTTGCTTCGTAGGTACTCTCGGGAAGTTCGTTATATTTTGGAAACTTCGGCTTCATTATTTTCAGCATCTTTTCAAATGAGGAGTCAGTTAGACCACACTCTGTCTTCCATCGCAACAATTCCAATGTGGTACCGAGCTTTGTGCTGCCATCTTCACAATTTGGGTACAACAATTTCTTGTGATCTTCTAACATGCCCTCTAACTTCAACTTCTCATTTTCTGTTTCACAGTCTCGCTTTGCATCAGAAATGACCCTACCAAGTTTATCAGCCGGCTCATCTGATGCCCGTCCTTCACCTCCTTCCTCTCCATTGTCTTCCATTGCAGTATCACTGTATTCAGGAAACATATGATGATAGTTGTTATCATCATCTTCTTCTTCACCATCTTCCATCATAACCCCTCTTTCTCCGTGCTTGGTCCAGCAATTATAGTTGGGCATGAAACCTTTTATAATCAGGTGGCCGTGAATGATTTTCGAGGAAGAGTACTCCTTGTTGTTCCAAAATTGAACACATGAACAACGTATAAAACCATTCTCTTTGTTTACCGTAGCCACATCGATAAATTTATCCACGCCTTTCATATACCCGGCTACGCGCCGGTCACCGTACATCCATTCCCGACCGTTCATCTGCATCATATAAGTAAGTTTATCAAAAAACAGGACATCATAAATAGTGAAATGACCAATTCACATCGACACATGCATTGTATCAATGACAGAGAAAATATAAGATTGCTAACCTCGATCGAGGGAAATAAAGACGAGAAAGCTCAAGTGCGTCTCGGACACCTTGTATATTTTTGTTCTATGAGAAATTGAACGGGATTATTCACTCAAACATTTCATCAAACACCTTGAATGCATGCATTGGGGAGAAAAAACTAGCACACCCTCACACCTTCCACCAAGAGAAAAAACAGAGTGGAGGCAGAGGGGGCTGGGGCGTTGCATTTATAGAGGGCGGGAGCATACGTCCCGGTTGGAGCCACCAACCGGGACTAAAGGTTTACACCTTTAGTCCCGGTTGGTGGCTCCAACCGGGACGTATGCCCCCTTACCAACCGGGACGCATGCCTCCGGGCCCGTGTCCGCTCGAACCGGGACGCGTGTCAGCATTAGTTCCGGTTGGTGGCGCAACCGGGACTAATGCTCTGAGGGGGCGCGAACGGATGACCTGTTTTCTACTAGTGGGATCGATCCTAGGTGGACGCTCAACGCTGCCCTTTCTCGAGTTACATGAAATGCATGAAAAACATGCTCCTCTAACGAGGTCCATAAAAACAGTTGGACGGGCTACTAAAACCTGTTAGGAAATAGAGGAGCGTGTGTATCTGTATGTGATTGCCACCGGTTCTGATTGCGCGCAGGTAACATTCTTGTACTTCCTTCGACCCATATTAGTTGACTTGGATTTGTCTAGATTTAGATGAATCTAGACACTATTTACTATATAGGTTCATTCAAATTTTAACAAATCCAAATCAATTAATATGGATTGGAGGGAGTATGATTATTATTTTATTTATTACTATGTTACATATAGCTCTCTGTTAAAAATGACATTATAACTAAACTTTACATTTTAGAATCATGTAAACCAATGAGGCAGGAAACCTTTTATGAAGGCAAGACAAGATAGACAGTATGATGTTATGTTCTTCATTCAGTATCTCCTTGGACGATCCAAAGCGATGATATCTCTGTTTCATGAACGGCTATATATGTTTTATAGACATTGGCGGCACATGCCCACATCATCTCGTGCATGCATGGCTAATGTAGAATACTAGAGTACATTGTTTTGTATGTACCTAAGCACACATGAAGTGTCGATATTATACATAGTGCATAGTCGTTATGGTTTTGTCTTGCAGGTGGCACTGGAATGATGAATACCACCGAGACTCGCACATTTGGCAAAAGGAGAGGGAAAGAACGGTCTCCTGCGACTCAGAATCCTATGATGCAAAGGATCTCGGGAGTGTGTTCTTCGCTTGTGCAGTTGTCATACTGAAAGCACCCGGCCACCAGAACATGCCTGGCATCTGGATCAAACACGGATAAATTAAGAACTTGTTGTCACCCAGAGCGTTAAAGCTCCACTAGCGAGTTCTCAAAACGGTCTCCATACATGGATGATTGCACCAATCGCCTGATGTGTTAAAAAAGCCACAACAACCCGCATGTAAATTATGATGCTATATGGGTTACCAGGATCGTCTTTTTAGATAACCACTATACCTACTCATTGGTCCTCACCTGGTCGATTTGCATACTCACTCATCGTTTCTTGGCACCGCCGCTAAGTATGTATCATTAGGCCTGGCCGCCAGCCTTCTTCGGCTCTGGTGTTTCTTGTAATCCGTTATATATCGACAATTTTGTTCGGTCATGGCATGGCTTGGAAGCATGGTCGCTCGATCGCATAGCCGTTGCTTCGCATAACCCATGCATGGACATATAGTATGATAATCACCACCAGCGGGTAGTTCAGAATGCATGTCAGCATCATGTGTGCGGCTTGTTGCCGTTGTTTCCCGGACATGCATGCGTGTCCGCCACTTTATATCTTCCCGATCAGACCACTGTCAAATTCTACTTCCAGTGGAACGAGCGAGGGGCGGAGGAACGGCCAGCTAGGCCAGTACCGCCGTACGAAGTGGCGAGGCAACGGGAACCTGTCGGTCGACGCTTCCTTCGGCGGTGGGAGAGGCATGGCATGGTGCCGGCGTACGCGTATGGGTCATGCCCTGGCTACACTCGGTGAAACGCTAGCTCCCCTTCTGTGACACGTGAACTAGAAAACGACTCGGCTCTCTTGGGCATATAAGTGCAGAACTTGCTTATACGATCTCTCTCTAGTATCTCTCTGTGTTTTTTCCTGAACTTTTTTCCCTTAGTTTTATACGGAGTAGAAGAAAGAGTTTGCAATTACATATTTGACACGAAACCTTACATCGAACGTGTGTCAAAGACCTCCACGCCACACCACACACACTTACACCAAATGATCGAACTACTCTCGCAAAGTTACTACTCCCACCAAGGCCTGTCATAGCCCACTCTCTCCACTCAGCGATAACTTGCTCGATAAGCCCTTGATCCAAGTACTGCTGCTTGTGTCGGTTCCAGCGTCTCCAACAGATCACAATCATCAACGTGTCTCGACGATCCTTTCTTCTGACCTTCTCTCTTGCACTCATATCCACCCAAGACTGAATAATGTCATTGGTACGTGGGATTTCTCCTGTAATTCCCAGCCTCTGAGAACACCCTAATAAACAGCCCTGTCTTGCATACACACAGCCCATGAAAACGTGACTGACACTGTCCTCTCCCTGCAGACAGGTAAAACATGTCGAAGTATCATCCTGAAGGCCTTGACGCGCCCTTCCGTTACAGCGCTGGCCATGCAAAGATTCTGCATCGCAGTGGTGCAAAGCTTATCCAAATGCGACTCATGCCCTTCACGAATATGTACCCATGCATGGGACAGTGCTCGATATGTCGAGCTCGCCGTGTACTTACTGACATGTAGAAGACCAAAGGCCAGATGAACTGATCCGGAGCCGCCTCATCCCTGACCAAGGTGCAAGACAATGGCTAACAGCAGTAGGCATTGCGGCATTGCTGCCACCGTTGTATGTCATGCATTGACCCATCTGTGATTTTTCAACAACGCCTCCTGCACTCTTCTTTTAGTCATACATTGCTTGCTAATGCTAACCGACTCCACGACCGGCGGTGCAAAATCCTTGGTCGCTAAACCCTTGTACCATCTGTCTTTCCAAAAACAACGTGCTTGCGCCATCCCCTGCCTTGATCTGCACTAAGCTGTCAAACACATCCTCTGAGTTCTGATCCTTGATCATGGGTATTGGGTAGCCCCTGCCGAAGGCCTCGCGCGCCTTAGCAACTCCCACCTGATCTGACCCGAAGTGCCAACCCCTGCAAACCCAGATCTTTGATGCGTAAACCTCCGAAGCTAAAAGGTTTGCAAATGTTCTGCCAAGCTGCTACGAGACATTGACCTCCGTTCACATTTTTCTTGCCTGCCCCCCAAAAAATGCTCTTATTCGTCACTTATTTATCTCCTCTGGAAGCCAGACCGCCGCTTCTCCAACTCTACTGGCCAGATCAGAGATTGACCATATTTGTGAGCTTGATCTCTCACTATTTGTGGGCTGCCACTGGGCATTACATAAACGGCCCTCACCCACCCAATATATCTTTCTCAACCCTTTTGGGCATGCACACGGGCCTATGTAGTTTCCGTGTCCTGCCGAAAAAAAGGGGGGATTTGCTAGGGTGGTGCTATACACCGCCCTTTGCGGCGTGTAGGCGTCACGCCGCTGGAAGCAGACGCGCGTGGGCCGGCCCAATAACCAGGAGTTGCACACGTTGAGAAAGAGACACGATTGGGCTGTACGAAGGTTCTATGCTGTATCCTGTAGCAACTGATTCGTCCATGTTACCGTGTACTCCGAACGTGTATGCAAGTATCTACATTCGTTTGAAAAAAAAGAAAGTACCCTTTTTGCCCAATAACCAGAAAATCTGCCTCCTTTTTATTTTAATAATTGAACATTTATTAAATAACGACTTTAAAACTACATGAATATTATTCGAAAAGTCGTGAACAAGTTCAAAAATCTTGAATTTTTTTAAGCAAAAATTCATGAACAAGTTTCAAAAACCCAAATATTGAAAAACATGATTTAGTTCCAAATTTTAAGCTTACAAAAGGAAAAAGAAAACAGAAAGAAAAAGAAAAAAGAACTAAAAACACAACAGTGCAATGAAATTGGGCCGGCCCAACAGGAGGAGCGCTTGTGCGGCGTGAGCCGCCCGCGCCGCAGCCTGCGGCATTTAGCATTTCAAAATTTACTATCGGCTGCTCGTTAGCGACGCTCACACTCGCACTACCTAAAGGAACCCCTTGTATGAGTTGGCCCACTACCCCGTCTTCTTCTTCCTCCACCATTCTTCTTCTTCCCGTCAACCAGAGCAGTCGACCCATGCGAAACCGCAAGAAACCTAGCCCTAATTTCTTTTCATTGCCTTCGCCGGCGACGCCGTGGCCAGCGTGTCGTCCTTGTCTCCGACGAGGTCTTAGCCTCACCTCCTCCGGCACTGTCGTGGCCATCCGAGTCTTCGGCGAGGCCCGGGCCGGCCGGCCACCCTCTAAACCCCACATCCTGCACCCTAGCCCTAAGTCCGGTCATTGGCGACACCCACCCCTAACCCTAAGTCCGGCGAGACAACACCCACCCCTAACCCTAAGTTTTCTTCTTTGCCTTCGCCGGCAACGCTGCGGCCCGCCATGTCGACCCCGTGATAGGGCAAAGGTGTCCGATCTTTCGATGAGATGACGATAATCGATTTGGTGGAGTTCGGGCTTGACGATCCGACTACACGTGCGAGCACGAGCGCCAATGCAATCGCTAGGCCAATCTCCTGGAGGTTACCGATCCTGCGTGAACACGATCAGCCTGACCAACGAGGGTCTTAATTCCTACCTGAAATCGAGAACAGGTAAGAACTAATATTGCAATCAAAATATTGTGGATTAAGAGGAAAGCTTTATTGAAAAGGTCGGATCCTGAATAGGTGCGAAGTATAAGAGGCCTCTGCGACGCTCGAGCCTTGGCGAAGTTGCGATGATGGCTAACTTAATGTCTAAACAAAATCCGAGTCTAGGGGGTCGGCTATGGGGAGTATTTAAAGGCGAAAAGGTGGGGTTTCAGCCAGCCATGGAAGTGGTGGCCGAATCCAACCCTAGAAGTCCTTTTCCCCTCAAATACGGACTCTAAAAAGTGGCAAATTAAAATCCTGCGAAAATTACATGGGCCTGGCCCAAAATAAAGGTGTCGCAGCACCATATTAAGATATGGACGAATTCGTGAAGTATTGATCTTGAATATTTCGTCCAAGCCTTCCTTTTTCATTATGGTGGCCTCAAAGTTCGGAAATCTTCATCTGTGGCCTTCTCTTGGATCATCACACGCTTGCTACCATCTCTATGCATGGCCATGCTCCAATGCTTGTCCCTCTCATCCATGCTTGGTCCATCATTCCTAAGAGTAAGAAATACATCTGATTTAGGCAGCATCATATTCTCATTTATGTGAGGAATAGTTCCAAGAAACGAAAGTACCTGATAGTTAAGTTGTTTGGCACGAGACCTTGTGATGGGTCCTTGTATGTGTGTAGTTGTAGGTACAACGGTTGTATCAATAGAAGGGATATCCACATCATGCTCCCCTTCTTGAATTGAAGTCGTCCTCGACGCAATCTCATCTTCCTCACCAAAGTAAGGCTTCAAATCTGCAATGTTAAATGTAGTACTAACCGTACCAAACTCTGCAAGCAACTCAAGTTTATATGCATTATAATTTATTTTTTCTAAGACCTTAAAGGGACCAGCAGCATGCGCCATTAACTTAGACTTGCGTAAATCAGGAAAGCGATCCTTACGCAAATGTAACCAAACAAGATCTCCAACATCAAACACAACATGCTTTCTCCCTTTATCCCCGGCAAGTTTATACTTAGCATTCATATGTTCGATGTTATCTTTAGTAGTCTTATGCAAGTTTAATATCATTTCAGCGCGTTGTGTAGCATCCAAGTTATGTTGCACCGAAGTAGGTAAAGGCAATAAATCAATAGGTGCACGAGGAACAAAACCATAGACGATCTCAAACGGGCACATCTTTGTGGTAGAATGCAGCGAACTATTATAAGCAAATTCTATATGAGGTAAAGACTCTTCCCACAATTTTAAGTTCTTCTTTAAAACATCCCGCAACATAGTAGACAAAGTTCTATTTACTACTTTAGTTTGTCCATCAGTTTGGGGATGACATGTAGTACTAAACAGCAATTTAGTCCCCAACTTAGCCCATAAACATCTCTAAAAGGGGCTAAGAAATTTAGTATCACGATCAGAAACAATAGTATGTGGCACACCATGCAAACGAACAATTTCACGAAAGAACAAATCAGCAATATGTGCAGCATCATCCGTTTTATGACAAGGAATAAAGTGTGCCATCTTAGAAAACCGATCCACAACAACAAAAATACTATCCCTCCCCTTCTGTGTTCGTGGCAATCCCAAAACAAAGTCCATAGAAATATCCTCCCAAAGAACACTAGGAACAGGAAGAGGCATATATAAACCTTGTGGATTAAGGCGAGACTTAGCTTTTTGACAAGTAGTGCAGCGTGCCACAAATCGCTCAACATCTCGACGCATACGTGGCCAAAAGAAGTGTGCAGCAAGAACATCCTCCGTCTTCTTGACACCAAAGTGTCCCATCAATCCTCCTCCATGCGCCTCCTGTAACAATAAAAGACGAACAGAACTATCTGGAATGCGTAGTTTGTTAGCACGGAACACAAATCCATCATTGAAGACGAACTTGTTCCATGTTCTACCATCTCTACAATTCTGCAACACATCTTTAAATCCAGCATCATGCACATATTGTTCCTTAATAGTTTTTAATACAAATATTTTGAAGTCAAGTTGAGATAACAAAGTATAACGGCGCGACAAAGCATCAGCAATAATATTATCTTTACCCTTTTTGTGTTTGATAACATAAGGAAAAGACTCAATAAATTCAACCCACTTTGCATGACGACGATTCAACTTAGCTTGACTACGAATATGCTTCAAAGATTCATGATCAGAATGTATAACAAATTTTTTAGGCCATAGATAATGTTGCCAAGTTTCTAATGTCCGAACCAATACATATAATTCTTTATCATAAGTAGAATAGTTCAGACTAGCCCCACTCAATTTCTCACTAAAATATGCAACAGGTTTTCCCTCTTGTAATAACACCCCTTCCAAACCAATTCCACTAGCATCACATTCAAGCTCAAAAGTATTAGTAAAATCAGGAAGTTGGAGTAAGGGAGCATGTGTGAGCTTATCTTTCAAGATGACGAAGGCCTGTTGTTGTGCGTCGCCCCAAACAAAGGGCACATCCTTCTTGGTAAGCTCATTCAGCGGCGCGGCAATTGATCCAAAGTCTTTGACAAAGCGCCTATAAAAACCAGCGAGGCCAAGAAAACTCCTCACTTGTGTGACCGTCTTGGGCTGCGGCCAATTCTCAATAGCTTCAATCTTGGCTGGATCCACTTCAATACCCATGTGATGTAACAACATAGCCAAGAAACGCAACTCGATTGGTGCAAAAGGTGCACTTCTCAAGGTTACCAAACAAACGTGCATCACGTAAAGCATTGAAAACAACACGTAAATGGTCCAAATGATCCTCTAAAGATTTGCTATAAATCAGAATATCATCAAAGTAGACTACCACAAAACGTCCAATGAAAACACGTAAAACTTCGTTCATTAATCTCATGAAAGTGCTAGGTGCATTAGTTAAACCAAATGGCATTACTAACCACTCATATAAACCGAACTTAGTTTTAAATGTTGTTTTCCATTCATCTCCTAATTTCATACGAATCTGGTGGTAACCACTACACAAATCAACTTTAGAAAACATGGTAGAGCCACTCAATTCATCAAGCATGTCATCTAAACGTGGAATAGGATGACGATATCGAATAGTAATATTATTGATAGCTCTACAATCAGTACACATGCGTGAAGAACCATCTTTCTTAGGTACCAAAATAATAGGAACAACACAGGGGCTAAGGGACTCACGAATATGATCTCTGTCGAGTAGTTCCTGAATTTGGCGTTGTATCTCCTTTGTCTCCTCTGGATTGGTTCTATATGGCGCGCGGTTGGGCAACGCGGCACCAGGAATTAGATCAATTTGGTGCTCAA
Organism: Avena atlantica; assembly: GCA_910589765.1. Lineage (NCBI taxonomy): Eukaryota > Viridiplantae > Streptophyta > Magnoliopsida > Poales > Poaceae > Avena > Avena atlantica. The sequence continues at coordinate 486,736,551 of OU342739.1, read as the reverse complement.
TTCCTCTAATAGGAGGTAGTCCTGGTGGCAGCTCAGCGGGAAAGACGCCCTCATATTCTTGCAAAAGGTTAGCAATAGCGGGTGGCAAAGAAGGAGGCATATCCTCAAATGAAAACAAAACCTCTTTGCAGACAATTGCATAACATTGAGTATTGTTTACATCTAGTTCAGCAATATCAATTTTATTTGCAAGCATACATGGACTCTTCAAACGAATTTCAGTAGCATGTGTAGAATCAGATTTAGTGTTCTTTGGTGGTATAAAATCTGCAGCAACAATCTGATTCTCACTTTATTTTTCTCCTCAGTTTTAGCTCTACTAGCTCTAGCAAGATCATCTTTTAAAATCTGTTCGGGAGTCATAGGTTTTAGACCAATTTTCTTTCCAGCATGCATAAGAGAATAGTGATTAGTTTTGCCATTATAAACAGATTCTCTATCAAATTGCCATGGTCTACCAAGTAACAAATAACAAGCTTGCATAGGTACAACATCACAATTAACAAAATCAGAATATGTACCAATAGTAAAATGCACGCGTACCGTTCTTGTTACCTTGATCTTGCGAGAACTCTCAAACCATTGGATGTAATATGAATGTGGGCGTTGTCTTGTTGGAAGCGCAAGCTTCTCTACCATGTCAACACTGGCCAGATTATTACAACTCCCTCCATCAATGATGATCCGTATAGCTCTTTCCTTGACAACACCACGTGTTTGGAACAGGTTGTGGCATTGATCTTGCTCAGATTTGCTCAATTGCACACTCAACACACGTTGTGTAATTAAGCTCTTGTAGTGATCAGCAGCTTCAGCTCCCATTACCTCTGTCTCTTCATCAGCATCAGAATTGTCTCCATCTCGAGCAGAAATAAGGGCTAGTGTATCTTCATCAAAGTCACTCACTGAATCATATTGACCATCTTCCCGCACCATCATCACACGTTGTGTTGTGCACTGTCTCTCAATATGACCAAAAACCCAGCACTTGCGGCATTGTATATCCTTTGTCTTACCCGTGGAAGCCATAGAAGATGCACTACGAGCAGGATCATTGGATGATGGTGGAGGAGCAGCTGGAAATCTTGTGGTGGCCTTGGATGTGGTAGTAGCTGGTGGAGAATCACTAGAAGGCGCTGATTGTCGGGATGTACAAGTGGATGTACGACCTGCAGAATTATTAGTCCTCCTCCATGGTGGTTGGCGATCCTGCACTTCACGTTCAGCTTTGCAAACAAGATAAAACAAACGAGTGATAGAATTATATTCCTTATAATCTAATATGTGCTGAATGTCCTTGTTTAATCCACCAAAGAAACGTGCAAGTATTTGTTCATTAGATTCAACAAGACCACACCTAACCATCCCCATTTGCAATTCCTGATAATACTCTTCTACATAATATTTCCCTTGCTCTAAACGTGTCAGATTCTTTATTAAATCACGTTGATAAGTGGGAGGTACAAAACGAACACGCATAGCAATTTTTAAAGCAGTCCAAGTACTAGGAATAGTAGTAGGATTTAAACGACAATACTCAGACCACCAAAGGGAAGCAAATTTAGTAAATTCACATGTAGCAGCACTAACACGTATATTCTCAGGATATTTTAAGCATGCAAAACGTTGTTCTACTTTCATATCCCATGTAAGATATGCATCAGGATTATATTTACCCTCAAAAGATGGAATATTTAATTTAAGCTTTGCAACATGATCATCATCACGTACCGGTGGTCGAGCGTTGCGGTAGTAATGTCGGGGACGGCCAGCAGGTACCTGTGGAGGTTGTTCAACCTCCTCATCGAACAGATCGTCGTCGTCGGGGTCGTAGTAGTACCCGTCGTCTGTCCCCAATGTCGCTGCAGCGGCCGTGGCGGAAGTCTGAGGTGCGTCAGCTGCAGCTGTAGCCGCTGGGGGTGTGGCGGCAGCCGAACCAGCAGTCCGACCCGTGATCGGAATGCGCCGTGCGCCAGGTACGGGTGTGGGTGCGGGCAATCTGTTCAAAATCTCCTTGAACCGAGCGTCAAGCTTGGCGTTGAAGGATTTCTCGAGTCCATCGATCTTGTCCATGGCGTTGGTGAGCTTGGTGTCAAACTCCCCTAGGCGTGTATCCACGTCTTCAGCGCGACTGACCAATAGCTCGGAGAAGTGAGCATGTAGTTCTTCGTTCGTCATGGTAGCAGGGTTCCGCGAAGTATCTGTCATGGTTAGTCCTTAAAAAGCACAGGTATATACTACAGGAATATGGTGGAAGTCACGCGTAATCCGTCAAGCAATATACGAAGCTCTTACAAGTTCTTACCAAACAGCAGGAAAAGGCGATGTGCAACCGCGAGGATCAGTGGGTCCAGAGATTGAACCAAGCGATTACCAGGAGTCGAGACACCGCACGTGGAGAATATCTGTGGAGCTCTGGGAAGGCTTAGCAAAGGGGGTTAGCAATTATCAAAACAGCAATGCAAAAGTTGAAAGAATGCTCAACGACGGTACTGTGCTGGTCCTAGGCTAGACCGTACTAGAGACGCGAGCCTAGATCACCAAAGATGTCACGACGCGACACAACAAGCAATGTATGATGATATGGCACCCTGAAAAGCGAACCGAGAGGTGGAAAATCACTATGATGGCGAGTGTCTAGAACTGATCTACGGGGTCTAAAAATAGGTTAGCCCCCAAATTTTTTTTTTGAAATTTTGTATTTTGCTCCGGAAAGCGCGCAGGCGCCAAAAAAATATCGCTACAACGGCCGATGGAGAAAAGTGATCCCCAAAGCCGAAAACTAGTATAGCCAGAAATTTTTTTCGGAGGCGGTTCCAGACTTTTTTTTTTGCTCTCCTTCTGGACTTACGACCGGACTCTTGGATCGACACGGACTTTAGCGTAACACGGAAACAATAAAGAAGGAAAGTAAAAAGAAATAACTAGGAAACAATAACTCTACTCGGACTCGTACCATGGTAGGAAACTGATCGGATCTGTGTCGCGGTAGGAAGGCGGTGGCGGAGTATTAGGGTTTATGGTGGCAGGGTATATGGCGGCGGAATATGGTAGCGGAATATGGTGGCGGTGGGCGGCGAGTGTGGCGGTGACTACTATGATCAGAACTCAAAACTCTAAGGGACGAGACACTAAGACCAGCAACTCGACGCGACGATGTAGACACAAATTCAACAATGCAAAAACTGAAAAGATAATGCGAGGCGTAGATTGGTTATGGGATGGATCTAAACTCTAACTGTGTTTTTGGCTTTTTCGTGGGTTATAGGTAAAAACAGATCTAATCTACGAAAACAGTAAAATCTCACCGAGCAACCTGAAATCTGATACCACTTTATAGGGCAAAGGTGTCCGATCTTTCGATGAGATGGCGATAATCGATTTGGTGGAGTTCGGGCTTGACGATCCGACTACACGTGCGAGCACGAGCGCCAATGCAATCGCTAGGCCAATCTCCTGGAGGTTACCGATCCTGCGTGAACACGATCAGCCTGACCAACGAGGGTCTTAATTCCTACCTGAAATCGAGAACAAGTAAGAACTAATATTGCAATCAAGATATTGCGGATTAAGAGGAAAGCTTTATTGAAAAGGTGGGATCCTGAATAGGTGCGAAGTACAAGAGGCCTCTGCGACGCTCGAGCCTTGGCGAAGTTGCGATGATGGCTAACTTAATGTCTAAACAAAATCCGAGTCTAGGGGGTCGGCTATAGGGAGTATTTAAAGGCGAAAAGGTGTGGTTTCGGCCAGCCATGGAAGTGGTGGCCGAATCCAACCCTAGAAGTCCTTTTCCCCTCAAATACGGACTCTAAAAAGTGGCTAATTAAAATCCTGCGAAAATTACATGGGCCTGGCCCAAAATAAAGGTGTCGCAGCACCATATTAAGCTATGGACGAATTCATGAAGTATTGATCTTGAATATATCGTCCAAGCCTTCCTTTTTCATTATGGTGGCCTCAAAGTTCGGAAATCTTTATCCGTGGTCTTCTCTTGGATCATCACACGCTTGCTGCCATCTCCATGCATGGCCATGCTCCAATGCTTGTCCCTCTCATCCATGCTTGGTCCATCATTCCTAAGAGTAAGAAATACATCTGATTTAGGCAGCATCATGTTGGAGATATGCCCTAGAGGCAATAGTAAATGTAGTTATTATTATATCTTTGTGTTTATGATAAATGTTTACATTCATGCTATAATGGTATTAACAAGGAAACATTGATACTTGTGTGATTTGTAAACTTAATTTGAAGTCCCTAGTATAGCCTCTATACTTCACTAGCTTGTTGGTTGATAGATGATTGTGGTTTCCCTATCATGAACATTGAGATGTTATCAACAACAAGATCATATCGTTAGGAGAATGATATGGTGGACATACTCCTATAGATAAGCGTAGCATAAAGATCAAGTCATTTCAATAGTTCAATTGCTATATGCTTTCTGATACATAGTAACCTAGTTCCTTCGACCATGAGATCATGCATATCACCTTTACCGGATGGATGCTTTGATGACATCAAACACCACACCGTAACTGGGTGGTTATAAAGGTGGCATTTAGTGTTCGGAAAGTATTGGTTGAGACACATGGATCAAGAGTGGGATTTGTCCATCCACATGACGGATAGATATACTCTGGGCCCTCTCGGTGGAATGTCATCCAATTAGCTTGCAAGCATGTGACTTGGTCACAAGGGATCACATATCACGGGAACGAGAAAAGAGTACTTATCAGTAACGAGGTTGAACTAGGTATGCAGAGATACCGACGATCATAACCTCGGATAAGTAACATATCGTGAGACAAAGGGAAATTGGTATCGTATGTAAGTGGTTCATTCGATCGCAAAGTAATCGTAGAAATATGTGGGAGCCATATGAATTTCCAGATTCCTCTATTGGTTATTGTTCGGAGAAGTGTCTCGATCATGTCCGCATAATTCACGAACCGTAGGGACACACACTTAAGGATTCGACGTTGTTTGAGTAGTTATGGTGTTATGAGAAAGAGACCGAATGTTGTTCGGAGTCTCGGATGGGATCCGGGATATCACGAGGTGATCCGGAATGGTCCGGAGAATAAGATTCATATAAGGAAAGTCCCGTTTCGGAGTTCGGGAATGATTCCGGTGTTTTCATCGGGAATGTTCTAGAAGGTTCCGGATTGTCCGGCACTCCGGGGGGGAGGGTACATGAATGTGTTATATCAAAGTTGGTATGATTGCATCATGTACTAAGTGTCATCGCTGTCCGAAATAAAGGGTTAATTCAAATCCTAGTTTGAAAAGTCAAACGGCTAGTTTGAAAAGTCAAACTGCCAGTTTTCGGAAAGAGGAGAAGGAGGATTGGTGGAGGCCGACTTGAGGGAGGAGTCTCCTCCCCAAGCCGGCGCGCCACCCAAGGCCGACTTGGGGAGGGATTCCCCTCCCCTGGCCGCGCCTCCCCACCCATAAAAGGAGGGGCAGGGCTCCCCTCCTAGACACACAACTTTCTACCTCTAATCTCCGGTTTAGAGCCGTTTTGGTTTAGAGCTTCTAATTGCTTTAGCCAACGGTTTAGAGCCTTCTAATTGGTTTAGAGCCTTCTAATTGGTGTGTCTAATTACTAGACCACTAATAGCCTCTCTCATAAGCTCCACCATACTCGCACCGGCTTAAGGCGAAGCCCTGCGGGATTTCCCCTCTACTTCCGGTACCACGCCGTTGTGCTGCCGGAATCGCGAGGAGAGTGCTACAACCTCCGCTGCCTGCTGGAACAAGGGAGAGGAAGGTCTTCGTCGAGTACCGAACGTGTGACCGACTGCGGGAGCGCTGCCGGAACGTGGCGCCGGAAGGATCGTCTACGCGATCTTGAGATCGGAAGAGTACGACTACATCACCCACGAGAATCCGCTCTCGTTAAACGCTTTGGAATCTTCGAGGGTAAGTTATACCATCGACTCGTTGCTACAATCTAGTAGATAGATCTTGGCTTGTTTGTTTGTATGCGATAGAAAATTTTTGTTTTCCATGCTACGAACCCCTACAGTGGTATCAGAGCCGTGTCTATATGTAGATCTGTTGCACGAGTAGAACACAATGGTCATTGTGGGCGTTGATGCTTTTATTGTCGATTGCTTCTTGTGTACTTTGCATCTTGCGGTATGTTGGGATGAAGCGGCCAGGGCTAACCTTACATGACATCGTTCATGAGACTTGCTCCACGCTTGACATGCAACTTGTATTGCATAAGTGGCTTTGCGGGTGTCTGTTTCTCCTAGCATAGTATAGATCCAATTCACAACAGGTGATTAACAATACTAGTGTCAACGTTGTGGTTCATGTTCGTAAGTTAGTGCGACACTTATTGAAAGCCCCAAACCACGTAAAATATGCAAAGAAAGTAGAGGCGTCTAACTTTGTTTTGCAGGGGTGTGCAGTGATGTGATATGGCCATGATTGTGATTATATTTGATGTATGCAATGTTCCTTATTGTAAGTCGGCAACCGGCAGGAGCCATATGGTTGTCTTTAATTTATGTTAAGACCCACGTGTCTATTAAAGTAGTTGTAATAGTTGAAGCCGGTGGACGACAACCATGGAGAGGCGTCATTGACCTTGATGCAATGCCGGTGATGATGGAGATCATGTTCGTGCTTGAAGATGGAGATCGGAAGCACAAAGAAGAAAGGCCATATCATATCACATATATATATTGAATTGCATGTGATGTTAATCCTTTATGCATCTTGTATTGCTTAGTAGACGACGGTAGCATTATAAGATGATCCCTCAAGCACATGAATTTCAAGTCATAAAGTGTTCACCCTTATTTAGCACCGTTGCTAAAGCTTGTTGTTTCGAAGCACCACGTGATGATCGGGTGCGTTAGATTCCGCAAGTGTATACAACGTGGGCAAGCCAGATTTGCTCATGCGGAAACTAAGGTTTGATCTTGACGAGCCTAGCATGTACAGACATGGTCTCGGAACACGGATCACCGAAAGGTAAAGCATGAATCATATAGTAGATATGATGAACATGACGATTGTTCGCCATTGAAACTATATCAACTCTCGTGATGATCGGTGTTGATGTGGTGGATTTGGTTCATGTGATCACTAAAACAATGTGAGGGATATTGTTTTGAGTGGGAGTTCACCTAGTTTAATTACATTAATTAATTTGAACTCAATTTGTCATAAACTTAGTCTAAACTATTGCAAATATGTTGTAGATCAATGGCAGCCCCTACCATCAATTTTAATGCGTTCCTAGAGAAAGAAAAGTTGAAAAACAATGGAAGCAACTTCGCGGATTGGTTCCGCAATTTGAGGATTGTCCTCGCAGCTGGTAATTTGACCTATGTGCTGGATGCACCGCTGGGTGACCCACCTGCAGATGATGCTCCCGATGAAGTAAAGAATGTTTACCTCGCTCGGAAGAATCAGTACTCCATAGTTCAGTGTGCTATCTTGTATGGTTTGGAATCGGAGCTTCAGAAAAGGTTTGAGGATTCAGACCCATATGATATTGTCGAGGATCTCAAATTGATTTTTGAGACTCATGCGGCAATTGAAAGCTATGAGGCTTCTGAAAAGTTCTTTAACTGCAAGATGGAAGAAGGCAGCTCCGTCAGTGAGCATGTTCTTAAGATGTCAGGGCACGCAAACAAACTTCAAAGCTTGGGTATAGTGATTCCTAATGCTTTGGGGATTTACCGTGTCCTCCAATCACTACCACCAAGTTATAAGAACTTTGTGATGAACTACAACATGCAGAACATGAACAAGACGTTACCAGAACTCTTTGCCATGTTAAAATCTGCAGAAGTGGAGATCAAGAAAGAGCACCAAGTGTTGTTGGTCAATAAGACCACCAAATTCAAGAAAGGCAAGTCTAAGCAAAAGGGACACTTCAAGAAGGGTGGTAAGAAAGTTACCACGCCGGCGAAGAAGACCAAGGCTGGACCTAAGCCTGATACTGAGTGCTTTTACTGCAAGGGAGAAGGTCACTGGAAGCGGAATTGCCCAAAGTACTTGGCGGATTTGAAGAACGGCAACATCAAGAAGAAAGGTATATCTGATATACATGTTATTGATGTGTATCTCACTAGTACTCGTAGTAGTGCCTGGGTATTTGATACTGGTTCGGTTGCTCATATTTGTAACTCGAAACAGGTGCTGCAGAATAAACGGAAGCTAGTGAAGAACGAGGTGACGATGCGCGTGGGAAACGGATCAAAGGTTGATGTGATCGCGGTCGGCACGCTACCCCTTCATCTACCATCGGGATTAGTTTTATACTTAAATAATTGTTATTTGGTGCCTGCGTTGAGCATGAACATTATATCGGGATCTTGTTTATTGCGAGACGGTTACTTGTTTAAATCCGAGAATAATGGTTGTTCTATTTATATGAGTAATATGTTTTATGCACATGCACCTTTGATAGATGGTCTATTCTTATTGAATCTCGATAGTGGAAATACACATATCAACAACATTGAGGCTAAACGTTTGAAATCAAGCGATAATTCGACCTATATGTGGCACTGTCGTCTTGGTCACATTGGAGTGAAACGTATGAAGAAACTCCATTCCGATGGACTTCTTGAATCACTTGAAAGATGCGAAGCATGTCTGATGGGTAAAATGACTAAGACTCCATTTTCTGGTATGATGGAGCGAGCTACGGACTTATTGGAAATCATACATACCGATGTGTGTGGTCCAATGAGTGTAGCATCGCGCGGTGGTTATCGTTATGTTCTTACCTTCACGGATGACTTGAGTAGATATGGGTATATCTATTTCATGAATCATAAGTCCGAAACTTTCGAGAAGTTTAAGGAGTTTCAAAGTGAGGTAGAGAATCAACGTAACAAGAAGATTAAATTTCTATGTTCTGATCGTGGAGGTGAATATCTAAGTTACGAGTTTGGCGAGCATTTGAAGAAATGCGGAATACTTTCACAATTGACACCGCCGGGAACACCACAGCGTAATGGTGTGTCCGAACGTCGTAATCGAACTCTCTTAGATATGGTTCGTTCTATGATGTCACTTACAGATTTACCGCTATCATTTTGGGGTTATGCATTAGAAACAGCCGCATTCACTTTAAATAGGGCACCATCTAAATCCGTTGAAACGACATCGTATGAATTATGGTTTGGGAAGAAACCTAAATTGTCGTTCCTTAAAGTTTGGGGATGCGAAGCCTATGTAAATAAGTTACAGCCGGACAAGCTTGAACCCAGAGCGGAAAAATGCGTCTTCATAGGATACCCGAAGGAAACTATTGGGTATACCTTCTATCATAGATCCGAAGGCAAAATCTTCGTTGCTAAGAATGGATCCTTTCTAGAGAAGGAATTTCTCTCGAAAGAATTGACTGGAAGGAAAGTAGAACTCGACGAGGTTGTCGAACCTTCTCTCGAAATTGCGAGTAGCACAGCACCGGAAGAAGTTCCTATGGTGCCTGCACCAATAAGAGAGGAAGCTAACGATGGTGATCATGAAACTTCGGCTGAAGTTGCTACAGAGCCTCGGAGGTCAACGAGAACTCGTACCAGTCCAGATTGGTATGATTCCGTTATGAATGTCATGGTGGTGGACAACACCGATGACCCCGAGACATATGAGGAAGCGATGATGAGCCCAGATTCCAATAAATGGCAAGAAGCCATGAAATCCGAGATTGGATCCATGTACGAAAACCAAGTATGGACTTTGGTGGACTTACCGGATAGCCGAAAGGCTGTCGAGAACAAATGGATTTTCAAGAAGAAAATAGATGCTGATGGTAATGTTACTGTCTATAAAGCTCGACTTGTCGCAAAAGGGTTTCGACAAATTCAAGGAGTTGACTACGATGAGACTTTCTCAGCGGTAGCGAAGCTAAAGTCTGTGAGGATTATGTTAGCAATCGCTGCATATTATGATTATGAGATATGGCAGATGGATGTCAAAACAGCATTCCTCAATGGAGACATTGATGAAGAGTTGTATATGATGCAACCCAAAGGTTTTGTCGATCCTAAAGATGCTAACAAGGTATGCAAACTTCAACGGTCCATCTATGGATTGAAGCAAGCATCCCGAAGTTGGAATCAACGTTTTGATAAGGTAATCAAAAGTTTTGGTTTTATACAAACTTATGGAGAAGCTTGTATTTACAAGAAAGTGAGTGGGAGCTCTGTAGCATTCTTAATACTATATGTGGATGACATATTGTTGATTGGGAATGATGTAGACCTTCTTAATAGTGTCAAGGAATATTTGAATAATAGTTTTTCAATGAAGGATCTTGGCGAAGCAGCTTACATATTAGGCATAAAGATTTATAGAGATAGATCGAAACGCCAAATATCATTGTCACAGAGTACATATTTGGACAAAGTTCTAAAGAGATTTGGAATGGAAGAAAGCAAGAAAGGGTTCTTTCCCATGTTGCCCAATACGACCTTGAGTAAAACTCAAAGTCCGACATCGGCAGAAGATAGAGAAAGGATGAGTAAGACTCCCTATGCCTCAGCCATAGGATCTCTAATGTATGCCATGCTATGTACTAGACCCGACATTGCATATGCTGTTAGTTTAACTAGCAGATATCAAAGTGATCCAGGAGTGGATCATTGGACAGCGGTCAAAAACATCCTTAAGTACTTGAGAAGAACTAAGGATATGGTTCTTTCTTACGGAGGTGATGAACAGCTCGTTGTTAATGGTTACACCGATGCTAGTTGGAACACCGATCCGGATGATTCTAAATCACAATCCGGATACGTATTTATTTTGAATGGTGCAGCAGTTAGCTGGAGGAGTGCAAAGCAAAGCGTTGTGGCGAGATCTTCAACTGAATCGGAATACATGGCTGCTTCGGAGGCTTCACAAGAAGCGATATGGATGAAAGAGTTCATTACAGAGCTGGGTGTGGTTCCTAGTGCGCTGGACCCAATGTCTATCTACTGTGATAACATGGGCGCCATAGCCAATGCGCAAGAACCAAGGTCACACAAGAAGCTGAAGCATATCAAGCTACGTTTTCACGCTATTCGAGAACATATCCAGGATGGGGATATAAAGATTTGCAAAGTACACACAGATCTGAATGTGGCGGATCCGTTGACTAAACCTCTCCCGAGGGCAAAACATGACCAACACCAAACTGCCATGGGTGTTCGGTATATTACCATGTAATCTAGATTACATGACTCTAGTGCAAGTGGGAGACTGTTGGAGATATGCCCTAGAGGCAATAATAAATGTAGTTATTATTATATCTTTGTGTTTATGATAAATGTTTACATTCATGCTATAATGGTATTAACAAGGAAACATTGATACTTGTGTGATTTGTAAACTTAATTTGAAGTCCCTAGTATAGCCTCTATACTTCACTAGCTTGTTGGTTGATAGATGATTGTGGTTTCCCTATCATGAACATTGAGATGTTATCAACAACAAGATCATATCGTTAGGAGAATGATATGGTGGACATACTCCTATAGATAAGCGTAGCATAAAGATCAAGTCATTTCAATAGTTCAATTGCTATATGCTTTCTGATACATAGTAACCTAATTCCTTCGACCATGAGATCATGCATATCACCTTTACCGGATGGATGCTTTGATGACATCAAACACCACACCGTAACTGGGTGGTTATAAAGGTGGCATTGAGTGTTCGGAAAGTATTGGTTGAGACACATGGATCAAGAGTGGGATTTGTCCATCCACATGACGGATAGATATACTCTGGGCCCTCTCGGTGGAATGTCATCCAATTAGCTTGCAAGCATGTGACTTGGTCACAAGGGATCACATATCACGGGAACGAGAAAAGAGTACTTATCAGTAACGAGGTTGAACTAGGTATGCAGAGATACCGACGATCATAACCTCGGATAAGTAACATATCGTGAGACAAAGGGAAATTGGTATCGTATGTAAGTGGTTCATTCGATCGCAAAGTAATCGTAGAAATATGTGGGAGCCATATGAATTTCCAGATTCCTCTATTGGTTATTGTTCGGAGAAGTGTCTCGATCATGTCCGCATAATTCACGAACCGTAGGGAGACACACTTAAGGATTCGACGTTGTTTGAGTAGTTATGGTGTTATGAGAAAGAGACCGAATGTTGTTCGGAGTCTCGGATGGGATCCGGGATATCACGAGGTGATCCGGAATGGTCCGGAGAATAAGATTCATATAAGGAAAGTCCCGTTTCGGAGTTCGGGAATGATTCCGGTGTTTTCATCGGGAATGTTCTAGAAGGTTCCGGATTGTCCGGCACTCCGGGGGGGAGGGTACATGAATGTGTTATATCAAAGTTGGTATGATTGCATCATGTACTAAGTGTCATCGCTGTCCGAAATAAAGGGTTAATTCAAATCCTAGTTTGAAAAGTCAAACGGCTAGTTTGAAAAGTCAAACTGCCAGTTTTCGGAAAGAGAAGGAGGATTGGTGGAGGCCGACTTGAGGGAGGAGTCTCCTCCCCAAGCCGGCGCGCCACCCAAGGCCGACTTGGGGAGGGACTCCCCTCCCCTTGCCGCGCCTCCCCACCCATAAAAGGAGGGGCAGGGCTCCCCTCCTAGACACACAACTTTCTACCTCTAATCTCCGGTTTAGAGCCGTTTTGGTTTAGAGCTTCTAATTGCTTTAGCCAGCGGTTTAGAGCCTTCTAATTGGTTTAGAGCCTTCTAATTGGTGTGTCTAATTACTAGACCACTAATAGCCTCTCTCATAAGCTCCACCATACTCGCACCGGCTTAAGGCGAAGCCCTGCGGGATTTCCCCTCTACTTCCGGTACCACGCCGTTGTGCTGCCGGAATCGCGAGGAGAGTGCTACAACCTCCGCTGCCTGCTGGAACAAGGGAGAGGAAGGTCTTCGTCGAGTACCGAACGTGTGACTGACTGCGGGAGCGCTGCCGGAACATGGCGCCGGAAGGATCGTCTACGCGATCTTGAGATCGGAAGAGTACGACTACATCACCCACGAGAATCCGCTCTCGTTAAACGCTTTGGAATCTTCGAGGGTAAGTTATACCATCGACTCGTTGCTACAATCTAGTAGATAGATCTTGGCTTGTTTGTTTGTATGCGATAGAATTTTTTTGTTTTCCATGCTACGAACCCCTACAGTGGTATCAGAGCCGTGTCTATATGTAGATCTGTTGCACGAGTAGAACACAATGGTCATTGTGGGCGTTGATGCTTTTATTGTCGATTGCTTCTTGTGTACTTTGCATCTTGCGGTATGTTGGGATGAAGCGGCCAGGGCTAACCTTACATGACATCGTTCATGAGACTTGCTCCACGCTTGACATGCAACTTGTATTGCATAAGTGGCTTTGCGGGTGTCTGTTTCTCCTAGCATAGTATAGATCCAATTCACAACAGGTGATTAACAATACTAGTGTCAACGTTGTGGTTCATGTTCGTAAGTTAGTGCGACACTTATTGAAAGCCCCAAACCACGTAAAATATGCAAAGAAAGTAGAGGCGTCTAACTTTGTTTTGCAGGGGTGTGCAGTGATGTGATATGGCCATGATTGTGATTATATTTGATGTATGCAATGTTCCTTATTGTAAGTCGGCAACCGGCAGGAGCCATATGGTTGTCTTTAATTTATGTTAAGACCCGCGTGTCTATTAAAGTAGTTGTAATAGTTGAAGCCGGTGGACGACAACCATGGAGAGGCGTCATTGACCTTGATGCAATGCCGGTGATGATGGAGATCATGTTCGTGCTTGAAGATGGAGATCGGAAGCACAAAGAAGAAAGGCCATATCATATCACATATATATATTGAATTGCATGTGATGTTAATCCTTTATGCATCTTGTATTGCTTAGTAGACGACGGTAGCATTATAAGATGATCCCTCAAGCACATGAATTTCAAGTCATAAAGTGTTCACCCTTATTTAGCACCGTTGCTAAAGCTTGTTGTTTCGAAGCACCACGTGATGATCGGGTGCGTTAGATTCCGCAAGTGTATACAACGTGGGCAAGCCAGATTTGCTCATGCGGAAACTAAGGTTTGATCTTGACGAGCCTAGCATGTACAGACATGGTCTCGGAACACGGATCACCGAAAGGTAAAGCATGAATCATATAGTAGATATGATGAACATGACGATTGTTCGCCATTGAAACTATATCAACTCTCGTGATGATCGGTGTTGATGTGGTGGATTTGGTTCATGTGATCACTAAAACAATGTGAGGGATATTGTTTTGAGTGGGAGTTCACCTAGTTTAATTACATTAATTAATTTGAACTCAATTTGTCATAAACTTAGTCTAAACTATTGCAAATATGTTGTAGATCAATGGCAGCCCCTACCATCAATTTTAATGCGTTCCTAGAGAAAGAAAAGTTGAAAAACAATGGAAGCAACTTCGCGGATTGGTTCCGCAATTTGAGGATTGTCCTCGCAGCTGGTAATTTGACCTGTAGCAAAATATCAAAACACGTCAATTGGTCAGTAGCATCGTGACCCTTCATCTGTAGCAACAATGATCACTTCCAGTAGCATTTTCGTCCTGCCTATGTAGCACTGTGTCGGAAGAGAAAACTCCAGCGCAGAGGGGTGGCCATGGCACGGAGGTGTGGCGGTGGTACCTCCGGCGAGGGAGGAACAACGAGGATGGCCGGCCATGGCACAGAGGTATGGCGGTGGGACCTCCGACGGCCGAGGAGCAGAGGCGTCTCGCCGGTGTAGCAGCGCGACCTCGTCCATGTAGCAGAGACGCATCGTGAAGTGTGTAGCAGGTGCCACCGCACGTAGCAGCCGCTATAGCGCATGTAGCATCGGTCGCCACCGCAGTCGCCGCGTGTAGCAGGCTCCGCCGCCATGTGTACCCAGTCGTTGCCCCGTCGTGTAGCAGCCCCTGCCGCCGCGTATAGCAGCCTCCCACCGCCACATGTAGCAGGCCGCCGCATGTACGAGCCGGCGCCGTCCTTGCAGCAGTAACGGGAGTTTGAAAGGACAGCGGGGGATTTCAGGCATCTTGGAGGGCGGCGTGCCGAGGAAGAAGCAGGGCGAGGCGGGTTGGCGTGCAGAGGGAGAAGCAAGGCGGGGCAGCGAGGGAGGAATGGAGGGCATCACGCAGGGGGAGAAGCAGCGCGAGTGCCATGGATTTTGGATTAGAAACACAAGGAAGAGGGACTCCGTCATGGGGATAAGATTGCAGCGGTGGACCCCATGAACGTATGTGCTACACGAGAGGCTGGACACGTGTCAGCATCGGGAACCGGGGGACGCGAGTCGCGCGATCCCCGGGTGAACGGTATCATTTTCCCAAAAAAAAGGTGCAATGACCCGCTCACACGACGTCATGGTAAGCGGAGGCGAGGACACGCCCTACACTATGCGCATCCCGGGAGACTGGGAGGAGCACGCGCAAATAGTCCGAGGTTGAGGCGTCCGCGCAGCTGGCCAGTCCCCCGTTTTCACGAGTATCAGAGTTAATAGCATAAAACCACCACTTTACGGGCTAAATGTACTGATTGATACCACTTTACGGAAAGGATACAAAAAACCACCACAAAATTCGTTGATTGTCTCAAAAAACACCAATTTTTCACTAAACTCGAATTGACGCTGGTTCTGACGGGTCGGGCCACCTGCAGAGGCCACGTGGCTCCCCTTTGACGGCTCCCGACACGCCCGTTACCGCCGTTAATGGCGCGCGGGCCCCACCACCGTCCACCGTTTGTCGGAGGAAAAGGAAGAACCAGATAGGGTTCAGACAGTTCCCCTCGCGCGCCTCCCCTCCCTCTTGTACCTGCGATGGCGGCGGCGACCCCCGGCAATGGCGGCGACAGCGGATGGCGGCGGCGACCCTCGGCAAGCTCCGATCCCGTTCCACCACCTTGTGCTCCGTCCGTGGGGTGCGGTGGCAGGATGCGCTGGGGGCTTCTCCGACTGATGATTCGCTGCCGCCAATGCAAGCGGCGGCGACATTGTCGCCGAAGGCTAGGTCGGCTGCTGCGCTGGCGCAGGCGGTGATCGCTTCGCCCACGAAAATCAGTCACCGTTGGGCTCCCTCCTTCGGCGGTGTAGAGTAAGTTCCCTTCCAAAAGCTCGATCCATTCAGAAGATCTACCGTATGTGCTTAGATTTAGAAATATAGGTTATTGCTGAGACTGTGATCAGTAGATTAAATTTAGAATATTTAGTTCATCAATTTTAGGAAAAATTAGTAGTAGATGAATTTATTGCTATCACTAGTGCAATTTTAGGACAAATTAGTAGTAGATGAATTTATTGCTATCACTAGTGCAATTTTAGGACAAATTTTAGGTAGTTTTATTAGTTGTTAACTAAAACAGTGACTGCAATTTAATAGTAGATAATATTGATGTGATGTTTAGCAACTAGTTACCTAATCATTGTGTATTTAATTATGACAGCCTAGATGATGATGTTTGGGAGATTAGATTCAACTTTCCTGGTGAGGACAACCTGGAAAGAACCTTATGCAGATCTGACATAACCATGCTTAATTTGTTAGCATTGATAGAAGGTTATGGTTATGGGATAGGAGACAACATGTACTATGTTAAAGATAAGGGAAAAGGCAAGAATGGAATGGAGCTCATTTCTAGCATGACCCAAGTAAATGCCATGATTGACATGTATGAGGAGGAGCAGGTGTTGAATATCACTGTACTAAAAAAAGATTCTATCTGGCCATCATATGTTAACATTG
The DNA here is from genome assembly GCA_910589765.1 of Avena atlantica. NCBI lineage: Eukaryota > Viridiplantae > Streptophyta > Magnoliopsida > Poales > Poaceae > Avena > Avena atlantica. The sequence continues at coordinate 486,719,836 of OU342739.1, read as the reverse complement.
ATGATGTTGAGGCAGAAATACTGAATGAGCCTGTGATATTTTCAGTTGACAGTACAGGAGTGAATTACACTTCTGGTGATGATGATGAATTTTTTCCTGTAGCTATGGACATGTCAGATGTGTTGTTCTTGGGCATCCAACAGAGCTCCAACTTCCAGAAGGCAATAGGACCTATCCCTATCCCCGTTGATGTGGTGTCAGAATATGAGGTGGTGTCAGAAGATGATGATTTCTTCTATCCTTGTCAGGTTGACCCTGAGGACCACAACAAGTCAGTCATGGAGGAATTGCAGTACATACAGGAATTGAAGAGAAAGAAAAAACAGCAAGCATTAGGCTCTGAGCATGGAGACATCCTCAAGAAGATGGAGCATCAGAGGAAGCAAAGAGATGATCCCCTTCTGCACTTTGAAGGGGATACTGATGTGGAGGAATTGCAGTATATAGATGAATTGAAGATAAAGAAAAAGGAGCAAGCATTAGGCCCTGAGCATATGGACATCCTCAGGAAGATGGAGCATCAGAGGAAGCAAAGAACTGATCCCCTTCTGCACTTTGAAGGGGATACTGATGTGGAGGAAATGTTTGAGCCAGAAGAGGTTGACAGTGACTGGGAAGAACCAGATTGTTTCCTCCCCAAAAAAATGAAGCCATCCAAGCCAGGTCCAACAAGTAGATCTCACCATGAGTTAGAGGAACCAGAAATGGAAGATTTTCTACCATCCAGTGATGAGGATAGCAGCCCAGCAGATGTTGGAGACAGTGATGATGATGGCAGTGTACCTAAATTCAATCTACAGTCTGGAAAGAAGAGGAAGTTAAAGAAGCTGAAGAAAATAATTTGGTATGATCCAGATAGGGATGACCCTCATCAGCAATTTTGCATTAAGTTGTGCTTCAATGATGTGTACCAATTCAGAACAGCACTTAGGAGTTACCACATAGCCCAGCTTAGAAACTTCCATTATCACAGGAATTGTAGTGATAGAATAATTGCTTGGTGCACTAAAGAAGGCAAGAAAAAAGGTTGTAAATTGTTTATCACTGCCTCCAAGATTGCCCATGAGAAGACATTTTGCATAAGGAAATTCATGCCCCAACACACATGCATACCTCATGGTGAGAACACAAAAGTGACTATTGGCTGGCTTGCTGCCTAATCTGAGCAAGCAATTAGAACTGACCCTAATACCTGTGTTGATACCCTAATTGACAATGCCAAACAGAAGTATGGAGTGGAAGTGCCAAAGAGCAAAGCATACAGAGCTAGGAAGCAGGCATTTGCTGCTGTCATGGGTGATCAGAAGGAACAATATACCAGGATAAGGGATTATTTTCAAGCTATTTTAGATACAAATCCAGGTAGTAGATGTGTTGTGACAACAAAACAGCTAGTTGAGCACCCTAGCCCAAACCCAAGATTCCATGGGCTCTTTATCTGTCTTAGTGCTTCTCTGCAGGGTTTTCTAAATGGTTTTAGGCCATTCATAGGTATGTGTCCATGCACTGTCTCCTGTATCCATTCACTATCTCTTGTATCCATTCATTGTTTTGTTGTAGCCCACTGATTTTTATCTCGTATCCATAGGGGTAGATGGTTGTTTTATCAAACTGGCCACAGGACAACAGATCCTTGCTGCAACTGGTAGGGATGGAAACAACAACATTTTCCCCATTGCATTTGGTGTAGTTGATAAGGAGGAAACAACTAGTTGGTTGTGGTTTTTGACACAGCTAAGATATTGCATTGGAGAGTCTGGCAAGTTTTGTACTTACACTATAATCTCAGATAGGCAGAAGGTTTGTATCCATTGTTTTCATAAGATATGGCATTGACACAACCATTAGGCCCTGATTAATTAATATTCATTTCCTCTTTTCACTTGTTTAGGGGCTTCTCAAAGCTATCTCTCAAGTTTTTCCAAACTCACCTCAAAGGTACTGTCTTAGGCATATTTATGCCAATTTCCAGTCAGCTGGTTTCAAAGGTACTGAGCTCAATAAGCACATGGATGCTGCTAGTTACTCATACACCAAGAATGGATTTGAACTGGCAATGGAAGCTCTAAAAGCAGATTGCGAGGAGGCATACAACTGGCTGGTGAAGATACCACCCGAGGCTTGGGCCAGACATCTGTTTGACACAAACTGAAAAACTGATCTAGTTGTCAATAACATCAGTGAAGTCTTCAACAAAATGATTCTAAATGTGAGTAACAAGCCAATTAGGACAATGCTTGAAGGTATAAGGGACAAGCTTATGGTCAAGTATAGTGGTACAAGACAGAAAGTAGAAGCAAGCAGATGGGAGATCTGTCCATTCTACTGTGATAAATTAGAGGAGTCCAAAAGATGGTCAAGAGAATGCTCAGCCAAACTATGTGAAGTTGGCCTTTGGCAAGTCACCAGCAACAGTGGCAGAGTGCTTGCAGTGAACTTGATCAAGAGGACATGTACTTGCAGGAAGTGGGACCTCACTGGCATTCCTTGAAATCATGCTGTGGCAGCAATCATGAAACTACAGCAGCATCCAGAACACTATGTTGATGACTTCTTCAAGAAAAATGTATAAAAAAGCCTACAGCTACACCATATACCCAATACCTAGACCTACTGACTGGAATAAGACAGCTACACCAGATATTGACCCACCTGTCTTTAGAGAAAAACCTGGGAGAAAACAGACTGCAAGGAGGAAAGGGAAATTTGAGGTGCCAGCACCTAGAGATTCATCTAGGATGTCTTCTATCACTTGCAGCAACTGCAGGCTAGTAGGGCACAAGTATACAAATTGCAATGTGCCATTGAGGCCTGAGCTACAAATAAGAAAAGTTAGTCACCAGGTAATGTGGTACCTGGCATGATTCAAACACTAATGTTTAGTGGTACCTCACTTTGTAATGTGCCATCTAGAATGATTCAAACACTAATGTTTATGTTCTGTAACAACCCAACACTCATGGTGAGGAGATCTCTGGTGCTACAAGTACAGCAGCTAGGCCTAGAACAAGTGCTGCAACAAGAAGGCCAACTACTGCTACAACTGCTCCTTCTCCAGCAGCATCTAGGCCTACAACAAGTGCTGCAACTGCTCCCACTCCAACACCAACTAGTAGGCCATCTACTGCTTCTTCTCCAACAGCATCTAGGCCTACAACAAGTGCTGCAACTGCTCCCACTCCAACACCAACTAGTAGGCCAGCTACTGCTCCTTCTCCAACACCATCTAGACCTACAACAAGTGCAGCAACAAGAAGTGGTACTCTAAACAGGCCCTTCAATGCACCTAGGTATGCAGCAGATGCAACTGGTAAAAGGCAACCAAAGCTAACATCTAGGATGCAGGGCTATCTCAGTGCTGGTAAGGACAGCAGCTACAAGAAGGCCAAGAAGAGTGACTGCTCCAAGCAAGCAGAATGAGCTTTGTGCTTGATCAGACAGTTTATATGTTCAGAACTGTCTGACTATATGCTAAAATATATTCTGTGTGTTGGAAGACTATGTTCATGCATCTGTGGCTATGTGCTGAATTAATTTCAAACTATGTGTTGGACAATATTTGTGTAATAGTGTTTAAGACTATGTGGGTTGTAATACACTATGTTTAAGACTATGTTCAAAATGTTTAAGACTATGTTTAAGACTATGTGTGCATCATTGTTTGAGTTGGCTAAGTTTAATATTGATAGCACATTGCTCTAGATAGGTTGTCGAGACCCTTCGAGGGTTCTCGACAACCCTAAAGAATATATAGTAATATTTCTCTAGATAGGTTGTCGAGACCCTTCGGGGTTCTCGACAACCCTAAAGAATATATAGTAATATTGCTCTAGATAGGTTGTCGAGACCTTTCGGGGGTTCTCGACAACCCTAAAGAATAACCATTTCAAACTTATTTGTGAATAACAATTTCCAACTAAAGGATAACCATTTTGATAGCACATAGAAGGATCAACATACAGGTTCAACCTAGAGGTTCAACATACATGACCACCCATATAAAGGGTTCAATTACACAAATACATAAACATGCACATCATGCCAACTAGAACATGATAACTACATTACTCATCACAAACTTCTTTGATTTTCTTCAACTTCTCCTTCAGACCATCACAGTGTTGGAACATATCAAAGACAGTGTACACCAACTTCTTCTTTTCTTCCTTATGGCCATCTCTATCCTTCACCAGCTGCTTGTTTTCTTCCATGAGGCCATCTTTTTCCAATATCAGCTTCTTGTTTTCTTCCATGAGGCCATCTCTTTCCAGCTGCCACTTGTTCTGCTTACCCTTGAACACATCTGCCTGGGATCTAAGAAGATTTTTCATTTCTTCCTTAGCATTCTTGAGAACATCAATTTCATGATTCAAAGCTTCTAAATGCTTCTCCATCTGGGCAGCACTCTGACCCTCACTGTCCTCACTGTAAATCCTGCGCATATTTTCTGCTAAAGCTCTCCTCTCAGTATCATCAACCCACTTGCGTAAACTAGCAACATGATCTGCATATTTCTTCTCTATCTTGTCCTTCTCTTCAGTCAGATCCTTCACCATCTTGGAACTATGATCCCTCTCTTCAATGGCAGCAGATTTGCACTCATAGTACATTGCCCACAGCTTCTGCAGGGCATCCTTTAGACTGTCAGGCCACTCTTCATCTACCCAAGACTGGAAGCCACAGTTCTCCATTGTCTGCAAATAAGCCATAGTTCATCACTGTATGCACACTCTAGAGCTAACTAATTACACAGGCTACACTAAATCATATGAATCATAGTTGCTATATCTGAATACACAGGCACAAGTACATTATTAATTACACTGCCATAGTTGCTATAACTAATTACACAGCCATAGTTCATGACTGTTATTAATTACACAGGCTACACTAAACACATATACATTATCTGAATCATCTCAATCACAAGTACATTTTCTGAATCATAGTTGCTATATCTAAATCATATTGCGCATAGTTGATATATCTGAATCATACTACTAATCTGCACACTCTGCATACACAAGTACATTGTTTGAATCATAGTTGCTAAGTCTAGTTGCTATAATCGACTATTGCATATCTGACAACATTCTAATCTAAACATTTGCATTTTCCAAAGTAACTAAAAGTACATGACAGACTTACATTCTCAATTTGACACAGATAGAATTTCCTTCCCATGTTTGTTCCTTCAAAAGCCACACACTTGCGCGGTGCAAGTTTGTGTGAGCGGCAGAGCACGTCGGAACCCACATCTATGCCGTAGAAATTGGGATCATCCATGGTTCCCAGAGCAAAGTCCAGTGGGAACATGTCCTTCACGATGAATTAATTGAGTCAAAGCGAGTTAAATCGAGCTAAATCGAGCAAATTCCCAAATCTTCTTCGATGAACCCTAACCGAGTAATCCATACTTGCCAACAATCTGGAGGTGCTCGACGAAGAGCCGTCGTGCCAGCTAGGCATGACGGCGGCGGGGCGAACGAACGGTAGCGGCGACGCGAATGGACGGCGGCGAGTGAGCATCGACCGCGCGCAACGGGACTGAGCAAGGGGACTGAGGAAGATGACCCTTATCCACGGTGGACGGCGGTGGGGCCCGCGCGCCGTTAACGGCGGTAACGGGCGTGTCGGGAGCCGGCAAAGGGGAGCCACGTGGCCTCTGCAGGTGGCCCGACCCGTCAGAACCAGCGTCAATTCGAGTTTAGTGAAGAATTGGTGTTTTTTGAGACAATCAACGAATTTTGTGGTGGTTTTTTATATTCTTTCCGTAAAGTGCTATCAATCGGTACATTTAGCCCGTAAAGTGGTGGTTTTATGCTATTAACTCCAAGGATCACGGTATTAGTGGTTCGTTGGTCGCAAAGTTGCAACGAGGCAAAGTCCTCTTCTACGAACTCACTCGCGCCTACAGAAATTCGCGGCAAGTAGTACTGTAGTACCACGCAAGGCAACATACAAGGTGTGCATGTCAACGTGTGACTCTGACGGACAGTCAGCGCGCGGCTGTACACCGTCCGAGGTCTCGGGAAACACTAGCTAGCTGGACACGATCGACAGACGTGATGACACGCTATTGTGCTCGGTTCAACACACTCGTTCCTAATCTGCCACCCAGCTGTATCTGTTCGGCTGTCCCGTGTCGGACAGAAGGCAAAATGGCAAATCGAGGCGGTGCTCCGCGTGATGTGTGCTGTCTGATAAGGTAGGCCGAGAGCTACTCCCTCGTGCGCAATATGATTTAGATATAGCAACTATGATTCAGAAAATGTACTTGTGATTGCATCGTGAATCCGGTGGCAGTAATAAGCTTGGCTGTCTGTATTGGTGCTTACATCGCCTTTGCCAGGAAACCTCCCTCGTGAATCCGGTGGCTGCTTGGGGTTGTTTCGGTACAACCCCTCTCCAAACACGTAAAAGCCCGGTCCATACACATATTTATAACTCTGTATATCACGTGTAGTCGGTGGCGAAGCCAGGATTTAAGCAAGCCTCGAACCAAAAAAAAATAAACATAAACAAACCTACTAAAAATACTCTTGTAATTGACAGAAAAACTGGTACAATAGCAAACAGGAACATATATTTACAAAGAACGTACATAATAGATGCCAAAAAAAACTTGAAATAGTAGTACAGAATACTCATAGATGATATTTGCATTATGTTTGCTTGGGTTTGACGAGCTTCTTGGGTTCGAGAATTTGCATTTCCTAATTTGAGCGAGAGAAAAAACTTTTCATCTTGTATTTCTTTTTTTAAAAGAGCGTATATTAACATCAGATGATACCAATTACATCCAGCCTCTGCAACAACGCAATGCCCTAGCAGCCACACGGATGCACATAGCAAAGAAAGAAAGAAGAATTACAAAAAAGAAAAGTCCTGCTACAGTGACTCATTCATTGAAACAGCAGTACTACCACCACCAAGACAACACCAGAAGTCCAGCTTCTCCAAAAACGACGCCTCCAAGAAGGGAACAGTGCACAAACACTGTCATCGCCCGATCAAAGATCTAGGTTTTCGCCCTGAAAAAAGTCCGCGCTCTCAAAACAATACCTTCAACAAGGCCATTGCCAGGCACAACCAATTAAGGCCAGACCCTGGGTTTTCACCCTGAGAGCTAAGACCATGAACCTCTCCTATGCAGTCGCCCCTACTTGCATGCCACTGCTCCAATTCATAAGTCACCTAGCCAATTCCTCATCACCACCCAGACTCGAACCACCATTGTCCGTCCTCAGATCTCGGTCTCTATGACTTTCTCTATTAGCACCATGGAACAAGAACATGTCCCATGATAATAACAACCAACAAAGCTTCGAAGCACACCCTCTGAAACCAAACGGTCAGGGTAAAACATGGGTGCGTGTTGAATATGACCCGAATCCTATGTACCTGTTGTACTACGGAAGGAGTCCTGACGGACTATGGTGTGCCAACCGTGCTAGACGTAGCACATCTATAACTCTATTTCGTGTCCACCAAGAAAGAGAGTTGTTTGCCCCTTTATATAGTGCCAGGTAGTCATAGATTAGATTGAGAGAGTTCCACCATATTGATAACACGTAGAGGGTTTGTCCTCTCGTGTATTGTAATACTTCTCCCAATTATAGTGATACGCCGTCGTGCGTTCCGTGGTTTTTTCTCATAAGGGTTTCCACGTAAAATTATGTGGTCTTGTTCTTCGTTTGATCTATTTTTGCTGCGCGATTTTATAACAAGTGGTATAAGATCCCCAGGCTTGAAGATCCGTTGCCCGGGAGACTTTCCGCTGCGCTCCCGGGCAGCATGGCGCAGCTTATTCATTGGATCAACTGCAACATCCTCGTGGCATCGCAGTTTCAGCAAGCATCCTTGTTTAAGATCGGATCTGGAAACTACAACGCAGATTTCTACCTTTCGTCGGTGTCCTGTGCGCCGCTCTGCCAATCCAAGATCGCACTCGTGTGCTATTCCGTCTTGTACAACCTCGATCGGCTGTGGCGTTCTCTAGCCGGTATTATTTCCGTACCAGGAGCTAGGAATGAGTCAACCGTGAAGGACACTCGATCGCATCCATGCAGTTTTACCAAGATTGAAGGAATCTGTCGTGATTGCTATCAGCTTGTATCAAGTCCTGAGGCAGGAGTCCTGATTGCTTCTCTTTTCAAGTGAAGCCCTTCAGATCGATATTTTTACTCTCCAATCGCTGCATGCACTTCAAGGCGTTATGGATAGATCAATCTGATCTCTATTGCCCCATGTGTCGTCGTCCACGTTAGGTGCTATATACCATGATTTATTTAATCCGCTATTTATGACTTGTTTCGTCAAGTTGAGATGCGGATTATTCTAGCAATACTAGCGCTACAGTCGGACAAATAAAAGTGAATAATCTGTTTCTCCAGCTCGAGCATTGACCCACGCTCTATCCCGGTCCCAATACCGGTTCTAACTGCGCCACCTATGATCGATGATTTGCCGCTGAGATGATCATCTTTTTAATAGTATTCAGTTAAAGGTGGAGTTTGTTGAAGCCTACCATACAATTGGCTGATTATGTGTGCTATTGCGGACATTCTGTACTATAGTTTAGGCTCAACATTATGGCGGTTCTACTTGCGGCGTTCTACGACTCGTTCGTTATTTGGGTTATTTTATTTGGAGGTTGGAAGTTCAAGTAAGTTTTATGATTATTCATATTCAATGGCATTTATATGGAGATATTGTGGATGCAAATTTAAGGTGTTGTATTGCTGCAATTATATGAAGAACATAGTTCAGAAATTAAAAAATATGGAGGAGGTGATTGTTAAGACTGTTGGTAGCTAGCATATACTCTTTTCTCTCTAGAGTTTTGTTGTTATGCATGTGAAGATTTTTTGTCTTTGTTATTCAAGTTTGTGATGAAGATCAGTTAAGGTGCAAGAGGATATTTATTTCTGCTAGATACTACAACATTCAGTTCAGTTGTCTTTGCTCTTTCAAGAGGGGTCTATTGTAGAGTTTAAGCTCCGTTGCATGTTGAGAAGGTTCGTTCATCCACCTGTTGTGTTTTACAGGGACAATTTTTGACCATGTCATGGATTTGTCATCAACCATTACAAGACGACAGTTTTTGGTGTATGAGATGTCATCCGTACCAGACTCTTGCATGAGTATTGTTTGCCGAGGTTTGTGCTTTTGTAGCACTTTCAGATTCCATGAGATGAGTTCTTCATAGTGTTTATGTGCACCAAGACGTTGCACTATGAGCTATGCGCTCACTCGAGGCACCACAGGAGATATGATGACTTATGTCATTTGATGATTGAGCAATTTCAGTTTTTGGAGGTTAGTGACACAGACTTAGACTTTTATCGGGTATTGTGGAAGACCCAAGTTCATTTGTCTGCTTTGTTGACAGCTGTGTTGTTACTTGGACAACCTACCGTTTGATTTACTCAGTGTGACTTCGTGAGAAGTTTATTATTCCTATGGACGTTTCAAGGCACAAGGTTTTCTTGTGATGACTTTAATTAAGGAGTTTAATGCTATCTATGACTTTTATAAGGGATTTCGGATCAAGATGGAGATTGTTGAATATGACCCGAATCATATGTACCTGTTGTACTACGGAAGGAGTCATGACGGACTATGGTGTGCCAACCGTGCTAGACGTAGCACATCTACAACTCTATTTCGTGTCCACCAAGAAAGAGAGTTGTTTGCCCCTTTAAATAGTGCCAGGTAGTCATAGATTAGATTGAGAGAGTTCCACCATATTGATAACACGTAGAGGGTTTGTCCTCTCATGTATTGTAATACTCCTCCCAATTATAGTGATACGCCGTCGTGCGTTCCGTGGTTTATTCCCATAAGGGTTTCCACGTAAAATTCTGTGTTCTTGTTCTTCGTTTGATCTACTTTTGCTGCTCGATTTTATAACAGTGTGTACGATCAAGTTCAATCCTTTCAGCAAACTCATGGCATGATAGCACTTATGGAGTTCGCCGGTGGAGCCTTCCGGAACACAACACAGAAACCAGATCAATGGAGACCAACATCTGGCAGATCATCGTCTTGGCTTGAGAGGGATCCAGAACCACCTCCTTTATTGAAACCGAGTCAGCAGCCCCCACGCCATCCGCCGGAAACTAGCAGGATCCGCCGCAAGACGACAAGACCACCCGGCCAACCATTCCGACGGAGAAGGAGGCCACCACCACCATGCCGGGGGAAGATGCCCCAAGAGCCCTAGTGTCACGGACAAGGCCCGGGTCGCCTGGGCGCTGGCATCGAGGCCAACGTACGGGACAGATCGCGGCTAGGCCCAGATCCCCGCCGCCTGCCGCCATCTGGGACGAGAATCACCGGCCGTCGCTCGCCGCAACACCATCGCCAAACCAGCCGGGACGAACGCCGCCGCCTTCCCTCCAGATCGCGATCAGGGATGCCGCTGCCGCCACACCCCCAGGTCTTTGCCTGGAGACGATCCGGACGGCGGCGGCGAGGAGGAGAGACCACGGGAGGGAGGGCTCGGCGGGGAGGGGAGGCCGCCCGACGCGGCACGGCGCCGCCGCGCGGGTGCGGGAGGAGGAGGGGTCAGGAGGAGGAGGGGTCACGTACGGGACATATGGGTTGCTGCATCTAGTGTATGTGCAAAAATCCATCTTGTATTCCTAAAACATGAAATCAATTACAAATAATTGTTAAGCCATACCAGAATCCCTCAATCTAAACCAGGCAGGAGTTCTTCATCCTTTATTCCTAAAACAAGAACACTTCTAATTGGCTAATTCCTAATTCCTAAACAAGAACTTACAGCAAGAGTTCTTCATCCTCAATTCCTAAAACAAGAACAATTCTAAATGGCTAATTCCTTATACCTAAACAAGAAATTACCTAGTGAGAGGAGTTGCAAATGAAATTAAGGGCAGACCAACAGAGGAGGTCGATTGCCCGAGGCACGTGGGGTGGAAGGATCCGAGGGAGGAAAGGAGGCAGCGGGCCAACGGTCAGAAAGGGCAGGCATTAGCACCGCGTGCAGGCCAACAGGCGCAGAGGCGGCGGCCTTGCGCGAGCGAGGTTGAACGAGGGGACATGGGAAGCAGCGAGGAAAGGGTTTGTGATTCTGTCCTTCGGTCTGGTCTGCCAAGTTGGGCCGACCAGGGCCAAAACAAATTCTGGAGAATATTAGGCAGAAAATTTTCCTACGCCCAGGGCCATGGCCCTTGTTACCCTGGGCCTGTCTCCGCCACTACGTATAGTCATACGGATCGGAATTCAGGGTGTAGGTGGGAGTGGGCTACCCATAGAGCCAACTACCCAAGCCCACATAATAGGCTATGTGGGACACCCACGAATACACAAGAAAAAAATGTGGGCATCTGTGGGAGAGCCCACATCGACCCCAATGTGCAGAATTTGACCACACGCCGTCACGCCCTCGACCAAACGGACTCGGGTCCAGACGCCCTCGATGGCTCAACCACACTCCTCATCGCGTTAGGGCGTGGGCACGGGAGAGGACCCGTCGGAGCCCCGCCGCGTTAGGGCGCGGACACAGGAGGGGAGCCGCCGAAGTCCCGCCGGCTAGCTCCGGCATGGCAGATCCTCCTCCTTCGGCTGCGGGGGAAGGTCTACTCCCACCTCCCTTTCTCCCCGCCGCTCCTCCTCCGATCCATGGTCCAAGATCTAATATGGGCACCTGCAAGGAATCTCCAAGGTCCAAGAAAAGAAAGGTACTGTAATTTTTACTAGAGATCGATTAGCTAGCTCGTGGAGATGATGATGTGTTGCATTCCCCTCTTGCTAGAATCTGTTCATGTTGTGCGCGTCAATTTAAGCAACAAGACGCATCATTGTTTTCTCAAGAAAGCAGAGAGCTCAAACCTGCTGCCTCACCAAAGATATGCATAGATTATTCTCTGTCATAGCAAGTGGATGAATATTTGGAAACCAAAGACATTTACCACTAGAGTGATCGTACATCTCATGAGAGATATAGTCCTCTACAGATGACATTTGACTTCGAGGCTGAGGTTCCTTGTGCTGATGATGGCACAGATTCTCACCGTCATGGAGCCTATGATATGGAAAAAAGACTTGCAGGAAGATGTAGTTGTTAAGATACTAGTAGTTCCACCCACCGAGGTGGTCAAGCCTTCTGAAATGAATGTTCAGAAAAGAACAAAAGTTGACTAACTCTGCTTCTACACTAAACTCACTGCCTAGCTAGATGTATGCATGTGTACATGAGATAGCTCTTTATACAATATAAGATTAAGGCCGAGCACACCATTTTGGTTCACCAATATAATTGATACGTGTCCTGTAACTGTATAGCACAAGAATTGTACTGTAATTGATATGTATGTTCTGTAACTGTATATAAGATTAAGGCTGAGTGCACCACTTTCGACCACTAGAAATCTCTGGTTACTTATTTTTTCTATTTGTTTAACCGGTGTATCAGCTACAAGTGGAAGAAGGTGAGATGCATAGAGATAAACTAGGAAAGTCGGTGCGGCAACCCGTGGCTTTAACTGATTTGTGTACGTGATCAGGTTTGACATCGATATGAATTTAATTTGAAATGTTGGTTGACGGAGACTGTTTTGCACAGATAATACACGGAAGAAACTTAGTTTGGAGAATCTAATTACAGAACATAGATAAACCAATGGTACTAATATGTATTCATGAATTTAATAGCTGATAGAACCCGCTTGCGTCCCATATTGACTTTCATAAGAGTATGCATGCATGGAATGAGCTGATGTACATGTAGATAGTACCATAAGAAAAACATCGATTACAGATTATATTGCACAGAACACTGAGTTGTTGGACATAAGGAGAAACATGCCAGACTTCATTGAATCTAACACATGACATAGGACTGGCGATCTAAGCGTAGCTAGGGTATAATTAAGTAAGATGGTAAAGTTGTCATCCCTGCTATTTTCTGCCTTCTGAGCATTGGCCTGAGGTCGTTGTCATCCCTGCTATTTTCTGCCTTCTGAGCATTGGCATGAGGTCGTTGTATTCATTGTTGGCTGAGAGGGTGCGATGACAGCCCTGCATAAAAAGATCTTCCACGTACCACTAAAGCTTGGCAATATCTGATTGCTATCTAGAAAAATAAAATTAACTTAGGTATAAAATTTCTCCACTTTAGCATTCGAATTACTCATATGCCTCACCTCTATGCTTTAGTTCTAAACTTTCGACTTGACCTCCACTATGTTTCTTCAATAAACACGAAATATTTTCCTAATATTGGACATGAATATCACTTGATAGAAAACGTTAACGAAAACCATGCAATCCATGGAGATTCTAAGTCGTAAGAAAACCAAAGGTAGAGTAGCATGGCAAGTAATTTTTTTTGAGTCATGCACTAAAGAAAGAGCATATAAAGAGCAAGAAAATAGCAGGATGTGTCCTCCATCTATTCAATCAAAAGGAGGACATATGTATAATTCCCAAATAAAACTACTGAACCAGATATGCATACCCTTTTCATTTTTTGTGTACAACATGCAAACCACTTTCAAGTAAAAATTGATATCCTGCTAGCCCTAGGTCCCTAAATGAAGTAGCAAGGGAGAAATACAAATGTAGTACTGCATCCTATATCTACAAAAATCCAAGAGAATTCCTTATTGTGTTCTTTTTTGCTTATAGAAAGAAAAATATATAGGAAACATAAATCACTATCTAACCGGATAAAGTGGTTATGACATAAAAACATAATCATGAACCTCTTTACTGTGTGCAAGTTATGCTATCAATGTTCTTGTTGATCCTACTGATCCAGAAGTGAGATAACATGTTCTCAGATAGAAGAGATGGCTATTAGCTAATCTCATGTACAACTAACGTGTCGTGGATAAAATTCATTCAAGAGCATGAAGAATTAACATGTCCAATAATCAATACTCAACTGATCATGTTCATTGTGAGTCTGCTCTGGAAACTAAATGGTAAATAGCATGTTGTAGTCACCTCAACCACGGTGCCCTCTCGCTGATGATGGCGAGCCGAACGACAATATACCAAGCGTGCCGGATACAACCGTCCTAGTGCAAGGAGCCACAAGCACACATACCCTATACCACTCCCCACATCTGTAATCACCAAGAAGACTTCCATAAGTTTATAAAGAACCAAGTCTAGTCGTTTAGAACTCCACAAATCTGACCAGCCATCTAGCGCTTCAGTTCGGCGAATAATATCCCATAATTTGTTTTTTCCAGGCTCTGGACCTCTCATCTAGGCTAACATATCACTCTGCAAATTCGCAAGGACACAACTCAAATGCACATGGAGGTGGGGCAAACAAACCAGAGGGAGGCGCAAACTACCACTGACCAAAGTATCACGTAACCACCATGCAATGAATCAGCAGATATATAATTATTGATAGGAATATATACTGCATATGTAGTGCTGTAAAATTTACTCTTAAAGCTAGTTCTTGCATCACTTGCAGGGAAAAGGGTTCAGCACCAGATGCATGGATCGATCAAGATAGAGAGAGAGATGGTTGACTGACCTCATCATAGTTCAGGAATTTCAGGGCTCCTCATCACCACTTCGCAAGTGCTGCTGGCATAGTAACTGGATTTTCATATGAACGGAAAGCCCGTAATTGCTTCATTTGCCTTTAATTTCGAGTTTGCTGAAGAACATATGTTACTGGGTCTCGGATGAGAAAAACATAAACATAGGTTGCATTCCATCATAAAAAAAAACTACAATTAGATGAGGCAAGAATCACACCTGACGGCAGCCGACGCAGACGAAGCTGCTAACCGGAGAACACGCCATTGGCGCTCAAAGACCACTGGGACATGGTCACTTCCACCACCATTACTTGCTACTGCATTAGGATGGTGTTCGATTGTTGGTGCCACTGCTGGAGGCAAAGTTGCTGCTACTGGTGTCTTCCACCTACGCCCCTCAACTCCACTTCAAAGCAACTCTAGATGTCGCTAACCACAAGATAAACCTGAAACTATTAAACCTGAAACAAATATTTTCAGTTATAAGAAACACAACAACAAACATGTTAATACATCAACTCAGCTTGTTATTCTAAGAAACTATATTTGAACTTAAGCATCAGAAGTTTAGAAACAATTTTCTCCGTGAAACTTTTGATGCGCATAAGTATAAAATTTAGAACAAAGGTATTTCGGAAAGTCTTCACTTTCCTTTAGGTATTTTTTTTAGTTTTTGTTTGAAAATGCTTGTTGGCTTAGTACATCGAGTATAGATATGAAATAGTAAGGCAACAAAATGGAACAGTCAGAAAACATTCTTTTTGCAGGGGTAACGATCTACAACAGTTAATTTAACCTATGTAACAACCTGGTACCCCAGACAAAACAAACCAAGTTCTCATTACATATCACTCTTAGTGCGACAAAGATCTAAAGTTTCTAGATTCAAGATTCAATGAATATTTTTAAATTGCCAGAGAACACTTGGTCCCGAACTCCTACACAGCATAAGAAAAATCCATGGTAAAGTAGATAGGAAAAGATGAGAGGTCTGAGCACCGTGTGCAGGTTCTCCTCTAGTTTTGAAAAACGTGGTCATCATCCTAGACTGTAAATCAAGCATATAACAAAGTGCATTAGTGGTAGCTCATATCAACAACACACCATAACATCTAAAAAAAGAATTGGATTAAGGTCTAGAACTTTACCCGGAATTGCTAGCTGTTCATCATAAATTTCACCGCCGCCTTCCCATCTCCGAAGAGAACTGAACATATCCTCCAAGACGGCCGCACCTGAACCAGTGGTGGCAAGGAGGAAGGGGCAGAGTACGACCATGCATTTGTTGACATCGGTGAATCCACCGCCACATCACTGCGGCGCTAGCAAATCAACCCACCCACCATGAGCACATACACGAACTGCATTATACAGGTCGGAAGGGAGGAGAGCAAGAGGTTGGTGGGGATGAGAGCCTGGCCCTGCGAAGCTCGGAGGCGGACCTGGTGGCGGCGGTGGAGGGTGGGGCCTAAGGCAGCGCCGTATAAAAGGCATAGAAGTGGCAGAACGACGTCGGCCGTGGCGAGGACGCACATGATTGCCTGACGGTGGCGCATCGCCCCTTCCCATCTCCGGATATTCTGGCGAAGCGACGACGGCGGTTCCAGCATGGATGGGACGGTTGCAGAGGGGGATGTGGAGAGAGCGGTGTGAAGGGGGAGGGAGGCGCAAGCAAAGGTGGGCGGCGGTGGTAGATGGGGTTGGAGCGGTGGTGGAGGAGGATGTTGGGGTGGCGGTGATGGGATGGGAGGAAGACAGGCGGGTTCATCAATGGGAGCATCCCACCGCTTCTACGCGCCTTCGAGGAAACCGGAAAGAGTTGGAGTTTTCTAGAGGCCACGTACCGAAAAGAGAAGGAACGTATCTGGTGACAGGGAAAAATAATGTGAAAGAAAAATGCCCCCATGATTTACTGTAGATGTTTGTTACTGTAGACATCTACTGTACCAAAACTGATTTGGCATGCCTAAGAGAGGGCTGAACCGCTTCACTTTCATATATGTAGTTATACATGTTTGCTATAGTACTAAGGAGTATTCAAGATTGGAACATAGAGGATAAACTCTTTAGTTTTATATTAGACAATGCATCAGTAAATATTGCTATGCTTAATCATTTGAGAGAAAATTTGGAAAATAAAGGTTTCCTTGTTTCAAATGGAGTACTACTTCACTACCACTGCGGAACACATGTATTCAATATTATTGCGCAATATTGTCTCAAAGAAGTAAAACCCACTGTCAATAATATTAGAGAGAGTTGCAAGTTTGTGAAAAGTTCACAAACAAGGGTTGAGAAGTTCCTTGACATCGTCATGCAAGTAGGGCTCACTTCAAGATATAAAAGTCTATCTGTTGATGTCACAACTCGTTGGAACTCAACTTATTTGATGCTTGAAGCTGCTTTACCTCTCAGAGGCGCCTTTTCTTCTCTAGAGAAGCATGATAAGGATTATGCATTTGCTCCTTTGGCCACTGAATGAAAATTGGCAGAAGCTGTATGCAAGCTGTTGAGGGTCTTCTACACTGCAATAAACACTCTTTCGGGCTCAAACACTTCCCATCTGTATTTCTATCAGCTCTGGAATATCAAGAAAACATTGAATAAAGAAGAAGCAAGTCTGAAAATGAAGATAAGGAATAAAGAAGCATCTAGTCAAGATCATATAATTGCCCGTATGGTACAACAGATGCAAATAAAGTTTAACCAATATTGGTTGGAATCATACAAGTCAGCTTGCATTCCTGTTATATTTGATCCACGATTCAAGTATGACCTCCTTGACTATCTTTTGAGGGACTTTGGAAATGAAGAGGAGGCGGGCACATGGATGGGCGAGGTGAAGAAAACCATGTATAAACTCTTCGATGAATACAATATATAGGTTTCTGCTCAATCACAAAGAGAAATGGATAGTTCTAATGCTGAAGAGGTGGAAGTAGAGGATGATCCACTTGTGGAGTGGGATCAACACATGAGGTCTAAAAGAAGACAACCAAGCAATGAGCTCGATTGCTATCTAAAAGAAGAGTTGCTTCCTCGAAAGAAGGAGGTGGACATTCTTGAATGGTGGAAAATTAGTTCTTCCAAGTATCCCATGCTCTCCAAAATGGCACGTGACATATTGGCCATCCCAGCTTCAACTGTTCCTTCTGAGTCAGCTTTTAGCACCGGAGGACGTGTCGTCAGCGACTACCGGAGCAACCTTTCATCCTCTACCATCGAGATTCTGATATGTCTACAGGACTGGTTTAAGGCAGCTGGTAGGTTACTGTTTTCCTTCACTAAAGTGTTTTCTTTAGCACAATATTACTTGTTACTGACTATTTATTCTTGACATATTTTGCTCCTATGTTTTTTATAGAGTGGAAAGAGCGTGACTGATCTATACAGAAACCTGTCTCATCAATGTTCAAGAAAGCATAAGGTAATTTCAGTATCTTCCTATCCTATTTTCTTTGATGATTAGTTTGTATTAATTTTCTATGATCATATTTTTGTTGTTGCAGTTCCGTCAAGTCATTTGGACTTTTCCTGAAGTGAGGCTAATTAAGGGTGAAGAAATCAACCATTTAAAAAATCTTAGTTTTAGTTCCAACAATAGTACTCTGCAGATGCAGATTACAGTATATTAGGATTTCAAGTGCAAACTATAGATTAGAGTATATTCGGCTTTCAAGTGCAAACTACAGATTAGAGTATATTCAGCTTTCAAGTATAAACTCCTCTATATGTCTATACTATAATCAGTTAAGCATTTAGGAAAGGTAACTCAATTTGCTCTGATTGGCAGTACGCAGTAGACAATATGGGCTAGCTAAATCAGATATTGGGTTTTGCTCTTTGTACTAGTATCATTTTCTTCTTTTTAAAAAACATTGTACATGGATATTGCGCTGTGATATTGCATTGTGATCGTATTATGTTTACTAAAATATTTTTATTAACATTATACGAGCAACAATTGCAATAACATATTTGCGGGCACATGTGGGCATATGTGGGATAGTGGACACCCGCATAAGTTTCACGGGCACCCGTGGGACGCCCACTTAAAATGTGTGGGACTGTGCGGGCATATGCGGGCCTTTCGCGGGTAGTCCCACATGCACCCTGAATCGGAATATGTTCACATATAGCCAATGGCGGACCCAGAACATTCTAGAAGTCTGGGCAAGCATGTTTAAGACGCTATTTTTTAAAACAAAATCACTACAAAAAGTCTAAAAATACATGGCATCGCGCGTCGGTAAGCCTGGGCGACTGCCCGGACCGGAGGGATGGTGGATCCCCCCCTGATATAGCCATATGCTATCAATCTTCTTGTACATTACTTGAGCTGTCCAACCTCATCCGATGATCACCACTGACGTATAGGCGACCACGGGACCAAGACCGCTGTCGTCCATCCTCTGTCATCGCCATGTTTTCGTCGTGTCGTCGCACAAGTCGCCGGACGTATTCCTGGACTGTTTGGCGGGTCAACTCGCCGACGCCAAGCGCACATGCCGCCTCTGCGCCACCACCATACCTGCCGGCACACACCTATACGGCCAGACCAAGGCGTGTACCTGCCAGATCCACCTCAGAATCACCCAACAGCTCACTTGACACAACCGCCACCGCCACCAACTCGCCGGCCATGGCCGTCCACAACGATGAGCCGGCGTATAGCCGTCCTAGTACACATACGTTTCCTAGAAAAATGTATAATTTGGTTAGGCTATACGGGGTTTCTACGTTGCTACATATGCTTAGTTAGTATTAATTATGAAGGGGTGTCGAGCGATCACAATCGAGTTTTATACAAATTTAGGGAAGGAGGTTGT
Organism: Avena atlantica; assembly: GCA_910589765.1. Taxonomy (NCBI): domain Eukaryota; kingdom Viridiplantae; phylum Streptophyta; class Magnoliopsida; order Poales; family Poaceae; genus Avena; species Avena atlantica. The sequence continues at coordinate 486,700,467 of OU342739.1, read as the reverse complement.
ATTGGAGCGAGGCTCACCCACCCCACCCCCATCTATCCCCTAAATGCAAATTCTTTGCTTGATCAATCATCCAAAATAGGGTGTGGATGGCGGACCGCCTCATTACGGCCTTTAATTAAGAAAACAAGAGCTTTATGTCACCCTGAAGCAAAGGTAAACATTGGATAATAAAGGCATGTACAACGTTCGATAATACAACCATGTTGCATAAATTATGTATTAGCACTGTCTCTAGTATAATTATTTGCACGCTCCTTATTATGGCCTGATTTGGGTAAGATATCTCATAAAATGGAGACAAATGATCTATCTTCCTTAGTAAGAGACAATCTCTTAGCTAAGAGAGAACAAACCTCTTTTTTCATGTATCTTTCCTCCATCTCAGCAATCATCTTGTATGGCATTTCTAAGATATAACCATGGTACATGTCCTAATAGTATTTTTTTGGGGTATACATGTCCTAATAGTAACATTCGATTAATCTTGGATCGCTACATGTAAAAAATATCATGTTTATTTGCAATAAAAGTTCATGTTGCCCTTGTACCACTATTGTGTTGTAGGTCTCACTATGACATCCTCCGTCTATACCACCTAGAATTTGATTTTTTTTGGAAAAAATTGCCAATTGTAAAGCAACTAATTGCACAACTTTTCATACTTGTTGCCATTCCAATGAAAACACTATGGAGAACTTGTGTTTCCTATTTAAACTCAGTTGTTAAGTGTGACTTGTTTTTTGCAAAAGAGCATTATGGTTGAAGTTGACTACTTAAGGCCCCATCGCATCAGGGTGGGAAGTCTTCCACATGGTGCGAGGAGGCTTCAGAACTATTCAAAGTATGATCCGGGTGCCGTTTTCCATGAATATATGTAGGGACGATGGAAAAAATCCGGATGCGCTGCATAAGTGAAAAGAAACTTTGATCAAATAAGGTAAAAAAATCTTGATGACAGTATAGTCATTGATCATAATATAGAAAATGAACAAACACCTACAAGATTGTAGAAGAGTCTCCCTACCCAAACAGTGACGGAGCTGCATGCATCTAGTGATCTAGGGGGTGCATCGTGCACCAGGGTAAAAAATTTATTTAACCTTACAATTAGCTTTAAAAACTAGTGTGTGCACCCCTCTAATACATGATTAGTGCATTTGGTGAGCCAAATCAGCTCATATTACTAGGTTGTGCATCCTGATTGAGTTTGGTCTAGCTCCCCCACTGTACCCAAAGAAAGAAGCGTCGGGACAAGGCCTCAAGGTTCAAGCCTCCAACTTAAGCCCCCCGTCCTCCTTGGATTGCTCATGTAACCCCTCACGCGGATATCATAGCAATAAGAGACTGTGCTTTGGAATCTAGTCGCCATATCACATTGTCTTCAGTTTTCATGCTTCCAGTAAAGTAGATTTCCTATTATTATTCTGTGTTAGTTTTGTCTGTTGGTGCGTGGTTTGTAATAAAGTTGGTTGCATGCATACTTGATGCAGGACCTTTTTTGAGGTTGTATCTTGAATCTTAATAGGCTTCAAAGTGAAATCTTTTAAAACTCTAAAAATTGGATCATGTTAGTTTGTTTAAAATATTTTTTTTATAACGACACCCATTTCTAATCAGTTTTCTACTCCCTCAGGTACAGTTTATTAGGCATGTACATAGATTAAAAAAATAACCACTATATTTTTTTAAAGTTAAATTATATGTAATAAAAATTATACTCCATCCGTTTCGGTTTACAAGTTCTACGCATACACCTAGATCGTCAATTTGACCAATAAAATATAAATTATATAGCAAAAGAATCATACCATTAGAAACTTTAGACATTGTATTTTTTAATGATGAAATTTTTGTGTTATACAATTTATATTTTAGTGGTCAACGTGTCAACCTTTTTATATACGCGTATAACTTGTAAACCGAAACGGAGGGAGTGGCGTTCATATTATATAGACAAAATTGGTGGTGTGCGTGCCTTATAAACTGTAGCGAAGGGGGATGACAATTTCATCCCGTCAGTTTATTTTGCAAATAGGACCCTCGTATTAAAAGAAACATCGAACGATACAAAACATCATAAGAAAAACAAAACTTACAACAAGATCCTTAAGAAACGCTTTATCTTCAACCTTCGGACCTTGTTGACGGCACGTCACCGCTGCCGCTCCTCCCTGAGTCGGTCTGACATTGTTGGTTGCGAACGGGAAGTCGTCGAACGGGTCAGGAAGACCACATCCGTCCCGAAGACGAAGAAGAATGATGAAATGAAGCTCCTTGACGATATGTAGTTCTCCATAAGCCCTAAAAGATCACACCACTCCCACAAACTTCTCGATGTCACCGTTGAGACGGGGCTAAAGCCAAGAAGACCTAATTGAAAGAGACACCATCGCCACTACCTGAGTACCGTCCAACCAAACTTAAACCCTAAAAACGGGAAAAACTGAACCCTCGTGCTAACAGGGCCTGGATCCACGTCGCCTCCATGACCCGGAGGCTACATAGACGAGGCGCAAACCGGCGGCGACGGGATGGGAGACAACAAACCTTAGTCGTCTTGCTTGCGTGGGAGAGGAGTGGACCAGGGTCGGCAAAGAATATTTGCCAAGTGTCCGCTCGTGGGATTGGAGTTGTGCGTTGTGCCATGGATGTGAGTGAGACATGAGGTCACGAGGAGTAGCGGGAGAAAAGACAAAGCTCTCTCATCGCGGGCACATGCTCGCCGGAAGCCGTGTACCATATGCACGTGAGTCGTCACCGGTGGAAAGTGCGTGCAGCTTCGGAGGGGACGTGGTAGCCCGGCGTGAAAACGTGTAGGTCCCAAGCCAAAGCGGCCGCACCAGCGAGGATCGATGAGCCATCACGGGTGCCAAGGATCCTCGTCGTGTTTTGTTTTGGTCGAACGAGAATTTCTGACACGATGATTTGGTGCGGCGAATATGCCAGTTGCCTCGAGATACGTGCGGGCAGGGGCGAAGGGCGTGGAGATATCGGCCTCAACTGAGAAACGCGGAGCCGTGGACTGATTTTTTTTCCCCAGTTATAGCTGGCGAGCCCTAGCTAGCTAGCTAACAGCCTTCCTATTTAGCTCCTCCAATCCCCGATAGCCTGCTCGCCGGCCTCCACTCAGTACACAACAGCCAAACCCGAACGCCCCCCCGCGCAATCAGCGGCGGCGACGGCGCCAGCCATGGGGGATCGGCCCAAGTTCCCCGGCCGCTACCAGCAGGTGCAGCTGCTCGGCGAGGGCAACTTCGCCAAGGTCTACCTGGCGCGCCACATGGACACCAAGCAGGAGGTGGCCATCAAGGTCATGGACAAGGAGAAGCTCATCAAGCTGGGCGCCGTGCAGCAGATCAAGCGCGAGATCGCCGTCATGCGCCGCCTGCGCCACCCCAACATCGTGCAGCTCCACCAGGTCATGGCCTGCAAGTCCCGCATCTTCGTCGTCATGGAGTACGTCCGCGGGGGCCCGCTCTACCGCCACATCCCGGTCAACGGCGGCATGAAGGAGGACGAGGCGCGCCGCGTCTTCCAGCAGCTGGCGTCGGCGCTCGCCTTCTGCCACGCGCAGGGGGTGTACCACCGCGACATCAAGCCCGACAACCTCCTCGTGGACGAGCACGGGAACCTCAAGGTCGCCGACTTCGGCCTCTCCGCCCACGCCGACACCGCGCGCCGGGCCCCCGACGCGCTCCTCCACACCGTCTGCGGCACGCCTTTGTACGTCTCGCCCGAGGTGTTCGCGCGCAAGGGGTACGACGGCGCCAAGGCCGACGCCTGGTCCTGCGGCATCGTCCTCTTCGTGCTCGCCGCGGGGCGCAAGCCCTTTCGCGACGACGACCTCCGCACCATGTACCGCACCATATGCCGCGGCGAGTTCCGCTGCCCTCGCTCCTTCAGCCCGGACCTCGTGCGCATCGTGCGCCGCCTCCTCCAGCCCAACCCGGCGCACCGGTACACGCTGCTCCAGATCATGGAGACCGACTGGTTCAAGAAGGGATTCAAGGAGATCAGCTTCTACATCGATAACAAGGACTGCCTGCGCAGCCTCGATGGCCCCGAAGAGCCCGACTTCTGTGACTCTGACTCCGACGAAGAGACCGCAATGTCTTCGGGCGCTTCCTCCCCTGTGACTCATGGCGACGGCAGCGGCATGCACACCTCCATATCAGCGCCGTCGCTGGTCAATCTCGAGAAGATGCACAGAGCCGCCGCTCGGGCCCCCCAGCCGTCACGCATCAGACGGATCAAGAGCATGAACGCGTTCGACATCATCGCCTCGTCCCCCAGCTTCGACCTGTCCGGCCTGTTCGAGGAGCGGGGCGAGCAGATGCGATTCGTGTCCAGCTCGCCGGTGGCCACGATCATCGCCAAGCTGGAGGAGATCGCCGGACAAGTCAGCTTCAAGGCGCGTACCAAGGATTGCCAGGTGAGCTTCGAGGCGACGAGGAATGGGCACAAGGGCGCGCTCGCCATCTCCGCCAAGATACTCCAGCTCACGCCGGAGCTCGTCATGGTCCAGGTATGCAAGAAAGCCGGCGACACCGCCGAGTACCTTCAGTTCTGCAGCAGCGAGCTCAAGCCGGGGCTGCGCGGCCTCGTGGATGGCCTGCCGGAGGAAGGCCTCCCTCCTGCGCTTCCGGCGCCGCTGAATGTCGCGTGAAACCGAAGAGAATTATTACTGGGGCAGCAGAAAAGCAGCAGGGGTCATTGATTCAAGAGTATCTTCAGTTAAATTGTTTTGTTCTTTGCTTGGTAGTTTAGTTTAGGACTTGACAGTGTTAGTGGTGGATCACTGATTCATGACACTGTAGTTATCATAGGTTTTGTGTACTTATATATGTGCTCTGTATATTAGAGGGAAGATATCCACCTATTTCAAAGTAAATTTACATAGACTGTTTTGTGAAAGTGAAAGTCATTTGGAGTTTGGTTTTGGTACCGGAAATGTCTCCTGTTTCTTCAACTTCTTGTCTGCCATGATGTAGGTGGGTGGCATAACAAATATTGTACAGTACTGCCTCCACTCAAAAAGTATAAGCCTTTTTGGCAATGTATGTCGATGTTGCGTGAAATTGAAGAGAATTATTATTGGGGCAGAAAAGCAGCAGGGGTTAATTGAAAAGTATCTTCAGTTAAATTGTTTTGTTCTTTGCTTGGTACTTTAGTTTAGGATTTGACAGTGCTAGTAGCCGATCACCGATTCATGACACTGTAATTATCATAGGTTTTGCTTACTGATATGTGCTTCGTACTTCAAAGGGAAGAGATTACTACTTATTTCTAAGTTAGTTTACATGCATAGACTGTTTTATGAAGCTGATGTTCATTTGGAGTTTGATTTGGTATTGCCAATGTCTCCTGTTTCTTCAACTTCTTGCCTGCTACTATGATGTAGGAAAGATGCATCTCTCGCTCGCCTGACAGAGAGGAAGGGAATGATATGTCTTATCATAATATGTATAGTCATCGGACATGCATATTTAACCATGGTTCTTCTCAAGCATCAGAGTAGAAAACCACATCACATTCCCTGACACTCAGCTCAATTTGATACAAAATCGTCCTCAAGCGAAATGCCAAAATGGCCAGACATGCCGAAGAATCCAAGGCAAAGAAGAACCATATGCCCTTCCAAGGAAATTGGGTGGCAGTTGAACAAACCTTCTCCACTTTGTTCTTCTTCTCCCTCTTTTTCGACAACATATTTTTTCTTCTGACAAAAAAGGGAAAAAGGGGCGAGAAAACGAAATATCTCAGCCCGCCCTGCCCAGAGGGGAATCACAAGCAGCGCACCATCGCCAGAGTAGACGAATCTGCTCCACAAGATTCCAGTCCTTCGACATTAGCCCCACGCCCCCACACCCACATGTCGCCTGTCGACGTCCTGCCCGTTTTGGTCTCGTCGATCTGAAGAAGACACTGGCTTTTCGGCAGATCTTTTCCTGTGATGGCCGTGCTGTTCGTTGCTGTTATTGTCATCGAAGCTGGGCCACTCTTCGTTCCCAATCTCAACAACTCTTGATGCTGAAATCGCTTGTCCTTTGCTGATGTATGTATGCAGAGTGAGTCCATCTCGCTTCAGACAAAATGACAGCGTCCGCTTATTATGAATTTTTTTACTTGCTACTTGTGTACTATTCCCTTCCAAGATCTGGCGGTAAAATGGACACATGGATGGTGCCAGAACCAAAACCAAACTACAGTTCCCTTGCCTGATTTGCCACTTCTTTAGTCAATTATTATGTGGGCAAGCAGTACCACAAAGAAGAGGCCACAGATGATACAGAGAGTTCACCAACCAACGGATCTTCCTTGCCTGAGATGAGCCACATGTCCATACATTTGCTCCACATCGATCATTTTCTGAATGATGATGGCTGTTCTCAATCGATCTGGCGTGTCTCTTCTTGACATCACCAGGAATCTGCATCGCGTATGATGTTTATTTTTCATCACGTAATTTTTGTGCTGCAGTTTCTCAAGCAGATTCAGAGCGTTTGAGTGCCGCATTGATGATTTGCACCTGACATTAAAATTTGCTCCTTTCTGAATCACCTTTTATGACAACTTTTTTTGGGTCAAATTTCTGCTCTGAAAGGCATGTGCTGATCCATTTGGACCGTTCCACGCTTCTTCTTATTTGATCTGTGATAATAAAGAGAAGAAGAAAGCTCACGTTATCAACAGCGATGGGCGGCATAAAACCTCCAGAGTTATGTGGTTTACATGAATGATGACACCTGCTACGGCCAGTGAGAAGAACAGATTGTAGAAACAAACATGTCTATTCTCTCATTAGATTTTCTCAGTATCTCTGCTCTTTGTCGACAGGAACGTGATATAATAAACTAAAAATGGTTAACAGAGTTTAGAATCGTCTATACTTCTTCAGAATGCGTTTTCTTTCTGAACAATTAATACTCCTACATACAAAGGAAATGGAATATACTGCAATGATCATTCTGGTTCTGCAATAGATGGTGCAACATTGATGATTTGCTCCTGACTTCAATTTTTCCCTTTCTGAATCACCTTTGCGCCAACTTTTCTAAAAGAGAAGGCTCACATTATAAACAGCGATGGACACGCACGGGCGACATAAATGCTCTAGAATTATGCGGTTTACATGAAAGATGACATCTGCTACTACGGCCAGTGACAAGGACATATTATATAAAAAAATGTGTCTATTTTTTGTTAGATCTGCTTGGTATCTCTGCTCTTTGTTCATACATACGTGGTAATAAACTAAAAATGGTTAACGGAGTTTAAAATCTTGTATCAGTTCTTCACAATGCGTCGTCTCTTTGAATAATTAATTCATGTAGAGGAAATGGAATATACTGCAATGATCATTCTGTTTCTGCAATAGATGGTGCAAATCATATACTTTTTGTGCTACATTTCTCAATCAGATTCAGGGTGAGAACTACATTGATGATTTGCACCTGACTTCAATTTTTCCCTTTCTGAATTACCTTTGCGCCAAATTTTCTGAAAGAGAAGAAGGCTTGCGTTATAAGAAGCGATGGACCGGACACGCACGGCGACATAAAACCTCTAGAATTATGTGTTTTACATGAAAGACGACACCTGCTACGGCCAGTGATAAGGACATATTATAGAAACAAATTATGAGTATTAGAAGACGACACCTGCTATGGCCAGTGATAAGACATATTATAGAAACAAATTATGAGTATTAGATTTGCTCGATATCTCTGCTCTTTTTCGATAGTTACGTGATAATAATAGACTGAAAAATGGTTAACAGAGTTTAGAATCTTCCAGTTCTTCACAATAGCTCGTCTCTCTGAGTAATTAATACAGACAAAAGGAATTGGAAATACTGCAATGATCGTTCTATTTCTGCAATAGATAGTGCAAACCATTAGTATTTTGGATGGTGGTTCAACTTCCATTACTCATGACTTATTAGGCTTTGAGTTGGTAACAATAAAATTCGACTAGTTGATCACCATAACTCCTCCAAACTGCATGTTTCATGATGGCATGGAATATCTAATCAGGCTTTAACATTAGGCGCATATCCGACAATTGGTGTTCCCAATAAGATATTATCCCTGTATTAACTGGTCCCACTTTGTTCAATAGTTTCAGTACACTGACGGTTGTCGTTCGCCGTACGTGCTGCGCTCAATTAGTGTACCCTATTCTAGCCACCTATTAGTATTATGCAAGCAAACAAACGACTAAGCAATCATAGGTATTTTTATACACTTGTTACCTATGTACTATTCCCTTCTAAGATCTGGCAGTAAACTGGACACATGGATGATTCCAGAACTAAAACCCAAGCTACAGTTCTCCTGCCTGATTTGCCACTACTTTATTAGTCAATTATGTGGGCAAGCAGCACCAGCGCAGTGGGCACAAAGAAGAGCCACAAATGAGATGGAGAGTTCACCAACCAACCAATGGTTCGTCCTTGCCTGAGATGAGAGGCACATGTCCATAGACCTGCTAAACTACGGGAAGCTAACAGTATCCTATTGGCGTTTATGCGTCACACATTTCCCCCACATCGATCATTTTCTCAATGATGACTGTTTTCAATCATCTTCTTGACATCACCAGGAATCTGCATCGCATATGATGCTTGTTTTTCATCAACCAGATTCCGAGCGAGTGCCGCATTGATGGTTTGCACCTGACTTCAAAATTTCCTTTCCGAACCACCTTTATGACAACTTTATTTTTGCAAAACCCCCGTTTCTGCTCTCAGTGCTCTGAATGGTATATTTGGACCATTCCACGCTTCATCTTATTTGTTCCATGATAATAAAGAGAAGAAAAAGCTTATGTTATCAACAGCGATGGGCAACATAATACCTCTAGAGTTATGTGGTTTACGTTAATGATCGTTCTGGCTCGGCAGTAGATGGCACAAATCGTATTCTTTTTGTTCTACATTTCTCAATCAGATTCAGGGTGAGTACTACATTGATGATATGCACCTGACTTCAAATTTTCCCTGTCTGAATCACCTTTGTGCCCAACTTTTGTAAAAGAGAAGGCTCACGCTATCAACAGCGATGGACACTCACGGGCGACATAAAATCTCTAGAATTATGCGGTTTACATGAAAGAAGACACCTGCTACGGCCAGTGATAAGGACAGATTATAGGAACCAATGTGTTTTCTTATTAGATTTGATCGGTATCTCTTCTCTTTGTTGACAGGTACTGTTAATCAACTAAAAATGGTTAACGGAGTTTACAATCTTGTAGTAGTTCTTCACGATGCGTCGTCTCTCTGAATAATTAATACATGCAGAGGAGATGGAATATACCGCAACGATCGTTCTGTTTCTGCAACAGATGGTGCAAATCATATTCTTTTTGTGGTACATTTCTCAATCAGATTCAGGGTGAGTACTACATTGATGATGTGCACTTCAAATTTTGCCTTTCTGAATCACCTTTGCGCCAAATTTTGTAGAAGAGAAGAAGGTTCGCGTTATCAACAGCGATGGACAGGGACGGGCTACATAAAACCTCTACAATTATGTGGTTTGCAAGAAAGATGACAACTGCAATGATCGTTCTGGTTCGGCAGTAGATGGCACAAATCGTATTCTTTTTGTTCTACATTTCTCAATCAGATTCAGGGTGAGTACTACATTGATAATTTGCACCTGACTTCAAATTTTCCCTGTCTGAATCACCTTTGTGCCCAACTTTTGTAAAAGAGAAGGCTCACGTTATCAACAGTGATGGACACTCACGGGCGACATAAAATCTCTAGAATTATGCGGTTTACATGAAAGAAAACACCTGGTACGGCCAGTGATAAGGACAGATTATAGAAACCAATGTGTCTATTTTCTTATTAGATTTGCTCGGTATCCTCTGCTCTTTGTTGATAGGTACGTGATAATCAACTAAAAATGGTTAAAGAAGTTTAGAATCTTGTAGTAGTTCTTCACGATGTGTCGTCTCTCTGAACAATTAATACATGCAAAGGAAAGGGGATATACTGCAATGATCGTTCTGTTCCTGCAACATATGGTGCAAATCATATTCTTTTTGTGGTACATTTCTCAATCAGATTCAGGGTAAATACTCCCTCCGTTTTAAAATATAAGATGTTTTAGGTTTGTGAAGAAAATGTATCTAGACTTGTTTTAGTGTATAGGTTCACTCATGTTTGGAATGAACCTAAACACTAAAACAAGTCTAGATATATTTTCTTCACAAACCTGAAACATCTTATATTTTAAAACGGAGGGAGTACTACATTGATGATGTGCACTTCAAATTTTGCCTTTCTGAATCACCTTTGCGCCAAATTTTGTAAAAGAGAATAAGGCTCGCGTTATCAACAGCGATGGACAGGGACAGGCTACATAAAACCTCTAGAATTATGTGGTTTGCAAGAAAGATGACACCTGCTACGGCCAGCTATAGGGACGGATTGCAAAAAAAAAGTATGTCTATTCTCTTATTAGATTTGCTCGGTAAGAAAAGATGACACCTGCTACGGCCAGTCGATAGTTACTGTACATGATATAACAAACTAAAATGGTTAATCGAGTTTACAATCTTCTAGTTCACACAATGTGTCGTGTCTGGGAATAATTAATCCAGGCAAAGTAACTGAAAGATACTGCAATGATCGTGATCGTGATCGTTCTGTTAATGCAATAGATGGTGCAAATTTATTGAGGTGTGCTTCGGTCCCCCCCCCCCCTAAACTTAAGTTTTATGGGTCATTTTATTTCTTTGACCCGTCGAAACCCATATCGAGGCCACGTATATCTCCGTATATGTGTACTCGGTCGAACTGAGTATAATCCATGTCCTGGACGGCTGATCCCACCTCATATTATCGCGATCTACATCTTTGCATGTCATATTTAATTTTTGTTGTTGTTGCTGTTATATAACTTACGATTTTCGCTTCTGCAGGCACATGAGTATTCGTGTACGGGGAGTATACGTCTAAGAGGACCATATGAATTTCGGATGGGTTCGTATGGTCATGAAAACAATTGGTATGAGTTTTTGTTTGTCAAAGTTTGAAAAGAAGGAGGGAGGAAGGGGGGGGGGGGGGGGGGGGGGACCGAAGCAAAAGTGTTATTGGATAGGCTCAACTTCCATTACTATTAGGCTTTGAGTTGGTAACAATAAAATCGACTGGTTGATCACCATAATTCTTCCTAACTGCATGTTTGAAATATCTAACCAGCCTCTAACATTACGTGAAATAAAAAACAGATCCTCTGTCATGACGACATATCAGACAACCGGTGTTCCCAAAAAGATAGTTTCCTGTATTGATTGGTCCCGCAATGTTGCTCTCAACAGTTTCAGTACACTGACGGTTGTCGTTCGCCGTACATGCAGCAGCGCTCAATTAGTGTACCCTATTCTAGCCACCTATTATGCAAGCAAACAAACGGCTAAGCAATCATAGGAGCCCTGCATTATTTGGTAGTAGTTGAAATCGACTGGACAGTTCCATCATAATCATGCTCATCAGCTTGCTAGTCATGTTCGATGATGTAATCAGTTGCTCTCTTTGAGTTCATGGCAACTCATCGAATTCAGTCTCATCAAGTGTTTGATTTGGGAATGTAGAGAACCTGTCATGTGTGCATCTCTGCAGGCTGCATCCCAATTAATAGGGTTTTAATTGCTTCCCCTGCATGAGCATGAGGAGGAAACAGTAACACGGGGATGAAATAATGCCCACAATCAGCAGAAAAAAATGTTTATGGTGAAGCACAGGAGGTTGGTTGCCTTCAGCATCAGGAAACACTTTATATATATTAGGGATCATACTTTGGGGATCATAAATATTAGGGAAACACTTTATAAATATCAGGAAACACTTTATTAGAACGTTCTGCGGAAAAAAAAACTGTGTTGGTGTGGATACTCGGATAACCAAAGTTTCTGTAGGAAAAAGAAGCAAACAAGCCAAGCTCTCCTCCCTTAGGTCATGCATGGTGCGTCCTATTCTTGCGTGCTCTCCTATCTTGAGTGCATGAGATAAGGGGGAAATTTTACCTCTAAACTTCTAGCTTCCGAAGTTTTATGAAGCAAAGCAGGAGAGCTGCATCTATATTTAGTGAAGGTGTAGCAAAAGACAAAAGGTTCCACACGAATCAAAGCCTGGGAACCAAAATAAAAATAAAAGTGGAAGTATATGTAGAGGGCACCCGACAAGAAGAAATGAAGCTTTGAGATGGTTATGCTAACTGGTTTGGTGCAGATACTGAAAGCATTAATAAAAGCTTTATTTAAGAACTAAACAAAGAAGTCGAGTGTACTTGTTCATAAATTGAAATATAAAGTAGGTAAGAAATAATTATACATAAATTCCCCTGAATCCCGCATGGGGTGTAGATATAGCACAAAACATATGCGATTATGCAGACATCTTGCTCCGTGGTATCCTTATATTTTTTTAGCACGAGAGCAACGAACCAACTGCCCACCCGCAGATTTTTCTTTCTTATTGCATAGGGGGTCAGCAAATTAAAAAGAAACGGGTGAGGAAGTAGTAAGAGAAAAACGATCGATCCATGGTCGATTGTTTTTTGAGAATATGAGGTGTCAGGATTACAACGCGTAAATCGTAAAAACATTACGTTCGTCCCACCGTTCCCATTTGCCACACATGCGGATATGCTAGTTCTCTCTGTCTCTAAGCTAGAGGTGCTTCTGCAAGAGTTTTCCGTACGACCTGGGTTACTTGGATGCAGTTATCAAAAGCATATCTTATCTCTGTCCAAGACCGAGTTATGATTGGATATTTATTATCTTCTGATTCAAACTAGTACTATATATATGACTATGAAGTCATCCTGAACTTGAATCGATGCACTTCCATCTACAAGATTGTTCCTTAAATTCAACCTAAAAAAAGATTGGCCATGGAGTCTCAAAGATATTTTAGAAAGAAAATGAAAACAAACTATAGAAAGAAAATGAAATGCCTATAAATGAAACATAGGGAAACAAAGTATAGAACCCTTCTACCCCTCAAATCATAGGATCCTTGTCCTTCTACCTCTGCATTATTTGGTAGTTGAAATCAACTGGAAGTTCGATGGCAATGCACAGTTCCATCATAAACATGCTCATCAGCTTTCTAGTCATATTTGATGATGTAAATCAGTTGATCTCGTTGAGTTCATGGCAACTCATAGAATTCAGTCTCATCAAGTGTTTGATTTGGGGAAAGAAAAATAGAGGCGGTGGCTAGGGTTCGCCATCTGCTTCTCGTCTTTGCTGTCTACGCTCGGAAATCGACGGGTTCCTGCCTTCTGTCACATCCCAAATTTTAGATTTGTTACTGCATATCATACATGTCATTGCATCATAGTCATACTTGCAAAAATTTCAGTTTTGAAAGCTTTTGCCAAAACACCACTTGTTTTTCCTATTGTCACATTCACATGAATTGCTTGGTTTTTACCTTGCATCTGCTAGAAAGTTTTGGTTTGGACATTTGGAAGGCGCAGATGCATATAGGGTTTCAGCACGAACCCATAGCACTTTGAATCACCTCAATTGGAGCAACAGATCAAAAGTTATGGCGTGTTAAAGTTTTTGAAAAATTCAGATTCAGTTAAAATTCAGACAGACAGTTTCAGACTTTGTTCAGTTAAGAAAATGTCCAAAAAAGAATAAAAGTTTAAGAAAAAAAAAGGCAAAGGGCACAAGCAGCGCAGCCGGCCAGCCCACGCGACCCACCCGGGGCCCGCTACCACGCCAGCAGCACAGCGCGCCCGCGCCGAGCGCGGCCCAGGAGTGGGTCCCGCCTGTCAGCTTCCTTCCACAGCCGTGTTCCTCACAGACTCGAACCACCGTCGCGGGAAAACCGCCGATTCCTACCGAATCCAGCGCCCCCTGCCCCGATTCTACCTACCCATAAAATCCCTATCTTCCCCTCGTCGAAAACCCTCTGAAACCGCATCGAATCGCGCCGCCAGCTCTGCGCAATTGCTCGCCGGAGTACGTCGTCGCCGCCGCCATTAACCCTCATTACGAGCTCGTACTCACTGCAACCGGCCACCTCCTCTCGCCCCACTGCCCCTCCTGCTTTTCCAGTGCACGACCGCGTCGCCCTGATCCCTCTTCTCGCCTGCAGGAGCCGCAGGAGCTCTCGCCGGAGCCGTCGCCAGCCGCACCGTACCAGCCGCCCCTGCCATCGCTAGATGAAGCGAAGGAAGCAGCCGAAGCCGTCCCTAGGACCACCGCACCCTGCTGAGCCTCGTCGTGCCCGTCACCGCCGCCAGGGTCACCGGAGCTGTTCGCCACCGACGTCGCTTGGACCGCTGCCGCCACCTCGTCATCGTCGCCGGTGAGCTTCGTCCCGCTCGACCTGAGCCGCCAGATCCTCTCTAGATCCGACGGCCCCCGCCTGTTCCTAAGACGAAGGGGTACCGGCCAACCATGATGTGCCACGTCGTCGGCCGCGTCAGAGCTGACCGGGCCATCGCCGTTGACCGTTCCAGTTATTAAATAAGAAACAATTAAAATTTGCAAGAATTGGTTGAATCGTAAAATTCGTATAAATTAATCCACTAGGACAAAAATTTGCAAATAAGGTACCGTTGGATTCATATTTTCACGTAGAACATTGCTGTGCAATTGTTTCAGCCTTTTGTAGCAAGGTTTTGCCGTGAATTATTAATGGTTTAATGACCTATTTAGAGTAATAAAATTCTAAGAAAAGATTTACCACTCAGAAAATTGCAAGTGAGGTGTCTCTGGAATCATTAGAACAAGTAGTATCTGTTTTTGAATTAAAAAGATAGCCTTATACTAGTAGTAGTTAATTTTGCAGAACCAATTAAAAGGCTTTCTGGAGTATTTTAATTATATAAAAACTTCTATAATTCCTTTTTGCGTGATTCCAGTTGGCCCAGGCTCTATTTGAGATTGCCTACACAGTAGTTATTTTTCCAATATTTTAAAAACTAGTCAATAGCAGTGGCTTAATAATTGAATTAGAGCTCCATTATTTGGCCATTTAAATTGCATGTTTTGTTTTCAATGCTTTAAAAATGTTTTCCATGCATGCATACAGTAGGTATACTGAACAGAGGTTGTAGAATGCTACTGAAGCTTTGTTCAACTTATCATGCATGCATCTTGCATTATTATGGTTGTATATGATTGTTTATGTGTTATATTTGTGTATCATGTAGATTATGACGAGTGCAACGCTTGCTTCTGTGAGGACTGCACTCTCGACTTCTACCATCAAGGCAAGTAGTTGCTATTTTGTTCATGAATTTTTTCTACTATTATCCCTTGTGCATTTGTAGTGTATTTTTGTAGCTACATGTGTAGGTATTACTATGCTATGCTATATCCTATGTATTGTGGTAGGGGACTCCTTTATAGTTGAGCCCCCGTATGATAGATGTGCTTAGAATTGCTGTAGATACGAGGAAGAGATCATGCTTTGGTAAAGTAAATGTTTTGTTCTACTAAAGCAACATAATGTCAATGAACTACCTGTGCGGAGTGGCTGGATTACTCATCGGAGTGCGAATAATGGTGGGAAATGCCGTCTGAGAAGGATTAGTTGTCTTTATTCTAGTAGCTTACGTGTGCAACCATGTGCCAGTGAGAATGGGTGGCTAGTTGGACTCAGTAGGTCGTGGTGACCCGAACCCAGCGTAGCCAGAGATGTAGTGAATGGTAGGTTGGGACCGATGCGCAGTGGGGTTTGGGGATCTACTTCCCGAACGGTCTCTTCTTGGGCTTCTTCCTATCATCACACAATATGAGCGTGGTGGTACGAGCTGGGCTGTCCAAGTTACATGGGTAAAGTGTACAAACCCCTACAAGGTGTATAAACTAAGTGCTTAGGCGTGTCCCCGGTCACGGGCAAATGAGTTACTTGATATTGATGCTATGACATATTCTCGCTCATCCTTATTTCTTGATTTTTAAAACTTGACGGGTGAACTTAAAGGGTTGATGTAAATCAAATTGGTTTAATAAAGTAGGGCAAAGTGTTTAGAAAATGCAAACTAGCCACAACTCCACCAGCCAAATAAGCATTTAGTTGCTAAGTCTATTGTCTCCCTATTTAGCGCTACTTGTCTATACATTTCATATATTGACCCTTCAGGACTGCTACGTTTTATGTTATAGAATATTCCGACTCTGAGTGATCAGCTAGGTCGCGGTACTCCATTCTGCACTTGTTCACTTATGGGAAATTTAGATATTGAAGGAGTTATTTATGTTTGATACTTGAATAAGTTGAGCTAGCCTTCAAGCTAACATTATTGTAATAAATATATACTCTAGATCTTTCGTTATTTATGATACACGGATATTTTACTTTGTTATTCATCTAAGTTCTATGTAAGCCAATAAACCGATCCAGGAATTGGCATGTTGTATAGAAGCTACAGTCTTTTCAGTACTGTAGTGTTACACCTTCTCTGCTTGGCGCTCCGGCGGCAGGACGGGATGGAGACATTGGACCTGCGCTCAACGCCGTAGAAGGGTTCCTAAAGTTAGAATTTTGTCAACCGGCATTGATGCTATGGTGGCTATAACGATGTTGTTCGGGACAAGAATGAAATATACCCGCCTCCTCGTCCATCTCGTCGACGGCAATCTCACCAATGGCGCCGAGGAGGGCCGGGATTCATCTGGTTGCTGCTTCCATGAAGTGGTTGATCTCGTCCAGTCTATGTATGTTATACATCTGGTGTTTGAAGCTTTGGATCAATTCAAGTGTTCAATGATAACGTCAGGCCGGCTTCGATAAGAGAGCGGCTCGGCGGCTCGCTCTGGCGACAGTAGTAGTCATTAGGTGGTCTAAGAATCTCGATGTAACTTTATTATGTTTAGTGTGCCTTGTACTTCTTTTAAACTCATGGAATAGATCCAAATTTTTCTCGCAAAAAAAAGTTTGATTTGGGCATGTAGAGTCCCTGTCATGCGTACATCTATGTAGGCTGCAGCCCAATCACTAGGGTTATAATTGCTTCCCTGCTTGAGCATGATGGGAAAACGATACCACATGGATAAAAGTAACCAAAGTTTTAGTACTCTCTCCGACCATATTAGTTGATTGGATTTGTCTAGATTTGAATGTATCTAGACATATTTTAGTGCTAAATACATTCAAATCTAGACAAATTCAAATCAATTAATATGGGTGGGAGAGAGTAGAAAAAAAGATGCAAATAAGCCAAGCTTGTGGCCAGGATGATGAAATTGATTTTTGAGAATATGAGGCAAAGGATTCAGGATTACAGCGTGTGAATCATAAGGACATCACGTTCGTCCTAATAAATTGAGAAGGAGTGAGAGCTCGCTAAATTCGGGTAACTCTAAGCCAGACTGGGCCACATACAACACCTCCTCTGATTCCACCACAACACAGCGCATAAGGGAAATTTTAGCTGTAAACATAAAATTATTTAATTTAAGTGTCCACCAACACAACTTGATAGCACCTAAGTTTCCGGAAACTTACTAGCTTCCTAAGTCCTAAGTTTCCGGAAGCAAAGCGCGAGAAATGCATCTATGTTGAGCGAAGGTGTGTCTGTGTGAAAAATGACAAGTTCACCGATGGTGGAGCTGTAGCCATGTAGCACAATATATATGCCCGCATCTTGCTCTATGGTATCCTTATATTTTAGCACGACATCAACAAACCTATTGCCCACCTTTGCATGTTCTTTTTGTATTAGAGGTCAGCAATTTAGAAAGAGATGGATGATGGATTAGTAAGAGAAAAAGGATCGATCCCTGATCTATACTTAATGTTTTGAGAATACGAGGCCTTAGGATTACAACCAGCTCACACTGGAGCCAGAGTTGCAGCAATCAAGATTCCACCGTAAGAAATGGTCTTTCGCAGCATCTATATCAATCTAGTGTACATGCAAGCATTAAATCGACTGCCAAAGCTCGATAATTTGCTCATGTTTTTTTACCGACACCTCCAGAACCATTTTTAATAAAGTTAAGAATGCAAACACTAGGAACACATTCCCCATAAAATTGCTGTGGTGAAATGGCATAGGAGCTCATGTAATATGGTGAGGAAGAATTTTCTTAGCTTGTGTGAAAAATAAGAATACTCTTGGAGTAATAAAAAAATCCCGATTGTTCCAAAAACATATTTTTCTTCTTAGCACTAAGCTTTTCTTTCTCGTCACGAAGAAATGAACCTTTTCCCATTGAATTTACCATCATGTGGAAGACTAGGAACATGTTTAGTTTATCAATTTGAAATGTAATCCATTTTTCAAAACAAATGATCCAACACACCTAGCTTTAAATTAATAAAGCCAAAACCTGCCAAGTGAACATTACATGATACAGACATGTTGGGGTTGTCAGCTTCTCAATACAAGAAGAAATGGAACAACAAAAAAATACACAAATGATATAGGAAACAAGCAAACCTAATCGATGCACTAAACAAAATAAGATTGCTTAATCCAATTGAAAGAACCTTTGACTTCTGATGGATGGAAGTAACACTGAAACTGTCCACACCAACAAACCTCAACCACAACAACATTTCCTCCCTCGATCAAGGAATCCACGTCGGCCCTGTGATCTAGCAAGAATCATGAATCTAATGGAGGTGAACATCAGACATGGCATACAAGGAGACGATAGGAGCCCATGAGGATACTCATCATCAATAGAGTCAAAGGACTTGTAAAGCTTTTGATTTCTACCCCTCCAGCCATAAGGGCTTAGGGATTCTTGAGTTGCGCAAGTTAGATAGAGTGCTTGATCTTTGCCGACTCTTCTTCAAATGGCTGTGGCCCCACTACTAGGAAAAGGGCTATAGGTAATCCGCACATCCGTGGCTCACGTGGTTGAAGTGCCCCACGGGTAAAAAAGGCGTGACGCACTGCCCACAGGTGCCCTACGACTAACTGCCGTAAGCGTGGCACATATGGGGGTGGTGCGACACGCCTATGTGTGGCCTAGGGCACATGTGGCCACTGACCACATACCCGTAGCACACTAGGTCAAGGTGCGCTACGGGTGTGAAACTTAGCCGTAAGGCACTCCGTCCTAGTGCGCTACGGGGCTGTGTGTTGCAGCAGCTGGGTCAATTTAGCCGTATGACACTCTGCCCTAGTGTCCTACGGCTAAGTGGCCTGTACCAACTCCACCTCCCCCGCCCGTGGATCGGCTTTTTAGAATTGCAAAAAATAAAAGAAAATGAAAAAGGCTTCAAAAAATAAAATCCTTTCATATTTAGGTAGATAATGTGGTCTAGTTTCTAGGAAAATTAACAAACAACAATTTCGACTTTTTCTGCAAAAAAAAGTTATATCACGGTAAACCGGCCGTAACTTTTGCATACGATGTCAAAAAATACGTTTAATATACCAAAATGACGAGAACGAGATTTCGCATCCACTCGCATCGATTTTTTAGTTTTTCTGAAATTTAAAAAGAGTAAAAAATTACGGTCAAAAGACCGTTTTTTCCTACAAAAAAAAAATAGACGAAACTTACCCGTAACGCACCACCACCTAGTGCGCCACGGATAAGCTTGGGAGGGATTCAAATTTGAATCACCATCCCGCCCACCTACCCCTCTCCTTTTCCTTCTCCTTTTTCTTCTCCCTTCTCCCTTCTCCTTCTCCCATTTCCTTATCCTTCTTCCTTCTCATTTTTCTTCTCCTCCTTCCCCTTCTCCTCTCTCTGGCCACCTTGCTCCGGCGTCCTTGCTCCGGCATCCTTTCTCCTTGCAGTGACGGCAGAGCGACGATGGACTTCTCCTCCTCCTCGCAGTGATGACGGCCGACGGCAGCATCCTTCTCCTCACCGACCTCCCTTCCTCCCTCTCTTCCTCTGTTCCTCTCTTCCTCCATCTCTTCCTCCCTCCCTCTCTTTCTACCTCCCTTTCTCCAACCGACGGTGGCCAGGACTAGAGCGGCCACGGCCTCCCGCACCTCCCTGCGGTGGTAGGTCGTGGCCACCGCCATGCTCCGGCAAGGCGACACGACGGAAGCGGCTATGCATGGACCCGATTGCTTTTGCAATTCAAAACGAGGGTGTTTTTTTGCATTTTTTTGTTTTTCAAAAAAAAATTAGGCGTGGTGCACCTGGACCCCTTCCTGTGGCACACTAGGTGGTGCGCCACGGGTAACTTTTTATCCGTAACGCACATGTAGTGCGCTACGGATAAAACTTAGCCGTAGTGCGCGGATAGTGGCGCACTGCTAGTGCTCTACAAATGACCTTTTTAGGTGCGCCACGGATGTGCTGTTTCCTGGTAGTGCCCCTAAGAAGCCTCGAGGGGTCTCGAAACCCCAAATGAAGAAACCAACAAGAAACTCTTTAGGACGCCTACGAAGCTCACCTTCAGTAATAGAAGCATAAAACATGGTTCTATGACAAGGCCTTTGCCCCCAAGATATTCGAGGCTTTCAAGACGAAGGATTGATCGGTTCAAGATGACATAGGGGACCATAGATGGACCTCTGATCTCTCAATGGACAATTTCATGGCTTGCCACATCTTACCACATCATACAATTGGTCCACCTTTGGGGCCTCCTTATTGAAGTCACCATCTCCTACAGTGTCGATGGCACAATCATGCGGGATCTCGTGGGAAATGGTGTTTTGTTGGCCAATTATGCTCACAAGGTTAATTTTTGGCTACTCTGGTTGCTTCTTCAAAAATATCGTTTGGAGAAGATGGATTTCTGGTGTTGTCTTGGTGGTGCTTGGCATGCTGCTATAAGAAATAAATCACTATAGCGGGACTTTTATTTTTTATAATTCTTCTTTATTTTTTTGATTGTGTGTATACGTATTGACATTAGGACATTGCTTTGTTGCAGAGACTAGGTGGAATTGGTATTCTAGTGATATTAATATATTCGCTTTGTCGAAAAAAAATATTATCATTAAAAACATAGCAAATGACATTTTTGTTTGTGAAAATTGCATTGATAAGCTTGAGTATGCGCTTGATTTTTTTAGTATTTTATACAACTTACAGATGGGTTACCAGATTAAAAAATGTGTCCACCTACAGCTATCTTTAGATCCCAAAAGCTTTGGGATGGTGGTCCAGATCTTAAGATCTACCAACTCCTGGATCATACTGGTAGTTTTGTACAAACATCTAGCTTGCTATGTTTCGTGAAGCAAAGCAAGAGAGCTACATTCAATGAAAACCAAGGACCAAGAAGTCATGAACATAAAAAGAAAGTAAATGTAGGAGGCGTTCAATAAGAAAAAATGAAACCCAAGTAGGAGAACCACTGGTATTTTTGAAAGATGTATTCGTGCGTACGCACTAGGAATGCGAGTAAGAGTACTCAAACCTAGACGGGAAAGGGCGTATCAACATACCCTTGCCACTGGGCTATGTCTCAGTCCATGCGTCCGACAAGAAGAAAAGAAAGTTTAAAGAGATGTGTGAAATGGCATGGTGTAGAGGCTGGAAGCTTAAATAAAAGTTTCATTTCCGAAAACAAAGTGAAGTACACTTGTAATGTGAAGTAGGTAAAAATGATGATAAATAAATGCTTCAAAATACCACATGCATGTGGTAACCTTATATGCGGGCATCTTTCTCTGTGGTAATCTTATATTCTAGCATGATAGCAACAAAGCAATAGCTCACCATTTCTTTTTATTTTTGATAGATTTTGTCAGCAAATTGCAAATTAAACAGAAATGGGTGAAGGGGTACTAAGCAAGAAAGCACATTTTTTTAGAATAAGACGCATCAGGATTATAACCATCTCTCCCTAGATTCAAAATGGTAGAAATTAGGACTCATTAGAAAGAAATGGTCCCTCGCATCAAAGGAAGCTAGACCACGGTGCATGCAAGCCCTGTCATCTGCCGAATACCGAATCTCAAGAGTTTGCACCATCAAGAATAGGGATGAAGTAGATGGGATCGTTTCTTTTTTATACGATCATGTTAGGTCCACTGAACATTGTTTCAATCGCAACTAGATTTTCTGCGGTCCATGGTTTTTGACCAGGATTGCGGTAGGAAAAACGTCATCACCCTCTACTAGAAGGAGCAAACCTTCGGTGGGACGGTAGACTCAAGAGCTTCTTCCAACAGATATATGTAGAGGGACCAGAGCCTGAAAAGTGTTACCTCTTTGGTTCATAGCTAGTAGCGTGTATGCTGGGCTTAAAAATGTCGCTTCTTTCTTGTGTCCATGCCCAATCATCCTATGTAAACCTTCTGCTTGTTCGCCTTGATAAGATTTTTCTCTACTTTCTCCTAGACCATGGCATTGGATTATCACAAATAAGGTCTTCAACTAGCTTAGGTTTGGCCTTGTTAGGTCTTGCCGGTGGACGTCCAATCATATTGCTTGGAATCCATGGATCCTCGAAGACCCGGTCACCCACCAGCATGTTTATTTTTTTAATAAATGAAATATATTAATATCATGTAGATACCAATTACATCCAGTCTTTCCAAAAACAAGATTCCCAAAGATATCAAGTATGTAGACATCCAAAACAGAAAATAAAAAGAAAGACAAAAAAAACTCAGCCACTGATTAATCACTCGCAGCAACAACACTCTAATCACCGCCAAAGACAACACCCGGAGTACGAAAGAGGTTTTCCAAAAGCAACACCTCCAGAAAGGGTACAATTAATGCACAACCATTATTCTCGCCTGATCGAAGGTCTTAGGTTTTCACCCTCAAGAAAGACTATGTTTCCAAAAACATTACCTTCAATAAGACCATTGCCAAGTACAACCAATAAAGATCATCTTCAGTTTTCATCATGAAAATCACGACTCAGTATTCATGGAGCACCACAATAAAGAAGTCCTCCAGTACTACCGCCCCCACTTGCGTTGGACGATACTTCAAGTAATCTACCACGAGGCTGACAGGAGCTTGGGCAACATGTTTAATTAGCCCTTTGCAACGGGCATCCCTTCCATGAAAAAGTTCCTTCCATATATATGTTGAAACTTTCTTTTGGCGATGTTGGGGATATGCTATATGGTATCCTCATAGCATATCTCCTATCTGGATAACCCGGGTGGCCTACAGTTGGTAGCATGGCCCATAACCTGTTGGGCGGCCCAGTTAGATGGATCCAGAAGGGAGGCACATGCCGGATAAAGGAAGGCTATGGAGGAGTCACCGACGTACCCGGAGCCTTGGAGTGCAAGACACACTAGACTAGTAGTAAGCAGTGTAGGACTCTGTAACCTGTCCGGCTAGGATCTTTCCCTGTAACCCTAGGACCTGGCGACTATATAAGTCGGGCCCACGGGAGCTTTAGGGCACAATCTCACACGATAACTTAGACTCTCTAGTCACCTCGCATAGCGAACCAATCCCTGTAACTCGGCGTATTGCCCTTATAGTGATTTATAGAAGGAGTAGGATTCCACCACCATTGTGGGATCTGAACCTGGGTAAGCTGTGTTACCTCGTACGCATCAACCGTCCGTCTTACCCCACATCTCTAAACACGCACTATGAGGACCCCTCCATGGCATACTCGTCGGCAATACCACGACAGTTGGCGCCCACCGTGGGGCAAGAGGCGCTTTAGGCTCTTCAGCGGGCGAGGACCAAGATCTTTGCGGGAGTCGGCGAAACCGTGGTCATCGGTCGCGTTCTCTTCTCTGGCAACGTTCCGATCGTCCCTCCCAACGAGTTCTAGATCCCGGCGAAGACGAACCCTACGCGGTGCTCGATCGTACCCATCGGAGATATCCACCTCTTCATCGGCGAAACCGACTCGGGCACTAGTTCCCTAGAAGTCGGAGGAGCATGAAGACCCGCACGGACCGCCTACGGGTAGGATACGTTCGCGGAAGGATCAATGTCGGATCTCTCCTTAGAGTTGCTGGAAAAGATCGGAAAAATTCAAGGCCCACCCAAACCACCCCTGTGCAGGATATAATGGTGGAAGATCACTACAAGTCCGCCGGCTTCGCCCGTGCGTCTGGACAACAGAGATCCAAGTTCGTCAGAGTGGTTACCATCTTCGATCTGGCATGCTACGTTCAGAGAGAGGGTGAAAAACCCCGCGATTACCTTGCTAGGTGGCTCCGTATACGGGCCGACCTGGCACACTACCCCAATGATGATGCCATGTATCACTTTGTGGAAGGACTGGACCAAGGTATGCTTCTCCGACATTCGCTAAGGTGGCAGCTGTAACGCCCTCGGATCGGCCCTATGCAAGTTTTAGCGATTCCCGCCAAACCCACATAGAAACGATTCATAGGTGCCCACCAGACACTTTCGTGCGGGTGGAAAACAAAGTAATACCATTACAAAATAGTCCACGATGGAACCCACAGAACAGATATATACAACAACGACTCCATGAGTCAAGAATATAGATATACAGTAAAAGATCCAAATCACCTTGAAAACGATACAGCGTTCGAGTACAGACAAGATGCAAATTGAGCTAAGAGCCGTGAAGAATAACCAATGGTGTCCATAACCCTGCCCAGGCCAAGCCGGAAGGGTAACCCTGCTAACGACGTCGAACTCAAAACCTGTTGAAACAAAATGGTGCCGGCAAAGGGCAAAGACAAAAAGAGAGCGGTCAGTACTGAGGCCAGTACACGACGAGTCTAGAATTCGGCGGTCCTCGCCTACATAGGTATGGTGGACTGAAGCGGCAGCGCAGCATGCACTAAACAACCTATAGAGACTCGATACATCCGGCGGCTATCAGAGAGGGATAAGAAAGACCTATTCAAAACTAACATAATACTAACACCAAACATACTCATCCTAGTGTTTCCCCCTCGAGACCAAATGAGGAAGTCGGACCGAGGAACTCACACAGTTGGCAATTTTATTCATTCCATTATAGTTGCAGCAATTACTAGTCAGATATAGATAGCATGAGTCATCCCGATAACATAAGTAGTGGGAAGTTTTAGTTAACCATTCCGTTGTAGTTGTAATACTTACTAGTCAGATACATATATCATGAGACATTCAAAAACCCAGCAGTTGTTGGTACTTTTATTTAGCCATTCCATTATAGTGAAGCTTATTACTAGTCATTATAAAGTCAAATTTATAGCACTACTTTAGTTATAGTTGTCTATGATCGAGATACGGTGCTCCAAGTCGTCCATAACCGCGGAGACGGCTTTGAGAAAGTTTTACCCTGCAGG
Organism: Avena atlantica; assembly: GCA_910589765.1. NCBI lineage: Eukaryota > Viridiplantae > Streptophyta > Magnoliopsida > Poales > Poaceae > Avena > Avena atlantica. The sequence goes on along the minus strand of OU342739.1, from coordinate 486,675,310 downwards.
GGGGCAGAAATAGCAACACACGCACGATCAACCTCGGAAAAACCAAATGAAAACCCAATGAGGCATCACAACAAAGAAATCTCAAGATTTATATAATATTTTAGGGGGACACCCCACCAAGCTACCCGCTACGAAGTTGGCCAGCTCCAAGACGGACCTAGAGGTTTGTAACGACGGCTGTAAACAACTGGGAACCCGAAAGTATGATTGGGCTTGTCGATACCGCGAAAACGTGGCACGAGGTTCCAAAACAGTACATGCTCTCCACGCGCAATATTAAATAAAGCAGTAAACCATGGCATAATCATGGCATAAGTACAAGATAGTAATAAAACCACAAACTACTTTGTGGTTCCAAGAAATAAGATATGACTCAAGCTCATGGTAAGGGGATTCATGGGCCCACATGCGGATAGTGTGAATATTCAAGGAACGAGTATCAAGTGCTCGGGGTCCTACGGGACACAAGTGGACAGTTAAAAACCAAATAACATCTATTTCCCACATGTGCCTCTGCATTATTTACATACTTTCAATATTAGTTGTTAAACGATAATTAAAGCCATGATTATCTTCAACATTAAACATGCAGCATTATTCCAACAACTGTGGAAGATCGACGACACGACACATCACCTGCGCAAGCAACTACGACTCGCAAGGCCGACTATCTACCAAACAACAGGTAATAGGATGTGTCCATGGCAATATAAGGGCTGGAGGGAAGTATAACGGGGTATGAAATCTATAGCATCGCAACACAAATAGCAATAGAGCAACAAGAGGAAATAAAGACTATAAATGTAAAATAGGTAGAGAGGGGAAGAATGCTCGCCTGAAAACATTGCCGAAGATTTATCTGAAGATCGGATCAACACTCGCATCAACTCATCGGCCTAATCCATGAAGAAGCAAAGCACTAGAACAAACACCGGATGCACTATTTAATACTACGGCAAAAGATCGGGCATAATGCATGTATGATGTATGTCATGGCAAAGGTGCGATGCAATTAGGCAATATTAAGCGGAACCGGGGTCCCGAAATTTAATTAGATGGTTCATGTTGTTTAGATATCCCGCAATTTAAATATTATATTAACAAGGCAAAATATATCACCGGTTCGCTACAAAATTTTAAATGGGACCAATATTAGACTAGATTCGCCCGTATATGGTCTCCATATTTAATTATTAGATGAATCGGCATAATGCCCCCCAAACCACATTATATGTGTGAAAGCACAACAATTTAATATTAAACAAGTATATTATATATATTACAAAAATATAGGGGTCTCGGGAAAGGGGTCACACATTGTTCTGAAGATCTTGGAGGGCTCGGAGGGGGTTTGGGGACCTCTGGATCGGTCTTCGGTTCCGAGAGGGAGAAAAACACCGAAGTTTGGTCTTCAGGTCCAAGAAGGAGAGCTTGGGAATCCGTGAAGGAGATCTCGGAGTTTAGTGCCAGTGGTCTTGTGTGGATTTCTTCGACGTCATGCTGGTCTTGGTCTCACGAACACCGGAGATCTTGTCGGCACGATCTGGGTGGTGGTGAGCTTTCAACGACACCGGTTACTCATTACCATCTCACTGATTTTAACTGAAGATCACCTTTCTCAACACCACATCGGTTTTAGGATCCATACGGCAACCGTGGGTACTACGGGGTACCACCCTCCCATTGACGGCAGCACTGAGCTAAAGCATAACTGCAGCTCACTTAGCCCAGCGATCCGGCGAGAAAACACACAGAAAAAACATAGCTCGGTGAAGGACATGGTCGAGGTGGACACCGGGAACGCCCTCAGTCTCGCTGGTGTCCGCGGCAGAAGGAGGTGGCGAGGTCGGCACGGAAGAGGGCTCGAGACGGATGGGCCCCTGGCTGTAGGAATCGGTGACGCCGGCCACTAGTTGAGGGCAGGGCCGGTGGTAGCACGACGTTTCCAAGATGCCGCGACGAGGAGCCCGACGACTGCCGACGAGCGTGACGGCGAGGCAGGCAGAGGCCGGCCGACGCGGAGGGCGGTGGCGGCTCGAGATGCAAGACAGGAGGAGGACGCGGAGAGGGGCGCAGGCCCGCTGGAGGAAGGGGTCGGCGGCGCAGAGTCCGGGAAGACGATGGCGGTGGGCGGTCGTGAATGGGTAAGAGGGGAGGTGGCGGGGACGGCGAGCTTGCAGGACGGCGGGCGAAGGGGCGTCACGGGCAGGGAGAGTGTCTGGCGGCGGCACTGGACTGAGCTTCAGTGACTTGGTGTTATCAAGTCTCGCTGTGACTCGGTGCACCATCAACCATCCATCTCTAATCCAACGTACAGAAATGACTCTGATTTTGAACTAAATAATTAAACTACTCGAATTTTTTTGAAAAAAATCTAGTAAAGTGTAACTGTCTCGTTTTGAAACATGTCGAATGTTTCATGTCATTTGGATAAGTAGTTTATGACTAAATAACTTTTTATGTTTTCGAGCACTAGTTTAAACTAAATACCTATTTAATCATAAACCTTTGGTCCAAATGGAATGAAACCTCACCAGAATATAAATAGTAACATGGATGACTTACTAGAATTTTTTAATTTTTTTAAGTATTTTTAATTATTTAGTTTAAAATCAGAGTCAATCTGATACGTTGGATTAGATATGGAGTGTTGGTGGTGCACCAAGTCACGTCGAGACTTGATAACACCAAGTCACCGAAACTCAGTCCGGCGGCACTCGGGTCTGGGAAGGAGAGAGGGGCTCGAGATGAGGGGGTCGCGAGGGGGAGAGAGGAGCTGGGATCACGGGGTGGGTGCGGGCCGCTGGGACGTGGCAGTGAAGGGAATATGCCCGAGAGGCAATAATAAAGTGGTTATTATCGTATTCCTTCTTTATGATAAATGTTTGTTTTACATGCTATAATTGTATTAATACGGAAACGTTAATACATGTGTGTTTAATAAACAAAAAGGATGTTCCTAGTTATGCCTCTCTTATAAACTAGCTCGTTGATTAACAATATGATCATAGATTTCCTGATCATGGACATTGGATGTTGTTAATAACGAGGTCACAACATTAGTGTAATGGTGTGATGAACATTCATCCGAAGTATAGCACAACGATCAAAGTCATTGAGTTTATATTGCTATAACAACTTACGAAGTGATCCTAATCCTTAGACCATGAGATCATGTCAATCACTAATACCGGAAGAGTTCCTTGATAACATCAAACGTCACATCGTAACAGGGTGATTATAAAGATGGGTTCAGAACTACTAAAGTGTTATGTTGAGGCCCATGGATCGAGAGTGGAATTTGTTCATCCCGATGACGGATAGATATGCTTTGGGCCCTCTCGGTGATATCACATTGATTAGCTTGCAAGCAAGTGATTTGATCACTAGAATATTATATCACGGGAACGAGAAAAGAGTGCATGTCAGTAACGAGATCAAACTAGGTATGGAGATACCGATGATCGGATCTAGGACATGTAATATATCACAAAACAAAGGGATTAAGATACTAGCGTAAAAGGTTTCGACGATCACAAGAAAGTCATCGTTGAATGTGTGGGAGTCAGTATGGGTCTTAAGATCCCGCTTCTGATTATTGATCCGAGAGGGGTCTCGATCATGTCTGCATTATTCGTGAACCGTAGGGTGACACACTTAAGAGACACCGACATCAATTTGGAGCAAAAGTTTCATGCCTAAAAGAATAACAAGCGCATGAATTTATTTCACTAGATACCGAAACGGGTTTTCGGGTGAAATTGCAGAAAGTGTTTATGCATGTGAAATGAAATACTAGCAAGGGATTATATGTGAATGTTTGTCATTAAAGTAATTGACAAAATTCTGAATAAATGAAAGGAGTTTTATTTAATGAGAGTTTGCATTAAATTTGGTGGAAATTTAATGGGAATTTGAGTGGGTTTTTTAGTGGAGGGAATTGAAAGGCATTTGAGTGAGTGGAGTGTCCACCCACATGAATGTGGAAGAGGTGGAGGCAGACCCATGGCTGGGCGCATGGCCCCTTGGGTGCCCCCCTCTCCCTATAAAAGGAGCCCCCCTCCCTCCCTCTCACTCACACCTCCTCGTGAAGGATCTCTCTCCCCCTCTAGAATTTATCCCCCATGGTCTCGGACTAGTGAGATACATGTTCCTGGTGGCTATTCGGCAAGAAAGAGTGGTGCTTCTGCTGCATCGCTGGAGCGAGGAGGCGGAGGTTGCTCAGTGCCTCGAACGTGTGTGCGAGCACGGATGCGCTCCTGTTTTGCGGCGCTAGGACTTCCTCTCGATCTTGAGATCGGCAAGAGATCGTCTACATCAACCACGAGTTTGGACTCGTTAAGATTTGTCGCTCTTCAAGGGTATGTTCTCTACGGATATACATCCGCCCGTTGTTTGTATCTAGTAGATAGATCTTGGTACATAGTTGTTCCCATCGTAGGAAATTTTTTATTTTCTATGCTGCGAACCCTACAGTGGTATCAGAGCCAGGTTCTATACGTAGATACTTTGCATGGGTAGTACACATATGAGTATATGTGGGCGATGATGATCATTTTATTGCTTCTTAGTTGTACTTTGGATATTGGTGGCATAGTGAGATGAAGCGGCCCGAAGAAACTTTACATGTCCTCGCACATGAGACCTGTTCCACGCTTGACATGCAACTAGTTTTGCATAAGTGGCTAGCGGGTGTCTGTCTCTCCTACTATAGTCAATATCTAATTTGCAACACGTTGTCAATAATTTGGTTATCCTCGTTGTGGTTCATGTTCGTAGGTAAGAACGGTTCTATCTTCGAAATCCCTAAGCCACGTAAAACTTGCAATGGATAAATTAGAGGCGTCTAGTTTAGATTGTTGCTGGGCTAGTGTTATGATATGGTGATGTTGTAAGTAGAAGTATAAGATGATACTCTTACAACACACATAACGTGTAGGTTCCATAGACCTTGGTCTTACACATAGAGGTATGATAGAGATCATACCACGATGCACATGATAGAGATCAAGTGCGGGAACCATATCATTTCACTTATTAACATGTGATGTTTATTGCATCTTATATTGCTTGTTTGGCAATTTTATTAGCATAATAAGATGATCCCTCATTTAGATATCAAGATAAGAATGTGTTCTTCCTTAAGTATGCACCGACAATGTTTCATCGCTTCAAGACATCACGTGATGATCGGGTGTACTTGAATCCACGAGCATATCTCGGGTGTAAGACAGTTACACACGCGAACACTAAGGTTCTTACTTGGCGAGCCTAGCATGTACAGACATGGCCTCGGAACACGGATCGAAAGGTTAAGCATGAGTCATATGTTTTGATATGATGACCATATGGATGCTCGCCTTTGAAGCTACACCGACTCACGTGATGATCGGACTTGGTGTAGTGGATTTGGTTCATGTAATCACCAAAAAGACACGAGGGATGTCGTTTTTGAGTGGGAGTTCATTTCTAATTTGGATTAGTAGAACTCAATTTATCATAAATTAAATCAAAGTGAATTTGCATAATTTGTTGTAGTCATTGGCATTCATTCACCACCTTATGCATAGTTGTAATTGAGATAATAGAACTATAGAATTCTGGATATATACTTTACAAACTGGTATCGTATTGTGTTGAGTGTCAATCTAAAGTTTAAAGTCCTATTGCAAATTTTCAGCAAACTCTATTTACTCCGTGAAATTTAATAGTTGGTATTAAATCGAGAGTAACAATTCCAGTGTTAGTATCTTAAGTATCATGTTTTGCCTCCATGATTCTTGATTGTTTTAATATCAAGTTTATTTAGGAGCTGAAAGAATTGTTTCAGAAACCATCATGTGTGGCAGATATAACGATATCTGAAACAATGTTTTGCTTGCAAAATGATAGAGTATAATATATGTTCTCATATTGGATGAGAATTTACGAAGGTTGGAGATGCTAGACATCCTAATCATCCAAAAGGGTTTTGGAAAGTAATGTTATACTCACGATTCGCCTTTATAAGCTACAGTAGCTTGATCATGAAAGTCGTCATGATAAGGATGAATAGAAGATGTATGTAAAGTGTTTACTACACTAAAAGATTACTAAAGAATGGATTTTGAAAGAATACCGATCATTTGATGATGGTGATCTACTTCAAAGTGCAAGTCCAAAGGTATTATTATTTGGATATACACGCTTTGGACTATGTGTCATGTATATGGCGCCACTTTTGATGTTGATAGATTCTTTTAAAAAGGAAAAGGAAATGCTAAAAGAGAATCTATAAAATATATTTGGCAGAAAAGAAAAGATTGGAAATATCCAATTTAGGTATATATATGATATACATGTTATGGTTGTATTCTTTGCTTGTTAAAGAATGTGGTTCTTGGGTATTGGATACCAAATTGGTTGGTATGAAATTTCATACAGAACGACGCAATTCATGAACCACAATGTCCTAAGTAACTAGCAAGAGAATATGTGATGATGTTCATCAAAAACAAACAAACCGTTGTTTGTATTTCTCGTTGACATCAAAGCTTGACTTCAAGATTTGTTTTAATAATTGTTATTTGAATCAGGTATTATGAGAACAAAGGTTGTTCAAATAATTACCGTATTCCATATAAGATGGATGATTTACAAATCTAGTTAGAGAAATCACAACCATAAAACCTAATGCTAAAATATCGCAAGACAAATGATTGAAAGATCACTTACGAAGTGACATCGCTGTTTAAATTATATTGGAAAGAAAACATGAAGAATCTTCATATTCATGGATTTTTGGAGTCTTTGATTTGATTAAGTGACGCTTGTGAGACTTTCCTCGGGATAATTAAAACTTCGTTCAAAGGCCAAAGAAGAACGAATGACTAAAATATTGGAATTTCTACATATCGATGTATGTAGTCCATTATGTATAGTCGTAAGCGATGGATTTCATCTTCATATGCTTTCTCCGGAAATTTGAGTGAATGTTCACTTAATGAGAAAAAAGTATGAAATATTTGAAAATGTTCAAAGACTTTCAAGATGAAGTGGAAAATCATTGTAACAAGAAAATAAATGGTTTATGATTTTATCATATGGGATTTTTTTGAGTTACAAGTGTAACAAGAAAAATAAACGAATTATGATTTTATCATAAAAGGGATTTATTTGAGTTACAAGTTTAGCAAAACACCTAGATTTACATCTCCCGAAACATCATAAAAATATGGAATGTTTGAGATTTTTAATGAAACCTTGTTTGACATGGTTGGATCAAAGGTGTTATTTATAAAACTGCCATTATGTTTTAAAAGATTAAAGCTTTAGAGACTTCCGCTTTTACACTGAAAAGATCTCCATCTTGATCCGTTGAAATGACACCATGGAAGTTATGGTTTGGGGGTAAAACCCAAGTTGTCATTTCTTAAATTTTGGTATGCTAAACATAAGTAAGATGTTTACAACCGAAGTCGGATGAGCATGTCTTTGTAGGTTATTTCGAATAACAATTGGTTATTCCTCCATAACACCAAGGACAAAAGGGTTTGTCGCTTTAAACGTGAAGTTTCTTGAAGAAGGAATTTTCCATAAATGTTAAGTGGGAGGACAATAGAACTTTGATAAGGTTAACGAACCTTAGCTATATGTGCTGAGTTGCACAGCGCCGGAAAATGTTCCGGAGGCAGCCAGAATGCTCATGGATTACGTGCCTCAAAGGTTGCGGTCACAGAGGTTTAAAGTTACTATTGAACCAAGAAGGTCGGATAAACAATCAAATGATTAAGATTTGAGAGTAAATCATTATTGTTTGACAATGATGAATCAACTATATGCAAAGAAGCGATGATGGGTCCTGACTCCGTCAAATGGCTTGAAGCCATAAAATCCGTGATAGTTCCATACACGAGAAATCAAGTTTTGAACTTGGAAGACCCTCCGGAAAGGTGTAAAAACCTATCGGTCTTATTTGGATCTATAAAGAAACAGACATGGATGTTTCACATCCATGAAATAGTCGACATGTCGTAAAGTATTTTACGACAATGTTCAAGGAGTTGACTATGACAAGATTTGACCTTTCATAGCGATATTTAGTCTGGACGGATTAAAGTAGCAACCACTACATATAATTTGTTATATGGTAGATGAATAAACAAAAAAAGTTCTTCTAATATGGTTATGCCAAACATACATATATGGGATATTGAAGGAGTTCAATATAGAAACGACAAGAAACGGTTCTTGTCGCATGGAAAGGAATTGAATCAAGATTCAAGTGTATCGACACTTGATAAGTGAAACAAGATTCAAGTGCTTTGACACTTGATGAGTAAAATCACAAGAATGATTTGATCAATCATACCATGATATGTACACATCCAGATATGTCCTATGCTCTAAGTGTTATGAGCATATACCAGAATGAATCATAAAATGATCATTGGACAATAGTAAGGAGATTCTTATGATCTTTTGGAAGAACTAAGAATATATTTGTGTAGAGGTGACAAACAATTACAAATAGTTCATTGTAAAGCGTTACATTGATACTAGGTTTGTCACAAGATACAAATTAAGTTTATCTCAATTTAAACTATGGGTGGAACAATGTAATGGAAAGGATATTCCATGATGGATTTGGATAAAATGCATAGTTAAGACATTGTGACGAATACTACAACAAAAAGGCTAAGTATATGACTGCTATAGTAGCAGCAAAGGAGGGAATTTGTGTCAAGAAGTTTGTTATCAAACTAAGGTGTGGTTCGCAGGGCTAACACTAAATATATATTGTATGACAATAGTATCGACATGATTTAACCCCAAGGAACTAAAGGTCTCACCAAAAGACCAAATTTATACAATGCCATCTCATTGGAGAATGAGTGATGCGTGGAGACGCAAAGACATGCAAATACACACGGACCTGAAAGCATCAGATCCGTAGATTATGTTAACCACTTACAATTGCGTATATGGAACACCAGAAAGCCATAGGTGTTCAATACGCAAAGTTTTCAAACTAGATTATTGTCTCTAGTGCAAGTGGGAGACTGAAGGGAATATGCCCGAGAGGCAATAATAAAGTGGTTATTATTGTATTCCTTGTTTCTGATAAATGTTTATTTTACATGCTATAATTGTATTAATACGGAAACGTTAATACATGTGTGTTTAATAAACAAAAAGGAAGTTCCTAGTTATGCCTCTCTTATACACTATCTCGTTGATTAACAATATGATCATAGGTTTCCTGATCATGGACATTGGATGTTGTTAATAACGAGGTCACAACATTAGTGTAATGGTGTGATGAACATTCATCCGAAGTATAGCATTAGGATCAAAGTCATTGAGTTTATATTGCTATAACAACTTACGAAGTGATCCTAATCCTTAGACCATGAGATCATGTCAATCACTAACACCGGAAGAGTTCCTTGATAACATCAAACGTCACACCGTAACAGGGTGATTATAAAGATGGGTTCAGAACTACTAAAGTGTTATGTTGAGGCCCATGGATCGAGAGCGGAATTTGTTCATCCCGATGACGGATAGATATGCTCTGGGACCTCTCGGTGATATCACATTGATTAGCTTGCAAGCAAGTGATTTGATCACTAGAATGTTATATCACGGGAACGAGAAAAGAGTGCATGTCAGTAACGAGATCAAACTAGGTATGGAGATACCGATGATCGGATCTCGGACATGTAATATATCGCGAAACAAAGGGATTAAAATACTAGCGTAAAAGGTTCTGACGATCACAAGAAAGTCATCGTTGAATGTGTGGGAGTCAGTATGGGTCTCCACATCCCGCTTATGATTATTGATCCGAGAGGGGTCTCGATCATGTCCGCATTATTCGCGAACCGTAGGGTGACACACTTAAGAGACACCGACGTCCATTTGGAGCAAAAGTTTCATGCCGAAAAGAATAACAAGCGCATGAATTTATTTTACTAGATACCGAAATGGGTTTTCGGGTGAAATTGCAGAAAGTGTTTCTGCATGTGAAATGAAATACTAGCAAGGGGTTATATATTAATGTTTGTCATTAAAGTAATTGAAAAAATTCTGAATAAATAAAAGGAGTTTTATTTAATGAGAGTTTGCATTAAATTTGGTGGAATTTAATGGGAATTTGAGTGGGTTTTTGAGTGGAGGGAATTGAAAGGCATTTGAGTGAGTGGAGTGTCCACCCACATGAATGTGGAAGAGGTGGGGGCAGCCCCATGGCTGGGTGCATGGCCCCTTGGGTGCCCCCTCTCCCTATAAAAGGAGACCCCTCCCTCTCTCTCACTCACACCTCCTCGTGAAGGATCTCTCTCCCCCTCTAGAATTTATCCCCCATGGTCTCGGACTAGCGAGATACATGTTCCCGGTGGATATTCGGCAAGAAAGAGTTGTGCTTCCGCTGCATCGCTGGAGCGAGGAGGCGGAGGTTGCTCGGTGCCTCGAACGTGTGTGCGAGCACAGATGCGCTGCTGTTTTGCGGCGCTAGGACTTCCTCTCGATCTTGAGATTGGCAAGAGATCATCTACATCAACCACGAGTTTGGACTCGTTAAGCTTTGTCGGTCTTCAAGGGTATGTTCTCTACGGATATACATCCGCCCATTGTTTGTATCTAGTAGATAGATCTTGGTACATAGTTGTTCCCATCATAGGAAATTTTTTATTTTCTATGCTGCGAACCCTACAGGCAGTGGGGCCAGGGGAGCGGAGCGGGGTGTGGAACGCGTGTGTGTGTGCTGTGGTTGCGTGAGTTAGCAGCGGGGTGGGTGTGTGTGCACGGTAGAGTGTGCGTGTGTTGAGTGAGGTGTGGCGGCGGGATAGGGAGTAGCTCTGGCTAGGGTTTGGGGTTGCTAGGGTTTCTAGGATTTGGGGTGGTAGTTGGCTGGCTGCTGGGATTTTGGGCCTGGCGGCTGGCTGACTCCCCCACAGGTTTTATAAAACTTAATATTTAGTTTTATTGTTCAAACCTTTTGCAAATAGTGTTAGATAAACAAAATATCCGAAAGGGTCCGGGGTTTCGTATTTGAATAAAGAGGGGTATTTGTAGAAAACAAATGGGCCTTTTTGAAAATAGTTTTAGGTAAACAAATGCATGATGATGTCATGATGATGCATGAAGATAAACACATGCGATTTACTAGTAACGGTTTTACCGGTGTGCTACAATTCGACACAACTAACAATGGTTCTCGCCCTCGAGATCCGCCTCCTAGTACGAGGAAGAAAGCCGATGCCCTAAATCTTCTCGCTTTGTGTAGATCCTCGCGACACCACTAACAAGGGTTCCTTCTTCATCTTGAAATTGGCGACACCACCAACAGGGGTCGCTTCTCACGTTCGTCGAGAGAGCACACCGGAGAACAAAGTCGAAGGTAAAGGTCTCAAAAGGTAAAGCCACCTCCAACTTCCATAGAAGGAGTATAATTGCATCAATCCACCATCCAATGTACAAGAGCAAATGTTAAGAGTAGTCAGATGGTGATCAGTCCATCGCGCACCCAAAGCATTACTCTTCACATGAATAGGGGATTATGCAACCAACTTTCAGAATCAGACTGAATATATCGACAATCGAGTTTTGGAAACAAAAGAATGATGTAAGTTCTTCATCATACATGATGCAGATGAGGTCGTCGCATTGAAAAACACCGGAAGATACAAAGAAAAAATTTAGTAAATTTTTGGGTCCACTAGAAGGTACAACAGATGAAACATTCCTCGGATAGCATGAAAGCCGAATGTCAAAGCACCGTTACAAGAGGAGGAAGTGAAACCCTAAAGGTACGACGGAAACCCAACCACGAGAATTCCTGGACTCGAAGAAAAGATAAGAGAGCAGATTTAAAACACGCAAAGGTAAGAGGATAAAAGCAGAGGGGTAAGGAGTAAAAGCAGACCTAATCAGATCTATCCAACCGATTTTTAAAATAGTTTTGACACTCTACCACGGCCGTTAGCTAGGTTATCCTACAGGCTGGACCAGTGGAGTATCGTAACTGCTGAGCTCTGATACCACTCTGTAACACCCTCGGATCGGTCCTATGAAAGTTTTAGCGATTCCCTCCAAACCCGCATAGAAACGATTCATAGGTGCCCACCAGGCACTTTCGTGCGGGTGGAAAATGAAGTAATACCATTACACAATAGTCCACAATGGAACCCACAGAACAAATATATACAACAACGACTCCATGAGTCAAGAATATAGATATACAGTACAAAGATCCAAATCACCTTGAAAACGATACAACGTCCGAGTATGGACAAGATGCAAATTGAGCTATGAGCCCTGAAGAATAACCAATGGCGTCCATAACCCTGCCCAGGCCAAGCCGGAAGGCCAAGCCGGAAGGATTTGGGGTGGTAGTTGGCTGGCTGCTGGGCTTTTGGGCCTGGTGGCTGGCAGACTCCCCCACAGGTTTTATAAAACTTAATATTTAGTTTTATTGTTCAAACCTTTTGCAAATAGTGTTAGATAAACAAAATATCCGGAAGAGTCCGGGGTTTCGTATTTGAATAAAGAGGGGTATTTATAGAAAACAAAAATGGGGCTTTTTGAAAATAGTTTTAGGTAAATAGATGCATGATGATGTCATGATGATGCATGAAGATAAACACAAGCGATTTACTAGTAACGGTTTTACGGGGTGCTACAGCAGCAGGCTTCAGGACGCCTCACCTTCGAAAGCATGGTGAACATCGTCAACAACTATGCGGAGGCTGAGGAGGAAGATCAGACAGCTCTTGCGCTCATTGACAGAGCACCTTCGCCTCAGCCACCGCCGCCTCCGGTCATCATCGCCGCAGCTGCGCCACCACCTCCAGTCATCGTCACTCCTGTTGAACCGCCACCGCCCGTCATCGAGAAAGCCCTGGCACCCTCCGACTCTGTGCTTGACGCACTCTATGCCGACTTCAGCGCGGAGTCGGAGGAGATAGACTTCAGCCCGGAGGAGCTAGACTCCGACATGCAGAAGATGGAGGAGGATTACAAGCGCGACGAGCAGGCCAACAATGCCTTCATGTCTCGAGAGGTGTTCGTCGCCATTGGGACGGCGATGGATGAAGATCAATCCGGACGAGCTCCGCCTACAACGCTGGATAAAGGGAGGGGACCACCTGTTGCTGACGACAATGATCGCGCAAAGGTCATGCCCCCTCCGCCTAACCCAGCACAGCAGCCGCAGGAACTCGACACCGGTCTGAGCAACAACAACACCGCAAACCCGCCGCCTCTGGCATCTATGTCTGCTGCTGCCCAAGTCACTCTAGCTGATAGAGTGATGTACGACAATCTCTTCGTCGAGCCTATGACTGTGTCTCATATTCGCAATGTGGTACAGCTTGACGAGAAGCTCCAGCAGCTGCTAGAGGAAGCGCAGGCCACCGCCGAGCAAGGCGCAAAGCTAGATCGAGATCTGGCCAACGCGCAGAAGTCAATAGAGAAAGCTAGAGGAATGGAGGCCGAGTACAAGACTCAGCTACAGTAGCAGAAGGCAAGAAAGCTCCAGCTCGCGTCATCAACGATCCTGGTGTACGGCGAAACCTAGGATGGGCTCCCCCGAAGCCGGCACAGGCCAAGCCATACATTGACAGTGAAGGCAGGCAGGTGATGCCCAGTCCTCTTCTCAACCTCGACGTTGCCAAGACCCTTCTGGAGCAGGATAGATCACCCGAAGCGGTGAACCAGGTCTACGACATAGTGGCCAAGGTGGTGAAACAACAGGAAAAGGCTACCTCTCGGAGGCTTGAGTCTGACCCAGCGTTTTGCCAGTCTAGCCAGCATAAGCCGCCAAGGGACAGATCTCCTCTTGATGTCGGGTCCCAGATGGGTTCGTCAGAACGAATACGGACGGATGCGCGCAATAGGAAGGATGCTATCCCCATATCCTCCGACCACGGAGGCAAGGCCCAACCTCGTCGCCCATCGCCACCGCCCCGATCCCCCCAACATCGCGAAGATACCAAGGCTCACCGTCATACGGATATGCCTCGCCAAGGCAGAGCGGCATTGTCTTCCGCGACAACACGGAGCAGACCCACCATGACGGAGAGCGCATCCAAGGACACAAGAGCAGGTCGCGCCACGATCCTCTGCGTCCGACAAGCAAACGCGACAGGCGTGAGGCGTCGCAGGAGGGTAACGGCAAGAAGGCTAAACCACCGCCACCTTCGTCTCCGTCGCCACCTAGCAGCCACCATGGCGAAGGAGGCCCGCGTCGTTCACGCAGCCCATCCCCTGATGGCAAGAATAAGAAAAGAAGCCCGGAGCCATACGATGCACGTTCACATCTAGACAAGATCCACGAGGCCCGGGAAGGACCATACCTGGGACCACGTTGCTTTGGACTTGTGATATGGTTCGCAAATTACCCCAAAGGTTTCCGGATTGACAAGACCATCAAGCCCTATGACGGCACCGCCAAGCCAGCTACATGGTTGCAGGACTACGACAACACGGTGGAGATCGCCGGGGGTAACCCCAACGTCACCGTCAAGTACCTCCCATTGATGTTGGCGGGCACGGTCCGCCAATGGATTGATGACTTGCCGGAAAGATCCATCTGCAATTGGTTGTACATGCAAGAAGCATTCATCAAGAACTTCGAGGGTACTTACAAACGTCCCTAAACTGTTGGCGATCTACAGCGGTGCGTGCAAGAGAAAGACGAGACATCTCGCGCCTACCTCTCTTGCTGGTTAGACATGAAGAATTCCTGCACCGGAGTGCATGCTCAGACCTCCATGGCCGCCTTCATTGATGGGTTGGAAAGGGGCACGTTGCTCCGACATAAGCTGAAGCGCCAGCAGGACAATCACCAGCTAGATCTGAACCAGATGATTCAGTTGGCTAGTGAGTTCGCGGCTACCAACGACGATGCTTGCGGCTCCCTGCCGGCAACGGCCGTTCCAACTCAAGATCGAAGGAACAACATCACAAAGCGGAAGACACCGCCTGAAGAAAAGCAAACCTCAGACATGGTCGCTATGACTTTTGCATGACGAGGTTATGGCGGACAGCATGGCCGAGGACGGGGAGCTGGTCGTGGGCAGCAGTGAAACTGCCTTGGCAGCGCTCCGCATTCCCTAGACCTACGAGGATTATCGTGATATGCCATGCCTCGTACACCTCGACGCCAACGGCAAGGCCACACACACCAATATCCATTGCAAGTTCGTCAACGACCTCAAGGAGGACCCGGAGTCTGGCTACAAACAAAGTCGGAAGAACAGATCGCGAGGAAAGGGCAAGGGGAAGGAGGAGGAGTCCAAGGATTCAAGTGACATGGGCGAGGGCGTTGACCCCAAGCACGCCGCCAAGAGTGACGGCAAGGGCAAGAACCCCTTCGAGAAGAAGGCGACAGTTTTCCACACTTTCCTTGGCACCCCCACCGTCCGACAACAAAAGACCTCTATGAGGATACTGATGGCCACTCTGCCCCCAGTGCCCTAATACCTACGCTGGTCAGAGATTCCAATTACTTGGGACAGGAAGGATCACCCATACCTCATCCCTATAGAGAACCAATACGCCATGGTCATCAACCCCCTGATTGACGGCAATGAGTTCACCAAATGTATGGTGGATAGTGGAAGCCGCATCAACATCATGTACCTGGATACACTACACAAGATGAACTTGACGGAGGCAAACCTAAGGCGGACCAGCACCATCTTCCACGGCATCGTCCCTGGTCGGGAGGCTCGGTCCCTTGGGTGCATCACACTTCAGGTCGCTTTTGGTGATGTCAATAATTACCGCCAAGAACGCAGGACCTTTGAGGTGGTCCCCTTCAAGAGTGTGTACCACGTCATATTCGGCCGCGACATCTTCCACACCTTCATGGACAAGGCATGCTTCGTCTACAACAAAATCAAGATACCCGGACCAAACGGTGTCATCACCGTATCCGGAAGCTTTACCAAGGCAAGAGACTGCGAGATTGGAGAAGCAACCTTTGCAGAAGCTATCCTCTACTGCGAAGAATTCAAGGAGATCCAGAGCAAGGTCGATGCCTCGGAGATGCCCGCGTCGAAGAAACAAATTTCTGACTCCGCCCCAGCATTCAAGGCCGCCATCGAGACCAAGCCGGTGGAACTTGTGGTAGGCGATGCCTCCAAGACCACCCCCATTGGGACGAACCTGGACCCTAAATAGAAAAGCGCGCTCGTCGAGTTCCTCCATGAGAACAGGGACATCTTTGCCTGGCAACCTGCCGACATGAAAGGTGTACCTAGGGAACTTGCCAAGCACAGCTTGAATATTGATCCAAAATGTAAACTAGTGAAACAACCTCTATGACGCTTTGGAGACGAGAAGAGACACACCATAGGCAAAGAGATAGCTAGGTTACTTAAGGCTAGTTTTATCCGAGAAGTCGTTCACACCTGATGGGTGGCCAATCCTGTAGTTGCCCCCAAAAAGGGAACTAAAGAATTAAGAATGTGCGTTGATTACACCGGCTTGAACAAAGCGTGTCCCAAAGATCCGTTTGCTTTGCCTCGCATTGACCAAGTCATTGACTCGACAGCTGGCTCGGAGCTTTTGTGTTTTCTCGATGCATACTTAGGATACCACCAGATCAAGATGAGGAAGTCGGACCAATTGGCCACTTCGTTCACTACACCTTACAACATGTTTTGCTATGTCACAATGCCCTGTGGGCTAAAAAACACAGGTGCTACGTACCAGCGGACAATACAGTGTTGCCTACATGATCAAATTGGTCGGAATGTTCACGCCTATGTGGACTATATAGCGGTGATGTCTAAAAAGTCAAATGACTTAATCTCCGACTTAAAAGAAACCTTTGATAATCTCAGGAAATACAACATGATGCTTAACCCCAAGAAGTGCGTCTTCGGGGTTCCAGCCGGCAAATTGTTAGGCTTTATCGTTTCCCAGCGTGGAATCGAGGTCAACTCGGAGAAAATCAAGGCCATCTTAAACACAAACCGTCTGACATGCCTAAAGGACATACAACGGCTAACAGGTTGCGTTGCAGCAGTTAGTCGGTCCATCAGCCGACTTGGAGAGAAGGCTCTGCCGCTGTACAAGTTGCTGAAGAAGGCGGACAAATTCACATGGACGGACGAGGCAGATGCAACATTGAAGCAGCTCAAGGAGATACTTTCCTCAGCGCCTATCCTTGCAGCACCCGAGCCTGGGGAGCCTATGTTGATTTATATGGAGGCCACCAACCGGGTAATCAACATCGTCGTTGTGGTAGAGCGGAAGGAACCAGGGCATGAGTATGGATTTCAATGACCAGTTTACTATGTACGCGAGGTATTGACGGAGTCTAAGCAGCGTTACCCGCACTACCAGAAGCTAGCTTATGGAGTGTTCCTTGCTTCTCGGAAGCTGAGGCACTACTTCCAGGAGCACCCTATCACAGTTGTGAGCAAGGCTCCACTGTCCGACATCATCAACACCAGCGAAGCTGCAGGAAGAGTCGTGAAGTGGGGCATTGAACTTGCCGCCTTCGAGATCACCTACAAGAGACGCGACGCTATCAAGTCACAAGCCTTGGCGGTTTTTATCGCAGACTGGATGGAGATGCGTGATGCTACCCCTATACCAGAGCTAGAGTACTGGGTGATGCACTTTGAAGAATCAAAGCTACTCAACGGCTCGGGGGCTGGTGTACTACTACAGTCACCAACCGGGGAAAAGCTACACTACGTTCTGCAGATCCACTTCGAGGCTATGAACAACATGGTGGAGTATGAAGCACTTGAAGGGAATATGCCCTAAGAGGCAATAATAAAGTGTTTATTATGTGTATACCATATATATGATAGATGTTTATTTTGCATGCTATAATTGTATTAATACGGAAACATTAATACATGTGTGTTTAATAAACAAACAGAAAGTTACTAGTTATGCCTCTCTCATAAACTAGCTCGTTGATTAACAAGATGATCAAGGTTTCCTGATCATGGACATTGGATGTTGTTAATAACGGGATCACAACATTAGTGTAATGGTGGGATGAACATTCATCCGAAGTATAGCATTACGATCAAAGTCATTGAGTTTATATTTCTGTAACAACTTACGAAGTGATCCTAATCCTTAGACCATGAGATCATGTCAATCACTAACACCGGAAGAGTTTCTTGATAACATCAAACGTCACACCGTAACAGGGTGATTATAAAGATGGATTCAGAACTAATAAAGTGTTATGTTGAGGCTCATGGATCGAGAGTGGAATTTGTTCATCCCGATGACGGATAGATATACTCTGGGCTCTCTCGGTGATATCACATTGATTAGCTTGCAAGCAAGTGATTTGATCACTAGAATGTTATATAACGGGAACAAGAAAAGAGTGCATGTCAGTAACGAGATCAAACTAGGTATGGAGATACCGATGATCGAATCTCGGACATGTAATATATCATGAAACAAAGGGATTAAGATACTAGTGTAAAAGGTTCCGACGATCACAAGAAAGTCATCGTTGAATGTGTGGGAGTCAGTATGGGTCTCCAGATCCCGCTTCTGATTATTGATCCGAGAGGGGTCTCGATCATGTCCGCATTATTCATGAACCGTAGGGTGACACACTTAAGAGACACCGACATCCAATTGGAGCAAAAGTTTCATGCCGAAAGAATGAACAAGCGCGGGAATTTATTTCACTAGATACCAAAACAGGTTTTCGGGTGAAATTGCATAAAGTGGTTATGCATGTGAAATAGAATTCTAGCAAGGGGTTATTTGTGAATGTTTGTCATTAAAGTAATTGACAAAATTCTGAATAAAATAAAAGAGTTTTATTTAAGAGTTTGCATTAAATTTGGTGGAAATTTAATGGCAAGTTTGAGTGGGATTTTGAGTGGAGGCATATGAATGGATTTTTGTGAGTGGAGTGTCCACCCACATGAAGAGGGGAGGGCAAGGGGGCAGCCCCCATGCGCCAGCCACCCCCTTGGGGTTCCCCCCTCCTCCTATAAAAGGATCCCCTCCTCTCACTTCTCACTCACACCTCCTCGTGAAGGATCTCTCTCCCCCTCTAGAATTTATCCCCCATGGTCTCGGACTAGCGAGATACATGTTCCCGGTGGCTATTCGGCAAGAAAGAGTTGTGCTTCCTCTGCATCGCTGGAGCGAGGAGGCGGAGGTTGCTCGGTGCCTCGAACGTGTGTGCGAGCACGGATGCGCTGCTGATTTGCGGCGCTAGGACTTCCTCTCGATCTTGAGATCGGCAAGAGATCGTCTACATCAACCACGAGTTGAACTCGTTAAGCTTTGTCGGTCTTCAAGGGTATGTTCTCTACGGATATACATCCGCCCGATGTTTGTATCTAATAGATAGATCTTGGTACATAGTTCACATCGTAGGAAATTTTTTGTTTTCTATGCTGCGAACCCTTCAGTGGTATCAGAGCCGGATCTATGCGTAGATGCTTTACACGGGTAGTACACATATGAGTATGTGGGCGAGGATGATAATGTTGTTGCTCCTTTGTTGTAATTTTGGATATTGGTGGAATAGTGGGATGAAGCGGCCCGGACAAACTTTACATGTCCTCGCACATGAGACCTGTTCCACGCTTGACATGCAACTAGTTTGCATAAGTGGCTAGCGGGTGTCTGTCTCTCCTACTATAGTCAATATCTATTTTGCAAACGAGTTGTCAACAAGTTGGTTATCCTCGCTGTGGTTCATGTTCGTAGGTAAGAACGGTTCTATCTCGAAAGCCCTAAGCCACGTAAAACTTGCAATGGATAAATTAGAGGCGTCTAGTTTAGATTGTTGTTGGGCTAGTGTTATGATATGGTGATGTTGTAAGTAGAAGTATGAGATGATACTCTTACAACACACATAGCGTGTAAACTCCATAGACCTTGGATTTACACATATAGGTATGATAGTGATCATACCACGATGCACATGATAGAGATCATCTGCGGGAACCATAACATTTCACTAATAAACATGTGATGTTTGATAGCATCTTATATTGCTTGTTTAGCGCTTTGTTAGCATAATAAGATGATCCCTCATTTAAATATCAAGATAAGAATGTGTTCTTCCTTTAGTATGCACCGATTATGTTTCGTCGCTCCAAGACATCATGTGATGATCGGGTGTTCTTGGATCCACGACCATATTTCGGGTGTAAAACAGTTACACACGCAAATACTAAGGTTCTAACTTGGCGAGCCTAGCATGTAAGACATGGCCTCGGAACACGGACCGAAAGGTTAAGCATGAGTCATATAGTTGATATGATGCACAAAATAAATACGTGCTAGAAGCGCCACTAGGCCCCCCACCGAATGGGCCATGAATTTGAGGATTCTCCTCTCTGCTGCACAAAATAAATACGTGCTAGAAGCGCCACTAGGCCCCCCACCTTTTGAGGATGCCCCTGACGAGGAGAAGAATGTCTATCAAACTCGTCAGGAGGACCACAACTTAGTTCATTGCGGTATATTGTATGAGCTAGAGCCGGAACTTCGAAAGCGTTTCAAAAACAGCAATGCATTTGATACAATGGGTGAGTTGAAAATGATTTTCGACACACATGCTGCTGTAGAGAGCTACAACGCTTCAGAAAAGTTCTTTAGCTGCATGATGGAAGAGCATAGCTCCGTTAGTGAGCATGTACTCAAGATGTCGGGTTACGCCGATAAGCTTGTGTCCTTGGGAATAACGATTCCCATTGACTTAGGCATCCATCGTGTTCTGCAGTCTCTGCCACCTAGCTATAAGAGCTTTGTGATGCACTATAATATGCAAGGCATGAAACCCGAGCTTCTGTCAATGCTTAAAACTGCAGAAGTGGAGATCAAAAAGGAACATCAAGTGTTGATGATCAATAGGAACACTGGTTTCAAGAAAGACAAGAAGGGAAAACTGAAGGGAAGTAAGGGCGGCAAGCCTGTTGCCGTGCCTGAAAAGAAACCCCGAGTTGGACCTAAGTCTGATACCGAGTGCTACTATTGTAAGGGGACTGGCCACTGGAAGCACAACTGCCCCAAGTATTTGGCAGACAAGAAGGCCGGCAAGGCAAACAAAGGTATATATGATATACATGTTATTGATGTGTACTTGACTAGTGCTCGCAGTAGCACCTGGGTATTTGATACTGGTTCAGTTGCTAATATTTGTAACTCGAATCAGGGGCTGCGGAACAAGCGACCGCTAGCAAGGGGTGAGGTCAAGATGCGTGTCGGCAATGGATCAAGCGTTGATGTGATCGTCGTCGAAACGCTGCCTCTCCATTTTTCGTCGGGATTAGTTATAAACTTGAATAATTGTTATCTGGTGCCTGCACTGAGCATGAACATTGTATCTGGATCGGGTTTGATGCGAAGTGGTTATTCATTTAAATCCGAGAACAATGGTTGTTCCATTTATATGAATGAAATCTTTTATGGTCATGCACTGATGATGAATGGTTTATTTCTATTAGATCTTGATGAT
This sequence comes from Avena atlantica, assembly GCA_910589765.1. NCBI lineage: Eukaryota > Viridiplantae > Streptophyta > Magnoliopsida > Poales > Poaceae > Avena > Avena atlantica. The sequence goes on along the minus strand of OU342739.1, from coordinate 486,653,850 downwards.
AATGTTACATATATTCATAATGTTGATGCTAAAAGGATTAAACTTAATGATGATATATCCGCATATATGTGGCACTGCCGTCTAGGTCATATTGGCGTTAAACGCATGAAGAAGCTCCATTCGGATGGACTTTTGGAATCACTTGATTTTGAATCATTTGATACATGTGAGCCATGCCTTATGGGCAAGATGACTAGAACGCCGTTTTCCGGTTCAATGGAACGGGCGACAGATTTATTGGAAATCATACATTCTGATGTATGTGGTCCAATGAGTGTGTCGGCGCGAGGTGGATATCGTTATTTTGTTACTTTCACGGATGATTTGAGTAGGTATGGTTATATCTACTTGATGAAACACAAGTCTAAAACCTTTGAAAAGTTCAAGGAATTTCAGAATGAAGTGGAAAATCATCGTAATAGAAAGATCAAATTTCTACGGTCCGGCCGTGGAGGTGAGTATCTAAGTTACGAGTTTAGCACTCAAATGAAAGAGTGTGGAATTGTTTCACAACTCACGCCTGCCGTAACACCACAGCGAAATGGTGTGTCGGAACGTCGTAATCGTACTTTATTAGATATGGTTCGATCTATGATGTCTCTAACGGACTTGCCGTTGTCATTTTGGGGTTATTCACTAGAAACTGCTGCATTCACTTTAAATCGGGCACCATCTAAATCCGTTGAAAAGACACCGTATGAATTGTGGTTTGGAAACAAACCTAAGATGTCATTTCTTAAAGTTTGGGGTTGTGATGTTTATGTGAAGAAACTTCAACCGGATAAACTCGAACCCAAAGCGGAAAAATGCGTCTTCATAGGATACCCTAAGGAAACTATTGGGTATTCCTTCTATCACAGATCCGAGGGCAAGGTTTTTGTTGCCAAGAATGGATCCTTTCTAGAGAAAGAGTTTCTCGCGAAAGGTGTGAGTAGTCGGAAGGTAGAACTCGAAGAGGTTATTGAACCTTCTCTTCAAAGTATGGCGAGTAGCGTAGCGCCGGAAGTTGTTCCGGAGTTGGCTCCACCTGTTTAAGAGGGAACTAATGATAATGATCATGAAACTCCGAAAGAGAGTACTACCGAACCTCGCATGTCAAGCAGGACGCGTGCAGCTCCCGAGCTGTATGGAAATCCTGTCATGAATTTCATGGTTGATGAAAATGATGACCCTGCGACGTATGAAGAAGCGATAATGAGCCTGGATTCCAAAAATGGTTAGAAGCCATGAAATCCGAGATGGAATCCATGCATGAAAATCAAGTTTGGAACTTGGTGGAATTACCTCACGACCAAAAGGCCGTGGAGAACAAATGGATTTTCAAAAGGAAAACTGATGCTGATGGTAATGTGACCGTCTATAAAGCTCGACTTGTTGCAAAGGGGTTTCGACAAATTCAAGGAGTTGACTACGATGAGACATTCTCTCCCGTAGCGATGCTAAAGTCAGTTATGTGGCATCCCGCAAAAACCACTACTAGAAAATCGCGTTGTTTTTGTGCATTGCATCGTCATGACCGCATGTTCATGTCATCATGCCACATTGCATTTGAGCAATTGTCATGTCATCATGCATTTTTGCATCTAAAAATATTTTACTAAACCCTATTTTGTTCCCTACAATATTCCTTGTCTATTCAAATTAAAACTCCAGACATATCTTGATATTTTGTTTACCTAAAAACTATTTACCAGTGTGTTAAAATAAAAACAAAATGTTTTTAGTGGGGGAGGCAGCCCGGCCCGTAGGCCAGGCCACCTACTACCCCGGCTGGCCCAGCCCGTTTGACCAAACCCTAACCCTAATCATCTAAGCCACCTACCCCCCACCTGCTCCCTCACCCCGCCGCCACTCACTTGGCGCGCGCGTCGCCGACCCCCCCCACACTCCCACCGTACACACGCACACACACAGGATGCTCCCTTGACCCAGACCCAACACCCGCCTGTCCCCACCTGTCCCCACCCGGACCGCCCCGAACCACCTTCCCGGACCCCCTTCCCCACCCCGCGCGAGCCTCTGCTCTCGCTGCTAACCGCGCCGCCGCCCTCCGCTTCCCGGCGCCCCCTCCTCGAGCTCCTCTGGCCGCAGCCGTCCACCCGCCTCCTCCGCCACGGAAGGCCCCCGACGCCACCCGCCGGTCCGCCCCACCCCGCCGCCGCGAGCACCTCCTCGCCTCCGTTTTCCGCGCCGCCTCCCTGCAACCTCCGCCGCCGCTCCGACCCAGACCTCGCAGCCGTCGTCCGCTGCGCCTGGTCTTCACCTATCATGACGAATTCCGGGCGCGAGCCGCCGTGTTCTCTTCAGGAAGCAGGGAGTGGCAGATCTTCCCGTGGTCGGAGCCTGTGACGCCACATACTGAGGACAAGTACTGGCTCAAAGTTGGTAATATGGTGAATGGGTTCATCTACTGGATACACGCTAACGAAGCTTACATCCTCGTGCTCAACACCGCGACACTTGAATTCTCTCAGATGGATCTGCCGCCGAGCTTTGTAGGACGACTTTTCATATTTAGGATTGGCGAGAATAAGGCCGGTGAGCTTTGCATTGCCTGCCCAATTGAATTCGATCTCTTTGTCTGGGTATGGAGAGCTGGTCTTGATGGCATTGAGATGTGGATGTTTGACAAGAGGTTTTCATTGGAGAGGATTGTCGATTTCACTGGGGGTACGCTGGAGGAACATGGTGAACTGAAGGTTGTGGCCATTATCGATGGATACGTATACTTCTCTACCAAAGAGACGTTCGTTGATGCTCATTTTCCTTGTTGGTTCCTATCTGTGTGCATGGACACATCAGTGGTGGACATGATCTTTCGGAGAAGATTTGATAGCCATGTCCATCCCTACATCATGGCATGGCCTCCATCTTTGATAGAGAACAAGGTGCACCTCAACTCGAAGATGCTTGATGCAACCTAGACAAGGTTTTTGCACTGCTCGACCAAGTGGGGTTCCAGGTCGAGTTGTTGTACCCAATAGGTGCTCCACATGATGTTTCTTCCAAGTCCAAGGCCTCCTGAGCTGCAAGGTCTCCATGATCTACAAGGATGCGACACCCTCTTCACCGACAAGACCATCGGTCAAGTTCACCCCCGGCAAAAGACGGACGACAAGACTCCAACCGAAGATCGGATGTGATGGTGTCGGAACGACAAGATCTACTTCATGGGCACCGAGCGTCAAGATCGCCTACACGGGAAATCGCAAGACATCCTTCCCGGAATTTGAAGACCGAACCCTCGGCACTCCAAGATCGCCATGGAACGACAAGTACTTCACCCCGGACACCGAGACCCTGGACGACAAGTTCTCCTTCCGGAAGCATTGACACCGCGCGACAATACCTACCTCCGATATCCGAGAAAGTTTCCGTCGAACCCCGAACCCCAGATCCGGACCCTGAGACCGACCCCGAACCCCGGAACCCCAAGATCGTCGAGCCCCCCAATGTGTGACCTCTTATCGAGAACCCTATTTTTATAATATAATAACAACTTGTTGCATATTTAATTGTCATACTCGCATGCATATTTGTGTGGTTTGGGGGCCTTATGCCGATCCACCTAATAATTAAATATGGGGCCCATATGCGGCCAAATCTAGTCTCATATTGGCCTCATTTAAATTTGTGTAGCGAACCGGTGATATATTCTGCTTTGTTAAACAACATTTAAATTGCGGGTTAGCTAAACAACATGAACCACCTAAATATTGTCGGGACCCCGGTTTTTCTTAATCTGGCCTAATTGCATTGCACCTTCACCATGCCATGCATCATACATGCATCATGCCCGATCTTTTACCGTAGTATTAAATATTGCATCCGGTGTTTCTTCTAGTGTTTTGCTTCTTCGCGGATAAGGCCGTTGAGTTGATGCGAGTGTCGCCCCGATCTTCGGTTGAACCTTCGACAATGTTTTCAGGCGAGCATCTCCCCCTTTCTACCTATCTTACTTTTATAGTATTTATTCCCTCCTGTTGATCTTTTGCTATCTGTGTTGCGCTGCTCTAGCTTCGTTCCTGGATATTCCCTGCAGCCTCATATTGCCTTGGACACATCCTATTACCTGTTGTTTGGTAGATAGTTGGACTTGCGCGTCGTAGTCGCTTGCTCAAGTGCTGTTGCGTGTCGTCCAGTGCCACAGTTGTTGATGTATTGCCGCATATTGTTGTTGGAGATGATCATAGTTTTACTTATCGTTCACTTTAATTCCTGTTTAACAACTAAAATTGAAGTAAGCAGAGGCATCGGTGGGTGATAGATAATATTTGGTTTCCGAACGCCCACTTGTGTCCCGTAGGACCCCGAGTACTTGATACTTGTTCCTTGATTTATCGCGCTATCCACATCCGGGAGGTATATGGGACCCCCCTGAGCCATAGCTTGATTCAGTCTTATTTCTTGGGGCCACAAACTAGTTTGAGGTTTTATTTACTATCCTGTACTTATGCCATGCTACTACTATATTTACGATTGTGCGAGGAGCACACTGTACTGTTTAGGATCGTGGCACGATTCCGCGGTGTCGACAAGCCCAGCCACACTTTCGGGTTCCCAGTCGTTCACAACCGTCCCCACAACCTTAAGTCCGTCTCGGAGCCGGCCGGCTTCATTGCGGGTCTACTTTAAGGGGTGGCCCCCTGAAATATTTATGAATCCTGTGATTGCTTTGTCGTGAAGGCCTCGTTGGGTTTTGATTTGGTTTTTCCGAGGTTGATCGAGTGTGTGTTGCTATTTGTGCACCCCGGCCGGGTTAAACTTTCTGAAAGCCGTGTCCGCGGTTATGGACGACTTGGAGCACAGTATCTCGACCATAGACAAGCATAACTAAAGTTTATTGCTATAAATTTGACTTTATAATGACTAGTAATCAGCTTCACTACAATGGAATGGCTAAATAATACTGCCCACAATTGCTTGTTTGGAGCGTCGCTTGCAACCATTGTACCTGATTAGTAAGTATTGCAACTACAACGGAATGGCTAATAAAAGTACCAACAACTTCTGGGTTTGGGTTATCTCATGCAATCTATATCTGATTAGTAAGTGTTGTAACTATAACGGAATGGTTAACTAAAAGTGTCCACTGCTTACTTTATCAGGATGCTTATTTAAACCTGACTAGTAATTGCTGCAACGATAACTGAATAAATAAAACTGCCAACTGTGTGAGTTCCTCGGTTGACTTCCTCGTTGGTCTCGAGGGGGAAACGCCAGGATGGGTTTGTTTGATGGTAGCACCAGGTTGGGTCCGAATAGGACTTTCTTACCCCTCTCTGATAGCCGCCAGTTGTATCGAGTCTCTATAGGTTGTATCAGTGCATGCTGCCGCTGCCGCTTCAGTCCACCATACCTATGTAGGCGAGGACCGCCGAATTCTAGCCTCGCCGTGTACTGGCCTCAGTACTGACGCTCCTCTTTTTCCTTTGCCCTTTGTCGGCACCCCCTTTTGTTAAGCAGGTTTTGAGATCGACGTCGTTAGCAGGGTTACCCTTCCGGCTTGGCCTGGGCAGGGTTATGGACGCCATTGGTTATTCTTCAGGGCTCTTAGCCCCATTTGCATCTTGTCCGTAGCTGGACGCTATATCGTTCTCAAGGTGATTTGGATCTTTGTATCGTATATCTGTATTCTTGACTCATGGAGTCGCTGTTATATATATCTGTTCTGTGGGTCCCATCGAGGACTGTTGTGTAATGTTATTACTTCGTTTTCCACCCGCACGAAAGTGCCTGGTGGGCACCTTTGAATCGTTTCTATGCGGGTTTGGCGGGAATCGCTGAAACTTGCATAGGTCCGATTCCGAGGGTGTTACAGAGTGGTATCAGAGCTCAGCAGTTGCGATACCCCACAAGTCCAGCCTGTAGGATAACCTAGCTAACGGCCGAAGTAGAGTGTCAAAACTATTTTCAAAATCGGTTGGATAGTTCTGATTAGGTCTGATTTTACTCCTTACCCCTCTGGTGTTCTCCTCTTATCTCGACGTGTTTTGAACCTGCTCTCTTATCTTTTCTTCGAGTCCAGGAATTCTCGTGGTGGGGTTTTCCGTCGTACCTTCAGGGTTTCGCTTCCTCCTCTGTTAACGGTGTCCTGCCATCCGGTGTTCATGCTGCCTGAGGAATCCGTCTTCTGTGGTACCATTCTTTGTTCCTTGTTTGTGCCTTCCGGTGTTTTCCGACGCGACGACATCCTCTACGCCAGATCCGATGCAGAGTCTGCATCACTCCTTTGTTTCCGAACCTCGTTTGTCGAGATCTTCAGTCTGTTTTCGAGAATGGTTGCACGCTCTTCCACTGATTGTGCGGAGTAATAGTTTGGGTGCGTGATGGATTGGCCCCCGTGCCGACTACTCACTCTATTCGCTTGTGTACATTGAAGTGGACGAGAATGCATCGGTTCCCCTTTCCATCAGAGCTAGAGGTGGCTTTATTTGTTGATACCTCTACCGTCGATCTTTTGTTTCCGGAGTGTTCTCTCGACGACCCCGGACAACGACCTCTTGTTAGTGGTGTCGCGAGGATCTACACGAAGCGGGAAGACGCAGATTGCCAACCTTCTTTCCGGTACCATGAGGCGGATCTCGAGGGCGAGATCCATTGTTAGTGGTGTCGAATTGTGGCATCCCGCAAAAACCACTACTAGAAAATCGCGTTGTTTTTGTGCATTGCATCGTCATGACCGCATGTTCATGTCATCATGCCACATTGCATTTGAGCAATTGTCATGTCATCATGCATTTTTGCATCTAAAAATATTTTACTAAACCCTATTTTGTTCCCTACAATATTCCTTGTCTATTCAAATTAAAACTCCAGACATATCTTGATATTTTGTTTACCTAAAAACTATTTACCAGTGTGTTAAAATAAAAACAAAATGTTTTTAGTGGGGGAGGCAGCCCGGCCCGTAGGCCAGGCCACCTACTACCCCGGCTGGCCCAGCCCGTTTGACCAAACCCTAACCCTAATCATCTAAGCCACCTACCCCCCACCTGCTCCCTCACCCCGCCGCCACTCACTTGGCGCGCGCGTCGCCGACCCCCCCCCCCACACTCCCACCGTACACACGCACACACACAGGACGCTCCCTTGACCCAGACCCAACACCCGCCTGTCCCCACCTGTCCCCACCCGGACCGCCCCGAACCACCTTCCCCGGACCCCCTTCCCCACCCCGCGCGAGCCTCTGCTCTCGCTGCTAACCGCGCCGCCGCCCTCCGCTTCCCGGCGCCCCCTCCTCGAGCTCCTCTGGTCGCAGCCGTCCACCCGCCTCCTCCGCCACGGAAGGCCCCCGACGCCACCCGCCGGTCCACCCACCGCTCCGCCCCGCCGGCCTCCACTTCCTCCATTGGCATCCACCGCCTCTCCCCCTCTGTTCGACGGCCTCCCCAGCGAGCACCTTCCTCGACACCGCCACCGCCGGCCGCGACCTCCACCGTCTGCCTCGCCACCCGCCGGTCCGCCCCACCCCGCTGCCGCGAGCACCTCCTCGCCTCCGTTTTCCGCGTCGCCTCCCTGCAACCTCCGCCGCCGCTCCGACCCAGACCTCGCAGCCGTCGTCCGCTGCGCCTGGTCTTCACCTATCATGACGAATTCCGGGCGCGAGCCGCCGTGTTCTCTTCAGGAAGCAGGGAGTGGCAGATCTTCCCGTGGTCGGAGCCTGTGACGCCACATACTGAGGACAAGTACTGGCTCAAAGTTGGTAATATGGTGAATGGGTTCATCTACTGGATACACGCTAACGAAGCCTACATCCTCGTGCTCAACACCGCGACACTTGAATTCTCTCAGATGGATCTGCCGCCGAGCTTGGTAGGACGACTTTTCATATTTAGGATTGGCGAGAACAAGGCCGGTGAGCTTTGCATTGCCTGCCCAATTGAATTCGATCTCTTTGTCTGGGTATGGAGAGCTGGTCTTGATGGCATTGAGATGTGGATGTTTGACAAGAGGTTTTCATTGGAGAGGATTGTCGATTTCACTGGGGGTACGCTGGAGGAACATGGTGAACTGAAGGTTGTGGCCATTATCGATGGATACGTGTACTTCTCTACCAGAGAGACGTTCGTTGATGCTCATTTTCCTTGTTGGTTCCTATCTGTGTGCATGGACACATCAGTGGTGGACATGATCTTTCGGAGAAGATTTGATAGCCATGTCCATCCCTACATCATGGCATGGCCTCCATCTTTGATAGAGAACAAGGTGCACCTCAACTCGAAGATGCTTGATGCAACCTAGACAAGGTTTTTGCACTGCTCGACCAAGTGGGGTTCCAGGTCGAGTTGCTGTACCCAATAGGTGCTCCACATGATGTTTCTTCCAAGTCCAAGGCCTCCCGAGCTGCAAGGTCTCCATGATCTACAAGGATGCGACACCCTCTTCACCGACAAGACCATCAGTCAAGTTCACCCCCGGCAAAAGATGGACGACAAGACTCCAACCGAAGATCGGATGTGATGGTGTCGGAACGACAAGATCTACTTCATGGGCACCGAGAGTCAAGATCGCCTACACGGGAAATCGCAAGACATCCTTCCCGGAATTTGAAGACCGAACCCTCGGCACTCCAAGATCGCCATGGAACGACAAGTACTTCACCCCGGACACCGAGACCCTGGACGACAAGTTCTCCTTCCGGAAGCATTGACGCCGCGCGACAAGACCTACCTCCGATATCCGAGAAAGTTTCCGTCGAACCCCGAACCCCAGATCCGGACCCTGAGACCGACCCCGAACCCCGGAACCCCAAGATCGTCGAGCCCCCCAATGTGTGACCTCTTATCCGAGAACCCTATTTTTATAATATAATAACAACTTGTTGCATATTTAATTGTCATACTCGCATGCATATTTGTGTGGTTTGGGGGCCTTATGCCGATCCACCTAATAATTAAATATGGGGCCCATATGCGGCCAAATCTAGTCTCATATTGGCCTCATTTAAATTTGTGTAGCGAACCGGTGATATATTCTGCTTTGTTAAACAACATTTAAATTGCGGGTTAGCTAAACAACATGAACCACCTAAATATTGTCGGGACCCCGGTTCCGCTTAATCTGGCCTAATTGCATTGCACCTTCACCATGCCATGCATCATACATGCATCATGCCCGATCTTTTACCGTAGTATTAAATATTGCATCTGGTGTTTCTTCTAGTGTTTTGCTTCTTCGCGGATAAGGCCGTTGAGTTGATGCGAGTGTCGCCCCGATCTTCGGTTGAACCTTCGACAATGTTTTCAGGCGAGCATCTCCCCCTTTCTACCTATCTTACTTTTATAGTATTTATTCCCTCCTGTTGATCTTTTGCTATCTGTGTTGCGCTGCTCTAGCTTCGTTCCTGGATATTCCCTACAGCCTCATATTGCCTTGGACACATCCTATTACCCGTTGTTTGGTAGATAGTTGGACTTGCGCGTCGTAGTCGCTTGCTCAAGTGCTGTTGCGTGTCGTCCAGTGCCACAGTTGTTGATGTATTGCCGCATATTGTTGTTGGAGATGATCATAGTTTTACTTATCGTTCACTTTAATTCCTGTTTAACAACTAAAATTGAAGTAAGCAGAGGCATCGGTGGGTGATAGATAATATTTGGTTTCCGAACGCCCACTTGTGTCCCGTAGGACCCCGAGTACTTGATACCTGTTCCTTGATTTATCGCGCTATCCACATCCGGGAGGTATATGGGACCCCCCTGAGCCAGAGCTTGATTCAGTCTTATTTCTTGGGGCCACAAACTAGTTTGAGGTTTTATTTACTATCCTGTACTTATGCCATGCTACTACTGTATTTACGATTGTGCGAGGAGCACACTGTACTGTTTAGGATCGTGGCACGATTCCGCGGTGTCGACAAGCCCAGCCACACTTTCGGGTTCCCAGTCGTTCACAGCCGTCCCCACAACCTTAAGTCCGTCTCGGAGCCGGCCGGCTTCGTTGCGGGTCTACTTTAAGGGGTGGCCCCCTGAAATATTTCTGAATCCTGTGATTGCTTTGTCGTGAAGGCCTCGTTGGGTTTTGATTTGGTTTTTCTGAGGTTGATCGAGTGTGTGTTGCTATTTGTGCACCCCGGCCGAGTTAAACTTTCTGAAAGCCGTGTCCGCGGTTATGGACGACTTGGAGCACAGTATCTCGATCATAGACAAGCATAACTAAAGTTTATTGCTATAAATTTGACTTTATAATGACTAGTAATCAGCTTCACTACAATGGAATGGCTAAATAATACTGCCCACAATTGCTTGTTTGGAGCGTCGCTTGCGACCATTGTACCTGATTAGTAAGTATTGCAACTACAACGGAATGGCTAATAAAAGTACCAACAACTGCTGGGTTTGGGTTATCTCATGCAATCTATATCTTATTAGTAAGTGTTGTAACTATAACGGAATGGTTAACTAAAAGTGTCCACTGCTTACTTTATCAGGATGCTTATTTAAACCTGACTAGTAATTGCTGCAACGATAACTGAATAAATAAAACTGCCAACTGTGTGAGTTCCTCGGTTGACTTCCTCGTTGGTCTCGAGGGGGAAACGCCAGGATGGGTTTGTTTGATGGTAGCACCAGGTTGGGTCCGAATAGGACTTTCTTACCCCTCTCTGATAGCCGCCAGTTGTATCGAGTCTCTATAGGTTGTATCAGTGCATGCTGCCGCTGCCGCTTCAGTCCACCATACCTATGTAGGCGAGGACCGCCGAATTCTAGCCTCGCCGTGTACTGGCCTCAGTACTGACGCTCCTCTTTTTCCTTTGCCCTTTGTCGGCACCCCCTTTTGTTAAGCAGGTTTTGAGATCGACGTCGTTAGCAGGGTTACCCTTCCGGCTTGGCCTGGGCAGGGTTATGGACGCCATTGGTTATTCTTCAGGGCTCTTAGCCCCATTTGCATCTTGTCCGTAGCTGGACGCTATATCGTTCTCAAGGTGATTTGGATCTTTGTATCGTATATCTGTATTCTTGACTCATGGAGTCGCTGTTATATATATCTGTTCTGTGGGTCCCATCGAGGACTGTTGTGTAATGTTATTACTTCGTTTTCCACCCGCACGAAAGTGCCTGGTGGGCACCTTTGAATCGTTTCTATGCGGGTTTGGCGGGAATCGCTGAAACTTGCATATGTCCGATTCCGAGGGTGTTACAAGTTAGGATTATGTTGGCAATTGCTGCATATTTCGATTATGAGATATGGAAGATGGATGTCAAAACCGTGTTTCTCAATGGTAATATTGAAGAAGAGTTGTATATGATACAACCAAAGGGTTTTTTTGATCCTAAGGATGCTAACAAGGTGTGCAAGCTTCAGCGATCCATATATGGATTGAAGCAAGCATCACGAAGTTGGAATCTCCGCTTTGATGAGGTGATCAAAGAGTTTGGATTTGTCCAACCTTATGGAGAAGCTTGTATTTACAAGAAAGTGAGTGGGAGGAATGTGGCATTTCTAATATTATATGTGGATGACATATGATTGATCGGAAATGATATAGATCTTTTAAACAGTGTTAAAAGTTATCTAAACAGCAAATTTTCAATGAAGGACCTAGGTGAAGCGTCATACATATTAGGCATAAAGATCTATAGAGATAGATCCAGGCGCCTAATAGGGCTATCACAAAGTACATACCTTGATAAGATTTTAAAGAAGTTTAAAATGGATAGAAGTAAGAAGGGGTTCTTACCTATGTTGCAAGGCAAGACATTGAGTAAGACTCAAAGTCCGGCTTCGGCGGAAGAAAGAGAGATAATGGACAAAGTCCCCTATGCTTCAGCCATAGGCTCTATAATGTATGCCATGCTATGTACAAGACCGGATGTGGCACATGCTATTAGTTTGACTAGTAGGTACTAATCGGATCCAGGTTCGGAACACTGGATAGCGGTCAAGAATATCCTTAAGTACTTATGAAGAACTAAGGATATGTTTCTTGTATACGGAGGTGAAGAAGAGCTTGTCGCTAAGTGTTATGTTGACGCTAGCTTTGACACCGATCCAGATACGTATTTCTCATGAATGGCGGAGCGGTTAGTTGGAGGAGATCCAAACAACCTGTGGTAGAGGGATCAACAACGGAGGCCGAATATGTTGCTGCTTCAGAAGCGGCTCAGGAAGCAGTTTGGATGAAGGAGTTCATATCCGAACTAGGAGTGGTTGCAAACGCGTTGGACCCAATGGTGATCTATTGTGACAACAATGGTGCCATTGCCAATGCCAAAGAGCCAAGGTCTCACAAGCATTCCAAGCATATTAAGCGCCGGTTTCACTCCATCCGCGAGCATATCAAGGATGGAGATATAAAGATTTGTAAAGTACATATGGATCTCAATGTAGTAGATCTGTTGACTAAAACTCTCCCTAGAGCAAAACATGATCAACACCAGAACTCAATGGGTGTTAGATTTATCACTATGTAACTAGATTATTGTCTCTAGTGCAAGTGGGAGACTGAAGGGAATATGCCCTGAGAGGCAATAATAAAGTGTTTATTATGTGTATTCCAAGTATATGATAGATGTTTATTTTGCATGCTATAATTGTATTAATACGGAAACATTAATACATGTGTGTTTAATAAACAAACAGAAAGTTCCTAGTTATGCCTCTCTCATAAACTAGCTCGTTGATTAACAAGATGATCAAGGTTTCCTGATCATGGACATTGGATGTTGTTAATAACGGGATCACAGCATTAGTGTAATGGTGTGATGAACATTCATCCGAAGTATAGCATTACGATCAAAGTCATTGAGTTTATATTGCTATAACAACTTACAAAGTGATCCTAATCCTTATACCATGAGGTCATGTCAATCACTAACACCGGAAGAGTTTCTTGATAACATCAAACGTCACACCGTAACAGGGTGATTATAAAGATGGATTCAGAACTAATAAAGTGTTATGTTGAGGCTCATGGATCGAGAGTGGAATTTGTTCATCCCGATGACGGATAGATATACTCTGGGCCCTCTCGGTGATATCACATTGATTATCTTGCAAGCAAGTGATTTGATCACTAGAATGTTATATCACGGGAACAAGAAAAGAGTGCATGTCAGTAACGAGATCAAACTAGGTATGGAGATACCAATGACCGAATCTCGAACATGTAATATATCATGAAACAAAGGGATTAAGATATCTAGCGTAAAAGGTTCCGACGATCACAAGAAAGTCATCGTTGAATGTGTGGGAGTCAGTATGGGTCTCCAGATCCCGCTTCTGATTATTGATCCGAGAGGGGTCTCAATCATGTCCGCATTATTCACGAACCGTAGGGTGACACACTTAAGAGACACCGACATCCAATTGGAGCAAAAGTTTCATGCTGAAAGAATGAACAAGTGCAGGAATTTATTTCACTAGATACCGAAACAAGTTTTCGGGTGAAATTGCATAAAGTGGTTATGCATGTGAAATAGAATTCTAGCAAGGGGTTATTTTTGAATGTTTGTCATTAAAGTAATTGACAAAATTCTGAATAAACTAAAATATTTTTATTTAATGAGAGTTTGCATTAAATTTGGTGGAAATTTAATGGCAAGTTTGAGTGGGATTTTGAGTGGAGGCATATGAATGGATTTTTGTGAGTGGAGTGTCCACCCACATGAAGAGGGGAGGGCAAGGGGGCAGCCCCCCGTTGGAGATATGCCCTAGAGGCAATAATAAATGTAGTAATTATTATATCTTTGTGTTTATGAGAAATGTTTACATTCATGCTATAATAGTATTAACAAGGAAACATTAATACTTGTGTGATTTGTAAACTAAAATAGAGTCCCTAGTAAAGCCTCTTTATAATACTAGCTTGTTGGTTAATAAATTATTGTGTTTTCTCTATCATGAACATTGAGATGTTATTAACAACAAGATCATATCGTTAGGAGAATGATATGGTGGACATACTCCTATAGATAAGCGTAGCATAAAGATCAAGTCATTTTAATAGTTCAATTGCTATATGCTTTCTGATACATAGTAACCTAATTCCTTCGACTATGAGATCATGCATATCACCTTCACCGGAAGGATGCTTTGATGACATCAAACACCACACCGTAACTTGGTGGCTATAAAGGTGGCATTGAGTGTTTAGAAAGTATTGGTTGAGACACATGGATCAAGAGTGGGATTTGTCCATCCATATGACGGATAGATATACTCTGGGACCTCTCGGTGAAATGTCATCCAATTAGCTTGCAAGCATGTGACTGGCTCACAAGGGATCACATATCACGGGAACGAGAAAAGAGTGCTTATCAGTAACGAGGTTGAACTAGGTATGCAGAGATACCGACGATCATAACCTCGGATAAGTAAACTATCGTGAGACAAAGGGAAATTGGTATCGTATGTAAGTGGTTCATTCGATCGCAAAGTAATCGTAGAAATATGTGGGAGCCGTATGAATTTCCAGATTCTTCTATTGGTTATTGTTCGGAGAAGTGTCTCGATCATGTCCGCATAATTCACGAACCGTAGGGAGACACACTTAAGGATTCGACGTTGTTTGAGTAGTTATGGAATGATGAGAAAGAGACCGAATGTTGTTCGGAGTCTCGGATGGAATCCGGGATATCACGAGGAGATCCGGAATGGTCCGGAGAATAAGATTCATATAAGGAAAGTCCTATTTCCGAGTTGGAGAATGGTTCCGGTGTTTTCATCGGGAATGTTCTAGAAGGTTCCGGAATGTCCGGCACTCCAGAGGGGAAGGGTACATGAATGTGTTATATCAAGTTGGTATGATTGCATCATGTACTAGGTGTCATCGTTGAACAAAATAAAGGGTTTAATCAAATACTAGTTTGAAAAAGTCAAACGCCAATTTGAAAGTCAAACGGCTATTTTTGGGAAGTGGAGAGGGAGGTGGAAACCGAGTTGGGGAGGAGTTCCTCCCCTCCACCGCCGGCCCACCTTGAAGCCGAGTTGGGGAGGGACTCCCCTCCCCTTGGCCGGCCCCTCCACCTATAAAAGGAGGGGCAGGGCTCCCCTCCTAGACACCCCAACACCTCCACCTCTAAACCCTAGCCACCGGCGCCGCCACCTCCTGCTGCCGCCGCCTAGCAACCCTAGCCGCCGGCCAAAGCTCCTCCTCGGCATGTCTAAACCCTAGATCGTCGAGGGCTCTCTGATAGTCCACCATACTCGCTCCGGCTTAAGGTGAAGCCCTGCGAGATCTGCCCTCTACTTCCGGTACCACGCCGTTGTGCTGCCGGAATCGCGAGGAGAGTGCAACAACCTCCGCTGCCTGCTGGAACAAGGGAGAGGAAGGTCTTCGTCGAGTACCGAACGTGTGATCGACTGCGGGAGCGCTGCCGGAACGCAGCGCCGGAAGGATCGTCTACGCGATCTTGAGATCG
The DNA here is from genome assembly GCA_910589765.1 of Avena atlantica. Classification (NCBI taxonomy): domain Eukaryota; kingdom Viridiplantae; phylum Streptophyta; class Magnoliopsida; order Poales; family Poaceae; genus Avena; species Avena atlantica. The sequence goes on along the minus strand of OU342739.1, from coordinate 486,638,488 downwards.
GGAAGAGTACGACTACATCACCCACGAGAATCCGCTCTCGTTAAACACTTTGGAATCTTTGAGGGTGAGTTATTCCATCGACTCGTTGCTACAATCTAGTAGATAGATCTTGGCTTGTTTGTTTGTATGCGATAGAATTTTTTTGTTTTCCATGCTACGAAACCCTACAGTGGTATCAGAGCCGTGTCTATATGTAGATCTGTTGCACGAGTAGAACACAATGGTCATTGTGGGCGTTGATGCTTTTATTGTCAATTGCTTCTTGTGTACTTTGCATCTTGCGGGATGTTGGGATGAAGCGGCCCGGGCTAACCTTACATGACATCGTTCATGAGACTTGCTCCACGCTTGACATGCAACTTGTATTGCATAAGTGGCTTTGCGGGTGCCTGTTTCTCCTAGCATAGTTAAGATCCAATTTACAACGGGTGATTAACAATACTAGTATCAATGTTGTGGTTCATGTTCGTAAGTTAGATCGACACTTATTGAAAGCCCCAAACCACGTAAAACATGCAAAGAAAGTAGAGGCGTCTAACTTTGTTTTGTAGGGGTATGCAGTGATGTGATATGGCCATGATTGTGATTATATTTGATGTATGCAATGTTCCTTATTGTGAGTTGGCAACCGGCAGGAGCCATATGGTTGTCTTTAATTTATGTTAAGACCCGCGTGTCTATTCAAAGTAGTTGTAATAGTTGAAGCCGGTGGACGACAACCATGGAGAAGCGTCATTGACCTTGATGCAATGCCGGTGATGATGGAGATCATGTTCGTGCTTGAAGATGGAGATCGAAAGCACAAAGAAGAAAGGACATATCATATCACATATTATGAATTGCATGTGATGTTAATCCTTTATGCATCTTGTATTGCTTAGTTAACGATGGTAGCATTATAAGATGATCCCTCATGCACATGAATTTCAAGTCATAAAGTGTTCACCCTTAGTTAGCACCGTTGCTAAAGCTTGTTGTTTGGAAGCACCACGTGATGATCGGGTGTGTTAGATTCCGCAAGTGTATACAACGTGAGCAAGCCAGATTTGCTCATGCGGAACCTAAGGTTTGATCGTGACGAGCCTAGCATGTACAAACATGGTCTCGGAACACGGATCACCGAAAGGTAAAGCATGAATCATATAGAAGATATGATGAACATGTCGATTGTTCACCATTGAAACCATATCAACTCTCGTGATGATCGATGTTGATGTAGTGGATTTGGTTCGTGTGATCACTAAAACAATGTGAGGGATATTGTTTTGAGTGGGAGTTCACCTAGATTAATTTAACTATTAATTAGAACTCAATTTGTCATAAACTTAGTCTAAACTATTGCAAATATGTTGTAGATCAATGGAGGCCCCTACCATCAATTTTAATGTGTTCCTAGAGAAAGAAAAGTTGAAAAACAATGGAAGCAACTTCGCGGATTGGTTCCGCAATTTTAGGATTGTCCTCACAGCTGGTAATTTGACCTATGTGCTGGATGCACCGCTGGGTGACCCGCCTGCATCTGATGCTGCCGACGAAGTAAAGAATGTTTACCTCGCTCGGAAGACTCAGTACTCCACAGTTCAGTGTGCTATCTTGTATGGTTTAGAATCGGAGCTTCAGAAAAGGTTTGAGAATTCAGACCCACATGATATTGTCCGTGATCTCAAATTGATCTTTGAGACTCACGCATCAATTGAGAGCTATGAGGCTTCTGAAAAGTTCTTTAACTGCAAGATGGAAGAGGGCAGCTCCGTCAGTGATCATGTGCTTAAGATGTCTGGGCACGCAAACAAACTTCAAAGCTTGGGTATAGTTATTCCTAATGCTTTGGGGATTTACCGTGTCCTCCAATCACTACCACCAAGTTACAAGAACTTTGTGATGAACTACAATATGCAAAACATGAACAAGCAGTTGCCAGACCTGTTTGCTATGTTGAAATCTGCAGAAGTGGAGATCAAGAAAGAGCACCAAGTGTTGATGGTCAATAAGACCACCAAATTCAAGAAAGGCAAGTCTAAGCAAAAGGGACACTTCAAGAAGGGTGGTAAGAATTTACCGCGCCGACGAAGAAGACCAGGGCTGGACCTAAGCCTGATACTGAGTGCTTTTACTGCAAGGGAGAAGGTCACTGGAAGCGGAATTGCCCAAAGTACTTGGCGGATTTGAAGAACGAAAACATCAAGAAGAAAGGTATATCCGATATACATGTTATTGATGTGTATCTCACTAGTAGTCATAGTAGTGCCTGGGTATTTGATACTGGTTCGGTTGCTCATATTTGTAACTCGAAGCAGGTGCTGCAGAATAAACGGAAGCTAGCGAAGAACGAGGTGACGATGCGCGTGGGAAACGGATCAAAGGTTGATGTGATCGCCGTCGGCACGCTACCCCTTCATTTACCATCGGGATTAGTTTTATACTTAAATAATTGTTATTTGGTGCCTGCGTTAAGCATGAACATTATATTGGGATCTTGTTTATTGCGAGACGGTTACTTGTTTAAGTCCGAGAATAATGGTTGTTCAATTTATATGAGTGATATATTTTATGCACATGCACCTTTGATAGATGGTCTATTCTTATTGAATCTCGATAGTGGAAATACACATATTAATAACATTGAAGCTAAACGTTTGAAATCGAGCGATAACTCGACCTATATGTGGCACTGTCGTCTTGGTCACATTGGAGTGAAGCGTATGAAGAAACTCCATTCTGATGGACTTCTTGAATCACTTGATTTTGAATCACTTGAAATATGCGAAGCATGTCTGATGGGTAAAATGACTAAGACTCCATTTTCTGGTATGATGGAGCGAGCTACAGACTTATTGGAAATCATACATACCGATGTGTGTGGTCCAATGAGTGTAGCATCGCGCGGTGGTTATCGTTATATTCTTACCTTCACGGATGACTTGAGTAGATATGGGTATATCTATTTCATGAAACATAAGTCCGAAACTTTCGAGAAGTTTAAGGAATTTCAAAGTGAGGTAGAGAATCAACGTAACAAGAAGATTAAATTTCTACGTTCTGATCGTGGAGGTGAATATCTAAGTTACGAGTTTGGCGAGCATTTGAAGAAATGCGGAATACTTTCACAATTGGCACCGCCGGGAACACCACAGCGTAATGGTGTGTCCGAACGTCGTAATCGAACTCTCTTAGATATGGTTCGTTCTATGATGTCACTTACAGATTTACCGTTATCATTTTGGGGTTATGCATTAGAAATAACCGCATTCACTTTAAATAGGGCACCATCTAAATCCGTTGAAACGACACCGTATGAATTATGGTTTGGGAAGAAACCTAGATTGTCGTTCCTTAAAGTTTGGGGTTGCGAAGCCTATGTAAAGAAGTTACAGCCGGACAAGGTTGAACCCAAAGCGGAAAAATGCGTCTTCATAGGATACCCGAAGGAAACTATTGGGTATACCTTCTATCATAGATCCGAAGGCAAAATCTTCGTTTCCAAGAATGGATCCTTTCTAGAGAAGGAATTTCTCTCAAAAGAAGTGACTAGAAGGAAAGTAGAACTCGACGAGGTTGTTGAACCTTCTCTCGAAATTGCGAGTAGCGCATCACCGGAAGAATTTCTTGTGGTGCCTGCACCAATAAGAGAGGAAGCTAATGATGATGATCATTAAACTTCGGTTGCAGTTGCTACAGAGCCTCGCAGGTCAACAAGAACTCGTACCACTCCTGATTGGTATGATCCTGTTATGAGTGTCACGTTGGTGGACAACACCGATGACCCTGCGACATATGAGGAAGCGATGATGATCCCAGATTCCAACAAATGGCAAGAAGCCATGAAATCCGAGATTGGATCCATGTACGAAAACCAAGTATGGACTTTGGTGGACTTACCAGATGGCCGGAAGGCTGTCGAGAACAAATGGATTTTCAAGAAGAAAATAGATGATGATGGTAATGTTACTGTCTATAAAGCTCGACTTGTCGCAAAAGGGTTTCGACAAATTCAAGGAGTTGACTACGATGAGACTTTCTCACCAATAGCGAAGCTAAAATCTGTGAGGATTATGTTAGCAATCGCTGCATATTATGATTATGAGATATGGCAGATGGATGTCAAAACAACATTCCTCAATGGAGACATTGATGAAGAGTTGTATATGATGCAACCCAAAGGTTTAGTCGATCCTAAAGATGCTAACAAGGTATGCAAACTTCAACGGTCCATCTATGGATTGAAGCAAGCATCCCGAAGTTGGAATCAACGTTTTGATAAGGTGATCAAATGTTTTGGTTTTATACAAACTTATGGAGAAGCTTGTATTTACAAGAAAGTGAGTGGGATCTATGTAGCATTCTTAATACTATATGTAGATGACATATTGTTGATTGGGAATGATGTAGACCTTCTTAATAGTGTCAAGGAATATTTGAATAATAGTTTTTCAATGAAAGATCTTGGCGAAGAAGCTTACATATTAGCCATAAAGATTTATAGAGATAGATCAAGACGCCAAATATCATTGTCACAAAGTACATATTTGGACAAAGTTCTAAAGAGGTTTGGAATGGAAGATAGCAAGAAAGGGTTCTTGCCCATGTTGCCCAATACGACCTTGAGTAAAACTCAAAGTCCTGCAACGGCAGAAGATAGAGAAAGGATGAGTAAGACTCCCTATGCCTCAGCCATAGGACCTCTAATGTATGCCATGCTATGTACTAGACCCGACATTGCATATGCTGTTAGTTTAACTAGCAGATATCAAAGTGATCCAGGAGTGGATCATTGGACAGCGGTCAAAAACATCCTTAAGTACTTGAGAAGAACTAAGGATATGGTTCTTTCTTATGGAGGTGATGAACAACTCGTTGTTAATGGTTACACCGATGCTAGTTGGAACACCGATCCGGATGATTCTAAATCACAATCTGGATACGTATTTGTTTTGAATGGTGCAGCAGTTAGCTGGAGGAGTGCAAAGCAAAGCGTTGTGGCGAGATCTTCAACTGAATCGGAATACATGGCTACTTCGGAGGCTTCACAAGAAGAGATATGGATGAAAGAGTTCATTACAGAGCTGGGTGTGGTTCCTAGTGCGCTGGACCCAATGTCTATCTACTGTGATAACATGGGCGCCATAGCCAATGCGCAAGAAACAAGGTCACACAAGAAGCTGAAGCACATCAAGCTACGTTTTCACGCTATTCGAGAACATGTCCAAGATGGGGACATAAAGATTTGCAAAGTACACACAGATCTGAATGTGGCGGATCCATTGACTAAACCTCTCCCGAGGGCAAAACATGACCAGCACCAAACTGCCATGGGTGTTCGGTATATTACCCTGTAATCTAGATTAGATGACTCTAGTGCAAGTGGGAGATTGTTGGAGATATGCCCTAGAGGCAATAATAAATGTAGTTATTATTATATCTTTGTGTTTATGATAAATGTTTACATTCATGCTATAATAGTATTAAGAAGGAAACTTAATACTTGTGTGATTTGTAAACTAAAATAGAGTCCCTAGTAAAGCCTCTTTATAATACTAGCTTGTTGGTTAATAAATGATTGTGTTTTCCCTATCATGAACATTGAGATGTTATTAACAACAAGATCATATCGTTAGGAGAATGATATGGTGGACATACTCCTACAGATAAGCGTAGCATAAAGATCAAGTCATTTTAATAGTTCAATTGCTATATGCTTTCTGATACATAGTAACCTAATTCCTTCGACTATGAGATCATGCATATCACCTTCACCGGAAGGATGCTTTGATGACATCAAACACCACACGGTAACTAGGTGGCTATAAAGGTGGCATTGAGTGTTTAGAAAGTATTGGTTGAGACACATGGATCAAGAGTGGGATTTGTCCATCCATATGACGGATAGATATACTCTGGGCCCTCTCGGTGAAATGTCATCCAATTAGCTTGCAAGCATGTGACTGGCTCACAAGGGATCACATATCACGGGAACGAGAAAATAGTGCTTATCAGTAACGAGGTTGAAGTAGGTATGCAGAGATACCGACGATCATAACCTCGGATAAGAAAACTATCGTGAGACAAAGGGAAATTGGTATCGTATGTAAGTGGTTCATTCGATCGCAAAGTAATCGTAGAAATATGTGGGAGCCGTATTAATTTCCAGATTCCTCTATTGGTTATTTTTCGGAGAAGTGTCTCGATCATGTCCGCATAATTCACGAACCGTAGGGAGACACACTTAAGGATTCGACGTTGTTTGAGTAGTTATGGAATGATGAGAAAGAGACCGAATGTTGTTCGGAGTCTCGGATGGAATCCGGGATATCACGAGGAGATCCGGAATGGTCCGGAGAATAAGATTCATATAAGGAAAGTCCTATTTCCGAGTTGGAGAATGGTTCCGGTGTTTTCATCGGGAATTTCTAGAAGGTTCTGGAATGTCCGGCACTCCGGAGGGGAAGGGTACATGAATGTGTTATATCAAGTTGGTATGATTGCATCATGTACTAGGTGTCATCGCTGAACAAAATAAAGGGTTTAATCAAATACTAGTTTGAAAAAGTCAAACGCCAATTTGAAAGTCAAACGGCTATTTTTGGGAAGTGGAGAGGGAGGTGGAAACCGAGTTGGGGAGGAGTTCCTCCCCTCCACCGCCGGCCCACCTTGAAGCCGAGTTGGGGAGGGAATCCCCTCCCCTTGGCCGGCCCCTCCACCTATAAAAGGAGGGGCAGGGCTACCCTCCTAGACACCCCAACACCTACACCTCTAAACCCTAGCCGCCGGCGCCGCCACCTCCTGCTGCCGCCGCTGCCCTAGGGCAAACGGCCACCGCCTAGCAACCCTAGCCGCCGGCCAAGCCTCCTCCTCGGCGTGTCTAAACCCTAGATCATTGAGGGCTCTCTCATAGTCCACCATACTCGCTCCGGCTTAAGGCGAAGCCCTGCGAGATCTCCCCTCTACTTCCGGTACCACGCCGTTGTGTTGCCGGAATCGCGAGGAGAGTGCTACAACCTCCGCTGCCTGCTGGAACAAGGGAGAGGAAGGTCTTCGTCGAGTACCGAACGTGTGACCGACTGCGGGAGCGCTGCCGGAACGCAGCGCCGGAAGGATCGTCTACGCGATCTTGAGATTGGGAAGATTATGACTACATCACCCACGAGAATCCGCTCTCGTTAAACACTTTGGAATCTTCGAGGGTGAGTTATTCCATCGACTCGTTGCTACAATCTAGTAGATAGATCTTGGCTTGTTTGTTTGTATGTGATAGAAATTTTTTGTTTTCCATGCTACGAAACCCTACATCCCCATGCGCCGGACACCCTCTTGGGGTTCCCTCCCTCCTCCTATAAAAGGAGCCCCTCCTCTCACGTCTCACTCACACCTCCTCGTGAAGGATCTCCCTCCCCCTCTAGAATTTATCCCCCATGGTCTCGGACTAGCGAGATACATGTTCCCGGTGGCTATTCGGCAAGAAAGAGTTGTGCTTCCGCTGCATCGCTAGAGCGAGGAGGCGGAGGTTGCTCGGTGCCTCGAACGTGTGTGCGAGCACAGATGCGCTGCTGATTTGCGGCGCTAGGACTTCCTCTCGAGCTTGAGATCGTCAAGAGATCATCTACATCAACCACGAGTTGATATCGTTAAGCTTTGTCGGTCTTCAAGGGTATGTTCTCTACGGATATACATCCTCCCGCTGTTTGTATCTAATAGATAGATCTTGGTACATAGTTCACATCGTAGGAAATTTTTTGTTTTCTATGTTGCGAACCCTTCAGCACTCATTCACGGACTACGCGTAGCCAAGGATATTGGCATCAAGCGCATAGTTTGCTGTGGAGATTCTGACTTGGTTGCCCAGCAGGTGGCTAGCACCTAGAACGCGCGGAACCCTATGATGGCGGCATATCGAGCCAAAGTGGACGAGATAGCCAAGAGCTTCTTGGGCTACGAGGTCAAGTATGTGCCTAGGGAGTAAAATGAGGCTGTTGATCTATTGTCTAAACTTGGATCAGGGCGCAAGAGAATTCCTCCTGGAGTTTTCCTGGAGCATTTACAGACACCATCCGTGAAGGGAGCAGACATAGACAACCCGAACAGAGTTGACTCTAAGTTCACACAGTGACAAAGGTCCCTCCGGCTTGGACAAAATCGTTCATGGAATATATCGTACACGGAACTTTGCCTGACGAGGAAGTCGAAAGACGGCAAATAGTACGTCAAGCAAAGGGCTATACCATAATCAATGGACAGCTCTACAAAAGAAGCACCACTGGTGTATGCCTTAAGTGTGTTTCCCAGCAAGAAGGTATTAAAATCCTCAGCGAAATCCATCTCGGAGATTGCGGGCATCACGCCGCTCCTTGATCATTGGTAGCTAAAGCCTTCCGACAAGGATTCTACTGGCTGACCACGAAGGCGAACGCCGACAAGTTGGTTGAGACATGCATGGGATGCAAGTATTATGCCCGACAACCACATGTTCCTGTTGAAGAATTGCGAACAATACCAATAACTTGGCCGTTTGCAGTCTGGGGGCTGGACATGGTTGGTCCGTTGGAGACGACACCATGTGGGTTTACGCATCTGCTAGTAGCAGTTGATAAATTCACCAAATGGATAGAAGCTAAACCCATTAGAAAGATCGATGGGGCAACTTCCCTTAGATTTGTCCGAGATCTAGTGGTGAGATTTGGTATCCCACATAGCATTATCACCGACAACGGCAGCAACTTGTCACTTGGAGAAGTGGAAGCTTATTGTTGGGAGAAGGGCATCCGACTTGATCTTTCATCAGTGGCACATCCACAGTCCAATGGTCAGGTTGAGCGAGCCAATGGATTAATTCTGCAAGGAATCAAGCCACCTCTGGAAGCACCGTTGCATAGAGCAGCTGGAGCCTGGGCGGAGGAGTTACCATCTGTGTTGTGGAGTTTACGAACTACACCCAATAGATCCACCGGCTACATCCCTTACTTCATGGTATATGGAGCAGAAGCCATCCTGCCTTCCGACATCCTTCACAATTCACCAAGAGTTGCTGCCTACGAGGAAGATGACGCTGAAAAATCCAGATGCCTAGATGTGGACCTTCTCAAGGAGGAGCGCGTATTGGCATGCCAAAGATCCGCCATCTACTAGCAGAAGCTACACAGCTACCATAGTCGCCGCATTCGGCATCGCTCGTTTAAAGAGGAGGACCTGGTGCTCCGACTTAAGCAGAAGAAGTCACAGAAATTATCCCTGCCATGGGAAGGACCGTTCATCATAAGCAAGGCGCTACTCAATGGGTCTTACTACCTCATTGACAATCATGAACTAAAGGATAGACCCAACAAGGATCATAAGTGTAAGCGACGTGACCCGGATGATGACTACCCGGAGCTTGATCGGCCATGGAACATAGCACAGCTACGTCCTTTCTACACTTAGCATTTTTTATCTATTGTGTATCTATTATATGATCAATGAAATAAAGCTCTTTGGTTCACTCATATTTCTGAGTCTTTTACCTCCTTTAGTGTTCATTTTTGGATCATATAAAACCTTTATGCACAAGCTTTGCGATTGCACTTGTGAAAATTCCTCCTACGGGCGTTAGCTTAAGTTTTCTGGTCTACATATTCTTTGTTGTTTTTATGTGGATTATGGAGTAGTGACTTTCGGCACTTATTGTCGGCGATTTTGTGCTTAGGTTATTGACGCTGCCATTGGGCATCACCGCCTGAGCGCATAGTTCCGACAACGAGTCTTTCGACTCACGAAAGGTCAAGCATAAAAACCATAGTAATGGATAAGCCAGCACTTTCTTAAAAATATATACATGTTGGAACTAGTTCTTGAGTAGCAGGAAATAACAACCATTTTTTTCCGCCTTAAGTTAAACAAGCAATTTTTCCGCATACAAACTCCAGAGGAAGCAAATATTACATATTATTTTTTTCATTCCTCTGGCGCAGGCGACTTGGATGCAGCGTCATCAGCAGCAGGAGAGCCATCCTCTTCGAAGTCAGCAGTTTTGAGGGACTCGGAGGAGCTTCGGTTGTCGCCGTCAATGATCTCCATGGGCACGAAGACGTTAGGGTCGACCAAATCAGCGACTCCGGTATCAAAACCCGCGAGCGACGCCAAGATAGCTTTGTGATCTATTGCTTGGCCATCGTCGTCCACGTCGGGGATGCCGGAGGTCACCATGTCGATGTCGGCGTTTTCGTAGTGCGCCTTGACCATTGACAGCGCCATCCTCACGCCATCTCGGGTACATGATGCTTTCCAGCTTGCAATACGCTCGGGGGCTTGGCGCAAGATCTCCGAGAACTTCATCATGGAATCTACCGCTTTGATGTTGATCTAGAGGTGCTTGGCTATCTCCTTGGCCTACGTGATTACGGTGTTGATAAAGTTGCCGGCAAGTACCATGCATTCTTTTGGTGGAGGAGGCGACTGGGTCAAGCCAAGAGGACCTGCAAGTTTCCGACAAGAGAACTCATGAGTTCAACAAAACAAAAAGTTCAAAGTATCCAACTTACAGAAGTACAAGACGGAGAATAAGCTTGCTGAAGATGCTAGTCTCAGCTTCCTGGAGGATATCCGCCATGGAGTCCCGTTCTTGTCGGAGGATCTTGTATGCTTCAAGATTGCATTCGTTTTGCTCATTGGAAGCTTTCTTCTGCTCTTTTAGCATCGCGATCTCCTCCTTCAAGCGGTTCATCTCCACGTCGGCGGATTCCTGTAGAACCTTCATGGATTCTTCATGCATCTTTAGCATATCCTTCCTCTCCCGCTTAAGCATCTTGTTTTTGCTATCCAGCTGCTCAATATTCTTAGATTGCTCAACAATATCCTTAGCCTTGGCAATGGTTTCTGCAAATAGGAGAAAGAAAAGTACACAATGAGTACTCAGAGAATGATTCGTACAAGACCAAGTCAGAATACGAAAAAGAAAGGAAAAACAGACGCTTGCTCTTGATGATTTGTTCCTTCAAGAAGGCAGTTTTACCCTTTTCGGCTTCCAAGTCCGCACGCATCTTCTGGACCTTCTCGTTGGCCACGCCTCTCCGAGCATTCTCATTCTGTGGAAAGAATATTTATCGCTGTTCAGTCTACTTGGAGCATCTAGCCGGATAAATATCCACCTAGAGGCCAGGGGGCTAGAGTTAGAGTTTTTTAACTTGGCAATATACTTAGTCTTTCTTTAAGCATCTAGTCGGAACTAATTCAGTTTTCAACTAGAAGCTTGGGGGCTATAGTACAAAGTTTTTTAACTCAGTCATATGCTTAGTCTTTCTCTGAGTATCTAGTCGGGACTAATTCAGTTACAACTAGAGACTTGGGGGCTACCGTATTGAAATTTACAAACACTGCGTATGCTACTCTGAAAGCATCTAGTCGGAATATTTCATTCAAACTATATGATTGGGGGATACAGTGAGAAGTTTTCTAGCTTAGTCACTCTTAGAGCATTCAGATGCAAAGACCTATGGTTTTCCGTCTAAATCCTCGGGGGATACAGTGGGATACTCATATGAAATGCAAAAGGCAAATAAAACTTACAAGTGCGATGATCTTGAGGTTGGTAGCGCTCTCAGTAAGCAACTTGCCGAAGGAAAGACTGTTTCCTCGCAAGATATCTGCTTGTCGGAGAAGCTCCTCAAGACCACATGTTGGAGATGTCGACGGTTCACCAGGAACCAAAGCAGAGCTACTCGGCATAAGTGCCGGGTAGACTATCTTCGGGAATTCTACGGTTGTCCTGGGTGCGGAGACGCCGCCTTCAGCAGTCGTTCCACCTACCACCACCGCCTTACCGCTTCCGATGGCATCCTTAGCCGGAGCTTTAGCCATTTGAGTTACAGTGCTTTCTTGCGTTGCCTGTTTGCCGACAACGACAAGCTCCGCGGAGGCACCTGAGTCCACTTCCATGGCGGAAGGGCCAGATGCATCCTTGGCATGTGAGCTTGTCGGAGCAGATGTAGGTTGGACGTTTGGAGTGACATGGTCGATGGCGGGAGATGCGTGGGGAGACACGTCATGATGCAACATATCCTTAATATTTCTAGAAGCCCCCAAAGTTTTGGAGGTCTTCTTCAAACTAGTAGTGGCCTTCTTCCTGAAACGTGCAAAAAGTATAAGTACAGGAATAGGACAAGAAATGGACAATGTTAGAGAGAAAGAAGCTTACACAATAGGGGGTGCTTTGACAAAAGGAATCCCGGTAACTCTTCTTTTCTCCGCCTCCAAGCCGGCAGTGGACTTCTTGGAGGCTCCACCCTCCGTGTTCTTCTTCTTGCCTCCGTCGGCAGCATCAGAGGTGGAGCTCTTCCACTTTCGCGCCAGCGGGACATCATCGTCGGACACGACAGTGACTTCCTTCATCTTGGGGTCATAGATTTGGACATCCATGCTATCCTCCTCTAGACTGCTGAGTTGTTAAGTGAAATCCAAAAAGTGTTAGATGAGATGTTAATGGTTATATGGAAGAACTAGAGTAAACATCATACACGGAAAATAAAACAAGTACCTCTGGGCACTTTCCCTCTTCGAACATATCATAGGTGATGGCAAAGCCGCGCTTATTTTCCTTAACCTTGATGATGTACTTGAGGCGGAGCTTAACGGAGTCACTCGAGAAGTTGTCCTCGGAGATGCGGAGGCTATCCTTCCTCTCCTTAGAGTACTCATGCATAAGCTTGGAGTGGTGTTGTAGAGGCTAGATCCGCCTGACGAACCATCACATGGCTAGGTCCAACCCGGTCAGACCCGTATCTAAGAATCACTCTATCCGCCTAATGGCGCGGGAGGCTTCGTTGCCGAAGGGAAGGATGGCTTGGGACCTCCATGTAAAGGCTTCGGCAGCGGCTCCGTCGACAAGGTCCGAATAAGTTTCTTCTCGGCCAGCCAAATGGATGTCTGGGCCGTAGAAGTACGTCCGTTGCCAGTTCTTGCAAGATTAGTGGCCGACGATGTCGGGGAACCGCCGGCCAAGTCGGATCTTAAAACTAATCGTCCCACAGTTCCTGAGCTCGTCCTTGCCAACTCCGGCTTCCCTCTTGACGGTGAACAAATAGACAAAGAGATCTAGCCTAGGTCTAATCCCTAAGTAACCCTCACAGAGCACCGCGTAGTTGCTAAGCATGAGGATGCTATTGGGGGAAAGGTTCTGAGGCTGTACTCGGTAATGGCTAAGGATAGCTAGGAAGAAATTGGAGATGGGCAGGGAGACGCCATGTACCAGTTGAGCTTTGAGGTACACCTTCTCTCCGGCTTGGGGAGAAGGGGTGACCTCGCCGGCCGACGCCGCCCGCCAGACGAGCCCCTCTGTCGCAGGGAGGTAGCCCTCGACGAGCATCTTCTTGATGTCGCGGTCCGTGAAGTCCAAACCGCGCCAATCCCCTTTGTGGGAATTGCTTTCCTCCTCCAGTAGCTCCAGCGCTGCTGGATTGTAGTCGCCGCTGACGGATTCTATCACAGCTGATTTGGGCAGCACCAGGCCCTCTAGGGGCATGTGGACGGTGCTCGCCGGCTTTGCCGCGGTGTCGCCGGACGCCGCCATGGAAGGAGCAGAGCTACTGCTGGCCATTGGAAAGGGAGAGATGATGACTTGAAGGATTGAAGGGCTAGGTTTTTTTGCAAAACGCGCGGAGAGCTCGAGGAGGTACTCGCTGGAGGAAGAAGACGACGCAAGAGGAGAATGAGGTGAAAAGTAAAAATCCACCGCAGTTACAATTTATAACCCCTGGCGTCAAGATTCGTGCAAGACGATCGAATGGTTGATGCGTGGACGACATGTGCGGGCGCGTGCGCGGAAATTTCGCCACCTTCCCAACCGTCGCCGCCAATGGTTCATATCGCTTGCACAGGAAAAACAGACATGATTGTGTTCTCTGCATGTGTGAGTTACGAGGCGTTGCTGACCTTTGTCTACGTCGCCCTAGCTATCATTGGCAGGTGAACCATCACATCGGAATATTACGGCATGGACGAATCCAGTCCGGCTATGGAAGAGTACGATAGAAGATTCAGCAATTCTCCAACTTACAAGTTGAAGACGGAGAAAACTTTGCAGGGTTCTTGGGAGGACTACAAGATATTGCTTGACGATTTGCCGACATCCATCTAGACGGAGCATTCAACCTGAAGAGGCAAGACGACGCAAGATCTCGAAGTTCTCCGAGGGATACTGTTGGGGATATGCTATATGGGTATCCTCATATCATGTCTCCTATCCGGATAACTCGGGTGGCCCACAGTTGGTAGCATGGCCCATGGCCTGCTGGGCGGGCCAGTTAGATGGATCCATAAGGGAGGCCCACGCCGGATAAAGAAAGACTATGGAGGAGTCACCGACGTACCCGGAGCCTTGGAGTGCAAGACACGCTAGACTAGTAGTAAGTAGTGTAGGACTCTGTAACCTGTCCGGCTAGGATCTTTCCCTGTAACCCTAGGACCTGGCGACTATATAAGTTGGACCCATGGGAGCCTTTAGGGCACAATCTCACACGATAACTTAGACTCTCTAGTCACCTCGCACAGCGAACCAATCCCTGTAACTCGGCATATTGCCCTTATAGTGATTTATAGCAGGAGTAGGATTCCGCCACCGTTGTGGGATCTAAACTTGGGTAAGTTGTGTTACCTCGTACCCGTCAACCGTTCGCCTTCCCCCACTCTAAACACGCACTGTGAGGGCCCCTCCATGGCGTACTCGTCGGCAATACCACAGCAGGTGAACTAATAGAAAGTTAGAGTTGTGGTAATATTTACCTTCAACAATTTTGCACACAAAAAATCGGGACATGTCACCAGCCTCCATTCCTTCTTGGCATGAATCTTTGTATTGTATAGTTGGAGATCTATAAAACCCATCAAGTCCATTGCTTAAGGAATTGCAATGTCACACCATTTCATCGAGTGAATTTTCCTTTTAAATTTGTCCCCTCCCCCACCAATATCCCGCAGTGACACTATTTATTTTCTTTCACATCTGCTTAGATAGCCTAAAGGATCTCATAGCACACGTTAGTATTGGTTGGCATACCGTCTTCACCAAAACCTCGCGGGTTGCACTCTAAGATTTTTAGCAGCATACCCATTAACTAGTTTCTTAATTCTCGCCACAATATGTTCAAATTGTGGCATCAGAGGACCGACAAAGGGCTATAGGGAGCCCCAAGTATTTTTCCACAAGTGATTTTACTGATATATACCAGAAATATCATGGAACTAATGTTTCATATTTAGTATATATAGAATTTACACCGAAGGAAATCACTGATTTTGCTTTATTAACCAACTGCTCGGATCCAATGCAGCATTGTTCTAGGATGGTTTATAGCCTTATAGCCCGCTATTGATTCCTATAAATATCAAGAAGCCGTCTGCGTAAAGTAAGTATGATATGCATGGAGCATGAATAACCACTCTAGATCCTTTAGGTAAGTATCAAGGTCCACTGAATGTCAGCAAACTGCTCAAACCTTCTCGCCATAAAGAAGAAATAAATATGGAGAGATGAGATTCCTTGTCTAATCTTGTTGTGAAACCCCTGGGATTAGGGCTAGACAAATCCCAGACCTTTGTCTAATATAAGCCTAACCTAAATCTCGAAAGCGTACAAAGGGAGAATTGATAACACAACAGTGACCCTACGACACAAATTATTACAGCAAGCTCATAACTGAGCGAAGAACCAAGATATTACAAGCATAGGTCACTGACCACAAACATCAAACAACGGAAGGCAAATTATGCTATTAAGTATAGCAAACTTAACAAATGGCCTAAGTGGCCTGAAGCATAACGATGATGTCCAATCCACGGATCCCAGACTGCCGACTGGGAACTCCAAAATACTCGTCGATGTCGATGCTGTGCATAACTCATCTTCTATGGTAACACTTACTCTGATGCAAAAGTATCAACAAAGCAAGGGTGAGTACAGGGTGTACTCCGCAAGACTTATGGCTGGTGGAGTTATTTTGCATAAAGCATCTTTGTTTTGTAAGACAAGAGGGAGAAGAATCTCGACTAATCAGAATATTTTAAAAGGGGATAAGGGAGTGATATATCTAGCTTTGATTATCTTTTGATATCCATCGAATCATTATCAGTTGAACCTATCTAGGATAACCCCCTCGATCCCTGAGGAAGCATTCCTTAAGCACACATTGCTTAACATGCCAAGTTTTACGATTAGGTTCAAGTTTTCTATAATCTTCACGTCCGTTTCCAAGTCGTCCATAACCGCGGACACGGCTTTTCGAAAAGATTAATAACCCTGCAGGGGTGTACAACTTTATCCACACGTACCAACCGATTCTTAATGCCAGATCATTAGCCCTCTTCCTTGGAAGGCCAGCAGAGAGTGGTTGACCACGACCTTTACCTTGCTTTCGCAGAGACCATGAGTCACACACTAGGGATATGCCGCCGTAACGGGTCGAGTCCCTAAGTCGGTCCCTAATGATGTGAACATGGTTCAAGATTACGGATGCCGGACATATCTTGTTCCCTGCCACGCTTACCTACCTGTATGAATGCACCTCCTTCACCTCCTTCGAGAAGAGCCAGAATGCGTATGTCGAATGGAGCGCCCGAACTATGTGACTCATGGAATCTACTCGACCAGTTAGTTGGTCGAGGGGGTTTCCAGGCCCCCGTATGGTTGTACGCTCGTCTTGGTTCAAGAGGCAAGAACATCAGGTCCTAAGGGTGGCAAGTATGGGATTGCAAAAACCACAACTCACCGTGGCCTCCCATACAAGCGTTAGCATGATTAACTTTCATCTCTGATCTTACCACGTCATCCTATCATACTAGGTTCATTCACAACCCTGATTCATCAACCGGATGGACCAGAAGTAACAACTAGCATGGCTAAGCACAAGGAGATAACAGCTCTAGCAACGCTTCACAAGCCAAACCCTAATTATGCTAGGAGCGGTGGATCAGGGAGTATAGGCTTCCAAGGAAACATGCATCATATAGGATTATTCTGTCTACCGATAAAAGACTTCATAACCACGTGCACATGGCAAGAATTGAAATGCTTGAAAACATAGGATTATATCATGTATGGGGCTTTGCTTGCCTTTGCCTGTTGATATCCAGAAAGCAGAGCTTCGGAAATCTGGTACTTGACTTGATTACAGTTGGTCAAGTATTGGTCTTCGAGCTCCGAAGGTGTTGATCTCGGTCTTTGATCTCGATCTCAATTCTGATATCGTACTCTACCGAAGAAGAACCAAATACCGGAAAGAAAGGGAAACAATCAAAACATGGCATCGATGCAATGCTCAATCAAGGATGATGATATGACAAATTAAAGGTTGTTGAAATTGAAACACTAAACATGCTTGACCATTTTAAACAGGTCTGAGGGGTCCAAACCCTAATTCGGAGAAACCCCGGATTCATATGAGAGGGTTACATTTAGTTCTTCTAGTTAACTTGTTATGAAAGTTGATTAACAATGCATGATTATAGCTTAGATAGGTAGTTCTTATTTTTCTGAACATTTTGATATATTATTTGTATTTTTTTGATTTAAAATGAATTAGTTATGAATTTCTCCAATTTTTAATTCATTTTAAATCATTTTTGGGAATATTATAAAATGATTTATATTTTGGAATTACTTTTAACATTTTATTAAACAGAAAACATTTCTAGAAATATTTATTCGATTTACAGATGGGGCCCACATGTCAGGGATTCTTATTTACAGAAATGATTTACTGAAATTATTAAATAAAAAGAAAAAGGCTTAATGACATCACGATGATGTCATGCTGACATCATCCATGGCTTGCTCTCAGATCGTTGATGGAACTGGAAATTTAGCGCGCGAGAGAGGCTGTGGTTGGGGGCGTTGGAAAGAGGAGAGAGGGGCGGTCCTGGTGGTGGTAGCGCCGCCCTTGAATGGTCGTCGGAGCTTGGCCGGCGACGACAAACGGCGGCGGTGCTCACAGGCACATGTCATGGGGATGATTTCGGAAGGAAACACGGGAGAGGAGGGCACTGGCGGATTCCTAGGCTCACCGTGATGCTCATGGAGGGCTTAGGGAGCTCAGGGGAGGCCGAAGTCAATAGCGCGCACGGCGGCCGGAGCGCGGAAGGGAGCTATCAATTGCGGCGCCTGGGGCTTCTCCGGCTTGTGTGGTTGGACGAGGTGAACGAGGACTCCACAGTGGTCACGACGGTGGCCTCAGAACGACGAGGGGTGGTCGGAAACTGCGGGCGCTAGGGATGTAAACGGATCGGATCGGATCGGATATTGCTATTATCATATTCTTTACCATATTTTTTGGCGAATTCGGATCAGAGCGGTAATAGCTGGATGCGGATTCGAATGCGGATTATATCGGATTGCGGATATGGAGCGGATTCAGAGTGGACTCGGATCGGAAAAGGATAATTGAACAAATACACATAGAAAAATAAAAAATTATTTACTTTACGCAAAAGAAATGACAAGAAAGCGTGCAACACTAGATATCACCAGTATAAAAGTGCAAGATTGGTAATAGCATAGTACAATATGCATATGTAGCATGTATAGCTAGCCGATAAACTAACTAGATTGTTTAGATATTGTGGTTATGCTAAATATATCGGATTATCCTATTTGAGTATCTCGGATAATCCGCATAAAATGTCGGATTATCCTTATCCGTCGGATATCATCAATACCATATCCGCTACCATATCCGTCGGATATCCGCTCGACAAATATCCGCATCCGCATCCATATCCGCCGGATATCTAAAAACGCATACCATATCCTCAAAAACGGACACGGATGCGGATTCGGAGTGGAAATTATCCGTTCCAATTACATCTCTAGCGGGCGCCGGCGATGTCTGGTGCTAGGGTTCATCGGCCAGAGAGAAATTGGGGGGCGAGGAAGAGGGGAAAGTGAGGGGATAGGGTTATCCACGACGGCGCAAGGGGTCTTGTAGGGGTATGGGGGCGGCGGCGGGAATCTTGGCGCGCAGCAGCGGCGGACGGCGGAGCGTTGGCCACCCAGCTGCTTCTCCCGTCGAGGAAGAAGACAACGCGAAACAGCTAGGCGAAGAGATACGGGCCGCGCTGGGCTGCTTCGGGCACCAGGTGGGCCTTGGTTGGGCCGAGCCAGAAAGAGAGGGAGGAAGGGCTGCAGCCTGATTAGGATAGAGACTTTTTTTCTGCCCAGATCCTTTTCTATTTTCTGTTTTCACTTTCCAAATTCTATATTCAAAACCTTTTCTGTTTTGAAATTTTAGAATAACCAAAGGGGTTTGTAAAGTAATTTTAAACACCTAGGTCCCTTTATACTATTTGGGCTCCAAACATTTTGTTATTTTTTTTCAAATAATCAAAACCATTTGAAAAGTTCAAAGAGAGAGGGAAGATATTAGGGTTTAGGGTTTTGAGAGCCTTTTTATTCCATGCATACTCTAAATGATGATGATGCTCATGAATGCACAAATCAAATCCTAGAAAGAGCCCAACAGGAGGACATCTTAGAAAGTGAGCATGCCGTCAGTTCAGATTGGCGTCCGAATTAGAGATGAGTTGTTGCAATTTACAATGGCTTGGGGCCTTTAGTTTGTAATTTTTGTGGTGATTACCAACTTTAATGATCTAGACATTTATCATGTACATATTTGGGTTCTTTTCCCCCTTCTTAATAACATAAGGAAGAGTTTCTTCTGTGCTCGTGAAAAAACAATGAAGATGATATGTGCATCACCACCGTGCACACGCTTCTCTCGTGTACTTCAAAATGTGGATAAGTCATTGCAGAGATAACGGTCAACTGGTCGAGTCACGTCCAACAACAAACAAATTCCATCTTGACCCTAAGAGAACACAAGCCCAACTAGGCAACCAACAGTCCACAGAAATACATTGGGCTATTGGTACAGTTATAAAAGACCAAGTGGTGACGATATATTTCTACTTCGTGTGAGCTGTGGCATAGTCTAGGGATCCTCCCTATGTCGCCATAGCCATTTATCATTGCCAAGAATGAACCTATTATTTGAATTTTCCTTCTTCTACTGTTTTTTCTTCTAATACTTACCGACTCTGTGTACCTTAGTTGTGCAAAGGTTGGGTGTAAACTCTATGCTTGTATAACCTGCGAACCTTCAAGTTTAATGAATATACCCTTCATTGAGAAAAAAATTCTCAATGGAAGGTGAACATCTGATCTTCTCTCTACTAAGAATTCCACCTATATTGTGCCAGTAAAGCTTATTAGTGTTATGCATGGTTGAGGCTATCTTCCACGAGATAGGGGTTTGACATCTAGTAATAATATGAACAATTAAAATAAACTAATGATGGATAAATGGGCCCAACAACCATGTATTGTGCTATATTTAAGTTATATATTGGAGTAGATTGATATGACACCAATGCTTTGTGCTATATTTAAGTTATGATCTTAGCGGTACCAACATGCAACCATATTTCTCTCATATTTTGTTAGAGGATGTATTCTCATATCTGTTAGAGGTTATTGTCAAAAACTATGGATACCAGAGTAATAGAGAATGACCCAAAGAGGTGAAAACATTCGAGAATAGGAGTCTTCGGGATTACGGCTAGCCGAGTCTATGTTTCTTCATGCAGCAACTGAGACTCTATAGAAAGTTACTCCTGGTTAGCTAGCCTGGTTGAATGGAGTATGGAAGGGCTGTTTGGTGCTACTATGAGACAAACTTGCCTTCTCGAATGGTTCACTCAAAGCTGTTGAAGAACAATTTCATTAGATGCCTCCAGACCCCACTGTCGATAGACTTGTTTGTGTTCCCGGACAACAACACTAGCCTAGCGCAGGATACCAATTACTTAATCAACCTCTTGTAACATCGGCAAACTCACCACCCCATCGTTTCCATGAAGGCATGAAAACATAGGAGGCACATGCCCCTTGCATTCTTCCGCCTCAGCCATCTCGTTCTTTTCCCATAGTTGTCATTCTTCGGACCACGAATATGCAATAAGACATTTTTTGTGCTTTTGAATAAAATTGCTCTAAAATAATATGTATGCTATTTTCTCAAATGATTTATACTTCATGTAGAAATAATTAAGAGAGTATACCCGCCAAAAATAATTAGGGCATATGAACTACTAGGGTATTAACTCATGTACTTTGTTTAAAATTGTCAACATTTGTATGTTTTTTATTTTCAAGTGTTACCGGGTGAAGTTTGAAGTTTGAACCATCCTTCCGATAGGTTACTTCTTTACTTCATGGAGTTGATAATAATTGATGAAAGCAATGTTTCCACAATGCACATCATGCATGCACCAAAAGTTTATGTTTTCGGATGCTTCTTCTGGATGCAATAACAATAGGTATGTGCATCAGTACAAACATTTATTTGAATGCATACATTGCATCAAATCTATTGCGGTTTTAATGTTTTATGTCTAGTCAAATGCTAATCACATATCCCTTGAGAACAGTTTTTTTTTCAAGAAAATATCGTTCAGGGCCAAGCTAATATTTAAAGCTCTAAAAATATCTTACAACAAAGTAGAAAACATTCCAGATCTGCATGTCAGATCAAAGTAGAACATAGCTTCGGCAGAAAACAAAATACTAGACCCATGAGAATGGAGTTAACATTGGGATCCCATTATCTGCCCATTGAAAAAATTAAGAGTGTATGAAATACTAGGGTATTCACACATGTATTTTGTTTCAATAGATTAAGTTGTTTATTTTCAAGTGTTACTTGGTGAAATTTGAATTATGAACCTCCTTCCCACAGGTTAGAGCTTTATTTGCATGGAGTTGATAATAATTGATGAAAGCAACGTCGCCACAATGCCATCATGCATGCACCCAAAGTTCTTCTAGATGCAATAACAATAGGTATGTGCATCGGTACAAACATTTATTAGGATGCATACATTGCATCTAATATATTGCGGTTTTATGTTTACTCAAAAGCTAATCACATCTCCCTTGAAAATAGTTTTTTTCAAGAAAATATCATTCAGGACCAAGCTAATATTTAAAGCTTTAAAAATGTCTTACTCCCTCCAACCCATATTAGTTGACTCAAATTTGTCTAGATACGGGTATATCTAGCATTAAAACTTGACTAGATATATCCGTATCTTGATAAATCTAAATCAACTAATATGGAGTACAAGAAAGTAGAAAAATATCCAGATCTGCATGTCATATCAAAGTACAGAAAACAAAATACTAGAACCATGAGAATGGAGTTAACATTGGGATCCCTGTCCCACCCCCCCCCCCCCACCCCCCAAAAAAAACATTGGTATCCCTGTATCTTCCCATTTAAATTGCACCCATTTACATTCTTATTAAAAAAATTGCAAAATATTCTTGAGTAAACTCCAGTTTTTACCCTCTACT
Source organism: Avena atlantica (assembly GCA_910589765.1). Lineage (NCBI taxonomy): Eukaryota > Viridiplantae > Streptophyta > Magnoliopsida > Poales > Poaceae > Avena > Avena atlantica. The sequence continues at coordinate 486,616,122 of OU342739.1, read as the reverse complement.
TTATATTTTCTATGACACTAATTACCCTATTTAACAAGTTTTTCCCCAAGTTACCCCATTTAGTGAAAGTTTTGCGCACTTGTACCCCTTTTAAAGTTTTTTAGTGTTTCAACATGTGAGCCTAGGCTGTCAGGGCGGCACATCCTAGATTTATCTCTGTTTGATTTTGTGCATGAACATAGCTGATTGTACGAGCCGAATCAATTTAGTTTTTGGTCGAGCCACGCCTACATCATTCATAAAGATTGATGAAAACATATATACCTCTAATCAGCAATAAATTCTGCCGTACATATAGATCACGTCTAGCTGGAGTGCATGTATCCATGGATCCAAAGAACTATGCGTGTGGTGAGTGGTGTGACCAGAACAAATTCATTGGGTCGGTTTATGCACAACTAATATACACAAGAGATAAAAAAAATCTAGTAGAAAATTAAACTAAATCCACGTGAGAAAATATTAGTTCATGCAAAACTAATATATGCGTCTGGAGGGCATTCTATTTTTCATGTTGGTCGTCGTCTCTGGATCCGAAGCTCAGTCAACGAAGAGGCACGTTCGTAGGCCTTTTCTTTGGTGAAATTCATTAGGAGGGGTAAAATTTGGCAAAACTTACACTAAATGGGGTAATTAAGATGAAAATATGCTAAATGGGGTAATTAGTGTAAAAAATGATAAACTAGGGGGTAAAAACTGGAATTTACTCTATTCTTATTAATCCTTGGATTTATGCACTATCAAAAAAATGACAATTTTTATTACCAAATAAAGAACATAAAACATAAAAAAATTGCACATTGTTTCAAAATTAGAGAACAAAGATTAACAAATAAATGAATGAATGAAGATAGGACTGCAAAGTGCAAACTATGAATGTTTCTACCATAAGTGGTCTGGACCTGGACTACTTCATTAATCATGACCAGTTGATCATCTTGCAGTTGAGCCTGATCTCCATGGCGTCGCCTTGGACGGCGATATGTTACCATCTTTACCATGGTTTTGGCGAAGTCCTTCGCGAACCTTGCACCGTTCATGCTGTACATCTTCACGAGATCATCCTAAGACCCGCCGGACCCATAGAGCGCTTGGACATTATTTTTTGTACAATTCAACTCACTAGATTTTGTAGTACAAATGTATTGTCTTGATGCTATGATCGTTGCAAATGAAGATTAAATAAACCATATGCATTCCCAATGTTATATAATTTTCCCAGTCTTGCAGGCCGACAAAATTAATATTCATAATATGGGTATGTTTGTTGTATAAGTGATATCCGAACATACCTTTTAGATCAGAATTTAGGTCTAATTTGCTTTTCCAGTCACTTCGCAATGTTATATAATTATCTACAAACCACATCTGAAGTCAATTTAATCAACAGTGTCCATCCTAGATATATACATAAGCAATTGTATTAATGGTCGTACAAACCAAACTGATTGCTTATTCTCTCGAAATAGGCTTTCGTTTCGTCCCACTTTATAGAATAAAGCCACATCGGCCGAACAGATACAAGGTGGAGGGAGGCCCCTTATACAAAGCAGATCAGAATAAACATGAAAAACACGGAAAAACTAAACTTGCCACCGGAGACAAAGGGCCGAGACTGGGATGAACGAGGGCTCCACGTGTTGGAGATATGCCCTACAGGCAATAATAAAAGTAGTTATTATTATATCTTTGTGTTTATGATAAATGTTTACATTCATTCTATGATAGTATTAACCGGAAACATTAATACTTGTGTGATTTGTAAACTAAATTAGAGTTCCTAGTAAAGCCTCTTCATAATACTAGCTTGTTGATTAATAGATGATCGTGCTTTCTCGATCATGAACATTGAGATGTTATTAATAACAATATCATATCATTAGGAGAATGGTATGATGGACATACTCCTATAGATAAGCGTAGCATTAAGATCAAGTCATTTCAATAGTTCGTTTGCTATAAGCTTTCTAATACATATTAACCTAATTCCTTCGACCATAAGATCATGCTAATCACCATCACCGGAAGGATGCTTTGATTACATCAAACACCACACCGTAACTGGGTGGCTATAAATGTGGCATTGAGTGTTCATAAAGTATGGGTTAAGGCACATAGATCAAGAGTGGGATTTGTCCATCCATATGACGGATAGATATACTCTGGGCCCTCTCGGTGGAATGTCATCCAATTAGCTTGCAAGCATGTGACTTGCTCACAAGGGATCACATATCACGGGAACGAGAAAAGAGTACTTATCGGTAACGAGGTTGAACTAGCTATGCAGAGATACCGACGATCAAAACCTCAGATAAGTAAACTATCGTGAGACAAAGGGAAATTGGTATCGTATGTAAGTGGTTCATTCGATCGCAAAGTAATCGTAGAAATATGTGGGAGCCATATGAATTTCTAGATTCCTCTATTGGTTATTGATCGGAGAAGTGTCTCAGTCATGTCCGCATAATTCACGAACCGTAGGGAGACACACTTAAGGATTCGATGTTGTTTAGTAGATATGGAATGTTAATAGGGATACCGAATATTGTTCGGAGTCTCGGATGGGATCCGGGATATCACGAGGAGATCCGGAATGGTCCGGAGAATAAGATTCATATAAGGAAAGTCCGATTCCGGAGTTCGGGAAAGTTTCCGATGTTTTCATCGGAGAGGTTCTAGAAGGTTCACCGGTCCGAAAGGGGAATGGTCCATGAATGTGTCATGGATAAGTGGAATGATTGGATCATATCCTAGGTCACTTGGTGTGTGCATTTGCAAGAGAGAAATAAAGCTCTAAATTGAAAGTCAAACGGGAAGTTTGAAAAGTCAAACTGGAACAATAGTTTCCTAGTGGAAGAAGGAACAAGTCCTTTTCTCAATCCAACTTGGGTTTGAGTTTGGATTCAACCCCACCCCTCCCAAAGCTGCCCCTCCCTCTCATAAATAGAGGGGGAGTGCTGCCCCAACACCACAAGAGCCAAGCCCTCCACACACCCGAGCCGTTGTCGCCGCCTGCGTGCCACCGCCGGTTCGTCGCCGCCGCCCTAGCCGCCGCCGACACCTCCTCCTCCTCCCAGTTTTCTAAACCCTAGATCTCCAGGAAACCTTAATCCACCATAACTCGCACCGGCTTAGACGAAGCCCTGCAGGATCTTCTCTCTACTTCCGACACCACGCCGTTGTGCTGCCGAAATCTCGAAGGGAGAACTACAACCTCCGCTGCCTGCTGGAACAAGGGAGAGGAATGTCTTCATCGAGTACCGAACGTGTGACCGACTGCGGAAGCGCTGCCGGAACGCAGCGCCAGAAGGATCGTCTACGCGATCTTGATATCGGCAAGTGTATGACTACATCACCCACGAGAATCTGCTCGCGTTAACCGCTTTGGAATCTTCGAGGGTGAGTGCTTCTATCGTCTCGTTGCTACAATCTAGTAGATAGATCTTGGCTTGTTTGTGTGCATGCGATAGAATTTTTTTGTTTTCCATGCTACGAACCCCTACAGTGGTATCAGAGCCGTGTCTATATGTAGATCTGTTGCACGAGTAGAACACAATGGTCATTATGGGCGGTGGTGCTTTTATTATCAATTGCTTTTTGTGTACTTTGCATCTTGCGTTATTATGGGATGAAGCGGCCCGGGCTAACCTTACATGACATCGTTCATGAGACTTACTCCACGCTCAACATGCAACTTGTATTGCATAAGTGGCTTTGCGGGTATCTGTCTCTCTCATCATAGTATAGATTCAATTTACAATGGGCAATTGATAGTTCAAGCATCAACGTTGTGGTTCTTGTTCGTAAGTTAGAACGACACTAATTGAAAGCCCCAAACCACGTAAAATATGCAAAGAAAATTAGAGGCGTCTAACTTTATTTTGCAGGGGTGTGCTGTGATGTGATATGGCCATGATTGTGCTTATATATGATGTATGCACTGTTCCTTATTGTAAGTTGGCAACCGATAGGAGCCATATGGTTGTCCTTTAAATTCCGTTAAGACCTGCGTGTCTATTCAAAGTAGTTGTAATAGTTGAAGCTGGTGGAAGACAATCATGAAACGGCGCCATTGACCTTGACGCCATACCGGTGATGATGGAGATCATTTTCGTGCTTGAAGATGGAGATCAGAAGCACAAGAAGAAAGGCCATATCATATCACATATTATGAATTGCATGTGATGTTAATCCTTTTATGCATCTTGTATTGCTTAGTTCACGACGGTAGCATTATAAGATGATCCCTCAAGCACACAATTTCAAGTTTTAAAGTGTTCATCCTTAGTTAGCACCGTTGCTAAAGCTCGTTGTTTCGAAGCACCACGTGATGATCAGGTGTGTTAGATTCTGCGAGTGTATACAGCGTGAGAAAGCCAGATTTGCTCATGCGGAAGCTAAGGTTTGATCTTGACGAGCCTAGCATGTACAGACATGGTCTCGGAACACGGATCGCCGAAAGGTAAAGCATGAGTCACATAGAAGATATTATGAACATGTTGATTGTTCGCCATTGAAGCTACATCAACTCTCGTGATGATCGGTTTTGATGTGGTGGATTTGTTTCATGTGATCACTAAAACATTTTGAGGGATATTGTTTTGAGTGGGAGTTCACCTAGATTAATTTAACTATTAATTAGAACTCAATTTGTCATAAACTTAGTCTAAACTTTGTAGATCAATGGCGGCCCCTACCATCAATTTTAATGCGTTCCTAGAGAAAGAAAAGTTGAAAAACAATGGAAGCAACTTCGCGGATTGGTTCCGCAATTTGAGGATTGTCCTCAATGCTGGTAATTTGACCTATGTGCTGGATGCACCGCTGGGTGACCCGCCTGCAGCTAATGCTACCGATGAGGTAAAGAATGTTTTCCTCGCTCGAAAGAATCAGTACTCCAAAGTTCAGTGTGCTATCTTGTATGGTTTGGAATCGGAGCTTCATTAAAGGTTTGAGAACCATGACCCACATGATATTGTCCGTGAACTCAAAATGATATTTGAGGCTCACGCGGCAGTTGAGAGTTATGAGGCTTTTGAAAAGTTTTTTAACTGCAAGATGGAAGAGGGCGGCTCTGTCAGTGAGCACGTGCTTAATATGTCTGGGCATGCAAGTAAACTCCAAATCTTGGGTATAGTGATTCGTAATGCTTTGGGGATTCACCGTGCCCTCCAATCACTACCACCAAGTTACAAGAACTTTGTGATGAACTACAATATGCAAAACATGGATAAGTCGTTACCAGAACTCTTCTCCATGTTAAAGTCTGCAGAAGTGGAGATCAAGAAAGAGCACCAAGTGTTGTTGGTCAATAAGACCACCAAATTGAAGAAGCAAGGCAAGTCTAAGAAAAAGGGAAACTTCAATAAGGGCGGTAAGAAAGTTACCGCGCCAGCGAAGAAGACCAAGGCTGGGCCTAAGCCTGATACTGAGTGTTTTACTGCAAGGGAGAGGGTCACTGGAAGTGGAATTGCTCAAAGTACTTGGCGGATTTGAAGAACGACAACATCAAGAAGAAAGGTATATTTGATATACATGTTATTGATGTGTATCTCACTAGTACTCGTAGTAGTGCCTGGGTATTTGATATTGTTTCGGTTGCTCTTATTTGTAACCCGAAACAGGTACTGCAGAATATACGGAAGCTAGCGAAGAACAAGGTGACGATGCGCGTTGGAAATGGATCAAAGGTTGATGTGATCGCGGTCGGCATGCTACCTCTTCATCTACCATCGGGATTAGTTTTATACTTAAATAATTGTTATTTGGTGCCTGCGTTGAGCATGAACATTATATCTGGATCATGTTTATTGCGAGACGGTTACTTGTTTAAGTCCGAGAATAATGGTTGTTCGATTTATATGAGTAATATGTTTTATGCACATGCACCTTTGATAGATGTTCTATTCTTATTGAATCTCGATTGTGGAAATACACACATTAATAACATTGAAGCTAAACGTTTGAAAATGAGCGATAACTAGACCTATATGTGGCACTGTCGTCGTGGTCATATTGGAGTGAAGCGTATGAAGAAACTCCATTTTGATGGACTTCTTGAATCACTTGAAAGATGTGAAGCATGTCTGATGGATAAAATGACTAAGACTCCATTTTCTGGTATGATGGAGCGAGCTACGGACTTATTGGAAATTATACATACCGATGTGTGTGGCCCAATAAGTGTAGCATCGTGCGGTGGTTATCGTTATGTTCTTACCTTCATGGATGACTTGAGTAGATATGGGTATATCTATTTCATGAAACATAAGTCCGAAACTTTCGAGAAGTTTAAGGAATTTTAAAGTGAGGTAGATAATCAACGTAACAACAAGATTAAATTAATACGATCTGATCGTGGAGGTGAATATCTAAGTTACGAGTTTGGCGAGCATTTGAAGAAATGCGGAATACTTTCACAATTGACACCGCCGGGAACACCAGAGCGTAATGGTGTGTCTGAACGTCGTAATCGAACTCTCTTAGATATGGTTCCTTCTATGATGTCACTTACAGATTTACCGTTATCATTTTGGGGTTATGCATTAGAAACAGCCGCATTCACTTTAAATAGGGCACCATCTAAATCCGTTGAAATGACACCGTATGAATTATGGTTTGGGAATAAACCTAAATTGTCGTTCCTTAAAATTTGGGGTTGCGAAGCTTATGTAAAGAAGTTACAGCCGGACAAGCTTGAACCTAAAGCGGAAAAATGTGTACTGATAGGATACCCGAAGGAAACTATTGGGTATATCTTCTATCATAGATCCTAGGGCAAAATTTTGTTGCCAAGAATGGATCCTTTCTAGAAAAGGAATTTCTCTCGAAAGAAGTGACTGGAAGGAAAGTAGAACTCGACGAGGTTGTTGAACCTTCTCTCGAACTAGCGAGTAGCGCAACACCGGAAGTAGTTCCTGTGGTGCCTGCACCAATAAGAGAGGAAGCTAATGATGTTGATCATGAAACTTTGGTTGAAGTTACTACGGAACCTCGCAGGTCGACGAGAATTCGTACCACTCCTGATTGGTATGATCCCGTGATGAGTGTCATGTTGGTGGACAACACCGATGACCCTGCAACATATGAGGAAGCGATGATGAGCCCAGATTCCAATAAATGGCAAGAAGCCATGAAATCCGAAATTGGATCCATGTACGAAAACCAAATATGGACTTTGGTGGACTTACCAGATGGCCGGAAGGCTATCGAGAATAAATGGATTTTCAAGAAGAGTTGTATATGATGCAACCCAAAGGTTTTGTCGATCCTAAAGATGCTAACAAGGTATGCAAACTTCAACGGTCCATATATGGATTGAAGCAAGCAACCCGGAGTTGGAATCAACGTTTTGATAAGGTGATCAAAAGCTTTGGTTTTATACAAACTTATGGAGAAGCTTGTATTTTCAAGAAAGTGAGTGGGCGCTCTATAGCATTCTTAATACTATATATAGATGACATATTGTTGATTGGGAATGATGTAGACCTTCTTAATAGTGTCAAGGATTAGTTGAATAATAGTTTTTCAATGAAAGATCTTGGCGAAGCAGCTTACATATTAGGCATAAAGATTTATAGAGATAGATCGAGACGCCTAATATCATTGTCACAGAGTACATATTTGGACAAAGTTCTAAAGAGGTTTGGAATGGAAGATAGCAAGAAAGGGTTCTTGCCCATGTTGCCCAATACGACCTTGAGTAAAACTCAAAGTCCTGCAACGGCAGAAGATAGAGAAAGGATGAGTAAGACTCCCTATGCCTCATCCATAGGATCTCTTATGTATGCCATGCTATGTACTAGACCCAACATTGCATATGCTGTTAGTTTGACTAGCAGATATCAAAGTGATCCAGGAGTGGATCATTGGACAGCGGTCAAAAACATCCTTAAGTACTTGAGAAGAACTAAGGATATGGTTCTTTCTTATGGAGGTGATGAACAACTCGTTGTTAATGGTTACACCGATGCTAGTTGGAACACCGATCCGGATGATTCTAAATCTCAATCTGGATACGTATTTACTTTGAATGGTGCAGCAGTTAGCTGGAGGAGTGCAAAGCAAAGCGTTGTGGCGAGATCTTCAACTGAATTGGAATACATAGCTGCTTCGGAGGCTTCACAAGAGGCGATATAGATGAAGGAGTTCATTATAGAGCTCGGTGTGGTTCCGAGTGCGCTGGACCCAATGTCTATCTACTGTGATAACATGGGCGCCATAGCCAATGCGCAAGAACCAAGGTCACACAAGAAGCTGAAGCACATCAAGTTACGTTTTCATGCTATTCGAGAGCATGTCCAAGATGGTGACATAAAGATTTGCAAAGTACACACAGATATGAATGTGGCGGATCCGTTGACTAAACCTCTCCCGAGGGCAAAACATGACCAGCACCAAACATCCATGGGTGTTCGGTATATTACCATGTAATCTAGATTAGTTGACTCTAGTGCAAGTGGGAGACTGTTGGAGATATACCCTAGAGGCAATAATAAAAGTAGTTATTATTATATCTTTGTGTTTATGAAAAATGTTTACATTCATGCTATAATAGTATTAACCGGAAACATTAATACTTGTGTGATTTGTAAACTAAATTAGAGTCCCTAGTAAAGCCTCTTCATAATACTAGCTTGTTGATTAATAGATGATCGTGGTTTATCGATCACGAACATTGAGATGTTATTCATAACAAGATCATATCATTAGGAGAATGGTATGATGGACATACTCCTATAGATAAGCGTAGCATTAAGATCAAGTCATTTCAATAGTTCGTTTGTTATAAGCTTTCTGATACATAGTAACCTAATTCCTTTGACCATGAGATCTTGCTAATCACCATCACCGGAAGGATGCTTTGATGACATCAAACACCACACCGTAACTGGGTGGCTATAAAGGTGGCATTGAGTGTTCAGAAAGTATGGGTTGAGGCACATGGATCAAGAGTGGGATTTGTCCATCCATATGACGGATAGATATACTCTGGGCCCTCTCGGTGGAATGTCATCCAATTAACTTGCAAGCATGTGACTGGCTCACAAGGGATCACATATCACGGGAACAAGAAAAGAGTACTTATCGGTAATGAGGTTGAACTAGGTATGCAGAGATACCGACGATCAAAACCTCAGATAAGTAAACTATCATGAGACAAAGGGAAATTGGTATCGTATGTAAGTGGTTCATTCGATCTTAAAGTAATCGTAGAAATATGTGGGAGCCATATGAATTTCTAGATTCCTCTATTGGTTATTGATCGGAGAAGTGCCTCGGTCATGTCCGCATAATTCACGAACCGTAGGGAGACACACTTAAGGATTCGATGTTGTTTAGTAGATATGGAATGTTAATAGGGATACCGAATGTTGTTCGCAGTCTCAGATGGGATCTGGGATATCACGAGGAGATCCGGAATGGTCCGGAGAATAATATTCATATAAGGAAAGTCCGATTCCGGAGTTCGGGAAAGTTTCCGATGTTTTCATCGGAGAGGTTCTAGAAGGTTCTAGAAGGTTCACCGGTCCGGAAGGGGAATGGTCCATGAATGTGTCATGGATAAGTGGAATGATTGGATCATATCCTAGGTCACTTGGTGTGTGCATTTGCAAGAGAGAAATAAAGCTCTAAATTGAAAGTCAAACGGGAAGTTTGAAAAGTCAAACTGGATCAATAGTTTCCTAGTGGAAGAAGGAACAAGTCCTTTTCTCAATCCAACTTGGGTTTGGGTTTGGATTCAAACCCACCCCTCCCAAGGCTGCCCCTCCCTTTCATAAATAGAGGGGGAGGGCTGCCCCAACACCACAAGAGCCAAGCCCTCCCCACACTCGAGCCGCCGCCGCCTACGCGCCGCTGCCAGTTCGTCGCCGCCTCCCTAGCTGCCGCCGACACCTCCTCCTCCTCCCTGTTTTCTAAACCCTAGATCTTCAAGAAACCCTAATCCACCATAACTCGCACCGGCTTAGGCGAAGCCCTGAAGAATCTTCCCTCTACTTCCGATACCACGCCGTCGTGCTGCCGGAATCACGAAGGGAGAACTACAACCTCCGCTGCCTGCTGGAACAAGGGAGAGGAAGGTCTTCATCGAGTACCGAACGTGTGACCGACTGCGGAAGCGCTGCCGGAACGCAGCGCCAGAAGGATCGTCTACGCGATCTTGAGATCGGCAAGTGTAGGACTACATCACCCACGAGAATCTGCTCTCTTTAACCGCTTTGGAATCTTCGAGGGTGAGTGCTTCTATCGACTCGTTGCTACAATCTAGTAGATAGATCTTGGCTTGTTTGTGTGCATGCGGTAGAAATTTTTTGTTTTCCATGCTACGAACCCCTACACCAAGATGACGCCCCCAAGAGGCTAACGACGCACCGCGCCGCCGCCGAGACGAACGGTCAAGGGTTTTCACCCGGAGCTCTGACGCGAGGAAGGTAGCCGCATCGGCGCCCCCCAAGAGGGTAACGGTACCCGTAGGCATCGCCACCGATGGTGCCGAAGCACTGAGCTTTCGCCCGGAAAAACCTTCGTACCGCTCCCCGTCTTCCGCCGCGCCTGTAGTCCCCAAGATAGGCCTCCGGCACACGATCTGGGAGCTGTCGAAGCTAAAGTGCCGCCAACACCAAGGCCTCCCAACGCCCTCTCCTCGCCACCCACATGACCGAAGAGAGAACCACCACCGCCGCCGTGTCGCTTGCCGAAAATCCGCCCGTGCAGTCCACCTTCCGGGGCCATCGCCCCGACGTCTACGAGCTTGAGCCAAGTCTCCAACCAACGCCACATCGCACCGTCGCCGAGAAGGACGAGGAAGAACAAGCACATATTAGCTGGGAACGAGCCACCCGACAGCCTAGGGGAGGGGAACCATCCTCCATCACTCGCGGTGATTGTCGTCCGAACGTAGCAGCAGTACCGACTAGGCCTAGATCAGGCCCAGATTAGGCCCGGCCAAGCCGGCGAAGCCCAAATCAGGCCCAGATCGGGCCCTATTGCCGCCTCCGCCGCGCTGCTGTAGCCAGGCCGTCATCGCCGCCGTCCTCCTGCGCCCCGTGCTTCTCTTCCAGTGCCGCCGCCTTGCAAGCTAAGCCGCCACATCGCGCCGCCGGGGACTCTGCTGCGCTGCTGCAGATTGCTTATTGTGGGTTGGAATGTCATTTTCTTCTATTTTTTTATCTAGCAAAATGTGTCCACTAAGCATTGCAAATGTGAATCACATCAAATGTTCATAATATCCTTAGCTTCTATTTATTTATTATGTTGGACATGATGTCAGATGCCGTTAAAACTTTTTTATGTAAGATACAAAATCCCGCAACAACGTGCCAGGTGTCATCTAGTTTATTAGAGCTAGTAAAATAAGCATAATCAGCTGGCTATAAGACTTGCCATGTCATTTAAGATCAAGTTTAATAGTACAGCTTGTTGTTAGCTCTATAGTCTTGCCATGTCAACTTAAAGCCAACATAAAGTTCACCCATACAATAGACTAGCTATTAGATGGCTATTAGATGGGCTTTAATTGAATTTAATTATACAATGCATGCATGCTATTGGGCCTAGCTGCATGCAAATCTTCTTTTTCTTGATAGCTGCGCTACGCTAGATGAAGCATTCACTTTCTTCTCTCTCCAAATTTCTCTCTCTTCCACCTAGACTTTTAAATGACATGGCAATTCTTATAGTCTGCTGATTAGGCTTATTGTACTTGCTCTAAAAGCCTACATGGAAGAGAGAGAACGTAGGAGAGAGAGGGAAGCGGGTGCTTGTACTACCGCCAGCTGCAGCACAAGGCACGGGAAAAAAGCAGCTCACATGCATGCAAAGCCCAATAGGGTATATGCATTATATAATTTAATCATAATTAAAGTATATCTAATAGCCTGCTCAAGAGATAGCCTATTGTACTTGTGGGCTTTAGAAAGGCTTTAGATGATATGGAATTGGTATAGAGTCGACGGCGGACTCTCCTATTAAACTTTCTCTTAATCACTGGGTCTATGCACTGTCAAAAAATGAGAACTTTTTATTTCCAAATAAAGAGCATAAAGCATAAAAATATTACACATTGTTAAAAAATTAGAGAACACATATATTAACAAATAAATGAATGAATGAACATAGGACTGTAAACTTGTCGCCTGCAGGCTTTAACGAGAAATGCCCACTATGAATGTTTCCACCACGAGTGGGCTGCACTACTTCATTAATCATGACCAGTTGATCATCTTGCAGTTGAGCCTGACCTCCACCGGCGTCTCCTTGGACGGCGATATGTTACCCATCTTTACCATGGCTTTGGCGAAATCCTTCGCGAACCTCGCGCCGTTTCTGCTGTACATCTCCACGAGACCATCCTGAGACCCGCTGGGCCCATAGAGCGCCTGGTCAGAGGTGAGAAGGCCAGTCCGTGCTAGAAGATCCTTGTAATAGGCGTTGTCAAACCTCATCGGCGTATGCTCGTCAAATGGCACGATGCCACCGTTACTCCCACCGGCCGGACAGGTATGCCGCCTGGTCCTCGCGAAGGAGGTGTCGATGTTCGTGACGCCATTGACGCGATCTCTGTAATTCACACAGTTGGCCATGCCGACAGTGTGCGCGCCGGAGAGCGCCGTCATGTCGCGGGCGTCGAGACTGCGGTCACTGAACATGGAGACTGTTAGATGTATATATCTGTATATTGTATTTCCCCCATATATTAGGGGGCTTCCTTCATATTTGCCCTGTACATGTACTATATATTGTGGCCTTTGGCCCTCAGAGGAATACATGTTGTCTATTCCTAACATGGTATCAGAGCAAGGTTAGCTCTGTCCTCTTTCTCGCAACTTCATCGGCCGCGACCGTCCCTGTCGCCGCCGGCCTTGCCGTCGTCGCCGCCGCCGGTCGCCGCCCGTTTTGCTCCGTTTCAGATCTGGATCGGTCGCCGTCTCAGATCTAGACCGATCTGTGTCCAGATCAAGATCAGTTTTCATACGGGTCTCCCGTTCAGCGCTCGTCAAATCGCCAGACTCGTCCGGTCCTGTCGCCGTCGCCAGACTCCTCCCTGCTGCCTCGACCGATCCTCTGCAGTCACGCGGAGTCCTCTGCTCCCAGCCACGCACGGTCCTCTGTAGCCACGCGGGTGCTGCCACGACCTGCAGCCACGCGGGGACCCCGTCACGCCTGCCACCGGCTCTTCCTGACGCGCGTGCTCCCAGCCCGCAGGACACACCTCCTCTGCTGACGCCCGCAGTACTCCCGCGGGACCTCGCCCACCCGCAGAACTCCCGCTCACCTGCTGGCTGGCGGCCACCTGCTCTCTCGTCGACGAGTTCTTCTGATCGGATCTGAGTGCAGATTCTTGTTTAGCCAGATCTGAGTAAAAAAAAAGTGAGAGAGAGATGTCTTCTTCCTCGGGTTATGTAGCGATTCCTCGCTGCCCGGTGCTCTTTGATGGTGCGAATTATCCTGATTTCGCTGCCTTTATGCACGTTCACATGCGCGGTCTCCGTCTTTGGGGTGTGCTCTCCGGCGAGGTCTCCTGTCCGCCGTGCCCCCTGCTCCTGTGGCTCCTCTTCCGCCGACGCCGATTGTTCTCAGCGCTGATGCTTCTCAGGAGGCCAAGGATGCTGCTCAGAGTGCTGATGATCATGTTTTTGCTGCTTATGACCTGAAGTTCAAGAAGTACTCTTCTGATCTCGAGGTCTATCGTCACGCTCTGACTGCCTACACTCAGTGGGTCGATGAGGATGCTCGTGCTACTGTTGTTCTCACCTCCAGTGTTCTGCCCTAGTATGCTGCTGAGTTCATGAGTCTCCCTACTGTTGCCGCTCAGTGGGCACATCTTCGTCAGCGCTATCAGCCATCTGGGGATGCTCTTTACCTGTCTGTGGTTCGTCAGGAGCATGCTCTTCAGCAGGGTGATTCCACTATTGATAAGTTTTATACTCAGAGTGCTGCTATCTGGCGTCAGCTTGATTCTCTCCGTACTGTTGTTTGTGGCACATGCTCGTGCTGCCAAATTGTGCGCTCGGACTTGGAGTTTCACCGCATCTATGAGTTTCTGTCTCGGCTTTGCCAGGAGTTTGAGCCCCGGCGTGCTCAGCTGAATGCTCATGGTCGTGTTCCGCTCTCTGAGTTGTTGTCTGAGCTTCGGGCTGAGGAGACCCGTCTCCGTGGTGCTGGTCTTCTTGCGGTTCCATCTGTGCTTGCTACTCGTGGTGCTCCTTTGCCGTCTGCTCCCTCGACTCAGCCGCGGTCCCCTGTGCCGCCGCCGATATTACCCACTCCTCCAGTTCAGGGTCAGGGTCAGCTTCAGCACCAGCAGCCTCAGGGTCAGAGTCAGCACCAGCAGGCTCGTGGTCAGGGTCGCCGTGGTTCTCTTCGTCACTTCTCTTACTGCAACAGGGATGGTCACACTTGGGCCACCTGTTATACACGAGACCCCAGTTTACGTCAGCAGCACCAGGCTCGTGGGCAGTCGGCTCCTTCCGGATCTTCAGCAGTTGCTCTCTCTGATCAGGACATTATCAGGAGTCTTCGCGGTCTGCTTGCTGCTACAGGCTCTTCTTCGACGGGCACTGCTGGTTCTGTGACTGACTCTTCAGGCACTGTGCGACCACCACCTTCTACACAGTCAGGTACGTCTCCGTGGTATCTGGATTCTGGAGCTTCTTTTCATATGACATCTGAGTCTTCTTTTCTGTCCGCTCTTCGTTCTCTCCCTTCTCCTGTCCGTGTTTTTACATCTGATGGTACCTCTCTCCCTGTTTCTAGTCGGGGCACCCTTTCTACTTCTTCTTTTTTTGTTCCTGATATTTCTCATGTCCCTCTTCTTAAGATGAATCTGTTCTCTGCTAGCCAGCTTACTGACTCTGGTTGTCGCGTCATTCTTGATGCTGATTCTTGTGTTGTTCAGGACCGTCGCACCCATGCCCTGTTTGGAGCTGGCCCTCGCAGCCGTGACTCTTCAGTTCTTTGGGATTTAGACTGGCTTCGCGTTCCTTCCGCTGCCACTTCATCTGCCAGTTCTTCTCCGGTTGTCTCCTCTACTACCAGCTCTTTTCAGCAGTGGCATCATCGTCTTGGTCACCTCTGTGACTCTCGACTGTCGTCATTAGTTCATCGTGGTCTTCTGGGTCTGTCTCAGGAGATGGGTCTTTGCATTGTCAGGGCTGTAGGTTGGGTAAAAAGATTCAGCTTCCCTATCCTACTAGCGCGTCTGTATCTCAGCGACCTTTTGATTTAGTTCATTCCGATGTTTGGGGTCCGGCTCCCTTTGCTTCGAAAGGGGGCCATCGCTACTATATTTTATTCATCGATGATTTTTCTCGGTACACTTGGTTGTATTTTATGCGCTCTCGTAGTGAGGTGCTCTCCATATATCAGCATTTTGTGGCCATGGTTCGCACTCAATATTCTACCCCCATCCGTGTGTTTCGTGCTGATTCTGCTGGTGAGTATATCTCCCAGATGTTGCGAGGTGTTCTTGCTGAGCAGGGCACTCTTGCTCAGTTCTCCTGTGCTGGTGCACATGCCCATAATGGCGTTGTTGAGCGTAAGCATCGCCATCTTCTTGAGACCACTGGCGCTATGATGATTGCTTCTTCTCTCCCGCCGCATTTCTGGGCTAAGGCTGTCGCTACGTCGGCTTACCTCATCAATATTCAGCCTTCTGCTGCCTTGCAGGGTGGTATCCCTCTTGAGCGCCTCTCTGGACAGTCTCCAGACTACTCCATGCTTCGCTTGTTTGGTTGTGTTTGCTATGTTCTCCTTGCTCCTCGCGAACGCACCAAACTGATCGCTCAGTCTGTTGAGTGTGTCTTCCTCGGATACAGTGATGAGCATAAGGGCTATCGCTGTTGGGACCCTGTTGGTCGTCGGATGCGTATCTCTTGTGATGTTACTTTTGATGAGACACGTCCTTTCTATCCTCGTCCCACCGCTGGTACTTACCCGGTGGAAGATATCTCTTTTCTTCTCTTTCCTGACACACCTCCTTCTACCCCTATTATGTCTTCTTCAGGATCTCCTCCTCCTGATGTCTCTTCTTCGACACCGTCCTCTTCTGCTCCGTCTAGTTCTCCTAGTTCTCCTCGTTCTCCGGAGTCTTCCTCTCCTATTCCCTCTTCTTCATCGTCGTCTTCCTCTGATGAACTTCCCTCTACTCGTCCTATTCGTCAGCGTCGTGCCCCCAACCGTTACTCTCCTAGTCAGTATGGTATTTCTGTTGCCTCCGAGCCGTCCTCTTATCGGGATGCTGAGCATCATCCTGAATGGCAGCTGGCCATGGCCGAGGAGATTGCTGCGCTTGAGCGCACTGGCACCTGGGATCTTGTTTCTCCTCCTCCCAGTGTTCGTCTTATCATGTGTTAGTGGGTCTATAAGATTAAGACTCGCTCTGATGGATCTCTTGAGCACTATAAAGCGTGTCTTGTGGCTCGTGGTTTTCAGCAGGAGCATGGTCGTGACTATGATGAGACCTTTGCTCTTGTCGCTCATATGACCACTGTGCGTACTCTTCTTGTTGTTGCTTCTGTTCGTCACTGGTCTGTGTCCCAGCTTGATGTTCAGAATTCCTTTCTCAATGGTGAGTTGAGTGAGGAGGTTTATATGCAGCCTCCTCCTGGGTACTCTGTTCCTGAGGGGATGGTTTGTCGTCTTCGACGTTCTCTTTATGGCCTCAAACAGGCTCCTCGTGCCTGGTTTGAGCGCTTTGCTTCTGTAGTGACAGCTGCTGGTTTCTCCCCTAGTGCTCATGATCCAGCGTTGTTTGTTCACACTTCTCCTCGTGGACGCACCCTTCTTCTTCTCTATGTTGATGATATGATCATTACCGGTGATGATCCTGAGTATATAGCCTTTGTTAAGGCTCGTCTTCGTGATCAGTTTCTTATGACTGTTCTTGGTACTCTTTGATACTTTCTTGGTATTGAGGTTTCCTTCACTTCTGATGGCTTTTACATCTCTCAGGAAAAGTATATTCAGGATCTTCTTGCTCGTGCTGCTCTTGGGGATGAGCGCACTGTTGAGACCCCTATGGAGCTTAATGTTAAGCTTCAACTTACTGATGGTGATCCTCTTTCTGATCCGACGCGTTATCGTCATCTTGTTGAGAGCCTTGTTTATCTTGCTGTCACTCGTCCTGACATCTCTTATCCTGTTCATATTCTGAGTCAGTTTGTTTCTGCTCCTAACACTGTTCATTATAGTCATCTTCTCCGTGTTCTTCGTTATCTTCGTGGTACGATCACTCGTCGCCTTTTCTTTCCTCGTTCCAGCTCCCTCCAGCTCCAGTGCTATTCGGACGCCACGTGGGCGAGTGATCCTTCGGATCGTCGTTCACTTTCTGCTTACTGTGTGTTTCTTGATGGTTCGCTCATTGCTTGGAAGACGAAGAAACAGACAGCGGTTTCCCGTTCGAGTGTTGAGGCTGAGTTGTGTGCTATGGCCTTGTTGACTGCTGAGGTGACCTGGTTACGGTGGTTACTTGCGGATTTTGGGGTCTCTATTACCACACTCAGTCTGGTTTTGTCTGACAGTACATGTGTTATTAGTGTTGCACGTGATCCGGTCAAGCATGAGCTTACCAAGCATATTGGTGTTGATGCTTTCTATACACGTGCTCAGGTGCAGGCTCAGGTTGTTGCGCTTTAGTAAGTGCCTTCAGATTTACAGTTGGCGGATTTCTTCACGAAGGCCCAGACCAGAGCGCAGCATGATTTCTTACTCTCCAGACTCAGTGTTGTGGATCCACCATGAGTTTGTGGGGTGGGGTGTTAGATGTATATATCTGTATATTATATTTCCCCCATATGTTAGGGGGCTTCCTGCATATTTGTCCTGTACCTGTACTATATATTGTGGCCTTTGGCCCCCAGAGGAATACATGTTGTCTATTCCTAACAGGGACGAGCGCGAAGAAGTTGTCGTGCGGGCTGGGGAGGTTCTCGGCGCCGTCTTTGTCTTCCCTGCGTGAGTCCTTGAGGCCGAGCGGCATGTTCCAGCTGGGCCCTCCGGAGCGAGGGCGATTATGTCGGAGCAGGAGACGGTGGCCGGGCAGTCGTGCTCCAGCACGGACTTGATCTCGTCGATCACCTCGTAGCCTCGGAGGGAAGTGTTGGGCACCGCGTCCTTCTCGCTCTTGGAGAACAGTAATGCTACACCTACGTGAAAAAGCTACGGGAGAGAGGCTACGGGATGACGTGCAGTCCGGCGTGGCCACGATTTCCGCTCGCGTGAAACAAAACGGAACGACCAGGAAAAAAATCGAAGTGGCCCAACTATTTACAGAAGGAAAGAGAGAAATTAATGGCGGCTCCCATTCCGGTAAAAAAGAAAACCTCCCAATCCCCATTGCCTCTCTCTGCTACAGGCCGACTGCTGGTGGAAAAATCGGCGGCGCGAGGACGAGCTCCCTCTGAACGACGCGAGGACGAAGTCCTCCGAGGCGCCGCCTGGGCAGCAGCGCGGTAGGCGAGGCGACGTCCTCCTCGTCAGCAGCGGCGCGGTGGGCCCTCTCTCGCCGGAAGCAGAGCGAGAGCCACGGACTCGCCGAGTCGGTAGTCGCCGGCGACGCTCACGGTGGCCTGTCTGGTGTCCAAGGACCCTGCGTGACAACCAGGTTCAGCAACCTGTGTGAATCAGTTCAGCTATGAGTCTGGGACAAGCAGGCATGAGCCCAGAAGCCTCACGAGTCATATACATAATAGAATCTGAACTTTCTATATGCAATGTTCTAGGTGTTGAGATGCTTAGTTATGTAGCTGTCTTTCAATTATACCAAAAAATTTGTAAAGCTTGTCCTTGCGACTTGTTCTGATCTTAAATAATGAATCTTGTCATAGTGAATTCCTTTGTGATTTTATTGGTGGAGCTACTGTATCTTCTTCAGAATGACAAAACAGAGAGTGGCAATAAGCCAATTAATTCTGGGATGTACTCAAAACCATTGTACCATTCCAGTTACACAAGAATCATTTACATATAAATTTGACATCTGTTGCTAGTGATGAAGCAATCTAAACAACTATATAAATAATCCCCTTTCTGATCAAGTACTCTAGTGCTTACCACTTATTACATCAAACTTCCAAGTGCAGAAAAATGATGCATCTTCTAACTATGATTCATTTCCAGCTCCATCAAATTGCATCTCCGTGGAACTTGACACTGCAGTAGAACTTTGTTGAACTTCAAACAACAAGCTTGTGTATGTTCCTGGAATTGGTGGCATAACCATCATCGATGAACGTCCTGATGGTACTGGAGTTGTGAACATTGGATTTATGTTGCCACTTGGAAAGCCAAAGTTAAATGGATCCTGCTCGAAACAAAGCCATAGATTGACTTGAAAGTTGAAGTAACTAAAACAGAAATAAAGCGATGGGAAACAATACCTGGAGAGGGCTACTAGAAGTTTGGCTATCCAAATTAAAAACATGTTGAATCTGTTTTAAAATAAAAAACCATTAACTAAGAAACAATACAAGAAAGTAGGGGATTGTTGTACACTTGAGAAAGATAATTCACTCACATCGTCCTGTTGTGGACTATCATCCTCTGGTGTTTTTCTTTTTGTATTGGATCCTTTTTCTCTTGGAGTTTTGGAGCGAACCTACAGTTCAACAATTAGTGATGCTCAATATAGTGCTTTTGAACAAAACATAATATATGCATAAATACCTTTTGGAAAGCTTTTTTCTTCTCCTCTTGTGCAGCTTTCTTCTTCTCTCTCTGTTCAGCTTTCTTCTTCTTCTCTTTTGCTTCACGAATTAGTTTATCAACCTTTGATTCTTTTCTTAGTGAAGGAGGACGTCCAGCACATCTAACAGCTATTGGGCTTAGGATAGTTTTACTTGTTGCCTTCTCATTACAGAGTGCACTTTCCTGTGTATCAAGTTGCTCCTCATTATTATCAGGACTTGAGTTACTAGAGAACTTAATTTTCAAAGTACTGAGCTCTTCAATCAAAGCATTGCAGGAATCATCCGACAAGGCACCTATCTCTGCAACCGGGTGGAAGGAATTGCACAATAAATCAAAACGCTTTGCCTCAGGTGTGTCTTCCATGCCGCCATATTTACACCTGATAAAGTTATGTTTCCTTTTCACATTTTTTTTCCATCGATCAAGGATGTATTGTGAAGGAACCTCCTTTATTTTCTTGTGAGTGAGCACACTTAACACATGGCTACAAAGAATACCTCTGAACTCAAAGCGGCGACATGAACATTTGACCTCGAACTCTTCCACATTAAAATATACATGATAGACTATATCTTTTCTCCATCCAGTTTCTGGGTCAATTAGCACATCCTCGGATATTTCAAAAATTTCGATTGCCCCTTCTTTTTGTATGAAATTCCGATCACAATACATCTTATTTGTTAGCTGCTCTTGAAATTCTTTGAACTTTGCATTTGTATATGCTGATTGAAATTGCTTCTCAATTTCAAAGCTTGTGACACAAGGTATGGTTGAATTGAAAGAATTAAAATCAGCAAGATTCTCTTTCTCAACTTTGTCACGAAGAGCATTCTCATATTGACCGACAAAATGCTTGAGTGTTGTTTTTTCATTAACATACCCATCAAAGAAGGCATTCATACTCTCGCTGCGTTGTGTCGTAGACATACCAGCCCAAAAGGCGTCTTTCACAAATGCTGGAACCCAACGGTGTCGATGGTCATAGAGCCCTTTAAGCCAGTCATTATCACCAAGATTATACCTCTCCACCATACGCATCCAAGCAACTTCAAACTCAGTTATTGTTGATGAATCATAAACTGCATTGCCAAGAGCAACCTTGATGAAATCATATTCCTCATATCCTCCTAGCTTCTCCGGTATCTTTTTCATTATATGCCACAAGCACCATCTATATCGACAATCTGTAAAAACCATACCCACAGCATTTTGAATTGCTTTTGCTTGATCTGTTACAATGGCTTTTGGTTGACGATTCGACATACATTTAAGCCATGCTTTAAATAACCATACAAATGTTGGAGTATCTTCATTTGACAGTAATGCACATCCTAGCAACACCGACTGGCCATGATGATTTACTCCGACAAATAAAGCAAAAGGCATATCATATTTGTTCATCAAATATGTTGTGTCAAAAGTTATAACATCATTAAAAGTGTCATACAATGCCCTACTTCTTGCATCATCCCAGAAAACATTCCTTAGTCGAGATTCATCATCAACATCCATAACACTAAAAAAGTTTGGATTGTCGGATTGCATTTTCATGAAATAGTCACGAACAGCTTCAGCATCACCTCTTCCAAGTTTCAACCTTCTTTCTTTCTCTAGAAAATTGCGACAATCTTTCTCACCAAAAGTTAGGTTGTCATGCCCATCAGCTGCCACAACAATAGAATTGAAATTCTTGTTTACTCGTATTCCAGCCCGATCATTCAGTACAAGCCTCCGCTTAACATGAAAGTCCATCTTTTTGTTGCATCTAAATAACCGAGATTTCAGTGGACTTAATGTATGATTGTGATCCAATATGACCTTTGAAAGGTGAAACTTCCCAGTAGGACGACGGGTAATATTGATTTTAGCTTTGCACTCCAACCCAGCTGATGGATTAGGCTTCAATAAATTTTTTGAGCTGGACTGAGTCTTACCATAGCGAGAACAAGAAAGTGTAAAATACTTTAGTTCTCCATTATCATCAGTATGTGAGCGTCTTCTCGTTACCCCAAATCCTTTACCTAGTATACTTTTTTTAGTATTCTCGCACATCATCCTCAGTATCAAAAGCCATGTCCAACTCAGGGTCTTGAAGTAAGGCCTCTGGACGAGCTTCACCATCTTGTTCAAGTTGCATGCTGCCTTCCTTGTGCTGCTCAGAGCCATCGTCGTCGTTTGAAATAGACATGTCACTTGAATGTTCATTAACAGTACTAGTTTGAGTGTCCATTCCTACAATCATAACAGTACATGTTATTGGTGATAGTAAATATTTATAAAATCATATGTTAATAAATCATCTCAATTTTGCCATAACTTTACTGAACGAAGTGCTACGTAAAATAATATTGAACTTATACTGAGAAGTTATCTGTGATCACAAAATGAATAGGCCATGACCAGAACTGCTGTGTACAAATCAATTAACATGATTACCATGCTGGATATTATCCACCGTATTTTGATGCTAACATATGGACAGTTTGATCCATGAGAACACAAGAACATCAAGACTTAGATAGTAATTGTGAGAACAAAGTCTGATCAAGCTGTATGTAGTCGCACAAAGTGAGTCGAGAAGGTTTACCAAACAAGAATACAAGGACACACTTCCAGTTGTACTGAATGGCAGCACAAGCTGCGACGTCCTCTGGCGGCACGAACGGCAATGTCTTTGGCTGCGCGAGCTTCGATGTCCTCGACGTCCTCCGGCGGCGCGAGCGGAAATGTCCTCGCCGGCGCGAGCGGCGACGTCCTTGGCTCCGCAAGCTGCGGCGTCCTCCGGCGGCTCGAGCGGCAATGTCCTTGGCAGCACCCGCGATGTCCTCTGCGTCCTCGGCGGCGCGATCGAAAGCAGAGGGAGTAGAACGATAGGAAACAGAGCTGTTACAATTCTCTGTTTTCCTTCCGTAAATCGCTAGGCCACTTCCTTTTTTTAGGCTGTTCGGTTTAAGTTTCACGCAAGGGCACGTCATCCCGTAGCCTCTTTCCCGTAGCTTTTTTTACGTATGTGTAGCATTATTGCTCGGAGAAGGGAGTGCTATCAAGGAGAATGGAGGCGTCACATCCCTGCCCATATGTAACATTTTGCACATTGTAATTAGCGAGCTAGGGATTATCAGGAGTACAGAACGTGAGTGTGTTGTAGGTAACTAGGTATTGAGGTACATACATTGACGAAGCAATCGTGGAAGAAGAGGCGGAGGAGGGCAGGTGCCGCCGACGGATCGAGGGCGACCGTGTTCACCATGACCGTCTGCACGACGCGCTCCACGTTGGGGCACGTCTTGTCGTAGTACCTGGCAGAGAGCTTGTGGTCGCCATTAGCGGCCGACACGAGAGCAGAAAAGAGGAGGAAGACGATTGCGACCCAAGAGCCCTTGGAGAAAGCCATGCCAACACGCCGATCACTTGATCGATCAAGTGCTTGCACCAAGGATCTACGGTGAAAGCTGGGAAACTTGGAAATCCAAGAACGATTGAGTGTACAAGCAGGTTGCAGTGGAGAGTACGTCGAATCATAGAACCAATGTATGCTTATATAGCCTGTGAGTATGTAGCACGAGTGGCATGTGGTCTCAGCCTCTCCGGTCTGTATGCTGCTACCTCGTGCTTGTTGAGGAGGGTTCTTTGTATTGTTACGGTTATAAATACAAGTACTGTATGCTTATGGGCGTACAAAGTCAAAAAAAAAAGGGGGGGAGGGGAGGGGGGGTGGGGGGTGTTCTGACGAGGTCAGGACTCAGGACCGGCCGCATGAAGAGAACAAAAGAGGGAGCAAATTAATTATAAATAATACACTTGCAGCTAGCGACCAGGGTTCGTTAATTTGGGTGTTACGACCGCACGTCACATCCTACACTTGCAGCTCCAGTCGGCATGAGGTTCTTCCTCTCTAAATAAGGAGCGCTCCATTGTTTTATGGACCAGATCATTGCCCCTCCCCCCCCCCCCCCCCCCCCACCCACCCCCACCCCACCCCAAAAAACATTGGGATCCCTGTATCTTCCCATTTACATTCTTATTAAAAAAAATTGCAAAATATTCTTGAGTAAATTCCAGTTTTTACCCTCTACTTTATCTTTTATGACACTAATTACCCTATTTAACAATTTTTCACCTAAGTTACCCCATTTAGTGAAAGTTTTGCCCACTCTTACCCCTTTTAAAGTTTTTATAGTGTTTCAACATGTGAGTCTAGGCTGTCAGGGCGGCACATTCTAGATTTTTTTTTGTTTGATTTTGTGCATGAACATGGCTAATTGTACGAGCCGAATCAATTTAGTTTTTAGTTGAGCCACGCCTACATCATTCGTACAGATTGATGAACACATATACCTCCAATCAACAATAAATTTGTCCGTACATATAGATCACGTCTTGCTGGAGTGCATGTATCCATGGATCCAAAGAACTATGCGTGTGGTGAGTGGTGAGTGGTGAGACCAGAAAAATTCATTGGGTCGGTTTACGCTGTTAAAAGAGGAAGTCATTGGTGCAGTAAAAAGATTCTTCAACGATGGTGTTATGCCCCCGGAAATCAATGACACGATCATAGTTCTCATTCCAAAATCTAATCAGGCCGAGAGTTTGAAAGACTTCAGACCAATCTCTCTCTGCAATGTAGTCTACAAAGTGGTGGCGAAATGCATTGCCAACAGACTAAGACCTCTACTGGATGGTCTGATCTCGGACTCCCAAAGTGCGTTCATCTCGGGGCGTCTCATTATGGATAATGCCCTGATAGCGTTCGAATGCTTTCATGCTATCCGCAGAAACAAAAAACAAAACGAAAGCTTCTGTGCATATAAGTTGGATTTGACGAAGGCCTATGACAGAGTGGACTGACAGTATCTCCGTATGGTGCTCAAAAAGTTTGGATTCAATGAGAAGGTAGTCGGGTGGATTATGAGCTGTGTCACCTCTGTGAGATATAAAGTCAGAATAAATGGCGCTCTAACGCAAAGCTTCATCCCGACCCGTGGAATCAGACAAGGAGACCCCCTCTCCCCATACCTTTTTATGTTTGTTGGCGAAGGATTATCAAAGGTTCTACATCGTGCTGTGTACCTGCAAGAACTTGAGGAGATCAAAATTTGTCGTCGTGCTCCCGGTATCTCACACCTCCTTTTTGCCGATAATAGTTTACTCTTCTTCAAAGCAAATGAAAGCCAAGCGGGTGTGATCAAGGCAGCTATTGGAATATTTGAAGTGGGTACAGGGCAAATCATCAAACCCGCTAAATGCTCCATCCTATTCAGCGAAACCTGCCAAGAAGAGACGCAGAACATCATAAAAGCCATTCTTGAAGTCGACCACAGTACCTTTGAGGAAAAATATCTAGGCTACCCAACTCCAGAAGGAAGAATGAAAGCGTCAAGATTCCAACCGTTTAAACAGAGATTCGGGAAGAGACTTAACATTTGGGCAGAGAGGTTTATGGCAATGGCCTCTAAGGAAGTCTTGATTAAATCTGTAGTACAAGCTTTGCCGAACCATGTCATGAGTGTTTTCAAATTGCAAGTGAGTTTTAACGAAGACTACATGCAGATGATCCGAAAATTCTGGTGGGGAGAAGATCAAGATAAAAGGAAGGTTCATTGGGCTGCTTGGGATACTCTAACTCAACCAAAATGCATGGGCGGCATGGGATTCCGGGACTCTAGGAAATTTAACCAAGCACTGCTGGCCCGCCAAGCTTGAAGATTATTAAAGAATCCTGACTCCCTTTGTGCCAGATTACTGAAGGCCAAATATTACTCAAATGGAAATCTCCTTGACACAGTCTTTCCAAGCGACACCTCGGCAAGCTGGAAAGGAGTTGAGCACGGGCTCGAGCTTCTGAAAAAAGGGGTAATTTGGCGCGTAGGAAATGAGAGAAAAATACGTATCTGGAGAGATAATTGGATAGCTCGAGATGGAGACCTAAAGGTGACTGGGAAAAAGAAAATATCAAGACAAAAATGGGCGAGTAGTTTATTCGGTAATGATACCAATGGCTGGAATGAGAACTTGGTGAAGTCTCTGTTCTATCCACACGATGCTGAGGAAATTCTAAAGCTTAGAGTTCCTTCTACAAACATGGAGGACACTGTTGCCTGGCATTACGAAAAAATGGTGTCTTTACTGTCAAAGGAGCCTACAAATTAGCTTGCGTTTTGACTGCCACCGGACCGGTTGTATCAAGTAATTCCCCAAATGGTAATCGGAAGATCTGGCGAAACATCTGGACGGCTCCTGTCCCAAACAAAGTGCGTATTTTTCGTTGGCGACTTGCGTCCGACAACCTACCCACCCAAAATAATAAATGGAGAAGGACTCTTGAGCTACAGAATACTTGTACTATCTGCGTAAACGGAGTAGAAGACAGTTTCCACGCCACCATTGCTTGCCCAAAGGCGAAGGCACTTAGACACAAAATGAGAGACTTTTAGCCCTTGCCAAAAGAAGACAGGTTCATTTATTCTTGAAAGAATTGGTTGCTAATCCTTCTTGACAGTACTCCAAAGTTCATGCACAGGTTCATCCTCCTCACCTTGTGGAGGTCATGGCACATGAGAGATGACGCCATCCACGCCAAGGGAAATGCCACCATCGACGGATCAGTCAGGTTTCTGCTATCTTATATTAGTACCCTTGACACGGATCTGGAGGTGGAAGCTGACACTTGTGTCACTGTTGAAAAAGGAAAATCCATATACCTGGAGCCTTTATCCGAGAGCAACAAACCAAATAAACCCAGGAAAGATAGCATGGTGAGATGGGAACCGTCCCCTGCTGATTGGCTTAAAATTAACGTGGATAGTTCTTTTGTCCCTGAAACAGATACTGCCAGTGTTGGTGCGGTGATTCGAGACCATCGTGGTTATACCATCGCCGGCACTGCGAGAGTGCTGGAGAAGTGCACAAATGCAGAAGAAGCTGAGGCCCATGCCTTCCTGGAAGGCGCTCGACTTGCTGTTGGATGGACCAGAGCGCCAATCATGTTTGAAAACGATTGTGCGTCAGTTGTCAGCGAACTCCAAAAAGACTCCAACTCTCTATCCTATGTGGGCACACTTCTCGCTGATTTCAAGCAGCTAACGATGTCCCTACCTTCTTGGAAGTGTGTTTTAGCTAAAAGGAAGCAAAATAGTGCGGCGCACGAGGCTGCGGCCTATGCGCGTCATATGGGTGTAGGCGACTGGAGTAGTTTCTATCAAGAACAAATCACAAATGCTATTGCCTCTGATTGTACTGATGAATATTTTTTGTATGAATGAATCTCCGTTTAATCTCAAAAAAAATATACACAAGAGATAAAAAATTCTAGTAGAAAATTAAACTAAATCCACGTGAGAAAATATTAGTTCATGCATAACTAATATATGTGTCCGGAGGGCATTCTATTTTTCATGCTGGTCGTCGCCTCTGGATCCAAGGCTCAGTCAACGAAGAGGCGCGTTCATAGGCCTTTTCTTTGGTGAAATTCGTTAGGAGGGGTAAAATTTAGGAAAACTTACACTAAATGGGGTAATTAAGATGGGGAAATTAGTATAAAAATGATAAACTAGGGGGTAAAAACTGGAATTTACTCTATTCTTATTAATCCTTGGATTTATGCACTATCAAAAAATGAGAATTTTTATTACCAAATAAAGAACATAAAACATAAAAAAATTACACATTGTTACAAAATTAGAGAACAAGATTAACAAATAAATGAATGAATGAAGATAGGACTGCAAAGTGCAAACTATGAATGTTTGTACCATGAGTGGTCTGGACCTGGACTACTTCATTAATCATGACTAGTTGATCATCTTGCAGTTGAGCCTGACCTCCACCGGCGTCTCCTTGGACGGCGATATGTTACCCATCTTTACCATGGCTTTGGCGAAGTCCTTGGCGAACCTTGCACCGTTCGTGCTGTACATCTCAACGAGATCATCCTGAGACCCGCCGGACCCATAGAGCGCTTGGTCAGAGGTGAGAAGGCCACGCCTCGCGATCAGATCCTTGTAGTACGCGTTGTCAAACCTCATCGGCGTCTGTTCGTCAAAGGGTGCCATGCCACCATCAATGTCACGGCCGGCCGGACAGGTCTGCCGCCTGGTCCTCGCGAAGGAGGTGTCGATGTCCGCGACGCCATTGACGCGATCTCTGTAATTCACGCAGTTGGCCATGCCGACAGTGTGCGCGCCGGAGAGCGCCGTCATGTCGCGGGCGTCGAGACCGCGGTCTCTGAACATGGAGACGAGCGCGGCGAAGTTGTCGTGCGGGCTGGGGAGGTTCTCGGCGCCGTCCTTGTCTGCCCTGCGCGAGTCCTTGCGGCCGAGTGGCATGTTCCAGCTGGGCCCTCCGAGCATGCCGACGGCGTCGCGGGAAGCGAGCGCGATTATGTCGGAGCAGGAGACGGTGGCCGGGCAGTCGTGCTCGAGCACGGACTTGATCTTGTCGATCACCTCGTAGCCTCGGACGGAAGTGTTGGGCACCGCGTCCTTCTCGCTCTCGAAGAAGGGCATGCTATCAAGGAGAATGGAGGCGTCACATCCCTGCCAGTATGTAAGATTTTGCACATTGTAATTAGCGAGCTAGGGATTATCAGGAGTACAGAACGTGAGTGTGTGTTGTAGGTATTCAGGTAAGTACGTACGTTGACGAAGCAGTCGTGGAAGAAGAGGCGGAGGAGGGCAGGTGCCACCGACGGATCGCGGGCGACCGTGTTCGCCATGACCGTATTCACGACGCTCTGCACGTTGGGGCACGTCTTGTCGTAGTACCTGGCAGAGAGCTTGTGGTCGCCATTGGCGGCGGACACGAGAGCGGCAAAGAGGAGCAAAGCAAATGCGACCCAAGAACCCTTGGACAAAGCCATATTTTATGAAGTTGTGATGCCAACACGCCGATCACTTGATCGATCAAGTGCTTGTACCAGCAATGATCTACGGTGAAAGCTGAGAAACTTGGAAATCCAGGAAAGATTGAGTGTACAAGCAGGCTAGCTTTGTTATTGCTAGCAGGTTGCAGTGGAGAGTACGTCTAATCATGGAACGAATGTACGCTTATATAGCTTGGTTATTGCTGCTAGCAGGTTGCAGTGGCATGGTCTCCGGTCTGTATGCTTCTACCTCGTGCTTGTTGAGGGGGATTCTGACGAGGTCAGGACTCAGGACCGGCCGGCCGCAAGAAGAGAACAAAAGAGGAAGCAAATTAATTACTCCGTATGCATAATACACTTGCAGCTAGTAGAGACCAGGGTTCGTTAATTTGGGTCTTACGACCGCACGTCACATCATATGCTTGCAGCTCCAGTCGGCACGAGGTTCTTCCTCTCTAAATAAGGAGCGCTCCAAAGTTTTATGGACCAGATCTTGTCATTCGCTGACTTTCTAATATCACGCGTGCCATGGCGTGTACACGTATGAACTCGTTTCCAAAGATTGTTTGATGTTGTCAATGTTGGTATTTTAATATAATGATGCGGAAGCTTATCATCGTCTTGTTGAAAGAATTTAAAATATATGCTTATATACCACTCCCTCCATTTAAAAATATAAGATGTTTCAGCTTTTCTTTTCTTTTCTTTTCTTTTCTCAAACACACATGTCTTGACAGCCTTTAGTGCGTAGGTTCACTTATTTATTCCAAACCTACTCACTAAAAGACGTCTAAATACATGTTTTTTTCTCGAGGGCTTTGGTTAATTAAGATGAGGGTTTTGCTAACAGATTATGCTATGCTCTACTTGCTCCGTAAGTGTATTTCTAGCTTTTCTCTTTAGACAAAATTTTAAAACTTTGACCAACTTTGTAGACAGATATACCAACATAGATGACATCGAACATATATATATTTTGAAACTATATTTCAAAACATATCTACTAGTACTAATTTATTGTCATAATTTATAAATATTGATACATCAGAGTTAATAATAGCGCATAAAAGTTTCGTCCGAATCTGCAATTCACGTCTTTCCGATTCTTTCTGGTAGTGGGATGGATGCCGAGGACGACATGTGGCGACATCACCATGGAGCCCGGCTCTCCCGGGAAGGCGGGTCCTGCGACCCGGTTTCCCCTCCGTGGAGAGGTTGCACGCTCTTTCCTGGCCCGTGTCGTTGGAAGGTGGGAGCGCGCTCCCTGAGAGGCTATAGGAGGAGGCAGGCGCTCTGCGCCCACTGGGTCATGGGGCCCGGTGACGGCCGATGTGGCACGGGGCACGGGTTCTCGCGCTCGAGAGCCAAACTGGTAGCGGAAACTCTCGACGTCCGTGGATCCTCGCGGCAAGGCCGTGTTGTGGGTCTCGCCGTGGCGTGGTAGGTCCGGGACCACGGGGTTGTGGGTCCCCCAATACCACCTTCCCCAGCGTACAGACGCACGGGTGAGGTCTTGTGCCCGTGGAAACCGGCATATTCAGTTCGTCATCGGAGGCGGTTTCTCATGTAGAGGGCCCCGCCGCCGTACGAGAAATCTCCTTACATACGATATCCGTAGGTGCAAAAAAAAAAACTGGACGAGTTGCTTTCGGCGGGTAGACCCCACACGCTTTAATGTCATTCGTCCTCAAGCCTAGGGCGGGAAAAAACCTCGCTACTGAGTTTCTACGACTTCTCATCCATATGTACTGTCATCCGCCTTCTAGCCCGCTCCACGCCTTTGCTTATAAATAACGTCTCGCGCTCGGCCATATCATTCGGCTTATATCTCTCCTTTCCTATCGCGGACGATACTTTCCTTACTCTATGGCGCGTGATAGAATAATCACCTGCCCTTTTAGCCGTGCTGCTCACCGTCGGCAGCGTGTTTAAGAGGGACGTGGTATCCCTCCTAGATGAATATACATGGATTAGGGGGCCAAACCCTAAATCCTGCCACCACCCTCCCTCCTCCTGCTCCCCTCCTCCTCGTCGCCCCAGAGGGCCACCAGCCGAAGGCATGGCTTTAGTGAAGGGGGTGGCGGGGCTTCGTTATCACGGCACTCGCATGGTGGAAGGGAGGGACTCTCCCGTGCTCGAGGCCGCCGGTACACCGGGGCATCGGCCCCGAACGATGAGGACGGCGTCAATCCTGTCAGCAGGTGCCATCCGTGGTACGTGTGGGACGGTTGCCTCGGCCGCATGGGCAGCGGGTATCGGCGGCCTGAGGTCGCGACACAGGGGCCTAGCGTGGACCTTGTCTCCAGATTCGATGGAGTATCCCTCCCTCCTGATCTGTTCGTCCTCCTGCTCGATCTGGAGCCCAGCGGCCTCGTCGATACTTGATCTGGTTCAGGTTGGTAGTGGAGGCTGTGGGTACTGGGGGAAACCCTTGGTCAGTGGTTCTGACCACGACGGTGGCGGCGGCGCGGGCGTCGTTCCCTTCTTCAAGGCCCCGTTGAGGTACCACACCTCGCTACCCTCCCCTTCTTGGGTGAAAGCCCCCTTTCGGACGACGACGGCGTCATGACGTCGTTCCCCTTCTTGGAGGCATCGTCTTAGTAACTGTAGGGGTGTGGGTCGGGCTTTGGTCTACCTGGGGATGGCCGAGGCGACTTTCCTTTCGTGGTGACCCCTTCGCCCCGTGTTGAGTGACAGGTGCCTAGTTTGTGCTCATGGCAGCACCACCCCTTGCTTGCTGGTGGGTCGATGCCCTCGAGCCTAGGCGAGAGGGGAAAGGGTTCCCCTCTACGACAACAATGGTTCCTGGTTGGCGAGCCTTCTTGCTATGGTGGTCCTGTTCATCCGTAGGGGTGGTGGTCGCCCTCTTTTGTCGCTTCTTCTTTGGTGCGTCTCTGTCCAACAGCCTCGGTCCGACGGTGGCTTTGCTCCTGGTGGTGGTGATCTCGCTGGTGCTCCCTGTGCGTCTGCATGCTTCCTCTTCGGTTGTCGTTCGTGCAGCCCTGCCCTGTTCTTTGGGGGAACTGATTTTCCTCGCGATGGTTCGGTACCCTTCGATCCAAGGCAAGGGACAAGGGGTCCTTTTTCGGAGGTGAAGACGGCAGTAGCTGGTTCTGCTGGTGTCCGGGTGAAGCTCCGACGGCGTGTGGCGGCTCCCCTAGCGTGATCCTCCTGGTGCTGACCAAGCTGTGCTCTTTTGTTCATTTTCTGTTGCTCGGATTGCCGGTGGCTTGTAAGCTGTTTGTAAAGCACGTTGTATCTGCCGTTTTCGGTGTTATTAATTTAACGCGGGTCTTAGGCCTTAAGTTTCACACGGATTAAGTTATTTTGCGCATGTTCACTTTTTTTAGCTAGAGTAGCTTTGACCTCTTCAGTTGTAGCAAGTTTAGGTTTACTGAAAGAGCACCTAGTCTCGTCCGGCGGCGTAGTGTATTCCTTTGTTATGATTAATCTTCTGGAACAGGAGTTATACACAAATTTTTTGACAATGCTTATTTTTCGAAATGTTATGGACACAGGGAAGCCCGCAAGGCGGCGAAGAATGCTCGTTGACCTCAGAGCTGACGGCAGTTATACCTGGACAAGTTTATACTTTGTTTCCTTGCTAGCATCAGGATAATTCCGTTGCTGTCCTTTCGCCGTAGTCTTAAAACTCTTGGCAAGAATATGCAAATGACTTGTGCTTTTGACGAATTTCCTGGCACTCATCATGGGTAAATACGCCTGAATGAAATTACAACATAGTTACCTTAGTTTCAGTTTACCAGTCTAACTGTCAACAAACTTAACCGTCAACAAAACATTAAGGTTGTGAAGGTACACTCGAACAAAGCACCGATTTAGCTGGTCTGCCCATATATCGGAGCTCGGACGAGAGGTTTTTGCTGGTGGGTTGCTGAACTTGATTTTGGATATTTTCATATCAGAATGCCACTAAGGATAAAGCGAAATGCATCTAAGAGCTCGTTTGGTATTCATCATTTTCAAATTTCGGTGGCAGCCAAACATGTCGGTGTTTTTGAAATCATAATATAAATAAAATGAATTCATGTATTTATTTCATTTCTACTAAATGAAATGAATACCTAGGTGCCAAACGATCTCTAAGCGTCCGAGCAGCTGAAGTTGCATCATTTTTAGGAGCGTTCCGATTGTACATGCCTGTATTGAATTGCATGAAAGCATCCATTGTATGGTTGCTGCACCTAATAGTGGCTTTAAAGGTGAATGGTGTTCCTATTTAACCTTGAAAATAGAGATGAAACATGATCATAATTCACAAAGAAGCCATCACAAGTACCTGAGGCTGAGAAAGGAGTAGAACCCAGTCACCCATAGGTTGAACATGCATGTACACACATTTTGCAGTTAGTTGAAACAGAGGTTATAACGTTGTTGAAAATCAGCAATATCTTAGGCCTTGGAAGCATCGGGATACATGAGGCAACATTGGCACGACGAACAACCGATCCGAGTGGCAATTAGGATGTAGGAAGCCTGATCAGTACTGGCACGGAAGCGCCTCTTGTCCTCAAGGATGCCAACACGGAAGGCCGCATTCCCGAAGCATGCAGTCGATGCTCCACTCCGGCATCCCCTCGTAGTCCACGTTCTTGTAGCGTGGGTAGTACAGAGGTATCCACACTCTGGAGCTTAACATATCCTTTTCCTTGGCCATGCTTACGGAGGGCCCAAGCTAGGGCGGGGTTGCCATGTACTCCCTCCGTTTTCAAAATATAAAATGTTTTAGCTTTATAAAGCATATGTATCTAGACGTTTTTTAGTATTAGGTTCACTCAGTTGTGAAGTGAATCTAGACACTAAAACAAGTCTAGATATATTTTTTTACAAATCTAAAACACCTTATATTTTAAAACGGAGGGAGTAATCAATAGCCGTAACGGTCATATATGCACCAAGTAAGCAATAAAACTGACACCAACACACTCCTTTTGGATCATCCTTTGACGGGCTCGCAGCTCATACCTTCTAAATGTTGAAGTGTATAAGTGGATTGCACTAGCTCTTTCCATCAGTTCGGACTTTTGGTTGTGTTGGTTAGTGCATGAAGCTTGACACTAAAGACACCCGGCGAAGGAATCAAAACTCCATTAGCCAGGAATGAAAATCAATTCCATATAATTCACCACTGGCCATATGAAAAACTTCACCATCTTGAGCTTGAGCTCGACAAAGACTATTTCTACCATGTGTATGCGCCTGTTCCTTTTGTTGACTCCGAAGTCCCAACGCTCTTTATCACAGTGACAAGCTCTAGAGCTTTGCTGGTGCAGCCGACAGATCGATGTCCAGTCGAATCCCCGAGCCATTGTCACTCGAAACAATGCCCTTGAAAGCATCCACCTGCCGCGTGAAGAGAGCACTGACACGATGTCCATAACCATTCTCTGACGGGACCAGAAACAAGTTCCAAAACGTGCTCGAGCAATGGAGTATACAACAATGGATTCCGAAAATGGCGTGCTCAGGCACCGCCATCGACCTCAGGGCGTCCATCCCCTCGCTGTCCGGGTCAGCCGAGCACTCGAACGACCCTACATTGTCCAATATGCATGACTGATCGAGGATGTGGCTACACGAAGCAACACTTGCAGACTGCATGATCACGAGGTGACATTGCCAGCTCGATCTCTTGCACGCAATGGTAGACTCATTAACAGATGTTTCGAAGATCTTGTGACGCTTACGCGTGTGGGACGAAACTGTGTTTCAACTTGATCCAGGAATTTATTTTGCAACCCTCACTTTTGATACCAAAGAGAAAAACAGCGGTCGGATTACAAGTTTCAATCCTCCAAAAGACTCTTTGTTTTTATTTGCTTCGCGTACATTCTGGGTTTAGTCAAAATCAAAAGTATTAAAATTTGACAAAAAAATATAAGAAAAAATATTAGTATTCATAACCCAAATTCACATAATATGAAAATATACATTATGATGATTCTAATACAATAAATTTTATATCGTTCTTACTTTTTTGTAAATATTTGATCAAATTTGATAAAGTTTAGCTTTGACTAAGGCACGGAGAAATTGTGAACGGAGAAAGTAACAAGTGATAATTAGAAGGTAAAACATTTCCATGAGGACATGGATAGGAATGTTCTAAAACGCGAGTTTGGCATATAGTACTACTTCCTCCCTCTCAAATTAGATGTTTGAGATTTTTCTAGATTCACATGTATCTATTTAAGAAAACACATATAGATACATGTTAATCTAGACAAATCTTTGACATCGATCTAATTCAGGATGGAGGGGGTATTTGATTACGTGCATTGATACATCTCTATTTTATGTATGCATTACAGAACTCCATGTCGACGCCCTTGAACATAAGGCTGGTCAGTGCAAGGGCTTAAAATGAGACCCGAGATTCAATACTTATTTCTTTGTTTCATTTTAGCAGGAACCGGAGATCCATTACCACAAAAAATTAACTTCTAAAAGCGATGATGTGGAAATGGAAGAATGGACAATTTTTCAAAGGCAAATATATATGAGATTCAGGAACATTTTAGGATTATTTTGATCATATAGTTCTGAAAATAATTTTAAAGGATTTCAATCATAAAACACCCTAGATTTTTGAATCATAGAATAATTTTAAAGTATAGAATGTATTTCTATGTCACGCGACGTCTCTACGTGAATCTCAATGTGAGCTTAAATAATGTTGCTACATTTATACTTCGAGTAGCCCAATGCTCTCTTTCTTTTTCTCTCCCTTTACTCTTTTTCTCTTTATTCCTTCTAGATTATTATTTTTGTCGTGCACCATCCAAATGTAACGCCGGCATAATTTCATGAGATTATGTAGGAACCCAAAGTACTTACATTACATATAAGTTTTACCCTTTTTTATAAAGGACAATTCATCATTTAAAAGGTTTGAGCATTACAATGGGGCTCGCCATAACTAGAATGTATACAGCCGCATCAAGATTAAACTCAAGAAAAGAAAAAAAAAAGGAAAAATACAAATAATCTTGAAAAAAACTACATAACTCCTAAGGAGATGGATTACCAGATCACGTGATCATCCATATTAGATGAAAAATATCCTCGTTATGTCCTCCAATCATGTACACATCTAGCGGTTCTTCACGTTGAAAAGACAATCCTAAACAAAAAGTACTAGTGTACCGATAGATGACCTGCATAAATTTTACTTTTTATATTAATATATTCTCTAAATCTTGCCATCCCAAGGGATCCTAATTTGATATCCTAGTTGTTCTCTCGTTGGCTAGCCCTTCTAAGCACGGTTACTCCCTCTGGTTTTGCCAAGTTATACAGTATTTTGAACACAGCCAATGTCTTAAAATCACAATATTGACTAACTTATTATGAAATATTTATAAAACAGAATGATTATGTATATGTAAGATATTCCTGAAACTTTTTGCAAATTTAGATAGCGACTGCAAAGGCAGAAAGGCTTTCTAAAAATATGGTCTGTCTAAATAAAGTGCTCTACGGTCTTGAATTGATACGGTGAGAATGTTTATCATTGAGCTACTTCATCCATGTAGGTGGTGCTCCCAATAGTATAGAGTGTCCATGTTCTCCTTATGGCGGTACTGAAATGCATAAAAGCATCCATTGCATGGTTGTTGCACCCAGTGGCATCAAACACGATGCGATATCTCACTAGTGGAGAACGGGGCTTTAGTTCCGGTTCTAGAGGATCTCTAGTCCGGTTTTGACAACCGGGACTATTGAATCAGAACTAGAGGTCCCAGCCTCTAGTCTCGGGGTCAGTTATGGACCAGGACTAGAGTCTTTGCACGTGGTCGCGCAGGGGAGCAGGGGTGAAGGATCTCTAGTCCCGGTTCGTATCACGAACCAGGACTAATTATTCGCTGTCGTGAAAGCATTTTGGGACCATTTTCTGTCGCGGCAGTCGATGGGGGTCAAAGGAGGGGACCGTTTTCTGCTGCGGCAGTCGATGGGGGTCGAAGGAGGGGGCCGTTTTCTGTCGCGGCAGTCGATGGGAGCATTGAGCTAAACTATAACAATAAGAGATGAAAGATTAAAGTTGCTAACCATTTTAGAAGCTTGGATTGATAGATGATGCCATCAAATCTTGACAAATCTTGGATTGAAAGTTGCCACAAAATTGGACAAAAATGAGGATGAACTTGAGCTACCTTGGAGGAAATGGCCATGCTTTTGTTCAGGGGTCGAAGGAGGGATATATAGGGGAAATATATAGTCCCGGATGGTAACAAGAACCCAGACTAGATATCGATCTCTAGTTTCGGGTGGTAACAAGAACCCAGACTAAATATAGAAATGGGTCCCACAAGAGCTCTAGTCTCGACTTATGTTACCAGCCGCGACTCGAGGTTCCCCACGAACCGAGACTAGTCCTATGGCACCATCTAGCCGTTGCAAAGTTTACAGATCGGGACTAGTGCTAACACTAGTTCCGGTTCCGGACAGAGCCGGGACTAGAGGCTGGAGCAGCTCCAAACGAAAGGTCGTTTTTTTTTCTACTAGTGTCTGTCCTATTTAAGCATGAGAAGGTGAGATGGAATATGAGGATCATCATTCACAAAGAAGCCATCACAAGTACCTACGGCCTAGCAGGGAGGATCTGAATCATTGGAAGGTTCATGTACACAAAATTTACACTTAGCTGGAACTGATTTTACAATGTCGTTGAGAAATCAAAAATGTCTAAGGACTTGGAAGCATTGGGATTTCTAAATGGAGTAACATCACCATGAGGAGCGTCCGAATATGGACTCTTATTCAAGGTTGCATCATGGAACTAGCATACTATCCGGGGGTTCGGTCAGTATGGGCGGCGCCACCAGATTAAGGAGTACTTGCGCCAAGAAGATGTGGACATTGTAGGCTTCCAGGAGACGATCCGGCAGGACTTTTCGATCATGGAGCTTGAGGCCCTATCTAGACATAAGTTTGTATGGACTTGGCTTCCGGCCTCTGGTCACTCGGGCGACATCCTCCTTGGTATCAAGGAGGATACCTTCGAGGTAGATGATATGGACCGCGGGGAATTCTTTGTGAGCATGGCTCTCACTCATAAACAATCACGCCTCAAATGGTAGGTCGTGATTGTTTATGGCCCCGCGGACCATAGGAGGTCCCAGCCGTTCTTGTTCGAGCTCAAGGCCAAGGTGGAGCGTACGAAGACCCCTATCATGGTGGCAGGGGACTTCAACCTTATTCGCTCTGCCGTGGACAAGAGCTCGGAAAACATGGACCTCAATAGGATTCGGCTGTTCAATGATTGCATCGCTGACCTAGCTCTCAAGGAGATCACTAGGGTGGGCGCGAGGTTCACCTGGACCAACAATCGCCTAGATCCGGTCCGCAGCATACTGGATCGGGTGTTTGTTTCGGTTGATTGGGAACTGGCCTTCCCCCTTTGATCCCTCCGGGCGGTCACTAGGGTGGGCTCGGACCATACCCCCCTCCTCCTATCCTCAGGGGGAGGGCCCCCACCCAGGCTGAATCATTTCCACTTCGAGAACTTCTGGCTCCAACAGAGGGGTTGTGTGGAGGCGGTTGGGTTAGGTGGGTGGAGGCGACAGCCTCCCCTCCCCGCGCATTCTGTGCGGTTGACATCTGGCACCATTGTGCCTTGATGGCTCGCCAGCTGATGCGGGGCTGGGGTGGAAACCTGGGCGCTGAGATTCGCGGCCAGAAAGAGGCGATTTTGTAGGAGATCCAGTCCCTTGACTTGGAGGCTGACCGGGTGGGCCTCTCGGCGGAGGCCTGATCCCATAGATACGCCCTTGAGACCTCCATTATGGAGATCTATAAGGGTGAGGAGACTTTCTGGAGGCAGCGGAGCCGACAGAATTGGACTATCTAGGGGAATCGAATTCGTCCTACTTCCACGCCATTGCGAATGGTAGGCGTAGGAAGTGTTCGATCCCTTGTCTCTGGGCCGCAGATTCTCTCCTTGTTGATCAAAGAGAGATCTCGACCCATATTTACTCCTTCTACCATGATCTCTTCTCGGCGTCCCCGAGATCGGGGCTGGCGTTGGAGGCGGCTTTCTGGCCTGAGGCTGCCAAGGTAACTACAAAGGAGAATAGGGAGCTTACTCTCCCTTTTCTCCAGTCTGAGGTTGCTGAGGCAATCAAAGCAATGAAGACCGTCTTGGCGCCGGGGCCCTACGGTCTCCCAGTGGTGTTCTTCAAGACCTTCTGGGACCAGTTGAGCCCGGTGATCATGCGCATGTTTCAGGAGTTCTACACCGGGACCCTAGTCTTGTCGCGGCTGAATTTTGGCGTGATTACCCTGATCCCAAGGTAGTGAGGGCCACGTATATTTGACAATTTAGACCTATCACGGTGATCAATGTCATCCAGAGGATTTTCGCTAAGGTCTGCGCCATCCGCCTCGCCCCTATCATGGGACGCCTGACCCACCCACTTCAGTTTGCCTTCCTTAAGGGCCGCCTGATCCACGATGGTATACTAGCACTTCATGAAATCATTCATGAGGTGAATGTACGCCATCAGAAAGGGGTGTTCCTCAAGCTAGATTTCCAGAAGGCATACGACAAGCTGGATTGGGCTTTCCTGAGGCAAGTCCTCAAGCGTAGAGGATTTGAGGATCGGGTGATCTCATGGATCATGCAATTCGTTATGAGTGGCAGCACAGCGATCAATATTAATGGGGCTATGGGTCCCTATTTTAGACCCTCTTATGGAGTGAGGCAAGGGGACCTGATCTCTCCCTTGCTTTTTAACTCTGCGGTGGATGCCCTGGCAGAAATCTTGGACAAAGCCAAGGTTGCTGGCCATATCTCGGGGGTGGTAGGGCATCTAGTCTCCGGAGGTGGGATCACTCACCTCTAGTATGCAGATGACACGATGATCATGTTCAGGGATCGGAGTCGGACATCATTAACCTAAAATTCCTACTACTGTGCTTTGAGTCCATGTTTGGCCTCAAGATCAACTTCGACAAGAGCAAGGTTATGATACTGGGCTTCCCTGAGGAGGAGTGGCAGATGATCGCCGACCGTCTTAACTACCGGTTGGAGGACTTCCTGATTACCTACTTGGGCATGCCCATGCGGGACTCTAGGGTGCTGATCAGAGACCTGGCCCCCATGGTCGCGAAGGTCCGGTCCAAAGCCGAACCATGGCAAGCTCGCCTCATGTCCAAGGGGTCCAAAACGGTACTGATCAACTCTTGCTTGTCTAGCCTCAACATGTATCAGATGGGTCTATACCTCCTGCCTAAAGGAATCCATGAAGACTTTGCGAAAGAGCTGTCTAGATTCTTTTGAGTGGCCGACGATGGACACCAGAAATATCATATGGTGAAATGGGAAGATATTTGTACCCCCAAAATCCTTGGGGGGATAGGGATTCTTGACTCTCGCTGCTTCAACGTGGCCCTGCTGCTTAAATGGGTGTGGCGCATCCTCCGCGAGGAGGGAGGTCTGTGGCTTCAGCTCATCAAGGCCAAGTACATCCACGGAAGCCCCCTGATGGCCTGCGAGTGCAGGGAAGGTTCCCAGTTTTGGCGGGCTATTCAGGACATCAAACATTTGATCCACCATGGTGCGTCCTTTGTGGTAGGGGACGGTTAGGAAGTCCTGTTTTGGACGGACCCTTGGCTTCAGGGGGTCCCTCTCAAGCAGGAATTCCCGGCTTTGTTCGCTATCTACGTATCCCCTGTGATGTTTGTTGCCGAGGCTAGGCTTGGGGACCAATGTAACATCCCGTTCCAAAGGACTTTCAATGTAGCCGATGCGGCAGACTTCAGGCCGTTGCGGGGTTCCTTGCCCCAATCCCTTTCAGCTGAGAGGGATTCGGTCTCTTGGAACCAGTCTCCTCGGGAGCTTTTTCTGTGAGCTCAGCCTATAGGACCCTCTTCCAGGGTCCTGAGCTCCCTTGGTCATCGCATCTGTGGAAGGCTCCCCTTCCCTTGAGCGTTCGTGTCTTCCTATGGCAGTTGCTCCGGGATCGCCTCCCCTCCGGGGTAGAGGTCTCGAAGCGCAACGGCCCAGGAAATGGGTTGTGTCATTATGTGGGGGTGCCAGAATCCTGTACCCACATAATGTTCACGTACCATGCCGCTCAGTTTCTGTTGAACTTTGTACGGGAGGCGCTGGGCCCCGCCTGGTAGGCCCAGGATCTCGGGGAGTTTCTGGAAACTAGGGAAAACCGTACCGGGAGAGGGCGCCATCTCTTCTGGCTGGTGTTTGCGGCCATCACGTGGTCTCTGTGGAAGATTAGGAATAAGATGGTCATTGTGCGGATTTATCCCCGCCGGGCTTCTAACTCAGTGTTTTCTTTGCTTGCCCATCTCCAGCAGTGGTACCCCCTCTCCAGCCAGCGTGACCGGGAGCGTGTGGACGGCATCTTGCAGGCGATCAGGGCGTCGGCGCAACGCTTCGCAGTCCCTGCTAGTTCGTTCGGGTCTTAGTAGGGGCGCTCTTCCCTGCGTTTGGCCGCTTTTTCCTTTTTTCGGGCTTATTGTGCTGTTGCCCCAGCGAACTCATTTTATTTTGTCTCTGTGACGCCTGGGCGTCGTTGACTTTTTGGTACTCTGGTTGGTCGTTACTTTATTTATAAAGCTGGGCGTAAAGCCTGTTTCGAGGAACGGGCATACTTGATCACAATTATACGGAGTTGTAGAGTTCATCGAAGTGATGTGTTGAAGGAGAGTGCAAAACAAACATGGGGATTTTTGCAAAAATACATGGAAAGGAATGGAGTGCCACAAGCTTGTTGTTGATTCATTGACTGTTTGGGTTCACATGTCATGAAAAGAATGGTGGAGGAGATCTTAATTCGAACTTACAAAAACCACTCGGTGAGTTCAAAGTTTGGGCGACAACGCCACAAATTGCATGGTCTTGATAGGAGAACCCCCGCCCACTTGCCCCCCCCCCCGAGGGCAAAGGGGCCGTCACTACCTCCGGACGCCTTCGACACCCCTCCTCCTCCTTCCTCCGCCGCTGCCGGCGGCAGGGGTCGCCGGGTGTAGCTCGGGCGACGCCGGTGGCGGGGGCCTGCTTCTCCCCACACCTTGGGGGTCTGGTCGGGACCCTTCTTCCCCCAGGCGACGGTTCTCCTAGGGATCCTCTGGTCCAGCGCGGCTGGGGGGAGCTGGTGGTGGCGTCGAGCGGCGGCAGGAAACCATGGATAAGCAGCGTTGATGGCTTCGTCCCTGGCAAGATCTGGGCATCTCAGCTCTAGATGGGCTCGGGAGGGCCCTAGATGGGCTTGGACGGGCCGGGTGCGGTGTTTGTGGAGCTTTCTGTAGGTGGCGGCGACGACAACGCTAAGGATTGGGGACGACGGTGCTGCGACTTGCCCATTGCAGCAGTGCGTCTAGGGCTTTACGGACCCATATGGGTCTGGCCGGGCCTGTTTGGGTCTGGTGTGTCCTGGCGCTCTGTCCGGTCGACGACTGCCTCTCGGCGGTGGACAGGGGTTCCTCCCGCAGCTGCGAGATTGTTGTCCCTTGTTCCGACAATGTCGTGTGCCTCTGCTATTCAGGTCACATGCCAGTGTCCTCGAAGAGACGGTGATGGTGACTTCAAGATCGTGGTGGTGCATGCTGGTGGGCGGCGAAGATGGGTGGTTGTGCTCCGATGTGTCGGGTTTTTTTGTGGGTGGAGGTCGGGAGATATCCCTGTCGGCTCGTTCGACCCTGACGCGGTGCCGCCGTCGAGTGGCACCTTTCCTTCTTGGACGGCTTCGTGGGAATCCTCTGTTTCCACTTTACTTTGAGTGTCGCGTAAACTCTAGGACCATGGTCCGGGCAGCAATGCCGTGTCAACGGTGCTTCCCTTTAGGAAGGTGCTGCTTGGTACTCGACACATCGGGGTGCTTGGAGCGTGGTGGGCCAAGTCGTAGGACACATCGGTTGCGGGTTATCATCACTTTGTCGATTCGCCATTGTCTCCATTTCTTTTCTTTTTGGGCATGTTTGTGCTGTTGCCCCAGCATTTCTTTTGTTTTCGAACTCCTGTATTAGTGTGATTGCTATATTAATATAGCGGGGCGAAAGCCTATTTCGAGTTGAAAGTTTGGATGTCGACATGGCTTCATAGTGGAGGATTTGGGAGGGGGTTGGGTGGACTTTCGAGCAAAATGCAGTTAATTAGGTTGGCTTTGTTGCTAGCAGCAAAATTGACGCAGCAAATAATTCTTTTTATCCTATGGTTAATCTCACCAAATAACTCTCTGCAAACCAATAGTAATTTTTTTACCATGAACAGCAGGCGCTTTCCTTTTGTATTATAGAAGAGGGAAAGTCCATTACAGAATGGTTTTGCACAACTACAATTGCAAGAGCAGTCTAAATCGACAACAACAAATAGTAATTAACTGGTGGTAAATGGTAAAGTGGCAATCAACTACAATTGCAAGAGCAGTCTAAACTCCAAATCTTGCAACATTTTAAGGCGTACGCAGAGCCGCAAACAGTAAGAACAGCAGAAACAACGCATTCTTCCATTCGCACGAGGTCATTATACATTACGGGCGTGTTTGGTTGGGCCAACGCCCGTTCTCGCACTGTGCAAGCAGAAACAAGCCCGTTTGAAGAGCTGGGCTGCATGAATCTTTGTATCGTATGATTCTTAAAGCATTCTAAAACTTGGCCCACTGGTAAAGCCAGACCCTGATGAGAGCGGCGTGCCTGCCGCTTGCACGCGTGGGGAAGCGTGGGAGACTGAGTGTTTTCTCCTTAACTCCTAGGCCACTCCGCTCACCGCCCAGTCCCACTCCTCTCACCACGATTCATGAACATGGACGCTGCTCCTCCGCCTCCCTACCTCCGTTCCACGGCGTCAGCATCGGCGAGGTGAACACGCATAGCCTATGGGCTAACGTTCAGCTGATCGGCGGCGATGAGGCGGCCCTCGCGAGGGTGCTCAG
Organism: Avena atlantica; assembly: GCA_910589765.1. Taxonomy (NCBI): domain Eukaryota; kingdom Viridiplantae; phylum Streptophyta; class Magnoliopsida; order Poales; family Poaceae; genus Avena; species Avena atlantica. The sequence continues at coordinate 486,572,661 of OU342739.1, read as the reverse complement.
GGCTCCCGCGCCCATCTGCTCGCACGGAACTAGGGAGGCCACGGCGGAGGCGACTACGACCGCGGAGGAAGCGGCATTTGGGGCCAAGCAGGTCGGAGAATCCCCCACCAGAGTTGGGGTTACCCTCGACTCGGATAGGATTTTTCCAGCTGCACCGGCGGCCCCAATCCCCATGCTCGGAGCTTCTTCTCTCACTCCGGCGGCGCATTCTATGACCCCTCGTCATTGACTGCGCCACCGCCGACCAGGGTAAGTTCCCGATCTACATAGCGGTTAGGGTTTTGCCCCAAATCATCGGCTGTTAAGGCTCGATTTTCGGTAGTTCTTGCGATTTGGGGCTTTATGTAATATGTAGCAATGGATTTCGTAGTTTTGTTGCCCTATTCATAAATTTGGATGTTGTCCTGGGGCATTGCCCGATTGGGGAACATAACTGATTCCTCAATTTGGGTCTTGTCTTAGGGCATTGCCCGATTGGGGATACTAGTGCATGTGTGTACCATGATCGTACCATGTGCATTGGCAAAGCTGCTTGCTCCCAGATTTTTGCTGGCCTTGTTTTACTTCCTGCCAAGGTGCACTAGTAGAAAACATGCCATCCGTTCGCGCCCCCTCAGAGCATTAGTCCCGATTGCGCCACCAACCGGGACTAATGCTGGCACGCGTCCCGGTTCGAGCGGGCACGGGGCCCGGAGGCATGCGTCCCGGTTGGTAAGGGGGCATACGTCCCGGTTGGAGCCACCAACCGGGACTAAAGGTTTGGCGACAACCACGTGGCGTGGCACACACCTTTAGTCCCGGTTGGTGGCTCCAACCGGGACGTATGCTCCCGCCCTCTATAAATACAACGCCCCAGCCCCCTCTGCCTCCACTCTGTTTTTTCTCTTGGTGGAAGGTGTGAGGGGTGTGCTAGTTTTTTCTCCCCAATGCATGCATTCAAGGTGTTTGATGAAATGTTTGAGTGAATAATCCTTCAATTTCTCATAGAACAAAAATATAGAAGGTGTCCGAGACGCACTTGAGCTTTCTCGTCTTTATTTCCCTCGATCGAGGTTAGCAATCTTATCTTTTCTCTATCATTGATACAATGCATGTGTCGATGTGAATTGGTCATTTCACTATTTATGATGTCCTATTTTTTGATAAACTTACTTATATGATGCAGATGAACGGTCGGGAATGGATGTACGGTGACCGGCGCGTAGCCAGGTATATGAAAGGCGTGGATAAATTTATCGATGTGGCTACGGCAAATAAAGAGAATGGTTTTATATGTTGTCCATGTGTTCAATGTCGGAACAACAAGCAGTACTCTTCCTCGAAAATCATTCGCGGCCACCTGATTATGAAAGGTTTCATGCCCAACTATAATTGCTGGACCAAGCACGGGGAAAGAGGGGTTATGATGGAAGATGGTGAATAAGAAGATGATGATAACAACTATCATCATATGTTTCCTGAATACAGTGATACTGCAATGGAAGACAATGGAGAGGAAGGAGGTGAAGAACGAGTATCAGATGAGCCGGCTGATGAACTTGGTAGGGTCATTTCTGATGCAAAGCGAGACTCTGAAACAGAAAATGAGAAGTTGAAGTTAGAGGGCATGTTAGAAGATCACAAGAACTTGTTGTACCCAAATTGTGAAGATGGCAGCACAAAGCTCGGTACCACACTGGAATTGTTGCGATGGAAGGCAGAGTGTGGTCTAACTGACTCCTCATTTAAAAAGATGCTGAAAATAATGAAGCCGAAGTTTCCAAAACATAACGAACTTCCCGAGAGTACCTACGAAGCAAAGAAGACTCTCTGTCCTCTAGGATTAGATGTGCAAAAGATACATGCATGCATTAATGACTGCATCCTCTACCGCGGTAAGGAGTATGAGAATGTAGATAAATGCCCGGTATGCAATGCGTTGCGGTATAAAATCAGACGAGATGACCCTGGTGATGTTGAGGGAGAGCCCCTCCGGAAGAGGGTTCCTGCTAAGGTTATGTGGTATGCTCCTATAATACCAAGGTTGAAACGCATGTTCAGAAACAAAGAGCATGCCAGGTTGTTGCGATGGCACAAAGAAGACCGTAAGAAAGACGGGAAGTTGAGACACCCTGCTGATGGGTCACAGTGGAGAAAAATCGAGAGTGACTTCCTAGACTTTGCAGGTGACGCAAGGAACTTATGGTTTGGTCTAAGTACGGATGGCATGAATCCTTTTGGGGAGCAGAGATGCAGTCACAGCACCTGGCCCGTGACTCTATGTATCTACAACATGCCTCCTTGGTTGTGCATGAAGCGTAAGTTCATTATGATGCCAGTGCTCATCCAAGGCCCGAAGCAACCGGGCAACGACATTGATGTGTACCTTAGGCCATTAGTTGAAGAACTCTTACAGTTGTGGGGCAAACCAGGTGTACATGCATGGGATGAGAAAAAACAAGAGCCATTTGATCTACGAGGGTTGTTATTCGTAACCATCAATGATTGGCATGCTCTTAGTAACCTTTCAGGACAGACAAACAAAGGATATAAGGCATGCACACACTGTTTAGATAAGACTGAAGGTACATATTTGCATAAATGCAAGAAGGTTGTGTACCTGGCGAATCGATGATTTCTTCCGACCAATCATCCCGTAAGAAAGAAAGGCAAGCATTTCAAAGGTGAGGCAGATCACCGGAAGAAGCCTGAACTCCCTGCTGGTGATGATGTATTTGGTATGGTTAAGGACACAGAAGTAATCTTTGGAAAGGGTCTCGGCGGTCAATCAGTTCCGAACGACATCGCTACATGACACGCACCCATGTGGAAGAAGAAATCTATATTTTGGGAGTTGCCATATTGGAAAGTCCTGTGTGTCCGCTCTTCAATCGACGTGATGCACGTGACGAAGAATCTTTGCGTGAACCTGCTAGGATTCCTAGGCGTGTATGGGAAGACAAAAGATACACCAGAAGCACGGAAGGACCAACAAATTATGGAAGACCCAAAGAACATGCATACATAGAACAAGACAGATAAAGAGCGTCACTTAAGTCGTGACAGCTATGCTCTTACAAAAGCAGAGAAGGAAATCTTTTTTGGAGTCCTTTACAGTATCAAGGTGTCGTCAGGCTTCTCATCTAATATAAAGGGGATAATAAATATCGTAGAGAAAAAGTTCCAGAACCTAAAGTCTCATGACTGTCACGTGATTATGACGCAGTTGCTTCCGATTGCATGGAGGGGGCTTCTACTGGAAAATGTTCGAGTACCCATTGTGAAGCCTCTATGACCAGTTTCTTGGAGATGCCGGAGGAATGGTATCTGGCGGCATCTCCCTGAAACTAGTCGTAGTGGTGTTCCTGCTCTCGAAAACCATCTTGCAGCTTGTAACTTCTCTAACTAGAACAATACACCTGGGAGCTAACTAATTTCACATATTAGGGAGTGCCTCTATGACCAGTTTCTCGGAGATGCCGGAGGACTGGGCTCCGTCGGCATCTCCCTGAAACTGGCCGTAGTGGTGTCCCTGCTCTCGGAAACCATCTTGGAGATTCCTCAAACTGGCTGGAGGACTGGACTCACAAGGATGCCTATTTATAGTATAAGCAGCTCGGCATAGTGTCGACACTTACGAAATAATGTCGACACTCACCCCTATTATTAGTGTTGACTCGTGTTGTGTCCCGGTTGGTTTCTCCAACTGGGACTAAAGGTTCATCTTTAGTCCCAGTTGGTGACACCATCCGGGACAAGGTACACGCCGCAGGACATAATGTCGAAACTCACCCCTATCATTAGTGATGCATGGCCCAGCCTGCCGAAATCCCTCCAACCGGGACTAAAGATGAACCTTTAGTATATTGAAAATCCGAACAATGAAAATCCTTCGCGTGGTGTCATATTATGTGACATAGTTGAAAGGAAAAATACCAGACTTGGTATATTGATCATGTCTCGAAAAAACCTTCACAAAATGACCTATCATGTTTGAGGTTTCATGGCTTTCGGTCCAAATGACCGATGTTATGTGCTGAATCACGGTAGAGTTTGTGATGATGTGCCCATATTATGCATGCGTGTGGACATTGGTATGGAGAACAATGTTGGAGGAGCAAGTTTTCCTTTTTGTCGCACGCAAAAGCCCTTTTCCATTTTCCGAGCGCAAAAAACAGGTCGTTTTGTTAAGTAACCACCAAAATTCCGTTTCAGAATGCTACCGTCCCATTTTCCTAAAATACTAGACCACCTTACATGGACTATCTCCCAACCGGGACATCTCAAACCTTTTCGTCCATCCCGGGTAAAAAGGACAAATCTCTGCCGAATCGGTAGGAAATGGGTTCGGTTTGTACTATAGGTACATGATGTATCGCCCGTGATTTTTTGAAAAAATCATTTTTAGACTCGCAATATGTGGTTTCTTCAGAGATCCAATGCAAGATCTAACGATGCTCGTCCCCTATCTTCATGCACGCCGGTTCGACCATAGTTAGAAATTCAGAAAATTCAAAACGGGCATAATAAATTCAAAAAAAATCCGAACAATGAAAATCCTTCGCGTGGTGTCATATTATGTGACATAGTTGAAAGGAAAAATACCAGACTTGGTATATGATCATGTCTCGAAAAAACCTTCACAAAATGACCTATCATGTTCGAGGTTTCATGGCTTTCGGTCCAAATGACCGATGTTATTTGCTGAATCACGGCATAGTTTGTGATTCTGTGCCTATATTATGCATGCATGTGGAAATTGGTGTGGAGAACAATGTTGCAGGAGGAAGTTTTCCTTTTTGTCGCACGCAAAAGCCCTTTTCCATTTTTCGAGCGCAAAAAACGGGTCGTTTTGTGAAGTAACCACCAAAATTCCGTTTCAGAATGCTACCGTCCCATTCTCCTAAAATACTAGACCACCTTACATGGACTATCTCCCAACCGGGACATCTCAAACCTTTTCGTCCATCCCAGGTAAAAAGGACAAATGTCTGCCGAATCGGTAGGAAGTGGGTCCGGTTTGTACTACATGTACATGATCTGTCGCCCGTGATTTTTTGAAAAAATCATTTTTAGACTCGCAATATGTGGTTTCTTCAGAGATCCAATGCAAGATCTAACGATGCTCGTCCCCTATCTTCATGCACGCCGGTTCGACCATAGTTAGAAATTCAGAAAATTCAAAACGGGCATAATAAATTCAAAAAAAATCCAAACAATGAAAATCCTTCGCGTGGTGTCATATTATGTGACATAGTTGAAAGGAAAAATACCAGACTTGGTATATTGATCATGTCTCGAAAAAACCTTCACAAAATGACCTATCATGTTCGAGGTTTCATGGATTTCGGTCCAAATGACCGATGTTATGTGCTGAATCACGGCATAGTTTGTGATGCTGTGCCTATATTATGCATGCATGTGGACATTGGTGTGGAGAACAATGTTGCAGGAGGAAGTTTTCCTTTTTGTCGCACGCAAAAGCCCTTTTCCATTTTTCGAGCGCAAAAAACGGGTCGTTTTGTGAAGTAACCACCAATATGCCGTTTCAGAATGCTACCGTCCCATTTTCCTAAAATACTAGACCACCTTACATGGACTATCTCCCAACCGGGACATCTCAAACCTTTTCGTCCATCCCAGGTAAAAAGGACAAATGTCTGCCGAATCGGTAGGAAGTGGGTCCGGTTTGTACTACCCGTACATGATCTATCGCCCGTGATTTTTTGAAAAAATCATTTTTAGACTCGCAATATATGGTTTCTTCAGAGATCCAATGCAAGTTCTAAAAGAGCCATTTTTCTTCCCGCCATTTTTCTTCCCGCCATTTTTTCCGGCATTTCTCCCGCCATTTCTTCCCGCTAGTTTTTCCCGCCAGTTCTTCCCTTCAGTTATCTTCCTGCCATTTCTCACTATATATATGTAGGGTTGGCCTCCATTGTCATTGCACATCTCTAGACTCATAACTGCAACCTGATCACTCTTTCCCATGACTTCCACCGTAGCACTAACTCCCAGGGAGGCGGAGGCGCTTTGCGCCTCGAACTACCCCTGCCCGCCGGGCTACTGTGTCCATGTCGGCTGGATGCTGAGTACCGGAGGCATGCCGGTTCCTCCTGTCCCTCTAGGTGTGGCGCGTCGGATCGCCATCACGAACCACTACTACTTCGAGGTCACGCCGGAGCAGCGGAGGAATCCCAGATGGCATCCCGAATATTTCCCGACTTGGGAAGCCTTCTTCATGGATCGACATGAGAGGGCGCTCGCCAGGCACGAGGAGGATGGCCCTGTAGGGGTTCGTAGCATGGAAAACAAAAATTTTCTATCGCATACAAACAAACAAGCCAAGATCTATCTACTAGATTGTAGCAACGAGTCGATGGAATAACTTACCCTCAAAGATTCCTAAGTGTTTAACGAGAGCAGATTCTCGTGGGTGATGTAGTCGTACTCTTTCCGATCTCAAGATCGCGTAGACGATCCTTCCGGCGCTGCGTTCCGGCAGCGCTCCCGCAGTCGGTCACACGTTCGGTATTCGACGAAGACCTTCCTCTCCCTTGTTCCAGCAGGCAGCGGAGGTTGTAGCACTCTCCTCGCGATTCCGGCAGCACAACGGCGTGGTACCAGAAGTAGAGGGGAGATCCCGCAGGGCTTCGCCTTAAGCCGGAGCGAGTATGGTGGATTATGAGAGAGTACTATTAGTGGTCTAGAGATTAGACACACCAATTAGAAGGCTCTAAACCGAAGGCTAGGGCAATTAGAAGCTCTAAACCAAAACGGCTCTAAACCGGAGATTAGAGGATAGGAACTTGTGTGTCTAGAGGAGGAGGCCCTGCCCCTCCTTTTATAGGTGGGAGGGGGCTGGCGCGCCAGGGGAGGGAGGGGAGTCCCTCCCCAACTCGTCCTGGTGGAGGCGCTGCCGGTTGGAGGAGGGATTCCCTCCCCAACTCGGTTTTGGCCTCCTCTTGCTTGTTTCCCACAGTTTCTTGTTTTAGCCGTTTGACTTTCAAACTGGACATTTGACTTTTCTGTTTTAGGATTCAATTTAATCCTTTATTTGGAACAGCAAGAACACTTAGTACATGATGCAATCATTCCAATATGTAATGACACATTCATGTACCCCTCCCCCCCCCCCCGGAGTGCCGGACAATCCGGAACGTTCTAGAACATTCCCGATGAAAACACCGGAACCATTTCCGAACTCCGAAACGGGACTTTCCTTATATGAATCTTATTCTCCAGACCATTCCGGATCACCTCGTGATATCCCGGATCCCATCCGAGACTCCGAACAACATTCGGTCTCTTTCTCATAATACCATAACTACTCAAACAACGTCGAATCCTTAAGTGTGTCTCCCTACGGTTCGTGAATTATGCGGACATGATCGAGACACTTCTCCGAACAATAACCAATCGAGGAATCTAGAAATTCATATGGCTCCCACATATTTCTACGATTACTTTGCGATCGAATGAACCACTTACATACGATACCAATTTCCCTTTGTCTCACGATAGTTTACTTATCCGAGGTTATGATCGTCGGTATCTCTGCATACCTAGTTCAACCTCGTTACCGATAAGTACTCTTTTCTCGTTCCCGTGATATGTGATCCCTTGTGAGCCAGTCACATGCTTGCAAGCTAATTGGATGACATTCCACCGAGAGGGCCCAGAGTATATCTATCCGTCATATGGATGGACAAATCCCACTCTTGATCCATGTGTCTCAACCAAAACTTTCCGAACACTCAATGCCACCTTTATAACCACCCAGTTACGGTGTGGTGTTTGATGTCATCAAAGCATCCATCCGGTAAAGGTGATATGCATGATCTCATGGTCGAAGGAATTAGGTTACTATGTATCAGAAAGCATATAGCAATTGAACTATTGAAATGACTTGATCTTTATGCTACGCTTATCTATAGGAGTATGTCCACCATATCAGTCTCCTAATGATATGATCTTGTTGTTGATAACATCTCAATGTTCATGATAGGGAAACCACAATCATCTATCAACCAACAAGCTAGTGAAGTATAGAGGCTATACTAGGGACTTCAAATTAAGTTTACACATCACACAAGTATCAATGTTTCCTTGTTAATACTATTATAGCATGAATGTAAACATTTATCATAAACACAAAGATATAATAATAACTACATTTATTATTGCCTCTAGGGCATATCTCCAACAGTCTCCCACTTGCACTAGAGTCATCTAATCTAGATTACATGGTAATATACCGAACACCCATGGCAGTTTGGTGTTGGTCATGTTTTGCCCTCGGGAGAGGTTTAGTCAACGGATCCACCACATTCAGATCTGTGTGTACTTTGCAAATCTTTATATCCCCATCCTGGATATGTTCTCGAATAGCGTGAAAACGTAGCTTGATGTGCTTCAGCTTCTTGTGTGACCTTGGTTCTTGCGCATTGGCTATGGCGCCCATGTTATCACAGTAGATAGACATTGGGTCCAGCGCACTAGGAACCACACCCAGCTCTGTAATGAACTCTTTCATCCATATCGCTTCTTGTGAAGCCTCCGAAGCATCCATGTATTCCGATTCAGTTGAAGATCTCGCCACAACGCTTTGCTTTGCACTCCTCCAGCTAACTGCTGCACCATTCAAAATAAATATGTATCCGGATTGTGATTTAGTATCATCCGGATCGGTGTTCCAACTAGCATCGGTGTAACCGTTAACAACGAGCTGTTCATCACCTCCATAAGAAAGAACCATATCCTTAGTTCTTCTCAAGTACTTAAGGATGTTTTTGACCGCTGTCCAATGATCCACTCCTGGATCACTTTGATATCTGCTAGTTAAACTAACAGCATATGCAATGTCGGGTCTAGTACATAGCATGGCATACATTAGAGATCCTATGGCTGAGGCATAGGGAGTCTTACACATCCTTTCTCTATCTTCTGCTGATGTCGGACTTTGAGTTTTACTCAAGGTCGTATTGGGCAACATGGGCAAGAACCCTTTCTTGCTTTCTTCCATTCCAAACCTCTTTAGAACTTTGTCCAAATATGTACTCTTTGACAATGATATTTGGCGTTTCGATCTATCTCTATAAATCTTTATGCCTAATATGTAAGCTGCTTCGCCAAGATCCTTCATTGAAAAACTATTATTCAAATATTCTTTGACACTATTAAGAAGGTCTACATCATTCTCAATCAACAATATGTCATCCACATATAGTATTAAGAATGCTACAGAGCTCCCACTCACTTTCTTGTAAATACAAGCTTCTCCATAAGTTTGTATAAAACCAAAACTTTTGATCACCTTATCAAAACATTGATTCCAACTTCGGGATGCTTGCTTCAATCCATAGATGGACCGTTGAAGTTTGCATACCTTGTTAGCATCTTTAGGATCGACAAAACCTTTGGGTTGCATCATATACAACTCTTCATCAATGTCTCCATTGAGGAATGCTGTTTTGACATCCATCTGCCATATCTCATAATCATAATATGCAGCGATTGCTAACATAATCCTCACAGACTTTAGCTTCGCTACTGGTGAGAAAGTCTCATCGTAGTCAACTCCTTGAATTTGTCGAAACCCTTTTGCGACAAGTCGAGCTTTATAGACAGTAACATTACCATCAGCATCTGTTTTCTTCTTGAAAATCCATTTGTTCTCGACAGCCTTCAGGCCATCCGGTAAGTCCACCAAAGTCCATACTTGGTTTTCGTACATGGATCCAATCTCGTATTTCATGGCTTCTTGCCATTTATTGGAATCTGGGCTCATCATCGCTTCCTCATATGTCTCGGGGTCATCGGTGTTGTCCACCAACATGACATTCATAACGGAATCATACCAATCTGGAGTGGTACGAGTTCTCGTTGACCTCCGAGGCTCTGTAGCAACTTCAACCGAAGTTTCATGATCACCATCACTAGCTTCCTATCTTATTGGTGCAGGCACCACAGGAACTTCTTCCGGCACTGCGCTACTCGCAATTTCGAGAGAAGGTTCGACAACCTCGTCGAGTTCTACTTTCCTTCCAGTCACTTCTTTCGAGAGAAATTCCTTCTCTAGAAAGGATCCATTCTTGGCAACGAAGATTTTGCCTTCGGATCTATGATAGAAGGTATACCCAATAGTTTCCTTCGGGTATCCTATGAAGACGCATTTTTCCGCTTTGGGTTAAAGCTTGTCCGGCTGTAACTTCTTTACATAAGCTTCGCATCCCCAAACTTTAAGGAACGACAATTTAGGTTTCTTCCCAAACCATAATTCATACGGTGTCGTTTCAACGGATTTAGATGGTGCCCTATTTAAAGTGAATGCAGCTGTTTCTAATGCATAACCCCAAAATGATAGCGGTAAATCTGTAAGTGACATCATAGAACGAACCATATCTAAGAGAGTTCGATTACGACGTTCGGACACACCATTACGCTGTGGTGTTCCCGGCGGTGTCAATTGTGAAAGTATTCCGCATTTCTTCAAATGCTCGCCAAACTCGTAACTTAGATATTCACCTCCATGATCAGAACGTAGAAATTTAATCTTCTTGTTACGTTGATTCTCTACCTCACTTTGAAACTCCTTAAACTTCTCGAAAGTTTCGGACTTATGTTTCATGAAATAGATATACCCATATCTACTCAAGTCATCCGTGAAGGTAAGAACATAACGATAACCACCGCGCGATGCTACACTCATTGGACCACACACATCGGTATGTATGATTTCCAATAAGTCCGTAGCTCGCTCCATCATACCAGAAAATGGAGTCTTAGTCATTTTACCCATAAGACATGCTTCGCATCTTTCAAGTGATTCAAAATCAAGTGATTCAAGAAGTCCATCGGAATGGAGTTTCTTCATACGTTTCACTCCAATGTGACCAAGACGACAGTGCCACATATAGGTCGAATTATCGCTTGATTTCAAACGTTTTAGCCTCATTGTTGTTGATATGTGTATTTCCACTATCGAGATTCAATAAGAATAGACCATCTATCAAAGGTGCATGTGCATAAAACATATTACTCATATAAATCGAACAACCATTATTCTCGGACTTAAACAAGTAACCGTCTCGCAATAAACAAGATCCCGATATAATGTTCATGCTCAACGCAGGCACCAAATAACAATTATTTAAGTATAAAACTAATCCCGATGGTAGATGAAGGGGTAGCGTGCCGACCGCGATCACATCAACCTTTGATCCATTTCCCACGCGCATCGTCACCTCGTTCTTCGCTAGCTTCCGTTTATTCTGCAGCACCTGTTTCGAGTTACAAATATGAGCAACCGAACCAGTATCAAATACCCAGGCACTACTACGAGTACTAGTGAGATACACATCAATAACATGTATATCAGATATACCTTTCTTCTTGATGTTGCCGTTCTTCAAATCCGCCAAGTACTTTGGGCAATTCCGCTTCCAGTGACCTTCTCCCTTGTAGTAAAAGCACTCAGTATCAGGCTTAGGTCCAGTCTTGGTCTTCTTCGTCGGCATGGTAACTTTCTTACCACCCTTCTTGAAGTGTCCCTTTTGCTTAGACTTGCCTTTCTTGAATTTGGTGGTCTTATTGACCAACACCACTTGGTGCTCTTTCTTGATCTCCACTTCTGCAGATATCAACATGGCAAAGAGTTCTGGCAACGTCTTATTCATGTTCTGCATGTTGTAGTTCATCACAAAGTTCTTGTAACTTGGTGGTAGTGATTGGAGGACACGGTAAATCCCCAAAGCATTAGGAATCACTATACCCAAGCTTTGAAGTTTGTTTGCGTGCCCAGACATCTTAAGCACATGCTCACTGACGGAGTTGCGCTCTTCCATCTTGCAGTTAAAGAACTTTTCAGAAGCCTCATAGCTTTCAATTGCCGCATGATTCTCAAAAATCAATTTGAGATCCTCGACAATATCATATGGGTCTGAATCCTCAAACCTTTTCTGAAGCTCCGATTCCAAACCATACAAGATAGCACACTGAACTATGGAGTACTGATTCTTCCGAGCGAGGTAAACATTCTTTACTTCATCGGGAGAATCATCTGCAGGTGGGTCACCCAGCGGTGCATCCAGCACATAGGTTAAATTACCAGCTGTGAGGACAATCCTCAAATTGCGGAACCAATCCGCGAAGTTGCTTCCATTGTTTTTCAACTTTTCTTTCTCTAGGAACGCATTAAAATTGATGGTAGGGGCTGCCATTGATCTACAACATATTTGCAATAGTTTAGACTAAGTTTATGATAAATTGAGTTCAAATTAATTAATAAAGTTAATCTAGGTGAACTCCCACTCAAAACAATATCCCTCACATTGTTTTAGTGATCACACGAACCAAATCCACTACATCAACACCGATCATCACGAGAGTTGATATAGTTTCAATGGCGAACAATCGTCATGTTCATCATATCTACTATATGATTCATGCTTTACCTTTCGGTGATCCATGTTCCGAGACCATGTCTGTACATGCTAGGCTCGTCAAGATCAAACCTTAGTTTCCGCATGAGAAAATCTGGCTTGCTCACGTTGTATACACTTGCGGAATCTAACACACCCGATCATCACGTGGTGCTTCGAAACAACAAGCTTTAGCAACGGTGCTAACTAAGGGTGAACACTTTATGACTTGAAATTCATGTGCATGAGGGATCATCTTATAATGCTACCGTCGTCTACTAAGCAATACAAGATGCATAAAGGATTAACATCACATGCAATTCAATATATATGTGATATGATATGGCCTTTCTTCTTCGTGCTTCCGATCTCCATCTTCAAGCAAGAACATGATCTCCATCATCACCGGCATTGCATCAAGGTCAATGACGCCTCTCCATGGTTGTCGTCCACCGGCTTCAACTATTACAACTACTTTGAATAGACACGCGGGTCTTAACATAAATTAAAGACAACCATATGGCTCCTGCCGGTTGCCAACTTACAATAAGGAACATTGCATACATCAAATATAATCACAATCATGGCCATATCACATCACTGCACACCCCTGCAAAACAAAGTTAGACGCCTATACTTTCTTTGCATATTTTACGTGGTTTGGGGCTTTCAATAAGTGTCGTTCTAACTTACGAACAAGAACCACAACATTGATACTAGTATTGTTAATCACCCGTTGTAAATTGGATCTTAACTATGCTAGGAGAAACAGGCACCCGCAAAGCCACTTATGCAATACAAGTTGTCGGGGGGTTAACCTCGGGTAGGTCAGAGACGGGGAAAGACAGAGGTACTGTCCCCGTCTGGTTTCCGAGCTACGGCCTAAGTCGGCCGAATCATGGATATGTCGGCCGATGAACGGAGGCAAGAAGCCCATGTATAGGTATCAAGTGGTTACCCGGCCGAGTTAATGAGAGAATCGGCCGGGTTACCCAAATGATCTTCATGCAGGTGAGGAACGAGCCGAGTAGCACAAGGTAAGGCCGAGTAATACGAAGCTTGCAGGAGAAGGAGAAGCCCAGGGTCAAACTATAGCTACAGGCTAGAAGGAATCAGAACAGGGCCAAGCACAAGAGACAAGGATGCACAGCGTCAGAGGGGCAGAAGGAGGTCACGGAGGTGACAGTCCTGGAGCCCGAGGCACACAGGAGGGGGCCACTGGAGCCTTGCCGTCATTAGAAGGGCGACAGGGAAAGGAGGCCGCCGAACTACTATTTTGGGACAAGCATATTCCACGAATATGCTTGCCTCGTCAGCCCTAAGGGCACCCAAGGCACCCCTTTATAAGGGGAGGTTTGGACCCTGAGGGGAGGATCGATTCTTTGAGCACCGTTAGGCTGGGGAGATTCACATTGTCCCCCTGTATACAGCTCAAGGAGCACTTGTAACCCATCAAGAGAGAAATAAAGTTCATCACTTTGGCAGCTTGAGTGTAAAGACAGTTGCATCTTCCCTCCCCAGATCCCACTAGCATCCATTGGCCCCGTACTTTAGCCTACCCATGGCATCTGCCGTGCAACCACCACGACAGTTGGCGCCCACCATGGCGCCAGCAGCGGTGCTAGCTGGAGTTGTGATCCGGACGGGAAACTTCATCAACACCGGCGAGCGCGTTGTTTCTGGCTTGGTCCAGAGATTTGGTCTCTGCGACTATGTCAGAGACAATGCAGGGAGCTTCAGGGGGAAACCCCCCGCGCAACGGGATCTTCATCGGCCTGGGCGAGCACAGGGTCTACGTCGGCGTCGACATCACCGACATTTATCCTCACCAGGTTGTTGTTGCAGGGGAACCACCTCGAAGCGCGGCGAGCTGTCCTTCAGGAGAGCATCCGGCAGGCAGCGTCGAGGTGATGGTCGCAGCAGGGACTCAAGCGGGAGCAGCATTAGCCGGGTCAAGCAGAGAACCCGCCGCAGGCGCACAGGGTCCGCCCAAGCAGGTCACACTGCAAACCGCCGAGGTAATTCCGCCAGTGACAAACCCGGCCGAGTTGCATGACACCACCCCAAAGGCACCAAGAGTGAGAGGACCACCTCTGGAGAGACCAGAGAACATTCTTCAGGCAACTATAGAGAACTTAACCACACCTGTAGCGCCGATACTTGATCCGGCAAATGCTCAGGCAGAGTTAGAGGAAACCAGGCAAAAGGTGCTGGTAGAGGCCAAAAAAGTATCAGCCCTGCGGGAATCCTTGAACAGGACCCTGAGAGAATATGCAAAAGCTAATAAGCTTGATATCGCACCCGAGCGGGTGGACGAACTAAGATTAAGAGGTAAGAACCTCATGAATGATATTAACAAAGAGCATGAAGCTCATAGAGCCGAATCAGGCGATTTGGGTTTACCGAGGTACAGTACCCCGGCGAAAAACCTGAGAGCGGCAAATGTCGCAGCATTGGAATTAGAGGGGTTAACAGGGGAAGCTCGGCAGAAACAACAAGAAAGAGTGAATGAGCTGGTGCGCATCGCGAACCAGCAAAATGAGGAAATGCTCAGAGCTAACCCGGCGAGGCCAGGGGCTTCACGGATGGTTCATTCGGCAGGGGCAGCACCTGCTTTATCTGCGGCAGCGGCATCTTCACCCGGAAACAACGCTAGAAAAGAAAAAGCAGTAACCTCAGGGAAGAGGAACAAACAAATTGTTCCATATGACCCGGCAATAGCTGGAAAGGCAAATGAGAACAGAGGCAATGCAAGCCGAGGTAATAGTGGGGAGAGAAACCACGGCTGTATGGAAAAGGACGGCGGCGGCCGAGGTGATGGGGAGCACGGCAGGAAAGAACCTGCAAGAGACAATCATGAAAACCAAACCCCGGCCGAGGTAAGGAGAGAAGTGCCGCTCAACCCGCAACCAAGACATGAGCCTCGGCAGGAAAGAGAAGTGAGGCCAGCTCGCTACGATCAGATGAATGAAAGGTATAATGATGGATATTCCGAGGTAGAATACGCAAACCAGGGTGGAAACAATCACTATGGGATGCAGGATAGAATCCTGTACAGAGATTTGCCAGCAAATGATGCAAGAGTAAAGTTGGATCGGTTATACCGGTCCGAGCTATTGGAAGAGCAAGGTCCACCAGGTCCGACATGTTTTGGACCACGGATCATGGGCGAACCACCAGTGCCGAATTTTCAGTTGGCAAGAGGCACAAAAACGTACAATGGAAGTACCAAGCCACAAGACTGGTTGATTGATTATGCCACCGCTGTGAAGATAGCGGGTGGCAACCTTAGATGGGCTGTGCGGTATGTCCCACAGATGTTGGAAGGACCAGCCAGGGTATGGTTGAATAATCAACCAGCTGGCAGTATCAACTGCTGGTTAGATTTCGAAGAAATGTTCGTTAGCAACTTTACCAGCACATACAAGAGACCAAATAGACCACAACAACTAGCCATGTGCAAGCAGAGGCCGAATGAAACAGATAGAGAGTTTTTAACTCGATGGTGTAACCTGAGAAACTCATGTGAGGGAGTTATCGAATCGCAAGCAATCGCTTGGTTCGCGCAAGGTTGCCGTTATGCCAGCGTGTTGTGGCAACGCCTGCAAAGAGATATGCCAACCACATTGGCAGAAACTATCAGAATAGCGGACTCCTATGCATTGGGTGACCCAACCCAACCGGAGTTAATATCGGCAGATCATCGTGAGCAACAGGACCAGTACACGAGAGAATTGGCCGGGTCATCCAGGCGTGATTTCAGAGGAAGAAGAAGAGAAGAGAGGCCGGATTATAGATATAATTCAGCCCAGGTGGCGGCTGTAGCACAAGATCAGCCGAGTCACGGAGCAACTCAACGACAGAAAAATGGACCTCAACAGTGGACATCAAGAAATGAGGAAAGAGGCAATGGACCCCAGAGCAAAAGAAGCAATGGCAAGAGAGGCCGAAGTATACGTTCGAATCCATGTTAGATCAGCCGTGTAAATTTCACACCTCAAACCCATCTAGACCGGCCAATCATACAACCCGGCAATGCGCCTGGATGAAAAATGCGATGGGGAACCCGGCAGGAGTTCAGGCTCCCCATCAGGTGCAACAGCAGCATCAGCCGCAATTAACTGGAGCAAATACACAGCAACTGATGCTACCGCCCCCTCCCCCGAGGTACGATAACTCGGATCGGAGGGATGCAGTGCATCAAGTAATGAACCAGGGGCAGGACGGAAGGATAAATCCGGCAAATGCTGGACGTAATGATTACAGGGAACATCACCAGTCTTATTGTGTGTTCACGACAGAACAGCAGGACAAGCAGAGTGTGCAGCGCCGGCATATGGAAGTGAACGCAGTTGTACCGGCAGTGCCAAGATACCAGCCATGGTCTGATCAGGAGGTGACCTGGAGCATGAAAGACCACCCTAGAATAATGCCGAGTCCAGGATCATATGCACTTGTGTTGGATCCGACGTTTGTGGGACCAAGCATCAATGTGAAATTCTCAAAAGTACTCATCGACAATGGAAGCAGTATCAACATCATGTACAAAGATACCATGCATAAGCTCGGAATATCACAGAATATGCTGCAGTCCACGAGGACAACTTTCCATGGAATAGTGCCAGGGCTTTCATGTGAGCCCATCGGTAAAGTCCGAGTGGACGTGTTATTCGGTACAAGAGATAACTGCAGAGCAGAAAATTTAGAATTCGAGGTGGTCGATCTGGAAAGTTGTTATCATGCTCTACTCGGACGGCCCGCACTGGCCAAATTCATGAGCAGCTGTCATATAGGTTATCTAAAGATGAAGTTACCCGGACCACAAGGGGTGATAACAGTTGCAGGGGATTACAAGAAGTCAATGGAGTGCGCTTCGGTCGGGTCAAATTTGGCCGAGTCATTGGTTATAGCAAGAGAAAAGAAAAGGATTCAGGAGGTAGCAGCCCTCGCTCAGTCAGCATAGTTAAGCATGCCGGCACTGGCCAACCCTCATGGCAGTGTTTCTTTTCAGCCGACCAAAGAGACGAAGAAATTTCAGATTGATGAGCAATTCCCAGAGCGTACTGTTACTATTGGTGCAGGCCTTGACGCTAAATAAGAAGGCGAGCTCACCAACTTCCTCCGTGAGAATCGGGACATATTTGCATGGTCAACTCAAGATCTGCAAGGTGTGCCGAGGGAGTTGGCTGAGCACTCTTTAAACGTCAGGCCAGGAGCAAGGCCGGTGAAGCAACCTCTCCGCCGCTTCGCCGAAGACAGGAGAAAAGTAATAGGGGATGAAATAGCTCGGCTTCTCGCAGCCGGGTTCATCATGGAAGTGCTATATCCGGATTGGTTATCAAATCCGGTGCTAGTAGAAAAGAAAAAAGATGACCCCAATGTAGCCATTGTGTGGCGAATGTGTATCGACTACACTAACCTGAACAAGGCGTGTCCGAAAGATCCTTTTCCATTGCCTAGAATAGACCAAGTCATTGACTCGACCGCTGGCTGTGAGCTGTTATCATTTGTAGACGCGTATTCTGGTTTCCACCAGATACCGTTAAATCCGGCCGATCAAATAAAGACTGCATTTATTACCCCGTACGGGGCTTATTGTTATCGCACAATGCCATTCGGCCTGCGAAATGCAGGAGCAACGTATCAAAGGTGCATGCAAAAATGCCTACATGATCAGATAGGAAAAAATGTACAAGTATATGTGGATGACGTAGTCATCAAAACTAAGGAGAGCAAAACCTTGCTAGAAGATATACGGCAAACTTTCGCGAACCTGAGAAGGTTCCGAATGAAACTTAATCCAGAGAAATGCACATTTGGCATGCCGGCAGGAAAACTACTCGGTTTCCTTGTGTCCAGCCGAGGTATCGAGGCTAATCCAACGAAGATAAGAGCAATAGAAAGAATGGAATTGCCGAGATGTTTGAACGATGTACAAAAATTCACGGGCTGCCTGGCCTCGCTTAGTCGATTTGTATGTCGGCTAGGAGAAAAGGCACTTCCGCTTTATCAGCTGATGAGAAAGTCGGACAAATTCAGCTGGACTCCCCAGGCGGACCTTGCATTTCATGAGTTGAAAAAGATGCTAGTTACGGCACCCATTTTAGCTTTTCCATTATCGAAAGAACCTATGCTACTCTATGTAGCGGCTACCAATCGAGTAGTTAGTACTGTGGTTGTAGTGGAACGACTTGAAGAGGGTAAGTCAGTTCAGAGGCCAGTATATTATCTAAGTGAAGTATTATCCACTTCAAAGCAGAATTATCCGCACTATCAGAAGATGGCTTATGGAGTATATATGTCGGCAAAAAAGCTTAAGCATTACTTTGAAGAGCACCCCATCAAAGTGATCTGTGAGGCACCCATAGCCGACATATTGAACAACAAAGATGCAAGTGGCCGAATAGCAAAATGGGCGATCGAGTTATCACCGTATGCTCCACAATTTGATAGAAGAGATGCAATCAAATCTTAGGCTGTCGCCGACTTTCTCGTAGACTAGGCCGAGGTGCAATATGAGCCACCATTGCCGGATCCAAATTATTGGACAATGCATTTTGATGGTTCCAAACTAAGGAACGGTTTGGGAGCAGGAATAGTGCTAACCTCGCCTAAAAAAGATCAATTGAAATATGTACTGCAAATACATTTTGCCGCGTCCAACAATGTAGCTGAATATGAAGCACTAGTCCATGGATTAAAAGTGGCAAAAGAAATTGGTATACGCCGAATCCTATGCTACGGTGACTCGGATCTAGTAGTACAGCAAGTATCGGGCAGTTGGGACGCATTAGATGCTAATATGGCTTTATACAGATTCCATGTGCAAAAGATCAGTGGATATTTTGAGGGATGTGAATTCCACCACATACCACGAGCAGAAAATGACGCTGCTGACACATTGTCAAAATTAGGATCAACCCGGCAGTCAATTCCGCCAGGTATTGCCCTGGAGCACCTCAGGAAACCATCAATAAATCCATCAACAGAATCCGAGTCAATCTTCATCCCAGCAGGTTCTGCAGAAAATCACACGCCAATGGAGGTAGATCCGCAGAAGGATCCGGAACCCCTAAAGAGGGGGACAGCCGAGGTAATAACAATCATGGAGAGAGCCGAGGTATGTACGTCGGCAGAAAACATGGAGATAGACAGTGAGATCACTGCAGAAAGAGTAACACCGGTATGGGCGCAACCCATATTTTCTTACCTAAAAGATGCGACATTGCCGAGTAATGAGGTATTAGCTAGACAAACCATAAGAAGAGCAAAAGCTTATACAATCATAAACAATGAGTTATATAAGAGAAGCATAACAAACATATTGCAGAAGTGCGTGAGTTCCACAGAAGGTCAGGAAATCCTTCTAGACATACACCAAGGAGAATGTGGGCACCATGCCTCATCTCGCGCCTTAGTAGCCAAGGCATTTAGGCATGGATTTTACTGGCCAACGGCGTTAAAAGAGGCAGAAGAATTAGTTAAGAAGTGCAATGGGTGTCAGAGATACGCAACCAGAATACATATGCCGTCAGCCGAGTTAAAAACAATACCCATCACTTGGCCATTTTCTGTATGGGGTTTAGACATGGTGGGACCATTCAAGCCGGCGAGAGGAGGAATGACCCACATGTTGGTTATGGTAGACAAGTTCACCAAGTGGATTGAAGTAAGGCCAATCAAAAAGTGTGATGGGCACACAGCAGTGAAATTTCTCAAGGATATCATCTTGAGATACGGGTACCCACATAGCATTATTACGGATAATGGCACAAACTTTGCAGAAGGAGCCTTCGCTAGATTTTGCCAAGAGAAGCACATAAGACTAGATATTGCCTTAGTAGCTCACCCAGCATCCAATGGACAAGTGGAAAGGTCTAATGGACTGGTGCTATCAGGAATAAAACCACGACTTGTTGAACCTTTGCAAAGGTCGGCAGGATGTTGGATCGAAGAAATCCCAGCCGTGTTATGGAGCCTTCGGACTACCCCGAATAGATCAACAGGTTATACTCCATTCTTTCTGGTGTACGGGGCAGAGGCTGTACTCCCAGCCGACATAATATATGACTCGCCAAGAGTTGCTCAGTACACAACCTCAGAGACAAACGAAATAGCTCGGAAAGATGCCGTAGACTTGTTGGAAGAAGCCAGAGAGTTGACATTGTCACGATCGGCTATTTATCAACAGAACTTACGGCGGTATCACAGCAAGAAAGTGAGTCCAAGAGTATTCAAAGAAGGAGATTTGGTCCTCCGACTAGTGCAATGCACGGCCGGCATGCACAAATTGTCACCCCCATGGGAAGGACCATTTATTGTAAGCAAAGCATTGCACAACGATGCATATTATCTGATCGATGCTCAGTCCCCTGAAGAGAACAAGGCAGACAAAGCTGGTGAAGAAACGAAGCGCCCTTGGAATGTGGCTTTACTTCGGCCATTTTACTCGTAGCATTACATCTCAAGGTCGAAATCCAATGATGTATTTGAATCTCGGCACCCAGAGCAGTGACTCGGGGACTGCCGTAGGATATATATTTATTTCATATCATGTATTCAAACCTCGGTACCCAGAGCAGTTACTCGGGGACTGCCATATGTTATGTTAATTCATGTTAGATGTTTGAACCTCGGCACCCAGAGCAGTTACTCGGAGACTGCCATATGTAATGATTATTTCGTATTATATGTTTGAACCTCGGCACCCAGAGCAATGACTCGGGGACTGCCATATGGTATATTTATTTCTTTCGCGTTACATACTTGAACATTGGCGACCAGAGCAGTGACTCGGGGACTGCCGTATGTTGTATTCCTTTCACGTTACGAATATGACCCTCGGTGCCAAGAGCAATAACTCGGGGACTATCATATGATATGTCAATTTCGTATTGACACCTAAACTTCGGTGTATAAAGCAGCGACTCGGGGACTACCGTCTGATACCTCAAACTTATGCTGAATGCAATCATATCAGTTTTATACTACCTCCGAAACTTGATTTATATAAGGGAATTTCGGACAATAGACAACGATCCAACGATTGTTGTTTGCTTCCACAACGGAATAATTAACTTATGTTCAAAACAGGGCAATAACGTAGATATTCAGCGCTAATGCCTGGATAAGATCATCAAAATAACGGCAAAGTTAAGCCCTAAAAGATCGAGAAGTTACAGGCCAGCGAGGCAAGAATTCGGATAAGCATCCACTTAACCAAGAGTCTCAACAATACATAGCAAAAGAAATTCGAATCATACAACGAACTGACAAATTTTTCGTCTACATTATACGCCCGGCATACCAGGGATCGCAAATAACTTAGGCGTTGTTCGTTGGAGGGGCAGCTACTTGCTCAGGTGCGGGGCACTCCGAAGTAGGAGGAACTTCGACTGAGGTCGCCTCTCCCTCCGCCGACCCAGGTGCAACTTCGGCGGTATCCCGGGGTTGTTCAGGAGCGTCAGTACGTGCGGTAGAATGCCCGGTGCCTTTGGAGGAGGACCGCGCATCACCGTTGCTATCCGAGCTTGAGCTGGAGCTATCGGATGTGGCCGAATCATCTTCACCTTCCCCATGCTGAGCTGAATCATCACCCGAAGCACCCTCAGCCGCGACCTCTTGATCCGGATCTCGGAGAAAACTCGGCCCTTCATTCCAAGTGTGCACGTCGGCGTACTCGACGAGCTGGAAAGCCCGAGCTTGCCGAAGAGCAACAAAGGTGGGATCTTCAACCCAGCAGGAGCCAGTGCGCAAATTCCTCAGAATGTCAAGAGAGATGTCTTCATACCATGACATGATTACAGTAAGGGCCATGTCGGCACCAGCACGCCCGGCAGATTCTCTCCAAAGACTCAGCTGCCTCTCAGATGCCATCAGCCTTGTCACCAATAACTTAATTTCGTTGATATCAGGAGTCCCCGAGGTGTTCGGCCAGAGTACATGGTAAGCTCGGATAGCGGCCTGCACCAAGTCCCGGCCCATAATTTTCATCGGACCAACTGCAGCACCAACAACAACCAAGAAATCCTCCATCGAATATTCGAACTCAACAGCAACCGGTTCACCTCGGCGTGCGCGAGCTGCAAGAACAGCTTTAGAACTCACGGGTTTGGCCTCGGGGAAGTGATCTGCGCAAAACATGGACATGTCAAAGGGTAGCAGGAACGACAAAGAAAAATAATAGTTCGGCCATGCCAAATAACTTACGATGAATGTAGCTCATCATTATCTGAAGGTCTTTGGCCCAAGCAGCTTTACTCTTCTCGAAACGAGCAATTTCCTCGCTCAAACCGAGGGTTTTAAGTTCGGCAGCTTCGAGGAGTTCTTTGTTCTTCTGCAGATCCAGAGTCAGCCGATTCTTTTCCTCGGAAAATTCTTGGTCGACCTTTTCTAGCTCGGACTTCTGAGAGAGCTTGATGGTATCCACCTCGGATCGCAGGCGAGCTATCTCCTCATCTTTTTCTCGTAATTGCGCCGAATGAGCTGCGTTTTGTTCTAAAAAATGCAGCATCACGTCAGGCATGGGCACGCAGTCTTGTTGCGACACTGCAAAGTCTTGCAACTCGGCTTTACCACAGCCAAACGCAATAAGGAAACTTATCATAGATATTAAAAGGAGAAGGAGTAACATAGAAAGGAAACTAACCTTCCAGGTCCTTGATTTTCTTTTGAAGGCGAATATTGAGGTTATTAATATTACCTGTTCAACAAGAAGTAAGCCGGCAGTCCATGGACGAATACATGAGAAAGTTTGGAATAAGGAAAAGGAACTATCAACATACCAGTCTTCTTCGCCACAGGCAGAACTTTCTCGTACTTCTCTTCCAGTTTGCGATGCGAAAAAAGCAACCTCTGGAACTCGGCAGTTCGCCGGTCATGTGCAACCTGAGTAATGAGGCACAATGATAAATCAACGAGTAAAAGTTAAACCAGATCCGAGTTAAGCAGAACTTAACTCAGATCTAGGTGGTTGGATATTCAAAACTAAACCAGATCCGAGTTAAGCAGAACTTAACTTAGATCTAGGTGGCTGAATATTCAAAACTGAACCAGATCCGAGTTAAGCAGAACTTAACTCAGATCTGGGTGGCTGGATATTCAAAACTAAACCAGATCCGAGTTAATTAAAACTTAACTCAGATCTGGGTGGCTGGATATTCAAAACTAAATTAGATCCAAATTAAGCAAAGTTTAATTCGGCTCTAGGTGGCTGGATATTCAAAGCTAAACCAGATCCGAGTCAAGCAGGACTTGGCCCAGATCTAGGTGGCTGGGTATTCAAAGCTAAATCAGAACCAAATCAAGCAAAGCTTAATTCGGCTCTAGGTGGCTGGATATTCAAAGCTAAACCAGATCCGAGTCAAGCAGGAGTTAGCTCAGACCTAGGTGGCTGGATATTCAAAGCTAAATCAGATCCAAATCAAGCAAAGCTTAATTCGGCTACAGGTGGCTGGATATTCAAAGTTAAACCAGATCCGAGTCAAGCAGAACTAAACTTGGATCTAGATAGCTGGACATTCAAGGCTAGGCTAGGTCCGAATAAAACACAATTAAACTCGGATCTAAACGGCCGGATTAACAAACCTTAGAAATAAAATTAAATCAAACTTCCAAGTATAGAACAAGTTATTTCCTTGCAAGTTTCGGGGACTAGAGCATATGGTAACATCTGAAGAATAATTCAAGACTCAGAGAAAAAAATAATTACCTCATTCATTTTGTTGGTATCAATGATGAACTGGGCAGCGTGGTCAAAACGGCCGCTGATATCAGAAAGCTGAAAGGACTGGTTGGCCGGGTTACCCTCAAACTGATCAGCAGCATTCCAGTTGTTGGCATATTCAACCAGCGCTCCAAGGCTGTTCCCACTAGCTGTCCGAGTTAAAACTTTACCCCGGGTAGGCTGTCCGATCACGGCGGTCGCAGGGCTCTTATGAAGAGCAAGCTGGCTGCCGGAGGCCGAGGTAACGAGGACTTTAGGTGCAGCTCCCTTACGCAGCACGTCAGCGATACTCGGTTGAGAAGAGCCGGCAAGACCTTTCTGAGAAGAAGAGGTCTTGACGGCAACAGCTTTCTCTGCCTTAGAGGGGGCATCAGCAGGAAGTGGCGCCTCGGAAGTAGGGACGGAGTCCGTGGGAACGGCCGAGGATAAGGTCGCAGAGGGCGCCGGGATAATAACCTGTTCGGCCGAGGTCGGGATGGCCGTGGAAACTACCGAAGTAGATAGAGGCTCAGTAGCAGCGCTGGGGCCCATAGAAGGGGCGGCGGGCTCGACGAAAACCTCGGAGGGCCGGGTCGAATCCAAGGCAATGGAAGGGGTCTCAGGGACTTCGTGACGGACAGGCGAAGTATTCGGAGCTAGAGGAGAAGCAGGACGAATAGGACTAGGAACTCTCGTATCATCAGCGGGAGGAGGAGATGGCGGCCGAGTCGGACGGTCAGTCATACTAGGACCGCCGGGTTTAACAGAAAGAGGAGCACTGCAAAAGTAAAAAAGAGGATTCATCAGTATGAGAAACAGAAAGAGAAAAACAAGAAATATAAGCAAAAGAACTTACCCGGCGACCCCAGGCATAGTTTTGCGCCTAGGAGGGTTCGGAGCAGATCTCTTTATTCGCTTCTTAGGAACCGCCTCCGAGGCACCAGCAGGAGCCCCGCGTTTCCCCGAGGTAACGGGAGGCCGGGAAGCAATAGGCTCGGCGTCGTGGACCTGACCGGCCGGATTAGCTGGGAAAGTAGAAGCCGGAAATGCATAAGACATAGGCGTGGCGGCAACTACCTCAAGAATTTGGACCTCGTCCGAATCACCTTCCTCGTCATGCGCAGAAGTTCTGCCGCGAGCTCGAGTCGGAGCAGGATCTGATTTAGGGACGAACTCCTCAGAGTCCGGCTCGCCAGTATCCGGGGTACTCCTGTCCGCAGGCCAAGGGAGCTGCAGAACTTCGGCGTCCTCGTTTTTCTGCTCTGTGAACCTCTGCAAAACGAGGAAAAAGAGAATTAGATAAACCAGTTTCTAGAGACAGGAGAGTAACAGAGCAGTACGGATTAAGCTTACCTCGGGAGGCGGATGATCGCGAGTGAATGGTTTTAATCCCCAAGACCAATCCTCAGGCATTTCAGTCTTGAAGATAGCTCGGACACGCTTATGAATAAGGTAGTTATCCAGCTCCACGGTCGAGACTCGGTTAGGGTCAAGGGGACCACTCATGTAGCACAGCTTGTGGGTCCGCTGCTGGAAGGGGCAGATCCGACTACTAATGAAAGTTGCCATCAGGTCTTCGCCGCATAACCCGGCCCGGATCAACTCTTTAAGCCGAATCTCAAAGGCATCGGCCAAGGCGTGAGTTTTCCTCGGATTATAGAGCCAGTTCACTTTAGAAGGTGGGCCAATTGAGAATGGAGGGAGCCGAATCCTGTCTTCTGCCCCTCTGTTCTTGACGTAGAAAAATGACTTGTGCCACTTCTTGCACGACTCCAACCCAGTGACGCGAGGGAACACGGATTTCCTCCGAGGTGTTATGGACGCCGCTCCACATTGGGTGAGTAACTTCTCGGAAGGGTGCAGAGATTTGTCAGGGACGACGTTAGAGCGGATCTGGAAGAACTTCGACCAGACATGTACTGACGGCCACAGGCCGAAGTAACCCTCCGAAGCGGAAATGAAAGCAGAAAGAGAAGCTATGGCGTTCGCGGGAAGATGATGCGGCTGAAGGCCGAAGTAATCGAGGAATTCTCTAGTGAAATCGCTAAGAGGAAGACCGAAGCCGCGGGCGAAGTGAGACATAAAAACCACATACTCGCCCTCTCTGATAACTGGAGAGGATTCGCTGCCGGGTAAACGACAGGAAACCTCGGCAGGAATCCGCCGAGTTCGGATGAGCCATTCAATCTCACGGCGCGTGACTGAAGAGCCCTGCCACGAGCCACGCTCAGGCCCGGAGCCAGCGTCATCTTCCTCAACAAGAGCGCCGCTAAACGAACTAGACATGGGCGCGCCGGAGAGATCGCCGGAGGAAAAACTGACGGTGGAAGGGAGCTTAGAGCTACAAGGCCCCGTCGGAACTTAGTGCGAAAACAATGGCGAAAAACGGAGGAACCGTCGCCTGAGCACGAAAGCGGAGCAGATCGATCTAGGGCAAAATCAGGGCAAGACGGTCAGAGAGGACTCACCGGCGGCGGAGCCACAGCCGCAGAGCGCGGGCGAGAAAGGCCGAACGACGCAGCGGAATCCTCGCCGGCGGAGGCTCTGGCTGACGAGCGGCGGCGGAGCGGCAAGAGAACACGCAGGCGAAATTAAGAAGGAGAGCGGAGGCGAGCGATAAGGGGAAAGATGAATCCTGCGGGCGCGTTTCCCCTCTTTATAGTCAAGCCATGAACAGGGGAGTGGGATCGTGGGTGTGGCAGTTACCCGTGTAGATCGTGGGAACAGCACGAACGCACGACGGTGAGTGGAGCCACACAACGGCCACAGACGAAGAGAAGTTGTTACAATCCCAAGGGGAGCGGCACACGAGGCGTCGCGGCAGCGGCGCAGCAGGTACAGGGTTCACTGTAGCTTGTCAGTAAGCACTGTAGAAGGACATAAAAACTAGAAGAGCAATGATGGGGTGACACGTAGGACGTGGCGTACGAGGGAAGGAACGAGGAAACCTCGGATGAGACCATAGCTCGGAAACAAGACTGAAGAAAGTGATGAAGCTGATATAACCCGGCCAAAGCTATTGACAGGGCCACACCAGCTTCGGGGACTAATGTCGGGGGGTTAACCTCGGGTAGGTCAGAGACGGGGAAAGACAGAGGTACTGTCCCCGTCTGGTTTCCGAGCTACGGCCTAAGTCGGCCGAATCATGGATATGTCGGCCGATGAACGGAGGCAAGAAGCCCATGTATAGGTATCAAGTGGTTACCCGGCCGAGTTAATGAGAGAATCGGCCGGGTTACCCAAATGATCTTCATGCAGGTGAGGAACGAGCCGAGTAGCACAAGGTAAGGCCGAGTAATACGAAGCTTGCAGGAGAAGGAGAAGCCCAGGGTCAAACTATAGCTATAGGCTAGAAGGAATCAGAACAGGGCCAAGCACAAGAGACAAGGATGCACAGCGTCAGAGGGGCAGAAGGAGGTCATGGAGGTGACAGTCCTGGAGCCCGAGGCACGCAGGAGGGGGCCACTGGAGCCTTGCCGTCATTAGAAGGGCGACAGGGAAAGGAGGCCGCCGAACTACTATTTTGGGACAAGCATATTCCACGAATATGCTTGCCTCGTCAGCCCTAAGGGCACCCAAGGCACCCCTTTATAAGGGGAGGTTTGGACCCTGAGGGGAGGATCGATTCTTTGAGCACCGTTAGGCTGGGGAGATTCACATTGTCCCCCTGTATACAGCTCAAGGAGCACTTGTAACCCATCAAGAGAGAAATAAAGTTCATCACTTTGGCAGCTTGAGTGTAAAGACAGTTGCATCTTCCCTCCCCAGATCCCACTAGCATCCATTGGCCCCGTACTTTAGCCTACCCATGGCATCTGCCGTGCAACCACCACGACACAAGTTGCATGTCAAGCGTGGAGCAAGTCTCATGAACGATGTCATGTAAGGTTAGCCCGGGCCGCTTCATCCCAACATACCGCAAGATGCAAAGTACACAAGAAGCAATCGACAATAAAAGCATCAACGCCCACAATGACCATTGTGTTCTAGTCGTGCAACAGATCTACATATAGACACGGCTCTGATACCACTGTAGGGGTTCGTAGCATGGAAAACAAAAAATTTCTATCGCATACAAACAAACAAGCCAAGATCTATCTACTAGATTGTAGCAACGAGTCGATGGAATAACTTACCCTCGAAGATTCCAAAGTGTTTAACGAGAGCGGATTCTCGTGGGTGATGTAGTCGTACTCTTTCCGATCTCAAGATCGCGTAGACGATCCTTCCAGCGCTGTGTTCCGGCAGCGCTCCCGCAGTCGGTCACACGTTCGGTATTCGACGAAGACCTTCCTCTCCCTTGTTCCAGCAGGCAGCGGAGGTTGTAGCTCTCTCCTCACGATTCCGGCAGCACAACGGCGTGGTACCGGAAGTAGAGGGGAGATCCCGCAGGGCTTCGCCTTAAGCCGGAGCGAGTATGGTGGATTATGAGAGAGTACTATTAGTGGTCTAGAGATTAGACACACCAATTAGAAGGCTCTAAACCGAAGGCTAGGGAAATTAGAAGCTCTAAACCAAAACGGCTCTAAACCGGAGATTAGAGGATAGGAACTTGTGTGTCTAGAGGAGGAGGCCCTGCCCCTCCTTTTATAGGTGGGAGGGGGCTGGCGCGCCAGGGGAGGGAGGGGAGTCCCTCCCCAACTCGTCCTGGTGGAGGCGCCGCCGGTTGGAGGAGGGATTCCCTCCCCAACTCGGTTTTGGCCTCCTCTTGCTTGTTTCCCACAATTTCTTGTTTTAGCCGTTTGACTTTCAAACTGGACATTTGACTTTTCTGTTTTAGGATTCAATTTAATCCTTTATTTGGAACAGCAAGAACACTTAGTACATGATGCAATCATTCCAATATGTAATGACACATTCATGTACCCCTCCCCCCCCCCCCCCGGAGTGCCGGACAATCCGAAACCTTCTAGAACATTCCCGATGAAAACACCGGAACCATTTCTGAACTCCGAAACGAGACTTTCCTTATATGAATCTTATTCTCCGGACCATTCCGGATCATCTCGTGATATCCCGGATCCCATCCGAGACTCCGAACAACATTCGGTCTCTTTCTCATAATACCATAACTACTCAAACAACGTCGAATCCTTAAGTGTGTCTCCCTACGGTTCGTGAATTATGCGGACATGATCGAGACACTTCTCCGAACAATAACCAATAGAGGAATCTGGAAATTCATATGGCTCCCACATATTTCTACGATTACTTTGCGATCGAATGAACCACTTACATACGATACCAATTTCCCTTTATCTCACGATAGTTTACTTATCCGAGGTTATGATCGTCGGTATCTCTGCATACCTAGTTCAACCTCGTTACCGATAAGTACTCTTTTATCGTTCCCGTGATATGTGATCCCTTGTGAGCCAGTCACATGCTTGCAAGCTAATTGGATGACATTCCACCGAGAGGGCCCAGAGTATATCTATCCGTCATATGGATGGACAAATCCCACTCTTGATCCATGTGTCTCAACCAAAACTTTACGAACACTCAATGCCACCTTTATAACCACCCAGTTACGGTGTGGTGTTTGATGTCATCAAAGCATCCATCCGGTAAAGGTGATATGCATGATCTCATGGTCGAAGGAATTAGGTTACTATGTATCAGAAAGCATATAGCAATTGAACTATTGAAATGACTTGATCTTTATGCTACGCTTATCTATAGGAGTATGTCCACCATATCATTCTCCTAATGATATGATCTTGTTGTTGATAACATCTCGATGTTCATGATAGGGAAACCACAATCATCTATCAAGCAACAAGCTAGTGAAGTATAGAGGCTATACTAGGGACTCCAAATTAAGTTTACAAATCACACAAGTATCAATGTTTCCTTGTTAATACTATTATAGCATGAATGTAAACATTTATCATAAACACAAAGATATAATAATAACTACATTTATTATTGCCTCTAGGGCATATCTCCAACAGGCCCACCCCCTCCGAACTTCAACGAGGCCAGCCGTCGGTTATGGTGGCGCGGTCGAACTCTCCAGAGCGTCATGGCCTATGACACGGCCACCGACTCTAGCCCCCGCCTGCGCTACCCTCAAGTCCAGCCCGCTCGTACCCAGCCTTCAAGGTTCAACTACGGCGACCCCGACGACGAAAGCGACGACGGCCACGGTGAGTACGACGACTAAAGTGGCGAGTATTACAGGTGTAGGAAGGAGCATGACTGAATCACTCCAACATTGCAAAACAAGTTCGGCCCATTGTGGCTTAATCTGGCCATGTATCTTAATTTCCAGTTCTTCTATGTAACTTTGTGTTACTTGCATCATGTACTTTAATTCCAGTTCTATCCTAATAAAATTTTCTTTCCGCCCATTATTTCCCGTCCTTTTTTTCCCGCCCATTAATATATAAAAAGTATAAGTTAATTCAAATCCAAATTAAAACACAGAAAATGGTTTTGAATTAGTTATTCAAATTCAAACACTTATTATGTTTAAAGTTCTTCTAAATTCCAAATAAATATTCAAAAAATATAAGTTAATTAATTTTTAATTTTAAATGGTTCATAGTTTAAATGGTTACATTAATTATTTTTTAAAAATAGAAAATGGTTTTGAATTATTTATTCAAATCCAGACACTTTTTATGTTTAAAGTTTTTCTAAATTCCAAATAAATATTCAAAAAATATAAGTTAATTTATTTTTAATTTTAAATGGTTCATAGTTTAAATGGTTACATTAATTATTTTTAAAAAATAGAAAATGGTTTTGAATTATTTATTCAAATCCAGACACTTTTTATGTTTAAAGTTTTTCTAAATTCCAAATACATATTCAAAAAAATAAAGTTAATTTATTTTTAATTTTAAATGGTTCATAGTTTAAATGGTTACATTAATTATTTTTTAAAAATAGAAATTGGTTTTGAATTATTTATTCAAATCTAGACACTTTTTATGTTTAAAGTTTTTCTAAATTCCAAATTAATATTCAAAAATATAAGTTAATTTATTTTTAATTTTAAATGGTTCATAGTTTAAATGGTTACATTAATTATTTTTAAAAACAGAAAATGGTTTTTAATTAGTTATTCATATTCAAACACTTTTTATGTTTAACGTTTTTCTAAATTCCAAATTAATATTCACAGAATATAAGTTAATTCATTTTTAATTTTAAATGGTTCATATTTTAAATGGTTACATTAATTATTTTTTACAATTAGAAAATGGTTTTGAATTAGTTATTCAAATTCAAACACTTTTATGTTTAAAGTTTTTCTAAATTCCAAATTAATATTCAAAAAATATAAGTTAATTCATTTTTAATTTTAAATGGTTCATAGTTTAAATGGTTACATTAATTATTTTTAAAAACAGTAAATGGTTTTGAATTAGTTATTCAAATTCAAACACTTTTTATGTTTAAAGTTTTTCTAAATTCCAACGTAATTATCATTTAAAAAACATTACAAATTTAAACCCCAAAACAAAAAATAAGGCGGGAACAGAGAGAAAATTGCTGAATTTTTTTGAAAACAGGGTCATATGTCCCGGTTGGAGCCACCAACCGGGACTAAAGACCCCCTGCGCGCGCCCCTTGGTCTGCTGAAAAAATTGGAGTATACGTCCCGGTTGGTGGCTCCAACCGGGACGTATGACCCTTTAGTCCAGGTTGGAGCCACCAACCGGGACAAAAGGTCCTTCGGTTATAACTGGATCGCCTCCTCTTCTTCTTCCCCATCTCATTCATCGATGCGCGCACACAGGAACCCCCCCCCCATGGCGCCGGCAAGCTGCCCGCCGAGCTTGTCGTCGTTGTTCGATGCAAGGATAGGAACCGCCGCGTTGCCCTCTCTCTCCCAGTACCAATCTCATCCCCTCTCGTTCCTTCTCGCGTTCTTCCCCATTTAAGCAGAAACCCTAACTCGTCGTCGTCGCCGTTCAGAGCCTCCCCGAGCCAAGCCAAGGTGCCGAGGAGCTCCGCCGTGCTGGACTGCGTCTCTATGCCAAAGGAATCGTCCCCGCTCGGCCTTAATCAAGCTCTGCAACCCATCTTCCCGAGCTCCGGCCGCCATTGATTCGCCTCCGTCCGGCCACCCCTTGCTTCCCCGACCCTGGCATCGCGTTCGTGGTGATCCACTGGTGCTTTAGCACCTCTTCACACACTCCCTCTCGCTCTCTAGCTCTACCGCGAGGACCATCTGTCGCCGCCGCCTCTGTCCGCCGCTGTTCTCGTCGCTCCGGCGACCAATAATGGGCGGCGCATCCACCATATGGTTCGCCTCAACGAGCTCTTTCGAACGCGCACAGCCCCACAGTCCCGCGTGCTCCCCAGGGTCGTCGTCGACCACCGTCTGCCGCGCCGCCCGTCGTGGTGACGTGGTGCTCGCGTGGCTACCGCGTGGTGCCCGCGTGGCCTCGGTCCCACCTGCCAGCCTCAGAGGCTAGGTGCCTCGGTGGTGCAGGTTAGCAGTGGCCTGGTCCAGGTCCCACCTCCCTGCGTGGAGGCTGAGGTGGCCACGGGCCCCTCTGTCAGCCACTATAGCTAGCAGTGGCCTCGGTGTAAAAATGTTTTCTGTTTTGTTTAAATTCAGAAATGGTTTAATTAAATCCAAAAATTGATATAATATTGTAAATTCAATAATTAATTATTTATAACTCAGAAAAATACAAATAATATATCAAAATGTTTAGAAAAATGAGATCTAACTATTTAACCTATAATCATGCATTGTTCAACAACTTTCAAGACAAGTTTAATTAGAAAACAAAATCAACCCCTATCATATACTCCGGAGTTTTGCCGAGTTAGGGTTTTCACCCCTCGGAACCCCGTTTAAATTGCCGAGCATGTCTTAGGGTTACTTTTTAATACAAAATTAACTTGTCATATCATCATCCTTGTTTGATCGTTGCATCGATGCCATGTGTTGATTGTTCCCCTGTCTTTCCGGCGTTCGGTTCTTCGCGGTAGAATACGAGATCGAGATCAAAGACCAAAGTCAACACCATCGAAGATCGAAGATTTCTTGATAGCCATCGCATTGTAGATGCTTAGCCATGATATTAGTTGTCATAGACCCTAGTTGAATCGATGTTGCACCTAGGGTTAGCCGGTGTGTCCTCGCCAGGGCATCCCGAACCCGAGGGTTGATTGATTGCCGCCTTTCTTTTCGGTATTGGTTCTTCGTGGTAGGATCTGAGCCCGATGGTTTCTCCTTAGCCGCTTTGACTTATCCGTTTTTCCACCTATGCAGAAAATATGGACCCACACGACAGAGACGAAGAAAAGGAAGAGTTGATCCAAGGTGTGATCCGCGGGGAAGAAAATTTAGATGTATCGACGTTTCTGAACAACTCCGGTGAGGGTGATCCTCTTTTTGCCGGAATAGACGACTTGTTTGAGGTTGAAGGTGTTGCCTTCCGCGAGGGAGAAGGCGATGCCTTGTGTAATCTAGAAGACGACCGCTCTAGCGAGGTGCATGTAATATAATTAATTCATTATAATCATCTGCTATCTATATAGAAATAGTAACGATGATCTTTCTTCTTTCAGCCCTCCGGATCGAACAAATCTACTGAAAAGAGCGGACGAGGCCCAACCAAAAAGTTGGAAGACCATGAGAGGTTCAGGATCGAAGATATCGCTGAAGACGGCAAACCGACGGCTCCCGAAGTTGTCACAATCAAATTTGTGGCACAATGCAGAGTAATCGTTAGGGACTTAATCCCGATCACCATTCAACATTGGAATAGGCCTGTTGATGCTAAAGAAGAGGGAACATGTTTGTTTGTCCCTAACAAGGCCAAAGATTTACTGTGGAAGAGGCTCATGGTTAATTTCAAACTACCGAAGATAGAGCTGGATCCAAATGTGGAGGATCCAGTTGAGGACGCCTTAGAACATGGGAGAGCCATGGAGGCTAAGGTCAGGGAGTGGGATATGAAGAAGATGGCCTAGTGTTTCACCAACTGGAAGAAAAGATTGCACTTTGACTATGTCGTGAAAGAGAAGACTCCGGATTTCAAGAATATTCAGTTTGAGAAGATAAAACCATTCTGGGCTGAGTTTGTAAATTACAAGACATCAGAAAAAGCTAAGAAAATGTCTCCAACGAATAAGCTGAATGCTGCTAACAAGAAGTATCAACATACTATGGGGCAAGGTGGCAACAGGGCTGGCATTCCTAAGTGGGAGAAACTTGAGAATGAACTGCATGCTAAAAAGATCACCCCAGAGACAGACGATTGGGTAGAACGTGCAAGGAATTGGTTTTACGGGCATGGGGGCACGTTGGACTCGGAAGGGATGTGTATATATAACATACGACATAAAAAAGACCCCTTGCCAATCGAGAGGATGAGAAAAGCAGTAAAGGCTGTTAAAGATGGGGACTTCATTCCCGATAGAGAGAATGATGAGCTCACACTCGCCCTTGGAAATAAGGAACATGATGGACGAACACGAGGCACAAGAGGCTCCCAACCATGGAGGACTGGGTTTCCCGAAGAGAGGAAGCAATATCCTGATAGAAGCCGTCAGAGGAGAAAGGACAGGGCGGAAGTTGAAGCAGATAGTCAGAAAGAGCGAATGCGTATAATTGAAGAACGAATAAAGCAACAACAAGATGAAATTAACGCACTTAAAGAGCAAAGTACTACCGGCCCATCTCAGCAGCACACTACATTTGATGCTACCGGCCTATTGAATAATCGAAAAAGCAGTGTGGCTTCCACCGAGGTCCCGGGTGATGACAATGGCGATGACGATGGTGCACCGACGATGGCTCATGTTGGCTACCCAGTGGATGATATCACAGAGATGACACACTGCGAGCTACATGTCAAAGTTGTGAACATATCAATGAAGGTGGCGGTCGGCTATGCCTTACCAATTGGACCCACACCAACTTACCACTGTCGTCCGGTTCCAGAGGGCTACGTTGTTGTCGGGGTGGATGAAATCATGCCCACCTTTGAAGTTTTGGATCTTGACTACCCTGCAGGTGAAGGGGATGTGACTGTACTGGGAGACGCAACAAACGTCACCATTCTATGGCTGAAGGAATGTATCGTTCTTCGAAATCACACGCCAAGGCCATCTTCCCTGCCGCCTCACCCGTCTCCAGTGAGGTCGTCGCCTCCGCGGCAGCCGTCTTCGTCGCCTCACCCGGCTCTGTCGCCTCACCAATCTCCGGCGCAGCCATCGCCGCGGGAGCCATTGCCGGTGCCTCAGGATAAAAAGCGTAAGCGTACCGCTACTCTGCGTCGTGGTAAGCGATCGCCAAAAGTAAACAAGAGCCTCTTCCAAAAGTACCAAAGGTTCCTCCCAAGAGAGCTTATGACTGTACTGAAGAGGAGACTACGGCGATGATGCGGAAATGACAGCGTTTTTCGCTAAGCTGAGGCGGCCGAAAGAGCCAGAGTTCCCCAGCACCAAAGAAGAAAAAGCCAAAGTGTTGAAAATGCTAAAGACTCTTTATCAACCCGAGCCAAAGCTATCATCAGACTATGAGCGTTCTATTCTCAAGTCACATGCGGCACAAAAAGCCTCGAAGAGCAGTACTGATGCAAGCGAGAAATCTGTTGCCCAGCTCGGAGAACAAGCAAAACAGTCTTGCGCCCCTCTCAAGATGATTTCCCAAACCAATGTGGGGTCGAGCAAATATGGGGCCGAAGAGCAGTATGATCCAGAGGTAGTTGCACAATACGGAGAAGCTGCCGCTGCTCAAGGTATGAGTATTGCCCAGTACTTATCCCAGTTAGAGTACTTCCCCGTGAGTGAAGTAGCATACAAATACCAGTAGAACAAACCTCTCGTCAAACCTGAGGAGGTAAACAATCTTTCAACAAAAATGCGAAGATTGCATAACTGGTACATGCATGCCACAAAGGCCGGGGCTAACTGGATAGTGCTGAGGGTTACAAAAAAGCATCATGGGAAAGAAAAGGATGACATGATATCCATTGAATTTGGTGAACTATTTCAATTATTCAATCAAGACGCCTTGGACAAATCGATCATCAGTGCCTATTGTCTGTAAGTACTAATTCTGTAATTAATTTAGTCTCCAGCTATCTCACCTTATTTCTTGCATGTATATAATCATACTGTAATATGCAGAATGAAGATTCTCGAATGCAGCAGAGGACAAATCTATGACATTGGCTTCATTGACCCATATTGGGTTCATCAAGCTAATCTCAAAACAAGCCCCCAGGATACGGAGGATAATATAGTACACGCGTTAAGGTTTCAAGAAACCAGAAGGGAAATACT
Organism: Avena atlantica; assembly: GCA_910589765.1. NCBI lineage: Eukaryota > Viridiplantae > Streptophyta > Magnoliopsida > Poales > Poaceae > Avena > Avena atlantica. The sequence continues at coordinate 486,536,292 of OU342739.1, read as the reverse complement.
TTTTCCTTACAACTTCGAGTGAGTGTTATTGTCTTCTATACACTTTCTATTTCGCTTACTCGATGTTAAGTATATAATTGATTAGTTATGCATTCGTAGCTTCCACTATATTCTGTTAATCATTCAACTTGACAAAGGGCGTGTACTAGTCATGGACTCGAAACATAAACCCCTTGAGCAGTGGAAGGACATGCAGATGATCCTCCAGCGGTAATTCTAATCATTACGACAATATATCGGCAATGTTCGTGAATTTTATGATATCAAGTAATTAATAACTTCTTTTATTCGTTTTCTTCGTCGGGCAGCGCTTGGAAACGGTTCACCAACAAGGCTAGGGGTGTTTGGAAAGAGGAGCTTACATTTGAAGTACTAAATGTAAGCACCACTAGCTATATCCGCGCATCTCTTTGATTCTAGTTTTGATACAGTTATTATCATGCTTGATTATTATTTTAATTGAACTATGTTCTCGTAAAGTGCCTGACACAGGGACCAGGTAACAATCTATGTGGATACTATGTTTGCGAGTTCATCCGGCAGACGTGCGATGAGAAGGGCAGAAATTTAGAGCAACTCCACGTACGTAAACAATTTCTATAGTTTTTAATTACAATCAAATTGTGTTTAGTTTCATTCATATAGGCTGACTCCTTTTTTAAATCAGATCGAACGTCTACGGGACGGTCTTCTGCCAAAGGATCGCGTGCGAGCAATTCAGGAGGAATTGGCGGGATTTTTGGATGCAGAAGTCCTAAACCCAAAAGGGGAATACTATTCGGCTGTGTATAGACAATAGGGATTGTAAAAAGAGCAATTTTGTATGTAGTGCATGAACTCGATCCATGTATTGGATGTAATATTTCTATGATGATCTTGTGTAATATAACGGTTCCTTCATTGATAAGTGCAAAACACTAAATAAACAATAAAATAACCTAAATGAATTCTCTGCCGCGGAACAAAAAGTGGCGAAAATGCTGTCGCGGCAACAAAATGTGCCAAAATGAATTCTCTGCCGCGGCAGAGAAATGGGCCAAATCTCTGCCGTGGCAGACACGAACCGGGACTAATGCTCCACCCCCCTCGCCCTCTGACGCCGCCACGTGTACCCCCATTCTGTAGTCCCGATTGCCCCGTCCCGGTTGGGTAACCGGGACTATATCCCCTTACCAACCGGGACCAATGGGCCTCTCTGCACTAGTGGTGGTTAAGTTTGAATGTGAGACAGTGGAAAGGGGCTGGCACCCCCCACCGGGTTATCAGGACGTGCTCCCTACCAACCGCTGGAAATTTAAGCTGGTGGTCCTCGGCATGGTGGAGGCAGCGTCGTAGCCGCAGTGCAAAAAGGGCCGGTGGCCAAAGCTTGGATAATATCCTATCGCCAAGATCCCGCGCTGGTTCATCATCTAGCTGGACTCGGCGGACCTCCACATGTTGGTGATCCCGCCGGCATTCCAGTTTGGCCTCAGGACCTGGATAAAGCAGCCGCTGCCGCGCGTTGTGCAGGTCACAGCCTGCCGGTGGTGCGCCGTGTGGGTGCAGGTGGACTGATTCTCCGACCAGGTCGCCTTCAGGAAGAATTGGCCGGAGCTGGTCTACAAGTACGACCTGGAGCCTAATTTTTTTTCAAACTCAATAACTAGTAAAAATTATATGTTTACTGTAATTATATAATTTTATATTATGCTACTCCATACAATGTTCAGAAATATATCAAGTATTTCTACAATATGATCCTCTAGGACCATGCTCAATAGATAAGTCACTTTTAGGACCTTTTTGCACCAAAATATCAATCATTTAACTATCAAGAACATCCCAATATATTGGAACATACTAGAAAATATAATTGAAACAATTCAACATGACAAGATAGACGAGTTGCGGTGGTCATACCTAATGGACAGCCTCGTCGGGGGAGAACAGCGAAGGGGCACGCCGACAAGGTCTAGAATTCTGGAAACAACGTGGGGTTCAGACTTCAGGAATTTATCGGTCTATCTATCTGTTTCAACAGCAAAAAAATCAATCTATATGCTGCTCAAGCAAAAAATCAATCTACTGTCAGGGTGAGGCGTCAATTCCTAAGGTTCAAAAAGAAAAGAAAAACAACGATTGATCTAGTAGATGGATGTGCGATCTTGTTGATTGAATCTACATAGCCACACATGAGCGCCAATCACCAGCAGTCCAGCCTAGGGCCAGGCCTCCTAGGCTATCTGATCGATTGATGGATGGGCGATACCACGATGGACGTTGGCGGCTTCTGCAGCTTCAGACGTAGCGAGGCGTCGGGTCAAGCTAGCCTCTATAGGAACCGCCGCATCGAACAAAACAATCTGAAGATCTATCGCTGATCGATCAGGAGAGGAATCGCTGGACTGGGTCGATGGAAAGCCACCGCAAGCTAGGCGAGACGAGAATACTCTAATGGGCTGCTCCCGGAATTTGGGGGCCTGTTCAGTCGCTCACATGGAACCTGCCCATTGACGGGTCTGGTTCAGGGGCCCCTCCTGATGGTTCTTTTAATCAGGGGTCAAGTTTTGACCGCTGATTGCTATCTATAATGGTGACTGTTACTTTTATGATGATGATCTGAATGTGTAGGTAGTAATGTTTATGTCTATATATGGCTTTTATGGTGTGTTGTGTGTGTGTTGCGGTGATAAAATCATCAAATTTGAAATAAGTGATCATAACCCATGTGATCAGATGCAAAGCAGCATACCAAACACCTATAAAATGCATTATAAAAAAAGACAATAATCTTGGCAACCAAACAACTGAGTCTATTTGCAATAAACGAGGATACATAAGTTTAACAACTAGCCCAAGTTGATCCAAGTAAAATCTCCCCTATACAGCACCCATCGGGCCAAGTGGAAAAAACAGGAAATTTCGACCCGAACAACCAAACACGCACTACATGGCAGGCACGTGACGTTGTTGATGCTGGTCGGCCTCTGATCCGTGCGGCAAGTAAGGTGCACGAAGCTCGATCAGTACTGGCCAGGCCAGAGGAAGGCGCCCATGGCGAATCGCCTCTTGTGGTCGACGTCGCCGGCGAGGGGGAGACCGTATTCCCGGAGCAGGCAGTCGAGGCGCCACTCCGGCATGGCCTCGTAGTCCGCCTTCTTGTACCGCGGGTAGTGCAGCGGCATCTCGAAGCTGCAGCTGGACATGCCGCGCTCGGCTTGCTGTTGCTGACGCTGCTGGCCAGCGACGGCCGCAGTGCCGCCGTTGACCTTGGCCTTGGCCATGCTCACGCTCACGGCAGGCCCCAAGGATCCCATGCGTGTGTCTTCTGTTCGCTGCCTCTGAACGCTCTGTAACTTGCAAGCAACTCGTGCTGTGGTTGAGAAGGAAGTGCAAGCTGACGGAGGGGCTTTTATAGATGGGAGTGAGATGGAAGAACAATGTGGATGGTGCAGGAGTCATGCAGGTGCCGTGCCAGTCCGGCTAATTTATCTCTCCAGAACAAAGCTCTTCTGCATTTTTACCGGGACAGCTCAGTGGATTGTATAAGGAAAATGCTCCAGAACAGGCGGAGGATTCCGCTCGCGCGTCCTCCGTCTCGAGTGCGCGCCACCTGTCCCTATGGCGGAGAAACCGAACCGGGCAAGTGATGCGGGCCCACCACTTACCTTATCTCCTGCCCCCAGACTCTCCCGTCTCTTGCAGTTTCTCAATCCCCATCTCACCAACGAGCCACCGTCCCTCCCCTCCCGAGTGCGCCTCCCCGTCGCCGGCAAGCTCTCGGCCACCCGCCTGGCTCCCATACGCCGGAGAGGGTTCTGATCACCGGCGCTGCTTCCCGTCCCCCCAACGTGGTTCCATTCGGCGCTGTTGCTTCTCGTCCTTGTCATGGTTCCCGAGGATTGCCACAGTTCGTGCCAGCCCCGCTCCATGTTGCGGCTTCCCTAGAGGGTGACGTTCTCCTCATCGCGAGAAAGCTGCTGCTGTGCCATGCCGCCAAGGGTCGCCACCGCGCCGCTGTCATCCAGCTCGGTGCCCTGCCGTTGGCGGAGATGCAGTCCATGGCGTGACGATAATGCAGCTACCGGTACAGGGAGATGCTAGGAATGGAGGGACGGCGCGCTGCCAACCATGGTTGTCGATGCTACAAGCGGCTACTGCGGTGCGTTGAGCCATGGCCGCCGCCATTGCTATGGATGAATTTTTTGTGCTACATTTAGTTTTTGATTTTGCGTCATAGGAACAATTTGTTTGCTACATACTTTCTATGGTTTTTTGCTGTGGATTTGAGGTAAGTTTTTCTGCTATAACCATTCTGTGGGTTTGCTATATTAGTATAATTGTTTTGCTAAAATGTCTCTGATGAAGTCAGTTTTTGCTACGCCAGTACAATTTTCTCCGGCGAGAGTCTCCGGTGAAGTCAGATTTACTACAATAGTACACTGTTTTTGCTCCGTACGTTCTATGAATTTGCATCATTAGAAAGAAAATTTTCTACGTGATCTCTGGCGAGGTCTTCGTCGATGTCTTCGGCAAACTTCTTTTGCTACAACCGTCATGTGATTTTAGCAAATTTGTTCTTCGTATGATGCAATTTTTTAATGAGGTTGGTTTTGCTATAATAGTATAATTTTTTTGCTTGATACGTTCTCTAAATTTGTATCATTTGAAGAAATTTTTTACTATGTGATTTCCGGCGAGGTCTTTTTTGCTACAACCGTTCGGTGATTTTGCTATATTAGCATATCTTTTTTGCTATGAGGATTCCGACGAGTTGTCCGGTGAGGTCTCCAGCGAAGTCGGTATCCGACAAACTTTCTTTTTTTTGCTACAACCGTCCAACGATTTTGCTATATTAGCATATATTTTTTGCTACGAGGATTCCGGTGAGTTCTCCGGTGAGGTCTTCAGCGAAGTCGGTATCCGACAAACTTTTTTTTTTGCTACAACCGTCCAGTGATTTTGCTATATTAGCATATCTTTTTTGCTACGAGGATTCCGGCGAGTTCTCCGATGAGGTCTCCAGCGAAGTCGGTATCCGACAAACTTTTTTTATTTGATAGGTAAAACTTTAATTTTACTACATACAGCAAAAACAAGACATATGTTTTGCTATATACAACAAAAGTGGGATTAGAGGCTAGTTGGACACGTGGCTGCACCAGGACCCGGAGGCTGGGAGCGCACGCATCCTCCGAAGGACAAGAGTGCTGGCCATTGTATAATCCTCGGGGTTACGTATAGGAGAGTGCATATTGTTCCTCTATGAAGTTCCCTCACGATCAAAAGCTCTAGAGCTTTCCTGGTTCTGCCAAACAAATCATTAACCCTCCCAATAATACCCCGAAAGCAACAAGCGGACTGCTGACGGGCGCTAACTCCATTCCTGGAAGAAACAATGAACAAGTGTCAGAACGTGCTCTAGCAATGCCATTGCCGCAATGGTGTACACTAGTACCGTAATAAATTCTGATGAGAGAGCGTTGCGACCCGTCCTCGCCTCGCCGGTGAGGCAGCGCCGTCCACCACAGGGCGTCTATCCCCTTGCTCGCGCCGGCATCACTGTCGGAGTCAGCTGAGCACACCGCGACCCTGCATTATTCCACATGATTGATCAAGGATGTGTGGCTACAAGCAGCAACACTTGCAGACTGCATCGATTAGCCAGCTCGATCTCTTGCACGCAATGGTATCTGCACGAGCAGATGCTTGGAGGATGACACTGATCGATGAGTGACGTACGGTATAGGGTTACCTGTGTGGGATGAAACTCTGCTTCAACTTGATCTTGGAATTCTTTTGCGGCCCTCGGTTGTTGGGACGCAGTTTGGCCCTTGGAAAGCAAGGTATATAGATCAAATTTGTTCACCAGTTAATTGCTATCATGATTCCATGGAGTAAAATTGTCGTGCCCCATTACAAGTCTCCATCCACCCAAGTAAACGGGTGATCATGGGGAGGGAAGATCTTTGGTCGGGACTTAAGTAGGATCGCTCTCAAATGAGTTTTGGCAGAGATCCGTTATTTGATTACATGCATCGATGCATCTCTATTCCATGTCTGTGGTACATAATGCTTTGTCGATGCCCGCCTCGAGTAGAAAGGTTGTCAAGGGCTTAAAATGAGCTATAGAGATTCAAGCTTTTTTAGCGGGGAACCTGAAGAGATAAATCATACCCTATGTGTATTTGGTGCTAACGACAAAAAAAAAAAATTGAGAGAGAAGTGCTAACGACAATTGAGTTAGGGAACTAATGTATTTGCAAGTTTTATACTGAGAAATTCTTGGTCATAGATGAAGCGGGTGGATGGTTGTGCCTACATAAAAGGGCAGATTCAAGAACATGGCATCTTATTTTCGACAATTTTCTTTATATTTTTTAGTCTTAGGTTGCCAGAGGACTATAAGCTGACAAAAGTTTTTTTTCGAGCTACACATACACTTTCTATATAAGCGCCTATTATACTTTTAGATTCTCATAAAAAAATCCAAGAGAATTCTTTCAAATGCCAAGTTTTTCTAGCAAAAGTTTGTGCATCTCCACCCATCGAGCTGACCCAATCCGTCCTTGCGCGTCCGAACTCGTCCGAGCGGACTGGCGGACAGGTGCGTGGCGATCCAGCCGGGTGACCCATCCGGTCAAATGCGCGCGGACAAACACATCTATGCACCAAATTTGGGCCTCGGTTGGGTCGACCCGGACAACACGCTTGTCCTCGGCGCATCCTTCCACTAGTTCGTCCGGGCCTTCTCGCTAGTGGCACAACAGACCCTCTCGTCCTCCAAACCCTCGCCCTCCATATCCCGTGACCAGAGCAGGTGCAATCATTACCGTTGCCGCCCCCGCGATAGCGAGCAACACCATAGGACACGCGCATTGCCAGATCTATCTAGACGTGCCGTAGGACATCCCGTCGCCTAGGCCTCCGCGTGTCGACTGGATGCGACAACCTCTGTGTGAGGCACAACTTGCTCGGTCATTTGCCTGACCGCGGTTGAGGTACGTTCGCCGGTCTTTTCTAGGTATACTTTACATATGGGTAGCAGTCGAAGGGCAATCGAGTTTATCTACTAAAAATTTCGTCGAGTCATCGTCTGAAGAGGAGTCTCATGGTGGGACCGAAATTCTGCTGGCAACTGCACAGATGGTGCACTACCACTGCCTCCTGCCGCCTCGTAGAGGTGGCTCGGTCAAGCAGCACGAAGCAAATCATGAGCGCGACCGAGAAGCTAGCCACATACGTCTTTATAAGGAATACTTCCACCCAACTAATCCGATCTTCAAAGAAAAGGCATTCCTTCGCCGCTATCGAATGTTCAGGAACTTGTTCTTGGATATTCTCAATATGGTGAGGGAGTACGATGACAACTTCGAGGCCACGTACGATTGTACTGGTGATATTTGCTTCTCCTCTTATTAGTAATGTTTCGCTGCCATTCAGCAGTTTGCATATGGAGTGCATAATGATCTCCTCGACGACTACATGCATATGAGCGAGTCCACATGCCATGAGACAATGTACCGGTTTTGCAGCACAATTATTATAGTATTTAGCAAAGTTTACTTAAGAGAGCCAAACACCGAAGACACTGCCCGCCTTTTGTCCATCAACGAGAGAAAGGGGTTTCTTAGGATGCTTGGCAGTATCGACTGCATGCATTGGCAGTAGAAGAATTGTCCATTTGGTTGGCAAGGGCAGTTTAAAGGGCATGCAGAGGGCTGCACCGTCATACTAGAGATTGTTGTATCACATGATCTCTGGATTTGGCACTCTTTTTTGGCATAGCTAGATCAAACAATGATATCAATGTGCCGCAGCGGACTCCTGTGTTTGCAAGGCTGGCAAGGTATCCAATAAGATCAATGGCAATCCATATGATATGAGTTTATCTAGCTGACGGTATCTATCTCTCTTGGGCCACCTTTGTGAAGACAATCCGCAACCCTACAGATGAGAAATACAAGAGGTTTGCGAAAGATCAAGAGGCCGCTAGGAAGGATATGGAGCGAGCATTTGGTGTGCTTCATTCAAGGTGGGATATTGTTCGATACCTTCTAGAACCTGAAGCACAAAAAGGATGCGGGATATGATGACTGCTTGTGTGATTATGCACAATATGATCGTCGGGGACGAGAATAATGAAAGCATCTTGGATCAAAGCTGCTACTTTCAGGGTCAGTTGGTTGAGCTAGATTCAGGTCTAGCGTCTTGGAAAGATTTTAGGCAAGTGCATAAAAATTTACGTCACAGACAGACTCATGATCGGCTTTAACTAGATTTGGTTGAGCATATATGGGCCCGTGTAGGAAACCTAAATGGTTAATCCCTGTAACATCCCAGGATTAGCACTTCGAAATAGACAGGACACATGTTTGTGCATTGTATTCATGCATAAGAAAATCCGGGGGATTTTCGCGCAAAACTAAAGAAGCTGTAGAGGGATCGAGATCTCTCTTGCTCTGATGAAAACATCAGGGCAAGTGCGATGGATTTTGACATGACCTCTATTGTACTCTTGTGTTTGGGGGAAAGGAAATTCAAATTTGAATATTCAATTGATGAATATGAATTCTAAAAGAATTTGAAATGGAATAACAAATGGAAACTAAATTGTAATTGAAAATAAGAGGTGAACTCCTATTTATAAATAAGGTATAATATTTTATTCAAATATAAAAGATAGTGGAAATTTAAATAAAATGAAATGAGTAAATGAGTAATGTAATATGATATTACAATAATAAAATAATAAACAAGAATTGATAAAGAATAATCTTATTTACATCACACATTATTATATTATCTTTATAATTATGAACCAAAGGGATAATAAGATAATGAAATAGAGAGGTATCATTTTATTACAATAGCACAAACATTACACTATTTTTATTAAGTTTCCAAAAAAATGAAGAATTACAATAAAGAATAAAAGAATAAAAGTAAACTACTATAAAACAAATAAATGTAAAAATGATTACATAAATGAATTAAATAAAGGAATACTTAATTTCAAGAAAATATACATATTACATTGACTTTACAATATTCAAGTAAAAAGAAGAAATTACAACAATAAGAAAATATTACAAATATTATTACAACAATGAATAAATATACCATACACAATAAGATACCATTCCAATTTTACCGTACAACCACAATACCCGAAATTTGGGTAGGGCTTGACTAGAAATTTATATACCTTAGTATGGGTTCCCTTGCGGCCAAGGTCTGAGATAAGGATAACTTGTGAAGATTGTCCACCTGTACAGTACCCAAGATGACAGTTGGTCATGGTTGGGAGGCCAAACTCACAAGAGAGGTGCCTATACTAGGGCGTGTAATTGAAAGGTTAGGATTGATTATCCGCATACTGAGTATGGTGAATTCAGGATTGTTCCTGACGGATGTATCGAATGTTATGGTGAAAGTGTACAATCTGTGCAGAGTGTCAAACTATTCGAATAGCCGCGTCCGCGGTTATTGACAGTTGGAGTGGCCATACTGTTCTACCGTCAGAGGTTTTAAAAAGGACTTGTGAAATGATTTGTAACTTTGACTTGACCACAACAGAGTTGTGACATGAAACTCAAGTTCCCACTTAGGTGTTATAAAACTTTCAACTAGCTTTCTTTGCTTTTGAACTTAGTAGAGGTAAATCTGGCTTTTTGCAAAACAAACCTAGAGCTTGGTATATTCTATTCAAAACCACTTCACTTGTTAGTATTAGTTTGCGAGTACTTAAAGAGTACTCATGGCTTTGTCCCTGGCTATTCCCGTGGCCAGACTATGAAGAGGAATATCAGGAAGAAGGATAGCAGGAAGGTTACGACAACTAGGATCATCTCCCATCGTCAGCATTGCCTGTGACCCTGAAGATGGAGCATCGCCTACGCTATCGTTACTATTATGTTATTCTGCTGCTTGAATTGTATTAAGAACTGGATCATGAGATCCTTATTTGTGTAAGACCTTATGTATGGTTTGTAATGGATGATGTACTGTGATATCAAATATGTTATGTCTCTCAAAAATGGTAATCCTGGGATTGCGATGTATGGCATAACAGGCATCTGTGATTAAAAATCTGGGTGTTGACAAGTTGGTATCAGAGCCATCCTGACCATAGGAGACCCTAGTTAGAATGGACGTTTGAATCAAAAACTTAGTTTCAAAACCAAAGAAGTGAGTATTTATGAAAACTTATTCTTATTCTTATCACTTGGATTCTTTCATGAAAATTCATGTTCCTCAAAAATTCTTGCAAACTTACATAAAATTTGACACACTTGATCACTCTACTAACTTACTCATCCTATATTCTTATAGATGGAAGTGAAGTACATCAAGTTTTATCAGTTGGGGAATGGAGGAGACCTCATCTTTGAGCGTGACTTGGACCAGCTGTCGGAGATGCTGGAGCGTCCGCACCCCGAGTTCTTCGGAGCTCAGCTCAATGATTAGGAAGGAAAAGATTTGCAGTGGCTAGTTGTTGCAAGTCTCCGAGGAAAGATTGAACCCCTCCCACTACCGAGGGAATTCAGTTCACCATAAGAGAGAACAACTGGCTCGATGGACTTGCCAGGACCATGCAGGAAGCTCTTGCCCGTCTGTGTGGGCAGAGTATCAATCAAATCAAGGGTACCCGCTTTGAGTTCTACCCAAGGCATGATATTATGGGACAACCACTGGAGGTCCCATATCACCATGAGATGAAGACTCAGTTGGACCATCTCAGCTTCATGATGTATGACCGTTAGAAGGAGTTGGACAATGCCCGTTCCTACGCCAACCACAAGTACGCCATCGCCTCCAAGAAGGATCAGACCATCACCATGCTAGTGAAGGATCGCAAGTCTTGTCGCCGTCAGCCCAACAAGAAGGAGCGCATCATTTCCCGTCTTCGCCATGGGATCACGGATTTGGAGGAGACCATCCACGAGAGAGACATGCAGTTGGAGGAGAGGGAGAATGCAGGGAAAGACCTTCGTGGAGACCCCTACTCCTATCTCAGCGATGATGATGAATTTCTGGAGGATCAGGCCATGGACTTCTTCACCGATGAGGATGACTTCGCCTTCATCGATGATGATGATGAGGATGATGAGGACACTGACTCCGAGGAGTAGTAGCACTTGAGCACTAGCATTAGTGAGTTGTATTCGGTCCCACTGTATCATAGTTTCCTAGAATGGTTCTTAAAACCATCTGTTTTCCTTTGTTGTGGTGTGTGTTTGTATCGTGTGCTATGAATGAATGAATGAAAAGAAAGTTGCTAGAAAAATCTGAGTCAAACTTTAAAAACTTTCCAAAAACCCCTAAACCTTAGAAATTACCCTCTTTTCTCATGATCTATCTCAATCTTCAGATGCCTCGTGGAGGAAGCAACTCAGCCCCGGACCCGATGTTGCAACTCTTGCAAATGTTGGTTTCTGACCGCGAAGCCGAAAGAGCCAGACGTCAAGCCAACTTAGACACCCTTCAACAGATAGCTCAGATGGCCAACAACAATCAAGGCCAAGGAATTCATGACAACCATGGATCTAAGCTCAAGAATTTCTAGAACACCAATCCACCCGTTTTCACTAAGTTAGAAGAACCCCTAGATGCAAATGATTGGTTGCAAACCATGGAGAACAATCTAGAAGTTGCAGGAGTGGAAGCCAACGAGAAAGTTCTGTTCTCCACCCACTATCTGGCCGGAGATGCAAGAGCATGGTGGAACAGCGTTCGCGCAATGACAGGAGGTCAGCTGATGACTTGGGAAGAGTTCAAAGTCAAGTTCAGCAGGACCCATGTGCCATCGGGTTTGATCAAGAGGATGAGAGATGAATTCAGGGAACTGAAGCAAGGAAGGATGACAGTAGTGGAGTACCGTGACAAATTATTGCCATTGGCTAGTTATGCACCGAATGAGATAGACACTGAAGCCAAGAAGAAAGAGAGATTCCTGAATGGTATGTACGATGAGATGCAGACAGTGTTAGTCAATATCCTCGTTGCTGATATTGAAGCCTTAGTGGACTCTGCCATTCAGATGGAAGGAAAGATCAACCAAGCTAATGAGAACCGCAAGCATTGCATGATGCATCAACCAGGAACCCACCATACACCAAAGTATCGCCCCAATCCATCTCCGGGATTTTCCCCAAGAACCAACAGACCCTCGATGAACCGCCCGACCAATCCCAACCGTGGAAACCCAAGGCCTGGAGGAAACCACAACAACCCCAGCAATTTCAACTGTGCACCATCCAAGTTCAACAACAACAATGCTTCCACCAACACCAACACTGCCCCAAGGACTGGAAGCAATACTGTGCCTGTTGCAGCAAAGAACAAGTCGCAAGTGACTTGTTATGAATGTGGAACCAAGGGTCACTATTCCAATGAGTGCCCCAAGAAGATTGTTGCAGCCCCCAATGCAAATGCCCCAGCTCAACAGCAGCGTTGTGTTCAGCCCGGAAGAAGGTTTGCCCCAGGAAATTCGCTCAACCGCAACGGCCGTCTCTTTCTCATGCATGCTGAAGAAGCCCAAGAAGCGCCAGATGTCATGATGGGTATGTTTTCTATTAACTCAGTACTTGCAAGAGTGTTGTTTGATTCTAGAGCATCGCACTCATTTGTTACTGAAGAATTTGCATACACTAGTAAGATTCAACCAACCAAATTGAAGCATGTTATGATTGTTCAAATACCTGGTTCAACCACCAAAGCTAGGCAAACTTGCAAAGCCGTCCCTATCCGAATCCATGGCATAGATTTTTATGCTAATCTAATAGTACTCGGAACTAAAGATTTGGAAGTAGTACTAGGAATGGATTGGATGTCCAAACACAAAGGAGTAATTGATTGTGCCAAGAAAGCCATAACCATGACCAGTACAGCCGGAATATGAGTCGAGCATGTATCTGAAACCTTGCCCCGTCAATTCAAGTGCAACAAGAGTATAGCCCAGCCAACCATTGACCAAGTACGGATAGTCTGTGAATACCCCTATGTATTTCCAGATGTTTTGCCCGGTATGCCCCCAGATCGGGATATCGAGTTTATCATTGAACTAATCCTTGGAACCGGACCCATAGCCCAGAGACCATATAGTATGAACCCGTCTGAACTAGTGGAACTGAAGAAGCAACTAGATGCCATGCTGGAAATTGGATTGATTCAACCAAGTGCGTCACCATGGAGATCACCTGTTTTATTTGTGGACAAGAAAGATGGAGGTAACCGTTTGTGTACGGATTATCGGAAGTTGAATGATGTCACCATCAAGAACAAGTACCCGTTGCCAAAGATAGAAGACCTGTTTGACTAGTTGACTGGTGCCAAAGTGTTTTCTAAGATTGATCTTAGAACTAGCTATCATCAACTCAAGATTAGCGTAGAGGATATTCCAAAGACTGCCTTTACCACCCGATATGGATTATACGAGTATATTGTCATGTCTTTTGGATTAACCAATGCCCCCGCTTATTTCATGAACCTCATGAATAAGATTTTTATGGACTTCATGGATAAGTTTGTCGTTGTTTTCATCAATGACATTCTAATTTATTCCAAATCAGAAAAAGAACATGAGCTACACCTAAGAACCATCCTTGGAACTCTTAGGGAGCATCAGTTGTATGCCAAGTTTAGCAAATGTGAATTCTAGTTACAGGAGGTAGGATTTCTTGGACATATCGTATCAGCCGGAGGAATTGTCGTTGACCATGCGAAGGTGAAGGATGTTGAGGATTGTCAAGCCCCAACCACTCAAACCCAAGTTCGTGCATTTCTCGGATTAGAGGAATACTACCGCAAGTTTGTAGAAGGATTCTTGAGTATTGCAAGACCCATGACCCAATTGCTGAAGAAGGACAAGAAGTTTGAATGGACGAACAAATGTGAAGCGAGTATTCAAGAACTCAAGAGGAGATTTATTTCAGCCCCAATCTTGATCATGCCAGATATCACGAAACCCTTTGATGTGTATTGTGACGCATCCAAGATCGGTCTCGGATGTGTGCTAATGCAAGAAGGCAAAGTTATATATTATCTACCCTGACAAGTGAAGCAGCATGAACAGAATTATCCAACCCATGACCTTGAACTCACAGCTGTAGTTCTAGCCCTGAAGACATGGGGGCATTATATCATGGGAAACCGTTGTGAGATTTATTCGGATCACAAGATCTTGAAGTATATATTCACTTAGAAGGAGCTGAATATGAGGCAGAGAAGATGGATTGAGCTAATAAAGGACTATGATCTGGACATTCACTATCACCCCGGTAAAGCCAATGTGGTAGTCGATGCCCTTAGCAGGTTTCCGTGCCGCTTGAACTCCATGATTTTGAAGGAGCAACCAAGTTTGCACAAAGAGATGGAAGATTTCCGAATGGAATTAGTAAGTGAAGTTTTTGTGGCTAGCATAGAACTTCAACCCACTTTGATCAGTCAGATCAAGGAGGCGCAGAAAGGAAATGCCAGTATCGACGGAATCAAGCATCGTATCGGTACAGGCAAAGTACCCGGATTCACCAAGGACGAAGAAGGAGTTCTGTGGTACAAAGGACGCCTTTGTGTACCTGCAGATTCGGAGTTGAAAGAAGTTATTTTGAAAGAGGGCCATGATACTCTTTATTCTATCCACCCCGGAGGAACGAAGATGTATCAGGATTTGAAGGAGCAATTTTGGTGGCATAAGATGAAGAGAGAAATCGGAAGCTATATCGCCAAGTGTGATATTTGCCAGAGAGTCAAGGTGGTACATCAAAGACCCGTAGGACTGTTGCAACCATTACAGATTCCGGAATGGAAATGGGATTCCGTTGGAATGGACTTTATCACCGGATTGCCTACTTCTAGTAGGGGAAATGACTCTATCTGGGTCATAGTTGACAGATTGTCCAAGGTATCCCATTTCTTACCAGTCAAGACCACGTACCAGAGTTTGAAGCTAGCGGATTTATACATCGCTAGAATCATCAGTTTGCACGGAGTCCCCAAGAACATTGTATCAGATCGAGGAACTCAGTTTACATCAAGATTCTGGAAGAAAGTCCAAGAAGGTTTAGGAACCCGACTGGATTTCAGCACAGCGTATCACCCTCAGACCGATGGACAAACGGAGCGAGTAAATCAAATACTCGAAGATATGTTAAGAGAATGTGTGCTAGAGTATGGATCTAAATGGGAAGACCGCCTGCCTTTCGCAGAATTTTCATACAGCAACAGTTATCAAGCTAGTCTGCAAATGGCCCCATTTGAATTCATGTATGGAAGAACATGTCACACCCCTTTGAATTGCTCGGAAGTAGGAGAGAGTCAGATTTTCGAACCCGACATCCTATGAGAAGCAAAAGAGAAAGTTCACAAGATTCGTGAGCACCTCAAGACCGCCCAGTCAAGACAGAAGAGTTACGCCGACAAGAGACGTCGAGACCTCGCTTTCAATATCAGAGATTTTGTGTATCTCAAAGTGTCGCCTTTGAAGGGAATGCAGCATTTACAGCTCAAAGGAAAGTTAGCCCCTAGATATATCGGACCCTTCAAGATTCTGAATCGTCGAGGAGAAGTATCATATCAATTGGAACTGCCAGAGGAAATGTCAGCAGTGCACAATGTGTTTCATATATCGTTACTTCGCAAATGCCTTGAAGTTCCGGAGTACACCGAAGTTTTCAAGAACATTGATCACCGGACCATAGAGATAAACGATGACCTGACGTATCCCGAAGTATCCATCCGTATTTTGGAAAAAGCTTCCAGAACCACCAGAACCCAAAGCATCAAGTTTCTCAAGATTCAGTGGAGCAACCACACTAAAGAAGAAGCTACCTGGGAGCGAGAAGATCACATTAGGACGAAGTTTCCCGATCTCTTTAAATCAGGTAATCTTTTTCTTCTTTTTCAAATCTCGGGACGAGATTTCGTTTAAGGAGGGAAGGTTTGTAACATCCCAAAAATATGAAACAATGATCATCAAACTCTAATCACTAAAATTAGGGTTAACAAAAACTTTGATAAAATAAAAACCAAGTGAATGCATGTGTGTATGTGATGATTTGATAAATGCATGAATGGACTTATGTGATTCAACTAAATAGTAAGGAATGGTTCAAATATGAATATAACATCATCTAAAACATTTCCAAGCAAAAACAAATCAAGAGAAAATAAAAAACAAATCAAATAAGGCAAATGGTCATTTTTGCCAATCTTGCTCACTAGGTCACTTTGAGTGTTTCTAGTCCAAGATTTCAAACATAAACTTTTCCAATTCTTTTCACCCCTTGCAAGACCAAGTAAAAGTGAAGCAAATCCCACGTTCCAAACTTTCAGAAACATTTGCCAACTTGATTCAAATCACATTTCAAAATTGAATCTTTAACATATATGAAGATCACACATTTTCAAAACCCAACCAAACCAGTGCCCCTTGACCAATCCAACTAACCAGATACTCCCTAGTATGTGCCTAGCAAACCCACCAAGTCTGAATCCAAAATTCAAATTTGAATTTCTTTCGACCATTTCATCAAACACCTTCTGGGCACAAATCAAATAAAACAACAAACACTATAGTGAGCAGTGTTGTGCCAACCTTGTCCCCTCCCTAGCTCTCACTACACTCTCAGTAGATCATCTAACTAGTTTAACCAGCTCTAGCTCACTGTAAACTTGACAATGCCATCAATGGTGACCATGGCCGAGCCCAATTGCCAACCCTAATGTCGACAGCAAGCTACAAGCCTAACTAGCCTCGCCAACCTTGTCTAGCAGGCACACCACCGTCCACCGCCACCCCCTGTCCAACGCTCGAACCCTGCTAGCCACTGGACCACCCAGAACACGCGGGACCATTCTCTCTGCGGCCATGACGAGAGCGTGCCAGAGCGCCGCGCTCGACACGCTCGCACAAACCGCGCCCCTCCTTTGCCGCTCACGTGCGTGATCACCACCGCACCAGGAATCACCCAGACATGCTTGTTCACCGCCGCGCGACCAGGAGCGCCTGTGCGCCATTAAGACTTTCATTAGAGCTTCCCAGAACGTCGACGCGTTCCGACCATCTCGCATCGCCCCACGCCTCGCCACCACGCCATTGAGCTTTACCAGGGAGCACCGCACCGCCCCCTATCATCGCCCATGCCAGTAGCACTTTGTGCTGTCGACACCGACGAGCTCCA
This sequence comes from Avena atlantica, assembly GCA_910589765.1. Lineage (NCBI taxonomy): Eukaryota > Viridiplantae > Streptophyta > Magnoliopsida > Poales > Poaceae > Avena > Avena atlantica. The sequence continues at coordinate 486,519,130 of OU342739.1, read as the reverse complement.
CCCGCGCCATTCGGTCCCCTTCAGCGACTATAAAAGGAGACCTCCCCCGCTCGTTTTCTTCACACCAGTTCACTCCCCACCTCTCACTGATCACACCCACTCACTCCGGGAGCAAGGCAAGCACCAGGTGGCTGGAATTTCACCGGAGTTCACCGCTGCAGAGGAGGATAGGCGCCGTCGATTGGAGCTGCCCCAGGAGAAGCTGCATGTACCAGGAGAATCGCCGTCGTCGACTTCATCGTTCGCCCCCGTCGCTGACCATCGCCTTGAGCCCCGGTGATCCTCCCATGACCCGCACCGGCCGCGCTAGGGTTCTGTCTCGCCGACGCTGCCCGACGTGGACGATGAACCAGAGCCGTTCGATTAGAGTTAGATCGTGTGGCCTAGATAACCCCGTACCGCTTCATCACTCACTGTCTCACTGACGAGTGGGGACAACCACTTACTCAGCCCATGCATGCGCTGTGCATAGTGGGCCAGCCCAGCTAAACCTCCCGCGCGACCCAACAATTCAAATTTAGTTTTATTCATTTAGTTCTAAACTTAGTTCTTTACCTAGATTCAAAAATCAACCCAGCTCGATTCACTGAACCAAAATGCATGAAACCAATTTTGTTAGAAAGGTACTGGAATGCTTAATACAAGCCCGTTGGATTCAAACAATTTAGAATTATAGATCACCCATGGTAAAAATAACAAGGCGGAAGCTTTTCTGCATTCAAATATTTTTCAAAATTCAACCATAAGAGCTTTTGAGTTGATTCCAACTCTCAGAAATCACACTTAACCATACCTTTCAGAATATACAAAAATATGTAGGTTTACTGACAGGATAATGATCAAGTAATAAAAGAATGCCACATAGGCATTTCTAGCCACTTTAATTAAATAAAATAAAAAGGTTAAACCTTATAAAATTGTGACACCACTTTAAATCACATTCCCATGTACTGAAATATGTGGTGATGACATGTGTCAACATGATCCCATGTTTTAGTTGGAGAAATTAAATCTTAAGTAGTTTTTCAATGAGTAGAAATTACTTTTCTAAAATAAAATAATTGAGATAAGTGCTTTAATCTTGTAATGTTAGTGATGATGCTAGATCATCTAGGGTGAACCTTTGTGTGATGATTAGAAATAGTTAAGTATTGTTTGGTGATTGTGTACCTCGTATTTATTTATAGACGCTAATACCGACCAAGGATACAAGGAGGAAGGAGGATACTACGAGGAAGAAGCCGAGGAGAACTTCAACCACTGCTCTGCACAAGGCAAGCTAACACTTGCGAGATACCCTACTTATGAAAGCTATTACTTGCTTGTTACTATGCCAACTATATGCCTTAAGCATATGTGATTATACCCAATTGACACACCATCCTAGTTTTACTTGCAAGCTTAGTATTTTATTTTCTTTATTAAAAGCTTTCTATCAAAAGTTTACTTAGTGACTTGTAGATTCTAGAAAGATAAATTCAAGGTATCATAAAGAGCATAAAATTTGGCCTAAGTTAGATAATCTTCATGTCATACTAAGGAATGAGATTGAACTTAGCTAATCCCCACTTGTTTATTACCCATCATTAGTATTTACCCCCACTTATAGATGCTAGTGCTAAGCATAAAACTTGATCAACTTTAGATGGGAATACTTGGTGAAAATGGTTATGAAAACCTTAGAATGATAAGTCATTCTACTGAAATGTTTTGACATGTGTTCTTGAACACCAGATGATTTTGATGATGAAAAATGTTAAGGCATGAGCCTTAGCCCTTTATAAAACTGATGGTTGTCTGGATGCGATACCATTCCAATTTTACCGTACAACCACAATACCCGAAATTTGGGTAGGGCTTGACTAGAAATTTATATACCTTAGTATGGGTTCCCTTGCAGCCAAGGTCTAAGATGAGGCTACCTTGTGAAGATTATCCACTTGTGCAGTACCCAAGATGACAGTTGGTCATGGTTGGGAGGCCAAACTCACAGGAGAGGTGCCTATACTAGGGCGTGTAATTGAAAGGTTAGGATTGATTATCTACATACTGAGTATGGTGAATTCAGGATTGTTCCTGACGGATGTATCAAATGTTGTGGTGAAAGTGTACAATCTGTGCAGAGTGTCAAACTATTCGAATAGGCGCGTCCGCGGTTATGGACGGTTGGAGTGGCCATACTGTTCTATCGTTAGAGGTTTTAAAAAGGACTTGTGAAATGATTTGTGACTTTGACTTGACCACAACAGAGTTTTGACATGAAACTCAAGTTCCCACTTAGGTGTTATAAAACTTTCAACTAGCTTTCTTTGCTTTTGAACTTAGTAGAGGTAAATCTGGATTTTTGCAAAACAAACCTAGAGCTTGGTATATCCTATTCAAAACCACTTCACTTGTTAGTATTAGTTTGCGAGTACTTAAAGAGTACTCATGGCTTTGTCCCTGGCTATTCCCGTAACCAGACTATGAAGAGGAGTATCAGGAAGAAGGATAGCAGGAAGGTTACGACAACTAGGATCATCTCCCATCTTTAGCATTGCATGTGACCCTGAAGATGGAGCTTCGCTGACGCTATCGTTACTATTACGTTATTCTGCTGCTTGAATTGTATTAAGAACTGGATCATGAGATCCTTATTTGTGTAAGACCTTATGTATGGTTTGTAATGGATGATGTACTGTGATATCAAATCTGTTATGTCTCGCAAAAATGGTAATCCTGGGATTGCGATGTATGGCATAACAGGCACCTGTGATTAAAAATCCGGGTGTTGACACTATACCTCCTGCCTGAAGGAATTCATGCAGACTTTGCGAAAGAGCTGCCTAGATTCTTTTGGGTGGCCGACGATGGACACCAGAAATATCATATGGTGAAATGGGCAGATATTTATACCCCCAAAATCCTTGGGGGGCTAGGTGTTCTTGACTCGCCGCTACAATGTGGCACTGCTGCTTAAATGGGTGTGGCGCATCCTCTGCGAGGAGGGAGGTCTGTGGCTTCAGCTCATCAAGGCCAAGTACCTCCGCGGTAGCCCCCTGATGGCCTGCGAGCGCAGGGATGGTTCCCAATTCTGGCGGGCTATTCAGGACATCAAACATCTCATCCACCGTGGTGCGTCCTTTGTGGTAGTGGACGGTCAGGAAGTCATGTTTTGGACGGACCCTTGGCTTCAGGGGGTCCCTCTCAAGCAGGAATTCCTGGCTTTGTACGCTATCTGCGTAGCCCCCACGATGTTTGTTGCCAAGGCTAGGCTGGGGGACCAATGGAACATCCCGTTCCGAAGGACCTTCAATGTAGCCAAGGCGGCAGACTTCAGGCGGTTGCGGGGTTCCTTGCCCCAATCCCTTTCAGCTGAGAGGTATTCGGTCTCTTGGAACCAGTCTCCCTCGGGAGCTTTTTCTGTGAGCTCAACCTATAGGACCCTCTTCCAGGGTCCTGAGCTCCCTTGGTCGTCGCATTTGTGGAAGGCTCCCCTTCCCTTGAGTGTTCGTATCTTCCTGTGGCAGTTGCTCCGGGATCGCCTCCCCTCCGGGGTAGAGGTCTCAAAGCGCAACAGACCAGGCAATGGGTTGTGTCCATTATGTGAGGTGCCAGAATCATGTACCCACATAATGTTCACGTGTCCTGCCGCTCAGTTTCTGTGGAACCTTCTACGGGAGGCGCTGGGCCTTGCCTGGCAGGCCCAGGATCTCGGGGAGTTTCTGGAAACTGAGGCAAACCGTACCGGGAGAGGGCGCCATCTCTTCTGGATGGTGTTTGCAGCCATCACATGGTATCTGTGGATGATTAGGAATAAGATGGTGATTGTGCGGATTTATCCACGCGGGGCTTCTGACTCAGTGTTTTCTTTTCTTGCCCATCTCCAGCAGTGGTACCCCCTCTCCAGCCAGCGTGACCGGGAGCATGTGGACGGCATCTTGCAGGCGATTAGGGCGTCGGCGCAACGCTTCGCGGTCCCTGCTAGTGCATCCGGGGCGTAGTAGGGGCGCTCTTCCTTTTTTCGGGCTTATTGTGTTGTTGCCCCAGCGGACTCATTTTATTTTGTCTCTGTGACGCCTGGGCATCATTGACTTTGTGGTACTTTGGTTGGTCGTTGCTTTATTTATAAAGCTGGGCGTAAAGCCTGTTTCGAGGAACTGGCATACTTGATCACAATTATACGGAGTTGTGGAGTTCATCGAAGTGATGTGTTGAGGGAGAGTGCAAAACAAACGTGGGGATTTTTGCAAAAATACATGGAAAGGAATGGAGTGCCACAAGCTTGTTGTTGATTCATTGACTGTTTGGGTTCACATGTCATGAAAAGAATGGTGGAGGAGATCTTAATTTGAACTTACAAAAACCACCCGGTGAGTTGAAAGTTTGGGCGACGACGCCACAAATTGCCTGGTCTTGATAGGAGAACCCCCGCCCCTCTCGCCCCCCCCCCCCCCGAGGGCGACGGGCCGTCACTACCTCCGGCCGCGTTCGACACACCCTCCTCCTCCTTCCTCCGCCGCCGCCACCGGCAGGGGTTGCCGGGCGTAGCCCGGGCGACGCCGGTGGTGGGGGCCTGCTTCTCCCCGCGCCTTGGGGTCGGGTCGGGGCCCTGCTTCCCCCAGGCGGCGGTGCTCCTAGGGATCCTATGGCCCGGCGCGGCTGGGGGGAGCTGGTGGTGGCGTCAAGCAGCGGGAGGGAAATAATGGATATGCAGCGCTGATGGCTTTTTCCCCGGCAAGATCTGGGCATCTTAGCTCTAGATGGGCTCGGGAGGGCCCTAGATGGGCTTGGGCGGGCCGGGTGCGGTGTATGTGGAGCTTTCTATAGGTGGCGGCGACGACAAGGCTAAGGATTGGGGACGGCGGTCCTGCGCCTTGCCCATTGCAGCAATGCGGCTAGGGATTTACGGACCCGTATGGGTCTGGCCGGGCCTGTTTGGGCCTGGTGTGTCCTGGCAGCGCTGTCCAATCGACGACTGTTGTCCCTCGTTCCGGCGATGTCGTGTGCCTCTGCTATTCAGGTCACATGCCAGTGTCCTTGAAGAGACGGTGATGGTGACTTCAAGATTATGGTGGTGCATGCTGGTGGGCGGGCGAAGATGGGTGGTTGTGCTCCGATATGTTGGGTTTTTTTGTGGGCGGAGGTCAGGATAAATCCCTGTCGGCTCGTTCGACCCTGACGCGGTGCCGTCGTCGAGTAGCACCTTTCCTTCTTGGAGGGCGTCGTGGGAATCCTCTGTTTCCACTTTACTTTGAGTGCCGGGGTAAACACTAGGACCATGGTCCGCGCAGCAATGTCGTGTCGACGGTGCTTCCCTTTAGGAAGGTGCTGCTTGGTACTCGACACATCGGGGTGCTTGGAGCGTGGTGGGCCAAGTCGGAGGGCACATCGGTTGCGGGTTATCATCACTTCGTCAATTCGCCATTATCTCCATTTCTTTTCTTTTTGGGCATGTTTGTGTTGTTGCCCCAACATTTCTTTTGTTTTCGAACTCCTGTATTAGTGTGATTTCTATATTAATATAGCGGGGCGAAAGCCTATTTCGAGTTGAAAGTTTGGCTGTCGACATGGCTTCATAGTGGAGGATTTGGGAGGAGGGATGGGTGGACTTTCGAACAAAATGCAATTAATTAGGTTGGCTTTGTTGCTAGCAGCAAAACTTCCGCAACAAATAATTATTTTTATCGTATGGTTAATCTCAGCAAATAACTCTCTGCAAACCAATAGTATTTTTTTTACCGTGAACAGCAGACGCTTTCCTTTTGTATTATAGAAGAGGGAAAGTCCATTACAGAATGGTTTTGCAAGAGCAGTCTAAATCGACAACAACAAATAGTAATTAACTGGTGGTAAATGGTAAAGTGGCAATCAACTGTAATTGCAAGAGCAGTCTAAACTCCAAATCTTGCAACATTTTAAGGCGTACGCAGAGTCGCAGACAGTAAGAACAGCAGAAACAATGCATTCTTCCATTCGCACGAGGTCATTATACATTATGGGCGTGTTTGGTTGGGCCAACGCCTGTTTCTTGCACTGTGCAAGCAGAAATAAGCCCGTTTGAAGAGCTGGGCTGCATGAATCTTTGCACCGTACGATTCTTAAAGCATTCTAAAACTTGGCCCGCTGGAAACACCGAAATCGGCCGTTTCCATGAAGCCAGACCCTAGTGAGCGCGGTGTGCCTGCCGCTTGCACGCGTGGGGAAGCGTGGGAGACGGGGCGTTTTCTCCTTAACCCCCAGGACACTCCGCTCACCGCCCAGTCCCACTCCCCTCACCATGATTCACGACCATGGCCGCTGCTCCTCTGCCTCCCCCCTCCGTTCCTCGGCGTCAGCATCAGCGAGGTGAACACGCATAGCCTATGGGCTAACGTTCAGCTGACCGGCGGCGATGAGGCGGCCCTCGCGAGGGCTCTCAGGGCTCCCGCGCCCATCTGCTTGCACGGAACTAGGGCGTCCACGGCGGCGGAGGAAGCGGCATCTGCGGCCAAGCAGGTCGGAGAATCCCCCACCAGAGTTGGGGTTACCCTCGACTCGGATAGGATTTTTCTGGCTGCGCTGGCGGCCCCAATCCCCGCGCTCGGAGCTTCTTCTCTCACTCCGGCGGCGCATTCTATGGTCCCTCGTCATCGACTGCGCCACCGCCGACCAGGGTAAGTTCCCGATCTACATAGTGGTTAGGGTTTTGCCCCAAATCGTCGGCGGTTAAGGCTCGATTTTCGGTAGTTCTTGCGATTTGGGGCTTTACGTAATATGTAGCAATGGATTTCGTAGTTTTGTTGCCCGATTCATATATTTGGATGTTGTCCTGGGGCATTTCCCGATTGGGGAACATAACTGATTCCTCAATTTGGACCTTGTCCTAGGGCATTGCCCGATTGGGGATACTAGTGCATGTGTGTACCATGATTCCTTCATGTTTGTACCATGTGCATTGGCAAAGCTGCTTGCTCCCAGATTTTTGCTGGCCTTGTTTTGCTTCCTGCCAAGGTGGTTAAGTTTGAATGCGAGACAGTGGAAAGGGGCTGGCACCCTCCACCGGGTTATCAGGATGTGCTCCCGACCAACCGCTGGAAATTTAAGCCGGTGGTCCTCGGCAGGGTGGAGGCAGCGTCGTATCCGCAGAGCAAAAAGGGCCGACAGCCAAAGCTTGGCTACTATCCTGTCGCCAAGATCCCGTGCTGGTTCATCATCCATATGGACTCGGCGGACCTCCACATGTTGGTGATCCCGCCGGCATTCCAGTTTGGCCTCAGGACCTGGATAAAGCAGCCACTGCCGCGCGTTGTGCAGGTCACAACCTGCCGGTGGTGCGCCGAGTGGGTGTAGGTGGACTGGTTCTCCGACCAGGTCGCCTTCAGGAAGAATTGGCCGGAGCTGGTCTACAAGTACGACCTGGAGCGCGACTACGTCATCGATTTCAAGTTGAAGCTATTCTTCATCAAGATGACGATCAACAAGGCGGGCTCCTCCAGCGCCATGGTACACCTTCCCAGACCATGGCTAGCCAGCGACACCGTTCATGTCGTTGCATATGTAAGTTTGTAAGTACTAGTAATGGACAACTAAATGATGAACTTAGTAGGTTCTTTTGATCAGGGGTGAAAACCCCTGGTGGTGGTTTAGGGGCATGGTATGCCTCTGTTGATGGTATGTTTCATTACGGGTTAAGCCTCTGGTGGTGGTTCAGGACAGCCCCGTCTCCAGGATTTGAGGGCCCCGGTGCGCCTTATAAAATAGGGCCTAATTTTTTTTCAAACTCAATAACTAGTAAAAATTATATGTTTACTTTAATTATATAATTTTATATTATGCTACTCCATACAATGTTCAGAAATATATCAAGTATTTCTACACTATGATCCTCTAGGACCATGCTCAATAGATAAGTCACTTTTAGGACCTTTTTGCACCAAAATATCAATCATTTAACTATCAAGAACATCCCAATATATTGGAACATACTAGAAAATATAATTGAAACAATTTAACATGACAAGATAGACGAGTTGCGGTGGTCATACCTAATGGACAGCCTCGTCGGGGGCGAACAGCAAAGGGGCACGCCGAGAAGGACTAGAATTCTGGGAACAACGTGGGGTTCAGACTTCAGGAATTCATCGGTCTATCTATCTGTTTCAACAGCAAAAAAAAATCAATCTATATGCTGCTCAAGCAAAAAATCAATCTACTTTCAGGGTGAAGCGTCAATTCCTAAGGTTCAAAAAGAAAATAATCTAGTAGATGGATGTGCGATCTTGTTGATTGAATCTACATAGCCACACATGAGCGCCAATTACCAGCAGTCCAGCCTAGGGCCAGGCCTCCTAGGCTATCTGATCGATTGATGGATGGGCGATACCACGATGGACGTTGGCGGTTTCTGCGGCTTCAGACGTAGCGAGGCGTCGGGTCAAGCTAGCCTCCATAGGAACCGCCGCGTCGAACAAAACAATCTGATGATCTATCGCTGATCGATCATGAGAGGAATCGCTGAATTGGGTCGACGGAAAGCCACCGCAAGCTAGGCGAGACGAGAATATTCTTATGGGCTTTAGTTAAAAAGGGGCCCTAGAATTTTGGGGCCCTGTTCAGTCGCTCACATGGAACACTGGTGGAAAAATGGCCTCCAGTCCCGGATCATAACTGGCTCTAGTCCCGGTTTTGGGTCCGGGACTGCGAAAACGGGACTAGAGCCCTCCTCTAGTCCCGGCTCGCTACGGCCGCGATGGATAACAGCCACGTGGCTGTTTCAGCGCCACGGGGGGCGGAAACCCTGTAGTCCCGGACTGTAACACCACCCGGTACTAAAAGGTTTCCTGTCGCGGTAGAGAAACACGCATTTCTCTACCGCGGCAGAGATTGTGTATTTCTTTTTTTTTACAATTTCGTTCATTTTTCGTTTTGTGTTTCACTATAATTCAAACATATATTTCACTAAACCTTTTAGTTGATCAATTAATTATAGTGAAACACTACACTATAATTATTTCAGTAAACCTTTTACCAAGGGATCAATTAATTATACGCTACTACATACACACTACACGTCGATGCATTTATATAATTAATTGATCCCTTGCAAGCATACATATAATCAATCATATCAAAAGGAAGAAATGTTTTGAAATTACATGGTCATTGATGAATATATATATATCATATCAGCTACATGAAGATGACTAAAGCAAATCGAGTTCCACGTCATCCGCATAATGCTCTCCATGTATATCAAGGACTTCCTTCATCATAAATCCCGCCAACTCCTCTTGAGTTGCTCTTATGCGCTGGTCTGGCTCTCGTTTCTCCCACAAATTATAAATATAATGTGAGTCAACTTTCTGCTCACTGGTCAACTCGCGGATGTACTCGCAGGCGTAGTATCCACATAAATGAGTTCCCGATGGCTGCTGTAAACTCTTCACTATTTTATAAGTTAACTCCTCTTTGAATGGACCTGATATTTTCTGTCTGAACCGTGTATAACACCTGCTCGGCAAATAAAATGAACAAAGGAGTTATTAGTTACTTGATATCAGGAAATAAATGAAAGAGGACGATATAATACGATAATGATTGAAATTACTTATGGAGCATTGCTTTCATGTTGCTCCACTGCTCTTGGTCCCAACTTAATGAGTCGTGGACTTCAACAAGAGAGTTGTCAACTTGAATGTTTAGCAAGATCCAGTGAAATCTGCGGACATTTACATAAGCATACATGCATAGCTCATCCAGTAAGCAAAAATAAAATGTGTACAAGATATAAACACTCACTTGAAGTTGTAAGGAAATAGTATTTCCTTAACAAAATTATGCTCGGTTAAGAACCTGCACAGGTCTTCCTCCACGTCCTTGGGATGATTCTTTAACGTATATTCATTAATGATATATGGGTCAATGAACCCAACGTCATATCTTCTAGCTCTTTTGCATTCAAGCATCTTTATTCTATAGAATATAATATCATCATACAAAAGGATATATAGTTAGGATAATATATTAAATGCAATGAACGAGGTGAGCTACAAACTTAATTATAGAAATAAATAACTTACAGACAGTAGCAACCAATGATAGATTTGTCGAGGGCGCGCTGGTTGTATAACTGAAACAGTTCGGTCATTTGAACCTGTATCGAGTATGGTTTGAAGTGATGCTCCTTTATAACGTCCACCGGAAACCAATCTTTCTGATGCTTTTTTCTGCTTGCGACATGTACCATTTGTGAAGATTTCGCATATGTGTGGATAGACGCACGAGCTCCTCATTACTGACTAGAGGCTCCCCTTGGACATACTGCTGTACTATCTGACCCACTGGCGTATCTTCATAGCCTAAATATTGACCAAGAGACATATTTGCTTCGTTAACAAGTGCTTTGGCCTGCGATACAGTGATTCCCATAAGTGCAGCATTATTACGGGCTCTAGGGTCCATTATTTGCATGTCCATATCCATTTCAGCTCTGAAGGCCTTGTCGAGGTCTGAAATGACTTTGAGCGGGGCGATAGATTGATTCTTCTGTGCTCCGAGCTGGGCAATTTGCTTCCCGCTTTTTGCACTTGTGATTTTTTTCTTCTATGCTTGCTTAATAATCTCCCGGTCATAGTTTGATTCCAGATTCATCGATATCTGGGATGGTTGCTGAAGAAAGGACTTAGCCCACTTTTGGGTTTTTTCATTATATACCGGCTTTGGCTCAGGCTTTTTGGGTGCAAAATGCGCCTTAACTTGGGCAGCCACATCCGCGTTAGTTTTCTCATCGGTCTTGTCATAAGGTCTCTTTGGAAGAGCCGGCGGGATGTCGACTATCTTCGGCCTTTCACCTTTCTTCGATGTGGGGCGCGGGGGACCATCGAACTTCCGTTTCTTCGACGAGGTAGTAGTATTGCACAGAGGCGGAGGCGGAGATCGAGTATTGCGCGGAGGCGAAGATCGAGTTGATGTACTCCTGCTACGGCGATCGTCAGCGGGGCGGGGTGGACTTGGAGGTTGGCGATAATCGGGTTGGGGTGGACTTGGAGGTTGACGATATTCGATGCGGGGTGGTTTTGGATTCCTCGGAGTCGGTGTCCTTGGCGCCGAGCCTGGAAACTTGATCTACTTCTTATTCCATAGATTGATGTTGCGCTTGACATCTTCTAGTTTCGTAAGGCCTTTAGGCGTAGCGATTTCAATCTTTAGGTCCGCAAAATCCTCCACTATGTCATCCACCATGACACGAGCATAGCCTAGTGGAATCAGAAGTGAATGGTGGAGTGCTCCAGGTAGACAAGGTAAAGCAGTACCGATCGCCACCTTGAAGGACAGGTTGTTCATTGACTGATGTAGCTCACATTGTGCCATCTCTCTGACATCATCCATGGGGTAGTGAGGAGCCGGTGCATCATCCAGCAGTGCTTGATCATCAGCACGGACCTCCGTGGAAGCCATGCTGCTTCTCCGTTGGCTAAGATCCCATGCAGGATCATTAGACCGTGGGTGAGTTGACGACGGCGGCCTTTGGCTAATTTCATGCATGAGGTTCTTCAGATCAGCTAGGTCCTGCTCTACCCTGGAGATCCGGTCTGCCTCCCGGTCCTTCTTTCTCTGACGGCTTCTGTAACTGGCATCGTACTGAGGAAACCCTTTCTTCCACGAGACACCGGCTCCTTTGCCTCGTGTTCGTCCTCCCTTTTTAGGATTCCCTAGAGCGCATGTCAGCTCGTCGTCTCTCTCTCGGGACGGAACAATCCCAATTGAGCATCGTTCATTGCTTTAATAAGGTCTTGGGAGGGTTTTAGAATTTTATCATGAAATAATGTCTTCCCTGTTTCCGGGTCCAAGGATCCCCCGTGCCCGTACCACCAGTGCTTTGACCTCTCGGGCCATCCATCTGTACCAGGAGTGATGCCTCTAGCCCTCATGTTCTTCTCCATAGTTTCCCACTTAGGGACGGTACTCTTGTAGCCACCTGTCCCCATTTTATGATGGTATTTCCTGTTGGCAGCATTCAACGCGTTCTTTGCCGACTTTGCCTTTGCTTTATCAGATTGCTTGTACTGTACAAAATTGGGCCACTGTTCTCTCAACTTCTCGTTTACTCCTTTGAAGTCCGGAGTTCTTTTTTTCGTGACATATTTTGCGTATAAAATTTTCTTATGGTTCCGGTACAGTTCAGCCATCTTGCTCAGTGCCCACTCCTTGACTTTCTCTCTATTTTCAAGCCCACCCGGCCTTGGGGTAATACCATCTACCTCAAATTCCTCATACTCTGTAGGTAGTATGAAATGCGCTATGAGCTCCTGCCAAAGGTCATCTTTGGCATCATCGGTGACATAGCTGTTGGATTCTTCACCGGGTTTCTTTGACTTATTCCATTCTTGGATGGTGATCGGAAGGTTGTCCCTAACAAACACCCCGCATTGATTTATAAACATCCTCCGGTGCTTCTCTGGAGCAACCGGTTCACCATCATCATCTATTTCTTCGATGGTGAACCTCTGATTACCATCCAAATTTTTGTTCGGCCCTCGTTTCGTTCGAGCTGTCGATTGCTTCGATCCGGTGGGCTAAAATAAGAAGAGAGAGTGATTAATATATATCTAGATCAGTTAATGAATAGAGGTAACACGAGACTTTATATATATATATATATGTACCTCGCCGGATCCTGCCGAGGGGCCATCATTATTGTTGTTATTTGTTTGCCCTTCGTCCATCTGGTATTCCCTTTGGTACATTAGGTTTTCCTCTAGTCCATCACCGGATGGATTCAGATATGAGGATATCTCTTCCTCGAGCAAAATATCTTCGTCGGTAGTAATATTAAGAGGAATTTCACCTCTTATCATGCCCTGAAGAAAACCTTCACCGATGCGACCAGGATCTTCGGATGGATCCATGACTTAATTATCTATAACAAAAAGAAAGTTAAACAGGTTAGAAAAAACAATAATCCTAATATTATTTGTGCTAAAACAATAATCATAATAACTAAAACAAAAAAAATAACTCTAATAAAACAATATAATCCTAATAAATAAAACAAAAAATAACTAAAACAATAATCCTAATCCTAATTCTAATATTTTAATTAAAACAATAATCCTAATACTAAAACAAAAAAACCCTAATATAAAAAAACTATAGAAAAAAACTATAACAAAAACCCTAATAAACCTAATTATAATAATCCTAATTATAATAATCCTAATACTAATCCTAATAAGTAAAACAATAACTAATCCTAAAAACTATAAAAAACTATAGAAAAAATATAACAAGAAACTATAAAAAACTATAAAAAGTACTAACATTTCCTAATAATATAAATACTAACATTTCCTACATTTATACAAAACCTACATATTACTAATAATAATAATAATAATAAATATTACTAAAAAAACCTAAATATACTACTAATTAATACTAGACTAATTAATACTAGACTAATTATATACAAAACCTAACTATATAATTAAATAACCACCTCTGGCGAGGTGGGTGGCCGGAGGAACAACGACGCGGTGAGGCGGTGCGGGACGGCAGGGCGGCGCGACACGGCGGGGCGAGGAGGCGATACGGCGGGGCGGCGCGGCACGGCGCGCGACACATACGGCGGGCGGCGCGACGTGTGGCGGCTCTGAGGTACGGAGGGGCGGCCGAAGACGAGGGCGGCGGCGCGGGAATCGGCCGGCGGGCAGCACCTTCCCTGTTCTCTGCGTCGATGGCGCCTCGTCTTCGTCTTCATTGTCAAATCTTGCTAAGTGCTGGCTCGGCGCGCCAGGGGCGAGCGCGCGTATATAAAGGGTCAACCCTTTAGTCCCGGGCTAAGCCACGGGACGGGACTAAAGAGTCCTTAGTCCCGGGATGTGGCTTAACCCGCGACTAAAGACCCCCCGCTTTAGTCCCGGGTTAAGCCACGACCCGGGTCTAAAGAGTTTTTCGGCCACTTCGTTTTCACGTGGGCAGGCATCCTTTAGTCCCGGGTCCATCCACGACCCGCGACTAATTATTTTTTTGTAAATTTTCTTTTTTTAATTCAAAACAAATATAAAAACTTTGGAAAATCATATATTTTATTGTAATAATCCAAATAAAACAAATAATATGTCTATTATTATCAGAAAAATATAAAGAATCTTAATATAATATCCATTTATCTGTTGGCATCATTTATAAATTATTTCATTTGTAAATTTTCTTTTTTAATTCAAAACAAATATAAAAACATTGGAAAATCATATCTTTTATTGTAATAATCCAAATAAAACAAATAATATGTCTATTATTATCAGAAAAATATAAAGAATCTTAATATAATATCCATTTATCTGTCTGCATCATTTATATATTATTTCGTTTATAAATTTTCTTTTTTTAATTCAAAACAAATATAAAACTTTAGAAAATCATATCTTTTATTGTAATAATCCAAATAAAACAAATAATATGTCTATTATTATCATAAAAATATAAAGAATCTTAATATAATATCCATTTATCTGTTTGCATCATTTATAAATTATTTCATTTGTAAATTTTCTTTTTTAATTCAAAACAAATATAAAACTTTGGAAAATCATATCTTTTATTGTAATAATCCAAATAAAACAAATAATATGTCTGTTATTATCAGAAAAATATAAAGAATCTTAATATAATCTCCATTTATCTGTATGCATCATTTATAAATTATTTCATTTGTAAATTTTCTTTTTTAAATTCAAATCAAATATAAAACTTTGCAAAATCATATCTTTTATTGTAATAATCCAAATAAAACAAATAATATGTCTATTATTATTAGAAAAATATAAAGAATCTTAATATAATAACCATTTAGTCCTGATTGTAGTCAAAAACCGGGACTAAAGATATTTCCCGCCATTTCCCACCGCTTCCCGACAAGTTTTCCCGCCCTTTCCTTTCTACGAGAGCTTTTAGTCCCGGATGTAGTCACTAACCCGGACTAAAGATATTTTCCGCCATTTCCCAAAGCTTCACACCAAGTTTTCCCGCCCTTTCCCTCTATATTTAGGGCGATCGCGCCATGGCTATCCACACATCCACACCTTCCTCTCTTAAAACAATGGACAACGCCTACTGGGCTATCCACACATCCACACCTTCCTCTCTTAGAACAATGGACAACGCCTACCGAGGCGCTGTGCGCCTCCAACTACCCTTGTCCGCCGGGCTACCGGCCGCCCGCCGGCTGAATGCTGAGCGCTGGAGGGGTTCCTCTCCCTCCTGTCCCTCAAGGTTCCGCACGCCAGGTGGCCATCACAAACCACTTCTACCACGAGCTCACGCCGAAGCAGCGAATGGATCCCCAATGGGATCCCGACAACTATGACACCTGGAATGCCTTCTTCGCTAATAGGCGGGAAAGGGAGCTCGCCAGGTATGAGGGTGATGGCCCGCCCCCGGTGAACCACAACGAAGCTGGCCGTCGTCTGTGGTGGGAGAGCCGTACTATCATCGGAGTGATGCGCTACATCGTTGCGGGGCAGACCATCCTCGCCCGTGGTGCCCACGATTCCACCCACCAAAGAGCCACAAAAAGGCCCCACACCGGCCCGGCGGTAGCGGCATCGTCTTCCAGGAGACCCCTCCCCCGCCCGCCGTGAATCTGAGGCTGGAATGGCCCCTGGTATATGCCATGGATGAGCTGAGGATCCCCGGAGTGGCAGGTGACGATGACGATGATGATGACGATGACGAAGAAGACCCTGAAGCTGTGTACTATAGGACTAGGCATGATTATGACTAAAGGGGGCAGCTTTAGTCCTGAGTGTTAGCTAGTCCCGGTTTGTCCCGGTTTTTAATACTAATAAATGTCTTGAGTGTTACCTAGTAAATAGAGGGAAATGCCTATAAAGAGAGGGTTCATCTTTAGTCCCGGTTGGAGAAACCAACCGCGACTGAAGGGATTGCGGCAGACAGGGCCAGGCAACACTAATAATAGGGGTGAGTGTCGACATTATGTCGTGCGGCTTGTACCTTGTCCCGGATGGTGTCACCAACCGGGACTAAATATGAACCTTTAGTCCCGGTTGGAGACATCAACCGGGACAAAACATGAGTCAGCACTAATAATAGGGGTGAGTGTCGACATTATGTCGTGAGTGTCGACATTATGCCGAGATGCTTGTACTATAAATAGGAATCCTTGTGAGTCCAGTCCTCCATCCAGTTTGAGGCATCTCCAAGATGGTTTTCGAGAATAGGGACACCACTACGACCAGTTTCAGGGAGATGCCGCCGGAGCCCAGTCCTCCGGCATCTCCGAGAAACTGGTCATAGAGGCACTCCCTAATATGTGAAATTAGTTAGCTCCCAGACGTATTGATCTAGTTAGAGAAGTTACAAGATGCAAGATGGTTTTCGAGAGCACGGACACCACTACGGCCAGTTTCAGGGAGATACCGCCGGAGCCTAGTCCTCCGGCATCTCCAAGAAACTGGCCATAGAGGCACTCCCTAATATGTGACCTCACACGTTTGGAGATCAGATCTTAATTTTAAGTATGAATCGGGACTAAAGGCCCTCCTTGGCAGGAACCCTCTTCCGGGGGGGGCTCGCCCTCAACGTCATCAGGGTCATCTCGTCTAATCTTATACCGAAGTGAAGTGCATACCGGGCATGCATCCAAATTCCTATACTCCTCACCGCGGTAGAGGATGCAGTCATTAGGGCATGCATGTATCTTCTGAACCTCTAAACCTAGAGGGCAGACAACCTTCTTTGCTTCGTATGTACTGGCGGGCAATACGTTATCTTTTGGAAGCATATTCTTCATCATTTTCAGCAACTTTTCAATTGAGGAGTCAGGTATAGCACACTCAGCCTTCCATCGCAGCAATTCCAGTGTGCTGCCCAGCTTTTTCAGACCATTTTTGCAATTTGGGTACAAAAACTTTTTATGATCCTCTAACATGTGATTGAAGTTCTCCCTATCCTTTTCAGTTTCACAATCTCTTCGTGCATCGGCAATGGTCCGACCAAGATCATCAGCGGGTTCATCATGTGTCTCTTCTTCATCCTCCCCTTCAGCATCCTCCCCTTCAGCATCCTCCATGGAAGTATCTCCGTACTCAGGGAAACCATGATAGTTTTCATCCTCCTCCTCTTCTTCATTGTCTTTCATTATAACCCCTCTCTCTCCGTGCTTGGTCCACCAATTATAACTGGGCATGAAGCCGGACTTCAACAGGTGGCTGTGAAGGGTTTTTGAGTCAGAGTAATCCTTCTGATTCCTACATCCATTACATGGACAGAATACAAAACCATTGCGCTTGTTTGCATCAACAACACGCATGAATTCATGCACGCCATTAATGAACTCGCCAGAGCGTTGGTCAGTACCGTACATCCATTCCCGGACCATCTGCATTATAGTAAAAGTATATCAAAAACCATTACACAACATGATAAAATTATTACAAGTTATATTGAGAGCTTCTAGAGCATTAATTTTGAATTTTGAAAAATTTACATGCACCAATTTGTGAATTGGAGAAAACAATCAACATGATAAATGTGGAGTTTTTTATTATTGTTCTATCAGTGAAAACCTCATTCCATTCCAAGCTCTGAAACTCTAAAATTACACATTTCAATTTTCAGTAACTATGTGCCTAATCAAAATTTGTTACACATATATATCAAAATCCTTCTAGCTACTTCTAGAGCATGCATGCATTTGATACTTCTAGAGCATTATAGAGCTAAAGTAGCAATAAGAGATGAAAGAATGAAGTTCTAACCTTTTAAAGCTTTGGATTTAGGTGTTGCAAACTAAATCTTGACAAATCTTGAGAAAAAAATGGCATGAACTCTCTTGCTTCTTTGAGAAAAATGGTCACCATATGCTTTAGGGCAGCAGGACAGGAGGCAGAATGTATAGTGGTGGACAACTAGTCCCGGGCCGTGATACGACCCGGGACTAATAGTCCACGAAAGGACCAGCTGGCCTGCTCCAGGTTATTATCCCGGGCCGTATTACAGACTGGGACTAATGATCTGGTCCGGCCCGGGACTAGTGACTATGGCCGTTTCTAGCCGTTAGAGGTCTCACGGCCCGGGACTAGTGCTCTCACTAGTCGCGGGCTGTGCCAGGTCGGGACTGCTGGCCTTGTTCAGATCGAACCGAAGATGGTTTTTCCAGTAGTGGAACCTGCCCATCGACGGGGCTGGTTCAGGGGCATGGGATGCCCCTCCTGATGGTTCTTTTGATCAGGGATCAAGTTTAGGACCGCTGATTGCTACCTTAATGGTGACTGTTACTTTTATGGTGATGATTTGAATGTGTAGGTGGCAATATTGATTTGAATGTGTAGGTAGAAATATTTATGTCTGCATATGGCTTTTATGGTGTGTTGTGTGTGTGCTGCGGTGATAAAATCACCAAATTTGAAATAGATGAGCATAACCCATGTGATCAGATGCAAAGCAGCATACCAAACACCTATAAAATGCATCATCGGAGAAAAAAGACAACAATCTTGACAACCAAACAACTAAGCCTATTTGCAATAAACGAGGATACATGAGTCGAACAACTAGCCCAAGTTGACCCAAGTAAAATCTTTTCTATACAGCACCCATCGGGCCAAGTGGGAAAAACGAAAAATTCCGGCCCAAACAACCAAACACGCCCTACATGGCCAGGCACGTGACGTTGTTGATGCTGGTCGGCCTCTGATCCGTGCGGTAAGTAATAAGGTGCACGAAGCTCGATCAGTACTGGCCAGGCCAGAGGAAGGCGCCCACGGCGAAGCACCTCTTGTCGTCGACGTCGCCGGCGACCGGGAGGCCGTACTCCCGGAGCAGGCAGTCGAGGCGCCACTCTGGCATCGCCTCGTAGTCCGCCTTCTTGTACCGCGGGTAGTGCAGCGGCATCTGGAAGCTGCAGTTGGACATGCCGCGCTCGGCTTGCTGCTGCTGCTGGCCTGCTGCTGGCCAGCGACGGCCGCAGTGCCGCCGTTGACCTTGGCCTTCGCCATGCTCATGCTCACGGCAGGCCCCAAGGATCCCATGCGTTTATGTTCTGTTTGCTGCCTCTGAAGGCTCTGTAACTTGCAAGCAACTATTGCTGTTGTTGAGAAGGAAGTGCAAGCTGACGGAGGGGTTTTTATAGATGGAGTGAGATGGAAGAACAATGTGGATGGTTCACTCACAATCAAAAGCTCTAGAGCTTTCCTGGTTCTGCCGATGGATCGGATCGATGTCCACTAGAATCCCCCAAACAGATCATTGACCCTTGCAATAATACCCCGAAAGCAACAAGCGGACTGCTGACGGGCGCTAACTCCATTCCTGGAAGAAACAATGAACAAGTGTCAGAACGTGCTCTAGCAATGCCATTGCTGCAATGGTGTACACTAGTACCGTAATAAATTCTGATGAGACAGCGTTGCGCCCGTCCTCGCCGGTGAGGCAACGCCGTCCATCACAGGGCGTCTATCCCCTTGCTCGCGCCGGCATCACTGTCGGAGTCAGCCAAGCACACCACGACCCTACATTATTCCACATGATTGATCAAGTATGTGGCTACACGCAGAAACACTTGCAGACTGCATGATTAGGAGGTTGGAGTAACATTTAATCGATTAGCCAGCTCGATCTCTTGCACGCAATGGTATCTGCACGAGCAAGGGGATAATTACCTGTGTGGGATGAAACTCAGCTTCAACTTGATCTTGGAATTCTTTTGCGGCCCAAGGTTGTTGGGACGCAGTTTGGCCCTTGGAAAGCAAGGTATAGATCAAATTTGTTCATCAGTTAATTGCTATTATGATTCCATGGAGTAAAATTGTCGTGCCCCATTACAAGTCTCCATCCGCCCAAGTAACGGGTGATCATGGGGAGGGAAGATCTTTGGTCGGGACTTAAGTAGGATTGCTCTCAAATGTGAGTTTTGGCAGAGATCCGTTATTTGATTACATGCATCTCGATGCATCTCTATTCCATGTCTATGGTACATAATGTTTCGTCGATGCCCTCGAGTAGAAGGTTGTCAAGGGCTTAAAATGAGAGAGATTCAAGCTTTTTTAGCGGGAACCTGAAGAGATAAATCATACCCTATGTGTATTTGGTGCTAACGACAAAAAAAAATTGAGAGAGAAGTGCTAACGACAATTGAGTTAGGGAACTAATGTATTTGCAAGTTTTATACTGAGAAAATAGTCTTGGTCATAGATGAAGCGGGTGGATGGTTGTGCCTACATAAAAGGGCAGATTCGAGAACATGGCATCTTATTTTCGACAATTTTCTTTATATTTTTTAGTCTTAGGTTGCCAGAGGACTATAAGCTGACAAAAGTTTTTTTTCGAGCTACACATACACTTTCTATATAAGCGCCTATTATACTTTTAGATTCTCATAAAAAATCCAAGAGAATTCTTTCAAATGACAAGTTTTTCTAGCAAAAGTCTATGCATCTCCACCCACCGAGCCGACCCAATCCATCCTTGCGCGTCCGAACTCGTCCGAGCGGACTGGCGGACAGGTGCGTGGCGGTCCAGCCGGGTGACCCATCCGGACAAATGCGCGCGGACCGACACATCTATGCACTAAATTTGGGCCTTGGTTGGGTCGACCCGGACAGCGCGCTTGTCCTCGGCGCATCCTCCCACTAGTTCGCCCGGGCCCTCTCGCTAGTGGCACAACAGACCCTCTCGTCCTCCAAACCCTCACCCTCCATATCCCGTGACCAGAGCAGGTGCAACCGTTGCCGCTGCCGCCCCCGCGATAGCGAGCAACACCATAGGACACGCGCATTGCCAGAGTTATCTAGACGTGCCGCAGGCCATCCATCGCCCAGGCCTCCGCGTGTTGACTGGACACGCGACAACCTCTGTGTGGGGCACAACCTGCCCGGTCATTTGCCTGACCGCGGTTGAGGTACGTTCGTCGGTCTTTTCTAGTATACTTTACAGATGGGTAGCAGTCAAAGGACAATCGAGTTCATCTAAAAAAATTTCGTCGAGTCATCGTCTGAAGAGGAGTCCGACGGTGAGACCGAAATTCTGCTGGCAACTGCACAGATGGTGCACGACCACTGCCTCCTGCCTCCACGTAGAGGTGGCTCGGTCAAGCGGCGCGAAGCAAATCATGAGTGCGACAGAGAAGTTGGCCACATACGTCTTCATAAGGACTACTTCCACCCAACTAATCCGATCTTCAAAGAAAAGACATTCCGTCGCTGCTATCAAATGTTCGGGAACTTGTTCTTGGACATTCTCAATATGGTGAGGGAGTACGATGACAATTTCGATCCAAAGTACGATTGTACTGGTGAGATTGGCTTCTCCTCTTATCAGAAATGTTTCGCCGCCATTCAGCAGTTTGCATATGGAGTGTCCAATGATCTCCTCGACGACTACATGTGTATGAGCGAGTCCACATGCCATGAGACAATGTACCGGTTTTGCAGCACAATTATTGCGGTATTTGGTAAAGTTTACTTGAGAGAGCCAAACACCGAAGACACTGTCCGCCTTTTGTCCATCAACGAGAGAAAGAGGTTTCTTAGGATGCTTGACAACATCGACTGCATGCATTGGTAGTAGAAGAATTGCCCATTTGGTTGGCAAGGGCAGTTTAAAGGGCATGCAGAGGGGTGCACCGTTATACTAGAGGCTGTTGCATCACATGATCTCTGGATTTGGCACTTTTTTTTGGCATAGCTGGATCAAACAATGATATCAATGTGCCGCAGCGGACTCCTGTGTTTGCAAGGCTGGCAAGGTATTCAATGAGATCAATGGCAATCCATATGATATGAGTTACTATCTAGCTGGTGGTATCTATCTCTCTTGGGCCATATTTGTGAAGACAATTCGCAACCCTGCAGATGAGAAATACAAGAGGTTTGCAAAAGAGCAAGAGGCCGCTAGGAAGGATGTGGAGCGAGCATTTAGTGTGCATCATTCAAGGTGGGATATTGTTCGATACCTGCTAGAACCTGGAGCACAAAAAGAATGTGGGATATGATGACTGCTTGCGTGATCATGCACAATATGATCGTCGAGGACGAGCGTAATGAAAGCATCTTGGATCAAAGCTGGGACTTTCAGGATCAGTTGGTTAAGCTAGAGCCAGGTCTAGCGTCTTGGAAAGATTTTAGGCAAGTGCATAAAAATTTGCATCACAGACAGACTCATGATCAGCTTTAACTAGATTTGGTTGAGCATATATGGGCTCGTGTAGGAAACCTAAATGGTTAATCCCTTCTTTGTTTCTTGTAATTTGAATGACGTTTGGTCGAACCATGTGAGTGTGAACTATTTATATATAAGCACTATTTTAATTAGATTATCTAATCTAGTTTATTTGCTTGTCAAAATATATCTTTGTCTATATAATTTATGTTAAGTCTACAAAAAGATAAAAAATTCTGTCTAGCGATGGCCAGCGTGGACCAAATGGGTCACGCCGCTGGGCGCGGACCGCGGACCGACCTAAACGGACAGAAACGGACCTTTTGGCCGACTGTTTGGGTTGACCCGGTGGAGATGGCCTGACGGAACTACTATACGAATGATCATAATGGCCCAACAATACGGATTTAACATTTTAAAAGAAATCACGGGGCAGGTAAAAGGCGATCCAGGGTCTATTTGGTAGCCTGCATCCATTTTTCGGCCCAGTTCGGCATTGCTGTGATTGGCACTGCCAACCTCATACAGGCCTCGGGCCATGAATGACAGCCCGTTTGGTAGCCTGCATGCCTTTTTTGCATCGACAAGAAACAGAAATGTGCCTGTTTGGTTGCATGCATGCATCTATGAACACAAGCAAGCCATGCGTTTGGTTGCCTGCAGCGTTGTTGATATGGTCACCTCTTTGGCAAAGAGGTGAGGATACCACATAAATACAAACACAAATGTTGATCAAACGTTCACGACGACACATGAAAAAGTTCTAGTTCATCAGCCGCACACACAAATAAGAACAACTTTTCATGTAGACAGAAGTCACCGCTGCTCCACGATCCTCCTAAAAGCTTTAGGATGCTCAAGGCACCGCTTGACAATCTCGTCTTGACTGTAGTCGTAGATGACCACCTTGTAAAGATCTTCTTGAAGGATAGCAAGTAACCGATCTTTAGATCATGAGCTACTACAAAAGCTGCCCAACCTTGATCGAAGCAAGCCTTCCCATTGACATCTGAGATCGTTATGTCCCATTGGCAACTAGTCATCAGCTTCAGAGTGACTGTGTCAGAGACACTGTCCAAGTATGGACTGAATGCGCCTGGGATAGGAAGCAATCCTAGTGTAGGTGCTACCAACACCTTGCAGAACTAGGTAGGAATCACCGCCTCTTCCCAGTTGCCAACATTGGGAGGCATCCCTGATTTCTTGGCCCTCTTGTTCGAGCCATCGGCAGGCTCCTTTCCCCGACCACCGATATTGATAGCCTGCAATTAACACAATCTGAAGCAATCAACACAACGCAAAGCAATGAACACAATCTGAAGCAATCAACACAATGCAAATCAATGAACACAATCCAAAGCAATGAACACAATCTAAAGCAATGGACATAATGCAAAGCAATGAATAGAAAGCAAAGCAATGAGTCAGAAATTTGGTGCCTCATATTGGCAATGTTGATCACACATAATGTGCAATTGCATGTCACCTTCAAGGATGGCATGAGCGAACCAAACCATATGTACAAATACATGATTTGTACATACAATAAAGTTCGATTAGTCATCCCTGAAGTTATATTGTGTGATAAATGTAATCATCGGCGTAGCACACATAGCAAGAACATAAAGATCACAACAATCTAACATGTCTCTATAGATGAACCCTTAGTACCAAGGATCCTGCACAAATTTCATTTTTGGGAAAAAATACTAGGTACTAAAGCCCACCCATAGAAAGTTGCTGCATGTGGAACTATCCTAATCATTGGTAGTTCGTAAAGATGGAAACATTATCTCATATAAGGTCTGACTTGCAGTTATCAGTACTACTGCATGTAAGAATGGACGAACACAAGTTTTAGGAAGGGGGTGAGTGAACCTGGAGTAATGCACAAACCCTTGAACACTCATCCTAGTTCAATCACCTCGTCCTGCAAGTGTCCTTAGACATAGTAATCATCGACAAATGGTCATCCAGACATGGTTGTTAGATCTTGGTTCAATAGTACCGAAGAAATGCACCATAAATCGCATAAACTAGTCTTGGTAATACTACAACAGTAAACCCCTGAAATCGAAAAACCAATAGTAGGGGATATCCGGGAAGATCTACAACCCATGCCATCTAGAACCCTAACCTTGACCTTGTACGAGCAGATCTACCGTCTAGATACCTTGGGGAAAAAGGGGGAAAAGCTCACCGCCATGGTTGAGAATTCGCCGTTGTTTCTCGTAGGAAGATCGCCGCCTCCGATGGTGAGCGACAACCTCGACGCCAGAGTCTCCTCCCTCCAATCCCTTCTCCGTTGGAGTCTCCTTCCTCTAAGCCCTTCACCAAAGCCTCCAGGAACGACACCATCGAGTAGGGGAGGAGAGTCACCGTAACACACAAAGTAGAGTGGGCGACAAGGGTAGGCGGTGAGGGGATTTATGGTGGTGGGCGAGAAGCGACGCGACGTCTCCCTCCCGTTCTCCCACTAGTGCACCACTTCATCTCTTTTTTGCTAGCCCGAGCCAAGCCCCAGAAAAACAGCTGATTCAAGCGTTGCTCCTAGGCCTTGCTGCGGCCTGCATTAAGACACGCGGGGGCCACAACATGGAGGTAGGGATGTAAATGGTACGGATAATTTTCGTTTTGAATCCACATCCGCGTCCGTTTTGGGGGATATGGTATATTTTTTAAAATATCCGGCGGATATGGATATAGATGTGGATATTTGTCGAGCGGATATCCGACGGATATAGTATTGATGATATCCGACGGATAAGGATAATCCAATATATTTAGTATAACCAAAATATCTAGACAATCTAGTTAGATTATTGGCTAGCTATACATTGCTACATATGCATGTTATACTATGGTATTACAAATCTTGCACTTTTATACTGCTCATATCTAGTGTTGCGCGCTTTCTTGTTATTTCTTTTGTATAAAGTAATTTTTTTATTTTTCTATGCGTATTTGCTCAATTATCCTTTTTTCGATCCAAGTCCGCTCCGAATCCGCTCTATATCTGTAATCCGATATAATCTGCATTCGAATCCGCATCCGACTATTATTCGCTCCGATTTGAATCGGCCAGAAAATATGGTAATGCCTCGTTCGTTTTCATGGGTTTGTATCCAGACATGGAATTTATCCAGGCATGGAATGGGTTGATCCCATCCCTACACCCAATCCAAACTAACCCCGGTTAATCCATTTCTGAAAATCCCTCGTAGATTTTTAGTTGTTCGGCTAACCCCTCCGAATCTGAGATCGCCCTTCGTGCTCTTTTGCTGGCTCTGCTCTCCCATGTCTGGAAATTAATCCATAGGTTGAGTGGGCATAATTTTTTTCGAGGTTGAGTTAGAGTAGATGAGTGGGATGAGTTGGGCCTAGAATACAGTCCGGGATTAAACGAAGACCAAATTTCTGATGGGCTGGAAATATACCTTGTCGGGCTGGAAAACTAGGTTCTGGAAGCGATCCAGGTTAATCCATGTCTCTTAGAAAATAACTGAACGAGCCTAAAGATATGGCCTAAAGATATGGTAATAGCAATATTCGATCCGATCCGTTTACATCCTACACGGAGGGGCTACAACCAACCAAACGGGATAATTTCTGCCTAATCGGGCCTGCGCGGGGAAGTGCAGCCTACCAAGCGCGTCCCTAGGGATTCCTCCGCCTGGCCGTCTCCTGGTCTTCGTCAGTCCACACTCCACTTTGACACTCGCCCCGCAGCGCACACACTGCCACTCTCGTGGATCGAGCGAGGAACAACCCTCGTCTGCTCGATCGTCATGGAGATGGAGGCGATGGGGAAGCAGCAGTGGGAGAAGGTGCTACTCTCCGCGGCCTCCGACGGCAACCTCCCCCTCCTCAAGAGTAACCCCGCCGCTTCCTTATACTCCTAGGGTTTGGTAGTAGCGTGATTAGTACTGTACTTGACTTGGCTCTCATTTTTTCTCGCATTGCGTGCGTATGCTAAGAGATGGCGCGGGGGCTCGACTCGGGGGGCCAAGATGAGGTCGCGGTCCTTGCGGCGGTGGCGGATGGCGAGGGGAACCGCACGCTGCACCTGGCGACCGGGGCGGGCGGGTGGAGGTCTGCAGGTACATCGTCGAGGACCTCCGCGTCGATGTCAATCAACTCAACCTGAAAGGTTTCATCCTCGTCCCTAGTTCCACAGTTTGCATCGCTTCAATTTTGCAGCTCTTCAACGTTTACTTTGTTATCTGTGTTGGTGACTACTATCACTAGTCACTACCATGTGAAATTTGTATTTTAGGCTTCAAATTTTGGTGTTACATGCTGTATGCATCTACAATTGGGTTATAAATGGAGTTTGAAAATCAAATGTATGCAATGCAGCCATGCCTAGAAAGTTCATGCACCATATAAAAAATATCAATTTTTCTTCAGATGTGTTATATGGGCAAATCAATATCTGTGGAATGTATCTAAAGTGTCACTTCTATCAGTAATCGTGCAATGTTGTCACCTCTTCAACTGTCAACATTGATCATATGTCAGATGGAGAACTGTCATCACATTTGGTTCTTTTGTGTATAGCTGACCAGATTCCTTGTGTATGAATGATTTATTTCTGGTAGAGGGGAGGAATGATGTGAGTTTTGTGCCCCTGATATTTCTTTTTTCGGGTTGTTGCACGCGAGACGCCACTGTTCACTTCTGCCTTTTATGGGGGAGCTGCTGCTGCAAGATATCTTATTGATCATGGTGCTGATCCATTAGCTGGAAAATTTTGGTCACCTCTCCATGGCGCTGCAGCGAAAGGTCTCTCTCTTTCTCAAGAAGTATATTTGGAATCGATACATTCATCACATATTTTAGGGCATACATAGTCACTTTGATCTTTTTTGTTAGAACCCACACCCATGGATAGAAGTAGCATTAGACTCTTAAAAACAATTGAAGAACTGGCAGAGCAAGAAAAACCAGAGAGGGGTTCGGGAGACATGGCTGTCTTCTTTGACACCGTTGTTGTTTCTTTTCCTTTAAGGCTCTTATAGCTTCAGGGATATGAAAGCTTGGAATCAGAAATTCTTGCTGGTGTTAAGTCTAATAGTCCATTCCTATGTTTGGATGGAGGGAATGAGAAACAAAAAAAAGGATCATATGTCTGAATGGTGGAAATGAGGAAATAAAAGGACATGAATTTGGGTAGGGATATGAGAGGCTCATATCCCCATGTTTTGAACTCAAAAAGGGGAAGGCTGGGATATGAGTTGGACATGGGAATGGAAAGACAAAATTACTAAAATATACATGCTGCACAGATCGTAAACTGAGAAATAAGTCCCATTCCTTAATTTTTTTTCCATTGACTGGCAAAATAGGCACCCAAATGTATTCCTTAGTTGATTGTTTCCTTCAAATTTGATATTATTATGCTTTCAATAAGATCAGTCTTCCTTTTGTTAAGATTTCTCTGTTTGAAGAAACTTGGGTCGAGGAATAAAGTAAGCATGAAACACACAATCATGGCCCAGGGCTGCAACTAGTGAAAGTACAAATAGTTCCAGTGCGACCACATTTGTAAACTTTTTCCTGTATGGGATCAGTGGTAACAAAAGGTTTCTGAGCAGTTCATGATTGGTAGACCGAAGCCTTGGCGAGAGTTTATTTTCAATGCAAATCTATTGTCAAAGACAGCTACTGCTTCATGTTGTCACATTTTTTATAACTTCTCCAGGAAATTGTGAAATAGTAGAACTGCTGCTTTCAAGAGGAATCCATGTGGATTTGTATTCCTTACGTGGTAAGCCGTTGCATGCAGCAGCTCTTTATAAGCAAGATCGCACGATGAAAATTTTATTGGAGCACCATGCTGATGTAAGACTCTAGTTTCTTTGTTCTCTCCTTGGTTGTGTGTGTGCAAAAGAAAACTCTGAAATGGAAAATTTTGTGGTCAGTTCCTTCTGTGCTTCTTCTATATATTTTACTAGTTGATATCCTGTGCATTGCTGCGAAAATGAAAGATGATTTCATATATGCAAAAATTAGTATAAATCGGGTTGCATGCATGGTCATGCGGATGACAGGGGCTGACTGATGACGTAGACACTCAGCTTGTGTGCAGCTTGCAAACATTAAAGTTGCATGCATTTTTTAAGAAAACTACATGCATGGTCATGCGGCTGATGAGGCAGGCACTTTGCATGTGAAGCTTGCATACATTAAATGTTTATGGTGGGGATCAACTTTATAGATGTTACAGATTTGGGACTACGATGCATGAAACAAACACTAATGAAGATCTTGTGTCCTATGGTACTTGTGCTCCATTTAAACCAAAGAGTTTATGTTGCATGAAACAAACACTAATTCAACATAGACAATAATTATTTATCCTAGAGTGGAACCTGCTCACTTTCCTAGAAGTTTGTGTTATATCTAATTTATATAGAAACATTTTTTTGGTCTTTCCTTCAAAAATAAAAATATAATTAACACTACGAACTGATGTTATTTTGCTGTTGGTGTATCTCAAATGAAATTCTCTATTAGCCCCTCTCTTTTGACAAGTGGAAGCTATTAATTCTTCCATTTTCCACAGCCTAATAAGGTTTGCAGTCTTGATTATACCCCATTGAGTTGGGCCCTAAGGGCCATGCCTACTCAGTCGTTAGATTGTGTGAAGCTACTCATTCAGGTCAGTACTCTCTCTGTGCGGAACTTTCATAAAGTGTACTCTGTGCCAGCTTCATCTTCTTTGTGTGTACATTTTTTATTTTCGTTCCTGACACTTCAAGCATTAACTCAAATGATCAAATAATTGTTCATTTATGCAGGCAGGCGCTGATGTGAATTTTATTGGCTCCTGTGGTTTTACAAGCCTAATGTTGGCTGTGGAATATGGCTCACCAGGCATTATGAAGTGTTTACTAGATGCTGGTGCTAACCCAAATACTCCAGATGAAGTGAGTTTTATCATTATCCTATTTTTCTGTTATCACTTGCCATGATCTACTTCATTCATACACTCTGTTAGTAGGTATCTTCTGCCACTGCAGTTCTTTCAAGTGTCATTTTCTCTTCTTTTCTTAATCTCAGTACTTATGTGTTGAAACATTTTAGGTCTAAATCTCTTGCATTGTAAATTGCAGAATATGTCATGTAAATGTGTGTTGTCTACTAATCTATGTACCCTGGAAAATCTCCAGCTTCTTCATAGTCCTATAGAAGTGAAAGAAACTCAAAATGGCTAATTCTGCGAAGATTTTCTTTTCGACTTCCATGTATATTTTCGTGTTAATATCACCTTCAAAAGTTTATCCAATACAAGCATATTAATTGAAGCTTTAGGTTATTATTATTTTTACAGTACTTGACGTAACTTTTATCACCATTCCAAAAAAAAATGTAACCTAGTCTTACAAATTTTGTTCGGAAGGATGAACGAGGCTCCCCCATCACTCCTTTGAGGTCCATGTCCATCTAGCCATTTGTTTTAGATGTTAATACTTCGATTCCTAGTTATTATTGATGGAAATTTTCGAACTATACAAATCATTTATATTGGGTGATTAAATGTAAAACCAACCATTTCTGTTACTCTTGCAGTTTGGTATAACTCCAATTGAATTTGCTGCCTCTAAAGGCAGAAGGGACATGGTTGAAATGTTATTCCTTATAACTTCTCCAATTCCAATGGTGCCGGAATGGAGTATTGATGGAATCATTTCTCATGTGAAATACTTTGGTTTGAAGCCGAGGGTATGTGTTTCCTTCTATGCTCACTTGCCGTTTATCTCCATGCATTATTATCAATCTCCTATAGTTCTATTCTCCTGCAGTTCTGCATGTCATTCAGATAAGAAACAGTGTTAACTCAAGATTGTCATAAAGTCCAATGTCCAAAAAAAAGTATGCCATGCAAATTTTACTTTTGACCCCTTGCATCACTACTGGCAAAATTCCAATCTTCGGGTATTACCTATGATCAAATAGTAATGTGCTAGACTCATCAAGTTATCTTGGACACTATTGCGCAAATTTCTGCAGTTGTTTGCTCTAGACATCGGTCTTTATTATGAATTTATATGATAAACCGGGCAAAACTACAATATAACACAAATTTTTCTTGGTATGTAACTAAGTATATCATTTAGGCTATATAGGCCGAAATTTACAAAATTGGCACATTTTTCATGAAAGGCTAGTTGTTCTACATATTTGTTCTAACCACAAATATTCTACTCAGGGTAAACAGAAGTGTGAAAAGAGAAGAACTGGATTGAAACAGAAAGCTAAGGAGGCCTTTCAGAGAGGGGAATATTTTATAGCTGCACTTTTGTATAGCAATGTAAGTCAGCGAGGCAGATCTGAATTGCCTGAATAAATGACGGGTGTTTTTATATTTCTAAACAATGGACCTCAGTCAACACTCTAGTTTAGTTGAAAGGCAATGGTGCATCTTTCCGATAAAACGTCTGGTTGTTAGATGCTTCCTCCATTCCAGTATATGACATTTAGTCAAACTTTATATGTAAAAATAGTACGGGCAACATCAAATTAGTATCTTCATTAGATCTATCATGAGAAGATGTTTCATAATATATGTATTTATATTAACTACAGCATACATCTATAGAAATTAGTGGTCAAAGTACCATACTGTGTAGTGTTGTTAATCTGTTAAATGGCATATATTCTATCTTAGTAGTTATGACGTAGTCGAGCAGTTTGTATTCACAGGGCTGCGTTGACACAGTACTGGTTTCTACTTTAAAATGTACCACCTTATCCAATACAGTTGCTCGTTTCATGTGCAGTCTCTATATCAATGAGCATATCGCCATTTGAGCGTTATCCTCATTGTTATATTTATTTCCTTGTATGGTGTTTTAGGTAGTATTGTTATAAGCTGTATGTGATTGGTGTACTGTAGGCAATGGGATTTGACCCTAGTCCAGATAATTTTGCAACCTTATTGGCAAATAGGAGTCTTTGCTCATTGCGTGCCGGGAATGGAAGAACTGCTCTCTCTGATGCTGCTATGTGCAGAATGGCACGACCTCATTGGCCAAAAGCCTGTTACCGACAAGGAGCAGCTTTTATGTTACTGAAGGTAAAAAGAACATGGTAACTTTTTTCCAGCATCCATGGTCATGGCCATAGAATTGATCATTTGCTTGTATCTACTTATAGGACTATGAGAAAGCATGTGAGGCTTTTGTAGATGGCTTGAAGCTTGACCCTACAAGTGGTGAAATTGCAAACGCTTTAAGGTAATTTGTCCATGTTTTCATGGTGTGAAGCATCTCATGCACTCCGTGCCCCATAAGTTCAGTGAAAGGATAAATGATACTGTCATATATAGGAACATGGTATGGTACACCTAGGAGTACGTAGTCCCGGATTCAGTATACCATAAAGATGGATGTATTATACTACCTTTTTATCATTTTTAATATACTTCATTACTAAGTACCCTAAAGTGAGTTCTATGAAAAAAATTATTTGAGTCTATATACTTTAATTATTGTAGATATACTGCTTTTCTATACGTAAAAATCATACTCCCTCCGGTCCATATTAATGTACTTAACTTTGTTTATATTCATATGTATCTAGTTAAGTATTTAGACTAGATCCATTCATATGTAGACAAAGTTAAGTCCATTAATATGCACCGGAGGGAGTAGTAGTAAAAAAACTAAGGGCTCTGATGATATATTTTCCGTAGTACGTATTGCGGTATCTTAAAACAATTAATGAGGTAATTAAGATGATAGAGAGGTACAGTACACTCATTTTAAAGCTATATTAAATGTAGGAGTACAAACTCCCAGGAGTATATGAGGCTGGTCATAGTGGGAGTAATATAGGTAGTAACATGCATTTACATGCAGTGCCAACTAGGCATTTTGGTGATGTGGCATGTCATTAAATAATGAAAGAGAGTCTTGTGGTAACTAGCTATGTTACCATAACATCACACACTCCAAGATAATATGAGTCTACATGCTAATAAATAAGACCTTGCATGATACTAGTCACAAGTTACTACCCACTACGAAGGTAGTAACATGGCCTAGTAACTTATGCATGTTACTAGTCTATGTTACTCTCCACTATGACTAGCCTGAAAGGACTTAGGCTGGTCCTAGTGGTAGCATCATACCACTAGTATCATGCATATGATACTAATGTATGATACTATGCCTCTAGTGCATTGTATCATATAGTAGTATCATAGTAGTGGTATATTTATTGATTTGTAGAATCTCTATGTAAAATGTGTGTATAAGATTTACTTGTTATTATGATTTTTAGTTTTACGTGCTATGATACGGTATCTACCTATGATACACTAACCACCTCTCTCTTCATTAATTATGGCGCCACATCAGATTTTTGCCAAATTGGCATGCATGATACACCTTATGATACTAGCATTAGGACCAGCCTTATAGAAGACAGATGATTCTATTTCTACCTCTCTTTGATAGGCAACCGAGTTAAGTCGAAGATGGCCTCCCTCTGTAGATGGATATCACATGGGTTAAGTTATTTAGGGCCTGTTGACTTTGAACTCTTCAGTTGTAGCAGTTTACGCACCTTTGTTATGATTAAACTTATGGAAAAGGAGTTATACATAAATTTCTTATAACGCTGCTGTTCAAAATGTTCTGGTCATAGGGAAGCCCGCGAGGCAGCGAAGAATGCTCGTTGACCTCAGAAGTAACTGACGTCAGTGGTAACTGGAGAAGTTTAAGCTTTGTTTTTGTTGCTAGCACCAGGATAATTCCGTTGCCATCCTTTTGCGTAGTCTTAAAACCTCCTGGCAAGATTATGCAGATGTCTCGTGCTTTTGATGAATTTCCTACGTAGCACTCATCACGTCTAAATATGCCCGGATGAGCTCTCTAACTGTAGTATCTTAGTTCCAGCCTACCAGTTTAAGTGACAAAACATTAAGCTTGTGAAGGTATCCTCAAACAAATTCGCTGGTTAGCCATAAGTCAAAGCTCAGCTGCGACGTTTTTCCTTGTGTGTGTTGCTGAACTTGACTCTGGATAATTACATATTCGAGTGCTGCTGAGAATATAGCACAATGCATCTGAATGGAATTCAGCACTGTGTTTTGGGGTTGATGCGCACAATGAGAATAAATTCGTGTTTCCTGTGAAGGAGAGGTTACCCATGGTGGCGCTGGGATGGAGCGATGGCGAAGCTCAAGGTGAGGGGCGATCGAGAAGAGGGGGCCTGGGGTTTCATCCAAATGAATTGATAATGTAGGAAGCTGTGAACTGAGTGCATCGCATACAGTTAGCGGGCGATCACCAATGTGTGGCGCACAACACAAACGATCCATAGTGTCCTTCTGTACATGAGCCTTTTTCGGGTAGGGATGGGGAAATTTGGCAGCAATAATAGTCTTACTCCTTCCGACACAAATTTGTCAAGATACGGATGTATTTAATATTAAATCATGTCTAAATATAATCGAATCAAGATAAATCTAAGTCAACTAATTTGGGTCGGAGGAAGTATTATATTTTCAAAACAAGTAAAGTAAGGCTACCTATGTGTCATAGTATAGTTTGTATTAGTTTTGGGTAAAGACAGACTTCTTATTTTGAAAAAGTATATGAAAAGGTATCAACATCTAAAACGCTAAATTATTGATTTAAAAATATCATGAAGTATGCTTTCATATTGTAGGTAACTAGTATTTTTAAATGTGTATATTTTGCGTGTATGTTTGGTCAAAATGTATGCCGTTTAATTTTGACCAAAACTAATACTTCTACCAATCCATAATAAGTGTTCTTGACTATGTACTAAACCAGCTATACTTGTTATGAGTCGGAGAGAGTAGTAGTATGCACTAGATTTTGCCATTTTGGCATAGAGGGGGGTACGTCATTATTTAGACCAGACGAGCAGGAGGCTCTATGCATTGAAATAAATCAAATTGTTTATTCTTCAAGGGAGGCAAAATATGTGCAATAGATCAGTCACAACCTTAAGCAGCCTCTCTTCTCCCTCAAGCAAACAAATAATCATAAGCTCTAGAGCTCTCCTGGTCCAGCCCATGGATCGATCATGTCCGTGTCTAGAATCCCCAAACAGATTAGTAAGCGGATTGACTTCGAGAGCGCTAACCCGAGGCCCATTGATCCTTGCAATATGCCACTGAAATTAGTAAGGGGATTGCCTATCGAGAGCGCTAACTCGAAGCCAACCCCATTCTTTGGGCCAAAAATGAACAAGTATCACAACATGCTCTCCCAATGGTATACATCAATAAATCTTCAAAATGCTGCATGATTGATCATGGACTTGGCTACACGAAGCAACATCCTAAGGGGCAATTGCAATTCTTGGAACAAGATGTTACTCGGCTAGATCGGCATATGCAATGCAATTCTTGGGACAAGTCAATAGATCGATGCCCACCACGGTGTGGAAACCGTGAGCAATGCCAAAATGCAAGATCTTTATGTGGTTGGTTCTTCAAAACTGTGTTTGGACGGCGGATAGACTTGCGTGAAGACGATGGCCAAATTGCGACCGTTGCAAGCTTTGGAATCAAATTCAAGAATCGGCATCCCACCTTCTATTCAAATGCCGCTACTCGGAGAGATTTTGGAATAAACTAAAGGATTGGCTTGGCCTTCAACACATCAATACCACAAGTTGACAACAATATGAATCTGTGAAAGAATGGTGGAAAGAGGTGATACATAAGAGGGGTGCGCAAAGGAAGGCAATGGCTTCATTGGCAATGTTGGTCTCTTGGGAAATATGGAAAGAGAGTAATATGCTAGGGTCTTTCAAAATCATGTCACAACCGTAGAAATGATTGTCAACAAGATTAAGGACGCAGCTTCCATGTGGTGCCTTGCTAGCGCCAAGGCTTTTAGTAGTATTATGTCGTGCGAGTAGTTGCTTTGTAGTATGTGTTTTTGCTCTGCCTTGGTGATTGCAAGGCATTTTTTTGGAAATGAGCATATATTAATATCACATGGATACTAATTACATCCAGTCTCTGCAACAACACATATCCTATTGGCAATACAGCCGAAAAAAATTAAAAGAAAAGAAAAGTCCCACTACAACGATTAGATCCTTAGTAGCAGCGACACTAACCCCACCAGAACAACACCAGAAGTCCAACATCTCTAATAGCGACGCCTTCAAGAAGGAAACAGAGCACAAACGCCGTCCTGACCCGATCAAAGATCATAGGTTTTCACCCTGGAGAAAGTCCTCGCTTAGAAAACAATGTCTTTAACAAGGTCATTGTCAGACACAACCAATTAAGACCAGACCTTGGATTTTCACCCTGCAAGGTAAGACTGTAAACTCCTTCTGTACTGCCGCCCGCACTTTCCGATGCCGCTGCTACAATTCACGAATCAGCAAGCCAAATCCTCATCGCCACCAGGACTCGAGCCACCATAGCTAGTCCACAAATCTTGGCTTTCATGACATTATTCACACACTTCCTTCACCATGGAACTAAAAACATGTTCCGCGATGGCAACAGACTACAGAGCTTCGCCTCGCTCCCTCTGAAACCAAACGGTCAGAAAAACAACGGTTGCGTGCGATCAAATCCCATCCGTTCCATCAATCTCCAGGCATGAATCGTCCATGGGAGTTCGCCGGCGGAGCCTACCGGAACACGGCACTGCCACCATATCTATGGAAACAGGCTGAAGGCAGATCTTTGTCTTGGCGTGAGAGAAACCCTAGGACCGCGCCCCTGCCAGCAGACGCGACCCATGCCACCATCCGCCGAGGGAGAACCGTCATCAAAGCCCGAGGCAGCCGTCACGGCTTCCAGACCCCGCCGCCATGAGATCGCCGTCGGAGCAACAACCATCAATCGCCCAAGGAGGAGTGGCCACCACGCGAGGAGGCAGCCCCGCCACCACCATCAGCCGACCGTAGCCCGCCGGCATCCTCCGGTGGCAGCGGGGGAGGAGCGGGAGGAGAATTCAGGGGCGGTGACGGCTTAGAGTTCCGCCTGTGCCGCCTCCCCGGGAGTGGAGCGTGATTGCAAGGCATGGTTTGTAAAACTCTAAAAATTCCTCTTAATCAATGAAAATGAAAAATCTTTTGTCTTGTTTAAAAAAAAATCCTAAGGGACACGTTTAGGAGGGTGCACATCAATTGCTCAATCAAGTTCAGTCAGTCAAAAGCTATAGAGCTTTCCTAGAGCAGCCGACGAATCACTGTCCGGTGAAAACGTGGAATCCCAGAACAAATCATTGACCCTTTCAATCATTCAGCAAGCGGATTGCCTGACGGGACTGCTAGCTCCACTCTCTCATGACGAAACAGTGAACAAGTGTTAGAACATGCTGTAGCAATGGCGTGCACTAGTACAGCAATGAATTCCGGCAGCCCTGTGCTCCGTCCTCGCCGGTGGGATGGACAGCGCCGTCGACCTCACGGCGTCCATCCCCTCGCTCGCGCCGGTGTTGACGTGTCTTCGTGCTGCTACATTATTCCACATGATCGATCAAGGACGTGGCGTGGCTACACGTACGAAAAAGACTGTATGCTTAGGAAGGTACGGTAACATTCAACGTACTACGTGATCTCTTGCACACGATGGAGGTGCATGAACAGATGATTCGAGGACCATGGGACAGTGGTTGCTGGGTGACTACCTGTATGGGATGAAACTGCGTTCCAACTCGATCCATGAATTTCTTTTGCCATCCTCTAGTTGAAGGGACGCAGTTTGACACTTGGAAATCAAGGTGTAGATCAAATATGTTCACTAGTTGACTCCCCATTATGATTCCAAAAGAGTAAAATATGCGTCGGATTACAAGTGTCTATAACGTGTGATCGTGGGGAGGCAGGATCTTTGACGAGGATATGGATCAGATTGTTCTCAAACTGTCTATTCCATCTGTGCGGAACAGAACGCCATGTTGATGCCCTCGAGCAGAAGGCTGTCAAGGGCAAGACTTAAAATTCAGGATGTAAGTGGCTCGTCCACCGGACTATGCGGCTGTAGCCGCTTCAGCCACATCTCACGTAAGTGGAATTTGTGGCAGCCGTTTAAGATTTCCGATGGATTTATATGGTTAAGTGGCGCCGCGACGCTGCTTCATGGTTAATCGTTTCTCACTCATTCTGATCGTGTTCAGTGTACTCACGCGGCAATGTGCGCTCTTCGACTCTTCTTGTTGCATAACTATTCTTGTTGAAAATGTGATTCTTGTTCGAACAGAGCTAATGAACATGCACGTGTCATAACTAAATCATACGCTCTATGGACTAATTGATGCACTCGTACTTCCTCCGATCCAAATTAGTTGATTTGGTTTTGTCTAGATTCAAATATATCTAGCTAAAACTCTTCCTCCGATTCAAATTAGTTGACTTGGTTTTGTTTAGATTCAAATATATCTAGCACTAAAACAAATTAGATATATATGAATCTAAATAAATTTAAGTCAACTAATTTAAATCGAAAAGAGTAAATCAAAATAGGCGTAACAACCTTTAGCCTTTCAGTATAATGTACACATGCATTCCCGCTAATCTCTTGCTGATACTACTATAGCTAAAACCACAAGCAGAGCTCGCATCTCTAACCCATCCTCGTTCGGCGTTTAAAGGAGTATATTTTCTCATCTAACGGCCGAAGCCGACTGTAACCCAACCACAAAAGTATTTAGAGGGGAAAAAAAATTTAGAAGCCAGCCTCTGCAGCTCGCAAATATACGCACCGCGTGCCTTGACTCGCAAATTTATTCTCCTCCACGTCATTACTACTGCATCGCCGCCCCGCCGCACCATTCCAACCGATGTTGCGGCCCTGGCCATCCTTTTTCTCCGCCGATTGACCGAAGCACCGCCGTCCTATTTCCCCCATCCGCCCCAGTCGCCGATGCTAGCTATCATCGGAATCACCCCCTAGAGCCGCCGCATCGAGGTGGATACCGCCTTTGCTAGTTAAAATGAGGCCGGGGATTCATGTTTTATTTCTTTCATTTTACTTAAGCAGGGAACCAAATATTCAAGCTGACCGGCTTAAGAAAGCAATGGCATGGACATGAAAGAATTGATAATTTTCAAACGCAAACATGAGATTCAGGTACATTTTACGAAGATTTTGACTGTATAGCTTCGATTTTTTTTGTTGAAGATTTTAATCATAAAAACAACAGGGTTGTTTGAATCATAGAATTGAGGTTGTCAAATTTATATAAAATGTATTTCTATGTCACCCCAACTCTATACGAATCTCAACATGAGCTCAAACGTTCTTATGTTTATCCCCAGAGTAACCCAACACACTCTTTCTTTATTTTCTTTTCTTTCTGTCTCCCTTTACACCATTTCCTTTATTCCTTCAACATTCTTGTGTTTTCTTCGTGCACCATCCAAATTTAGTGCCTTCATAATTTCATGAGATTTTGTAGGATTCCCATGTATATGACATGTAAATGTTACTTTATTATTGACATATTATCTAACCCTTGTTATCCAAATGGGTCCTAATTGAATATCCTAGCCACTCTCTCATTGGATAGTCCTTTTAAACACGGTTATTCTCTTTGGTTTTGCACAAGTTATCTTATGAACATGACCACATAATTCAGATCACAAAATGGACTAACAATATTAAAATGAAAAATTTTGATACCAGAAACAATTATATATTCAAAGATACGATAGTATCAAACCGAAAAACTCCAAAATACTAAGATATATAGTTGACTGAATTTAAAAAATCCTACTCTACACCACCAGAGTCAAATGTGCCCAAGGTCTTTCAACTTTTCTTGTGGGTTCACGATTAGTTCATATTGTCAAGTATCAATACATTTAACTTGCCATTTGTATGCATATTGGTCCAAGTCTGAGTACATCAGAGAACTTGCCACCATGGCACTGTTAGATGTATATATTTGTATATTGTAGTTTCCCTATATGTTAAGGGGCTTCCTGCATATTTGCACCTGTACCTGTACTCACTGTTTAAAAAATCGTCCGATATGCCGATTAATTGTCCGATTTATCGCTACTCGGGGGTGGCCGATATGCCGATTTTCTGATTTATCGTCCGATTTTCCGATTTATCGCCCGATAAATCGGCCGATATGCTGAAAAATCGCCAATTTTCAGTTGGCCGATAAATTACCGATAAGCGATATCCTTAACATTGCTTGTACTATATATTGTGGCCTTTGGCTCCTAGAGGAATACAAGTTGCCTATTCCTAACATGGTATCAGAGCCACGTTAGTCTCCTCCTACTCACAACTTCGTCGCTGCAGCCGCCACCGTCCCTGTCGCCGACGGCCTTGCCGTCGTCGTCGCCGCCGGTCACCGCCTGTCTCGGTCTCCTCTCTAGATCGGTCGCCACCCGTTCAGTTTCTCTCCAGATCGGTCTCCTAGATCGATATACTTTCCAGATCGATCTCATGCGCAGGCCACCAGATCGATCCCGTTCCAGATCGATCCTCCACGCGCGGGCCACCCAGCCAACGATCTCCACCCGCCCGTCCTCCACCGACGGGACTCTCCTGGTCTTCTTCCCCCGACGGGATCCACACGAGCGGGCCACCCAGCCGTCGATCTCCACCCGCCCTGCTCCACCCGACGCACGAGGGGCCTCCAGATCGCTGCCTGCCTGGCCCGCCCGCCCGGCTGCACCCTCACCAGCCCGCCTCGATCTCCTCCAGAGCGCCCGCAAGCTCCTCCCCGCCACTCGAAGATGCCTTGCCCCACTCGTCGGAACTCCGCCGCCAGCCGTCACCGCTGCCGGCAATCGATCCCCGGCGGCTTGAATTGCTCTTCCCCGCCCCTTAGGCGCCGCTTTTTCTCCCGGCTGGCCAGAATTTGGCTGCCATCTGCCTGCAGGCGCTGTTGACCAGATTTGCTGGAAAAAAAGGAGAGAGAGATATGTCTTCTTCATCGGGTTATGTTGCGATTTCTCGCTGCCCGGTGATCTTCGATGGCGCGAATTACCCTGATTTCGCTGCCTTCATGCGCGTTCACATGCGCGGTCTCCGTCTTTGGGGTGTGCTCTCCGGTGAGGTCTCCTGTCCGCCGTTCCCCCTGCTCTTGTGGCTCCTCTTCTGCCGACGCCGATTGTTCTCGGCGCTGATGCTTGTCAGGAGGCCAAGGATTCTGCTCAGAGTGCTAATGATAGTGTTGTTGCTTCTTATGACCTGAAGTTCAAGCAGTACTCTTCTGATCTCGAGTCCTATCGCCACGCTCTGACTGCCTACACTCAGTGGGTCGATGAGGATGCTCGTGTTGCTGTTGTTCTCACTTCAGTGTTCTGCCCCAGTATGTTGCTGAGTTCATGAGTCTCCCTACTGTTGCCGCTTAGTGGGCACATCTTTGTCAGCGCTATTAGCCGTCTAGGGATGCTCTTTACCTGTCTGTGGTTCGCCAGGAGTATGCTCTTCAGCAGGGTGATTCCACTATTGATGAGTTCTATACTCAGAGTGCTGCTATCTGGCGTCAGCTTGATTCTCTCCGCACTGCTGTTTGTGGCACATGCTCGTGCTGCCAGATTGTGCGCTCGGATTTGGAGTTTTACCGCATCTATGAGTTTCTGTCTTGGCTCCACCAGGAGTTTGAGCCCCGGCATGCTCAGTTGAATGCTCGTGGTCGTATTCCGCTCTCTAAGGTGTTGTCTGAGATTCGGGCTGAGGAGACCCGCCTCCGTGGTGCTGGTCTTCTTACGGTTCCATCTGTGCTTGCTACTCGTGGTCCTCCTATGCCGTATGCTCCCTCGACTCAGCCGCGGTCCTCTGTGCCGCCGCCGATACTACCCACTCCTCCAGGTCAGGGTCAGAGTCAGCACCAGCAGTCTCAAGGTCAGAATCAGCACCAGCAGGATCGTGGTCAGGGTCGCCGTGGTTCTCTTCTTCACTGCTCTTACTGTAACAAGGATGGACACACTTGGTCCACCTGTTATACACGGGATCCCAGTTTATGTTAGAAGCACCAGGCTCGTGGGCAGTCGGCTCCTTCCGGATCTTCAGCAGTTGCTCTCTCTGATCAGGACATTATCAGGAGTCTTCGCGGTCTGTTTGCTGCTATAGGCTCTTCTTCGATAGGCACTGCTGGTTCTGTGACTAATTCTTTAGGCATTGCGTGACCACCACCTTCTACACAGTCAGGTACGTTCCCGTGGTATCTGGATTCTGTAGCTTCATTTCATATGACCTCTGAGTCTTATTTTCTGTCCGCTCTTCGTTCTCTCCCTTCTCCTGTCCGTGTTTTCATGGCTGATGGTACCTCTCTCCCTGTTTCTAGTCGGGGCACCCTTTCTACTTCTTCTTTTTATGTTCCTGATATTTCTCATGTCCGTCTTCTTAAGATGAATCTGTTCTCTGCTAGCCAGCTTACTGACTCTGGTTGTCGCGTCATTCTTGATGCTGATTCTTGTGTTGTCCAGGACTGTCGCACACAGGCCCTGGTTGGAGCTGGCCCTCGCAACCGTGACTCTTCAGGACTTTGGGAGTTAGACTGGCTTCGTGTTCCTTCCGCTGCCACTTCATCTGTCAGTTCTTCTCCAGTCGTCTCCTCTGCTATCAGCTCTTTTCAGCAGTGGCATCATCGTCTTGGTCACCTTTGTGACTCTCGCCTGTCGTCATTAGTTCATCGTGGTCTTCTGGGTCTGTCTCAGGAGATGGGTCTTTACATTGTTAGGGTTGTAGGTTGGGTAAACAGATTCAGCTTCCCTATCCTACTAGCGCGTCTGTATCTCAGTGACCTTTTGATTTAGTTAATTCCGATGTTTAGGGTCCGGCTCCTTTCGCTTCGAAAGGGGGCCATCGCTACTATATTTTATTTATCGATGATTTTTCTCGGTACACTTGGTTGTATTTTACCCCCATATCAGCGTTTTGCGGCCATGGTCCATACTCAATATTCTACTCCCATTCGTGTGTTTCGTGATGATTCTGTTGGTGAGTATATCTCCTAGATGTTGCGAGGTGTTCTTGCTGAGCATGGAACCCTTGCTCAGTTCTCCTGTCCTGGCGCACATGCCAAGAATGGCGTTGTTGAGCGTAAGCATCGCCATCTTCTTGAGACCACTCGTGCCATGATAATTGCTTCTTCTCTTCCACCGCATTTCTGGGTTGAGGCTGTCGCTATGTCGGCTTACCTCATCAATATTCAGCCTTCTGCCGCTCAGCAGGGTGGTATCCCTCTTGAGTGCCTATCTGGACAGTCTCCAAACTACTCCATGCTTCGTTTGTTTGGTTGTGTTTGCTATGTTCTCCTTGCTCCTCGCGAACGCACCAAACTGACCGCTCAGTCTATTGAGTGTCTCTTCCTTGGATACAGTGATGAGCATAAGGGCTATCGCTGTTGGGACCCCGTTGGTCGTCGAATGCGTATCTCTCGTGATGTTACTTTTGATGAGACGCGTCCTTTCTATCCTCGTCCCACCGCTGGTACCTACCTGGTGGAAGATATCTCTTTTCTTCTCTTTCCTGACACACCTCCTTCTACTCCTATTGTGTCTTCTTCAGGATCTCCTCCCCCTGATGTCTCTTCTTCGACACCGTCCTCCTCTGCTCCGTCTAATTCTCCTAGTTCTCCTTGTTCTTCGGAGTCTTCCTCTGCTATTCCTTCTTCTTCATCGTCGTCTCCTGAGTCGTCTTCCTCTGATGAGCTTCCCTCTACTCGTCCCGTTCGTCAGCGTTGTGCCCCCAACCGTTACTCTCCTAGTAAGTATGGTCTTTCTGTTGCCTCCGAGCCGACTTCTTATCGGGATGATGAGCATCATCCTGAATGGCAGCTGGCCATGGCTGAGGAGATTGCTGCGCTTGAGCGCACTGGCACCTGGGATCTTGTTTCTCCCCCTCCCGGTGTTCGTCCTATCACGTGTAAGTGGGTCTATAAGATTAAGACCCGCTCTGATGGATCTCTTGAGCGCTATAAAGCACGTCTTGTGGCTCGTGGTTTTCAGCAGGAGCATGGTCGTGATTATGATGAGACCTTTGCTCCTGTGGCTCATATGACCACTATGCGTACTCTTCTTGCTGTTGCTTCTGTTTGTCACTGGTCTGTGTCCCAGCTTGATGTTCAGAACGTCTTTCTCAATGGTGAGTTGAGTGAGGAGGTTTATATGTAGCCTCCTCCTGGGTATTCTGTTCCCGAGGGGATGGTTTGTCGTCTTCTACGTTCTCTTTATGGCCTTAAACAGGCCCCTCGTGCCTGGTTTGAGCGCTTTGCTTCTGTAGTGACTGCTGCTGGTTTCTCCCCTAGTGCTCATGATTCAGCGCTGTTTGTTCACACTTCTCCTCATGGACGCACTCTTCTTCTTCTCTATGTTGATGATATGATCATTACTGGTGATGATTCTGAGTATATCGCCTTTGTTAAGGCTCGTCTTCGTGATCAGTTTCTTATGACTGATCTTGGTCCTCTTTGATACTTTCTTGGGATTGAGGTTTCCTCCACTTATGATGGTTTTTACATCTCTCAGGAAAAGTATATTCAGGATCTTCT
The DNA here is from genome assembly GCA_910589765.1 of Avena atlantica. Taxonomy (NCBI): domain Eukaryota; kingdom Viridiplantae; phylum Streptophyta; class Magnoliopsida; order Poales; family Poaceae; genus Avena; species Avena atlantica. The sequence goes on along the minus strand of OU342739.1, from coordinate 486,475,514 downwards.
TGCTCGTGCTGCTCTTGGGGATGAGCGCACTTTTGATACCCCTATGGAGCTTAATGTTAAGCTTCAACCTACTGATGGTGATCCTCTTCCTGATCTGACGTGTTATCGTCATCTTGTTGGGAGTCTTGTTTATCTTGCTGTCACTCATCCTGACATCTCTTATCCTATTCATATTTTGAGTCAGTTTGTTTTTGCTCCTACCACTGTTCACTATAGTGATCTTCTCTATGTTCTTCGTTATCTTCGTGGTACGATCACTCGTCGCCTTTTCTTTTCTCGTTCCAGCTTCCTCCAGCTCCAGTGCCATTCGGACGCTACGTGGGCGAGTGATCCTTCGGATCGCTGTTCACTTTCTGCTTACTGTGTGTTTCTTGGTGGTTCGCTCATTGCTTGGAATACGAAGAAATAGATAGCGGTTTCCCGTTCGAGTGTTGAGGCTGAGTTGCGTGCCATGGCCTTGTTGACTGCTGAGGCGACCTGGTTACGGTGGTTGCTTGCGGATTTTGGGGTCTCTATTACCACATCCACTCTAGTTTTGTCTGACAGTACAGGTGCTATTAGTGTTGCACGTGATCCGGTCAAGCATGAGCTTACCAAGCATATTGGTGTTGATGCTTTCTATACACGTGCTCAGGTGCAGGCTCAGGTTGTTGCGTTTCATTATGTGCCTTCAGATTTATAGTTGGCAGATTTTTTTACGAAGGCACGGACCAGAGCGCAGCATGATTTCTTACTCTCCAAACTCAGTGTTGTGGATCCACCATGAGTTTGAGGGGGGGTGTTAGATGTATATATTTATATATTATAGTTTCCCCATATGTTAGGGGGCTTCCTGCATATTTGCACCCGTACCTGTACTATATATTATGGTCTTTGGCCCCCAGAGGAATACAAGTTGCCTATTCCTAACAGCCATGACCTAGGGATCTCGAGTTCTACAAATCTTTAAAAATTGCCTTCATGTGTTCTCCGACACAATAGACTTGTTGTGAGACATGAGTCATGATCACACACAGGCACTTTGTTCTCATACTACAATATGTCGAAACATGGGAGAAGTGGGCATCTCTTTTACCAAATGATGATACAATGATTTTGTTCGACGTGTTATTGGACATAGTGAATAGTGTACAATTGCTTAGGCCTATTTCTGCTTGTTAGTGTTCGTACAAAATTCAATGGCGACTGCAAAGGCTATCTCGAAATATGGTCATCTAAAGAAAGTGCACTATGAAGTTGAATTGATACGGGGAAAATATTTATCATTGAGCTACTTCGTCGAGGTAGTGAGTGCTCACAACAGTATAGGAATACCCATGCGTTTCTTATTGTGGTATTTAATTGCATGAACTCATACATCGCATGGTTGTTGCACCTAGTAAAATGTGAATGTAATAGTATTTCTATTTAAGTGTGAGGAAAGGGGATGTAATATGATCATAATTCACAAAATATCCATCACAAGTACCTAAGACTGAGTAAGGAATAGATCTCAGTCATCGCTTGGTTCATGTACACAAATTTTCCACCTAGTTGAAACAAATTTAGTAATGCAGTTGAAAATCACAAATATCTTAGGACTTGGACGCATCAGGATTTTTACATGAAGATCACGATGATGATCATCCAGATATGGAATCTTCTTCATGGTTTCATCATGGAACTAGCATACTTGTGCATACTGATCAAGATTCGTTAAAAAAATTGATGGAATTGTTGATCCATCGAGCGCTCCCACCCAAAAAAGACATGAAAAGCGAGAAAGCGAAGTAGAAAGGCAGACTTGTTGAGTCATTGACTGTGTGGTTCCACATATTGAACATACAAGTTATCTAGCAAGTTGAATTCTCAGGAGGTGGCAGTTGATAATAATAATAAAAAGAAAAAATAAAGATACTGCTACAATCTAAAAAAATTGCTTGGTATCTTTGTAGAGGATCCTCACCAAAGACAACTAAACAAAACATAATTGGCATGAAAGTACGAAGTGTGTATTTTATCATCATGATGAGACAACCAAGCACTTACTCTTTCAATGGAAATTTGTGCGTTAGCTTCTAGTTTGTAACCACCACATAGTGTGCTACGCTTTTGGCAACTAGTTACATGGTATTGACCACAGTTTTAGAGTCCTTATTAGGGTGAGAGTGCTCGCTGTTATTTGGCCTTTTTGTCTATATATAAGTGACATGGTTTCTAATGATTAAAAAGTTCTCTCATACAGGTAATGTTCCGGTGCACTGTTTTGTTCCGCTTATTGTCATCTCTACATCGCGTAGAGAATGGTGACCTATTTATGGAGGGATTTACACGGTTGAAAGATATAACGAGAGATATTTTTATCCAACATGGATAGCAGCGTGATATACAGATTAGTCATCCATCACCAGAGGTGAATTACATTTTCCGGATGATTACTTGTATTTCACATTTTACTTTTTATTTTGGTTAGACTTGTTGTGGCCATGAGCATCTTATTTATGCAGACCAAGTATAATGGTTATAAATCTTTTAAGCAATAAAGTGTCCTTTATCAAAAAATGAAAAGAATGTCCGTAAGATCTTCATCTTCATTTAAACTTACAAAGAGGTACCCAGCAAGTTGAAAGTTTGTTCATAGACACGATCCTGTAGTGGGCGATTTGGGTGAATGCATAGTGTGCCTATTTTAGTATGAGAAGAGAGACAAAACATGATCATAATTCAAAAAGAAATCGTCTCAAGTACCTGAGGCCGAGCAAGTAGTAGATCTCAATTGTGGAAGAGAATTGGAGATTGCACAACACCAATTGGGCCGGCTACTCATGTATATATAGACGGACACATGTACAATTACAGGTACAACCCTGACAAAACACGGGGACCTATACGTAGTACAATATGTTACTCAACGTCCCCCCCCCTCCCCCCGCAGTCGAAGGGTCAGCACCGACACATAGACTGGAGCGAAACTCAGGAAAAGTCGTGGACGGTAATCCCTTTGTCATGATATCGGCAAACTGCTGAGACGTCGGTACGTGAAGAACTCGAACGTGACCGAGGGCAACTTGCTCACGAACAAAGTGGATGTCCAACTCAATATGCTTGGTGCGTCGATGATGAACGGGGTTGGCGGAGAGGTAGACAGCCGACACGTTGTCGCAGAAGACCACCGTGGCCTTGTCAACGGGACAAGAAAGCTCGGAGAGAAGCTGGCGAAGCCACGTGCACTCGGCCACAGCATTAGCCACGGCGCGGTACTCAGCCTCGGCACTGGAGCGAGACACGGTGGGCTGCCTCTTGGAGGACCAAGAGACGAGCGACGAGCCGAGGTAGACGCAGTAGCCGCTGGTGGAGCGCCGCGTGTCCGGGCAGCCCGCCCAGTCCGCGTCGGAATAGGCGACGAGGTCAGTGGATGTCGATGGCGAGGCATGCAGCGACAGGCCGTAGCCCATCGTGCCACAGATGTAGCGGAGAATCCGCTTCACCGCAGCCCAATGGGCGTCCCGAGGAGCATGCATGTGCAAGCACACCTGCTGCACAGCGTACTGGAGCTCCGGACGTGTCAACGTCAAGTACTGTAGGGCGCCGACGATGGAGCGGTAGAACGGGGCATCGGAAGCCAGCGAACCATCAGTAGCGGAAAGCTTCGCCTTTGTGTCGACAGGAGTGGGCGCGGGATTGCAATTAAGCATCCCTGCACGCTCGAGAAGCTCACGTGCGTACTTCTACTGATGAAGAAAGAACCCGTCCGCACGCCGGACAACCTCGATGCCGAGGAAGTAGTGGAGTGGGCCGAGGTCCTTCAATGCGAACTCAGCACGAAGACTGTCGGTGAGCTGTCGAAGAAGACCGGCGGTGGATGCCGTCAAGATGATGTCGTCGACGTACAGCAGCAGGTAGGCCATGTCGTTGCCGGTCCGGAAGACGAACAGCGATGCATCGGAGCGCGTGGAGCGGAAGCCGAGCTGATGGAGAAACGCGGCGATGCGCTGGTACCAGGCGCGGGGCGCGTGCTTCAGTCCATACAAGGACCGAGAGAGCAAGCACACGTCATCGGGGCGCTCGGCGTCAACAAAGCCAATGGGATGCTGACAGTAGACCTGCTCCGACAGGTGGCCATGGATGAAGGCGTTGGAGACGTCCATCTGATGCACCGGCCATGCGCGAGAAGCGGCGAGGTGCAGGACCGTGCGGATCGTGCCCGGTTTGACGACCGGGGCAAACGTATCCGTGAAGTCGACACCCGCGCGTTGCCGAAAGCCGCGGACGACCCAGCGCGCCTTGTAGCGCTCGAGAGTACCATCGGAGCCGAGCTTGTGCTTGAAGACCCACTTGCCGGTGATGACGTTGGCGCGAGGGGGCCGGGGAACCAGCTCCCAGGTCCGGTTGCGCTGCAGCGCGTCGTACTCCTCCTGCATGGCGGCGCGCCAGTGCGGGTCGCGCAGAGCGGCGCGAGCCGAGGTGGGCACCGGCGAGGGGGCGGAGGTGGACGGCGCGCTCGGCCGCGAGGAGGACGCCTCCCGCTCGTGGGACGACGGTGCCCCGCCGTCATGCGGCAGGACACTGTTCCCGCTGGCCCAGAAGGCCCACTGGTCGGCGGGGTAGCGCGTAGACGGCCGCCGCACGCCCGCACATGCTCGGGTGAGCATGGGCGCAGGAGCCGCAGCGACGGGCGGCGAGGGGGAGCCTGAGGTGCTCGAGCTGGTCGACGGCGCCGGAGGCGCCGCAGGAGGGGGCAACGTGGGCGACGGGGGCGTCGCAGGCGGCGGGGGCGCCGCGGGCGACGAGGGCGCCGCGGGCGACGAGGGCGCCGCGGGCGTCGGGGTCGCCGCGGGGGACGGCGCCGTAGGCCCAGCCGGGGCCGACGCAGGGGGGCCGCTGGGGCCACCAGGCACAGTCGGCGGCGCGCGGGGCCGGCCACAGGAGGGCCGGTGGACGCCGGGGGCGTCGTCGGAGGTGTCGCCAAGAGTCCCTGCTGAAACGGAAAAGACAACTCGTCAAAGTACACGTGCCGGGAGGTGAGGACGCGATGGGAGACCGGGTCGTAGCATCGGTAGCCCTTGGTGTTGGCAGGGTAGCCTAAAAACACACAAGGGAGAGAGTGAGGCGCAAGCTTGTGCGCGGCAGTAGCAGCAGTGTTGGGATAACACTTGCAGCCGAAGACGCGGAGGTCATCATACGCGGGCGGCTCACCGTAGAGAAGGTGGTGCGGCGTGTAAGACCAACGCATGCGACACGGGCGGATGTTGACGAGGAGAGTCGCCATGGCAAGAGCATCCGGCCAGAAACGTGGAGGCATATGTGAGTGGAACAGAAGGGTGCGGACACAGTCGTTGAGAGTACGTAGCATCCGTTCAGCACGACCATTCTGTGGGGAAGTGTAGGGACACGTGAGGCGGAAGATGGCGCCATGGGCGGCGAGAAGGGAGCGAATAGTGATGTTGTCGAACTCTTTGCCGTTGTTAGTTTGTAAGGCGTGAATGGGGCGACCGAACTGAGTGGAAACGAAGGCGAAAAATGCGGTGAGAGTGGCGGCAACGTCGGATTTGCGACGGAGAGGAAACTTCCATACAAAATGAGAGTAATCATCCAGAATCACAAGATAATAATTATAACCAGAATTACTGGAAACAGGCGAGGTCCAAACATCACTATGAATAAGTTGAAACGGAAAAGACGCGACTATGGAGGAGGAACTAAACGGGAGGCGAACATGTTTGCCTAGACGACAGGCGTCACAGGAGTGGGCATCCGTTTTATTACAAGTAAAAGAAAAGCCTTGCATTATTTGACGGAGAGCGGCGTAGCTAGGATGGCCGAGGCGAGCGTGCCAGAGATCGACACCGGTGGAGAGAGCGAGTGAGCTGCTGGCGGTGGTGGAGGCCGAACCAACAGGGTACAGATCGCCAGGACTGTCACATCGGTGGAGGAGCATCCGAGTACGACCATCCTTGACAGAAAAACCAAAAGCGTCAAATTCCACAGTCACAGGATTATCACGACAGAAAGATTTAACAGAAACCAGATTTTTAATCAAGGCAGGAGAAACAAGAACATTGTTGAGAGAGAGAGGAGTGGGAAGTGGAGGGAAAAGAGACGGAACCGGTGTGAGTAATGGGAAGCGCATGACCGTTGCCAACGATGATGCGAGAAGAGGTGGAGGAGGGTGTAGAAGAAGAGAGGGTACCGGGGTGCGCGGCCATATGCGCGGAGGCGCCGGTGTCCATGAACCAGTCGCCGCCGCCACCGTACGCCCCAGCGGTGGGGGCGCTCTGGAGGGCGGTCAGGAGCGCGGGATCCCACGGGGCCGAGCTCGGGGGGCGACGTAGGCCGGGGCGGAGTAGGGCGCGGCACCGTAGCCTAGGACGGTGTCGTAGCTCGGCGTGACAGCGGGTTGGGGCGCCGCGTAGAAGGCCTGGTGAGTGGCCGGACGCGGCCCCATGATGCCCGGGTAGGGGGCGCGCGGCAGAGGCATGGAGTAGGCGTGGACGACCCCGGTCCACGGGTTGTGACCCGCGAGCCATGGCGGAGTAGGGGCGGCGTGCGGGGGTGGACGAGGCGCGGGGGCGGTGGCGCCACCATGGCCGCCGCCGTTGCCACCGCCACCACGGCGACGGCGCCCACGACGACCACCGCCGGTGCCACTGCCGCCGGTGGCGGGAGGCGGAGGCGGGTGCGGCGGGGCATAGAAGCCCGGAGGCGGTCCCATCGGGCGAGGCACGGGGGCGGGGGCGGAGGGGCGAGGCGCCAGTGCCGGGGCGCCGCGTGAGAGGCCGGGGACGAAGGCGGTGTTAGCCGCCCTAGCTCGGAGATGCTTGAGGCGACGCTCCTCAAGGCGCAGGTAGGCGAAGGCCTGCTCGAAGGAGGGCGTGGTGAGGAGCGTGAGGTTGGAGGCGGCGTTGCTGAGATCCTCGCCGAGGCCGGCCGACAGGGTGGAGAGCATGATCTTGTCATCGATCGGAAACTCCAAGTCGCGAAGCTCGTCGGAGAGGCTCTTCAGCTTGAGAACATACTCGTCGAGAGAGTGGTCGTTCTGGTGGGTGCCGAAGAACTCCTGCTGGAGGAAGGTGACCCGCTGGATCTTGTTGTCGGTGAAGAGGCCGGTGATTTTCTCCCACACCGTGTGCGCGGTGTCGCCGTCCTGGACGACGGTGCGGAAGATGTCGTTGGAGACGGTCTGGTAGAACCAGCGGATGATGGTGGCGTCGATCGCGAGCCACTCGGGGTCGTGCGGCATGGCGAGGAGGTCGATGGTGCCGTCGACGTGGTCGAGAAGATCATACTCGCGGAAGAGCAGCCCGAAGTACGTCTTCAACGGGTAGAAGTTGGCAGCGGTGGTGGAGAGTTTGACCGGAACGCGCTCGGCGATGGGGATGTCGCGGATGACGGCGACGGAGGGCCCGGCGAAGGGGTTGCTGCTGCCGGAGCGGGAGGAGTTGAAGGCGTCGGAGGGACCGGAGGAGGAGAACCCGGCCATGGCGGAAGGTGGTGGGAGGTGGCTGAGGGCGGCGGCTAGAGGGAGGAGCCGGCGGCGCCCAAGGTAGGGGAGAGGAGGGGGGGTGGCGGCGGGAGGAGGGAGGGCCGGCGTCGCCCTAGGGAGGGGCGGCGGCTGGAGGGGGGGAGGCCGGCGGCGCCCTAGGGTAGATGGGAGCGGGCTTTGACGGCGGAGGTTGTGGACGCTGAGCGGTGACGTGGAGGACTACGTGGTGGTGGTATGCTGGCGACGACCTGATTTGGCCCAAGTCAGATCTGACTACTGGCGGCCGGCTTGGTCTTCTTTGGATTTGCAGGGCTTGGTTTTGAGCGGCCCGGTGGACCACAGCCGGTGCGGCTACGTACCCACGGCCGCCACTGCTACCTCGGCACGACGTGCGATGAGGGCAGCGCGAGCACGGGACAAGCGTTGGCGATGTGACACATGGCAGAGCTTCTGGCGAGGCGGTGGTAGGGTGGCGCTAAGTCGCGGCTATTATCGATGGTGACGGTCGACTCGTCTGCCCTGGTGTAGCTGAGTGCGGCGGGAACTTTATGGGACTGATCTTAGCCTGCTTGGGCCCAAATAGGACCTGGTGTGTTCCTGCTGCTGCACCTGGTCAGCAACCGTCTCCGGCGCTGGAGTGCGGACCTTCTCAATGGGCTTCTGTGTGGCTCATGTCCGACGGATGATCCTTCCGACAGACCGCGATGACTGTGGCGCGTCGTGAAGCTCTATTCTCGATTTTGTTTTTGTCACCTGTGGCAAATCTTAGTTCTTTTTGTACTTTTTTATTATTTTTGATCCACTATAAAAGGTTCTTCTCGTCACCTTGTATTGGTTTGACCATATGTGAATTATTTATAGGGTGTCACTAATTCTAAGACGACTGAGAATTAAGTTAGAACTCAGTTACATCTTAGTTTGCTGAATTTGTATCGTGATTTGCGGATCCTGTGAGTTGCAAGTGATGTTGCGAGTCAGCTTGCAACTCAGATATTTTTTAGTTGTAAATAGGCTTGTAAGTGAGATTGCATGACATAACCACCTGACTAGCAATTAAGCTAATTCTCAGAATAGTATGGAGAGTGCTGGACTAATGTTCGAACGTGCGCATTTAAAAGATTGTGCCGTATCATTCTAGCTAATTATTTCCGAAAGGAAGAAATTTCTCCTTGTGTTGTGTGGAATTCCGAATTCATGGCATAATTGAACCCGCTTCCTACGAAATTTCTATATTCCAAACAGGGCTAATTTTCTCTGAAATTGCATGAAAGTCCTTCTAAAACCCTAGGCATATCGACTTACATGGTATCAGACACCGGTGGACCCTCTACATCCTAAAACCCTAGCCGCCGCCTAAACCCTCCCTCTCCTCCCCCGATGCCATGACTCCTAACGAGCTCGCCACCCTCGAGGCCGAGTTGAAGAAGCGCGAGGACACCGTTGTCGCTCGCGAGGCTGACCTCGCTCGCCTTGCCGAAGAAAACGGCAAAGATGCCTCTGCCCCTGCCTCCCTCACCATAACCCCAACCCCTACCACCGAAAACACCCAGCCCTCTCCCTCCACCTTCGTCCACTCCATCAAAACCTATGTCACAATCACCCTAGATCTTTAAGCCTCCAATCATGCCCAATGGCATGAGCTTTTTCTCGTCGCCCTTGGCCGGTACGGTCTCACAAACCACGTCACTGGTGACGACTCCGGGCCCTCCAACACTTCACCGACATTGCCATGGGGACGCGATGACTTCACCGTCCTCAACTGGATCTACCGCTCCATCCCCCCCCCCCCCCCCCAAGCTATTCAGCATCATCATGAAAGCAGGATCCTCTGCGCGGCAGATCTGGGCCACCATCGACGACCTCATCCGCGACAACAAGAAGAGCCGCGCCATCGCCCTCTAAGCCAAGTTCCGTAACACTCCTCAGGGTGACATGACAGTGCACGACTACTGCGCCAAGCTGAAGTCCCTGGTCGATACACTGGCCGACGTCGATCAAGTTGTCTCCGACGAGACCCTCGTCCTCATTGTCCTCTGTGGCCTTAACGAGCAATTCTCGCATCTCCACTCCTTTATTCCATTTCAGGTCCCCTTCCCAAGCTTTCTCCAGACGCGATCGCCGCTCGTGCTCGAGGAAGCACAAAAGAAGACGGACGCCAAGAACGCCGCCGCCACCGCACTTTGGGCCAACGGAAACAGCATCCTGCCTAACGGAGGTGGCGGCCCTCCGTCGAACGGGGCGGTCGCGGTACCACCGACCCCGCCCTCCTGCACATTCTCAAGCGGCCGTCTTCAACAATGGTCAAGCCCACGCCTTCACCTACGGTGACCGCGGCGGCTTCACCAACAATCGTGGCTGTGGCCGCGGATGCACCGACCCATGGATGTTCAATCCGTTGACTGGGCTCCCGACGCGCGCCCAGCTTCAGCAGCAGCCTACACCCGCACCATGGCAGTCGCGCCCCTGGCGTGCACCAGGCGTACACGGCCTACGGCGCCCTCCAGTAGTACCAAGGCCACCCTCCCGCTGCTCCGTCACCGGCTCATCACCAACCAGCGCAGCATGTCGACCCTGCACTTCTGACGGCCCTCAACAACATGCACCTACCAGGGAATTAGGAGTGACACATGGACACCGGAGCCTCCTCCCACATGGCATCTGACTATGGTAATTTTCTTCCATCTATCCCTCTTCTCAATGCATCATGGTCGGCAACAGCCAAACCATCTCATCTACTCATGTAGGATCCACTTCTATTCCATCATCCTCTATTCCTCTTTCTTTACGCAACATCTTAATTGTTCCTCATATTATCAAGGCTCTTCCCTCCAAGATCGAGATCCTTCGATGCAATAGTCCAAGGCCGCTCTACCCACTATGCCAACCATCTCCCACCAAAGAGGCTCTCACCGTAGCCGCCACTTCATCCTCGCTTTGGCATCGCCGTCTCGGACACCTCGGCCAGCATACCATGTTGCGTCTCCACCAGTCCAAGTCCATTATTTCGTCAAATAAAGACGGCCCCCATTGTGTCACGACTATCAATTAGGAAATCATGTTAAGCTTCCGTTTTATGATTCCACCACTTATATTGTACGCCGGTTTTAGTTATTGCATTGTGATATTTGGATATCACCGATCCCTAGTAATTCTGGCCTTCAATATTATCTCATTATTATAGATGATTTTTCTCATTATTTTTTGGAGCTTCTCCCTGCAACGCAAATCTGATGTCTATGCTACACTTGTGGCTTTTCATGCTTTCGCCCAAACACACTTTAATCTACCTATTCTAGCCATACAATGTGATAATGGTGGAGAATATTTAAATACACGCCTAGATACATGTTGTGCTACCCATGGTGTCCTTCTCCGTTTTTCCTGCCCACATACCTCTCAACAAAATGGCAAAGCCGAAAGAGCCATTAGAACTACTAATGATGTTATCCGCACCCTCCTGTTCCAAGCATATCTACCACCGTCCTTTTGGGCCGAAGCTCTTTACACCGCTGCCTATCTAATCAATATTCGCCCTACCTCCTCAATCAACTTCTCTACAGCATACACAAAACTTTTTGGCCTTCAACCCCTACCACCGAAAACACCCAGCCCTCTCCCTCCACCTTCGTCCACTCCATCAAAACCTATGTCACAATCACCCTAGATCTTTAAGCCTCCAATCATGCCCAATGGCGTGAGCTTTTTCTCGTCGCCCTTGGCCGGTACGGTCTCACAAACCACGTCACTGGTGACGACTCCGGGCCCTCCAACACTTCACCGACATTGCCATGGGGACGCGATGACTTCACCGTCCTCAACTGGATCTACCGCTCCATCCCCCCCCCCCCCCCCCCCCGAGCTATTCAGCATCATCATGAAAGCAGGATCCTCTGCGCGGCAGATCTGGGCCACCATCGACGACCTCATCCGCGACAACAAGAAGAGCCGCGCCATCGCCCTCTAAGCCAAGTTCCGTAACACTCCTCAGGGTGACATGACAGTGCACGACTACTGCGCCAAGCTGAAGTCCCTGGTCGATACACTGGCCGACGTCGATCAAGTTGTCTCCGACGAGACCCTCGTCCTCATTGTCCTCTGTGGCCTTAACGAGCAATTCTCGCATCTCCACTCCTTTATTCCATTTCAGGTCCCCTTCCCAAGCTTTCTCCAGACGCGATCGCCGCTCGTGCTCGAGGAAGCACAAAAGAAGACGGACGCCAAGAACGCCGCCGCCACCGCACTTTGGGCCAACGGAAACAGCATCCTGCCTAACGGAGGTGGCGGCCCTCCGTCGAACGGGGGCGGTCGCGGTACCACCGACCCCGCCCTCCTGCACATTCTCAAGCGGCCGTCTTCAAAAATGGTCAAGCCCACGCCTTCACCTACGGTGACCGCGGCGGCTTCACCAACAATCGTGGCTGTGGCCGCGGATGCACCGACCCATGGATGTTCAATCCGTTGACTGGGCTCCCGACGCGCGCCCAGCTTCAGCAGCAGCCTACACCCGCACCATGGCAGTCGCGCCCCTGGCGTGCACCAGGCGTACACGGCCTACGGCGCCCTCCAGTAGTACCAAGGCCACCCTCCCGCTGCTCCGTCACCGGCTCATCACCAACCAGCGCAGCATGTCGACCCTGCACTTCTGACGGCCCTCAACAACATGCACCTACCAGGGAATTAGGAGTGACACATGGACACCGGAGCCTCCTCCCACATGGCATCTGACTATGGTAATTTTCTTCCATCTATCCCTCTTCTCAATGCATCATGGTCGGCAACAGCCAAACCATCTCATCTACTCATGTAGGATCCACTTCTATTCCATCATCCTCTATTCCTCTTTCTTTACGCAACATCTTAATTGTTCCTCATATTATCAAGGCTCTTCCCTCCAAGATCGAGATCCTTCGATGCAATAGTCCAAGGCCGCTCTACCCACTATGCCAACCATCTCCCACCAAAGAGGCTCTCACCGTAGCCGCCACTTCATCCTCGCTTTGGCATCGCCGTCTCGGACACCTCGGCCAGCATACCATGTTGCGTCTCCACCAGTCCAAGTCCATTATTTCGTCAAATAAAGACGGCCCCCATTGTGTCACGACTATCAATTAGGAAATCATGTTAAGCTTCCGTTTTATGATTCCACCACTTATATTGTACGCCGGTTTTAGTTATTGCATTGTGATATTTGGATATCACCGATCCCTAGTAATTCTGGCCTTCAATATTATCTCATTATTATAGATGATTTTTCTCATTATTTTTTGGAGCTTCTCCCTGCAACGCAAATCTGATGTCTATGCTACACTTGTGGCTTTTCATGCTTTCGCCCAAACACACTTTAATCTACCTATTCTAGCCATACAATGTGATAATGGTGGAGAATATTTAAATACACGCCTAGATACATGTTGTGCTACCCATGGTGTCCTTCTCCGTTTTTCCTGCCCACATACCTCCCAACAAAATGGCAAAGCCGAAAGAGCCATTAGAACTACTAATGATGTTATCCGCACCCTCCTGTTCCAAGCATATCTACCACCGTCCTTTTGGGCCGAAGCTCTTTACACCGCTGCCTATCTAATCAATATTCGCCCTACCTCCTCAATCAACTTCTCTACAGCATACACAAAACTTTTTGGCCTTCAAACCTTCCTACAACGACCTTCGAGTTTTCAGATGCCTATGCTACCCTAACACATCATCCACCGCGCCTCACAAACTTGCTCCTCGCTCAACCAAGTGTATTTTGCTTGGCTATCATCCATGACATAGAGGCTACTGACGAGGTTTGATCTCATCAATGCCAATTGTTATGGACTTGGGTTTTGGAGAAGATGGGGATGCTGGAGATCGTGGAATGGTTAGCAAACAAGCAACACGGGGACACGAGGTTTACCCAGGTTCAGGCCCCCGGAGGGAAAACCCTACTCCTTCTTGTCTGCTCTTGATTACGGCGGAACCAAAGGTTACAGGGGTGCGCAGATTGGATCTGGCATGGAGGTGTGTATGCGGAAGTATGAGTCGAGAGATCTAGGTCGTGCCCTCCTGGCCTTTATATAGACTTAGGCAGGTCCCGGGCATAGTCCTAGTCAGTTACAGGTTCTAGGGTTTTACCCATTTGAATTTCCTATCTACTCTAGTCTTGCTCTCCAAGGATCCGAAGGCACCATGGGCCTGGGCCACCCGAAAGTCTTCATGGGTCAACGTACTTTTGCCGTGGGCCTTCCTTGGGCCGGACTAGGTATGATGAGGTCATTCACCCACGGGGTACATCCATGTCAGTAGCCCCCGAGTGATCAGTCGAATTGTAGATTCGGCTGAGGACTCTTCCATCCTTCGGGTGCAACTATGTATTAATAGTATATGTGTGTAGGGATTGTTGATGCATGCGCCTGACTCACCTGACGGATCAGAGTCAGTTAACTGTCTTAGGACGAAACAACACGATCTTCTTCAGGGTCGAGTCCCTCAACTCGGACCTGGAACATATGCTGGTGTAATTCGACTCAGGCCGCGGAGGACTTACATGAGTGGAATTCTAGTGATTTTAATTGATGTACCCAACGCGTTCGTCGGGATTTTTCATCGCACCTGCTGGCACGGATTCATACTAGCAAAGCGCAGTCGGGTGCATTGCCAGGCCACCAGATGATATCTGTAGGTCTTATCTTTGCGTCGCAGACGCAGCATCCGAACATTTGTCACCGCGGAGGTGTTTCGGGTGGCCAAGGAGAAACATTGCTCACTTAGCATTTTACTGAGGCAAAGTTGCCAAAAAAGTTTTGCGTGTTTGATCCGAAAGATCGCAGTCGAAGAATTCATAGGGTGCGCGACCAGCGCTCCCTATGGGAGTAGCCCCCAAGTGTCTGTTCGAGTCGTAGACTCGAGCGGAGACTTTTATTCAAGTACTTTGTTTATTTTTAAGACCGTAGGACACAAAAAATTTCGGATGCTTAAATCAATCCTCCCTATGGGAGTAGCCCCCGAATCCGTAGTGGAGTCGTAGACTCGACGTAGGACTCGAAGAAATATTTTGTCTTTATCCATCTGTCGGGTGCGTGGCCAGCGCTTCTGATAGGAGTAGCCCCCGAGTATTTAGTCGAATCGAAGATTCGAGTGAGTACTCTTAGCTTTGGAGCCGAAGAATTGTAGTTGGTGCTAGTATAGCTTTTGATGACATCAGTGCTAACGATCAATGACCTCAAGCATCTGCTACGCCAGAGATGACTTGACTAGACGAACGTGGGTCCCACTTGCTGACCTTGAATTGACCGGTCACGCGCGGCGTTGAGATAATTATGGCGTCGCCTCGATTTCCGCGCGTAGTGGACGGCGTGGTAACGACGGTTCGTTGTGATGCTGACACGTGTATGGCCAGATCTGCCGTTGGCGTTAGGTCTTCTGGATGGACGGCTGCCGTGCGTCTTCTTCGTCGTTATAATCATTGGGGAAAGCTGCAGTTTGTTTTCACCGCATTAGTTCTTGTTTTCACTGCCTCCTTGTGCTCTAGCGGTTCTTGCTGCGCGCTGGGATTTCTTTCCACATTTCCATCTTCCCTTCTGCTCTTTCACCACCGACGCCGCCGTAGCGCGATAGGGAAACCGAAGAAATCATCGTCTGCAGTTGGTACCAGCGCCGCCGGAGGAAAGAAAGGCGCCACCGCTACCCGTGTCACCGACGGTGGTTGGCGGCGATCAGAGACGCGGGAGAGTGATCTCCGCAAGATTCGCGAGCGGGGTTTGATCCCGCAAGATAGGGAGGCCGTTAGACTCCCCGGCAACGAGGTAATCCCCCGTCCACCCGCTGGGTATCGGGTTATGTTTCTTGCCTTAGTTATGCGTGGGTTTTCCTTCCCAGTCCACGACTTCCTTCGTGGGCTGCTCTTTCTCTATGGCATCCAGCTGCATCATCTTTCGCCCAATTCTCTTCTTCACATTGCTTGTTTCATCACTTTTTGCGAGTGCTGGCTCGGCATCGAGCATTTTGGCCTCTTCCGGAAACTCTATTCTGTGAAGAGGCAATCCGGTTCGGATGGTGTGTATCCCATTGGGGGTTGCATCATCTCCCTCAAAGCCAATATTCTCTTCTTTTCTTTCTCTATGTCCAAATCTGTCCAGTACTGAAGGAGGCGGTGGTTTTACATTCGCGACTCTACAGTTGCTGGGCAGCATTTTGGTCTTGCTCCTTTTGACCCCTCCCAGATAATCGAGCCGAAAAGATCCTGGAAAAACCAGATCTTGGATGGCGAGACAGAGGAGATAGAGGCCCTTTACCGTCGGGTGGAGGATCTCCAGTTGATTCCGGAGAAGGAAGTGAACGGCGTGGATATTATCCGCACGTTTCTCGAGCGTCGGGTGCAGCCTCTCCAGGCGAGGGCGCACCCGATGTTTCTTTATTCTGGCCGCCGTGATCCGACGAGGGTTTCGGCTGAGAAAATCTCCGAGGGAGATCTTGACAGGGCCCTTCGCTTGCTGCTGAAGTTCAAGGCCGGAGAAAAAATCCCGGGGAAGTCGCTGACTCCTCCGTTTTCTTCGACGCTGGCCGTTCCGCAGGTGTAGATTCGTGCGCGTAGCGCTTTTTGTCGACTGTATATTTGTTTTCCTTGGTTTGCTAACAAAGTACCTTCTTTTTGCAGAGCTTCAAGGTGCCGGGCATGGTGCCGCCATTGCCTGAGTTATTTCCGAATGCCCCGGATAATGACGTGGTGGATTCCGTGTCCGAACTGTCGTCGGCGCGATCTCCAGCGGAAGATGCCAACGAGTCGAGCGAGGACCACACGTGCAAACGATCGCGGAGCTCCAGCGAGTCTTCGGATGCCTTGACTCCTCCGACTCCTAGGAACCCTTTGTGCCTTGAACGTCATAGTGACGGGCATGGAGGCTCTTCTTCCCCTTTTCCTGCCATTCCTGTGCGGGCTGTAGCGCCGCACCCGCCAGCAAAGCGGAAGAAGGAAGAAAAGAAGGAAGAGAAGAAAGAGGAGAAGAAGGGGGAGAAGAGAGCCCGAAGGACTCCTCCTGTCTTTGACCTGAGTTCCCTGGACTCGTAAGTTTTTCTTTTGTACTGCTGTCATGTTCCTGTTGACTTTTGTGCTTGTGCTAAATATTTCGTGTGCAGGCACTCCTCCCATGACTCCTCCAGCGATGGCGCTCGGGAGATGATGGGAGAGTCGAAGGTTGCGTATCCTCCTCCTCAGATGGTGGTCACTTCTGAGGGTGCTGCGCCGGTCCCTTCTCCGCAAGGTGATCAGGTGGTTGCGCCTCAGAAGGCTGCCAGCGGGCCTTCGGGGTCGTCGTCGGAGTATGTAAGTATTTTGTTTCCTGCTACGGGGGGAGCCGCGCCCCCGAGCGTCTGAAAAAATATTTTTCTGTCTTATTCTTTCTTCGAGTCTTCGGGGTCGTCGTCGGACGTTTTCGTGTGCAAATTTTGCTTTTTGTTCCTTCGTGGTGGGCGCAGCCCCCAAGTCCTTGTCCTTACTGGTAGTTCTTCTTCCTGCAGCCTTTTGTGCAGGATGCCAAGCGACTGGTGCAGGAGCACCTGGTGCTAGAGGCCAACCTCCAACAGCTTCAAGGTACCTATACGCTTTGGTACCTCTTTCTTTTTGTGTTGTTGTCTTGCTTTCTGGCGCTTGTATGTTTTGAGTGCAGAGGAGCATAACACTTCCCTTCGTGAGATTGATGCTCTCAAAAAGAGCCTTGGTCAAGCGGAGAAGAAGGCTACGGACGTCGCTGGTGCGAAGGAACGCCTCGAGCTAGAGCTGACCAAGGCAGCCGAAGCTAAGGAGCGTCTGCAGCAGGAGGCCGCGGACCGTGAGGAGCAGCTGGCCACTGTTGCGGCTGCGCGCGAGAGAGAGGTGGAAGGCAAGCTCATGGCTGCTGCCAAGGCTGTTTTGGGTGAGTGTTGTATTTGTGCTTCTTTCTTCTTGTTTTCTTGTCTTCTTCTGCGTTGCTTTTCATCATGTCTCTTTTTTTGTCTCAGATGCCTCAGGCATCGAGTTTGACCGAGGCGCTTTGGAGCACGGGAGTGCTCTAGATGATTCTACTGCAGCGGTCGAAGATCGTTGCAGCACCGTCGTCAGCTCCCTTGCCAAGGCGAAGGAGGTCCTTGGCCGCTTCTACAAGTAGCTTGTCCCTAAGGGCGCGCCCCTTGATGATGTGGATGCTCTGGCGGAGGCTTTGTCAGCCGAAGCGCCTGCGGCGTACAAGCGCAAGCAGAAGGGCATCGGCGCGTCCGTCGGGCTGGCGATGGCTTTGGCGGCTGGAGCGGAGCCGGACCTGCCCCAGATCACCTCCCGGATGCCGACGACCGCAGACAGATCCGAGGTAGCCTTTGCTGCCTACTCTGCTCGCTGCAAGCGATATGGGCCGAAGCTCATTGATTTGATGTCTGAGTATGCACTACGGCAGCAAGGGGAGGCCAGGGCTAGGAAATCCGGCTCCGAGGCGACTCAGGGTGCTGCGTCTTAGGCGTTGTAGATGTAGGATAGTTTGTAGTCTTCTTTTGCTGTAAATATTTTGAAGAACACGGTCCTTGTGCCACGTAGTGGCCTTATATGCTTAATGAATTATTCTGAGTTGTGGTCTATCATTGTCTGAATGTTTGTGTCCTTGTCTTCTTCTGCTGCTCTAGGTTCCTTCGGGTGCTGACCCTGTTGACACCTCACCTGCAGTGCAGCTGCGGCCATCTTTGGATGATCCTTCGCAACTCGCTTTTCTTCGGGGCTGTGTTCGTAGTCTTGAGAGGGAGTTGCTTGGGTTGCGTGGTCACGCCGATGTTTGGAAGTCCAAGGCGGATCGTGGTGCAGCCAGAGAGGAGTACTTGATGGCGGAACTGCTTCGGTTATCTGAGCAGCTTCAATGTAAGTTGTTCTTTGTTTCGAGCTGTAGCTCAGTTCTTCGGATGAGCCTGCTGACCTTGCCCTTTATTTTGTACAATTGTCGCAGGTGCTAACCTTGATCCGAGGGAAGAGAAAGAGCGTGTCGCCGTTCGGGTCAATTGCTTGACTCAGCAGGACATGGAGGCCGGTGGCTTCTTCTAGATGGATCGTGACCGTGCCATGGCTCTGGCGACAGTGCAGGATCGTGTGCACCAGGTTTCGCGGGTGCTTCGCCAAGTGCAGACGTCTCTTGCCTCGGTGTTGCACGTCATGTTTCCTTTGGATGCTGTACCGACGAGCCTTGCGGGTCTTCTGTCGAAGTTTCGGAGCGTGAGCAATGTCAAGGAGTTGGTGCGGCAACAGCTCGTCGCAGGAGTGAAGGCTACTTTGTCTCTCGTGAGGCTGCACTGGCCTGATGTAGATTTGACTGTTGTGGCAGCTGGGCCACCTCCTCGGCCGGATGGTGATGAGTGGGACATGCGTCCACATTACGCAGCTGTAAGGCAGTATGCCGAACAGGTCGTAGATTTGTTTGAGCAGCGTGCTCAGGTTATTCTTCAGAATAGATAGTACCTGTAAAAGAGATAGATGTAAAATTTGTATATTTCAACTGGGCGTGTTGTGCCCTTTGTTGTAAAGATTTGTTTGTTGTAAGCACGCAGTGCTTTGTTTGGGTGCGTGTCCTTTTCGTTTGCCTGACGTTGTCAGCTACTCAGGTGTACACGTGTAATCCTTGGTTGATGAAATCGTGAGGTGGGGGAGCCCCCGAGTGCGTTTGTAGCATAAAGTAAAGTTGCAAATAATGAACGGAAGTTTGGGGCAAGACACTTAGCTTTATTTATATCGTAATGGAGGAAGTAAATTGTTTGGCTGAATAGCCTTGGCTGAAAAGCCTTATTGAAAGTAAAGGGGTACGTAGCTAGGGGTAGAATCGTCGCAAGTGCGCGATGTTCCATGGGTTGGAGTATGCAACTCCAGACTCCACGTGCTTGAGGCGATAGACGCCACCTGGGATGACTTCGGTGATGACGTAGGGTCCTTCCCATGGTGACTCGAATTTCTTCGGTCGCTCTTGCTTGAGTCGCAAGACGAGGTCTCCTTCGACGAAGGACCTTGGGCGCAGCCGGCGGCTGTGGTAGTTGCGGAGACTCTGCTGGTACACCGCTGATCGAGCTGCTGCTATGTCTCTTGCTTCGTCGAGTGTGTCGACGGCGTCTTCGAGTGCAGCCATGGATTCGGCTTCGCTGTAAGCGACGACCCGGGGGGCCTGGTGGCGTACTTCGGCTGGTAGCACGGCCTCAGCTCCGTGCACCATGAAGAACGGTGTGTAGCCTGTGGAGCTGTTTGGCATAGTCCGTAAGCTCCATAGGACGGATGGTAGCTCTTTCGTCCAGGCTCCGGCTTTTCGTTCGAGTGGACTCATGAGGCGCTTCTTGATGCCAGCGCCGATTAGGCCGTTGGCCTTTTCCACTTGCCCGTTCGTTTGCGGGTGTGCCACTGAGGCGTACATGATGTTGATCCCAAGGCCTTCGCAGAAGTCCTGGAACTCCTTGGAGATAAAGTTCGATCCATTGTCGGTGATGATGTTGTGCGGTACGCCGAACCTGTAGACAATGGACTCGAAGAACTTGACGGCAGTTTTGCCTTTCTGGTTGGTAACCGGCATGGCCTCGATCCACTTGGTGAATTTGTCGACTGCGACCAGGAGGTAAACGTGCCCCCCTTTCGAGGACTTTGGCAGTTTGCCGATCATGTCGAGGCCCCATTGAGCAAAAGGCCAGGCTATAGGTATGGGTCTTAGCTCGGACCCGGGTGCGTGCGGTTTGTCGGCGAACCGTTGGCACCCGTTGCATCTTCGGACTATGTCCTTTGCGCCGCTCATGGCCGTTGGCCAGTAGAATACGGCCCGTAGAGCTTTGGCGACTAGGGAGCGGCTGCCTGCGTGATGGCCGCAGATGCCCTCGTGGATGTCTTGGAGGATGGCTTTTCCGTCACCGATGGTGACGCACCTTTGTAGTAGACCCGTAATACTGCGCTTGTACAGCTCGCCATTGATGATGGTGAAGGCTTTTGACCGACGAGATATGCGCCGGGCATCTGTCGGGCTGTCAGGCAGTTCTCCGTTTATCAAGAACTGGAGGTATGGTCGCGTCCAAGTTTCTTCGACTGCCATGACCTGCATTAGGTTTACCATGGCGACCTCTGTGTCCAGTTTCTCGGGTCCTTCATGTCCTTCGGGTAGTGTGGCCCCCGAGTGTTCTGCTTCTTCGGGTGATCCTTTGGGGATTTTTCGCTTGATCGATGGCACACAGATCTGTTCGAGGAACACACCTGGTGGCACCTTCGCGCAGGTGGAGCCGATGTTGGCGAGTCTGTCGGCTTCCTCGTTGCTTTCTCTTCCGACGTGCCGAAGCTCGCAGCCGTCGAATTCCCCTTCGAGTGCGTTGTAGAGCGTGCGGTACGCGATCATGTTTTCGGCATGTGCGTCGCACTCATTCATCGTCTGCTGGACGACAAGGTTGGAGTCACCGTAGATGACCAGGCGCGTTGCGCCGCATATCTTTTCCATCCTCATGACGTGGATGAGGGCTTCGTATTCGGCCTCTTTGTTGGAGGCTCGGAATTTCATCTGTAGGACGTACTTCATTTGGTCGCCCTGCGGGGAGGTCAATATGACCCAGGCTCCTGCTCCAGCTTCGCGCTTGGAGCCGTCGAAGTGCATTGTCCACGACTGCGACATGTCAGGGGTGTCTGGCAGCTGCAGCTCCATCCAATGTACCAGGAAGTCCGGAAGGACTTGAGATTTGATTGCGAGTCGCTTCTCATAGATGATGTCCAAGGGTGACAGCTCGATGCCCCACAGGGCTACGCGTCATGTGGCCTTTGGGTTATTTAGGATGCTGTTCAGGGGTGCCTCGTTGACGACCATTACCTGGTGCTCCTGGAAGTAATGGCTCAGCCGTCGAGCTGTCATGAACACGCCGTAGGCGAGCTTCTGGTAGTGAGGGTACCTCTGCTTTGTTGGTGTCAGTACCTCACTGAGGTAGTAGATTGGGCGCTGGACCCCGTGGGTCTTGCCTTCTTCGGGTCGTTCGACCACTAGCACGGTGCTGACCACTTGGTGTGTGGCTGCTATGTACAGCAGCAGAGGCTCGCGCTCCTTTGGCGTGACCAAGACGGGCGAGGTGGAGAGAAGCCGCTTGAGGCTTTCGAATGCATCGTTGGCTTCCGGCGTCCACTCGAATTTATCTGATTTGCGTAGCAGCTGGTAGAATGGTAGGGCCTTCTCGCCCATGCGGCTGATGAATCTTCTTAACGCCGCTATTCGTCCTGCGAGCTGCTGGACGCCTTTGAGGTTTTTCGGCTTCTCCATCGTCATGATGGCTCTGATTTTCTTCGGGTTCACCTCGATCCCTCGCTGAGAGATGAAGTACCCAAGCAGCTGACCCGATGGGACGCCGAAGGTACACTTTTCGGGGTTTAGCTTGATCCTGTAGCGGTCAAGGTTGTCGAACGTCTCGCGGAGATCGTCGATAAGTGTCCTTGCCTCCTTAGTTTTTATGACTATGTCGTCAACATAGACTTGGACGTTGCGACCGATCTGGTCCTTGAGGCAGGCCTGCATGCATCGCTGGTACGTGGCACCTGCGTTCTTTAGCCCAAAAGGCATTGTGTTGTAGCAGAATACTCCGAACGGTGTGATAAACGCCGTTTTCTCCTGATCTTCGACCTTGAGTCGAATCTGGTTATAGCCTGAGTAGGCGTCGAGGAAGGAGAGTTTCTCGCAACCTGCAGTCGAATCGATGATCTGATCGATCCGAGGAAGAGGGAAGTGGTCCTTTGGGCAATGCTTGTTTAACGACGTGAAGTCCACGCACATCCGCAGGATGTCCGTGTCCTTCTTTGGGACCATGACTGTGTTTGCAAGCCACTCGCTTTCTTTGATTTCCCTGATGAAGTCTGCAGCGAGTAATCTGTTGATTTCCTTGCCGATAGCTTCGGCTCGTGACTCGGACAGTCTTCGGATGGACTGTTTGACGGGCTTGGTGTCTGGAAAGACGTTGAGTGCGTGCTCGGCGAATTCCCTGGGAACTCCTGGCATGTCCGCAGGACACCAGGCGAAGATTTCCCAGCGCTCACGGAGGAATTCGACGAGCGCGCCTTCCTATGCGGGGCTGAGGTCGTTGGCGATCAGCGTCGTCTTGGAGGCATCCGTCGGGTGGATCTGCACCTTCTTTGTGTTGACCGTGGAGTCGAAAGACATGTCAGGTGCGTTTTGTCGTGCGACTGGGGGTGCCCCATTGTCCGTCACCTCACGGAGCCTAAGGAGCTCCTCCTGCATTCCGAATGATTGGGAGATTCTGTTGAAATCTCAGTCGCATTGGTCCGATCGGGTGAAGCTCCCGTGGACTGTGATGACGCCCTTCGGTCCTGGCATCTTGAGTAGCAGGTATGCATAATGCGGGACAGCCAGGAACCTTGCGAATGCTACACGCCCGAGGATGGCGTGGTACTGTGATGGCCAGTCCACCACTTCGAATTCGAGTCGTTCCAGTCGGAAGTTGTCCGGCTTGCCGAAGATGACGTCGAGCCATATCTTGCCCAGGGGAAATATGCCCTTCCCTGGAACGATGTCGTGGAACGTTGTGTCTGATTGTTCCAGGCTGCATTGCGGGATCCGTATTGGTGCTAGAGTGCTTGCGAACATCAGGTTAATGCCGCTGCCGCCGTCCATGAAGACGTGACTCATCTCGAAACCTCCGATCTGCGCCTCCAGCACCAGGGCAGCATGACCTGGGCGAGGGATCTGGCAAGGGTGATCCGAACGAGTGAACGTGATGCAGGACTCCGATCCGCTGAGGTACTCAGGGATGGCGGGTGGAGTTGCCACGGCCAGGTTGATCTGTCGGGTGATTTTCTTCTGCACCCTATTCGTAGGGCGCCCCTTCTGGATCATCAGTGCTCCTTTTGGCAGGGGATACCCATTTCCAGCGTTGTTCTATGCTGGTGCGACTCGTTGGTTCGGGCCTCCTACCGGTGGCGGTGGAGGAGCTCCATGCGCTATCTCACCTGGCGCGGGTGCGTTTCCGAACGCAGGGATTGGAGCCTGCTGCCTCATCTGCACCATGCTTTTGCTGAGCTTCTGGAACTCGCGGCAGTCCTTGAGCATGTGGCTCGCCTTCTTTTTGCCATCCTGCTTGTCGATGTAGAAGTGGATTGTGCATGGACCCAAAAGCTTTTAGTATGCTGAGGGTCCGTTATCGCGGTCGGGGCGTTGCCACGACTGCGCTGGGCGTCCTCCATCGCGGAAGTTTCCTCCACGGTATCCTCCGCTGTTGCGGTTGGTGTCGTTGCGGCGATCGGCGTAGCCAGCCGCGACCATGTCGGGTCTGTCGCGGTCGTCGTAGACGCGCGATCTTCTCTTGCTACGGCGCTCTCGCCGTCGACCATAGTCGTCTTCTTCTTCTGATTGTGCTTGGTGAATGGAGTCTTCTCCGTCAGCCCACCTGTTGGCAATGTCCATGAGGTGATCGAGCGTTTTGGGTTTGACGCGCCCAAGCTCCTCCTTGAAGTCTTGGCGCTTGACGCCGTCCCTGAAGGCGTCGATGGCCCTCTCTTCGGAGATGTGTGCTGCGGAGTTCTTGGTGTTGGACCAGCGTAGTATGTATGAGCGAATGAATTCGCCCGTTCGTTGAGTGCAGGCGCGCAATTCTTCGATTGAGGCGGGCCTCTTGCTGGTGCCCTTGAAATTTCGGATGAAGTTGTAAGCTAGCTCCTCCCAGCTTCGGATGGACCCTGATGATAGGCTGCTGAGCCAGATCCTTGCCACGCCTGTCAGCTGCAGCTGAAGGCATTGCATGGCGGTTTCTTTGTTACCGCCGTGCAGCTTGACGGATGACAGATGGTCACTGATCCATGCTTTTGGATCTTGCGTGTCGTCAAACTTCGGAGTATCCGAAGGAAGCTTGAAATTACGTGGCATCCGTGTTCACCGAACGGATCTGCTGAAGCATCGGGCTCCACAGAGTTCTCCTTCGTCTTCGTCCATCTCGGATTCAGACGAGCATGCGCGCTTGGCTCGTGCTTTGTCGATTTTGCGTTGTGTGAGCGCGTCTCTGGCGTCGTAGTCGCGTTTATGGTGACGCGAGCTCTTCTTCCTTCGAGGAAGGTCGTGTTCCTCTTCCTCTTCGGATGAACCGGTGGGGCTCCGATCGTGCCTGGCCGGAGCCTTCTTCTTCAGCTCCGCAGGAGCGTCTTGGTGGAGCGCAGCTCCGACAAGTCTGAGTCCGGTAAGTGCGGACTTATGCATGGCCCTCTTCGGGTCCCCCTCGGGAGGTGGGTGGGCCGCGAGGTATGCAGTGGCTGCCATGATCGCAGCCTGCAGCGTTTTCGAGATGACGTTGTCGTCCGCGTCCATCTCCATGAAGGATGTGTGGAGAGTTCGCGTCAACTCGCGGAGCTCCTTGGGATCCATGTTCTCCATCCGAGAGCGGTGCTTGTTGCCTGGGTTGGCGTTCGAGCTGGAGCCGATGCCCATGGCGGAGAGAGCGGCTCGTCACGCGCTGGACTCTAAGGCTGCTTGCTTGCGTTTGTCAAGCACCTCCTGCATCTTGACATGCTTCTTGTGCTACTCGATTAGGAGCAGGTGGTAGGCCATCAGCATATCTCGCGAGGCGTCTGCGGGCAGTACTATGTTGCCTGCCACAGCTTCGCGGACATGGGTCCATCCCTCTTTGCTAAGGCGGATGACGTGGCCACCGTTGTTTTCCCCTTCGGGTGGGGGAGATTGGCTTCTTCTGTTTCCACCATTTCGTTTTGGCGGGTTGGGCGGCGGGTTGGGTGTTTGCTGATCCACGTCGCTTTGGATGACTGCGGCGCATTGGTAGCGCTCGTAGGTTGGCCCACTGTTGCCGCAGCTTTCAGATCCGGAATCGTAGGTCCCTGCATCCGATGGCGGATCGCACAGATCGAAGTTTCAGCTGCTGCTGTCATAGGAATCATCTGCTGATGATGTTGTGTGTAGCACGAGGTGTGGGGCCCACGAAGTGGGCCTGATTGATGGTAGGGGCACCCGCTCAGGTAGGCGGAGGGTGCCAGTTTGCCCCACCTGGAAGCAGAAGCTCCCGAACAATATTTCGAGTCCGTCGCCTACGGGCTCGAAGTCCTTCATGGTGGCCGGCAAGTGGGCCGTGAAGTCGAAAGCACCGAAGAGGAGATGGCTCTCCGTTGCTACAGAGTTGTAGATCGATCGGGTTGGGACCGTCACGATGGCACAATCAGCGCCCCCAATTCCCACAGACGGCGCCAATTGACGAGGTTTGATCTCATCAATGCCCATTGTTATGGACTTGGGTTTTGGAGAAGATAGGGATGCTGGAGATCGTGGAACGGTTAGCAAACAAGCAACACGGGGACACGAGGTTTACCCAGGTTCAGGCCCCCGGAGGGAAAACCCTACTCCTTCTTGTCTGCTCTTGATTACGGCGGAACCGAAGGTTACAGGGGTGCGCAGATTGGATCTGGCATGGAGGTGTGTATGCGGAAGTATGAGTCGAGAGATCTAGGTCGTGCCCTCCTGGCCTTTATGTAGACTTAGGCAGGTCCCGGGCATAGCCTAGTCGGTTACAGGTTCTAGGGTTTTACCCCTTTGAATTTCCTATCTACTCTAGTCTTGCTCTCCAAGGATCCGAAGGCACCATGGGCCTAGGCCACCCGAAAGTCTTCATGGGTCAACATACTTTTGTCGTGGGCCTTCCTTGGGCCGGACTAGGTATGCTGAGGTCATGCACCCGCGGTGTACATCCATGTCAGCTACCGTTGCCTTGACCTCGCTACCCGTCGCGTCATCACATCACGGCATGTTACCTTCGACGAGACAACCTTTCCCTATGCACCCACCACTACATCTACCACACCCACCCCTCCTAATATTTTTGATCCGCCACCATCCATCATATTTCCCACATCGGTCTTTGCCAGCATCCCTGTCGCGGCAGCAACTCCGCCCGTCGTGGTGTCACGACAGCCTGCCCCGGAGCCTCTGCAGTATGTCGCGCCTGCTTCTCCTGCCGCGGCAGACCACCCCCCACCCAGCCCATATCCACCATCCTTGCCTGCTCCGAGCCCCTCACCCGCACCGCTGCCTTCACCACCTCCTATCCATCGCACCAGTACTTTCACTGGGCATAAACCAGGACCTGGCCAAAACTTAACCTTTCTGCCATCGCCACCTCTCCAATGCCACACAATTATCTAACTTCCCTTCGTGATCCCAATTGGCGGCATGCTATGCAGGAAGAGTATGATGCCCTCACTCTAAATAAAACATGGACTCTTGTTCCATCACCTCCCGGTGCAAACATTGTGAGCGGCAAATGGATTTTTCGCCACAAACTCAACTCTGATGGTTCTCTCTCCCGTCACAAAGCTAGATGGGTCGTTCGAGGTTTCTCTCAACAATATGATGAGACCTTTAGCCCCATTGTTAAAAAAGCAACCATTCGCCTAGTCCTATCTCTTTCTCTTTCTTCATCATGGCCAATTTCATCAACTTGATGTAAAAATGCCTTTCTTCATGGCTACCTCGATGAGGCTGTCTATAGCCAGCAACCCTCTGGATTCATCAACCCCCCATCATCTTGACTATGTTTGTCGGCTACATAAGTCACTATATGGCCTCAAGCAAGCACAACGAGCTTGGTTCCAACGCTTTTCCACTTATGCTCGATCTCTCGGTTTTCTTGAATCTATATCAGATGCTTCCCTGTTCATACTACATAAAGGTATCACCATTGCATATCTCCTTCTATATGTCGATGATATCATCCTAACCACGTCATCAACTTTAGCCCTACACTCTCTTATTAACTAATTTGCCAAAGAATTCGCCATGAAGGATCTCGGCCCTCTCCATCATTTTCTAGGAATCTCTATCTCTCATACATCCGATCACATGCACCTCTCTCAACAGCAATATATCCTCGATATTCTAAACCGGGTGGGTATGACCGATTGCCATCCTGTTTCCACTCCAGTTGATACCAAAGCCAAACTTTCTGCTAACTCAGGTGATTTCGTTTCTGATCTCTCTCTCTCTCTCTCTCTCTACCGTATTCTAGCTGGTGCCCTCCAATATGCCACTTTAACTCGTCCGGACATTGCATATGCTATCCAACAAGTATGTCTTCGCATGCATGATCCTCGTGAGCCTCATCTTCATTTAATCAAACGCATTTTGCGTTATCTCAAAGGCACACTTGACCTCTCGCTTATTCTCTCTCCCTCTAAATCTCATACCCTAATTGCCTATTCAGATGCCGATTAGGCTGGTTGCCTGGATACCAGATGCTCAACCTCTGGTTTTTGTATGTTTCTTGGGGACAATTTGATCTCATGGTCCTCCCGCAGGCAGACCACTGTTTCTCGTTCTAGTGCTGAGGCAGAATACCGTGTCGTTGCTGCAGCTGTGGCAGAGTCCTGTTGGATACGGCAGTTACTTTATGAGCTTCGTCGACCTTTCAGCACAACCACTATTGTTTTTTGTGACAACGTGAGCGTTGTATATCTTGCTCACAATCCGGTACAGCATCGCAAGACCAAACACATTGAGCTTGACATTCACTTTGTGCGCGGAAAGGTGGCTCTCGATGATGTCAGAGTTTTACATGTGCCATCATCGTCACAATATGCTGATATATTCACCAAAGGTCTGGCGTCTGCATTGTTCCATGAATTCAGAACCAGTCTTCACCTTGTTGATTCACCAGGTTCAAACTGCGGGGGCGTGTTGGAGACAAATACGGCTCCTATACCGCATGTTACAAATATTAGGCAGAGTCCTAGTTTGTTTAGATTGCAATCCTAGATTGATTATGTTTGTAATTAACTTGACTTGCAAGCCAAATCCAACTCATGTAAATCTCCTATATATATGGAGAGATGAGGCGTGCGATTCTGCGGCCCCATAACCATATCGACTTAAACATTTTTACTAAGACGGCTCGCTGGATAATTGAATCCGATGCGTTTAGGAGAGTACATATCTAAGTAGAATATATTTCAGTTACAGTCATAAGCTCTCTTCTCTCTCAAAAATAATCGTGAGCTCTTAGAGCTTTCATGGTGCATACGATGGATCGATCATGTCCAGCAGAATACCCATACTACAAATGATTGACCCCTACAATAATGCCACTGAAAGGGAAAGCAGTAAGCGAGCGGGTTGCCATACGAGAGTGCTAACTCGAGCCAACTCCATTCGCTGGCGAAAAAATGGACAAGCATCACCACCAATTAATGGTGTACGCTAGTACGGCAATAAAATCAGAAAACGCTGTGCTCCATCCTCAACAGTGTGGCACCGTCGTCGACCTCAGGGCGTTCAGCCCCTAGCTCGCTCTGGCATCGCTGTCGGAGGACTGCATGATTAGAAGGTAACATTCAAGGTATTAGTCAGTTGGATCATGGGACAGTGATTGCTGGGTGACTCTAAAGGGTTGCCTGTATGGGATGAAACTGTGTTTCAAGTTTTCAACTTGATCCAGAAATTTCTCTTTTGCGACCCTCTAGTTGTTGGGACGCAGTTTGGAACTTGGAAAGCAAGGTGTGGATCAGATCTGTTCACTTAGTTATTTCTCCATAATGATTGCAGAAGAGTAAAATATGCGCCGGATTACAAGTGTCAATAACGTGTCGTATCATGGGGAGGGAAGATCTTTGACGAGCACATGGACCAGATTGTTCCCAAACACGAGTTTTGGAAGAGATCTGGTACGTACTTGATTACGTACATTGACGCGTCTCCGTTCCATGCCTGCAATACAAAACCTCATGTTGATACCCTCGAGCAGAGAGCTGTCAAGTGCAAGGGCGTAAAATGAGACCAGGGATTCAGGTTTTATCTATACTATCTTATTTTAACTAGGAACCGAAGATTCAAGCTGACCGCAAAGAATTGTCTTCAGACAGCGTGGCATGGAAATGAAGGAATGGAAAAATTTTCAAAGGAAAATATGAGATTCGGGTACATTTTAGGAAGATTCTGATAATATAGTTGAAAAAAAAAATGGAGGATTTCAGTCGTAAAAATACTGGGGGTGTTTGAATCATAGAATTGAGGTTGTTGATCTAAAAAAAAGAATTGAGGTTGTCAAATTTTGTACAGAATGCATTTATATGTCACCCAACTCTATATGAATCTAAACATGAGCTCAAAAACATTCTTATGGTTATTCTCTGAGTAGCCCAATGCACTCTTTCTTTCTCCCTTTACTCTATTTCTTCAACATTATTGTGTTTTTCTCATGCACCATCCAAAGTTACTGTCTCCATAATTTCATGAGATTTTGGAGGCATCCAAAGTACATGACATATAAATGTTACCTTTTTTATTAATATATGGACTGTGTTACGTTTAGACCAATCTTCGGATTGCAAATCCTAGCGGGCACGTACACCAACAGCATACTGTCGTTGTTGCTCGCCTTCGCGTGTTTTACAACCAAAAATAGAAAGTGAGTCTAGTGTTAAACATAAAAGAAAAAATAGATGATATTATCAGAATTAAATACGAAATCGGAAAATTTAAAATGGTATGTAGGTCAAACCGTTTATCCGATTTATAAACTGTTTTTATCGTTGGACTAGTCGCGACGAGATCTTCGAAAGTAGATCCCATGTTGATATGTTTCGACGACTTTTCTTTTTCGCGCAAAAGTTATCCATCTGTAACACATAAGTTATCCAAGCTGTATTATATAAGTTATCCACAAGTTAACATATAAGTTATCCACCCTATAAATATGTTGTGTGTTTGAGTTTTTGTATGCGTATAGAAAACATACATGTGAACTTCTTAGATTTCGGGTCCGCTTTCACCAAGTCGACAGTGAACAAACAGAACGCGCAACCAATAGTCTAACGCCCGGCACCGTGATGTATGGGTGACGAAGTCTCGAAGGGTATTAGGGTACCAAGCCTTCACCGCTCGTCGATGCCCTAACACGAATTCTCGGTACCCTGACACCTAACCTACCGCGTCCTAATTAAACTAGCTCGTAGCTCATATTTAATTAACTCTACTAAAATACATGTGGCAATCGAGGTTTAATGAGGCGAGAAAAATACAAAAGTTACCCACATGAGAAATACAAGAACATCTTGACTAAACTCGTTTATATGTTGAATAACTTATATGTTTTAGGGTAGATAACTTACATACTATGACATGAATAACTCACGTGTTAGGGATTGATAACTTTTTAAAGGAATTAAATCTTACTTTCTTTTGCATACAATAATATAATAAATAGGCTCTTATCTCTCACCCATCTACCATCCTAAGTTGTAATGAACAAACAGAACGCGCAACCATCAGTCTAACACCCGACTTCATCTCTCGTCGCCGACTAGTCGCTACGCGGCGTACGGGTGACGAAGCCTCGAAGGGTGTTAGGGTATCAAGCCTTCACCGCTTGTCGATGCCCTAACACAAATTCTCGGTACCCTAACACCTAGCCTATCGCGTCCTAATTAAACTAGCTCATAGCTCACATTTAATTAATTATACTAAAATACATGGGGCAATCGAGGTTTCATGAGGCGAGAAAGATATAAAAGTTACCCACATGAGAAATACGAGAACATCTCGACTCAACCCGTTTATATGTTGGATAACTTACATACTATGATATGGATAACTCATGTGTTGGCGGCTGATAACTTTTTGGTCAATTTTTTTTCATCAAAATATATTAATATGGGATCTAGTTTCGAAGATCTCATCGCGACTAGTCCAACGGTGAAAACGGATCCTAAATCAGATAAATAGTTTGGTCTAGAAAACATTTTTAAATTTTGATTTACTCCTTAGCTGGCTTTGATTCGATTTGTTGTTTAGTGGTACACGGGCACCGAACATATACTATATGCGCGCCCGCCGGGTTTGGAATTTTTCAGACCGGTCGCTGTTTAGATTTTCCGTAATATATTATCTAAATCTTGATATCCAAAGGGGGGTCTTAATTGGAAATCCTACTCATTCTCTAGTTGGTTGGTTCTTTTAAGCACGGTTATTCTCTCTAATTTTTCATAAGTTATCTTATGAACATGATTACATTCTCCAAATCATAAAATTGACTAATTATATTAAAAATGTATATTTATAAAATCATAAATAATTATAGATTCGGAAGATACTTTCTGAAACAAATTTACCCATATGTTTTTAGTATCAAACCTAAATACTCCAAAATAATAAAATATATAGTCAGTTGAAATTTCAAAAGTTTGACTCTACATATATCCAATAGAGTCAAATGTGCTTGAGGTCTTTCAACTTTTTCTTGTGGGTTCATTTTAGTCCATGGCGGCAAATTGTTAAAACAGCTTATTTAACTTGGTCTTTGTATGCAGCATGTTGGTCCAGGACTGAGGACATCGGTGCGAACTTGCCACCATGGCATGCTGGCCTAGGGATCATGAGTTCTTACAAAAAAATTAAACACCACCTTTGTGTTCTCCGACACAATAGACTTGTTGTGAGACCGGAGTC
The DNA here is from genome assembly GCA_910589765.1 of Avena atlantica. NCBI lineage: Eukaryota > Viridiplantae > Streptophyta > Magnoliopsida > Poales > Poaceae > Avena > Avena atlantica. The sequence goes on along the minus strand of OU342739.1, from coordinate 486,443,624 downwards.
GGCGATCACACATGACATGAGCACACTATTTGCGCACTGCAATGCGATGGTACATGGAAGAACTAGGCATCTCTTTAACCAAATGATGGTTCAATGATTTTTGGCGGCGTGCGATTATACATTGTGAACATTATGATTTCTTAGGACTATTTTTGCTTATTAATGTTGATGCTACTTGAGATGGGGACTACAAAGGCTTCCTAGAAATATGGTCGTCTAAAGAGCATGCACTATGAAGTGAATTAATATGGCCAAAATGTTTATCATCGAGTTGCTTTATCGAGGGAGTGGGTGCTCAAAACAGTATAGGAATGTCCATGTGCTCCTTATTACCATATGTAATTGCATGAAGCATCCATTGTATTGTCGTTGAACCTAATGGCATCAAATGTGAATGTAATAGTGTTCCTATTTAAGCGTGAGAAGGGAGATGGAGTATGATCATAATTCACAAAAATCCATCGCAAGTACCTAAGACCGAGAAAGGAGTACACTCATTACTAGGTTCATTTACACAAACTTTGCACATAATTAAAACTGATTTTGCGATGCTGAAAATCACAAATATCTTAGGACTTGGAAGTATTAGGATTTCTACGCGAAGATCACCATGATGATCATCTAGTTATGGACTCTTCTACATGCTTTCATCATGGAACTAGCATACTTTATATGATTGTCCCTCCATTGAGTTCACAATTATACAGAGTTTCTCAAATCACTGAAGGGGTTCCTTAAAGATATGTGCAAAAAAAATGATTCAGTCACATTTTAGGAAGAGTCTGGCCATATAGTTTTGAAAAACAAATAGGAAGATTTCAATCATAAAGAACCCAGGGGTGTTGGAATCATAGAATTGAGGTTGTTAAATTTGTAGAGAATGCATTTCTATGTCACCCAACTATTTATGAATCTAAACATGAGCTTAGACATTCTTATATTTATTCTCTGAGTAGCCCAACTCACTTTTTCTTTCTCCCTTTAATCTATTTTTCTTTATTCCATCAACATTCTTCTGTTTTTTCCATGCACCATCCAAAAATACTCCCTCCATAATTTCATGAGATTTTGTAGGCACTAAAGTACATGACATGTAAATATTACCTTCTTATTAATATATTATCTAAACCTTGCTATCCAAAGGCGTTTTAATTGGATATCCTAACATTCTCTCGTTGGCTGGTCCTTTTAAGCACGGTTACTCTCTCTGGATTTGCACAAGTTATGTTATAAACATGACCACAGTCTAGATCATAAAACTGACCAACTATGTTAAAACGAATGTTCATAAAACCAGAAATAATTATATATTTGGAATATTCTTCCTGAAATAAATTTACCATTATGTTTTTAGTATGAAATCTAAATACTCCAAAATAATAAAATGTATAGTCGGTTGAAATTTTGCAATAAGTTTGATTCTACATATATCCAAGAGAGATAAATGTGTTCGAGGTCATTCAACCTTTTCTTGTGGGTTCACTTTACTCCATACTGTCAAATTGTTAAAACAACACATTTAACTTGGCCTTTGTGTGGATATTGGTCCAAGACTGCCCTTGACACCAACTTGCCACCATGGCATGCTGGTCTATGGATATTGAGTTCTTACAAATATATAAATACCACCTTTGTGTTCTCTAATCCAATAGACTTGTTTTGAGACCAGAGTCGGCTATCACACATGAGCACATTATCCGTGCACTACAATGGGGTGGTACATGGGAGAAGTAGGCATCTCCTTAACAAATGTTGATTTAATGATTTTTGGCCGACGTGTGATAGATTGTACATTGTAAACATTATGCTTGCTTAGGCCTATTTCTGCTTGTTAGTGTCAGTGCAACGTGAGATGGCAATTGTAAGGCTTTCTATATGGTCATCTAAAGAAAGTGCACTGTGAAGTTGAATTGATATGGCCAAAAATGTTTGTCATTGATCTACTTTATTGAGGGAGTGAGTGCTCGTAATAGTATAGGAATGCCCATGTGCTCCTTATTGCGGTATTTAACTGGAATCGTCCATCGCATGGTTGTTGCAAGTAATGGCATCAAATGCGAATGTAGTTGTGTTCCTATTTAAGCGTGAGAAGGGAGATGGAGTATGATCATAATTCACAAAAAAATCCATCGCAAGTGCATGAGACCGAGCAAGGAGTAGATATTCATTACTCCCTCCGGCCCATATTAATTGACCCAAATTTGTCTAGATTTAAATGAATCTAGACACTATTTAATATATAGGTTTATCCAAATTTTGACAAATCAAAGTTAATTAATATGAATCGGAGGGAGTATTAGGTTTATGTACACAAACTTTCCACCTAGTTGAAACTGATTTTGCAATGCAGTTGAAAATCCCAAATATCTTGGGACTTGGAAGCATCCGGATTTCTACATGAAGATCTCCATGATGATCATGCAGATATGGACTCTTCTTCATGGTTTCGGCATTGAACTAGCATACTTCACAAGACTGTGTGACTATCAAGATCATAATTAAATAGTCTTGTCCACGGGGTTCGTAAAGATATGTGCAAAAAATTGATGGTTTTTTGCCAAAAGATATAGAAAGCAAGAAAGGAATGTAGGAAGGTAGGCTTGTTGAGTCACTAACTGTTTGGGTCTACATACCGCGAAAGGAAGGGCAGAGGAGATCTTCGTCTAAACTTACAAACGCTACCCAGCGAGTTGAAAGTTTGTCCACGGACACGATTTTGTAGTGGATGATTTGGGGTGAAGTGTGTTTAGCCGGACTTTGGAGCAAAATTCAGTCCGGTAAATGAACATTGCCTTCTGTTAATTAGACTGGCTTGGTGGTAGCAGCAAACTGTCAGCGGGGCATTTCCTTACAGGTTCGGAACCTCTTTTTCACCCCGAAACAAATTCAAGAAACCAAATTGCAAATGAAGTCCCCTCCCCCCCCCCCCCCCCCGATCTAGGGACGATAGTGGCGGCGGCTACAGACGTTTCGTGGAATATTGATCGGGTCTCTAGGGTTTTGGCATCGGGGGGACTTTATAGGCGAAGAGGAGAGACAGGGGGCCACCAGGGCAGCTGCAACCCCCCCCCCCCCCCGGCGCGGGGTGGGCCCACCCGCGCGGCCAGGGGGTGTGGCCCCCTGGTGAGCCTCCTCCGTCTCATATTCTGGCTTCGTGTTTCCCATGGTAAAATGTTGAATTTGGCTTTTGTCCCGTCCAATTCAGAGAATATTGATTTTCTGCCTTTCGGGAACCAAAAACAGAAGAAAACATGCAACTGGCACTGTGGCAACTTGTTAATAGGTTAGTACCAGTACATATAAAAACACCTCAAAGCGTGGACAAAGCAAAGCAAAGTAGATAGTAAACAAGCATGGAGCATAAAAAATTATAGATACGTTTCCGACGTATCAGTCTGTCTTTTATTGTCTGCATGTGTTGCTTCATGTAACTTTTTTTATCAAATATGTGGTTGTTAAAAAACTATATATGAATCCAGATTGAAAACATTCTTATATTTATTCTCTGAATAGCCCAACACACTCTTTCTTTCTCCATTTACTCTATTTCTCTTTCTTCCTTCAACATTCTTGTTTTCTGTGTGCACCATCCAAAATTACTGTCTCCATAGTTTCATGATATTTTGTAGGCATCCAAAGCACTTGACATGTAAAGGTCACCTTTTTTATTAATATATTATATAAATCTTGCTATTCAAGGGGGGTCTTAATTGGATATCCTAGTCGTTCTCTAGTTGGCCGGTCCTTTTAAATACAGTTACTCTCTGGTTTTGCACAAGTTATCTTATGAACATGATTATAGTATCCAGATCATAAAATTTACTAACTATATTAAAGATAAATATGTATAAGATACTTCCTGAAACAAATTTACCTATATGTTTTTAGTATCAAATCTAAATAATAAATAATAAAATATATAGTCAGTTAAAATTGCAAAGGTTTGATTCTACATATATCCAATAGAGTTAAATGTGCCTGAGGTCTTTCAACCTTATCTTGTGGGATCACTTTAATGCATATCATCAAATTGTTAAAACGGCACATTTAACTTGGCATTTGTATGCATATTGGTCCAAGACCGAGGACATTGGCACAAACTTGCCACCATGGCATGTTGGCCTAGGGATTTTGAATTCTTACAAATATATAAACACCATCTTTGTGTTCTCAGACACAGTTAGACTTTTTGTGAGACCGGTGTCGGCGATCACACATGACATGAGCACATTATTTGCGTTACTTGAGATGGCAATTTCAAAGGCTTTCTAGAAATATGGTCATCTAAAGAACATGCACTATGAAGTTGAATTCGTATGTACAAAAATGTTTATCATCAAGCTATTGTATCAAGGGGTGGGTGCTCACAACAGTATAGGAATGCCCATGTGCTCCTTATTGCGGTATTTAACTGCATGAAGGCATCCATCGCATGGTTGTTGAACCTAATGTCATGAAATGTAAAATGTAATAGTATTCCTATTTAGGCGTGAGAAGGGAGATGGAATACGATCATAATTCACAAAAAATCCATCTCATGTACCTGAGACCTAGCAAGGAGTAGACATTCATTACTAGGTTCATTTACAAATACTTTGGACCTAGTTGAAACTCATTTTGCAATGCAGTTGACAATCACAAATATCGTAGGACTTGGAAGCATCAGGAGTTCTACACAAAGATCACCATGATGATCATCCGGATATGGACTCTTCTTCATGGTTTCATCATGGAACTAGCATACATGGTGAGTCTGTTCCTCCATTGACTTCACAATTACACATAGTTTCGTAGATCATCAAAGGGATTCTCTATAGATATGAGCAACAAATTTGATGGGTTTTTCATAAAAGAAAGAAATGGAAAGGAATGTAGGACATCATGCTTGTAACACGCACTTGTGGCTCTCGGGTGCCAGCGCACCCCATATGCGCCAAAACAAATTCAAAAAAAGTAATTAAAAATGAATCTTTTCAGACGAAGATGATCAAGTATAGTACTCATATAAAAAGTTTGGCCAAGAAATAATTCTCATCGACTTCAGGACAAAAAATAATAATTGATGACGAATACAACATGAATAGCACTTGTATATAGGGTGTTCAAGTCTGTTTCTTTGACCCAGGAAACAATGAAAGTCATTTCTTGGCCAAACATTTTATTTTAGAATTGGCCAAATATTTTTATACGGGTACAATACTTGATTATTTTTATTCCCAAAAAGATTCGATTCTTTTTTACCTTTTTTGAAATTGCTAAAAAAAAATTTTGCACATATAGGGTGCACTGGTATCCAGGTGCACCAGTGTATTTTTGGGGCTGGCTTGTTGAGTCATTAACAGTTTGGGTCCACATATAATGAAAAGAAGGGCAGAGGAGGTGTTCATTTTTGAACTTACAAAAGCTGCCCAGCGAGTTGAAAGCTTGTCCACGGACACGATTTTGTAGTGGATGATTTGGGGTGAAGTGTGTTTAGCCGGACTTTGGAGCAAAATTCAGTCCGGCAAATGAACATTGCCTTCTGTTAATTAGACTGGCTTGGTGGTAGCAGCAAACTGTCAGCGGGGCATTTCCTTACAGGTTCGGAAACCTCTTTTTTCATCCGAAATAAATTCGAGGAAACCAAATTGCAAATGAAGTGGTGGTAATCAATTGCAAGAGCGGTCCAAAGCATGCAAGATTTCAGACTTCCAGAATACAGAGGCAGGCATATTGCACGCCTGAAACAAAGTTCAGAACTGCGTACCAAAACGATCAATGTCGGACGTATACACGGACACGCAAGGACATCGGAAACAACACCAAATCTCCCATTGCTTGCACAGTAGTATATGTAGTCCAAGAAACACTCTTTTCTACTATGTGGCGATTTCGATTCGATGGCAGATATAGATGGATAGAAGTATGGACACGAGGTCTTCATACATTACATGTCAGGGCATGTGATGTTGCTGGTGTAGCTCGCTGATCGGCCTCTGATCCCGAGTGGGCAACTAAGGCGTGTAAGGAGCTCGGTCAGTACTGGCCGGGCCAGAGGAAGGCGCCCATGGCGAAGCGCCTCTTGTGGTCGACGTCGCCGGCGACGGGGAGTCCGTACTCCCGGAGCAGGCAGTCGACTCGCCACTCCGGCATCGCCTCGTAGTCCGCCTTCTTGTACCGCGGGTAGTGCAGCGGCATCCGGAAGCCGCAGCTGAACATGCCGCGCTCGGCTTGCTGCTGCTGCTGAAGCTGCTGGGCGCCTCCTATGGCCGCCGTGCCGCCGTTGGCCTTGGTCGCGCCCACGCTCACGGCAGGGCCCAGGGATCCCATGCGTGCGCGCGTGTTTGCTTCTGCCTCTGAGCGATCTGTCTACTCGTGGGAACTTGTGGCTTGCGTTTGATTTGAGAAACGGGTGCTAGAGGCCGGAAGGGTTTTATAGATGGAGTGTGAGCGTGGAATAATATGGAGAGTGCTAGACTCATTTTTATTTTTTTTGCAATGATTTTTTATTTTTCGCAATGAGTGCTAGACACATGTCGATTGATGCTGATATAAACCTGTTTGACACGCGTATTTAAGACACGGTGCCGTGCCATTCTGGCTACTAATTTGCTTGTGTCGTGGTGGAAGCTTAGGCCACTCAGAACCACAGGAATCTCCCACCGTGCTAACTCATCTCCAGTTGCACGAAAGCTCTTCCACATTTGTGCCGAGACGGCTCACTGGACTGTACAATTCTCCAAATTTCCTGAACCCATTTTGATGAACCTACTACTATACATGAGTTTGGCATGGCAGGCCAGCAAGCTTGCGGCAGAAGCGTTTCTGTTCCCAGGGGATGTGACATTCTGCCGGGCACGCACTCCCATCCTGTGGGCACCATGCTGATACTACGGGCGACAAGAAACAGGCGGCGTCGCAACCGCAACCTCGTTCAGGCAGTATGCAGACATTTTCTCTTCACATTCCTTTTTTCTCAGTGTAACCCTGTCTGGCCGAAACAAATCCGGCCATCCTTTTCGGGCGAGTGCCATGCGCCGCAAGGAATGTATGTCTTGCTTTGCCTTTCCCCCTTCTCAAGAAAGAAACGAGGGAATCCTTGAGGACAAAACCAGCGGCACGTGAGGTGGTTAATGCCTTCAACCAAAGAGTCATCAATCAGGAGTGGTTGATTTCCTAGTGGTCATTCACAGTTACCACCGAGAACCTGACATACCAGGCGAGATAGTACAAATTGACAGTTCTCTGAATGCAGATTCAAATTGTTTGTTTTGGCCAAATAATTACTTATATTTTTGCAGTGGTCAATCTCTGCTGATTTCTTAATAATACTATGTACTTTTGGGGGAATCTTTATTTTTTTAGACGACTTTAAATAATACTGTGCAAGTACTAGTACTACTTGAGAAACATTATTGGCCCTATGCAGCAGTTCATCTTGCACATGGCCATGCACGGGCCTGTGTCTGGGCATACGTAGCTCGGTGCACAAGACAAGAAATATATACTCAGGCCATGGACAAGATGTTGCTACGTACTCCCTCCTCAAGGAATAAGGCGTGAATTTTTTTTACCCTTTTTCATCAAGGCTTTAAGGCGCCAGAGAGAATCCATCGCTATTATCCCTGTTCATCAAGGCTTAAGGCGCCAGAGAGAATCCATCGCTATTATCCCTGTTCATCAAGGCTTAAGGCGCCAGAGAGAATCCATCGCTATTATCCCTGTTTTGCCCCTGCTGGATCGGTTCGAGCTTCTCCTCCTCGACTCCTGCGCGAGCGCCCGCAGCGGCCGTCGTCCTCCCCTCGACTTTGTGCGTCAATCAACGCCGCCGCCTCTTAGACGAGTGCTATACATCATGCTCCACAAGCCAGAGAGCTCATTCCCTTCTCTCCCGCACTCCCTGTCCCTCTCCCTCTCCTTCGTCAAGGTCTTTCCATGGCGCCCCCAGCAGCCTCGTTCCGACGGCTGGCGGCTCTGATGGCCTTGGCGGCGGCGTTCATGGCGCTGGAGGTGGCGTTCCTGCTGTCCTCTGCTGCCCACGCGATGGAGGAAGGCGGTGGATCGACTAGTGGCACGATGGGCCATGGCGGAACTGCTCTGGTTCTGGGCGTTCAAACCCTCAAATCTTGATCTCCACCGTCAGATTTTGGAGCGATCTGTGGCAAAACATGGTTCCCCAATGGATGATCATCCAATTCCCCCTCGATTGGGCACAAAATTTTGGCTCGGATCAGCATCTCCATTGAAGGCGCGTGCGAGGGGAAGGAGGTAGCGAGCACGGCGGCTAACAGGAAACGAGGAGGCGAGAGAGAGTCGCGCGGGAGGAGCAGTTATCGCGGCATCCATGCAGGGGCAAGATAGGAAAGGTAGCGATTTTTCTCGCCAGGTTGGACTCGCCTAAAAAACTGCACCGAGAGATTAGCGCCTTATTCCTTGAGAAGGAGGGAGTATCATCATACCACACGAAATAGAAAATCTCAAGGCAGTGCTGACTCTACAAGCTACCTTGTCTACCTTTCTTTTCCCCTCCCAACAATTCTAGAAGCAAATAATTCCCATCTGGAATTGGGGAGGAGTATAATCTTGGAAGCTGCCGGGGCATAAAGAAAACCCCTAGAGAAATCAATAATACAGACCTCAATGCAAGAAAAAACAAAACATTTTATGATTTTATCACCTGAGAAGGAATATGCACCAATATGATAAATTCCAGTAGGTATAACCCAGGCCTAGTTAGAGCCAACCACATTATCTCATACTAGGTTAAGCTTCCGTGAAATGCACAGTAGGAAGAATCACTTGATTTTACTCACTAGTTTCACATCTTCATATTCCTCTACAGCATGTAATTGCTATAGTAAACATTTAATCATACTAGTAACACTATAATGCATGAAGTAAAATCCTTTTAGAAAACATTAGACTAATATTTGCGTATCTTGGCAATCACGTCATCACTGGACCCACATTAGAAAGATCAAGCAAGGTGCCCAGTTCATACTTCATAGTATGATTGAGCCAGCATTTATAGCACTAGAAAGTAGACTACAAACATCACATTTGGAAGGTAACGTTTTCTTGAGGGAGGGGAAAGAATATGAAAGGCATAATGATGTCACTCATAGAAGGATGCAATTTCGCTACTAGAAAGAAAGAAAAAGAGCAAGAGTACATAGAAATTGCAAAAAGGCTATAGGTAGTGTGCTTACACGGTGTCAAACACAGCCAAATTAACAATGCATATTTAGAGATAGAGCAAATGTCATCAAAAAAATGGAGCGCCTTTGATTAGGTCTAGGCAAACAATACAAAGAAGACCTTGTTTCTTATCCTAACAACCACCCTTATCATGGCCATGCTTACAAATTACAATGGCACCATACTGGTACTAGATAGAATTTTGTAAAAGCGGGAAAGAACCCAGGCAGGTTTTGCTGGTATAAATGAAATGAACTGAACTTCAACATATAGGCTAACATGCTACAGTTAAATTTCAGATTTGACTACTTGAGACCAGGAACACTATTCAGGGGATTCTGGGCAGAACTAGAACTACAGACACACACACAACCTACACTGCAAGCAACAACCATCTTACATGCATTTTCCACAAATTATTGAGCACATCAATATAGGCCATAGGGCCTCTCTATTTTTCATATGAAAGATCCCACAGCAAAATCATGGCTTGCTAATATTCTAATGAGGTCAATCTTCCAATGAGGTCAAGACCAAGAAGCACTTCAGAAGCATGATCAGAGAAGAGGTCCTAGTAGAGTATATGTTGTTCATAAGTTGAATAAATCAGGGAGTGCTATGCCTTGTGCTTTGAGAGTTATTGCCGCATGGAGGTGTGGAATACCCTATCTCCAGTTGCTGATGTTCAAAGACCAAGGTAATAGCAACTAAGCTAGATACACCTACTGGCAGAGTATACCATCTAACAGGATGTCAACCAAATAATCCGATTTCTCAAAACCATCAATGTGATGTATGAAATCTGCCCAGTAAGTAACAACAAAATCCATATGAAATCTGCCCAGCATACGCGAAATAAGGGCATCTAAAGAGTGCAATTTCTGCAACAAAAGAAATTCTAAATCTTCACCAAGGATGTAATAACTCAAGTTCAGTCACCAGTCTTATATTCATTCTTCCATGTGAATGGCAAAATTTGAGCATGGTTAGCAAACCATTTTGAACTAACTGAAGAATGTGTACATATTTTCCATTTCTAAAGCCAAAAGGAACACAGCAATGAATCCTTCATCCTCCACCTGAACACAAATTAGCAAAGCCAACAGCAATTAGCCTTTTGTCCACTAATATCACGTGCTCACTTCACTCACTATTTACCTTCTATGCAATGTGAAGTTAATTGGTGAAACTGTTGAAGATTGCAGCCTCAAGTTTTCAAGGATGAGTCGATTAATGCTGGGCCCAAGATAATGAACTAACGCTGCTCCTTTGAACAACAGTCCACAATCACTCTGATCAACAGGTTAGATAACAATGGACTGTACCTACTTTGATGTAGCTGGCAATGTTTGTGGCAATTCAACTAACATGTGCACAGGCATAAAATACATCTGCAGGGAAATTATGCAGATGAGAATGCCCAAGAAAAGCTGCAGAATAGAGGTGATAAACATGTATTAGCCAATAGATAGCCAATGATATTTCATCTCCAAACGTTTAATTATAAAATTGACATAAACCAAAGGACCGCGGCACACAAAAACATAGTCCTACCTGAACTGTAGCTCTGACATTGAAAAGATATACAGACAGAACCATTGTTAAAAGCATGGCCATTGAAGTTGAGTATACCTGTTCAAACAGAAACGTGAAACGATCTTTCAGTTGGAAGTGCATAGGATTAAAATGATCAAAAAAAAAAGCATAAACATCATATTATCAAGGTCAGATTAGTAATATGGATTGTTAACTTCCTTTTCTTTTACTTAAGCAGATAAATAAAGGAATCTAAAGCGTTCTTGAAAGGAGGTTGAGCGGTCAAATCAACCGGTTTTCTCTGACAAATAGCAACACAACTAACTGAAATCCACAATGCCACTTTAGGAATTAAGAGAAGGATCAGAAATTTGAAATTTAGTTGACATGCTTAGTCAAGAGGATCTTACCTTCACTATGTTGTCTGAATACTTCATCAGCCACGAGACTAGCAGACCTGTAGACCCTAAGTTGAACACAACTATCCATGTTGTGATGGAATAGCCATTAAAAAGACGCTGCCACCATGGACCCATCTCGAATCCAGCCTTGAAGTCACCATAGATAAGCCAACCCATGTTGAAGATAACTCCAAACCTGACAGCAAATAAGATGAATATAAAATACTCTTCATAGGATAGTCTTAAAAATGTATGTATGAAAACAATGCATATGCAACCGCGCACTGAGGGTGATGAGATGAGAGTTAGGGTTGTCAATTCTTGACAATAGACCAGTGCTAGATATGGATACCTACGTATATAATTGTACATTTTGCCAGTACAGACTATCACTATTCTTCTTCATCAAGTACTCAGTGTAAACTCCAGCTAGTGCAGAAAGACAAGCAGAAAGTATCCCAAGCAAGTAACCCTGCAATGGTGCTGAGAAAAGCGAATCACATGGCGCATCTCCGCATCCCTTTACCTGCAAGGGAAGAATAGTTACAAAGCAGTCTAAATTCATGACAATAAAAGGCACAATGGAATAAGTTGACACTATTTTTTTGTCTTTTCAACAGGAAAAAACCATGATAGGAAGGATCCAAAATGAGTAAGCCTTTCAATTATAATTAATACATAATGTAATGGAAAATAACATAGATCTTGTGGGGTAATGGAAAATTATTAATTGGAATAGGTATCAGCTTGGAGCCTTACTGCAGTAACTACATGAGCGAGCCACAATTCCGGTCTAATAGGTACTAATTACTAAACCAAAGACCGCATATTGCAGTTATTGACTAAACAAATGACCATTTTAAGCCTATAAAGACCTTGTAACACGCGTTACTCATTTTGTACTCTAAATATAGTAATATGTAACATCTACCTCTGTTCAAAGCATGGATAGGATAATCTGCTATGGATTTAAAGCTTTAGCCATAAAAAGATTATTAAATGCTAACATGTGGAACAAAGGAATAATTCATAGTTCTCGGCAAAAGAAATTAGAGTTCAAAATAATGCGTAAGTTACAAAGGAACAATATATTATTCTCTCTTGGTAGATTGGTGCAGAAAAGGAAAAAAAATGTTCAGGTGAACGGTTGAAGATGCTGATAGTTTCATTTTAACTGAGGTTTTAGTTTATTTTTGTACCCATATTTTACTTACCAATTTATGTACCTGAATGTATTTTTGAAATGCAGAGATTCCGTTGGTTAATTATTCTCATTGTTCAATTGTTATTACCTTTTCTATCTGCGTTTTTTCATAAATCCTGGCACTAAGATGGGCCGTAAGAAAGGGACTAAAAATTCACCAAGTTTTATACAACAAAACTTTGGAGTATCTAAACTTGCTGAAAACTCAAGTTTTACAGAGAAAACAATCGCGAGGAAATATCGAACGCATCTCAGGGAGTAGATCTTGGTTTATAAGAGTTGAGTAACTGAACATACTACTCCAATATCTTTTATCAAATACACTTGCATAAAAGTGGTATCAAAGTTACAACGATGTGTAGCTATCATTTCTATACATGTGAACTTCACATATATCATATGTGCGGCAAGGAAAGAAACTTGATGGGTCGTGGCAAGTGGCAACGCATGGGCATTCAACTAGTACGTACTAATTACTAAACCAAAGACCGCATATTTCAGTTATTGACTAAACAAGTGACCATTTTATGCCTATAAAGACCTTGTGCGTCTCAGGGAGTAGATCTTGGTTTATAAGAGTTGAGTAATTGAACATACTACTCCAATATCTTTTATCAAATACACTTGCATAAAAGTGGTACCAAAGTTACAACGATGTGTAGCTATCGTTTCTATACATGTGAACTTCACATATATCATATGTGTGGCGAGGAAAGAAACTTGATGGGTCGTGGCAAGTGGCAACACAGGGGCATTCAACTAGTACGTACTAATTACTAAACCAAAGACCGCTTATTTCAGTTATTGACTAAACGAGTGACCATTTTATGCCTATAAAGACCTTGTAACACATGTTACTCATTTTGTACTCTAGATATAGTAGTAATATGTAACATCAACCTCTATTAAAAGCATGGATAGGATAATCTGTTATGGATTTAAAATTTTAGCCATAAAAAGATTATTAAATGCTAACATGTGGATGCCTTGTGGTAACACACCAATCCATCAAAGTGTTGTAGATGTAAGCATACAGTACTGCACTCGTAGGTATAGCTTAGTGTTTGTGTGTATGCAAATACAAATATGTACCATATAATCCTAACTATAAATGCCAAATAAACAGGCAAACTGAAATCACTTTGAGAGAATATGAAAACATATAAGTTAAGCACAAAGTGTTTTTCATATATTGATCACAATAAGCATGAAACAGAAAACTAAAATAAACAGGAAAAATTCGCATCAATAACAAACCTGGCTTGTAGTTGTTCCCACGGCCAGTAAAATAATTGCCATCCATTGTAGATTTGATAATTTCTTCTTTAAGACAAGCCTAACACAATTAGCACAGATAAAGAGCATTAGTCAATCAAGGGGAGGAAGAGCCAAGCATCAATTGCACTGGATATACTTAGGTGGCATATTATATTTACTAATAGGGTGAGAGCATATGCACTACCATGTATCCCTTCGAAACAAGATGAAAATGTAAAATCAGGAAAGAAGACAAGTGGCACAAAACAATTAATGTCACAAATTTCAAATCTAAAATTGAACTGTGCATGGAGAAACAGAAAACCAAAATACAAATCTTATGGGCAAATAAAACCAAAATAATAAATAAATTAGAAAAGATAAAGCTATTATTCACAGAAATTTTGATTGCCTGTCGTATGTTGATTTTGTGTTCAAACTTTGCAGAACGCTTGGTTACATTCTGACCTCTGTAGACTGTGCACAGGTATGCATCTAAAGGCTGGGATGCACCAGCAACTTTCTCATAATAGAGCAACTTACTACTGGGATAGTGGGATTAAAGTAATTGTAATCTAAAAAATTGATTTTAGAGAAACAAACATAATATTATGGATATCTCAATTTCCACAAGTCCCGCGACCATGTGCTGATTAGGTGAAAATTCTGACTGTGATCAAAGCCAGCAAAAGGATATAAGAATTTCAGATCGCGGTGTAGCCAACATGGAACAATTATATTGCCAGAAAAAACAAGTATTGAAATAGCTGTGCAGGAATATGGGGGTGGGGGAGTGTCCATGTATTTGCCAACATATCCATATTGAAGAAAAATCTTAAAAATCAAAAAGTGAAGTGTAATAAATCACAAGATGCACTTTGAGAACCCAAAGGGTCGAGAATTATCAAAAAACAGAAGATATATACATATCATAATTGGTATCTTGAGTAAGCTAATTGCTTAACTTCGGAACAAAACAAACTAGAATTTCCCAACAATTCAATTATCTCAAACAGTTTGAATATTTTCGAAGATAGCATGCATTTGGATATTGGTAAAAGGAAGCAAAGCCTGAGGTGGACCACATAAAAGACTGAATTAAGCATGCAGTACATGGGACTGAAGTACAGATTATATCACACAAAGGAAGCATAAAACAGAGGCATTGTTATGAAGAGGTGAACCTGAACAAAATGCCAGTTGTAACAATTTTCAGGTTCCCCAGTATCTGGTAGGTAGATGGATCAACATAGGTCAAGGTCGCAAACTGGACGTTGTTGTGGATGAGGTATATAACTGAAGGAACCAGATATAGTCGCACACTTTTCCACTCCTTTGTCATCCTTGGTGGTGATGGAGACTGGCATTCTTTCCAAAGGAAGAAGCTCGAGACTGACAACTGCGTTGAGAATGAGGTAAAATCAGAACTAACATAGATGAATCATTGTCTGCTACATGTTCGATCCACTTAGGATAACGAGATATAAAGTTCTGAATTCATTGTCTGCTACAGGCCTATACTACAGGTTTGCACCACTTAGGATAAACAGATTTAAAGGTCCCAAAATTATTTTCTACTACTCTAGATATTTGCGCCACTGGTTGAAACAGATATATTGGTCCAAACACTGATATCAACAATAGCACAAGATTCCAGAGAATTGCAATACATGTACCTTGAAGAATTCTGCAAGGAATGGAATGGTCGCATAGTCATACTTATATTTGCCATTGCTCTGTGAGAGGGTAGTCCATATACCCTGTGCATACATAATACAATCAGAAACACTAGTCGAATACGGTACAGTTGATAAACCAAGTCAAACAACAATTCATGTACAATGCTCCAAGCTTATTTAACTATTGCTTTCAGTCATTGTTGGCCAACGATCATTGGGTTCCAGACTGCGCAATGACCATGATCAACTCACTACTCACTAGGTAATCAATATTTTCTCAACAACCCGCAGCCCAGACATCTTCAGTTCCACCTAAACTAATCCCTCTACCTCATCCAAATTACAATGTACTTCTACTAGACTTGGAGCAAATCTTATTAACATTCCAACTACTGCAGGAGTCCAGGCCGCCATTATTCTGAACCAGACTTGTTTCCCATTAGGCCTCGTTTGGCAGGCCGGGTTTGACAGGTTTTATTGTGTAATTTCCTGGTCCAATCAAATACACGCTGAAACACTTTGCGGACCGTTTGGTAGACAGGTCTTCGACGGGCTCAGCCCTACAAATCACCCCAATACTTGTCGGGTTGAAGGGGATTAGAGATGCCCCACGCACCTCGCGTTTTCTGACCGCTCGAGATCTCACTGCTCTGGTGGTGCAGCGGCGCCGCGGCCTGTCCTCTGCCCTGGCTCTTTCCAGCTGCTTCACGCCGTCTTCCAGTTCCATCAGCCCCGCTGCTGTCTTCTCTGCATTCCGGCTGTCACACCACACCAGCTCTTCCGCCTCACGCCTAGCCCTACAACTGGTAAAAACCGATTGCGCTTGCTCTGTTCTTGTGCTATCTTTGACAGAGAACGTGTGCACAAACCGACTTGTGGTAGGTGGATGGCAATAAAATTATCAAGTGAATTATGCATCACAAGGGTGTGAGTTGAACATCGGTTGATGAAGATGTACGTGTGGCGTCCACTAACTCCATCAGGTTTTAGAAATGCATCTGTGCCATGGACAATTCGTGAGTGAGTGCTGGTGAGGTTTCTGAACTTTATTACTCCAGGTTTTATAGCAATGTTATGCATTTAAAATCTGCATTGGAATTTCGTAGGAGCATCGACATGATTCCGACTGTAGTACTTTTGGCCTGTGTTTATTCAGATTTGGAATTCAGAGTCCCAACAAGTTTTTCAATGAAGCAATCCCTATCTACCGAACAACATGATTTAATTGAGTGTTTTGTAGGGAATTAAGATGTAATAGGAGGATTCGAGTGGACTGGGTGATGGAAGTTTTTCCACCCGAAACACCAGGGATAATACTCTACGAATACACTCTAAACCATGAGGCCTTAAGAGAACCACAACCGCATTTGGGCATAACGCACAATACTGCAGATCGAAGCCACAGCCGCTGCCTACAGTCCTCTACCGCCATCTCAACACGAACCCCAACCGCGCACCAAACGAATTGCGCAACAAATCCCCGCTTATGGAGAGATCCGGCTTGCTACAGTACGATTAAGTCGAGAACAAAAAAGAGGTGGGGGAGGCGGAGACGGAGGCGGCGAGGGTTTTAGGGGTGTTGCCTGTGAGCTGGTGAGGACCGTGAGGAGCGCCGCCACGAAATACCACTGCATCGTCTCCTCCTGCTCCTCTTCGCCCTCCACTGCCCCGCTGCTCCTCTCCTCTTGTATATTTGGTGTTCGGAATTGGGAACGAGGGGGGTGGGGCCTGGGGGAGAACGGAGCAGGCAGCAGCGCACCGGTGGACGGTGGTGGTGGTGGTGTTGGCCTGGTGGGCGAGCACTTTGAGCTTTTTCAGAATTTCAGTTTCCGTTTTCACCCCTGGGTTATCTTTAGATATTCACGTCATTCCGTTGAGACCGAGGAGTTATATATCCCATTGTTTATTGAGTTGAAAAAAGATACAGAATACCTTTTTTTAAATAAAAAAATACTCTGTCTGTCATGAAAGGATGTTGTAGATTTGTCTAATTTAAATATATCTAGACACTATTTATTATATAGATACATTTGAATTTATAATTTTGTGATATTTTTCTTAAGACATACTCTCTTTGTTTTAAAATATAAGATGTTTTAGGTTTGTAAAGAAAATGTATCTACAAACCTGGTAAATTTCCCCCGATGCAATTCAAAAACGGAAATTCCATGAATCCCTAAGGTGGATAAGTCCGACGACTCAGCAGCAGTGCAGAATTGAGTTTCTGGTTCGATGGATCTGATCTATAGTTAGGGGCAATACATACCAAAAGGTTCGAAGAAGGAAGACACGATATATAACCAACCCACCCATAGCAGGTCTAACCGTTGATCGTTTGCAAGATCAGGATGAGACCCTTCAGAATAAGAATCAATCCATGTTAGGTCAACATCGAGACAGAGCATCTCAGTTGGCTTTGTCAAAGAAGTGAAACGGCCATTTCTAGGTTTTGGGGTCCCATAGGATTGACCCTCAGGCAGGCCTCCGATTCCAAGGAGTTGATTCAGCAAGTTTGATGGTGCTTGACGTGGAGTACTTCGTTGGAAACCCCAAGAGCTAGGTGTGATGAGCACAGCAGCAAGTCTTCCCTTAGTAGAGACCGAGGTTATCGAACTAGAAGGAGGAAGGAAACGTCACACATGTGTTGCAAGCAACGCGGAGACCTGCACAACACAAACTCAAGACTTTGCCCAACGAATCAGTGAGGTTGTCAAGCTCACTGGTTTGCTGTAACAAAGGATTAAACGTATGGTGTAAAAGGTAATGGTGGTTTGCAGCAAGTAAACAAGTAACAGTGGAAGATGTATCAATCGTAAAGATTGGACGGGATCCATAGTTCACTAGAGGTACTCTCCTTAGATAAACAACATGGCATGAAGGGTAAACAAATTACAGTAGGGCAATTGACAGGAATTGAACAAGGCATAACAATGCAATTACCAGTCAGAAAGATCCTATGAGATTCGTTTGGGCAATACAACAAGATACATAGACCTCCATCCAACTGCGTCTATGACTAGAAGTCCACCTTCAGGTTATCATCCGAACCCCCTCCAGTATTAAGTTGCAAGCAACAGACAACTGCTTTAAGCAAAGTGTGTAAGGTAAACAGTACACATGTTTAATGAACAAGAGACCGTTGTTTTCTCCCTAGTAGCAACAACACATCTACAACCGAAGAGATTATTGTCACTTCCCTTGGAAACTAGAGGCATGAACTCACTATCGAGCATAAATACCCCCTCTTGGAGTCACTAGTAACTACTTGGCCAAGATAGCTACTAACAACGGAGAGCATGCAAGATCGCAAACAACACAGATATGATAGAATCATAAAGACAAAACCATTAATCAAACCAACATAATAATCTCAATATCCATCGGATCCCTGCAAACACAACATGCATGATTACAAATAGATTAGATCTTGATCATGAACGGAGCTCACAAGATCTATACATGAAAGCACAAAGGAGGAGATACAACCATCTAGCTACTACATGGACCCATAGTCCAAGGTGGAACTACTCACCTATCATACCGGAGAGAAGGCATTCGGGATGATCTCCCCTCTGGTAGGGTGCCGGGAAGAACTTCAGATCCCCCCCCCCCATCTAGGGACGATGGTGGTGGCGGCTACAGACGGTTTCGTGGAGATTTGATCGGGTACTTAGGGTTTCTGTATCGGGGGCTTCTTATAGGAGAAGGGGGAGGCCGAGGCAGCGGCCAGGGGCCCCACATCCCTCCTAGGCGCGGGGCAGGGCCCACCCGCGCCTAGGGTAGGTCTGGCTCCCCTGGCCGGCCTCTCCGGCTCCCCTCTAGACTTCTTGTTCCCCACGGAAAGTAATTGACTTTGACGTTTGTCCCGTCCAATTCCGAGAATATTTCTTTACTAACTATTCTGAAACCAAAAACAGCAGAAAACAGACAACTGACACTGTGGCAACTTGTTAATAGGTTAGTACCAGAAAACATGTAAAAATCACCTCAAAGTGTAGACAAGCAAAGCAAAGTAGATACAAAACAAGCATGGAGCATCAAAAATTATAAATACATTTTCGACGTATCAAGCATTCCCGAGCTTAACTCCTGCTCGTCCTCGAGTAGGTAAGTGATAAAAGAATAACTTTTGAGGTGACATGCACCTTCACAATGAATATCTAACCATTTGCAAGCATTGAAAGCTGGGATCAAAGAACTCTAAACATGTACATGAAAGATGGAGTTCTAACAATAGGACATAGTAACTATGCATGCAACATGACAAGCTGCAAACAAAGATCATGAATAATATGCATTGAAAAACGTTTGTTTGTTTCACATAGAGAAAACATAGCATAGTGGCAATCAGCTTCTCCCTCATAGAGTAGCAAATAGATGCATAGGACACCTTCAAAGTTCACAAGGGTGACTAGAAACAAATAGCACAAGAACAAGTAATATCATAATATGCATCAATCAATAAGCTTTGGAACACTGCACATAGAATGACAACTATGCTCTCTTAATGGTGCCTAAAGGTAGAAGGTGGAGACTCGATAATGGTGGAAGAAAAGCCTTTTTGTAAAGGAAGCAGGGATTACAAGTTTTAAAAAGAGCTTCCAAAAATTATGGTACTTGTTAGCTTTAAGCCCTCATTGTCCCTATCATAAGCATCTTGAAGTGGTTAAGGTTAGAGTGGCAAAGATGGAGTATATGCTTGACAAAGTATAAGTTAGCAATCTCAAGTCCCTTGAATACGAGGGCCACACCTCATGCATACTCAACTTTGGACCCAGGTAAGTTATTGTCATTGTAAGTATTTGCATATCATTGAGAACCGCTAACGGGGTACCCCTTGCACATGGTATAGGACCTTTCCCATAACCAAAATGACAAGGCAAGCAGACAATGAGCATCTCGGCAAACTTTTTATTTACCATATGCATAGCTTTTTATTGAGGATGCTTCATAGATAGCTCACTATGGTGATGCTGCAAGTTTCCAACATGATTAGGCATGGCTTAGGCTAGTGGCCCAGGCGTTTCTCTAACACAGAATACAAACTCCATGGACTTACAAGTTCCCTCTTTATTTCACACCGGTGACATCCATAGACAAAAGAGCATGATATCAACTGAGTACAATGTACAAGTGCAATGTTGAAAACGTTCCCCGTGACAGCACGGTTCTGCTAATTCCAACGTATAAGTGCAAGCATATACAACAAAGTTGTCACAATGGTTCAAGTTTATTAGGGGCAAAGAATATAAAGTGTGCCATCAAGTTCGTGAGGGCTTTAATCACTAAGTTTTCACATAACAAAATAGTTTTTAATTGGAAGATAGTTGAAAACAAGAATATACTTGGAATGGTGTAACACACCATGCATAGGAGTTTATAGTGGACACTTTGGAATAACTTGTTTTTTTGGAAGTTGGAAGCATGAGCAGAACTTACTCATACAAGTGGAGGCTAGCAAAATACTGGGAGCAACCAACTAAGAGAGCATAATGGCCATAATCATGCAGTGCAACAAAGCATACTAATCAAAGCAAAGAGTGGTACTACAAGTCAAGGACTAAATGATCATAGTGGATAATGGTGACTTGTCATAGTCATAACATGGTGTGAGCATGTGCCAAGTCAACCCAAGCAAAACATCAAAGGAGAATACCATAATACTATGCTTTTGCATGCTAAAACAACGCATAATTTCTTCAAGGCACACAAAGCAATCCCAATTGTTTGGAACAAGACATGCTAAAGCAATAATTGCTAAGCATAAGGTCAAAACAACACCTAGCATGTCATGCTAAAGTCTAAGTCACAGTCAATGCAAGCTCCTCTTGCACTTACAAGCAAGAACTTACTACTCCTTTCCAACACCAAGCAACTTATTTGCAAAACAACATAGCGAGAACAGGGGTCCAAACTACTCAAGCAAACTAAAAAAACTAAGCAAAGCAAACGAATACTAAGACGCTCCAAGAACAACAGAACTGTGCATGAAACAATAAATACGAAGTGTCTAGACAGACCTGAGCTTTTTATTGATGAAGAAGGGGATGCCCAAGGCATCCCCAAGCTTTGACGCTTGTACCTCTTGGATATTTCTTAGGGTGACACCATGGTGGCATCCCCAAGATTGAGTTTTTGTCCATTCTTCATCTCATTGCATCATTCTCTCTATACACCTGAATTTTTTTCTTTCACACAAAACTTCACACGATCTTCATTAGCAACATTAGCTTATTCAAAAGATATTAGACCTCTGGCAAAGCTTTGAAACAGCAAGTCTTTTCACTAAAAACACAAGATACTGTAGTAACTCCTTCAAAAAGCTCAATTCACCTAAATATAACTCAAAAAGAAATTAATAAGAAGCAAATGCAAATAATGGCAGAAATCTGTCAAAACAGACCAGCAGGTAGAATTTTTTTTGGTGGACGACAGAAATCTTTTTTGGGACAGTAACTCCCCAAATCTTACTTCCCTCTCATTAGAGGTCATTCTTGGCACAAAAAGCAAACAAAAAGTATAAGGAGAGGTCATTACTGAAGTAATAACTTCCAAGACTCAAGGAAACTCTTGGGTTATCTCCCAACAAGTACTTTTCTTTAACGCCTTTAAGTTAGGCATAAGAAGCAAGAAGAATCAAGTATTTTCAAATGAGGAATTGCCCCTCTTGTTCTTTCCTTTCTTACCTTTCTTCTTCTCTTTAGGGAAGATATGTTTGCTTACCGGAGGAGCAAAGTGCATAATGCCTTTTCCCACATCTATTACCGCTCCAAGGTGTTTCAGTACGGATCTTCCAAGTGTAATCTGTCCCTTGCCTACACATTCAATAACAAGATAGTTAGTAGACACCATTTTCCCTGAGATTTTTGTAAACACACCTTCAGCTATTCCAATAGGAAATATAGTGGCACTGTTGGTAAGAGAGATTTCCTCTCCCCCTTCAGTAAGCTCCCAAAGACTCAAGGAATCATAAATATCTTTAGGCATGAGACAAAATTCAGACATGATATCACAGCGAGCATCAAAAAGTGTAGTATTTATAGAGACTTTGATTGTGGGAAACCACTCTGAAGGCTTAGAATTTATAGGGACATAATCATGATAATCCCTAAGCATGTGATAGCAACTATTCATAGCAGCAATACTTGATGGGGATATGCCTACCGGGGTATACCCAACAGGACGTTTCCTACTGGCCCAAGCGTCAGCGAGTGGGCCTGCAGGACGGCGACTGGATCAATACTTGGCGTGGACTCAAGCGACTGGAAGCTGAAGGCCCAGAAGCGTAGCTAGGCCCAGTCGGACTAGGTCATAGAATCTTCGAATCCTTAACTAATTCGGTTGAGATCTGTAAACCCTAGGGAGGTGAGTCTATATAAACCTCCCTGGAGGACGCATAGAGGATACGTTCCATCATACACCCTAGCGACTCGCCGCCTAGCCGCCGAGCTCGCCCTATTGTACTCTCACCATAATACAATCTAGCAGGAGTGGGTCTTTACCCTCCGGGGGGCCGAACCTGGGTAAACCCTTGTGTCCCAGCCCTCATCTCGCACCGCAGATGGCTGGCCGCCCTTGCCCCATGTTCTACTACTCGTTGCCGATTGCAGCATCTGTCGTGGTCATTCCCACGAGAGTGGCGCCCACCGTGGGGCCTGGCCGGTCAGGCCGGTGTTCTGCGGCGAGATCCAATCTGCCCATCAATGAGTCGATCGCCACCGTCCGCATGATCGCGATCGGCGAGATGCTCCAGATATTGCCGAGCAGCTACGTCTCGGCGGCGCGACCCGTCACGCATAGCATGATCCTGCCGGTCAGCACGATCAGCCTCTTCGTCGGCCTCACCGACATCATCATCTCGGAGGACTCGGCTCGCATCCACGAGTCGCCGCCACGCGATCGGCTCTCTGAGAGCCAGGTCCGGACGATCCACCGCCTCGCCTCTGAGTATGACTCGGCCCACAGCAACATGGCCGAAACCACCGCGGCCGCAGACGACGCGGCCCTCAACGACGACGCCGATTCGGCGACCCCGGCGTCACTCGCCGGATCCATTGTTGCCGTGTCACCCCCGGGCTCCATCACCCAGGTCTCCAATGTTGGATACTTTGAGGATCCCTCCATCCTCGGGATCTTCGACTTCCATTCCGGGTCGGAGAACTCCGCCGACCTCCGTGACGGAACCGGTCGCCACGCCGCGACCTACATGGCAACTGGCGCCGAGCCACCGGAAGATCCATTCTCCACGCCGATCCCTCCAAACGCGACGGCGATGGAGGTCGAGGAACTCCGCCTGAAGCTGACGGAGGTAGTCCGCAATGAACAAGCCGAGCGCGAAAAATTTCGCCTCGAGTAGGTGACAAAGCAGGAGCTGTCGCGCTACCACCAACTCCGAATCAGGTCGCGCCTGAACCCCACCGTCCAGGGGCGCGCCCTGAATTTCGACGACGAGAACGAACCGGCCCGCGCGGCCGAGCACGCGATCTGCGAGAACGCGCCGCCAGGAGGAAGCACTCGGCCCCCACCAGGAGCAACGACCAATGGCGCCCCGCCACCACCCAACTGCGCACCTCCCAGGGACCAGCCAAGGATTGTGGTCTCCTCACGGGAGCGAGACGCGAACGACCTCCCGTTGTTCTCCACCCCAATGGACAACCTCATTGCGGGCCGAGCAGCAGTCGGCAACATTGCAACCACTGGGGAAGGCGCCCTGCAGATCCAATACGCTAAGGCTCTGCTCGCCAAAGCGGTCGAGCAACAAAATGCAGGCGTCGACTCACAGGGTTGGATGTACTCGCGTTCATCGGGCAGCAGAGCATCCTCAAGCGGCCGCCCCATGGCGGCGAACACTCTTAACTGCCCTCCACCCGAACCCCTACAGCTCCAACACCGACCCGCGAACGCGACACTCTCCACCAACGACCCTAGCCCGATGACCAACTTCTTCGCCGCCAACGGACAACCCGTCGACGCCCGCACCCACATCATCAACAACCAGAGCTGGCGCGCACGCCAGCCTGACGACCTGTGGCACACCCTCACCAACCGCCGCGACGGTGAGCCGAGGGGGTCGTTGAGCCACATCGGGCCCTAGTGCTTCGGACCGATGATCCGAGGCGAACGATACCCGGCGAACTTCAAAGCGCCGAAGGAAATAGAGAAGTACAACCCTTCGTACGACCCCTCTGTGTGGCTGGATACCTACCTCATGGCGATGGGGATCGCCGGCCACACCGATCTACTAGCCGCCCGCTACCTCCCCCTGATGATGGGGGCGTGCAGGCAGTGGATTAACACCCTTCCTGCGGATAGCATCGACTCCTGGGAAGAGATGCGCGAGGCCTTCGTCAGGCACTTCGAGGGTTCATACACCTGCGCCACCACCATTGAGGACCTAGAACGGTGCGTCCAGGGACCCCGCGAGTCGACCCGCAGCTGGGTCCAACAGTGGCAAGATCTGTGGTACAACGTGGTCGGCATCCACCCAGACACTGCGATCCACTACTTCAAGACCTCGTCCGCTACGAGCCCCTGGTTACCAAGCTCAAACGAGCGTACCGCACACTCGACAACATACCGGATCTCCTGGAGATCACAAAAAGGTACGCGGAGGAGGACCCAAACCAAGAAACCGACGACGAGTCGGGAGGACACTGCCGCACGAGCGGCCACGACAATGGGAGACGACCCGACTTACGCTACAGCAACACTCGCCTCACCGGCAAGCGCCGCAGTGAAGGGCGAGTCGACTTCGTCGCCAACACTGGATACGCGCAGCGCGAGCCCAAGAGCTTCCGCCGCGACGGGGGACAACGCGGCGACGGTGGCAACTACAAGGCGAAGCCGAGGTTCGACCCCGCGACCCTTCTTAACCAACCTTGTGTATTTCACAGCAGGGAAGGAAAACCCGCCATGCACATGACCGCCGACTGCCACTCTCTCAAGGAGATCGAGAAGGCACGGTGTGCGCGGGAAGACCCCGACAACAACCCGCCAAACGGCGGAAAATTTGGCAGCGTCGCCGGCTCGCTCCACACCTTCACAAGCTTCAACACGAAGCGCGAGAAGAAGGTCATCGCCCGCGCCATCGCCGTCAACGCGGTGGCCCAGATAGATATCCCCCAGATCCTCAACTGGTCTGAACAACCAATCACTTGGAGCCGCGCGGACCACTCGCCACGGATCGAGTATCTGGGCCGAGTCGCCCTGGTGGTCAAGCCCAAGGTGGGAGACTACTGGCTCCCCAAAACATTGATGGACGGCGGCAGCTCCATCAACATCCTATACCTGGACACCTTCAGGCGACTGCGGCTCCCGCAGTCGATGATCGAGACGACCTACACCACGTTCCACGGCATCGTCCCCGGTCGGAAGGCGTACCCGATCGGCAAGGTGACGCTGCCAGTCATCTTCGGCACACCGGCAAACTTCTGCATCGAGCGGATCATCTTCGAGATGGTGCCCTTCGACAACCCCTACCACTGCGTCCTGGGGCGCCAGGCGTTCGCCAAGTTCATGGCAGCACCCCACTACGCGTATAACGCGATGAAGCTGCCCGGGCCGTGGGGCGTCATCACCATCCACGGCGACCCCGACATGGCCACCGAGTGCGAGGCCAAAGGAGCCGAACTCGCCGACGCCGTCATCGCGGCAGAGGCCAACCACGCCGAGGAGCTCGCCAAGTACGCGAGCAGGGTCAACAACGACGACCCCACCATACTCAAGAGGCCCAACTCAGAGGGCAGTAACTCCACCGCCTTCGAGGAAACGACGCATACCCGCACTGTCGAGGTGGTCCCGGGTGACTCCAGCCAGACGATGACGATCGGGACGGGCATGAGCCCAGCATAGGAAGGCGCGCTCATCAAGTTCCTCCGAGAGAACAGGGACATCTTCGCGTGGAAGCCCTCTGACATGCCTGGTGTCCTGAGGGAAGTCGTTGAGCACAAACTCAACGTCGACCCCAAAGTGCGACCTGTTAAGCAGTCGCCGCGGCCCTTCAATGAAGAGCGCCGCCGAGCCATTGCCAAGGAGGTGCGGCGTCTACTCGCTGCAGGCTTCATCCGGCCGATCAAGTACTCCAAGTGGCTGGCAAACCCAGTGCTGGTCGAGAAGAAAAACGGGACCTGGAGGATGTGTATCGATTACACAAACTTAAACAGCGCCATACCTCGACAAGGTCACTGGGGATCACCTCCGTGGGCGATATCTCCTAAAGATATGCTCGAAGGCAAGTCGCCGACAACGCGGCCGAGTCGACCAGAGTGGCCACGCACTGCCGCGCGTCATATGACTGCGCTTCTTCCACGTTGTCAGTAATCCGGCCTGTAGCACATCAATAACTAGTAAGCGACTCGTTGACATCACAATAAAGTTAGTACCACCGAGAATTGGGTGAAGGAGAATTTACCAATCAGCGGGCGGCAGAGGTCCATGATGAAACGTTGAAGAGACGAAAGGTCATCCTGCAGCCCAGCAACGAGCGCGTCAGATAATTTCCGCTCTTCAGCGGCAGAACTGACATCCGCTTTCGCACGCCCCTCCGTTGAACTCGCTTCCACCCTTGCTTCCTTAAGCTCACACTCCAGGTCAGCGACCCGCTTTTCGGCCACGCTCAAAGCAGACTGAGCCGCTGTCAAGTCACCCACCGGGACAAGGCCCCAGCGGACCTCCTTCGCCTCGGCTGCAATTGCTTGAAGCCCCTTGTTCGTCTCCTGGACGGCAACGATTTACTTCTCCAAGCGACACTTTGCAGCAAGCCGATCGGCCGATTCGCGCTGCAGGCCCTGCGCACAAACAGCAACGTCAACAACAATGAAATTCCTAAGTGCCCACTCGCTGAAATTCAGCAACTAGGCACTCGAGGACTGGACATTGAAAATCCTAAGTGCCCACCCGCTGAAATTCAGCGACCAGGCACTCGGGGACTGGATATTGAAGATCTTAAGTGCCCACCCGCTGAGATTCAGCGACTAGGCACTCGGGGACTGGACATTGAAAATCCTAAGTGCCCACCCGCTAAAATTCAGCGACTAGGCACTCGGGGACTGGATGATATAAAAACATCAGTGGCCCGATCCTCGGGGACTGGACATACCTGAATGGCAGCGCCTAGCATGCCGTGAAGCTCCAGCGCGTCCACAGATGCAAGCACGACCGGAGTATGGCCGCGACGTTGTTCGACCTCCACCTCGGCGACCCTAGGCATCCGGCTCGTTGGCGCCGAGCCACTCGCTGCGGCCGCCTTCGGCATGAAGCGAGGGAAGGTTGCTGCAGATGCCGCGGCGCCACTCGGAGCCGGCTCGGTCACGTTGGGTGAGGCAACATCCTCCTTGGTCTTCGAGGCCACTTCCGCCGTAGTCGTAGGTTCGCTCGGAGCAACCGCCGGGTCATCAGAGACCGTGACAACGTCGTCGCCTTTCGCCCTCTTGACACCTTTGGTGGGAGCAGCGACTTCGTCGGTTTTCCTCTTCCGCGAGGAGTCAACCTCGGTGACGACTGGCGGAACCTTGGCCACGGAAGGATGGCCGATCTTTTTAACACTAGTCCTGTGAAACAACGATATGAATAAGACTGTCCGACTACAATGAAAAACAGGCAGATGAACAACACTCACTTGGCGACTGGTATGAACCGCAGACCGATGCGGATGCTAGCCGGCTTTTCCAACTCGGGCCCCAACTGAGTGAGGCCCGTCTCGAACACATCGTGTGCCCAAGACACTGACGGCTTCTTCAAAGATGAATCCGCGGCAGGAGCCTCCACGATAATTGCCGCGGGAGCCTCCCTTGGAGGCGAGGCCCCAGCGGCTGGAGCATCGCCCAAACCAGCGATTGGGGCGAATGGAGGTGGTAACGACGCCAGCGGCGCCTCGACCCTTGGGGCGGTAGCGTCCGACGCCACGGTCGCGTGCGTCGTCGCGTCCCTAGCCGAGATGGTGGCATCGGAACCGGTCGCAGATCGGGGCGAAGATATCCGCTCCGCCTTCTTCTTCAGCGGAGCCGTCTTCTTATTCTTCTTCTTCGACGGTGTGGCCTCATGATGTGAGGTGTGCTCGGGAAGCTCGTCGTCATCATCATCGTGAGGCTCGAGGCTTTTACTCGCTTCGAGCTCGTGCTGGTTTTGCCCGCGAGTCTTGCGAACTGTGGGGGCAGCGACTTCCACGGGTTCGTGTTCGTCGTCATCGTCGTCATCACCCTCGTCGCTCTCGGCGTCGCCTTTGACGGGTGACGACTCGCTCCCGTCTTGGACGGACGAGCTCGAGTTCTCGTCGTCTGCGGGTGGAAGCCACCCTTCTACCACTTGGAACAACTACAATAAAAACAAAACAATGTCAGCACAACCGCGAATGAATCATCTGCGACTGCGAGTGGTGACGAAATGACGGCTTACCGTCGGAGCCGGGCGCCTTGCAGTGTAGGGGGCGACCCCGGCCTTCGCGTCAAGATACACCGCCTGGGTGATTTTCTTCAGGGCCAGGGTGTAGTCTTCAAGTTTCCACTCAGCGAGGGAGGACTTCGTCGGGTCGTCCTTACCCGTATACTCGTACATGTAGTGGTCGCGGCGGGCCAAAGGCACGAGCCGCCGCCCGAACCAGCGGTTGTAGAGGTTGATGGTCTAGAGGCCCTTCTTCTTCAGGCCGTGGATGGACTGCAGCATTTCATCGATAACCATCCGTTGATCCAGCGGGAGCTTGACGACCTGGAGCCGACGCGGTTCGGGCCGATCGGCGGAGTACCTTGGAAGCGCCACTTCTCCGTCTGGAGTCGACTCGGTGACGTAGAACCAGGACTTCTTCCATTCGTTCGCCGCCTTGGCGGGCAACATCAGGTCGAAGAACGACGCCTTCGACTTCAGTTGGAATGTCAGGCCGCCCGCAGCTAGCATCGGGCCGCCTGACTCTTCGCGGCTGATTTTCCCATGGAATAGATCCTGCCACAGGGGAAGTAGGGCCTGCAGCCCAGGTAGCACTCGCAGAACGCCACCAAGATGGCGAGCTGCTCGATACTGTGCGGACCTAGATCCGATGGCTGGATCCCGTAGTAGGCGCAGAAACGCCGGAAGAAGAGGGAAGTTGGGAAGCCCAGCCCCCGCTCCAGGTGGCTGGTGAAGCACATGAACTCTCCCTCGCGCGGGTCCAGAGTCACTTCTCCGGCCGCGGGGATGCGCCATCTGCCGACGCGGAGGATCCCGGCCTCCTCGAAGGATGCCAGTAGCGCCTTGGTGCATTTGGATCTGCCCCATGGCTCGGTGGAGGGGGCCATCGATTGGAGATTCGTGGGGGTCGGAGCTCTCTGGATTGTTCAGATCGCTGTGCGAAATGGGGAAACAGAGACAAGCGAGATCGGAGGAAGAAAGAAGAACCGTTTCCCTACCCTCCTATCATTATCCTTATATAGCGGTTGTTACCCGCCAGTTTCGGGAGCCGTTACTACGCGGTAATTACGCCGAAGTTACCGTTGGATTACCCAACGGCTAGTTTGACCCCAATTAACGGTCCAACTTCATCCATTCGACTCGTTGCTCCCAGCGACTCGACGACTCGCCGACCCGATCACTATGACAGTGACTAAGCATTCGCCGACCCGCTCGCCAAGCTGCGACACGATTGGTCGCCGTTATTACGACTGAAATGACTAGTTCTTCCCTTTGTTCAGGAGTCCGCCGCCGATTCGACTGGACTTCCACATTGGACCCGCATACTCCGACTGCCAACAAACGCCTGTGACAAATCAACGACGGCCTCGGGGACTACTGATGGGGATATGCCTACCGGGGTATACCCAGCAGGACGTTTCCTACTGGCCCAAGCGTCAGCGAGTGGGCCTGCAGGACGGCGACTGGATCAAGACTTGGCGTGGACTCAAGCGACTGGAAGCTAAAGGCCTAGAAGCGTAGCTAGGCCCAGTCGGACTAGGTCATAGAATCTCCGAATCCTTAACTAATTCGGTTGAGATCTGTAAACCCTAGGGAGGTGAGTCTATATAAACCTCCCTGGAGGACGCATAGAGGATACGTTCCATCATACACCCTAGCGACTCGCCGCCTAGCCGCCGAGCTCGCCCCATTATACTCTCACCATAATACAATCTAGCAGGAGTAGGTCTTTACCCTCCGGGGGGGCGAACCTGGGTAAACCCTTGTGTCTCAGCCCTCATCTCGCACCGCAGATGGCTGGCCGCCCTTGCCCCATGTTCTACTACTCGCTGCCGATTGCAGCATCTGCCGTGGTCATTCCCACGACAATACTAGTCTCAAGAGTGCTTAACCTAGCAAAAATATTTGTGAAAGAGGAATCATACTTGCCAGGTATACCATGAATCATGATTAATTTCTTTATGGCATCAAAAGCTTCATCCTCAGTACATAGAAAAACAAGCATATAACTTTTATGGAGTAGTCACAATGGTTCAAGATTATTAAGCGCAAGGAATAAAGTGTGCCATCAAGTTCGTGAGAGCTTTACTAACTAACTTTCTCAAAACAGACAAACATTTTATTTTGGAAGAAAACACGGCATGTAGAATATGCACTGAAATAGCAGATGGTGCTAATAGGTAACTATGGTGGACACAGCTGGCAATATTGGTTTTAGGGAGTTGGAAGCACAGGTAGAGCACGTACTCAGTGCAAGTGAAGGCTAGTAATAGAGAGGGAGCAACAAACGAGAGAGCAATAGCTGTCATAATCATGCTTGCAACAAAACATGACTAACTATGGCATGAAAGTGATACAAGAACTCTAAGGTAAAATAAATCATCGAGGCTTATTGACTATTGATTAGTCATATGCATGCGTGAGCATGTGCCAAGTCGATTCACATGAACAGTCAGAGGAGGATACCACAATGTCATACCAAAGTATGAATAAAACAATGCAAGCAAACATTCATATGCCATGCTACAAACTATTAACAAGCTGGAGCTAATCATAGTCAAGCAAGAACTACTAAGCATCCATAATGACATACACCTTACACAAACAGGCTAAGCATGCTCACAGTGATGAGTATATGTACAAAAATGAAAAACAAATAGAGTTCGTACAGCCTCTTACCACACCTCGAGTTATCTTAATCTTCATTATTGCCCTTCACTTGTGTGACTTGAATAATTAACATGAAACCAAAACCCACTGAGGACGGCTGAATCTTGCAAAGAACTCACAAAACTAAAGAAGAACAACAAATATTTTTGGTGTTTTCGATTTTTTAGAAACAAGAAAACAAAGAAAAACCAAACAAAAACAAAGCAAACCAACCAAAGCAAAATCTTTTTGGATTTTTCTTTTAAGGCAAACCAAAGCAAAGAAACAAAGAAACAAACCAAGAGAAACAACAAAAATATTTTTAGGTATTTTTGTGGTTTTGAGAAAGAAGCAACAAGAACCAAAAAGAAAACGAAAACAATTGATATACAAAGAACCGACAGAACATGATATATATATGACTGTGATGTCGGTGTACCTCCCCCAAAGCTTAGGCTTTTGGCCTAAGCGAGGCTCAATAACGCGGATAGTAACCCCATGCTGGCGGGTCATCATAGGAATGATCATAGTCAGACACTTGTGATGAAGAAGAAGACGCGCCCTAATCAAATGAGGGCTGCTGGTATGAAGACTCTCCCAAGTTGGAGGGCTGAACCGAATTGTCTCCGACATCCTCTTCAACATTCTCCTCTTGCTGGGAGAGTTCCCCAACATATGTCAACCTCCTCCTCCGTAAGTGACCATCCTTGCCTGTTATGAAAGTTAAACAAAGCAGGTGCAGGCAAATAAACTATTTTCTCACTCCTACCTTTTCTTCAACCTTGCTGGACAAAAGATAGTTCATATGGCAAACTTATCACATTAGCTCCCAAAGAAACAAAACCATGCTGAATCATGGATTCAATATCAAGCCTCTCTATGGAAAACTGAAAATCTGAATAATGAGGCTCTAAACCATGGAAAGCTAGCAACCTAGAAGCAATGAGACCTCCACAAATTCCACCCTTCTCACCGTTGGTGGTGAGACGGTGGGATATCAAAGCACCCAAACTATAAGAACTATTCCTACCCAGAGCAGCTGCAATAAAAGCTAGATCAAAAGAAGACAACTTTCTAGCAGTCTTTCTAGCAAGAACACACTTGGTAATGAAATAGGCAAAGTATCTAATAGCTGGGAGCTGGATGTTCTGAATTTTACCACTTTCCTTTGAGAAATCTAAACCTTGGCAAATCTCAGCATACAAATCAACAAGTGACTTGGGCCTCTCCTTGATCTTCTCACAAGATCCCCACTGAGGTACTCTAATTGCTGCACAGAAATCAGCAAAAGGCAGGTTGATAGGCATATTATATATTTTGTAATGGACCATGGGATTAGAGGTAGATCAAGTGAACCGGAAGTCCTGCACAAAAGCCATAGTTAGCTTAACATATTGGATTGGTTCACCTTCAACAAAGTGCTCCAACCCTGCACTTGTAACCAAAGTTTGGAAATCTTGGAGGATCCCCGCAGCTCTCATAAATTCATGGCATGGATATATGGAAGGAAAAACTGCCTCCTCGCGATGAACCTCAGATTGATTCAGTGGATAAGCACTCATCTTCCTTGCTAAAAAATTTAGACAACCATGAAACCAAGTGATTTCTAAGTTGATAAATGATGAGCAACTACTATAGGAACTTGCTAGAGGACTACACATGCATCAAAACAAAGTTTCTAAGCATAGAACAAGCATGCAAGCTCAAACAACCTGTCAGCTATAGTAGCAAAATACTCAAGATACAATCTACCAATCACAAATCTAGTTGGACAAGTGGAGGAGGCACATATCAAGGAACAATCCCTTTAAAAATCAGCACTTGAGATGGGCTGAACAAGGAGATCTAAAATCACGAGCAAGAACGGCAAGAACTCGAGCTTGATCAAGTTTTCCTGTGTTTTTCGGGAGAGAGAAAAAGGTGGCTTTGAGGAGGCAGCCTGGAGGGGCCCAGGTGGGCCAGACCCCCCTAGGCGCCACAACTAGGTAGGCCGCGCCTACCATGGGTGTGGGGCCTAGGGGTGGCCCCCTGGGTCATCTCAGGTGCCACTCTGCCCCTTTTTTTGAGGAAAAATTTATTTTGAATTTTCTGGGTTTTTTTGGGAAACTTTATTTTTGGCCAATTTTCAGGGTATGAAAATTGATTTTTTCGCAGAAACAGTTTTTCAGAAAAAGCAAAAGCAAACCAAAAGCCAAACTACAGGAGCTCTAAGAAACTCAAACAAGCAAACAACTAGCAAAACTAAAGCTAAAGCAAAGACTAGGAAGGAGAAAGGAAAAATAAAGCAAGTATAACCATAGTGGAAACATTATTTTGTTCATTAAAATCCTTTTGTTAACAAGGTTGATCAAGTCTTGTTACCAAAACAATCTTATATGAAACAAAACTTTGCATTCCACAAGGTGATTATGTTACCTCATACTTGAAGGGAATATGCCCTGAGAGGCAATAATAAAGTGTTTATTATGTGTATTCCAAGTATATGATATATGTTTATTTTGCATGCTATAATTGTATTAATACGGAAACGTTAATACATGTGTGTTTAATAAACAAACAGAAAGTTCATAGTTATGCCTCTCTCATAAACTAGCTCGTTGATTAACAAGATGATCAAGGTTTCCTGATCACAGACATTGGATGTTGTTAATAACGAGATCACAACATTAGTGTAATGGTGTGATGAACATTCATCTGAAGTATAGCATTACGATCAAAGTCATTGATTTTATATTGCTATAACAACTTACGAAGTGATCCTAGTCCTTAGACCATGAGATCATGTCAATCACTAACACCGGAAGAGTTTTTTGATAACATCAAACGTCACACCGTAACAGGGTGATTATAAAGATTGGTTCAGTACTAATAAAGTGTTATGTTGAGGCCCATGGATCGAGAGTGGAATTTGTTCATCCCGATGACGGATAGATATACTCTGGGCCCTCTCGATGATATCACATTGGTTAGCTTGCAAGCAAGTGATCTGATCACTAGAATGTTATATCTGTTGGAATTATGCCCTAGAGGCAATAATAAAGATGTTATTATTATAATTCTTGTTCATTATAATGTTTATATTCCATGCTAGAATTGTATTAAGCGGAAACTTTAATACTTGTGTGGTTTGTGAACAACACCGTGTCCCTAGTACGCCTCTATGGACTAGCTCATTGATCAATGATGGTTAAGGTTTCCTAACCATAGACATGAGTTGTCAATTGATAATGAGATCATATCATTGGGAGAATGATATGATGGACAGACCCAAACTAAGCGAAGCAATTAGATCGTGTCAACGTGTTCGTCTTTGCGAAGCTTTTCTTATGTCAAATATTGTATTCCTTAGACCATGAGATAATACAACTCCCTGGTATCGGAAGAAAGCTTTGAGGTCATCAAACGTCATCCTATGAGAGGGTGATCATAAAGGTGTCTCTCAGGTGATCGGAAAGTATCTGTTGGGTTGTATGTATCGAGATGGGATTTGTCCCTCCCAAGTCGGAGAGATATACTTTGGGCCCACTCGGTAATCGATATCAACACCGCTTGCAAGCATGTGGTTAAGGAGTTAATCACAAAGTGATATCGGATTACGGAACGAGTAAAGTACTTGCTGTGAACGAGATTGAACTAGGTATGACGGTATCGACGATCAAATCTCGGGCAAGTAAAATATCGCGAGACGAAGGGAATATATATATGGGATTGATTGAATCCTGGCATCGTGGTTCATCCTATATGATCATCGATGAATGTGTGGGAGTCAATATGGGTTTCCAGACCCTGCTGTTGATTATTGATAGAAGATCATGTCTGCATATTCTCGAACCCGCAGGGTCACACACTTAATGTATCTCGACGCTAGGATAGATTGGATAATTGGTTTATGAGTTTTTGTTCGGAGTCTCGGATGGGATCCGGAACATCACGAGAGGTTCCGGAGTGGTTCGGAGAATAAGATTCATATAAGGCAGTGCAGTTTTTGGAGTTCGGAATTGTTCCGGGTTAATCGGTATTGTACCAGAAGCTTCTAGAACCTTCCGGAAGGGGACCAACGTGGCCCCACCTTCCGGGAGGGGGCATGGGCCTATGAGGGAGTGCCCTGGCCGCATTGGGCCAGGGGCACAAGGCCCCATAGGGCCCAGCCAGCCAAGAGAGGTTTAAACTCTAGATAGAGCTTCTAGAAGGGGGGTTTCCTTGCCCCCCACTCTTCCTCCTTGGGGCCGCCGACCTTGGCTTGGGGGAGGGGCTAGGGCTGCGCCCACCCCTCTATATATAGAGGGTTGGGGATGCACCAACCCCCTACACCTTCCCCTCCAACCCTAGCCGCCCTGCTGCCCTTCCTCTCTCCCTCCCGACTGTTTGTAGGCGAAGCCCTGCTGCAGAAATTCTCCACCATATACACCACGCCGTCGTGTTGTAGATCCAATCCATCTCTCCACCATACTTTCTGGTCCGAGGAAGGAGGATATGTCGAGGTGCTGCACGTGTGCATCTCACGGAGGCACCGCCACTTGTGGTGCTAGATCGGATCGGATCGCGAGGAGGAGAAGCGAGTACGACTACATCACCCACGTTCCGACGAACGTTCCGCTGTGCGAATCTTCAAGGGTATGAAGATCTAATCCAATCTCTCTCGTTGTTTGCATCTCCTAGATTAGATCTTGGATTTCCATCTGTTCGCCTCCGTAGAAAATTTTGATTTACTATGTCGTGAAACCCTTCAGTGGTATCAGAGCTAGATCTATGCCTATATGTGTTTCACGAGTAGAACGCAACATGGTTGTTGCGGGCGTTGATGTTTTCTGTTGCAAGCCTCTTATTTGTGTTCTTCTTATGACGCGGGATAGTGATATTGAAGCGGTCCAGGCCAACCTTACGCGACGTCGTTCGCGAGACCGGCTCCGCACTTGACATGTGTCTTGTTCCACACATGCGGCTGGTGGATGTCAGTTTCTCTCACTATAGTTGTCATGGTATTAACACCGGAGTTTGGCAACCATAATATCACCGTTGTGGTTTTCCGTAGGTAAGAATCATTCTTAGCATCTACTCCCATAAGCCACGTAAAACATGCAACAACAAAATAGAGGCGTCTAACTTGTTTTTGTAGGGAGTGTTTTCTGTGATATGGTATGGCCCAAGATGTGATGTGTATAATGTATGCGATGATCATGTTTTGTAATGTTTCACGACTTGCATGTCGATGAGTACACAACCGGCAGGAGCCATATGGTTGTCTTTATAATTGTGTATGACCTGTATGTCAACTTCTTATACGCCATGTAATAGTTTCACTTTATCGCTAAGTAGTTAACAATAGTTGTAGTTGCTATTCGTGGTGGAGGCAATCATGGTGGAGTGATGGAGATCATGCCGGCACGCACAAGATGGAGATCATTGCGCGAAGATTGGCTATACCATGTCACATAAAGTTATATGCATGTGATGTTTATCCTTTTATGTATCTTAATATGCTTAGATCGCGACGGTAGCATTATAAGATGATTCCTCACTTAAAGATCAAGATAAAAACTGTATTCTCCCCGAGTATGCACCGTTGCGAAAGTTCGTCGTGTCCAAGAATCATGTGATGATCGGGTGCTATAGACTCTACGCTCACATACAACGGGTGCAAGCCAGTTTTGCACACGCGGAAATACTTGGGTCTAACTTGACGAGCCTAGCATGTACAGACATGGCATCGGAACACAAGAACCGAAAGGTTAAGCATGAGTCATATGAATGATATGATCGACACTTCGTTGTCCACCATTGAAACCACATCTCTTCTCGTGATGATCGGATTAGGTGTGGTGAATTTGGATCGTGTTCACTAAACAACTTGAGGGATGTTGAATTTAGTGGGAGTTCATCTATTAATTTGACTAAGTTGAACTATTTATCATGAACATAGTCTAAATTGTACTTGCAAATACTGTAGATCACATGGCCAAGTCTAACTTCAACTTCAACGTTTTTGCTGAGATAGAAAAGCTTAGAAACAATGGGTCTAACTTCACCAAATGGTTCCGCATTCTGAGAATCATTCTCGCTGGCGGACAAAAGGACTATGTCCTTGAGAAAGAGCTAGGTGACGCCCCTGCTATAGATGCGCCGGCTGATGAAAAAGCTGTTTATCAGTCGCGCAAGGATGATTATGATTTGATTAAGATTGCCATGTTGTATGCTATGGAATCGGATCTTCAAAATCGTTTTGAGGAGTTCGCCGGGCCCTTTGAGATTCTCGAGGAGCTGAAAAACATGTTTTAGACTCAAGGCC
This sequence comes from Avena atlantica, assembly GCA_910589765.1. Classification (NCBI taxonomy): domain Eukaryota; kingdom Viridiplantae; phylum Streptophyta; class Magnoliopsida; order Poales; family Poaceae; genus Avena; species Avena atlantica. The sequence continues at coordinate 486,406,058 of OU342739.1, read as the reverse complement.
GTTCTGAGAGATATGAGATCTCTAAGAAATTCTTTAACTACAAGATGGAGGAAGGGAGTTCCGTTAGTGAGCACGCCATTGAGATGACGGGCTACACTCAACGCCTTGAGCAACTGGACTGCAAGATTCCAGAGGAGCTCAAGATTGACACTCCTAGCTACAAAAGTTTTGTAGTTGATCACAATCAGATTGGTTCCACTGATATGATCACTGAGCTCTTTGCTAAGATGAAAGTAGCGAAGGTGAACATCAAAAGGAATAATCATGTGTTGATGGTCAACAAGCCCCCCACCTTCAAGAAAGGTAAGGGTGCAAGGAAGCCCTTCAAGAAAGGCGGCGGCAAGCGCGTTGCCCCTGCTGAGAAGAAGCTCAAGTCTGGTCCTAAACCGGACACTGAGTGCTTCTATTGCAAGGACAAGGGTCACTGGAAGCGCAACTGTCCGAAGTACTTAGCGGACAAGAAGGCTGGCACCATCAAAGGTATATTTGATATACATGTTATTGATGTTTTCCTTACTAGCCCTCATTGTAGTTCCTGGGTATTTGATACCGGTTCAGTTGCTAATATTTGTAACTCGAAACAGGAGCTACGGAATAGACGGCGGCTTGCGAGGGATGAGGTGACGATGCGCGTTGGCAACGGATCAAGAGTTGATGTGATGGCCGTCGGCACGCTCTCCTTAGTTTTACCTTCGGGATTAGTTTTAAACCTTAATAAGTGTTATTATGTGCCTGCGTTGAGCATGAACATTATTTCTGGATCTTGTTTATTGCAAGACGGTTATTCATTTAAATCGGAGAATAATGGTTGTTCTATTTATATGAGTAACATCTTTTATGGTCATGCACCTATTGTGAATGGTTTATTTCTTCTAAATCTCGAAAGGGATGAAACACACATCCATAACATTGAGGCTAAGAGATGCAAAGCAGATAGTGATAATACTACTTATTTGTGGCACTGTCGTCTAGGTCATATTGGTGTAAAGCGCATGAAGAAACTCCATTCTGATGGACTTTTGGAGTCTCTTGATTTTGAATCATTTGACACATGCGAACCATGCCTCATGGGCAAGATGATCAAAACCCCGTTCTCCGGTATGATGGAGCGAGCAACGGACTTGTTGGAAATCATACATACCGATGTATGCAGACCGATGAGTGTTTCGACGCGCGGTGGATATCGCTATTTTCTCACTTTTACCGATGACTTAAGTAGATATGGGTATATCTATTTAATGAAACATAAATCTGAAACGTTTGAAAAGTTCAAAGAATTTCAGAATGAAGTGGAGAACCATCGTAACAGAAAGATTAAGTTTCTACGATCCGATCGTGGAGGTGAATATTTGAGTTATGATTTTCTCACGCATCTTAAAGCAAGTGGAATCGTTTCACAACTCACGCCACCCGGAACACCACAGCGCAATGGTGTGTCTGAACGCCGGAATCGAACCTTATTAGATATGGTCCGATCAATGATGTCTCTTACTGATTTGCCGCTATCATTTTGGGGTTATGCATTAGAAACCGCTGCATTCACTTTAAATAGGGCTCCATCTAAATCCGTTGAGATGACACCGTATGAGCTGTGGTTTGGTGCTAAACCTAAGTTGTCGTTTAAAGTTTGGGGATGCAAAGCTTACGTCAAGAAGTTGATGCCGGATAAGCTCGAACCCAAAGCGGAGAAATGCGTCTTCATAGGATACCCTAAGGAAACTATTGGGTATACCTTCTATCACAGAACCGAAGGCAAAGTGTTTGTCGCAAAGAACGGTTCCTTTCTTGAGAAGGAGTTTCTCTCGAAAGAAGTGAGTGGGAGGAAAGTAGAGCTAGGCGAGGTTATTGAACCTTCTCTTGAATTGGAGAGTAGCGCAGCACCTGAAATTGTTCCAGTGCCGCCTGCACCAACAATAGAGGAAGCTAATGACAAGGATCATGAAGCTTCGGACGATGCTGCTACTGAACGTCGCAGGTCAACAAGGTCGCGTGCCCCTCCTGAGTGGTACGGCAACCCTGTCTTGACTGTCTTGTTGGTAGAAGACAGTGAACCTACGAACTATGAGGAAGCGATGATGAGCCCAGACTCTGAGAAATGGCTAGAAGCCATGAAATCCGAATTGGGATCCATGAGCGAAAACCAAGTATGGACTTTGGTGGACCCTCCTAGCGACCGAAAGGCCGTTGAGTGCAAATGGATCTTCAAGAAGAAAATGGACGCGGATGGTAATGTTACTGTCTATAAAGCACGGCTTGTCGCGAAAGGTTTTCGACAAGTTCAAGGTGTTGACTACGATGAGACTTTCTCTCCCGTAGCGATGTTTAAGTCCATTCAGATTTTATTAGCAATTGCTGCGTTTCATGATTATGAAATATGGCAGATGGATGTCAAGACTGCGTTCCTCAATGGCAACATTGATGAAGAGTTGTATATGATGCAACTCGAAGGTTTTGTCAATCCTAAGGATGCTGATAAAGTATGCAAACTTCAGCGTTCCATTTATGGACTGAAGCAAGCATCTCGGAGTTAGAACCTTCGTTTTGATCAAGTGATCAAGAGATTTGGATTTGTTCCAAATTGCTACGAATCTTGCATCTACAAGAAAGTGAGTGGGAGCTCGGTGACGTTTCTGGTACTATATGTGGATGACATATTGATTATCGGAAATGACATCAACATGCTTAACGATGTGAAGATTTATTTGAACAAGTGTTTTTCAATGAAAGACCTAGGTGAAGCTGCTTATATATTGGGCATCAAAATCTATAGAGATAGACAAAGACGCCTGATAGCTTTAAGCCAGAGTACATACCTAGACAAAGTTCTAAAAAGGTTCAGAATGGATAAGGTAAAGAAAGGTTCGGTGCCTATGTTGTCAGGTAAGATATTGAGCAAGGCTCAGTGTCCAGCTACGGTAAATGATAGGGAAGCTATGAGCAAAGTGCCTTATGACTGGGCCATAGGTTCTATCATGTATGCCATGTTGTGTACTAGACCGGATGTGTCCAATGCTCTTAGTTTGACGAGCAGGTATCAAAGTGATCCAGGAGTGGAACACTGGACAGTCGTGAAGAACATCCTAAAGTACCTAAATAGGACCAAAGAAATGTTCTTAGTCTATGGGGGTGATGAACAGCTCGTCGTAAAAGGTTACGTCGATGCTAGTTTTGACATCGACAAGGATGATTCTAAATCTCAGACAGGATACGTGTATATTTTGAATGGAGGAGCTGTGAGCTGGAGAAGCTGGAAGCAAAGCGTGATCGCGGGATCTACAGTAGAAGCGAAATACATGGCTGCTGCAGAAGCGTCAAGTGAAGGAGTTTGGATCAGAAACTTCATCACTAAGCTTGGCGTGGTTCCAAGTGCATTGGACCCACTGGAGATATTGTGTGACAACACTGGCGCCATAGCACTCGCTAAGGAACCAAGATATCATCCAAAGACCAAGCATATCAACCGCAAGTTTCATATAATCCGAGATTATATAGCAGATGGAGATCTGAAGATTAGCAAAGTACATACAGATCTGAATGTCGCAGATCCGTTGACTAAACCTCTTCCGCGTGCAAAACATGATCAGCACCTCAGTGCCATGGGTGTGAGATTGTTGCCAAATGTAAACTAGATTATTGACTCTAGTGCAAGTGGGAGACTGTTGGAATTATGCCCTAGAGGAAATAATAAAGATGTTATTATTATAATTCTTGTTCATGATAATGTTTATATTCCATGCTAGAATTGTATTAAGCGGAAACTTTAATATTTGTGTGGTTTGTGAACAACACCGTGTCCCTAGTACGCCTCTATGGACTAGCTCATTGATCAATGATGGTTAAGGTTTCCTAACCATAGACATGAGATGTCAATTGATAATGAGATCATATCATTGGGAGAATGATATGATGGACAGACCCAAACTAAGCGAAGCAATTAGATCGTGTCATCGTGTTCGTCTTTGCGAAGCTTTTCTTATGTCAAATATTGTATTCCTTAGACCATGAGATAATACAACTCCCTGGTATCGGAAGAAAGCTTTGAGGTCATCAAACGCCATCCTATGAGAGGGTGATCATAAAGGTGTCTCTCAGGTGATCGGAAAGTATCTGTTGGGTTGTATGTATCGAGATGGGATTTGTCCCTCCCAAGTCGGAGAGATATACTTCGGGCCCACTCGGTAATCGATATCAACACCGCTTGCAAGCATGTGGTTAAGGAGTTAATCACAAAGTGATATCGGATTACAGAACGAGTAAAGTACTTGCTGTGAACGAGATTGAACTAGGTATGACGGTACCGACGATCAAATCTCGGGCAAGTAAAATATCGCGAGACGAAGGGAATATATATATGGGATTGATTGAATCCTGGCATCGTGGTTCATCCGATATGATCATCGATGAATGTGTGGGAGTCAATATGGGTTTCCAGACCCCGTTGTTGATTATTGATAGAAGATCATGTCTGCATATTCTCGAACCCGCAGGGTCACACACTTAACGTATCTCGACGCTAGGATAGATTGGATAATTGGTTTATGAGTTTTTTTTCGGAGTCTCGGATGGGATCCGGAACATCACGAGAGGTTCCGGAGTGGTCCGGAGAATAAGATTCATATAAGGCAGTGCAGTTTTTGGAGTTCGGAATTGTTCCGGGTTAATCGGTATTGTACCGGAAGCTTCTAGAACCTTCCGGAAGGGGACCAACGTGGCCCCACCTTCCGGGAGGGGGCATGGGCCTATGAGGGAGTGCCCTGGCCGCATTGGGCCAGGGGCACAAGGCCCCATAGGGCCCAGCCGGCCAAGAGAGGTTTAAACTCTAGATAGAGCTTCTAGAAGGGGGGGGGGTTTCCTTGCCCCCACTCTTCCTCCTTGGGTCCGCCGGCCTTGGCTTGGGGGAGGGGCTAGGGCTGCGCCCACCCCTCTATATATAGAGGGCTGGGGGCGCACCAACCCCCTACACCTTCCCCTCCAACCCTAGCCGCCCTGCTGCCCTTCCTCTCTCCCTCCCGACTGTTTGTAGGCGAAGCCCTGCTGCAGAAATTATCCACCATATACACCACGCCGTCGTGTTGTAGATCCAATCCGTCTCTCCACCATACTTTCTGGTCCGAGGAAGGAGGAGACGTCGAGGTGCTGCACGTGTGCATCTCACGGAGGCACCGCCACTTGTGGTGCTAGATCGGATCGGATCGCGAGGAGGAGAAGCGAATACGACTACATCACCCACGTTCCGATGAACGTTCCGCTGTGCGAATCTTCAAGGGTATGAAGATCTAATCTAATCTCTCTCGTTGTTTGCATCTCCTAGATTAGATCTTGGCTTTCCATCTGTTCGCATCCGTAGAAAATTTTGATTTACTATGCCGCGAAACCCTTCAATATCACGGGAACGAGAAAATAGTGCATGTCAGTAACGAGATCAAACTAGGTATGGAGATACCGATGATCAAATCTCGGACATGTAATATATCGCGAAACAAAGGGATTAAGATACTAGCGTAAAAGGTTCCGACGATCACAAGAAAGTCATCGTTGAATGTGTGGGAGTCAGTATGGGTCTCCAGATCCCGCTTCTGATTATTGATCCGAGAGGGGTCTCAATCATGTCCACATTATTCACGAACCATAGGGTGACACACTTAAGATACACCGACATCCAATTGGAGCAAAAGTTTTATGCCGAAAGAATAAACAAGCGCAGGAATTTATTTCACTAGATACCGAAATAGGTTTTCGTGTGAAATTGGATAAAGAGGTTATGCATGTGAAATAGAATTCTAGCAAGGGGTTATATGTGAATGTTTGTCATTAAATTAATTGACAAAATTCTAAATAAATAAAAGAGTTTTATTTAATGAGAGTTTGCATTAAATTTGGTGGAAATTTAATAGCAAGTTTGATTGGGATTTTGAGTGGAGGGATTTGAATGAATTTTTGTGAGTGGAGTGTCCACCCACATGAATGAAGGAGGGGAGGGGGCAGCACCCATGGCCGACGGACATACCCTTGGGTGCCCCCTCCTCCTATAAAAGGCACCCCTCTCCTCACTTCTCACTCACACCTCCTCGTGAAGGATCTCTCTCCCCCTCTAGAATTTATCCCCCATGGTCTCGGACTAGCGAGATACATGTTCCCGGTGGCTATTCGGCAAGAAAGAGTTGTACTTCCGCTGCATAGCTGGAGCGAGGAGGCGGAGGTTGCTCGGTGCCTCGGACGTGTGTGCGAGCACGGATGCGCTGCTGATTTGCGTCGCTAGGACTTCCTCTCGATCTTGAGATCGACAAGAGATCGTCTACATCAACCACGAGTCAAACTCGTTAAGCTTTGTCGGTCTTCAAGGGTATGTTCTCTACGGATATACATCCGCCCATTGTTTGTATCTAGTAGATAGATCTTGGTACATAGTTCACATCGTAGGAAATTTTTTGTTTTCTATGTTGCGAACCCTACAGTGGTATCAGAGCCGGATCTATGCGTAGATGCTTTACACGGGTAGTACACATATGATTATGTGGGCGATGATGATCATGTTGTTGCTCCTTAGTTGTAATTTTGGATATTGGTGGCATAATGGGATGAAGCGGACCGGACAAACTTTACATGTCCTTGCACATGAGACCTGTTCCACGCTTGACATGCAACTAGTTTGTATAAGTGGCTAGCGGGTGTCTGTCTCTCCTACTATAGTCAATATCTATTTTGCAATGAGTTGTCAACAATTTGGTTATCCTCGGTGTGGTTCATGTTCGTAGGTATGAACGGTTCTATCTCGAAAGCCCTAAGCCACGTAAAAACTTGCAATGGATAAATTAGAGGCGTCTAGTTTAGATTGTTGATAGGCTAGTGTTATGATATGGTGATGTTGTAAGTAGAAGTATGAGATGATACTCTTACAACACACATAACGTGTAAGTTCCATAGACCTTGGCCTTACACATAAAGGTATGATAATGATCATACCACGGTGCACATGATAGAGATCATATGCGGGAACCATATCATTCCACTAATAAACATGTGATGTTTGATAGCATCTTATATTGCTTGTTTGGCATTTTATTAGCATAATAAGATGATCCCTCATTTAAATATCAAGATAAGAATGTGTTCTTCCTTTAGTATGCACCGACTATGTTTTCGTCGCTCCAAGACATCACGTTATGATCGGGTGTTCTTGGTAATATCGATTCCCATTGACTTAGGCATCCATCGTGTTCTAAAGTCTCTGCCACCTAGCTATAAGATCTTTGTGATAAAAATTATAATATGAAAGGCATGAAGAAGTCTCTCCCCGAGCTTGTGTCAATGCTTAAAACTGCAGAAGTGGAGATCAAAAAGGATCATCAAGTGTTGATGATCAATAAGAACACTGGTTTCAAGAAAGACAAGAAGGGAAAATGAAAGGGAAGTAAGGGCGGCAAGCCGGTTGACGTGCCTGAAAAGAAATCCCGAGTTGGACCTAAGTCTGATACCGAGTGTTACTATTGTAAGGGGACTGGCCACTGGAAGCGCAACTGCCCCAAGTATTTGGCAGACAAGAAGTCCGGCAAGGCAAACAAAGGTATATATTATATACATGTTATTGATGTGTACTTGACTAGTTCTCGCAGTAGCACCTAGGTATTTGATACCGGATCAGTTGCTAATATTTGTAACTCGAATCAGGGGCTGCGGAACAAGCGACCGCTAGCAAGGGGTGAGGTCAAGATGCGTGTCGGCAATGGATCAAGCGTTGATGTGATCACCGTCGGAACGCTACCTCTCCACTTGCCGTCGGGATTAGTAATAAACTTGAATAATTGTTATCTGGTGCCTGTTGTCAACACCCGGATTTTTCAATCCTAGATGCCTGTTATGCCATACATCGCAATCCCAGGATTACCATTTTTGCGAGACATAACAGAATTGGATACCATAGTACTTCATCCATTACAAACGATACATAAGTTCTTACACAAATAGGGATCTCATGATCCGGTTCTTAATACAACATCAAGCAGCGGAATACGTAATAATAACGGTAGCGTAGGCGAAGCTCCATCTTCGGGGTCACAGGAAATGCTGACGATGGGAGATGATCCTAGTTGTCGTAACCTTCCTGGGGTCCATCTTCCAGGTACTCCTCTTCATAGTCTGGCCATGGGAATAGCCAGGGACAAAGCCATGAGCTCTTTAAGCACTCGTAAACTAATACTAACAAGTAAAGGGGTTTTTGGATAATAGGATACTAGGCTCTAGGGTTGTTTTGCAAAAAGCCAGGTTTATCTCTACTAAGTTCCAAAGCTAGTCACAATTTTATAACTCCTAAGTGGGATCTTGTAATTCAGGTCACAACTCTGTTGTGGTCAAGTCAAAGTCTCAATTCATTTCACAAGTCATTTTGAAAAGGTATGACGGGGGAACAGTATGGCCACTCCAACTGTCCATAACCGCGGACGCGGCTATTCGAATAGTTTGACACTCTGCAGAGATTGTACACTTTCACCACAACATTCGATACATCCGTCAGGAACAAATCCTGAATTCACCATACTCAGTATGCGGATAATCAATCCTAACCTTTCAATTACACGCCCTAGTATAAGCACCTCTCCCGTGAGTTTGGCCTCCCAACCATGACCACTGTCATCTTGGGTACTGCACAGGTGGACAATCTTCACAAGGTAGCCTCAGCTCAGACCTTGGTCGTGAGGGAACTAATACTAAGGTATATAAGTTTCCAGTCAAGCCCTACCCAATATTCGGGTATTGTGGTTGTACGCTAAAATTGGAATGGTATCGCATCCAGACAACCATCAGTTTTATAAAGGGCTAAGGCTCATGCCTCAACATTTTTATCACCAGAATCATCAAGTGTTTGGAAACACATGTCCAAAACATTTCAATAGAATGATCCATCATTCCAAGGTTTTCATAACCATTTTCCACCAAGTATTCCCATCTAAAGTTGATCAAGTTTTATGCTTTGCACTAGCATATACAAGTGGGGGGTAGTACTAATGAGGGGTGGTAACTAGTGGAGTTTCACTAAGTCTAAACTTATATCTTAGGCTGATATCAAGGTTTCTAACTTAGGCCAATTTAATGCTCTTTATGCAACCTTCAGCACAACTGTCTAGTATCTACCAAACTCTTAGGTAGACTCTAAGTAAGCTTTGATAAAGAAATAAAGTAAGATGCTTGCACATAAAACTAGGATTGGTTTTTAGCAAGCAAGTAGGGTCACAAGTATGGGTTTGTGGCATCAGTAGGGTATCTGGCAAGGGTTAGCTTGCATAGGTCAACTTGATTAGTAAGGCTTGCCTTGTGCAGAGCAGTGGTTGAAGTTCTCCTCGGCTTCCTCTTCGTAGTATCCTCCTTCCTCCTCGTATCCTTGGTCGGTACTAGCGTCTATGAATAAATACGAGGTACACAATCACCAAACAATACTTAACTACTTGCAATTATCACACACAAGGGTCCTATTGATGATCTAGCATCATCTCTAACATTACAAGGTTAAGGCTTGGTTTAAATCTTTTTATTTTTAGAAAAGTAATTTCTACTCATTGAAAAATTACTTAAGATTTAATATTCTCCAAACTAAACATGGGATCATGTTGACACATGTCATCACCACATATTGTAGTCCATGGAAATGTGATTTAAAGTGGTGTCACAATTTAATAAGGTTTTACCCTTTTATTTTAATTAATTAAAGTGGCTAGAAATGCTTATGAAGCATTCTTTTATTACTTGAACATTATTTCTGCAAGTAAACCTATATATATTTTTATATATTCTGAAAGGTATGGTTAAATGTGATTTTTGAGAGTTGGCATCAACTCAAAAGCTTTTATGGTTTAAATTTGAAAAATGTTTGAATGCATAAAATCTTCTGCCTTGTTATTTTTACTATGGGTGATCTACAGATCCAAATGACTTGAATCCAACGGGCTTGGATTAAGCATTCACAGACCTTTCCAACAAAATTGGTTTCATCCAATTTGGTGCACTGAATCGATCTGGGTTGATTTTTGAAGTTGGGTGCTGAAGTGTGTTTGAAATGAAATAGAAAAGTTTTAATTTGAATTGCTGGGCTGTCCGGGAAATTCTAACGGGCCGGCCTGCTAAGCGCAGTGCTCCCGTGGGCTGCTTAAGTGGGTGTCCCCACTCGTCAGTGACACGGGGCTGGGCGAAGCGGTATGGGGCAACGTGGATCGTTCGATCTAGTTCTAATCCAACGGCTGAGGGTCATCGTTGACGCGAGACAACTCCAGCGAGAACGAAACCTAGCGCGGCCAGTGAGGGGTGCTTGGGGCTCACCGGGGTACTGGAGAGGGTCGTCGAGGCGGGCGAACGACGAAGTCGACGACGGCGAACCTCCTGGTACCGGTGGCTTCTCCTAGGGCGGCTCCAATCGCTGGCTCCTTTCTTCTCCGGCAGCGGCAGGCTCCAGTGAAATTCCGGCGAGGTGGTGCTCGCCTTGCTCTGAGAATGGTGTGGCACGATCAGTGAGGAGAGGGGAGTGAGATGGTGTGAAGAAATCGTGCGGGGGTGGCCTCTATTTATAGTCGAGCGAGGGGACCGTCGGGGCGCACGGTGAGCTCGTCGGGGGCGACGTTACAGGCGGCTAAAGGCATGGTCAAAGGTAGGGGACGGTGCTCTGTCTCCTGGCGATGCTCAACGACATGTTCACGAGGCATGGGGCGGTGTGGTTTGGTCTGGAATGGGCAGTGCTCTGCGCGGCAGAGGCGGCGTCTTCGACGGCGGGCGGTGGCTGTATGGCACGGGGCGGCAAACGGGGATGTCTGGCGGTCTCCTGGGTCGGTGGGGATTGTGTATGCACGCGGCGAGGGCGGCACGCGGTTTGTGGACGCTGGTCGAGGGTGGCGCTCTGGCGCACGCTCGGCATGGTCTGGGTGTGGCTTGTGCGCGTGGTCCAGGGCTTGGCAACGCTTGAGGCTGGGACAGGGAGTGGCGGTGGACGGTGGGCTGCCTCCCAGACAAGGTTGGCACGGCTAGTTCTTCCTCTAGCCTGCTGTCCACAATGGGGTGGCATTGAGGTGCTCGGCTGTTCACCATTAATGGCAATGGCGAGCTCACAGGGGTGCTAGTGTTGGGCTAATCTTCCTAGATGATCTACTAAGTTGTGTGTGACCTAACTAGGGAACAAGTTAGGCTCAAAACACTGCACACTATAGTGTTTGATGTTTTGTTTGATTTGTGTCTGCAACCTGTTTGATGAAATGGCCGCATGAAATCAAGTTTTGAATTTTGAAATGATTTTTGGTGGGTTTGCTAGATTGGTGCTGGTGAGTCTGCAGATGCTTGGGTTTTGAAAGTTAGGCTTGTTTGAGTGGGTTTTGAAAAAGTGGGATCTTCCCATATGAATAAGATTCAATTTTGAATTGTCATTTAAACTATGCATTTGAAAGTTTCTGGATGATCACAAAGTGGGCCTTGATACTTAGTTATGAGTACATTCAAGGGGTGCAAAGATCCAGAAAAGTTTCTGTTAGGTTCTAAAAGTTTGAGACAGCCAAAGTAGGCATGGGAGTTAAATTGGTCAAAATGACCATTCACTTAATATATTTGTTTTGATTTACTTGTCTTTAGGAAAAGTGTGGGAAATGTTTTAGATGATGTTTATTTCACCTAAGAAACATTTTACAAGCAATGGATCACACAAACAAGGTGGTTTTTAAAGAAATTAAAAATCCATGCATACACATATACATGCATTCATGAATTTATTTAGAAAAGTTTTTGTTAACCCTAATATTGATGATTAGTGGTTGATGATCTAAGTTTGGTATTTTTGGGATGTTACACCTGTACTGAGCATGAACATTGTATCTGGATCGTGTTTGATGCCAAGTGGTTATTCATTTAAATCCGAGAACAATGGTTTTTCTATTTATATGAATGAAATATTTTATGGTCATGCACCGATGATGAATGGTTTATTTCTATTAGATCTCGATGATAATGTTACACATATTCATAATGTTGATGCTAAAAGGATTAAACTTAATGATGATATATCCGCATATATGTGGCAGTGCCGTCTAGGTCATATTGGCATTAAACGCATGAAGAAGCTCCATTCGGATGGACTTTTAGAATCACTTGATTTTGAATCATTTGATACATGTGAGCCATGCCTCATGGGCAAGATGACTAGAACACCGTTTTACGGTTCAATGGAAAGGGCGACCAATTTATTGGAAATCATACATTTTGATGTATGTGGTCCAATGAGTGTGTCGGCGCGAGGTGGATATCGTTATTTTGTTACTTCCATGGATGATTTGAGTTGCTACGGTTATATCTACTTGATGAAACATAAGTCTGAAACCTTTGAAACGTTCAAGGAATTTCAGAATGAAGTGGAAAATCATCGTAATAGAAAGATCAAATTTCTACGGTCCGACCGTGGAGGTGAGTATCTAAGTTACGAGTTTAGCACTCACATGAAAGAGTGTGGAATTGTTTCACAACTCACACCTGCCGGAACACCACACAGAGATGGTATGTCGAAATGTTGTAATCGTACTTTATTGGATATGGTTCGATCTATGATGTCTCTGACGGACTTGCCGTTGCCATTTTGGGGTTATGCACTAGAAACTGCTGCTTTCACTTTAAATCGGGCACCATCTAAATCCGTTGAAAAGACACCGTATGAATTGTGGTTTGGAAACAAACCTAAGCTGTCATTTCTTAAAGTTTGGGGATGCGATGTTTATGTGAAGAAACTTCAACCGGATAAACTCGAACCCTAAGCGGAAAAATGCGTCTTCATAGGATACCCTAAGGAAACTATTGGGTATTCCTTCTATCATAGATCCGTAGGCAAAGTTTTTGTTGCCAAGAATGGATCCTTTCTAGAGAAAGAGTTTCTCGCGAAAGGTGTGAGTAGTCGGAAGGTAGAACTCGAAGAGGTTATTGAACCTTCTCTCCAAAGTATGGCGAGTAGCGCAGCGCCGGAAGTCATTCCGGAGTTGGCTCCACCGGTTGAAGAGGGAACTAATGATAATGATCATGAGACTCCGAAAGAGAATACTACCAAACCTCGCAGGTCTAGCAGGACGTGTGCAGCTCCCGAGCTGTACGGAAATCCTGTCATGAATTTCATGGTTGATGAAAATGATGACCCTGCGACGTATGAAGAAACGATGATGAGCCCGAATTCCAACAAATGGTTAGAAGCCATGAAATCCGAGATGGAATCCATGTATGAAAATCAAGTTTGGAACTTGGTAGACTTACCTCACGACCGAAAGGCCGTGGGGAACAAATGGATTTTCAAAAGGAAAACTGATGTTGATGGTAGAAAACTTTAATGACCGAAAGCTCGACTTGTCGCAAAGGGTTTTTCGACCAATTCAAGGAGTTGACTACGATGAGACATTCTCTCCCGTAGCGATGCTAAAGTCAGTTAGGATTATGTTAGCAATTGCTGCATATTTCGATTATGAGATATGGCAGATGGATGTCAAAACCGCGTTTCTCAATGGTAATATTGAAGAAGAGTTGTATATGATACAACCAAAGGGTTTTGTCAGTCCTAAGGATGCTAACAAGGTGTGCAAGCTTCAACGATCCATCTATGGATTGAAGCAAGCATCACGAAGTTGGAATCTCCGCTTTGATGTCAAATAGTTTGGATTTGTCCAAACTTATGGAGAAGCTTGTATTTACAAGAAAGTGAGTGGGAGCAATGTGGCATTTCTGATATTATATGTGGATGACATATTATTGATCGGAAATGATATAGATCTTTTAAACAGTGTTAAAAGTTATCTAAACGGCAAATTTTCAATGAAGGACCTAGGTGAAGCATCATACATATTAGGCATAAAGATCTATAGAGATAGATCTAGGTGCCTAATAGGGCTATCGCAAAGTACATACCTTGATAAGATTTTGAAGAAGTTTAAAACAGACGGAAGTAAGAAGGGGTTATTACCTATGTTGCAAGGCAATACATTGAGTAAGACTCAAAGTCCGGCCACGACGGAAGAAAGAGAGAAAATGGACAAAGTCCCCTATGCTTCAGCCATAGGCTCTATAATGTACGCCATGCTATGTACAAGACCGGATGTGGCACATGCTATTAGTTTGACTAGTAGGTACCAATCGGATCCAGATTCAGAACACTGGATAGCGGTCAAGAATATCCTTAAGTACTTACGAAGAACTAAGGATATGTTTCTTGTGTACGGAGGTGAAGAAGAGCTCGTCGCTAAGTGTTATGTTGACGCAAGCTTTGACACCGATCCGGATGACTCTAAGTCTCAATACGAATACGTATTTCTCATGAATGGAGGAGCGGTTAGTTGGAGGAGCTCCAAAAAACGTGTGGTGGCGGGATCAACAATGGAGGCCGAATATGTTGCTGCTTCGGAAGCGGCTCAGGAAGTGGTTTGGATGAAGGAGTTCATATCCGAACTAGGAGTGGTTGCAAACGCGTTGGAACCAATGGTGATCTATTGTGATAACAATGCAATGCCAAAGAGCCAAGGTCTCACAAGCATTCCAAGCATATTAAGCGCCGTTTTCACTCCATCCGCGAGCATGTCAAGGATGGAGATATAAAGATTTGTAAAGTACACATGGATCTCAATGTAGCAGATCCGTTGACTAAAACTCTCCCTAGAGCAAAACATGATCCACACCAGAACTCAATGGGTGTTCGATTCATCACTATGTAACTAGATTATTGTCTCTAGTGCAAGTGAGAGACTGAAGGGAATATGCCCTGAGAGGCAATAATAAAGTGTTTATTATGTGTATTCCAAGTATATGATATATGTTTATTTTTCATGCTATAATTGTATTAATACGGAAACGTTAATACATGTGTGTTTAATAAACAAACAAAAAGTTACTAGTTATGCCTCTCTCATAAATTAGCTCGTTGATTAACAAGATGATCAAGGTTTCCTGATCATAGACATTGGATGTTGTTAATAATGGGATCACAACATTAGTGTAATGGTGTGATGAACATTCATCCGAAGTATAGGATTACGATCAAAGTCATTGAGTTTATATTGCTATAACAACTTACGAAGTGATCCTAATCCTTAGACCATGAGATCATGTCAATCACTAACACCGGAAGAGTTTCTTGATAACATCAAACGTCACACCATAATTGGGTGATTATAAAGATGGGTTCAGGACTAATAAAGTGTTATGTTGAGGCCCATGGATCGAGAGTGGAATTTTTTCATCCCGATGACGGATAGATATACTCTGGTCCCTCTCAGTGATATCACATTGGTTAGATTGCAAGCAAGTGATTTGCTAGAATGTTATATCAGGGGAACGAGAAAAGAGTGCATGTCAGTAACGAGATCAAACTAGGTATGGAGATACCGATGATCGAATCTCGGACATGTAATATATCGCGAAACAAAGGGATTAAGATACTGGCGTAAAAGGTTCCGACGATCACAAGAAAGTCATCGTTGAATGTGTGGGAGTCAGTATGGGTCTCCAAATCAGGCTTCTGATTATTGATCCGAGAGGGGTCTCGATAATGTCCGCATTATTCATGAACCATAGGGTGACACACTTAAGAGACACCGACATCCAATTGGAGCAAAAGTTTCATGCCGAAAGAATAAACAAGCGCAGGAATTTATTTCACTAGATACCGAAACAGGTTTTCGGGTGAAATTGCATAAAGAGGTTATGCATGTGAAATAGAATTCTAGAAAGGGGTTATATGTGAATGTTTGTCATTAAAGTAATTGACAAAATTCTGAATAAATAAAAGAGTTTTATTTAATGAGAGTTTGCATTAAATTTGGTGGAAATTTAATAGCAAGTTTGAGTGGGATTTTGAGTGGAGGGATTTGAATGGATTTTTGTGAGTGGAGTGTCCACCCACATGAATGAAGGAGGGGAGGGGGAAGCCCCCATGGCCGGCGGCCACCCCCTTGGGTGCCCCCCTCCTCCTATAAAAGGCACCCCTCTCCTCACTTCTCACTCACACCTCCTCGTGAAGGATCTCTCTCCCCCTCTAGAATTTATCCCCCATGGTCTCGGACTAGCGAGATACATGTTCCCGGTGGATATTCGACAAGAAAGAGTTGTAATTCCGCTGCATCGCTGGATCCAGGAGGCGGAGGTTGTTCGGTGCCTCGGATGTGTGTGCGAGCATGGATGCGCTGCTGATTTGCGGCGCTAGGACTTCCTCTCAATCTTGAGATCGGCAAGAGATCGTCTACATCAACCACGAGTCGAACTCGTTAAGCTTTGTAGGTCTTCAAGGGTATGTTCTCTACGAATATACATCCACCCGTTGTTTGTATCTAGTAGATAGATCTTGGTACATAGTTCACATCGTAGGAAATTTTTTGTTTTCTATGCTGCGAACCCTAGAATACTTAATAGCAATTGTCCCGATCATAATAGTTTCAAAATTTTCTTGTGGAATGCGAGAATAAATTCTCCAACCTTTATGCCTTCAATATTTTCAATAGAATTCAGGCAATAGCTTCTGACAACCTTATTGGGGAAATAGACAGTGTGCTATTTGTCATTAATATTAAAAGTTACTTTTCCTTGATTGCAATTGATGACAACACCTGCAGTATTAAGAAAAGGTATCCCAAGAATAATAGACATATTATCATCTTCAGGCATTCCAAGCACAACAAAATTAGTTAAGACCATGCAATTATGAGCAACTTGAACAGGAACATCCTCACATATACCAACAGGAATAGTAGTTGACTTATCAGCCATTTGCAAAGATATATCATTTGGTATCAACTTTTCTAGCTGGAGTCTCTTGTAGAGAGAAAAAGGCATACCACTAACTCCAGCTCCCAAATCACATAAAGCAGTTCTAACATAATTATTCTTAATGGAGCAAGGAATAGTTGTTATACCTGGATCACCAAGTTTCTTTGGAACCTTACCATTGAAGGAGTAATTAGCAAATAAAGTAGAAATCTCCTCATTAGGAATCTTCCTTTTATTAGATACAATATCATTCATATACTTTGAATAAGGAGGCAACTTAATAGCATCAGTCAAAGGAATTTGCAAGAATAAAGGTTTCATCCACTCACAAAACTTGTTGTAGTGTTCTTCCTCCTTTGACTTGTGTTTCTTACCTGGAAAAGGCATAGGTTTCTGCACCCAAGGTTCTCTCTCTTTACCATGTTTATTAGCAATAAAATCTTCCTTTGTGTACCTAGTGTTCTTAGTGTGTTTCTCAGGTTCTTCCTCATCTTCCTCCTTATCTGGAGACTCATTATTATTACCACTCTCAGTTTCAGCATCAGAGATAGATATACTATTAGGATCTACAGCAGGTTCAAGTGGTTCCTCAACTTTCTTATGTTTATTTTTCTTCCTCTTACGAGGACTACCACTATACTCACCTTGTTGGGAATCCTGCTCTATTCTTTTAGGGTGTCCTTCAGGATATAAATGATCTTGAGTAGCTGCACCACTCCTAGTTCTAATTCAATAAGCATGTTTATCTCCTAAAGCATTAACTAGCATATCCTTTTGTACCTTAGCAAGTTGATCAAGTTGGGTTTGAACCATTTGAAAGTGTTTACAAATCATTTTAATATCATTAGAAGTTCTTTCCACAATATCTTTTAACTCATGGATATCTCTAAAGTTTTCCAATAAATGATTCTGAATCTGATTATTAAAATGACCTTGTTTAACAATAAAAATGTCAAGTTCCTCTAAGCATTGATCAGGAAGCTTACCATAAGGAATATCACCTTCATCAAAGTTTTGGAGAGAGTGTACCTCAACAGTAGATGAGTGGGGAATTGTCTTACATAATTCTTCTATAGGAGGTAGATTCTTCACATCTTCACCTCTAATACCTTTCTCCTTTAGACACTTTTTAGCTTCCTTTGTCACTTCATCATTTAACGCAATAACTCCCCTCTTCTTTGTTGTTGGTAGTGGAACTGGTTCAGGAACAACTGGTTCAGGAGTAGTAGGCTCAGGTGTATTCAGCTCAGTTGAAGTCCAATCATCATAATTCTTGCTTATCTTGTTCATTAATTCTTCAACATATGTAGGAGTACTTTTCCTGAAAACACAATCAACAAAGCTATCTAGGTAGGTCCTAGAATCATCAGTTAGTCCATTATAATAAATATCAAGCAACTTATTCTTAGGTAATGGACATCCAGGATATGCATGAATCAAGGAACAGAATCTTTTCCATGACTCAGGCACTTTCTCTTCTTCTTCCTGTTTAAAATCAAAAAGTCTCTGCAAAGCAGCATGTCTAGCACTGGGAGGAAAATATTTATGGAAGAAAGAAGCAATCAAGCAATCAGGGCTATCAATGGAACCAGGAGGTAATCTATTAAACCAAGCCTTAGCTTCTCCTTTTAGTGAAAAAGGGAAGATCTTAGCAACAAAGTACTTGCGCATTTTAAAATCATCAGAGAACAAAGCACTCATAGTAGAAAGCTCATTCATATGAGCCACATCACTCTCATTTTCAGTACCACAAAAAGGTTCTTTCTCAACAATATCTAAATAAGCTAAATCAAGAGAGAAATCATAATCTTTATCTTTAATATCTATGGGAGAGGTGACAAACTTAGGATCATAGGACTTCTTGGTATAATAGTATGTCTAGCAAGGAGAATCTTAATAGCACTAGCACCATGTGTGTTTCGACACTCTTCAACAAATTCATCAGTGAGCTCTATGTAACCATCATTAATATCAAAACTCTCACTAGCAGGTGAGCTAACAGGTGTAACAGTGTCTTCACTAGGAGTTTCGGTATTTCCTAGACTGGCCATAGTAGCATCTAGAAAAGGACCTAGTGAACCACTCGCATCAGGCACAGTAGAAGTAACATCATGAGTATCAAAATCAGTTTCAGATTCAACAGTAGTATCAGCGTGTGTAGCATGAGTATGTGGTGGTGGTGTGACAAGCTTACTTATAACAGACGGTGAATCAAGAGCAACAGAGGTGTTTAGGACTGTACCTCTTCTTGTAGTGGATGGAAAAATAGGGAAATTTCCATCATGAGACTTCCCCATGATGAAAGGAGTAGCAGTGAACAATAGTAGATCCAAGTGAACTTACAAATAAATCTATGCTCCCCGGCAACGGCGCCAGAAAATAGTCTTCATGACCCACAAGTGTAGAGGATCGCAACAGTCTTCGCGGGTAGTATACCCAATTTATTGATTCGACACAAGGGGAGACAAAGAATACTTGCAAGCCTTAACAACTGAGTTGTCAGTTCAGCTGCACCTGGAAATAGTTCTTGCTCACAGAATTTTATCAGTAGCAACAGTTTGTAGTAGCAACAACAACAATAACAACAACAGTAGAACAGTAGCAATAGTAACAGTAACGGTAACAGTAGGATTCGAGTGTGGTAGGCATAGGGATGGATGGACGGGCGTTGCATGGACGAGTCTAAACATGTAAGTTCAAAGAACTAGGGAATTGCAGATAAATAATAATAAGCATCCAAGTACTAAACAATCCTAGGCATGTGCTCCAAATATAGTCATACGTGCTCGCAATGAGAACTTGCACAACATCTTCTGTCCAGCCAGCCCGTGGCAGCGGGGCCTCTAGGGAACTACTGGCAATTAAGGTGCTCCTTTTAATAGAGCACCGGAGCAAAGCATTAACACTCCGTGAACACATGTGATCCTCACACCACAACCATCCCCTCCGGTTGTCCCAATTTCTGTCACTTCGGGGCCTTTAGATCCGGACAATGATATGTGTACACAACTTGTAGATAAGATCACAAACAATACTATCATAATGATTCAATAATAAGTTCAGATCTGAGATCATGGCACTCGGGCCCTAGTGACAAGCATTAAGCACAACAAGTTGCAACAAAGTCAAATAGCACTAATATAGATACTAGGCACTATGCCCCTAACAGATCTTATTCGATTATATGATAGAACCCATCCAATCCCTACCATCCCCAAGCCTACAACGGGGGATTACTCACTCATGGATGAGTGAAACATTGGTGGTTGATGGATATGCGTTGGTGATGATGATGGCGATGATCCTCTCCAAATTCCCCGTCTCGGCAGGGTGCCAAAAAGGAGTTTCTGGATCCGAATCTTGGTTTCTGATGGCAGTGGCGGAGCGGAACTCTTTCTAGAAAACTATCGAACCCCCTGTTTTTAGGTCAGAAGGCAACTTATAAGCGCAGAGGGAGGCCGAGAATCTGCCTGGGGTGACTAAACCTCCCCCAGGCGCGGGGTCAGTGGGCCGCGCCTGGGGTGGGTCTGGGCCCCCAGGCCTCCCCTCTGTGTCCCCTTCTGGCTCCGTGGATCTTTCTGGTGAAATATAATTTTTGGCATATTTTCTAGGATTTTTCCTGATAGTTCATTTTCTGCACACAAAAACAAGACACCAAGGTAATTCTGCGGAAAACAGCGTCAGTCCGTGTTAGTTGTATCCAAATCACACAAGTTTAGAGGAGAAACAATAGCAAAGTGTTCGAAAAAGTAGATACATTTTGGACGTATCACTTGACGTGGAGCACTTCGTTGGAAACCCTAAGAGCAAGGTGTAATGAGCACAACAGCAAGTCTTCCTTTAGTAGAGACCGAGGTTATCGAACTAGAAGGAGGAAGGAAACGTCACACAGGTGTTGCAAGCAACGCGGAGACCTGCACAACACAAAGTCAAGACTTTTCCCCAACGAATCAGTGAGATTGTCAAGCTCACCGGTTTGCTGTAACAAAGGATTAAACGTATGGTGTGGAAGGTAATGGTGGTTTGCAGCAAGTAAATAAGTAACCGTGGAAGATGTATCAATGGTAAAGATTGGACCGGGGTCCATAGTTCACTAAAGGTGCTCACCTTAGATAAACAACATGGCATGAAGGGCAAACAAATTACAGCAGGGCAATTGACAGGAACTGAAAGGGGCATAACAATGCAATTACCAGTCAGAAAGATCTTATGAAATTCGTTTGGGCAATACAACAATATACATAGACCGCCATCCAACTTCATCTATGACTAGAAGTCCACCTTCAGGTTATCATCCGAACCCCCTCCAGTATTAAGTTGCAAGCAACAGACAACTGCTTTAAGCAAAGTGTGTAAGATAAACAGTCCACATGTTCCATGAACAAGAGACCGTTGTTTTCTCCCTAGTAGCAACAACACATCTACTACCGAAGAGATTATTGTCACTTCCCTTGGAAACTAGAGGCATGAACCCACTATCGAGCATAAATACCCCCACTTGGAGTGATACGCCCAATTTGCATCACCTTTCTATATCATAATTTACCTCTATTCATTGATATTTGTCTTATTATGAGGTATTACTTATGGCTTTTCATATGTTTATGCATGTTGGATGATTCCTGGAAGATGGACTGCCGGAGTCTGGATTCTGATGGAAAAGAAGGCCTTTCGATGCAATTTCGCATAGATCAGAAAAATACCAGAAAAATATGGAAACATATTATTCTAACAGAAGACGAAGGAAGCCAGAAGGAGGGATGAAGTGGGGCCTCAGGGGGCCCACCCCCTAGGCGCGGGCCCACCTGACCCCGCGCCTAGGGCAGGTGTGGCCCACGTGCCCGGCCTTCGACTCCGCCCCTTCGCCTATATCTTCCCTACAAAACCCTAAGTCTCGGGGAGCGACAACAGATAGATTTCCGCTGCCTCTAGGGGGCGGAAAACACTGAGAGATAAAGATCTTTCCGGCAGACAGAATTCTATCGAGGGAATTCCTTCCCCGCGAGGGGAGACCGTCGCCATCAACACCGTCATCAAGTTAGGCTTCATCGGGATCATCATCATCATCCACACCATCATCTCCACCAGCACCATCATCACCACTCTCCCGCTGTAATAATTGTGTTGGATATTTCTTTAGTTCTTAGGGGAAACTTTCTCGGTGTTGATAACTATTGTAGTCGATGCTTGTGAGTGGAACCATTGGATTATTTTTCATGTTTAGATTGTTATCCATTATCATATCATCTTTGATCTTGATCCATATGATGTCTTGTGAGTAGTTCGTCTAGTTCTTGAGGACATGGGAGAAGTCATGTTGTCAGTAGTGAATCTGTAATGAGTTATTATTCAATGGTTTAGTATTTAAGTTGTGGTGCTATTCTTCTAGTGGTGTCATGTGAACATCGACTACATGACACTTCACCATTTATGGGCCTAGGGGGATGGATTGTGTATTTGTCTACTAATCGTGGGGTTGCCGGAGTGAGAGAAACCTGAACCCCCGTTAGGACACCTTTGCACAAGGGAGCGTATGATCTCAGAGTTTAAGTATGTGGTTAGATTTATATCTATATTACTTTCCTATAGTTACGGATGTTTGCAGGGGGTTTAATCACAAGTATGTATTAGTCCTAGGAAGGGAGGTATGTTAGCACAGGTTCACCCACACAACACTTACAAACACCAAAGAAGAGTACTCAGCTATTTGAAGCGAAAGCACTTGACAGAATTCCCATGTGTCCTCGAGAACGTTTGGTCCTTATAAGTATTTCCACCAGCTTGTCCTTTGCTAAGAAAGGATTGGGACACTTGCTCCGTTTGTTCGTTACCTTTGTTACTTGCTCCTTGTTTTGTTGCCTTGTCAGAAAACCACTAAAAATCTGTTTGCTAAGTATTCACAGGGATTTCCTGCTCCATACCACTATTCAACACCTTCTGCCCCTCGTTGGGATCGACACTCCTATTTATCAAAAGTACTACGATACACCCCATATACTTGTGGGTCATCAAGACTATTTTTTGGCGCCGTTGCCGGGGAGTGAATCGCTATTAAAGAGTGGAACTAGTAAGGGAAACTTTTAATGCGATTATTGCTTTTGTTACTGCTTGTTACTTTGTTTCCAATATGGATAACCCACTTGGTTTTCTATTTGGGAAAACTACTACCACTTCTAGGGTAGTAGATGAACCACCTCCTGTTGAGATAGATCCTTTTAAGATACCTACAAGTATTGTTAATCATGTTATGGATAATTATTATTTTGGGGATGGAACTGTCCATCCTGGTGATCACTTTCTTTTTATCCATGAATTATGCGGGTTGTTTAAGTGTGCAGGTATCACAACTGAACAAGTAAAGAAGAAGTTACTCTCCATATTCTTGAAAGGGAGAGCTAAAAAATGGTACAAGCTGCTGAAGAATGGACAATCCATAGAATGGGAGGAGATGGAATCTCTATTTTACTCTAAATTTTATCCTCCCAGTGAGATTCATAAGGATAAAAATCTTATATATAACTTTTGGCCTCTTGATGGAGAGAGTACAACTCAAGCTTGGGGGAGATTGAAGTTACTAATTCTTAAATGTCCTATTCATGAACTCCCTAACAATATTATTCTCAATAACTTTTATGCTAGGCTTCCTCTTCATGATAAAGATTTACTAGATGCTTCTTGTGCTGGATCATTCACACGTATGAAGGAATAAGCTAAATGGGATCTCTTAGACCGTATTCAAGATAACACTGAAGCTTGGGAGAATGACAAAGGAATAAAGTCAGGTATAAACTATGATTATGAATGCATTAAATCTTTTATGGGTACTGATAACTTCCGTGATATTAGCATTGAGTTTGGTCTTGATTCCTAAAGTATTGCCAACTGTTTTAAGGCCTTTGCCTCTTACATATAAATTCCCAAGAAGAAGTGGAATAAGTACCATGCTCCTTATAAAGATAATGTTAGCCATGTTCCAGTTAGAAGTACTCAAGTTTGTACTACTAATCATATTGTGCCTGAACCTCATGTTGAGAAAATGCCTTTTCCAGCTAAGGTAAAGGAGTATTCTATGATTATTAGTGCAAATAACAAAAGTACCATGAAAACTGTGGAGCCTGGTAAGCAATTGAATGTTGAACCTGTGGTAGCTATTGTGAAAGACCTTGTCACTAGAAATAGAGAGGATGAGCACATTGTCTTCTGTGAATACGCTTCTACTATTATCTCTCATCCTAGTAAGGCTAGAAAAGCTAGCGTTCCTGTGCTTTCTGTTAAAATTGGTGATCATTGCTACTATGGTGTATGTGATATTGATGCTAGTTTTAGTGCTATTCCTTATGAGCTTTACAGGGAAATTATGCATGAGATTGGTCCTTGTGAGCTTGAGGACATTGATGTGGTTATCCACCTTGCTAATAAGGAAACCATTTGCCCCATTGGCATTGTAAGAGATGTGGAGGTTCTTTGTGGTAAGATTAAGTATCCTCCTGATTTTCTAGTGCTTAATTCAGCAGCTAGCAAAACTTGTCCTATCATTTTTGGTAGACCTTTCTTGAACACTTGTGGAGCTATTATTGATTGTAAGAAGGAAAAAGTTTTAACTAAGTTTGATGGAGATTCTTATGAGTTTAACTTTTCCAAATTTGCTAAAGCACCTTGTGAAAATAGCTTGCCTAATAAAGATTTCAGGATGGAACAACTTGCTTCTATTGGTCCAGTCTATGACCTTGGACCTCTTTTTGGTGATAGTAAGTATGCTTACCTAGATGATAAAGTTGTTACCAGTGATAGTTATATTGTCAACTTTATTCAAAGTGCTACTGCAGGTTATTTTGAGAGAGGGAAACATGGTTTTATGCATCCCAATGATGTTAAGTTTCCCTGTTTATGTTGAAAGCTTTGAAGTTGCATCTGTTTTATCTTCCTATGCTTGTGGCTTTTTGTTTCAACAATTTGTTTTCTCATGACACTCCCATGCATAGGAAGTGGGTTAGACTCAAGTGTGGTGGTTATTTTCTTCTTTATGCTCTCTTTCATTTCAGATTTATATCTCCTTTGTGAGCATCTTTGGAAGTTTCAAGCCTAACTTAAAGGCATTAAAGAAAAGTACTTGTTGGGAGATAACCCAAGAGTTTTGTCGTGTCTTGGAAGTTATTACCTCTGTAATAAACGCTCCTTATTCTTTTTGTTTTGGTTTTAGTGTCAAGTTTAACTACTTTTGTGAAGTAGAGGAGTTGTGAAAAGTGGCTGTCCTAGGACAAATTTTTTTGCTGCATTGTAAAAATTCGTGAGGAAGCTCAGTACTTAGGATGGAGCTGCATTTTTCTGTGCTTGTTCTCCTGGTTGTTACACAACTTTCATCAGTTCTGCACTTTTTGATTTGAGCATCAGAAGGCCTTCGAAAAATTCAATCTTTACCTGCTGGTCTGTTTTGACAGATTTCTGCCATCATTTGCATTTGCCTCTTACATAAGATTTTGTGTTGGTGGTTTTCAGTTGAAGTGTTTACCAAAGGTTTATTGTTTTTGCTTACACTAATGTTGTCATTGAGTTTGTGCAAGGGTTTTGTAAGAAGGATATTTTTAGGAGAAAGAGAAAAGGAATCTGCAGAGTTCGTCTTTGAATAGGTAAAAGTGGTGAAAACAGAAGGTTCGTGAAACTCCAATCTTTTTATATTTTTGATGTTTTTAATACATAAGGGAAGTTACGAGACAAAACTGAAGAGGAAATGGATCCCGGGGTGGATAGACCCACCCTAGGCGCGGGCCCAGCCTGGCCGCGCCTGAGGCGGGTTTTCCCCCTCGAACTCCGTCTCCGCTTCGTTTTCGTATCAAAACCTTCCTTATGTATTAAAACTTCGTAATATATAACCCCCCGGATGCCCCGAGGTTCTTGAATCGTGTTCTCGTCGTGTTTTAGTTTCAATCTGTTTCTGTCAGGAAATCTTATCAAGTTTAGAGAACCATGGCCTCCACCAACGACAAAGGCAAGAAGCCCGAGGAAGAAGAACCTCAAGTCCCCAAGGAGGAGGAGATTTTGGTAGAGTATGAAGGTGACATGGAGGAGGACAAGCAACCGGACACTCGTGCTACTGTCACAAGCATTGGTTTGATGGCTCGACCTACCAAGCTTAAGAGGACAGCACGGATGTCTATAGGAGGGGGAACTCCGCGTCATATCCTCGCTCCACGCACACTTTCTCCTAGTACCCCTTGTTCTAACCGTGCAGGGAAGAATGATACATCCAAACCGTATCTACTTTCTCGAACACTTTGCTATTGTTTTTCCTCTAAACTTATGTGATTTGGATACAACTAACATGGACTGACGCTGTTTTCAGTAGAATTACCTTGGTGTCTTGTTTTTGTGCAGAAAATCAACTATGAGGAAAAATCCCGGAAAATATGCCAAAAAATATATTTCACCAGAAGATCCACGGAGCCAGAAAGGGAGACAGAGAGGAGGCCTGGGGGGGTAGACCCACCCTAGGCACGGGCCCACCTGACCCCGCGCCTGGAGGGGGTTTGGCCACCCCAGGAAGCTCCTCGGCCTCCCTCCATGCCTATAAGTTGCCTTCTGACCTAAAAACTCAGGGGGGGTTCGATAGTTTTCTAGAAAGAGTTCCGCTCCGCCCCGCCATCAGAAACCAAGATTCGGATCCAGAAACTCCGTTTTGGCACCCTGCCGAGACGGGGAATTTGGAGAGTATCATCGCCATCATCATCACCAACGCATATCCATCAACCACCTATGTTTCACTCATCCATGAGTGAGTAATCCCCCGTTGTAGGCTTGGGGATGGTAGGGATTGGATGGGTTCTATCATGTAATTGAATAAGATCTGTTAGGGGCATAGTGCCTAGTATCTCTATTAGTGCTATTTGACTTTGTTGCAACTTGTTGTGCTTAATGCTTGTCACTAGGGCCCGAGTGCCATGATCTCAGATCTGAACTTATTATTGAATAATTATGATAGTATTGTTTGTGATCTTATCTACAAGTTGTGTACACATATCATTGTCCGGATCTAAAGGCCCCGAAGTGACAGAAATTGGGACAACCGGAGGGGATGGTTGTGGTGTGAGGATCACATGTGTTCACGGAGTGTTAATGCTTTGCTCCGGTGCTCTATTAAAAGGAGCACCTTAATTGCCAGTAGTTCCCTAGAGGCCCCGCTGCCACGGGCTGGCTGGACAGAAGATGTTGTGCAAGTTCTCATAGCGAGCACGTATGACTATATTTGGAGCACATGCCTAGGATTATTTAGTACCTGGATGCTTGTTATTATTTATCTGCAATGCCCTAGATCTTGAAGTTACATGTTTAGACTCGTCCATGCAACGCCCGTCCATCCATCCCGAGCCTACCGCACTCGAATCCTACTGTTACCATTACTATTACTATTGCTACTGTTTCACTATTGCTGTTGCTTTGCTGTTGCTACTGTTAAATTTCTGTGAGCAAGAACTATTTCCAGGTGCGGCTGAATTGACAACTCAGTTGTTAAGGCTTGCAAGTATTCTTTGGCTCCCCTTGTGTCGAAACAATAAATTGGGTAATACTACCCGCAAATACTGTTGCGATCCCCACTTGTGGGTCATCAAAGAAACACTCTAATTTGGAAGAATGGAGAAAGAATAACAAGGACTGGGATCCTCGGTCCGAGTTTATCATGGGCTGCATCGAGCATAATTCGGAGTTAATTCGTACTCTGACCTTTGATTTGGAGGATTTGGAGAAACTTGTTGAGGAGCTTATCAAGAGGACACCACCACCACCAAGGGAGTAATTCATCTTCAGGTTTGGCATCCCCTTGGCTTGTTCCAAGCTTGGGGGAGTGCTGCGGTATCACCACCATTATCTTTTATCTTTAACCTTTTTAGTGGATTCATATCTGTGGTAGAGGGGTTATCTTATAGTTTGGTTTTCTTGTGGAAGTATCTCTCCTTTAGTTGATTATCTTTGTATCCCTTGGTGTGAGTGCCTTTATTGTAATGTTAATGAGAAGTCTCATCCTTTACTTTTTGCACTTCTTATTTTAGTTTGCAATCCCTATTATATGATGGATCTTGTTGATCAGTATTGGCACCACTTTGGGATTATCAAGTGGATCTAAATTGGTTTTGGAAAACCGAGTCCTGGTAAGTAGCATTACTATGAAAGATAAAAAGAAAGAAAAAGCTTACAAGTATTTTGTATCATTTGTTTTCTTTCTTGTTGGCTCATAATCTTAGTATTATTTATTTAAGATTCTTTTGTGTCTTCAAGGAAGATTGCATGTTTGGCTTTATTATTTGTATGTTTGCTTGTTTCTTTCAACTCTCTTGCTTGCTACCCATCCTTGCTAGCCAAAAACCTGTTTTGAGAAGGCATACTTCTCATGTTTCCAAATCCCTTTGAACCAAAACATGTGCCACTTGTGTCCACCATATCTACCTAGTAGCAATTTCTATTCCTAGCAAATTCTCAAGCTTCATCTACCTTTCGAATTTAAAAGTATTTTTTATGTGAAAACTAGTTAGTAAAGCTCTCACGAACTTGATGGCACACTTTATTTCTTTGCCCACTAATAGACTTGAACCATTGTGAACATCAAAGTTGTATATGCTTGCATCTATACATTGGAATTAGCAGAACCGTGCTGTCACGGGGAACGTTTTCAACATTGCACTTGTACTTTGTACACAGTTGATACCGTGCTCTTTTGTCTATGGATGTCAACGGTGTGAAATAAAGAGGGAGCTTGTAAGTCCATGGAGTTTGTATCCTGTGTTAGAGAAATTCCTGGGCCGCTAGCCTAAGCCATGCTTAATCATGGTGGAAACTTGCAGCATCACCATAGTGAGCTATCTATGAAGCATCCTCAACAAAAAGCTATGCATATGGTAAATAAAAAGATTGTTGAGATGCTCATTGTCTACGTGCCTTGTCATTTTGGTTATGGGAAAGCTCTTGTACCATGTGCAAGGGGTACCCCATTGGCGGTTCTCAATGATACGCAAATACTTACAATGACAAGAACTTACCTGGGCCCAAAGTTGAGTATGCATGAGGAGTGACCCTCATATTCAAGGGACATGAGATTGCCAACTTATATTTCGTCAAGCATATACTCCATCCTTGTTCACTTTAACCTTAATCATCTCAAGATGCTTATTATAGGGGCAATGAGGGTTCAAAGCTAGCAAGTACCATAATATTTTGGAAGTTCTTTATGACTTGTAATCCCTGCTACCCTCTATAAAGGGACCTTTCTCCTAGTTACTAGTTGAGTTAGTAAACCTACTTCCTCTCTATCTCCAGCAGGCATTTGAGTTGTTGTGTTTCAAGCATTCATATGGTGATTTATTCAATCATGTTATTTATCTTCCTTGTTTGCACAAAACTCTTATCTATTGAGTATTACTTTGAAAGCCTTCACTTGTGAAAAAAATCTTTTTGAGCAAAGAGTGCTCCTGTTTTGAAACTTCTACAAAAAAGATTTTGTGAAACTGTTTGCCATGTGTTCTCTGACCAAGAACAAGTTTGCCAATTCCAATTATGATTCATCTTTATGCATCTCTATTGTGACTGTTGTACTTGGTTGTAAGCTAAGTTATATAATGGTGAGTTGCTTTCTTCTATGAGTTGTGCAATGGTAAGTGTGATGCTTCTTGTTCGTATTATTTTATCGACACTTCACTCCATAAACCTGTGGACATGTTTACTGAGCTCAGTATTCGCTTGGGGACAAGCGAAGTCTAAGCTTGGGGGAGTTGATACGCCCAATTTGCATCACCTTTCTATATCATAATTTACCTCTATTCATTGATATTTGTCTTATTATGAGGTATTACTTATGGCTTTTCATCTGTTTATGCATGTTGGATGATTCCTGGAAGATGGACTGACGGAGTCTGGATTCTGATGGAAAAGAAGACGTTTTGGTGCAATTCCGCAAAGATCAGAAAAATACCAGAAAAATATGGAAACATATTATTTTAACAGAAGACGAAGGAGGGACGAAGTGGGGCCTCAGGGGTCCCACACCCCCCTATGAATGGGCGCACCTGACCCCGCGCCTAGGGCAGGTGTGGCCCACCTGCCCGGCCTCCGACTCCGCCCCTTCGCCTATATCTTCCCTACGAAACCCTAAGTCTCGAGGAGCGACCACAGATAGATTTCCGCCGCCTCTAGGGGGCAGAAAACACCGAGAGAGAAAGATCTCTCCGACAGACAGAATTTCTGCCGGGAGAATTCCTTCTCGGAGAGGGGAGACCGTCACCATCAACACCTTCATCAAGCTAGGCTTCATCAGGATCATCATCATCATCGACACCATCATCTCCACCAGCACCATCATCACCACTCCGTCCCACTGTAACAATTCTGTTGGATATTGCTTTAGTTCTTAGGGGAAACTTTCCCGGTATTGATTACTATTGTACTTGATGCTTGTGAGTGGAACCATTGGATTATTTTTCATGTTTAGATTGTTATCCATTATCATATCATCTTTGATCTTGATCCATATGATGTCTTGTGAGTAGTTCTTCTAGTTCTTGAGGACATGGGAGAAGTCATGTTGTCAGTAGTGAATCTGTGGTGAGTTATTATTCAATGGTTTA
Source organism: Avena atlantica (assembly GCA_910589765.1). Classification (NCBI taxonomy): domain Eukaryota; kingdom Viridiplantae; phylum Streptophyta; class Magnoliopsida; order Poales; family Poaceae; genus Avena; species Avena atlantica. The sequence continues at coordinate 486,375,702 of OU342739.1, read as the reverse complement.
GTATTTAAGTTGTGGTGCTATTCTTCTAGTGGTGTCATGTGAACGTCGACTACATGACACTTCACCATTTATGGGCCTAGGGGGATGCATTGTGTATTTGTCTACTAATCGTGGGGTTGCCGGAGTGAGAGAAACCTGAACCCCCGTTAGGACACCTTTGCACAAGGGAGCGTATGATCTCAGAGTTTAAGGTTGTGGTTAGATTTATATCTTAATTACTTTCCTGTAGTTACGAATGTTTGCAGGGGGTTTAATCACAAGTATGTATTAGTCCTAGGAAGGGCGGTATGTTAGCACAGGTTCACCCACATAACACTTACAAACACCAAAGAAGAGTACTCAGCTATTTGAAGCGAAAGCACTTGACAGAATTCCCATGTGTCCTCGAGAACGTTTGGTCCTTATAAGTATTTCCACCGGCTTCTCCTTTGCTAAGAAAGGATTGGGCCACTTGCTCCGTTTGTTCATTACCTTTGTTACTTGCTCCTTGCTTTGTTGCCTTGTCAGAAAACCACTAAAAATCTGTTTGCTAAGTATTTATAGGGATTTCCTACTCCATACCACTTTTCAGCACCTTCCGCTCCTCGTTGGGATCAACACTCCTATTTATCGAAAGTACTACGATACACCCCCTATACTTGTGGGTCATCATGGAGTCACTAGAAACTACTTGGCCAAGATAGCTACTAATAACGGAGAGCATGCAAGATCACAAACAACACATACATGATAGAATCATAAAGACAAAACCATTAATGAAACCAACATAATAATCTCAATATCCATCGGATCCCCACAAACATAACATGCATGATTACAAATAGATTAGATCTTGATCATGAACAGAGCTCACAAGATCTATACATGAAAGCACAAAGGAGGAGATACAACCATCTAGCTACTACATGGACCCATAGTCCAAGGTGGAACTACTCACGCATCATACCGGAGAGAAGGCCTCCAGGATGATATCCCCTTCGGCAGGGTGCCGGGAAGAACTTCAGATCCCCCGGATCTAGGGACGATGGTGGCGACGGCTACAAATGACGAGGTTTAATCTCGTCAATGCCCATTGTTATGGACTTGGGTTTTGGAGAAGATGGGGATGCTGGAGATCGCGGAACGGTTAGAAAACAAGCAACACGGGGACACGAGGTTTACCTAGGTTCAGGCCCCTAGAGGGAAAACCCTACTCCTGCTTGTCTACTCTTGATTATGGCGGAACCGAAGGTTACAGGGTGCGCAGATGCAATCTGGCGTGAAGGTGTGTATGCGGTGGTGTGCGAGAGAGCCTCCTCGTCGTACCCTCCTAGCCTTTATATAGAGATAGGAAGGTCCCGGGCACAGATCGAGTCGGTTACAGGTTTTAGGGTTTACCCCTTTGAATATTCTATCTACTCTAGTCTTGCTCTCTAAGGATCCGAAGGCATCATGGGCCTTGGTCACTCGAAAATCTTCATGGGCTGGCGCATATTTGCCGCGGGCCTTCCTTGGGCTGGACCAAGTATGCTAAGGTCGTGTACCCGCAGGGTATAACCATGTCAGTAGCCCCCGAGTGTTCAGTCGAATCGTAGATTCGGCTGAGGACTCTTCAATCCTTCGGGTGCAGCTTTCTCTATCTGTATAGAGAATAATTTGAGTGTGTAGGGATTTTTGATGCGTGTGCCTGACTCTCCCGACAGATCAGGGTCAGTTAACTGTCTTAGGACAAAACAACACGATCTTCTTCAGATTCGAGTCCCTCGACTCGAACCCGGAACATATGCTGGCGTAATTCGACTCATGCCGCGGAGGACTTACAGGAGTGGAATTCCAGTGAATTTTAAATGATGTACACAACGCGTCCATCGGGATTTTTCATCGCGCCTGCTGGCACGGATTTTTACTAGCAGAGCGCAGTCGTGTGCGTTACCAGGCCATCAGATGGTATCTATAGGTCTTATCTTTGTGTCGCAGACACAATATCTGAATGTTTGTCACCGCGGAGGTGTTTCGGGTGGCCAAGGAGGATGCTACTCACTTAGCGTTAATTGGGGCAGAGTTGCCGAAAAGTTTTGCATGCTGATCCGAAGGATCGCACTTGAAAAATTCATAGGGTGCCCGATCAGCCCTGCCTATGGGAGTAGCCCCCGAGTGTCTGTTCGAGTCGTAGACTCGAGTAGATACTTTAATTCAGCCGTTGTTTGGCTTCAGGTCCGTAGGACACAAATTTTTCGGATGCTTGAATCCATCCTCCCTATGGGAGTAACCCCCAAGTCCGTAGTGGAGTCGCAAACTCGACGTAGGACTCGAAGAATAGTTTCATGGTATAGTGTTTTGATTATTTTTCGGGTGCGCGGCCAACGCTTCTGATAGGAGTAGCCCCGAGTAGTTAGTCGAATCGTAGATTCGAGTGAGTACTCTTAACTGTGTAGCCAAAGAATTGTAACTGTTGCTAGTATAGCTTTTGATGATGTCAGTGCTGACAATCGGTGACCTCAAGCGTCTGCGGCGCTAGAGATGACGTGACTGGACGAACATGGGTCCCACCTTCTGACTTTGAGTTGACCGGTCACGCGCGGCGTGGAGATAATTACGGCGTCGCCTCGATTTCCGTGCGTAGTGGACGGCGTGTGAGCGATGGTTCGCTGCTGTGCTGACACGTGGACGGTCAGATCTTGATGTTGGCTCTAGGTCTTCTCGATGGACGGTCGTCGTGCATCGTCCTTATAATCATTGGGGAAAAGTTAGTTTGTTTTCACCACATGCATTCCTGTTTCACTGCTCCCATCTTCTTTGAGTTTTTCTCACTGCGCGCTAGAATTTCCCTGAGCCTTTCCTTCCTTGTTTCTGCGTGCTCGTCGTTGTCGCCGCCGCACTGCAATGGGGAAGTACAAGAAGGCCTCCACCGCAGTTGGTACTGGTGCTGCCTCTGGTGGCAAGAAGGGTTCCGCCGCCACTCGTGTCGTGGGAATGACCACGGCAGATGCTGCAATCGGCAGCGAGTAGTAGAACGAAGGGCAATGGCGGCCAACGATCTGCGGTGCGAGATGAGGGCGGAGACACAGGGTTTTACCCAGGTTCGGCCCCCCGGAGGGTAAAGACCTACTCCTGCTAGATTGTATTATGATGGAGGTACAATGGGGCGAGCTCGACGGCTAGGCGGCGATTCGCTTGGGTGGATGATGGAACGTACGTTTACACGCCCTGTAGGGAGGTTTATATAGACTCACCCTTCCTAGGGTTTACAAGTCTCAACCGAATTTGTTAAGGTTTCGGTACTCGTTTAACCTAATCCGACTGGGCCTATCTACTCTCCTGGGCCTTCAGCTTCCAGTCGCTTGGATCCACGCCAGGTCTTGATCCAGTCGCCGTCTTGCAGGCCCACTCGCCAGGTCGTGGGCCAGTCGGAAACGTCCTGCTGGGTATACCCCGGTAGGCATATCCCCATCAGTAGTCCCCGAGGCCGTCGTCGATTGGGCGCAGGTGGTTGCTGGCAGTCGGAGCCTACGGGTCCAATGCGGACACCCAGTCGAATCGGTGGCGGGCTCCTGAATAAAGGAAAAAACTAGTCATTCTGGTCGCAGCTCGGCGAACGGGTCGGCGAAGTATTTAGTCACTGTTGTAGTGATTGGGTTGGCAAGCCGAGTGGCTGAAGTTGGACCGTCAAGCACAGTCAAAACTAGCCGTTGGGGTAATCTAATGGTAACTTTTGGCGTAATCACCGCGTAGTAACGGCTCCCTGATTTGGCGGGTAACAACCGCTATATAAAGGGAATCGTAGGCGATTGGAGAACCATATCCTTGTCATTTCCTCCGATTGCGCACACCTCCGTTCTCCTCCGCATCGCGATCCAGCCGATCCAAAATCCTCTGACCCCCACGAACCTTTCCGCCAATGGCCCCCTCCACCGAACCATGGGGCAGGTCCAAGTGTACGAGAGCGCTACTGGCATCTTTCGAGGAGGCCGGGATCCTGCGCGCCGGCAGGTGGCGCATCCCCGCGGCCGGAGAGGTGACTCGGGACCCGCGCGAGGGAGAATTCGTCTGCTTCACCAGCCACCTGGAACGGGGGCTGGGATTCCCCACATCTCTCTTCTTCCGGCGCTTCTGCGCCTACTACGGGATCCAACCATCATACCTGGGCCCGCATAGCATCGAGCAGCTCGCCATTTTCGTGGCGTTCTACGAGTGCTATCTGGGCTGCAGGCCCTACTTCCTCCTGTGGCAAGATCTGTTCCACGGGAGGATCAGTCGCGAAGAAGCGGGCGGCTTGACATTTCAATTGAAGTCGAAGGCCTCCTTTTTTGATCTGGTGCTACCTGCCAAGGCGGCGAGTGAGTGGAAGAAGTCTTGGTTTTACGTCACCGAGGAGACTCCAGACGGCGAGGTAGAAATTCCGAGATACTCCGCCGACCGGCCCGAACCGCGCCGACTCCAAGTCGGCAAGCTTCCCACGGACCAGCGGATGGTCGTGGACGATATGCTTCAAACCATTCGTGGTCTGAAGAAGAAGGGTCTTCAGACCATCAACTTGTACAACTACTGGCTCGGGCGGCGACTCGTTCCCCTGTCCCTCCGTGACCATTATATGTACGAGTACACGGGCCGGGAGGACTCGACGAAATCCTGCCTCGCCGAGTGGCAACTCGAGGACTACCTCCCGGCGTTGAAGAAGATCACCCGGGCGGCGTACCTGGACGCGAAGGCTGGGGTCTGTAACACCCTCAGAATCAGACCTATGCAAGTTTTAGCGAAAACCCGCCAAAACCCGCATAGAAACGATTCAAAGGTGCCCACCAGGCACTTTCGTGCGGGTGGAAAACAAAGTAATAACATTACACAACAGTCCTCGATGGGACCCACAGAACAGATATATATAACAGCGACTCCATGAGTCAAGAATGCAGATGTACGATACAAAGATCCAAATCACCTGTATAACGATACAGCGTCCGACTACGGACAAGATGCAAATGGGGCTAAGAGCCCTGAAGAATAACCAATGGCGTCCATAACCCTGCCCAGGCCAAGCCGGAAGGGTAACCCTGCTAACGACGTCGATCTCAAAACCTGCTTAAACAAAAGGGGTGCCGACAAAGGGCAAAGGGAAAAGAAGGAGCGTCAGTACTGAGGCCAGTACACGGCGAGACTAGAATTCGGCGGTCCTCGCCTACACAGGTATGGCGGACTGAGCGGCAGCGGCAGCATGCACTGAACAACCTATAGAGACTCGATACAACTGGCGGTTATCAGAGAGGGGTAAGAATGACCTATCCGGATCCAACCTGAAGCTAACACCAAACATACCCATCCTGGTGTTTCCCCCTCGATACCAAACGAGGAAGTCAGCCGAGGAACTCACACAGTTGGCAGTTGTAGCATCCCAGTTGTCTAACCCCTGTATGCTACATGTCTTAATAATAAAATGAGCCTCTTCCAGCATATAATTGTTGCATCAGCATCACATCATGCTCATGTCATCATGTCTCCTTGCATTTGAGCATCATATAAAACCTTTTTCTTGTTTGCTTCTTATCTCATGTTCATGATTAATTGTAGTTGCCTCTTGATATTGTATTTGGTTCTTACTAAATTGTTAAATGCCCAAGTTGAGTTGGGGGCATCTCTCTTTTGACTCCACCACCTTATCTTTCACCACCTTATAATTCCACCATCCAATAATATGGGCTTGGCATTTTATTGAGTTTCTCTAGCCCATGTTGTTGGTTGGATCCACCCATAATCTTTGCTTGGCCTTGCCCACATTTTGGAATGGAGATGAATAGTGCCATATTAATATCATTGTTTTCACAAGGATAACCTGGCATTAATTATTCTGCATGGGCCATGCAATAGCCACCTTTGCCCTAGCTTTTGGTTTTTGTTGGTTTTCTAAATGGATCCTTTCCTCTTTGTTTGATCTTGTTTTGTGAGTGTCAACCCTAGCCCTCTTCCTTGGTTCTTGCTTGGCCAATTAAATTGGATCATGCAGGAACTAGAGTAGTACCTCATCACCTAGGCTATCTCCCTTCCCTCTCCCTCTTTTCTTGTTTGACCTTGCATGACCAAGTTTTGCACCACCATCCTTGCCTACCCTCTTAGCAACCTCTTAGACCACCCCTTACCTCTCTCTTTTCTACCTAAAACCTAAACCCTATTCTACATATATATCCTAAAATAATTCCTAAATCTAAACCTCCCTCTAGCAAAACCCAAAACCCTACCCCTCTTGTCCCTCTCCCTAGCATGTACCCCATGTCCCTCTACCCTTCTTGCTCTAGCTCGACCACCCCATGCCACTTAGCTGGCCCCACATGCCACCTATCTACCCCTCTTCACCTAAACAAAACCCTAGCACCATTTTTCCCTCCCTAGCATGTTCCATGCCTTTCCTCTCTCTTGGCCCCTCTCTCTACCTACCATGCGCCCCACCCCAGCACCCTACATGCCCCACACGACCAGGACCCCTCCTAGCTACCCCCACACGACCATGCCCCTCTCTCCTAGCCCTAGCCGAGAGGCTACTCCCTCTTTCCTCCCCTCTTTTCCTCTCTCTCTACCAGCACCTGCCCACGCCCTACCCCACTTGTCTGCCTCCCTAGACGCCCCAGGGCCACCTGCTGGCCCCTCTCACCTCCCCAGCTCGACCCCGTCACCCTGGCCGCGCCCAGCACGTGAGGGAGGCCGAAAAGGTGATCAGCCTCTCCCCCACGCAACCACCGCGCCTCCCCCTTCTTATCCTCTCCCTCTCCCTCTCTGGCCTCCCCAGATCCCACCCCAGCGTCGCCCTGCCTCTCCCCTCTCTGCCCTCCTTCTCCATCGTCCCCAACGCCCTCTCGCCGCCCACCGCCAGCTACCTCCTGCCACAGATGATCTAGCCGGTGGCGTGCTGCAGCAAGTTGTCGAGGAAGCTCCTGGGGCTGCTGCGACGTCCCCTGGGCCAGCATCGAGGAGGAGAAGGACCAGGAACGCCAGGAACCTGTCGCGCCGCCCGGAAACCCTAGATCGACGGAGCGCCAGCCTCGCCGTGGATCGCTACCACCCCTGCCCGTTTCGAGCACGCCAGCACGCCCGCGGTGAGCCCACGACCCTCCCTGACAATCCCCTGTCCTCAGTCGCGTCCTGGTCGCTCCGCTCGTTTCGTCGAGCGCCCTCAGTGCGCCGGCGGCGAGCGAGTGCCTGCAAGCTTCCGTGCGCGCCCACACCCTACCTAGCCGCCTAGCCTCTTCCTAGCACCCAGCCCGACCCAGCGCAGCGGCTCCGCGTCCGCGCGCGCCCGCAACACCCCAGGTTCGATCCCCACCTGCGCCGCGCGCCGCGCGCGCGTCAGACGCACGCGAGGGGGAAGATCCACAGTGCGCGGGCGCCTTTTTGCGCAAAACCCCCTCCCCCAATCTTTTAGCAACCCGCGGACCTCGAGGCCCCACTGTCAGCGGCGGTGGCCTTTTTCTAAAAAGGTTCCCGCAAGAAATCGGACTGAACCCGCAGTCCACCCCTGGCCCGCGTGTGCGTTTCGCAGATGACCCCTGGCCCTTTTGTTTACGTCAACCCGCGGTCCCTGAGAGCCCGCTTGTCAGTGACTGTGAACTTTTTGCAAATAGGCTCCTGGCGTTTCCAGCAATGAACCCGCGGTCCAGGTTGTTCCCAGGCGCTGCCGCGTGGGCCAGAGAAGCCCCCTGGCCCACCTGTCTGCGACTCAGGCTGGGCAGAGCTGTGTAGGAAACGTTCCAGAGCAGTTTTGAATTCAAATTTTGTTAAATAAATTCAAAATTTCAAATTCCATTCAGATTATTAATAACTTTTTCATACTATTTCCAAATTTGGCAAATAATATATGTTTGGATATCAGCAAGATGAGGGGAATTCAAATATGCCATCTAATTTGACTTTTGCACAAGTGAAATTCCAAGTTTAGTGTAATTACATCAATTGCCACTGGATTTTCATAAAATCATAACTAATGTTTTGTAATTCCAAATTTAGCAAATGAGTAGTCTAAATTGATCAGCTCGACGAGACCTTTCTGTTTATACTATCCATGACATCAATTGCAGCATGCATCATATAAATATATATGGAACAACAACTGTTATGGCAACAAATGTGATTCTAAAATCCAACTAAATGTTATATTTTTGTCCTCCACACCTCACCATGCCATGCTACTTTACTTGCCATGTAAATTGTGCATCATTCATCATGGCATGATTGTTTGCTTGACGCATCTTATTCATATGTTTGTGCTCTATATTCATGTTGGCCTTGTTTGTTTGGTTTTTCTCGGATAGACACTGAGCAGGGGTTGTATCAAGAGAACCAGGAGCGCTATCCAGATCCGTCCCTTGCTTCAACTGAGATACCAGGCAAGCACTACCACATGCTTGCATACATACAGTACCCATTGCCTCTATCTTATTCTTGCATCATCGAGTCGCGATTGCATTAAAATGAATCCCAAGTATGCATAGCCTTTACTTTTAAACCCCACCAAGCTTGTTCCTCCATCCCATGAGCCACTACTATAGGAGTTGTTTGAGCCATGCGAGTCGTAGAACAGCATGTGTAGGGTATGTGAGAGTCTGTTGGAAAATGGGGTACCTAAACAACTTAACCTGAGTAGTATGGGATAACTAAAGAAAGTGGCACCGGTGAGCAACATCTGCTATTTGGTTTTTCCTGCTCACTTGTGTCCCGTAAGACCCCGAGTACTTGATTCCTGTTCCTTGATTTATCGCGCTATCCACATCCGGGAGGTATATGGGACCCCCCTGAGCCAGAGCTTGATTCCGCCTTATTTCTTGGGGCCACAAACTAGTTTGGGGCTTTATTACTATCCTGTACTTATGCCATGTTTACTGCTTTATTTACGATTGTGCGAGGTACTGCACACTGTACTGTTTAGGTAAGCGGAGTGATTACGCGGTGTCGACAAGCCCCGTTTGGGGTTCCCAGTCGCTCACAGCCATTGACGCAGACCTTGAGGCCGTCTCGGAGCTTGCCTACTCCGTTGCGGGTTCTACTCAAAGGGGTGGCCCCCTGAAATATTTCTGAATCTTGCGATTGCTTTGTCGTGAAGGCCTCGTTGGGTTTTGATTTGGTTTTTCCGAGGTTGATCGAGTGTGTGTTGCTATTGGTGCACCCCGGCCGGGTAAAACTTTCTGAAAGCCGTGTCCGCGGATATGGACGACTTGGAGCACAGTTTCTCGATCATAGACAAGCATAACTAAAGTACTGCCTTAACTTGACTAAGTAACTTGACTAGTAAGTAGTGCAATACTCATGGAATGGTTAATAAAATTGCCAACGGATGAGGGTTTGTTCGTCCGCTTCCTTGTCGGTAAGCAGGGAGGAGGATGGATCGGATGAGATTACCATTATAACTGTTATTCTTAATTCACGGACATCCGTCTATCATTGGTTAGGCGGATGGTTAGCGTTTATCTGTAGAATTGCTAGGGTTTATCTTTCGCTGCTATTGCGTCACCCCAGGTTGTGACCCCTTTCGAGGCATTAAGACTTGCTGAGTACCCTTAGGGTCTCACACGATAAATTCTTGATTCAGATGAACAGGTACCTTCTCAGGACGGATACTGGGTGGAAGAAGCTGATGATGTGGGCAACGATCGTTCGGTGTAAAGATTCCGGGATCGGGGATCCGTGAGACCTGTAGTTGGGATGTGCTTATTTCTCTGGCATCTTATGCCGATTTGCTTCTTATCCGTACTCGGATTTTGTTTGCCGCTTCCGCATGATACTCTGATGTGTGTTGTATGAGGAGTTATCCTAAAATATAGATCTATCTAGGTCATTTGAATCTTGCCGTATGGCGTTGGTATTTCCTTTCTTTCTAGATGGTATGGCTCTGATGTACTCTTGTATGGTGGCTTGCGTACATACCCACTTGTGTACGTAGTTGATCCCTTCGCCTGCCGACTACGCCGCCCGTACAGGTCCCGTTGAGAGGGTAGTGGTTGGGACGTCTGAAAGGACTACCAGTGTGTGGCTTTTGGGGCCCCGCCGTACTATTTCAACCACTACCACTCATCCAGGCTTGTATCTAGGAGCGTAGTTCACCGAGGTAGTTACAATTGGTATCAGAGCCATCCCGACCTTCAGGGTTTCAGCCAAACGGTCGTTGTCAGTCTAGCAAATATTTTGGTAGTTATGTATATTAGGGAAAAACAAAAAACGCGAGAGTAGGACTGCTTCCATTTTTATTCTTACCCTCCCACCCACCCTTTTCTGGTAAGGAAGTGCAGCGTTTTCAATCCTCTTCTCAAAATTCAAACTAGGATTCACGTGTTCTGGGTTTCCGTAGTACCATAGGTTGTGTGTGTGTGTGTGTGTGTGGAATCCCTTGTCTATCTGTTGCATCCAAGTTGTTATCTTATCTGCCTTTGGTTATCAACTGTTGGTACATTCCATACCGACAGGCTTTTGTAAACCGACGCAATCTATCTTCCTCTTGTATCCGACGCTATCTTGTTTGGGGTGTTCGTTTCCGTAGTTACCAATCTTTAGGTTTCGTCGTGAGAAGAAGGGGTTAGGATATGTGTTCCACTTGTTCATGTGCGGAGTAATGATTGGAGTGCGGGATGGAGTCGCGACCATACCACTACTCTTCTCATTCACTTTTGTATATTGGATCGGTAGAGTCACTAATCTTGATTCGTTAAGTAATTTTGCGCATCTATTGGTATTCTAATGCCGAAATTTGTGGAAAATTTTTCTTTGATATATTTGTGTACCACACTCCTTTTCAGTCGTGTGCGAGATACTTAATATCTTTTAGGTGCTATGAACTTTGTTGATATTTTAATATCATCTCAGTAAATTGTATCCTTTAATCTTGGTTAATTCCATCTTGGTACTATTTTGGATTATTATCATTCTCCATTATAGTACTGACTTGAGTTTTATATCAATGACAGGATGGCTCCACCACGCCGGACTGATGAGGACATACCTCCGGAACTGGGCTCCGCGCTGTCGAACATTGCTAATGCTTTGGCAGCTATGCAAGAGAACCAGCAGCGCTTTGAGGAGAGCGTAAGAAGGAACGAGTTTGCTCCACTCCCTCCACCTCCCAGGCGTGGAGACATCAAGAGCTTCCTCAAGTTCAACCCTCGTCAGTTTGATGTGTCTGACCGACCTCTGGACGCGGATGATTGGCTGCGTGAGATCTCAAGGTTGCTTGAGACTGCTGATGTTCCGGAACAGGAGTGGGTCAAGTGCGCTACTCACCTTCTCAAGGGAGATGCAGCTCTTTGGTGGGAGAACTACTTGAAGGCAAGCTGCACAGGTTTTCAGCCAACTTGGGAAAGGTTCACTGGAGCGTTCAAAGAGCAGTTTCTCTCAGAGATGGTAATGGAAAGGATGAAGGAGGCTTTTCTCAACCTGAAGCAAGGGAATGATAACGTCAACACCTACATCAGGAACTTCATGAATCTATCTCGCTATGGTGGTGATGAGGTATCTGATGACAAGAAGAAGCAGAAAAGGTTCAGGCAAGGGCTCAATGCGTCGATCAAGTATGCGATTACTCATGCAAGACCGGCAACCTTCCTGGAACTACAGCACACAGCACTGCAAGAGGAGGCAAGCAGGCAAGTGTTCGAGGAGTCCAAGAAACATAACAGGGATGCATCAAGCTCTTCGGTTATGGCAGCTCCTTCTAAGCGGCGTGTCTGGGTTCCTAACACCCCACCGTCGCTCCCGGCTCCACCAAGACCTGCAAGTTTCGCGCCAAGGCCACCAAACTTCACCACTGCGGCTCCCAGGGGCTACAACAACCACTACCCTGGAGCGCCTGGCGGAGTCCCTGGCTACTCTGCTCCACGTCCAGCTGGTGCCTGTTACTCGTGTGGAGATCCTGGACATCCCCACTGGAACTGTCCGTTGAAGAACAAAACTCTTCCTCCACCCCCGCCAAGATCTGCAACAAGCTCTCCTTCGGTTCGTGCACCACCGCCTCGGGCTCTCAACATCAACACTAAGCCCGGGTCTGCGGTTGTTCGGGCAAACTGCGTCAACGCCTCTCAAGCTGAGCTCGCACCAGGAGTTGTCATGGGTATGCTTTCAGTTAACTCAGTTCCTGCACGAGTTCTCTTTGATTCTGGTGCATCGCATTCGTTTGTTTCGATCAAGTTTGCAGAGGAGAATGAGTTAGTCATGGATCCCCTTCCAAAGAAGTTAATGGTTCTTTCTCCTGGAGCAACAATGGCAGCTTCAAAAATCAGCCATGGCAACCAAGTTGAGATTGGTGGTTCTTCATTCTTGGCTTCTTTGATTATTCTGGGCAACTCTGACATTGATGTCATATTGGGCATGGATTGGTTGACAGCAAATGCAGCTGTGATTGATTGTGCTGAACGCTCAGTGTCTCTGAAGATTCCTGAAGGCCATGTAGTCTTTTCTCCAAGTCTGACTCCTGCTGTCCAGCTCTATTCCTTGGCCGCTCTGAATAATGATGCTATGGAAGCTATTCAGAAGGTACCAGTGGTCTGTGAGTTCCCAGATGTCTTTCCTGAAGAGTTGCCAGGTATGCCTCCGGATCGCGAGGTTGAATTCGTGATTGAGCTTGAACCGGGAACGGCTCCTATCTCCAACAGGCCATATAAAATGGGTCCTTCTGAGTTGGCTGAACTCAAACGACAACTTGATGAACAAGAGAAGTTGGGTTTCATTCAACATAGCACTTCTTCTTGGGGTAGCCCAACAATCTTTGTGAAGAAGCATGACAGAACCGATAGACTCTGTGTTGACTACCGGGCTCTCAATGCTAAAACCATCAAGAACAAATATCCTCTTCCTCGGATTAATGATCTATTTGATCAGCTAGCAGGAGCTGTGGTGTTCTCTAAGCTGGACTTGAGAAGTGGTTATCACCAAATCAAGATTCGCAAAGAAGATGTGCCCAAAACAGCTTTCACCACTCGCTATGGCCTGTATGAGTACACGGTCATGTCTTTCGGTCTCACCAACGCACCTGCTACCTTCTCGAGGCTGATGAATTCCGTTTTCATGGAGTATCTTGATAAGTTTGTGGTGGTATATCTGGATGACATTCTGGTCTATTCCAAGTCCAAGGAGGAGCATGAAGAACACCTGCGGTGTGTCCTGAATAAGCTTCGTGAGAACCGCTTGTATGCAAAGTTCTCAAAGTGTGAGTTTTGGTTGCCTGAAGTAACATATCTGGGTCATGTTATCTCCGCCAGGGGCATTGCAGTTAACCCGGAAACCGTGAAGACAATAGTTGAATGGCTTCCTCCTGTTAATGTCAAGGAAGTGCGGAGTTTTCTCGGCTTGGCTAGCTATTGCCGTCGCTTTGTGCAGAACTTCTCGAAGATAGCAAAGCCTCTTACCGACCTCCTCAAGAAAGGCAAGAAGTACCTGTGGACTCCTGCTTGTCAAGAAAGTTTTGAGACACTCAAAGAGAAGCTCACTTCCACGCCAGTCTTGGTTCCTCCGGATACATCTAAGCCTTTCCAGATATTCTGCGACGCCTCTTTGCAAGGATTGGGTGCGGTCCTTATGCAAGAGAGACAGGTGGTTGCTTATGCTTCTCGTCAGTTGAAGACGCATGAGATCAACTATCCCACACATGACCTTGAGCTAGCAGCAGTTGTCTTTGCTTTGAAGCTTTGGAGGCACTACTTGCTTGGTAACCGTTGTGAGATCTTCTCGGACCACAAGAGTTTGAAGTATATCTTCACTCAGCCTGATCTCAACCTTCGGCAAAGGAGATGGATTGAAGCAATCAATGACTTTGATGTGACAATCAACTACACTCCAGGCAAAGCAAATGTCATGGCAGATGCGCTTAGCCGTAAAGCTTATGTCAACAACCTCACGATAGAAGAGCAGCAGCCTCTCTTGTGCGAGGAATTCCGTCAGCTCAACCTTGAAGTTGTGGAACAAGGGCATCTCCTGAATCTTCTGGCTACTCCTCTCTTGGAAGAACAGATTCGTTCTCGTCAGCGTGGTGATCCGCACACCAGAAAGCTCATCTCTAAGCTTGGCCTTCCGAAGTATGAGTCCTTCCACGTGGATGATCAAGGCACGCTCTTCTTTGAACATCGGATGTTTGTTCCAAACTACCCGGGTCTGAGAGACCAAGTTCTCAAGGAGGCACATGATTCGGTCCTTTCTATCCATCCTGGCAGCACAAAGATGTACATGGACTTGAAAACACAATACTGGTGGCCTGGGTTGAAAAGGTATTGTGCCAAGTATGTCTCAGAATGTGATGTCTGCCGCAGAGTCAAGGCTGTCCATCAGAAACCATTTGGTCTTCTACAGCCATTGAAACCTCCGGAATGGAAATGGGAGAAAGTAGAGATGGACTTCATCACTGGCTTTCCGAGGTCGCAGAAGGGCAACAATGCAATCTTTGTTGTCATCGACAGGCTTTCTAAAGTGGCACACTTCTTCCCAGTCAAAGAAACAATTTCTGGAATTCAGTTGGCTGAGCTCTATATCAACAGAATTGTCTCTCTGTATGGGGTTCCACTCGAAATCAGTTCAGACCGTGGGAGCATCTTCACCTCAAAGTTCTGGGAGAGTTTCCAAAAAGCTTTGGGAACCAAGTTGAACTTCAGCACTGCTTACCACCCTCAGTCGCAAGGACAAGTGGAAAGAATCAATCAGATTCTGGAGGATATGCTTCGGGCTTGCGTCATCTCTTTTGGCATGAAGTGGGAGGAATGCCTTCCTTATGCGGAATTCTCCTACAACAACAGCTTCCAGAAGAGTCTGAAGATGGCACCATTCGAGGCTCTCTATGGTCGCAAGTGCAGAACACCGATTGGTTGGTCAGGTGCAGGAGAAAGAATCTGGTTTGGCCCTGACATTGTGACTCAGGCAGAGGAGAAGGTGCATATCATTCTGGAAAACCTGAAGATTGCTCAAAGTCGTCAGAAGAGCAACTATGACAGGAAGCACACAAATATGGTATATGCCCCTGGTGATCTCGTCTACCTTCGTGTCACTCCCATGAGAGGAACACACCGCTTCGGTATCAAAGGAAAATTGGCTCCTAGATACATCGGTCCTTTCAAGATACGTGGTAGAAGAGGAGAAGTTGCCTATGCACTTGAGCTTCCGGAAAAACTCAAAGTCCATGATGTTTTCCACATCTCTCAACTCAAGAAGTGCTTCAAAGATCCCGGTAGGACCGTGGATCATGAGCTAATCGACCTCCAAGAAGATCTGTCTTATCAAGAACACCCCACAGAAATCCTTGAGACCGCAGAAAGAAGGACTCGCAACAAGTCCATCAAGTTCTGCAAGGTGCAGTGGTCACACCATTCTGTTGATGAAGCCACTTGGGAGCGTGAAGATGAACTCCGTGTCAACCATCCTTCTCTCTTTGTGTCTTCTTCTTCTTCCTAGAATCTCGGGGCGAGATTCCTGCTTAGTGGGGGAGAGTTGTAGCATCCCAGTTGTCTAACCCCTGTATGCTACATGTCTTAATAATAAAATGAGCCTCTTCCAGCATATAATTGTTGCATCAGCATCACATCATGCTCATGTCATCATGTCTCCTTGCATTTGAGCATCATATAAAACCTTTTTCTTGTTTGCTTCTTATCTCATGTTCATGATTAATTGTAGTTGCCTCTTGATATTGTATTTGGTTCTTACTAAATTGTTAAATGCCCAAGTTGAGTTGGGGGCATCTCTCTTTTGACTCCACCACCTTATCTTTCACCACCTTATAATTCCACCATCCAATAATATGGGCTTGGCATTTTATTGAGTTTCTCTAGCCCATGTTGTTGGTTGGATCCACCCATAATCTTTGCTTGGCCTTGCCCACATTTTGGAATGGAGATGAATAGTGCCATATTAATATCATTGTTTTCACAAGGATAACCTGGCATTAATTATTCTGCATGGGCCATGCAATAGCCACCTTTGCCCTAGCTTTTGGTTTTTGTTGGTTTTCTAAATGGATCCTTTCCTCTTTGTTTGATCTTGTTTTGTGAGTGTCAACCCTAGCCCTCTTCCTTGGTTCTTGCTTGGCCAATTAAATTGGATCATGCAGGAACTAGAGTAGTACCTCATCACCTAGGCTATCTCCCTTCCCTCTCCCTCTTTTCTTGTTTGACCTTGCATGACCAAGTTTTGCACCACCATCCTTGCCTACCCTCTTAGCAACCTCTTAGACCACCCCTTACCTCTCTCTTTTCTACCTAAAACCTAAACCCTATTCTACATATATATCCTAAAATAATTCCTAAATCTAAACCTCCCTCTAGCAAAACCCAAAACCCTACCCCTCTTGTCCCTCTCCCTAGCATGTACCCCATGTCCCTCTACCCTTCTTGCTCTAGCTCGACCACCCCATGCCACTTAGCTGGCCCCACATGCCACCTATCTACCCCTCTTCACCTAAACAAAACCCTAGCACCATTTTTCCCTCCCTAGCATGTTCCATGCCTTTCCTCTCTCTTGGCCCCTCTCTCTACCTACCATGCGCCCCACCCCAGCACCCTACATGCCCCACACGACCAGGACCCCTCCTAGCTACCCCCACACGACCATGCCCCTCTCTCCTAGCCCTAGCCGAGAGGCTACTCCCTCTTTCCTCCCCTCTTTTCCTCTCTCTCTACCAGCACCTGCCCACGCCCTACCCCACTTGTCTGCCTCCCTAGACGCCCCAGGGCCACCTGCTGGCCCCTCTCACCTCCCCAGCTCGACCCCGTCACCCTGGCCGCGCCCAGCACGTGAGGGAGGCCGAAAAGGTGATCAGCCTCTCCCCCACGCAACCACCGCGCCTCCCCCTTCTTATCCTCTCCCTCTCCCTCTCTGGCCTCCCCAGATCCCACCCCAGCGTCGCCCTGCCTCTCCCCTCTCTGCCCTCCTTCTCCATCGTCCCCAACGCCCTCTCGCCGCCCACCGCCAGCTACCTCCTGCCACAGATGATCTAGCCGGTGGCGTGCTGCAGCAAGTTGTCGAGGAAGCTCCTGGGGCTGCTGCGACGTCCCCTGGGCCAGCATCGAGGAGGAGAAGGACCAGGAACGCCAGGAACCTGTCGCGCCGCCCGGAAACCCTAGATCGACGGAGCGCCAGCCTCGCCGTGGATCGCTACCACCCCTGCCCGTTTCGAGCACGCCAGCACGCCCGCGGTGAGCCCACGACCCTCCCTGACAATCCCCTGTCCTCAGTCGCGTCCTGGTCGCTCCGCTCGTTTCGTCGAGCGCCCTCAGTGCGCCGGCGGCGAGCGAGTGCCTGCAAGCTTCCGTGCGCGCCCACACCCTACCTAGCCGCCTAGCCTCTTCCTAGCACCCAGCCCGACCCAGCGCAGCGGCTCCGCGTCCGCGCGCGCCCGCAACACCCCAGGTTCGATTCCCACCTGCGCCGCGCGCCGCGCGCGCGTCAGACGCACGCGAGGGGGAAGATCCACAGTGCGCGGGCGCCTTTTTGCGCAAAACCCCCTCCCCCAATCTTTTAGCAACCCGCGGACCTCGAGGCCCCACTGTCAGCGGCGGTGGCCTTTTTCTAAAAAGGTTCCCGCAAGAAATCGGACTGAACCCGCAGTCCACCCCTGGCCCGCGTGTGCGTTTCGCAGATGACCCCTGGCCCTTTGTTTACGTCAACCCGCGGTCCCTGAGAGCCCGCTTGTCAGTGACTGTGAACTTTTTGCAAATAGGCTCCTGGCGTTTCCAGCAATGAACCCGCGGTCCAGGTTGTTCCCAGGCGCTGCCGCGTGGGCCAGAGAAGCCCCCTGGCCCACCTGTCTGCGACTCAGGCTGGGCAGAGCTGTGTAGGAAACGTTCCAGAGCAGTTTTGAATTCAAATTTTGTTAAATAAATTCAAATTTTCAAATTCCATTCAGATTATTAATAACTTTTTCATACTATTTCCAAATTTGGCAAATAATATATGTTTGGATATCAGCAAGATGAGGGGAATTCAAATATGCCATCTAATTTGACTTTTGCACAAGTGAAATTCCAAGTTTAGTGTAATTACATCAATTGCCACTGGATTTTCATAAAATCATAACTAATGTTTTGTAATTCCAAATTTAGCAAATGAGTAGTCTAAATTGATCAGCTCGACGAGACCTTTCTGTTTATACTATCCATGACATCAATTGCAGCATGCATCATATAAATATATATGGAACAACAACTGTTATGGCAACAAATGTGATTCTAAAATCCAACTAAATGTTATATTTTTGTCCTCCACACCTCACCATGCCATGCTACTTTACTTGCCATGTAAATTGTGCATCATTCATCATGGCATGATTGTTTGCTTGACGCATCTTATTCATATGTTTGTGCTCTATATTCATGTTGGCCTTGTTTGTTTGGTTTTTCTCGGATAGACACTGAGCAGGGGTTGTATCAAGAGAACCAGGAGCGCTACCCAGATCCGTCCCTTGCTTCAACTGAGATACCAGGCAAGCACTACCACATGCTTGCATACATACAGTACCTATTGCCTCTATCTTATTCTTGCATCATCGAGTCGCGATTGCATTAAAATGAATCCCAAGTATGCATAGCCTTTACTTTTAAACCCCACCAAGCTTGTTCCTCCATCCCATGAGCCACTACTATAGGAGTTGTTTGAGCCATGCGAGTCGTAGAACAGCATGTGTAGGGTATGTGAGAGTCTGTTGGAAAATGGGGTACCTAAACAACTTAACCTGAGTAGTATGGGATAACTAAAGAAAGTGGCACCGGTGAGCAACATCTGCTATTTGGTTTTTCCTGCTCACTTGTGTCCCGTAAGACCCCGAGTACTTGATTCCTGTTCCTTGATTTATCGCGCTATCCACATCCGGGAGGTATATGGGACCCCCCTGAGCCAGAGCTTGATTCCGCCTTATTTCTTGGGGCCACAAACTAGTTTGGGGCTTTATTACTATCCTGTACTTATGCCATGTTTACTGCTTTATTTACGATTGTGCGAGGTACTGCACACTGTACTGTTTAGGTAAGCGGAGTGATTACGCGGTGTCGACAAGCCCCGTTTGGGGTTCCCAGTCGCTCACAGCCATTGACGCAGACCTTGAGGCCGTCTCGGAGCTTGCCTACTCCGTTGCGGGTTCTACTCAAAGGGGTGGCCCCCTGAAATATTTCTGAATCTTGCGATTGCTTTGTCGTGAAGGCCTCGTTGGGTTTTGATTTGGTTTTTCCGAGGTTGATCGAGTGTGTGTTGCTATTGGTGCACCCCGGCCGGGTAAAACTTTCTGAAAGCCGTGTCCGCGGATATGGACGACTTGGAGCACAGTTTCTCGATCATAGACAAGCATAACTAAAGTACTGCCTTAACTTGACTAAGTAACTTGACTAGTAAGTAGTGCAATACTCATGGAATGGTTAATAAAATTGCCAACGGATGAGGGTTTGTTCGTCCGCTTCCTTGTCGGTAAGCAGGGAGGAGGATGGATCGGATGAGATTACCATTATAACTGTTATTCTTAATTCACGGACATCCGTCTATCATTGGTTAGGCGGATGGTTAGCGTTTATCTGTAGAATTGCTAGGGTTTATCTTTCGCTGCTATTGCGTCACCCCAGGTTGTGACCCCTTTCGAGGCATTAAGACTTGTTGAGTACCCTTAGGGTCTCACACGATAAATTCTTGATTCAGATGAACAGGTACCTTCTCAGGACGGATACTGGGTGGAAGAAGCTGATGATGTGGGCAACGATCGTTCGGTGTAGAGATTCCGGGATCGGGGATCCGTGAGACCTGTAGTTGGGATGTGCTTATTTCTCTGGCATCTTATGCCGATTTGCTTCTTATCCGTACTCGGATTTTGTTTGCCGCTTCCGCATGATACTCTGATGTGTGTTGTATGAGGAGTTATCCTAAAATATAGATCTATCTAGGTCATTTGAATCTTGCCGTATGGCGTTGGTATTTCCTTTCTTTCTAGATGGTATGGCTCTGATGTACTCTTGTATGGTGGCTTGCGTACATACCCACTTGTGTACGTAGTTGATCCCTTCGCCTGCCGACTACGCCGCCCGTACAGGTCCCGTTGAGAGGGTAGTGGTTGGGACGTCTGAAAGGACTACCAGTGTGTGGCTTTTGGGGCCCCGCCGTACTATTTCAACCACTACCACTCATCCAGGCTTGTATCTAGGAGCGTAGTTCACCGAGGTAGTTACAGCAGTTTTATTTATTCGGTTATCGTTGCAGCAATTACTAGTCAAGTGTAGATAATCATCCTGATAAAGTAGGCGGTGGGCACTTTTAGTTAACCATTCCGTTATAGTTGCAACACTTACTAATCATATACAGATGACATGAGATAAACCCAAAACCCAGCAGTTGTTGGTACTTTTATTCAGCCATTCCGTTGTGGTTGCAAGATTTACTAGTCAGGTACAAGGGTCGCAAGGACAATTCAAACAAGCAATTGTGGGCAGTATTATTAGTCATTCCATTATAGTGAAGCTGATTACTAGTCATTATAAAGTCAAATTTATAGCAGTAAACTTTAGTTATGCTTGTCTATGGTCGAGATACTGTGCTCCAAGTCGTCCATAACCGCGGACACGACTTTCAGAAAGTTTTAACCCGTCCGGGGTGCACAAATAGCAACACACACACGATCAACCTCGGAAAAAACCAAATCAAAACCCAACGAGGTCTTCACGACAGAGCAATCACAAGATTCAGAAATATTTCAGGGGGCCACCCCATTGAGTAGAACCGCAACGAAGTAAGCAAGCTCCGAGACGGACTCAAGGTTTGCGACAATGGCTGTAAGCGACTGGGAACCCGAAAGTGTGGCTAGGCTTGTCGATACCGCGTAATCACTCCGCTTACCTAAACAGTACAGTGTGCTCCTCGCACAAATTAAATAAAGCAATAGCATGGCATAAGTACAGGATCGTAAATAAAACCTCAAACTAGTTTGTGGCCCCAAGAAATAAGACGGAATCAAGCTCTGGCTAAGGGGGGCCCATACTCCCCATATGTGGATAGCGCGATAAATCAAGGAACAGGTACCAAGTACTCGGGGTCCTACGGGACACAAGTGGGCGTTCGGAAACCAAATATTTTCTATCACCCACCGATGCCTCTGCTTAATTCAATTTTAGTTGTTAAACAAGAATTAAAGTGAACGATAAGTAAGCTAGGATCATCTCCAACATCATCATGCGGCAATTTTCCAACAGTTGTGGCACTTGACAACACGCAACAGCAATATAGCAAGCGACTACGACGCGCAAGACCAACTATCTACCAAACAACAGGCAATAGGATGTGTCCAAGGCAATATAGGGCTGCACGGTATATCACAGGTACGGTAGCTAAAGCACCGCATCACAGATAGCAATAGATCAACAGGAGGGAATAAAGACTATAAAAGTAAGATAGGTAGAAAGGGGGAGATGCTCGCCTGAAAACATTGTCGAAGGTTCAACCGAAGATCGGGGCGACGCTCACATCAACTCAACGGCCTTATCCGCGAAGAAGCAAAACGCTAGAATAAACACCGGATGCAATATTTAATACAACGGCAGAAGATCGGCATGATGCATGTATGATGCATGACATGGCAAAGGTGCGGTGCGATTAGGTCATATTAAGCGGAACCGGGGTCCCGACAATTAATTAGATGGTTCAAGTTGTTTAACTGCCCCGCAATTTAAATGTTGTTTAACAAGGCAGAATTTATCACCGGTTCGCTACACAAGTTTAAATGAGGCCGATATGAGACTAGATTTGCCCGCATATGGGCCCCATATTAATTATGAGGTGAATCGACATAAGGCTCCCAAACCACATGACAAGATGCATGCGAGTATGACAATTTAATATGCAACAGGTTGTATTTCATTTATAAAATAAGGCTCGAGAAAAGGGGTCACACATTAGAGGGGGTCTCGACGAACTTGGGGTTCCGGGGTTCCGGGGTTCGACAGGGTCCGGGGTCGGTCTCAGGGTCCAGGGTTCGACGGTTCCGTTCTCGGGTAGCGGGGGTAGAACTTGGCGTTCCGTGTTGAAGGCCCTCGGATTCAGGGTCCCGGCGAACTTGGCGTGTCGAGGTTCGGTTTCCGGTTCCGGCGCCGTGGTCTTGCAGAGTTTCCCGGTTCTCGACGCGTGTCGGTCTTGTCGTTAGCTGAACTTGGCATCGTGGCGGCCTCTTCTCGTGGCGTCGGTCTTGTGGTTCGAGAAGGAGGAGGACGCCGTGATCGGTCTTCAGAGGTTCGCAAGGCGATCTTGGCGCTCGATGTCCATGAGGGAGTCCTTGGGGTCCCGGACGGAGATCTTGTCGGTGGCGTTTTCAGTTGTCGGTGTCGGGCTTGGGTCTCGACACTGGAGGTCTTGGTGTTCTGAGGGGATCTTGTCGCATCCATCAACTATGTGGAGTCATCGTCGGTTTTCTTGAAACTCTCGGGTACATCTCCAAAAGGATATTGTGGTACTTGGGCTAGCAACACAGGAACACTTCCCCTGTGATATGAAACTGGTAAGATGCCCGTATGTGTCCCTAGCCCAAGTACTCGCTGGATGTCCTCCAAACTTCAGGGACGGGGCGAGCTGGTCGGAGCGCTCTGCAGGACGGAGACACTGCAGCGAAGGACAACGACGGGGACGTCCAGGGGCACGACGAGATCGATGCAGACCAGAGGAAGACGACCATGGCTTGGCGGCGGCGGTTCTCTGCCCGGAGAGCGAAGACGGGCGCCAGAGGGAGGAGGAGGGGGCCCGCGGGGCGTCGGACTCCGGCGGCAGGCAGGCCTGGGGAAGCGCGCGGGGGGGGGGGGGGGGACGGGGAGCGCGACCGTCGGTGGTTGGGGACGACGGTGGGCCCGGCGGACGGCGGGGGAAGATGGCGAGGCGGCTCGGCGGCGGCGAGCAGACGGGGAGGCGGCGGCGGAGGGCGGAGCCGCCGGGCGCGGCGCGGGCGCGCGCGAGCTTGACGGGGACGGCGGGGAGCTCGCGGCGCGGAGAGGGGGAGGCGCAGGCGCGGCCTGGGAGAAAGGGGAGCAAGGCGGCGAGCTGAGGAGGGGAGGCCGCGAAGGCGGGGAGCGGGAGCGGCGCCGGCGACGAGCGACGCTGGCGGGGAGCGCCGCGGGGCCGGGGTTGAGCGGCTCTGTCGGGTAGAGGAGGTAGAACGGCGGCGGACGAGGGGGCGTCCTGGGGCGGCGTCGCGAGCGCAGTGGCGAGAGGAGCTGCGGGGCGACGGGGGTTGGCGAGCGCCGGAGAGGAGGAGGGCGGCCGCGCTGGGAACGGGGCCGGAGGGAGGGAGCGGGGCACGCAGCGTGGGGCGCGTGTGGGGCCCAGGGCGGGGCAGGTCGTGGCCCAGGGTCACGCGGGGGTTGTGGGAGTGAGGTCGGTCGAGTGGGTGGTCAGGGTGGGGCTGGCGTGGTGTGGTTGGTGGGAATGTGTGGGTGTGTGGGCAGGTAGAGAGAGGGGGAAGATGAGTTAGTCTAGGTGGCGTAGTCTGATAGGCTAGGGGGAGGGGAGAGGGTGAGGTGTCAGGTGGGGATTGGTTGGGGTGAGGTGGAGGGGAGGCTGGGTAGGTTATCTGGTAGCTTTAGGATTAGAGGCGGACCGTTTGTAAAATTCTGGGGTGGTCGATCGGGTCAATCGGCCCGATCGACTGCCCCTATTAAAAATAATTTAATATTTTATTTATTTTCAAATAGCTTTTATAACTAGTTTTAGACAAACAAAATATCCGGAACATCCGGGGGTTTGGCGTTTGAATAAAATTCGGGGCGTTTTAGAAACCAAAACGGGCTTTGCCAACATAGTTTTATGCAAACAATGCATGATGACGACGATGCAATGCACAAAAACAACGCGATTTTCTAGTAGTGGTTTTGCGGGATGCCACAGGGTCGCCCCCTACACCGCAAAGCATCCAGCCCCGACGGTAAGTCAATTTTCTATCATTCGCAATCGCAGTTGATGCTGTCGCGGTTGTACTGATACTGTCTCATGCCTATTGCAGTTATTTCAAGTGGTGGAAGGGTGGCTTCCACCCGCGGACGACGAGAATTCGAGCTCGTCCGTCCAGGACGGGGGTGAATCGCCTCCTGCGAGGGGCGGCGTCAAGAGTGACAGGAGCGGAGACGACGACAAATCCGAGGAAGAGGTCGCCCCGCTGGTTCGCAAAACTCGCGGACAGCGGAAGCGTGAGCTCGAAGCGAGCAAAAGCCTCGAACGTCATGACGATGACGACGACGAGATCCCCGAGCACACCTCGCGTCGCGAGGCTACTCCATCAAAGAAGAGGAAGAAGAAGAAGGTGAAGGCCCCTCCAAAGAGGAAGACAAAGCCAGCGAGACAGGCATCTCCGCCTCATTCGCCAAGCAGCTCCGACGCCACCAGCCTGGCTAGGGATGAAGCGCCAAGATGATGGCGGAGCCGGATGTCACCGCCGTCCTGAGTGAGGTGCCTCTGGCCTCGATGCCTCCCCCGTTCGCCCCAGTCTCTGGGTCGGGGGCTGCTCCGGTCGCGGCAGCTTCGCCTCCCAGGGAAGATCCTGCCGAAAATGTTTCGGAAGCTCCTGTCGCGGCCTCGACAATGAAGAAGCCGTCCGTGTATTGGGCGCACGATGTCCTGGAGATGGGCCTCAGTCGACGACTGGGCCCCGAACTGGAGAAGCCGGCTGGCATCCGCACGGGGCTACGGTTCATTCCGTTCGCTGTCGACCCTGGTGGGGGCCGGGTGCTTCCTCCTGGTGGCGCGTTCTCGCAGATCGCGCGCTTGGCCACGCGGGCTGGGTCGTTCTTGTCGTCGAAGTTCAGGGCACGCCGCTGGACGGTGGGGTTCAAGCGCGACCTGATTCGCTGCTGGTGGTAGCGCGACAACTCCTGCGCCGTCACCTGCTCGAGGCGAAATTTTTCGCGCTCGGCTTGCTCCTTGCGGAATGCCTCCGCCAGCTTCAGGCGGAGTTCCTTGACCTCTGTTGCCGTGGAGTTAGGAGGGATCGGGGTGGAGAAGGGATCCTCCGGCGGATCGGTGCTAGTCGCCATGTAGGTCGCGGCGTGGCGACCGGTCCTGTCGCGGAGATCGGCGGAGTTTTCCCACCCGGAGTCGAAGTCGAAGATCCTAAGGATGGAGGGATCCTCGAAGTCTCCCACGTTGGAGACCTGGGTGATGGAGCCTGCGGGCGAAGCCGCGGTGATGGATCCGGCGAGTAACGCCGGGGTCGCCGAGTCGGCGTCGTCGTTGAGGGTCGCGTCTTCTGCGGCCGCGGAATTTTCGGCCACGTTGCTGTGGGCCGAGTTGTACTCGGAGGCGAGGCGATGGATCGTGCGGACCTAGCTCTCGGAGAGCCGGTCGCGTGGCGGCGACTCGCGGATGCGGGCCGAGTCCTCCGAGACGATGACGTCGGTGAGGCCGACGGAGAGGCTGATCGTGCCAACTGGCAAGATCATGCTGTGCGTGACGGGTCACGCCGCTGGGACGTAGCTGCTCGGCAAGATCTGGAGCCTCTCGCCGATCGCTATCATGCGGCCGTGGCGACCGAATCATTGATGGGAAGATTGGATCTCGCCGCAGAACACCGGCCAGACCGGCCAGGCCCCACGGTGGGCGCCACTGTCGTGGGAATGACCATGGCAGATGCTGCAATCGGCAGCGAGTAGTAGAACGAAGGGCAAGGGCGGCCAACCATCTGCGGTGCGAGACGAGGGCGGAGACACAGGGTTTTACCCAGGTTCGCCCCCCCGGAGGGTAAAGACTGTTGGAATTATGCCCTAGAGGCAATAATAAAGCTGTTATTATTATAATTCTCGTTCATGATAATGTTTATATTCCATGCTAGAATTGTATTAAGCGGAAACTTTAATACTTGTGTGGTTTGTGAACAACACCGTGTCCCTAGTACGCCTCTATGGACTAGCTCATTGATCAATGATGGTTAAGGTTTCCTAACCATAGACATGAGTTGTCAATTGATAATGAGATCATATCATTGGGAGAATGATATGATGGACAGACCCAAACTAAGCGAAGCAATTAGATCGTGTCATCGTGTTCGTCTTTGCGAAGCTTTTCTTATGTCAAATATTGTATTCCTTAGACCATGAGATAATACAACTCCCTGGTATCGGAAGAAAGCTTTGAGGTCATCAAACGTCATCCTATGAGAGGGTGATCATAAAGGTGTCTCTCAGGTGATCGGAAAGTATCTGTTGGGTTGTATGTATCGAGATGGGATTTGTCCCTCCCAAGTCGGAGAGATATACTTTGGGCCCACTCGGTAATCGATATCAACACCGCTTGCAAGCATGTGGTTAAGGAGTTAATCACAAAGTGATATCGGATTACGGAACGAGTAAAGTACTTGCTGTGAACGAGATTGAACTAGGTATGACGGTACCGACGATCGAATCTCGGGCAAATAAAATATCGCGAGACGAAGGGAATATATATATGGGATTGATTGAATCCTGGCATCGTGGTTCATCCGATATGATCATCGATGAATGTGTGGGAGTCAATATGGGTTTCCAGAATCCGCTGTTGATTATTGATAGAAGATCATGTCTGCATATTCTCGAACCCGCAGGGTCACACACTTAACGTGTCTTGACTCTAGGATAGATTGGATAATTGGTTTACGAGTTTTTGTTCGGAGTCTCGGATGGGATCCGGGACATCACGAGAGGTTCCGGAGTGGTCCGGAGAATAAGATTCGTATAAGGCAGTGCCGTTTTTGGAGTTCGGAATTGTTCCGGGTTAATCGGTATTGTACCGGAAGGTTCTAGAACCTTTTGAAAGGGGACCAACGTGGCCCCACCTTCCGGGAGGGGGCATGGGCCTATGAGGGAGTGCCCTGGCCGCATTGGGCCAGGGGCACAAGGCCCCATAGGGCCCAGCCGGCCTAGA
The DNA here is from genome assembly GCA_910589765.1 of Avena atlantica. Classification (NCBI taxonomy): domain Eukaryota; kingdom Viridiplantae; phylum Streptophyta; class Magnoliopsida; order Poales; family Poaceae; genus Avena; species Avena atlantica. Next base: position 486,348,885 of record OU342739.1, on the reverse strand, counting down.
GAGGTTTAAATTCGAGATAGACCTTCTAGAAGGGGGGTTTCCTTGCCCCCCACTCCTTCTCCTTGGGGACGCCGGTTTGGGCTTGGGGGAGGGGCTAGGGCTGCGCCCACCCCTCTATATAAAGAGGGCTGGGGCGCACCAACCCCCCACACCTTCCCCTCCAACCCTAGCCGCCCTGCTGCCCTTCCTCTCTCCCTCCCGACTGTTTGTAGGCGAAGCCCTGCTGCAGAAATTCTCCAGCATATACACCACACCATCGTGTTGTAGATCCAATCCATCTCTCCACCATACTTGCTGGTCCGAGGAAGGAGGAGACGTCGAGGTGCTGTACGTGTGCATCTCACTGAGGCACCGCCACTTGTGGTGCTAGATCGGATCGGATCGCGAGGAGGAGAAGTGAGTACGACTACATCACCCATGTTCCGACAAACGTTCCGCTGTGCGAATCTTCAAGGGTGTGAAGATCTAATGCAATCTCTCTCGTTGTTTGCATCTCCTAGATTAGATCTTGGCTTTCCCTCTGTTCGCTTCCGTGGAAAATTTTGATTTACTATGCCGCGAAACCCTTCAAAGACCTACTCCTGCTAGATTGTATTATGATGGAGGTACAATGGGGCGAGCTCGACGGCTAGGCGGCGAGTCGCTTGGGTGAATGATGGAACGTACGTTTACACGCCCTGTTGGGAGGTTTATATAGACTCACCCTCCCTAGGGTTTACAAATCTCAACCGAATTTGTTAAGGTTTCGGTACTCGTTTAACCTAATCCGACTGGGCCTATCTACTCTCCTGGGCCTTCAGCTTCCAGTCGCTTGGATCCACGCCAGGTCTTGATCCAGTCGCCGTCTTGCAGGACCACTCGCCAGGTCGTGGGCCAGTCGGAAACGTCCTGCTGGGTATACCCCGGTAGGCATATCCCCATCAACTCGCGTCACCGACGGTGGCTGGCGGCGATTGGAGACGCGTGAGGGTGACCTGCGCAAGCTCCGTGAGCGGGGCCTGATCCCGCAGGATAGGGAGGCTGTCAGACTTCCCGGCGACGAGGTAATTCCTTGTCCTCCCGCTGGGTTTCGGGTTATGTTCGTCGCCTTTGTCCTTCGGGGCCGTTCCTTCCCAATCCACGATTTTCTTCGTGGATTGCTTTTTCTTTATGGCATCCAGCTTCATCATCTTTTGCCAAACTCTCTTCTTCTTGTCGCCTGTTTCATCACATTCTGCGAGTGCTGGCTCGGTATCGAGCCGCACTTTGGCCTCTTCCGGAAGCTCTATTCTGTGAAGAGGCGATCTGGTTCCGATGGCGTTTATCCCATCGGCGGCTGCATCATCTCCCTGAGATCCAACTTTCTCTTCTTCTCCTTTTCTATATTTGAATCCGTCCAGTACTGGCGGAGGCAATGGTTTTACATCCACGACTCCACAGTTGCCGGACAGAACTTTGGCCTTGCTCCTTTCGACCCCTCGCAGAAAATCGAGCCAAATAGGTCTTGGAAGAACCACATCTTTGATGGCGAGGTGGAGGAGATAGAGGGGCTCTATCGTCGAGTGGAGGATCTTCAGTTGATTCCAGATAAAGAGGTGAACGGTGTGGATATCATCTGCACCTTCCTTAAATGTCGGGTGCATCCACTCCAGGCTAGGGCGCACCCGATGTTCCTTTATTCTCGTCATCGTGATCCGACTAGGGTTTCGGCTGAGGAGTTCTCCAGGGGGGATCTCGGCGGAATTATTCACCCACTGCTGAAGTACAAGGCTGGAGAGGATATCCCGGGGAAGTCGCTGACTCCTCCGTTCGCCGCCTCTCGTTTGGTTCCGCAGGTGTAGATCTGAGACGTGCGCGTAGAGATTTTTTGTCGACTGTGTTTTCCCTTCACTTGTTTGTGTGCTGAAAATTTGTTTCTTTTTGCGCAGGAATTCAAGTTACCGGGCATGTCGCCTCCACTGCCCGAATTGTTTCCGGATGCACCGAACAATGAGATAGTGGACTCCATGTCTGAGCTTCCTTCGACGCGGTCGTCGGCCGAAGAAGCCTTTGAGTCGAGCGAGGATCACAATCGAAAGCGGACACGGAGCTCAAGCGAATCGTCGGATGCTTCGACTCCGCCAACACCTAGGAACCCGCTGTGCCTTGAACGTCACAGTGGGGGTCATGGGGGCTCTTCCTATCCTATTCCGGTTGTGCTCGTGCGGGCTGTGGCACCACACCTGCCGGCAAAGCGGAAGAAGGAAGAGAAGAAATAGGAGAAGAAGGGAAGGAGGACCCCGCCTGTCTTCGACTTGAGTGATCTCGACTCGTAAGTTTTCTTCAGTTGCTTTTTGCTTTCTCTCGTCTATTTGCTTGTACTTGGCTGACTTTTTCTATTGTAGCCACTCGACCGATGGCTCCTTCAGCGATGGCGCTCGGGAGATGGTGGGGGAGTCGAAGGTTGTTCCTCCTCCTCAGACGGTGGCCACCTCTGAGGGCGCTGCCCCGAACCCTTCTCCGCAGGAGGCTCGGGTGGTTGTCCCCCAGAAGACTTCGGCTGGACCTTCAGAGTCGCTGTCTGATCATGTAAGTTTCTTCTACCTTGTCGCGGGGGGAGCCCCCGAGCATTTTTCGGATGATCTGCTGATCACTTTGATTTTTTGCTTTGTATCTCGGGGGAGCCCCCGATCATTTTCTTGTATGGGTAATCTGTCTTGCTCGTTCTTTGGGCGCAACCCCCGAGCCTTTCTTTTGACGAGTAGTGTCTTTTTGCAGCCTTTTGTGCAAGGAGCCAACCAGCTGGTGCAGCATCACCTCGTGTTGGAGGCCAGCTTCAAGCAGCTTCAGGGTACGTTCATGAGTTGATCTTCTTGCGTATTCTTCCATTTCCTTTTCTTTGATCTGTTAAGTGTTTTGCTGTTTGCAGAGGACAACAATACCACCCGACGCGACCTTGATGCTCTCAAAAAGAGCCTTGGGCGAGCGGAAAAAAGGGCGAGGACGCCGTTGGTGCGAAGGAGCGCCTCGAGCAGGAGTTAGCCAACGCAGCTGCAGCCAAGGAGCGCCTACATCAGGAGGCTACGGACCGCGAGGAGCAACTCGCCACCGCTACGGCGTCGTGCGACAAGGAGGTAGCCGACAAGCTGATGGCGGTTGTCAAGGCTATTTCGGGTGAGTGGTTTCATATTTCCCTTTTCAGCTTCCTTGTCTTTTCTTGCTTTGCGTTTTATTCACGTTGCCTCTTTCATTTCTATAGATGCCGCAGGCATCGAGTTTGACCGCGGTGCTCTGGAGCACGGAAGTGCTCTGGATGATGCCACTGCGGCGGTCGAAGACCGCTGCAGTACCGTGGTAGGCTCACTTGCCAAGGCCAAGGAGGTTCTCGGGCGCTTCTATAAGTAGCTCGTCCCCAATGGCGTCTGTAACGCCCCCGAATCGGATCTATGCAGATCTCAGCATTTCCCGCCAAAATCTGCATAGAAGCGATTCAAAGACGCCCACCAGACACTTTCGTATGGGTGGGATATGAATACAAGTAGTTACATCACAGTAGTTTACAACAGAGTCCACAAGAATGTATATATACAACAACGACTCAATGAGTCAAGAATACAAATGATACAAATCATAAAGAAAGCCAAATAGTATCCGAGTACGGACAAGATTCAAATGGGACTAAGAGTCCTGAAGAATAACCAAGCGGTGTTTATAACCCCGCCCAGGCCAAGCCGGAAGGGTAACCTTGCTAACATCGTCAGTCACATACCTGTCAAGCCAAAAGGGTGCCGACAAAGGGCAAAGAAAAACCTAAAGAGAGCGGTCAGTACTGAGGCCAGTACACGGCGAGACTAGAATTCGGCGGTCCTCGCCTACATAGGTATGGTGGGCTCAGCGGCAGCAAAGCTTGCACTATCTAACTTATAGAGACACGCTACAACTTCGGCTATTAGAGTGAGATAAGAGAGTAGTATGCGGTAACAATAATATAACACCAAACATAACCCATCCAAAGATTTCCCCCTCGAAGACTAGTCGAGGAAGTCCTCTAGCGGAACACACACGGTGACAATTTTAGTTAAGCAGGTGTTTAGTTGATAAGACTAATTACTAATCATATTATTAGAGGCAAAACATTAATGGCGTTGTCTATGATCATGACACTGTACTCCTGAGGCGTCCATAACCGTGGACACACGGATTCTCGAAAAGATTTACCCTGCAGGGGTGCACTATTGTACCCAAACGCATGCTCAACCCATCAGGCAACATATCACGCATGCCTTCTGAATCTCACAACAAGAACTGTCTCATAACTACGCGCATATCCAGAGGCATCACCTACTGTGTTGATCCAACCAAGAGGTACGACAATTCTCGAGGGAGGCACAGCGTTTGAGTCTACGGCCGGGCGATGATCGGAAGATAACTTGTAGAGCTCCATCCCACCTCCGACACGATATCCCGATTTTAAGCAATGCAAGTCATGGCAGTCCACCAAAATATCAAGTCCGAAGACATATCAACTCACCCATGTCCGAGGACATATTATGCGCATGCATCAAATGGAAAACCAATTTCGTAACCCTCTGGATATACGAATAGCGCCGGTAGTTGAGGGGGGGGGGATCCCAGAGGCCCCCATGTTTGGTTAGCGCGATCAACTCAGAACTGGTATCGTAGAACGAACGGGTCCTAGGTCGGCTCAAGGAGTTCCCAAAGGTGGTCCCTGCCGGGGCCTTATCATTAGGTGAAACCATAACCATAACTAACATCACCAATTTAATTATCTTATCACCATCAATATCTGAGTATCATGTTCCACCTGTATGAGAGCGCTACTAAGCATGCCTACGACTCGCAAGGACAAAGCTAGCTAATCAAGCAAGGCAATAGGATAACCAAGGCAATATAGTGGAGCAGGTAAATAAAGGAACGGTACTATAGCATCGACAATAAGGATAGCAATAGATCAAAGGGAGGAAGTAAAGACTATAAATGCAAAATAGGTAGAAGGGGGAGAATGCTCGCCTATGAGACAAAGTCAAGAAACCGAAGTTTGTCGTATCTCGCAACAACTCGTCGTCCTATCCGGTGAAGAAGCAAACACTATAAAGAACACCCGATGAAATATTTAATACTAGGCGGAAGATTCAGCATGTTTATGTTATGATGAATGACATGGCAATATGCGGTCTATCTTAGCAATATTAAGCGGGATCGGAATTCTGGGAATTGATTAGAGGGTTCAAGTTATTTAGCTGCCCCACATATTAAATGTTGAATTAACAAGACAAAGCATGGCAACGGTTCGCTATACAAATTTAAATGGAGCCGATATTAGACTAGATTCGCCCGCATATGAGCTCCATATTTAATTATGAGGTGAATCGACAAAGTACCCCAGACAAATAAATATGTATGCGGGTATGGATGAATTAATATGAAACAAGTTATATTATATATATTATAACAAAACAAGGGTCTCGGATAGGGGACGCACAATGGTCCGAAGATCTTGGGGTTCGCCGAGGGTTCGAGCTCAATCTTCAGATTTCCGTGAAGTAGATCTTGCGTTCCGACTTCGGGTGTAGATGATGGACTGGAATTAGCATTAGTGATTCATCGTGTTCCTCTTCACCCGGCAATCTTCGCGAGGAACAGATTGGCTTCAGATACACACAAGCAGCTTCACTTGGCATTGACGTGGAGCACCAAGGGACGTGTCATTCAGAAATAGGAACATGACCAACAAACGAAGCACACCTCCATGACTTGTACTTGGTGACAACAGGTAGCGAGGCCTCCTGTCGGTCAGGAACATGAGACGGATAGCGTGCATGTGAGCAGGACTTGCCCAGGAAGGAGGCGTCGACGGCGGCTTGCTGCAACGATGGAGACCAGGTCGAGCTCGGGGTGTGCGACATGGAGACGGGGCCCAGCGGCAGGGTCGAACGGCGATGCTTGGGGCTAGGACCGGCGATGGAGGCGCGGAAAAGGGCTCGGAGGCGCTCTGGCTTGCGGCCGTGTGGGTCCAGGGGTGAGGGCGGCAGCTCCAGCGGCAGGGGACGGCCAGCGAGGGCGAGGCAGAGGGCTCGGGGTCACGCCGGGAGAAGCAGTCGGCGGTGCTCTGGAGCGCGGAGCTCGCTGACGCGGGAAGAGGACGACCTGAGGTCGAGGTAGAGGCGAGCCGATGAGGGAGGGGCGCCGGGTGGTGGCTCGGGTACCGGCGGCGGGGAGCTCCTAGTGGCAGGGTCTAGGACTCAGCGGGGAGAGGGGAGGCGGTTGGGCGGCAACAGGAGACGAGGTAAGGCGCCAAGACGGCAGGGATCCGAGGCGGCGGGCGACCGGCGGCCGGCTCCTGTAGGTGGCGGCGGTTCTCTAGGAGGACGACGGGGCGTGAGGAATCGAAGCGAGGAGAGGGACGGGGGTGACGAGGATGGAGACGGGGTGCGGTCTGGCGTGCGTGCGTTGTGTGTGTCGTGTTCTGGTGTGTGCGTGCGTGGTATGCCTATGTGTGGCGGCGGTGGGGTCTAGGTTAGGTGTGGTTCGATAGTTAGGGTTTGGGGTATAATTAGGTCTAGGTTTTGTTACGGGGTCGTAGGTGGCTAGCTGGGCCGTTTGGCCCGGCCGGCTGCCTCCCCTAAAAACATTTTTATTTATTTATTTCATTTTTAAATAGACGTGTATAAATAGTTTTTAGACAAATAAAAGATTCTGAAAGGATTTGGGTTTTAATTTGAAATAAAAGAGGGGACTCATTAGAAAACAAAATAGGCTTTTGATGAAAATATTTTAGGGCAAAAATATGCATGATGTCATGATGATGAAAAATAGAAAATAACACACAATTTTATTTTGGAATATTTTTCGGGGCATTACAGCGTCGCCCTCGAGGATGTCGATGCCTTGGCGGATGCGCTGTCAACCGATGCACCTGCGGCGTACAAGCTCAAGCAGAAAGGCATTGGTGCGTCCGTCGGGCTGGCGATGGCCCTGGCGTCTGGAGCGGAGCTGGATCTTCATCAAGTCACCTCCCAGATGCCAACGGCTGCTGACGGATCCGAGGTAGCATTCTCCCTCTACGCTGTCCACTTTAAACGTTATGGGACGAAGTTTATTGACTTGGTGGCTGAGTACGCGTTGAGGCAGCAGGGGGAAGCCAAGAGCAGGCAATCTGGCTCCGAGGCTACCCAGGATGCAGCTTCTTAGGTCTTGTAGTTGTAGGATAGTTTTTGTTTCTTTTGTTGTAATTATGTCTATGAACAGTCCATGTGCCACGCAGTGGCTTTTTGCTGCATATAATGAATCTCTGAGTTCTGTGTTCATTCGTCTGTTTGTTCATATCCTTGCCTTCTTTTCCCCTAGGGGCCTTCGGGTGATGATCCCGTTGACACCTCGTCTGCGTCGCAGCTGCGGCCATCCTTGGATGGTGCGTCGTAGCTTGTGTTTCTTCGAGACCGCATCCGTAGTCTTGAGAAAGAGTTACTTGGAATGCGTGGCCACGCCGATGTTTGGAAGTCGAAGGCAGAGCGAGGCGCTGCCAGAGAGGAGTATTTGATGGGGGAGTTGCGTCGTCTATCCGAATAGCTTCAATGTGAGTTTCTCGAGCTGCTGCTCATTGTTTCGGATGCGCCTTTCATCTTACTTTTGCAAGTATTGCAGGTGCTAACCTTGCTCCGAAGGAGGAAAAGGAGCGTGTTGCTGTTCGGATCAACTGCCTGACCCAGCAGGACATGGAGGCCGGCGGGTTTTTCTGGATGGACCGCGATCGTGCCATGGTCCTTGTGACTGTGCAGGATCGTGTTCACCAGGTGTTGCGGGTGCTGCGTCAGGCTAAGGCTTCGTTAGCGTCGGTTCTGCACGTGATGTTTCCACTGGATGAGGCGCCATCGACTCTCTGGGGCCTGCTGGCGAAGTTTCGAAATGTGTATCATGTTAGGGAACTGGTGCGGCATCAACTGGTCGCAGGGGTGAATGCCGCGCTTTCTCTGGTGCGGTTACACCGTTCAGATGTAGATCTGGCTGCTGTAGCAGCTAGGCCGCCTCTTCGGTCGGATGGTGGCGAGTGGGATATGCGTCCACATTATGCGGCTATAAGGCAATATGCCGAATAAATTGTAGACCTCTTTGAGCAGCGTGCGCAGGTGATTCTTCAGAATAGGTAGGACCTGAAAAAAGATAGATGTAAAATTTGTATATATTCGACTAGGCGTGTTGTGCCCTTTATTGTAAAGGTTTATTGTTGTTTAGCACGTGGTGCTTTGTTTGTATGCATGCCCTTTTCGTTAGACTGACGTGGTCAGCTACTCAGGTGTACACGTGTTATCCTCAGTCAACGAAGTCGTGAGGTGGGGGGGATCCCCCGAGTGTGTTGTAACATGCAGTAAAATGCGAACAATAGACAAAAATTTGTGGCGAGACACATAGATTTATTCATATCGTAAGAAGGAGGTACATTGTTCGGCTGAGTAGCCTTGGCTGAATAGCCTTATTGAAAGTAAAAGGAGGGGGGTAGCTAGGGGTAGAACCGTCGCAGTTGTGCGACGTTCCATGGGTTGGAGTATGCGACTCCGGACTCCACGTGCTTGAGGCGATAGGCGCCACCTGGGATGACTTCGGTGACGATGTATGGTCCTTCCCATGGTGACTCGAATTTCTTCGGTCGCTCTTGCTTGAGTCGCAAGACTAGGTCTCCTTCGACAAAGGACCTTGGGCGCAGCCGATGGCTATGGTAGTTGCGGAGGCTCTGTTGATATACCGTTGATCGAGCTGCTGCTATGTCACGCGCCTCGTCGAGTGTGTCGACGGCATCTTCGAGTGCGTCCGTCGATTCGGCTTTGCTGTAGGCGACGACCCGTGGGGCCTTGTGGCGTACCTCTGCTGGTAGCATGGCTTTGGCTCCGTTCACCATGAATAAGGGCGTGTAGCCCGTTGAGCTGTTTGGCGTTGTGCGCAGACTCCAGAGGACCGAGGGTAGCTCCTGTGTCCAGGCTCCTGCGAGTCGCTCAAGTGGGATCATTAGGCGCTTCTTGATGCCAGCACCGACGAGGCCGTTGGACTTTTCGACCTGCCTGTTCGTTTGAGGGTGCGCCACAGAGGCGTATGTGATGTTGATTCTGAGGTCTTCGTAGAAGTCCTGGAATTCTTTGGAGATGAAGTTCGACCCATTATCGGTGATGATGTTGTGCGGCACGCCATACCTGTAGACAATGGATTCGAAGAACTTGACGGCCGTTTTGCCCTTTTGGTTAGTGACGGGCATGGCCTCAATCCACTTGGTGAATTTGTCGACTGCGACCAGGAGGTAGACGTGACCTCCTTTCGAGGACCTTGGAAGTTTGCCAATCATATCGAGCCCCCATTGGGCGAAAGGCCAGGCCAGAGGTATGGTCCTAAGCTCCGATCCGGGTGCGTGCGGTTTGTCAGCGAACCTCTGGCACCCATTGCATCTTTGGACGATGTCCTTGGCATCGTTCATGGCCATTGGCCAGTAAAATCCGGCTCGTAGAGCTTTGGCGACAAGGGCGCGGCTGCCCGCATGATGGCCGCAGATGCCCTCGTGGATGTCTTGGAGGATGGTCTTGCCGTCACCGATGGTGATGCACCTTTGGAGTACACCCGAAATGCTGCGCTTGTACAACTCGCCATTAAGGATGGTGAAGGCCTTGGACCGGCGAGATATGCGCCGGGCATCTATCGGGCTTTCAGGCAGTTCTCCGTCTATCAGATACCTGAGGTATGTCCGTGTCCACGTTTCTTCGACTGCCATGACCTGCATCAGGTTGACAACTGCGACCTCTGTGTCAAGCTTTTTAGGTCCTTCCTGTCCTTCGGGTAACGCAGCCCCCGAGTGCTCTGCTTCTTCGGGTGATCCCTTGGGGAATTTCCTTTTGATGGACGACACGCAGATCTGTTCGAGGAACACACCTGGTGGCACCCGTGCGCAGGTGGAGCCGATGTTGGCGAGTCTGTCGGCATCTTCGTTTCTTTCTCTTCCAAGGTGCCGAAGCTCGTAGCCGTCAAAGTCTCCTTCGAGTGCGTTGTAGAGTGCACGGTACACAATCATGTTGGCGGCGTGTGCGTCGCACTCGTTCATCGTCTGCTGGACGACGAGGTTGGAGTCACCGTAGATGACCAGGCGCGTCGCGTCGCAGATCTTAGCCATCCTCATGTCGTGGATGAGCGCCTCGTATTCGGCGTCGTTGTTGGAATCTCGAAATTTCATCCAGAGGACGCACTTCATCTTGTCGCCCTGCGGGAGGTCAATATGACCCCGGCTCCTGCTCCGGCCTCGTGCTTGGAGCCGTCGAAGTGCATTGTCCATGACTGTGTCATGTCCGGGGTGTCTGGCAGCCGCAGTTCCATCCAGTGTACGAGGAAGTCCGGGAGGACTTGAGACTTGATCATGTGGCGCTTCTCGTAGACGATGTCTAGAGGTGATAGTTCGATGCCCCACAGGGCCACGCGTCCTATGGCCTCCGGATTATCTAGGATGTTGTTCAGGGGTGCTTCGTTGACGACCATCACCTGGTGCTCCTGGAAGTAGTGGCTCAGCCGACGAGCCATCATGAACATGCCGTAGGCGAGTTTCTGGTAGTGAGGGTACCTCTGCTTTGTCGGCGTCAGTACCTCGCTGAGGTAGTAGATTGGGCGTTGGACCCCATGGGTCTTGCCTTCTTCGGGTCGCTCGACCACCAGTACGGTGCTTACCACCTGGTGTGTGGCTGCTATGTATAGCAGTAAAGGCTCGGGCTCCTTTGACGTGACCAGGACGGGCGAGGTAGAGAGCAGCCGCTTTAGATCTTAGAATGCATCGTCCATTTCGGGCGTCCACTCGAATTTGTCTGCCTTGCGTAGCAGCTGATAGAACGGCAGAGCTTTTTCGCCCATGCGGCTGATGAACCTGCTCAATGCCGCGATTCGCCCGGCAAGCTGTTGGATGCCCTTGAGGTTCTTCGGCTTTTCCATGGCCATTATGGCCCGGATTTTCTTCGGGTTCACCTCGATCCCTCGCTGGGAGATGAAGTAGCCAAGCAGCTGGCTAGATGGGATACCAAAGGCGCACTTTTCTAGGTTTAGCTTGATCTTGTAGCGATCCAGATTATCGAACGTCTCGCGGAGATCGTCGATGAGCGTATTCGCCTCCCTTGTTTTGATGACTATGTTGTCGACATAGACTTGGATGTTGCGGCTGATCTGGTCCTTCAGGCATGCCTGCATGCATCGTTGGTATGTGGCTCCTGCGTTATTCAACCCGAAGGGCATTGTGTTGTAGCAGAACACTTCGAACGGCGTGATGAACGCCGTTTTCTCCTGATCTTCGACCTTCAGTCGAATCTGGTTGTAGCCTGAGTAGGCATCAAGGAAGGAGAGATTTTCGCATCCTGCAGTCGAATCGATGATCTGATCGATCCAAGGGAGAGGGAAGTGATCCTTTGGGCAGTGCTTGTTCAACGATGTGAAGTCCACGCACATCCGCAGGATGTCCGTGTCCTTTTTGGGGACCATCACGGTGTTGGCGAGCCACTCGCTCTCGTTGATATCCCTGATGAAGTTTGCGTCAAGTAGTCTGTTGAATTCGACTCCGATTTCTTTGGCCCGTGGTTCGGAAAGTCGTCGGATGGACTGTTTGACGGGCTTGGCGTCTCGAAAGACGTCGAGTGCGTGCTCGGCGAATTCCCTAGGAACTCCTGGCATGTCCGCAGGACACCAGGCGAAGATTTCCCAGCGCTCACGGAGGAATTCGACGAGCGCGCTTTCCGGGCTGAGGTCGTTGGCGATCAGCGCCGTCTTGGAGGCGTCCGTCGGGTGGACTTGCACCTTCTTTGTGTTGACGGTGGAGTCGAAGGACATTTCTGGTGCGTTCTGTCTTGCGACTGGGGGTGCCCCGTTGTCCGTCACCTCGCGGAGCCTTATGAGCTCCTCCTGCATGCCGAATGACTGGGAGATTATGTTGAAGTCCCTGTCGCAGTGGTCCGATCGGGTGAAGCTCCCGTGGACCGTGATGACGCCCCTGGGTCCTGGCATCTTGAGTAGCAGGTACGCGTAGTGCGGTACTACCAGGAATCATGCGAATGCCACACGCCCGAGGATGGCATGGTATTGTGATGGCCAGTCCACCACCTCGAACTCGAGTCGCTCACACCGAAAGTTATCCGGCTTACCAAAGATGACGTCGAGCCATATCTTTCCCAGGGGGAATACGCCCTTCCCTGGGATGATGCCGTGGAACATTGTGTCGAACTGTTCTAGGCTGCACAGCAGGATCTGCATTGTTGCTAGGGTGCTAGCAAACATCAGATTGATGCTGTTGCCGCCATCCATGAAGACGCGACTCATGTCGAACCCTCCGATCTGCGCCTAAAGCACCAGGGCAGCATGACCTGGGCGAGGGACCTGGCAAGGGTGATCCGAACGGTTGAACGTGATGCAGGACTCCGATTCGCTGAGGTACTCAGGGATGGCTGGTGGGGCAGTCACAGCCAGATTGATCTGACGGGTGATTTTCTTCTGCACACTGTTCGTTGGGCGCCCTTTTTGGATCATCAGAGATCCCTTCGGCGCGGGGAACCCGTGCCCACCGTTATTTTGCGCGGGTGCGATTGGGTGGTTCGAAGGTCCCGCAGGTGGTGGTGGAGGAGATCCATGTGCGTTCCCGTATACAGGGTTCGGGGCTTGCTGCCTCATCTGAGCCATGCTCTCACTAAGTTTCTGGAACTCGCGGCAATCCTTGAGCATGTGACTTGCTTTCTTCTTACCATCCTGCTTGTCGATGTAGAAGTGGACGGTGCATGGACCCGACAGTTTGTCGTATGCTGAGGGTCCGTCGTCACGGCCGCAACGTTGCCATGACTACGTTGGGCGTCCTCCATCGTGTAAGTTGCTTCCTCGGTATCCGTCGCTGCTACGGTTGCCGTCGCTGCGGTGGTCGGCGTAGCCAGCCGCGACCATGTCGGGTCCATCGCGATCGTCATAGATGTGCGATCTTCTCTTGCTACGGCGTTCACGTCGCCTGCCATAGTCATCTTCCTCCTCTGAGTGCGCTTGGTGGACAGAGTCCTCGCCATCTGCCCACCTATTGGCGATGTCCATCAGGTGGTCGAGTGTCTTGGGATTGACGCGCCCAAGTTCTTCCTTGAAGTCCTGGCGTTTGACGCCGTCCTTGAAGGCGTCGATAGCTCTCTCCTCAGATATGTGTGCCACTGAGTTCTTGGTGTTGGACCAACGCAGTATGTACGAGCGAATTGATTCGCCCGTTTGTTGGGTGCAGGCCCGCAGCTCCTCGATCGAGGCTGGCCTCTTGCTGGTGCCTTTGAAGTTTCGGATGAAACTGTACGCCAGCTCCTCCTAGCTTCGGATGGACCCCGATGATAGGCTGATGAGCCAGATCCAGGCTGCGCCTGTCAGCTGCAGCTGAAGGCATTACAAAGCGGTGTCCTTGTTTCCGCCGTGTAGCTTGACGGACGACAGGTGGTCGCTGTGCCACGCCTTGGGATCCTGTATGCCGTCAAACTTCGGAGTGTCCGAATGAAGCTTGAAGTTCCACGGCATCCGTGTCCTCCGAATGGATCTGCTGAAGCATCGGGCTCCGCAGAGTTCTCCTTCGTCATCGTCCATCTCGGGTTCAGACGAGCATGCGCGCTTGGCGCACGCTTTGTCGATTTTGCGCTGGGTGAGCTTGCTTCGAGCGTCGTAATCGCGGCTGCGATGGCGTGAGATCTTGTGCCTTCGAGGAAGGTCGTGCTCTTCATCTTCAGATGAAGGTGTGGGGTTGCGGTTGAACTTGACCGCAACCTTCTTCTTTGGCTCCGCAGGAGCTTCTCTGTGGAGCGTAGCTCCAACGAGTCCGAGTCCGGTAAGCGCGGACCTGTGCATGGCCCTTTTCAGGTCCTCCTCCGGAGGTGGGTGGGACGCGAGGTACGTGGTGGCTGCCATGATCCTAGCTTGTGGCGTCTTCGGGATGACGTTGCCGTTGGCATCCATCTCCATGAAGGACGCGTTGAGGGCCCGGGTCACCTCGCGACGCTCCTTGGGGTCCATGTTCTCCATCCGAGAACGGTGTTTGTTGCCATGGTTGTCGTGCGAGCTGGAGCCAATGCCCATGGCGGAGAGCGAAGATCGCCGTGCACTGGACTCCGAGGCTGCTTGCTTGCGTTTGTCAAGCACCTCTTGCATCTTCACCTGTTTCTCGTGCTCCTCGACTAGGAGCATGTGGTATGCCATCAACAGGTCCCGTGAGGCACCCACGGGCAGGATCTTGTTGCCTGCTACGGCTTCACGTGCTTGAGCCCATCCCTCCTCATTGAGGCGGATGACCCGATCGGTGTCGTCCCTGTTGGGCGGGGGGACTGGCTTTTTCTGTTCCCGTCGTTTCTACACTGTGGGTTGGGTGGCGGGTTGTGCTCCTGATCCACGTCACTCTGGATGACTGCGGCGCATTGGTAGCGCTCGTAGAATGGATCGCTGCTGCCGCAGCTTTCGGATCCGGAACCGTAGGTTCCTTCCTTCGATGGTGCATCGCACAGATCTGAGTTGCAGCAGCTACTGTCATAGGACTCATCTGTCGATGGCGATGTGCGTAGCACGGGGTTCGGGGCCCATGAAGCGGGCCTGATCGACGGCAGGGGAACACGCTCTGGGAGGCGGAGGGTGTCGGTCTTCCCCACCTGGAAGCAGAAGCTCCCGAACAGGATCGAACGGGCTCAAAGTCCTTCAGGGTGGCTGGCGAGTGGGTGGTGAAGTAGAAGGCGCCAAAGAGGAGATGACTCTCCGTCACCACGGAGTTGTAGATCGCTTTGGTTGGGACCGTCACGATCGCACAATCAGCGCCCCCAGTTCCCACAGACGACGCCAATTGACGAGGTTTAATCTCGTCAATGCTCATTGTTATGGACTTGGGTTTTGGAGAAGATGGGGATGCTGGAGATCGCGGAACGGTTAGCAAACAACCAACACGGGGACACGTGGTTTACCCAGGTTCAGGCCCCGGAGGGAAAACCCTACTCCTGCTTGTCTGCTCTTGATTATGGCGGAACCGAAGGTTACAGGATGCGCAGATGCAATCTGGCGTGAAGGTGTGTATGCGGTGGTGTGCGAGAGAGCCTCCTCGTCGTACCCTCCTAGACTTTATATAGAGATAGGCAGGTTCCGGGCACAGATCGAGTCGGTTACAGGTTTTAGGGTTTACCTCTTTGAATATTCTATCTACTCTAGTCTTGCTCTCCAAGGATCAGAAGGTGTCATGGGCCTTGGTCACCCGAAAATCTTCATGGGCTGGTGCATATTTGCCGTGGGCCTTCCTTGGGCTGGATCAGGTATGCTAAGGTCGTGTACGCGCAGGGTATAACCATGTCAACAGACGGTTTCATGGAGATTTGATCGGGTTCTTAGGGTTTCTGCATCGGGGGCTTCTTATCGGCGAAGGGGGAGGCCAAGGCGGCGTCCAGGGGCCCCACACCCCTCCCAGGCGCAGGGCAGGGCCCACCCGTTCCTATGGTGGGTCTGGCCCCCCTGGACGGCCTCTCCGGCTTCCCTCTGGATTTCTTGTTCCCCATGGAAAGTAATTGACTTTGACGTTTGTCCCGTCTAATTCCGAGAATATTTCTTTACTAACTTTTCTGAAACCAAAAACAGCAGAAAACAGGCAATTGGCACTGTGGCAACTTGTTAATAGGTTAGTACCAGAAAACATGTAAAAAACACCTCAAAGTGTAGACAAGCAAAACAAAGTAGATACAAAACAAGCATGGAGCATCAAAAATTATAGATACATTTCCGACGTATCAAAGTTCCCCGTGCTATCCCGCGGGAAGTCTA
The DNA here is from genome assembly GCA_910589765.1 of Avena atlantica. Taxonomy (NCBI): domain Eukaryota; kingdom Viridiplantae; phylum Streptophyta; class Magnoliopsida; order Poales; family Poaceae; genus Avena; species Avena atlantica. The sequence goes on along the minus strand of OU342739.1, from coordinate 486,333,108 downwards.
ATCGGTGTTCCGTAATGAGTAGTCGAATACACATTGAGGGGGCCTTGCCTCCTCCTTCCCTCCCACACCTTCTAGACGTTTTTAGTGTGTAGATTAGAGTGAATCTACATATTAAAAGAAGTCTAGATACATTTTCTTCACAGACCTAAAACATCTTATATTTTGAAACGGAGGGAGTAGGGAATACCATACTTCTATAAGATATCGTCCCCTGAGTTGAATATAACTTGGCATGTATTCTTTGAGTTTGCATCTCTAATTGTTTCTTTTCCTCTCGAGGAAAAGCGATCTAGGCTCTCTTTGACTCTCCTCCACTGACGACCTATTGGTTGTCAGATGTGAGGGGGGTCACCGGATCTCGTGTGTGTGTGTGGATATGTGTAGCTCTAGGGTTAGGTCCTCTGTAGTTTAGGTTATTCGGCCACTCGATGTCTTGGCTCTGGCAAAAGTGACGACGGTGATGAGTAAAAGTGTTCCAGTTCCTCCTATGATATGGTGTTCTACTATGTGGTCGGCGATGGATCTGGGTGGTAGTCTGTTCAAACGGGGATGGCGTGACGGCAGCGAAATCCTTGTGATGGATTTGTGTCATCGGACTACGTCGGAGCGGAGCTTGGGATGTTGTTCAGGAGTGTGTGTAGACGGTAGTCTGCTTTGGTGATAACTGGAAGATGTTGAATCTTGTGCTCGGTTCGTGGTTGAAGGTTGGCAGATCTGCTTTCCTCCCCCGACGTCGTCACGTGGGGTGTGCTAGATTTGGAGTTTGATGGCGTGTTGTGCTGCCCTGGCCTGATTCTTTCAACGACAATGGTCTTGTCTTTGGCAAGCTACTTTGGAGGTCCGTAAAGCTGTAGATCAGCGATGGAGCCGCGTCGAGCTCAGGTGAAGAGGTGATATGTCCGCTTCTCATTGGGTGGCTGCTACGGCGGTGCCCGAGACGAGTGACGGATTTTGGTACTTTGCTCAAGGGTTTTTTCGATCTGGATCGTAATTTTTCTTTTTGACCGAGGGTCCTTTTTGCAATAGCTAAGGATTTCCTATCCTTCACGGTATGTACGTGACTTGTAACTTGGTCTTTATTCTATAAATGAGACATGTGTTGCCTGGAAAAAAATGTATTCTTTTGAGTTAAGCACTAAATCATGTTTCTCCCTGATACCTGTTACAGTACTAGTATATCCCAAACTGCTGAATGAGTGTTTTCTTAGCAGCTCGTCGAAGAGCTGTACGAAATCATGGGCCTGAAATATGATGGCCTCTTTTGAGTTTGGGCCGACGATTTGACCTTTCTTTTCTCTCGGCCATAAGTTGCCGAAACATTCTCTTGCATTTTCTCGATTGTTTGGAGATATACAGTTCAAATTTGAATCAGACACCAAAGATCGTCAGAGAAATTCAAGCTGTAGCTGTTGGCGCTGTCTTCCTGGCAAAGATTATGGTGGTGTCAGCTGTCCGAAAAGTTTACCCGGAGCGAACATTTGTCCCACTCCCTGTGCAGATTGATCCGCGTGCAGGAATAGTTGCAAAGCCCTCTGGATCGAGCAGAGACATTTAAGAACCCCTCATGTACTGTAACTGTCGAACTGCATCGGATTCTCGTTTGCAAAGTCGGTCGTACTCACACTACTACAGTCCAACACATGGACTGATTTATTGAGATGTCAGAACCACGAAACATGAACCAGCTTCAGTCGAAAGAGATGACCAGCATCTTGGAGACCAGTTACCGAGCGGTACCCTTGGCGCCTGCGGGACAAAATTACTGATGTACTTACTGTAAACCCAAAGGGACATTTGACCATTTGGACGAGATGTAGACCAAGAGCTGAGCCTGCCTGATCGTATCGCGGACCTGAAGTTGAAGACATACACAACATGACACCACCAGGGCCACTATCTCGACTCCACATACACTGCTTGCTACCCAGCTCTGTCAGTGGGTGCTACAGCCTCGTCTCTGTCACTGTTACAACGAACTGGGCGAGCAGTGAGAGTGGCCAGTGCCCACTGGTGCAGCGCAGCAGCCCCCGCCAGTGCCAGCTTTCGGAATCCAAGATAAATCTGAACAATCGACTTTGAGATAGACCAAAGCAAACCAAAGAGCTAAAGTGCCAAAGATCATAAAGGCCTTGCATGACCCATCTTCTTCAGGAGAGATGAGACACAGGAACAACGCCTTTGAGGAGGCACAGCAATCCTGCATTTGCATCGGTCTCCGTGCATCAAGGAAGGAACACTCATGAGGCAGAGGCACCGGATCGCTGGGACACCCTTTTTCCTGCTCATCTTTCATGCGATGGAATTTCCCAGGACGTTTCCAAGACAGGATTGGGGATCCAGATTGAAACGAAAGCTGGACCTTCAAAGCGGTCTTCGTGTCGATTTCGTTGCTATCGAGACCTGTAGGGAGTTTCTTCCTTCGGGATCCTAAAAAAAAGTTCTGCATTGGCCTGGTCATGATCCTTTGCCCAAAGGTGATTGTGTCGTCTGCTTTGGTCCTCTCCTCCATCTTTTGTTTTTGTTTGCCATTCTTGTGAAGCAGCACAACGCTGAAAGAGAAGTTAAAACATATAGGATACGTTTGGTTCGTAGCCAAGTTCTGGCGACCGGTTCTTTTTGTCATGTCCATCTCCAACAGTTTGGCTTTGCTAGAATATCTGCCATTTTTTCTATTTATAATGCTCACCCGGCCCCTGTTTGGTCTCACTCGTATGTATTTTCTTTCTCTTTTTTCTAGGCCAACACCCATTTAATAATTGAACATAATTAAAAACAACACAGTGTTTCCGTTACATTTCATGTTTGCTTGAATCATAAGGCCAAAGGGGTGATGTGTACATACATGCCTTCCGTGTGAGGAGATTTGCCCGGGAAACAGGGAATCGCCGCCGAGTTTTCTGGCGGAGAAAACGAAATCTGCACTCTCAGAGTAGAATTGGTGTTGAATCCGTTGCAAGTGTAAAGTGTGCTGGGAGTTTCTTCCTTTGTAGGAGTAGGGCCTAAAGGTTGCATTGGCGCGCTAATCTAATCTTTTGGTCAAAGATGATGGTGTCTTTAGCTTTGTTCCATGCCACCCTTCTTTTGATGCAAATTGCGGCATGATGGCCACTTTTAGAGGGACATGCATTGCCGCCAGGAACTGCGGCCTGCACTGTCTTAGCAGGTTTAGACGCCGTGATGATAGAGAAAATTACTTAAATACTCCAGAGGAGGCGTACTACAAAGAAAATATGTATTCAGTCTGTGATCCCACGATCCGCTGCGACATCCGCATCGCCGGAGATCCTCTTCGGGGATCACAGAGGCAATGTGAGTGCGTCGGTCGCCCTCTCCCTATAGTAGTATCACACACTTTCACTTTTCGGACGTGGCTCCTCTGACGTAGCTAACCCTGCAGTACACTGACTTTCGGTCACTGACATGTGAGTCCCACCAGTGGCGGTCCCCACTTGTCAGTGACTTAATGGCAGGAGAGGCCACGTCAGGGGATTCACTTTTCCCCTGTTACTGAATTTGGCCGCTCGGCGCCTTTTTATCCTTTTGATGCGGACCATAATGCGAGCGCCTTCATCAGAATTCAATGTTATTTAGAGGACCAACAACATTTAGATCCAACATTCATTCATGTGTTTGTTGGTCTGGCCGTCTGGCTGCTGTAGGCGCACGTTCCTTCTCTCCTGGAATCAATCAAGGACATAATTAGCTCACCTGATTGCCTCCTGATTTATGCTGAATTCCAGTAGTATCAAAATCAGAGACGATAATAACCTTTACGAGAAAAACCATGCTTCACTATAATCTTCAGAGTGTAGTAGTTCGGTTACACAGTAATAATTTTTATAAGGATGCCTGTAGTATACATTGAAGTATGCAAAGTTTGTCCAGACACATTCAAGTAGTAGTATACTATTCGGAGTACGATCGGGCATCCGTTTCAGTTTAGCGCAGTGGCGCGTGCAGAGGGCGATCACGTGTGCAGTGGAATGGCAGCGTGCAGCAGTGCAGCAGCGGCTGTATCACTGTAGTGGGGACTGCGACAGTGGAGTAGCCAGCAGCGAACGCCGGAGAAGAGAGAGAGAGAGAGAGAGAGGGGCTGTGGAAAGAGCCAAAGGGGAGAACTGAAAGCAGCGTCGTCTTCTTCCTCCTGTCCGGCTGCCGCAGGGTGATCTGGGGATGGACCAAACCTCTGCTGGGCGATGATGCTCTTTGGAGCTCATGGATCATGGTGACGCGAATGGAGCCGTGTGTGTGAGTGTCGACGATGCACACATCCACGAGCGGGGTATGAGTGGTGAGAGGTTGCAAATTGACATGGAGAGGAGGTGTGACCGATGAATCGCCATACACGTAGGTTATCGATTCTGCCGTCTGTCGTCAAGAAAACTAATGAGACGTGAATGCTTAGGTCTTCTTGATTTGCATATTCCAAACACACGCTTGTTAGGCCCTCCATTGCATAGGTGGTGCCTGAATTTTCTTTCCAGAAATCAAAGCAGGTACATGCTCTGATGCCCTAACTCTCCAACGATTAAAATTATTACTCCCTCCGTCCTAAAATAGATATCTCAGATTCGTTAAAATTTAAATGAATCTAGACACTATTTAGTATATATAGATTCATCCAAATTTTAATAAATCTAAGACATTTACTTTGGGACGGAGGGAGTAGTATCTATGTACTATTGCATGGAGCTTAGAGGAATTCGTGTGGAGAGGAAGTGCTGAAAGTTGGCGGTCTATTTGTTTATCAAGTGTGGGTCCAACTAATTATCGATGCCTACAGTTCTCATGATGTGAGCATGGTGCGTCAATTTTTTTTTCTGACATCGCTATTGAGTTGGCAATCTTTTTGTGTACTGGACACCGATGGTATTGTGGAAGGCCTTAGAGTGCACAACGGTTTGGTCTAGCTCGTCATACATGAGTTAGTGTCATACCAGCCAAGGTCCGCGGAAACCCACAACCAAATAAGACATCTGGCTTAACTCAACCCAAAAGATTAGCATTATGAGTGAGGTTTGCCTAACCTTATATAAGTTGGGTTCCCCCACATCAAATTCCTGATGTGGGATTAAACCAAACAACGCTAATAGAAGAAACGTATAATTGCAATGCCACACACATTGCAATCTTACAAGATTTTGCCCGGACCATACTGCGTTGATTGACACTAGAGAAAGTAAAAGAGGCATCTACAGAACGGTCATGCCGTGTCCGAAATGGTCCGACGGACGCAAGGGTACTCGCGCACCCTCCAGTGACACGATCTATCCAGACCGACACGTTCGGCAGGACCCATCGGTCCCAGGAGCGAGACGAGCGAAATAGAGGTCGTTGCTCCTCAGTCCCTCTCAACCCGCGTGACCAGGAGGCAGCCGACGGCGGCGCCGATGAGCTCCCTCCCCTTCTCCCTTCCTTGTTGTCCTCCCATATCTCTGTCCCAGTCCCCTTGTCCTCTCCCTTCCTATCCATCCTTCCCTATGTCCCCTCGACGACCCTGCGCCCCCAAACCCTAGAGAATCTGGGCGGGATGGGTAGCGCCGGCGGCCAGTGGCTGCAGGGGAAACGACCGCGAGATGGGGGACGACGGCTGCTCACCGGCCCTTCCTGAGCAGTCCTCTTCCTGTCCCTTCTCTTCCCCTTCTATATCTCTTATTCCAACATATATTTCTCCATTCTTTTTCTTACCTAATGCTTGATTTGTTTGAACTGCAAATTTCAGGAAAATTACTAGGACCTGAGTCGAATTGAAGGTAAAATTTCCGTATTCTCTACCCAAGAGTATGTTCTATTCATACGAATTTGTGATATATGCATGTGATGTTGCTTCATGTAAAATGTTGAATATGAATATGTAATAAGAGAGTGATATGCATGTTTGATTTGAAGTGGTTATGCTCTGATTAATTCCTATAAAAATGGCGTGTGCATTGTATAATAATCATGTCTCAACAAAGAGGACTTGTTTTGATGTTGCTTTGAAGACAGCTTTTGCAAAGTTGGTTGCCAATGAACGACTTCTTTGAATCCTTCTTAGCGCTCCTCGAGAACTCGAAGAAGCATTACTTGTTGAACTTGCCTTGATGGTTGATATGACGAGTGCCGGTTGACATGAACTACTATGTTATTACTTGGTTGGTTATGAACTATCCACTTGTGTTATGTGTTTGCTCTGTGTAAGAGACATAGATTATTCATTTTGAGGTGAACCACTATGCTATGTACTTGGTTTGATTATAAACTATCCACTTGTGTTGTATGTGCTATTTGTTATTAGAGATAAAATTATTATCTATGTTGTGATATTTTAATGCTATTATGTGTACACAACTATTTTAATACGTGTACATAGGTTTATAATGTTAAAACTCAACGGAACATTCAATTTCATGGTTTGGACATTCAAACAGGATTTGGAATTGGGTGCTAGCTACCCCTTTGAATCCAGCAACAAATTCCATGCACATCCGGACAACGGAGTTGGAAACGGATGCCATTTTCTTTCCATCTTGAATTTGAAATTATTGAATACAATTAATCCCCGTGCTAAAATTCAGACGTCCAAAAACAACATTAACATAAAGACAAAGACAACAGTCCCGGTGTCACTATGGCACGTCCAGAAATCAGAGGCATTTTTCTTAGAGGCACTTTTTCAAACTGCCTCTAATTGTATCTATTGAGGCACTTCGAAAAATAGTGCCTCCAAATATGAATTTTTAGTGGCAGTTTTAAAAGTGCCACTAATAGTTTATCCTTTTGAGGCACTATTGATAGTGCCTCTAATGTTTTGAAAAATAGAGGCACAGTCCAGTGCCTCTATGCTAAACTATCAGTGGCACTTTGACCTGTGCCTAAAAAAAACATAACTTTTAGAGGCATTTTCTGTGATAATGCCACTAAAAGTTTATCAACTGAGGCACAATTAAAAGTGCCACAATTGGTTACCATTTAGAGGCACTAAATTATGCCTCTAAATAGTGACCAACTGTGGCACTATTTGATGTGCCTCCAATGATTATCCATCTGAGGCACTATGCTGCTGCCTTCAATGTCCAACCAGCTAAGGCACCTGACATTGCCTCAAATGGATGATTATTGGAGGCACTGTCAAACATGCCTCTAAATGGTCATCCATTTAAGGCACTATCAGGTGTGCCTCAAAATGGTCATCCATTTGAGGCACTTTGTGCCGTGCCTCCAAAAGAATAACCAGCATAATTAAATAATCAGAAAACAGATACCACATAGCACATAATTATATACTACTAATTCCATATTGATAATCCAACATAGTACTTACTTTTCCATACTTACAACTACAAAAGTAGTACTTAGTAGTCCAGCATAGTACTAGGCAGTCCAACTTAAGCAACCCATCAGATAATTACATCCAGGTAATTATATCCAGGTCGCGACCGCGGCTGCTTCCAGGTTCGGTATTTTTTGCCAAATCTGCCCAAGTTTGAAAAGTTCAACTAAGTCTGACCCTTTCTCGAAAATAATTCGGAATCTGACCCCTGGGGTCGGCGCTGTTTAAAATGGCGCCGAAGTTGTACAGTTCGGCGCACACAAAACAGAAAACCTATCTGAAGGAGGTCGGCTCCGTTTAAAATGGCGCCGACCTCTCTAGTTTGCCTCCCAGTTGCTTCATCTTGGCGCCGACATGTATAACTTTGGCGCCATTTAAAATGGCGCCGACCCCGGGGGTCAGATTTTAAATTAGTTTCGGGGAAATGTCAGACTTGGCTGAACTTTCCAGATTTGGGCAGATTTGGCAAAATACCCAGGTTCGTGCGTGCCATGCTGCTTGCTTGATAGTACTCTGCATCCTTTTGGTCCTCGACAACGCTGAACCAAACGACACCTCTGCGCCGTCAGTTAATAAAAAGAACAGGTGCAGTTATAATTAAGTTACACACGTGCATGCATCACATGACTGACTCCTCTCATTCCTGGGAGTTCTTCGACATGCCCACGGAGCACAAGGAGGTGTTTGCGTCCGACGAAATCCGGGGACCGATCAGGTACGACACCAGCGCGAGGGACTGGATCAGCAAGTCCAGGTCGTTCCTCAAGCACTACGCCAATCCCCTCCAAGACTGGATCAACTTCTGGCCTACCCAGCCGCCAACATACAAGTACCTGACCAACCTGCAGACACATTCCATCCCATTCTTCACAATATATGTACTAGCATATTGTACTACTAACTTGTGAATGAATTATGTATATATCAGAAAGAAAATGGGAATGTACGCGGTGGAAATACAGAGGCTTTCGGTGCAACTGACGGGAGCCATCGTGCAAGGCTTAGGATTGGGGCCAATGTACCTGCAGGAGAAGCTCGAAACAGGACTGCAATTCATGGCACTGAACCACTACCCTCAGGGATCATCGCAGGCAGGCGACACGGTCGGGCTGGCGCCGCACTCCGACTACGGCTTCATCACCATCCTGCTGCAGAGCTCTCCGGGCCTCGAGGTGATGCACCACGACGACGACCACTGGAAAGCGGTCCCGGCCATCCCGGGTGCCCTCCACGTCCATCTCGGTGACCACATGGAAGTCTTGAGCAATGGCCGGCTCCGGTCACTTCTGCACCGGGCAATCCTGAATACCGATGAAGCCAGGATTTCCATTGCGAGCCTCCATGGGGTTGCCATCGACGAGAAGGTCGATTGCGCCGAGGAGCTGGTGGACGAGAACCGCCCGAAGATGTACAGGGAGAGCAGCTTCCATGACTTCCTCGACTTCCCGCCCACGAATGTCGAGACGTACAGGAGGTTCGTGGAGACCCTCAAGATCGACACAGCTTAAAGAAGAAGAAGAATAAGAAAAACACATTTGTTTGCTAAAGCAGGACATGGCTAAATGGCATTTCTTCGGATAAGTTAAGTGTCCATTTAGTTCTTCCTTGGTGCTAGAGATAAATTACCTAGAGTACATTACTACAAATAAGGGAGTATGGTATCAGCAGAGCTGGATAGACGTGTGATTAGCGAGGTTGCCTTTTATTTCCCCTTTTCTTTCTTTGGAGAAATGCAGCATAGCTGCGTCTCTCTTCTATCAAAAGAAGGTTCAAAGGAACCTTGCAAGGTTCTTCCCCTTGTTTGGTCCTACACCGTGTGTTGTGTTCGTCAGTGCAGTCATGTGTATCAGTTAGTTATTTTGTACTTATTTGGATTTTTTTCACATCAGATGTATTAATTGTGTTATTTAATAGTACAATCTAAAGAATGACATTCGCTCAGTTCTTATTTGTTCCATGGAAATAACTTGTGTCCAGACCCATGAGGGCTACTTTAGTTATTAGGATTCTCGAAAAGCCTGATTTGAGTGGTATGTCTCATTGAATCATAGAGGATTAGAAAACTACAGGTTCAGATCAAGATGTGTTTGATATGCACAAAACTAAAGAAATTCTCGCATGGGGTTGTAGTGGATGAAAAATTTTCTCAGCCAAAAATCAAATAATTTTAATCCTACAAATCAAACAACCATAATAGGAAAGAATCCTAATAATCCAAATCGTACAACAAATCTATGAAATTCCTTTGAATCAAAGGAGCCCTAAAAGTGGATAACTTGTGCATGCCCAAGTTTGTAATCTATGAATTTTAAGGCCAGGAGGTTGAGGGACAACTAAAACTAGTGGGTATGCTTCCTATATATGTGAGATTCACGTGATTTTGAGAACAACAAATAGAAAGAATGCGGTATCAAAATGTTCTGCATGAAAAGATGCAGAACATCTGATCGTACTGCCCTCCGACCCATATTAGTTGACTCAAATTTGTCTAGATTTGGATGAATCTAGACACTATTTAGTATATAGATTCATCCAAATTTTGATAAATCCAAGTCAACTAATATGGGTCGGAGGGAGTATTGAAATCTATATATCAAGGGGTCTTGCATTGGATCGTATATCCCTTTTCTTGGTCATTACCCGAAAGAGAGGCGGGGCCTTGCGTCGCTCCCGCGAGCGGCGCCGGCTCCCGGCGGCGCGCCCCTCCCCCGCCTTCCCCTCCCCTTCCTCCCCCCCCCCCCGCCGCCGCCAGAGAGGGTCGCCGGGCGAAGCCCGTGCGGCTCCGACGGCGGCGGGGCCCTTCTCCCCCTCTCTAAGTCGTGGCGGCGCAGTGCTTTGGCGACGGCGTGGTGGCGATGCGGGTGCGAGTACCTTACAAACCCATGATTAGATTCTTTAATCTGTAATATATTTTTTATCAAACCCACTTACAAACCCCGTAGAAAAGGAGCAAAATCAAATGCTTATTTTAATATCGTGAACATTTTACAAACCTCATGGAAATTAAGTTAGTGTCAAGTACGGCAAAGAGGTTGGCGCGTTGAACTCTGATTTGGTTGCTAACGACCTGGCTATGCACCATGTTTAGTGGAATATATTTTTATTTTTCCAGTTAAAAAAACCCGGCCACACACCGCAACGCGCAGCGAACAACGCACGAGCACGACTCACGCACACCACACGACGCCACCAACCCCGCTTGTAATCTTGCAGCCAGCACCCTGTTCTTTTCTCACGAAGCAATCGGGTCCACTTCTGCCTCCTCTCCCGATAGAGCACCGCGCCCTGCACCCCGGCGGGATCCCCTCGCCCTGCGGCCGCCCGCCACTTCTACCTCACCTCACCGCATGGAGTCATCGCCTCCCCGCCTCCTTGCTCTGGCTCCGCCACCGGACACGTCTTCCTCCGCCCGACGACCTTGCCAAATCGAGCCCCGCGAGCTCCTCGGCCTCCCTGTCACCGCGCGCTGCAGCCCCCGGCCGCCAAGCATAGCGCCTGCAACGTCTCGTCCACCCACCCACCTCTAGGGTTTCCCTGATGGCGGCGGCGGTGGCGACCACCTCCCGGCGCGGCCCCGGCGGCGGCCAACCGATGGGCGGCGCCGCATACCCAAGGTATTTGGGTCGCGATTACCTGCGTCGATTCCGGTTGGTCTCGCATCTGAGGAGGGGAAAAACCAGCACCGAAGATCTATCGAGCCGGAGTTGCGGGTGTTGGGAATATGCCCTAGAGGCAATCATGTATGATGATATTTCCCATTGTATTCATAAAGTTATTAAGTAGTCCTTGTATAAACATCTGATGTGTATCATTGAATATGTGATTCAGTTGTGGAACTATGCATTCATGTTGTTTGTACTAAATATCCTTGGTCATTGAGGTTGTGCTGGACACACAACTTAGACCAATGTGAAAGTTGGCTTGATGACTCGGTTCCACTTGTCATGGGCATGGAGATGCTATTCCAACTTACACAGACTAGGCTAAAGAGTTTAGCGAGTCGGATTGACCCATATTGAGGTACAACGAACTAAGCTGTCATTTGTATATCTCAATCAATGTAATCCTTAGACCTGAGGTTGTTGCATAGTCCGAGTTGAGGATCACCGACTTAGGTTCTGTCAAACGCTGATCCGTAACTGGGCAGTTATAAAGGCAGGGTTTGGGTCGACTGAGAATCAAGCTGCGTGATGTGAATAACCAAGATGGGATTTTGCCCCTCCACTCGGAGAGATATTCTCTGGGCCCTCTCGTGAGATATGATTCGGAAAGCATGGCCATGCACGACTCGGTTAAGTGTTAACCGAGGCGATCGGCTAAGAGTTAGTCGAGTGAATCACTTATCTCGGATCGAGAAGAGAGTCGGACTATTTAAGGGATGACATATATTCGCCTATAGTCTGACAAGGTATATCGTGAGGCAAAAGGGACTCGGACGTAAGTCGCATTGGAAAGGCAAGTCGTCATGACTCTTTGGTACTTGGGAATCGGCACGTTCTGCTAGGAGCCGATACCGATTGATCGATTGTGAGTCGGACTCTAATCGTGTCCAAGTAACCATGAGCCTGCGGGGTCACACACTTAAGAGCGGGAGCAAGTTCGGATTGGATCTGAACATATAATCTGGTTGGGTTGGACCTAAACCAGATTAGGACTGAGTTAGTGAGTTGGACTCACGGTGACTAGTGTTATATGGGCTTTAGTGAATGGGTCGCGCGAGCAGAGCCCACGTTCACTCCCTATATATAGTGGAGCACAGTAACCCAGAAAGGTTAATCGTTGTTCGGTTAGGTCATTCCATGTGTTGGAAACCCTAGCTCCACAGCAGTCCAGCCGCCGTAACGAACCTAGCAGTTCGCCGCCGGTGCTCCTCCTTGTACGTGTGGATACCAGCAGAGGTGTTGTGCGATCAGCACCAAGACGATCGGATCGTGAGGACTGCACTGCATCAACTGACGCGCTTCATCAGTAATCCGCAACCGCGCGTCTAGTGGTAAACCTCGTGGCTTTCTACCTCAGCTAGATTTTGGGATGACCACGTTAGAGGAAAATTTTATTTTATCTCCGCGTGGCCCAACAGTGGTATCAGAGAGATAGCTTCTGGTTTTAGGCTCGAGATCTCGCATATGAGATATGCGGTAGGCTATCGATGAGATCTATGTGCTGTTTTGGTGGTCGATCTATGAGATAGATCGGTTTTGTATGAAGTTGATTGGATCAACTGTACTCGGGGAATGGTAGATCTGATTTCCGTGATCATACTGCTGAGGTCGTGGAACCGCCGGCTTCGCCCTGTCGTAGCGCCTTAGATGTCGTTGCGAGTTTCACAACGCCGGTAGATATTGTATCTATGCATAACTTGTTTTTGCAGGAAGTTGTGAATGGTATGGTTCATGTGCATGTGATGTATGTGTGTAATCCATACGTGATCTGCGAATCACGGTTTTTGTCAGCCGGCTGGAGCCTAGGTGCTGTCACTTTATTGTATAACGACCTGCGTGTCGGATTCTCTATGTAATTTACTTTACTAAGGTAGTGTAGCTGTTTGAGAACCCGGAAGGCATGCAAGGCGTTATACATGTCGGCGACATGGAGTAAGACGGCAAGTGACAAGAGTTGGCACGAGTCGGATTACAGGCTTTGTGGAGATGGAGATCGCCATGAAGAGAGCCATACCATTTCACATTATAATTGCTTTATTTTGTGTTATTGTTATGTCTCAGTTTTACCTCTATTAGATAGTCGGTAAAATTTAATCCCTCAAAGAAGGTCTAGTCGGTTTTCCCGCCAGTGTTTGCACCATCACAAGTCGGACATTTTTGGTAGTGGGCTCATAAAATTGAGGTGCTGCCAATTCTTTCCGACTAGGTGGGTTCGAGTCGGACTCTTACTGCAGAAACACTCGGTAAGCTAGATGGGTCTATCACAACGGTTGTGGGACTTGGGGAAAGGTCGGATGGGAGCCGGGGCATGTGATGCCACCCGTCCAACAGGAGTCGCATGAGATGCGATTGACAAGGAGTTGTCTACCTAGATCACTTGGCGGCTAGCGGTGATGCTAAAGCTCACTAGCCGACTTGCTTATTTAGGATCCTGAATCACTAAGTAACCATCGGAGGGGTGTTGGTTCTAGTGGGAGCATAAAATATTAAAAATTTTAATATGCTTGCTCTTTTATGAATACATGTCTTAAGTGTTTTGCATATTTTCTGTTGTAGATCATGGCACCAAGTAGCAGTCACTCTCAGATATCCGGTTTTGCGTTGAGAACCATTCTTGAGAAAGATAAACTGAACGACACTAATTTTACCAACTGGTATCGAAATCTGAGAATTGTTCTCAAACAAGAAAAGAAGGACCATGTCCTAGACAACCCACTTCCAGATGAGCCGAATGAGAATGCGACTGTCGCAGCCACCAATGCCTACCGTCGGGCTAAGGATGAGTCCACGGATATCAGCTGTCTTATGCTTGCTCACATGGAACCGGACTTGCAAAAGCAGTTCGAGCATGTTGAGGCCTACGATATGATCGAAAGCCTCAAAAGTATGTTCCAGGCTCAGGCGAAGACTGAGAGGTATCAAGTCTCTCAGGCTTTGCTGAGTTGCAAGCTTAAAGGTGGTGATCCACTGAGTCCGCATGTGATCAAAATGGTTGGTTACGTGCAGTCTCTGGAGAGGCTTGGCTACCCCATAAGCGAAGAGTTCGCTACGGATATAATTCTGAACTCTCTTCCTAGTGCATATGGGCAGTTCATTTCGAACTACCACATGCATGGTATGGATAAGAAGCTCACTGAATTGCATGGGATGCTCAAGCAGGCAGAGGCGGATCTCAAGAAGGGCACCAGTCAAGTGTTGATGGTGCAGAATAAGGCTAAGTTCAAGAAAAGTTCTTGGACTAAGAAGAAGGCTAAGTCAGGAGGAAAGCAGGCTCAGGACCCTGTCCTAAGCGCTTCCTCAGGGACTAAGCCATCTCCTTCAGCCGGATCCACTTGCTTCTACTGCAAGGCGGATGGCCACTGGAAGAGGAACTGCAGCAAGTACTTGGCCGACAAAGCCAAGAGTGGAGGTATGACTTCCGACTCAGGTACACTTGTTTGCAATGTTATAGACATATATCTTGGCTTACGAAGGGGATTACGAAGAGCAGTGATGCACCTAATAGTTCTTGGGTATATGATACCGGATCAGTTATTCACATCTGCAACTCGTTGCAGGTACTGGTAAGAACTAGGAGCGTAGCAAGAGGCGAGGTTGATATTCGAGTCGGCAACAAAGCAAGAGTTGCTGCGTTGGAAGTCGGCACGATGCAACTTCATTTACCTTCCGGATTCATTATGGAACTAAATAATTGTTATTATGTTCCAGTGCTCAGTCGAAACATTATTTCTGCTTCATGTTTGATGAGGCAAGGCTATGAGTCGAATATCAAGAATAATGGTTGTTTTTTGTATTTGAATGATATGTTTCACGGATTTGCACCCGTCTAGGACGGGTTATTTATTTTGAATCTTGATGGTGAGTCGGTTTATAACATAAATGTTAAAAGGTTGAAACCAAATGATCTGAATATGACTTACTTTTGGCACTGTCGGCTTGGTCATATAAGTTGGAAACGCATGAAGAAGCTCCATGATGATGGACTCCTAACTTCGTTCGACTTGGAGTCGTTCGAGACATGCGAATCTTGTCTACTCGGCAAAATGACCAAGACACCTTTTGCAAAGAGTTGCGAAAGGGCGTCCGACTTGTTGGGACTAGTACATAGTGATGTATGTGGACCAATGAGCACGACAGCCAGGGGTGGTTATGAGTACTTCATTACCTTCACTGATGATTTGAGTAGGTATGGATATATCTACTTAATGAAACATAAGTCGGAAGCCTTTGAAAAGTTCAAAGAATTCCAGAATGAAGCACAGAATCAACTCGGCAAGAAAATAAAGTTTCTTCGGTCGGACCGAGGAGGCGAGTACATGAGCCATGAGTTTGATGACCATCTGAAAAGTTGTGGAATAGTTCCTCAACTTACTCCGCCAGGAACGCCACAAAGGAATGGTGTTTCGGAAAGGAGGAATCGGACCTTGTTGGACATGGTACGATCAATGATGAGTAGGACAGATCTGCCTTTATCATTTTGGGGTTATTGTCTAGAAACAGCGGCGTTCACACTAAACAAAGTACCATCAAAATCGGTAGAGAAGACACCGCATGAGATGTGGACAGGCAAAAAGCCGAGTTTGTCTTTTCTTAAGATTTGGGGTTGTGAAGCTTTTGTCAAGCGACTTCAGTCGGACAAGCTTATGGCCAAGTCGGATAAATGTATTTTCGTGGGGTATCCGAGGGAAACCTTGGGTTACTACTTCTACAACCGAGAAGAGGGCAAAGTGTTTGTCGCTCGGAACGGTGTCTTCCTTGAGAAAGAGTTTCTCAGTCGGGGAGTAAGTGGGAGCACGGTGCAACTCGAAGAAATTCGAGAGGAATCGGCTAATAGCGAATCGGCTAATAGCGAATCGGCAAAAACCTTGGAGGTTGAGCCGATCGTGGCAGCTGAGCCGACAACAGCACCTGTACTACGAAGATCGGCAAGATTACGAAGTGTTCGTGATGTGTTACTGTTAGACAGTGATGAGCCGGCAAATTATTCGGAAGCGATGGTGGGATCTGATTCCGAGTCATGGCTTGGAGCCATGAGATCCGAGATAAAGTCCATGGATGAAAATCAAGTTTGGAACTTGGTTGATCTGCCAGACGGTGCAAGACCCGTCGAGTGCAAATGGGTCTTTAAGAAGAAAACTGATATGGATGGAAATGTTTCAATCTATAAAGCACGCCTTGTCGCGAAGGGGTTCCGACAAGTTCAAGGAGTTGATTACGACGAGACCTTCTCGCCCGTAGCGATGCTTAAATCAGTTCGGATCATGTTATCTATAGCGGCCTATTTCGACTATGAGATATGGCAGATGGATGTCAAAACGGCATTCCTTAATGGAAAATTAACCGAGGACGTGTATATGATACAGCCCGAGGGTTTTGTCAATCCGGCTAATGCTGACAAGGTATGCAAACTTCAGAAATCCATTTATGGGTTGAAGCAAGCATCTCGGAGTTGGAATATTCGCTTTGATGAGGTAGTCAAATCGTTTGGCTTCATCAAGAGTGATCATGATTCTTGTTTGTACAAGAAGTTTAGTGGGAACAAAGTAAATTTTCTAATCTTATATGTGGATGACATATTACTGATTGGAAATGATGTCCAGATGTTGCAAGAAACCAAGGAATCATTGGAAAGGAGTTTCTCAATGAAAGACTTGGGTGAGGCAACATACATCCTCGGAATCCGGATCTATAGAGATAGATCAAGGAGGCTCATTGGTTTGAGTCAGAGTACTTATTTGGACAAAGTGTTGAAAAAGTTCAACATGGAATCGTCTAAGAAGGGGTTCTTACCGATGTCCCATGGTGTAAAACTTAGCAACACTCAGTGTCCTTCGACAACTGATGAGCGAAGTAGGATGAGTGCGATTCCATATGCTTCTGCAGTTGGATCCATCATGTACGCCATGATTTGTACTAGGCCGGATGTTTCCTATGCTCTAAGTGTTGTGAGCAGATACCAGGCTGATCCTGGAGAGATCCACTGGACAGCGGCTAAAAATATCCTAAAGTACTTGAGAAGGACTAAGGATATGTTCTTGGTTTATGGTGGTGAAGATGAACTTAGTGTAAAGGGTTACACAGATGCGAGTTATCTCACCGACTCTGATGATTCTCATTCGTAATCCGGATACGTGTTTATTATAAACGGAGGTGCTGTGAGCTGGAAGAGTTCCAAGCAAGAGACTGTGTCTGCGTCTACAACAGAGGCTGAGTATATTGCCGCCTCGGAGGCAGCAAAGGAAGCTGTTTGGATGAGGAATTTCCTCATGGATCTTGGTGTGGTTCAGGGCTCGTCCAATCCGTTGGACGTATATTGTGACAACAATGGTGCTATTGCACAAGCCAAGGAACCTAGACAACACCAGAAGAACAAGCACATACTCATGCGGTACCACCTAATTCGCCAGTTCGTGGATCAGGGTGATATCAAGTTATGCAAGGTACACACGGATGCAAATATTGCGGATCCGTTGACAAAGCCGTTACCCTAGCCGAAGCATGAGGCGCACCTGAGAGCCATGGGCATTAGATGCTTAGACATGTGATGTCGGAAGATTGACTCTAGTGCAAGTGGGAGACTGTTGGGAATATGCCCTAGAGGCAATCATGTATGATGATATTTCCCATTGTATTCATAAATTTATTAAGTAGTCCTTGTATAAACATCTGATGTGTATCATTGAATATGTGATTCAGTTGTGGAACTATGCATTCATGTTGTTTGTACTAAATATCCTTGGTCATTGAGGTTGTGCTGGACACACAACTTAGACCAATGTGAAAGTTGGCTTGATGACTCGGTTCCACTTGTCATGGGCATGGAGATGCTATTCCAACTTACACAGACTAGGCTAAAGAGTTTAGCGAGTCGGATTGACCCATATTGAGGTACAACGAACTAAGCTGTCATTTGTATATCTCAATCAATGTAATCCTTAGACCTGAGGTTGTTGCATAGTCCGAGTTGAGGATCACCGACTTAGGTTCTGTCAAACGTTGATCCGTAACTGGGCAGTTATAAAGGCAGGGTTCGGGTCGACTGAGAATCAAGCTGCGTGATGTGAATAACCAAGATGGGATTTTGCCCCTCCACTCGGAGAGATATTCTCTGGGCCCTCTCATGAGATATGATTCGGAAAGCATGGCCATGCACGACTCGGTTAAGTGTTAACCGAGGCGATCGGCTAAGAGTTAGTCGAGTGAATCACTTATCTCGGATCGAGAAGAGAGTCGGACTATTTAAGGGATGACATATATTCGCCTATAGTATGACAAGGTATATCGTGAGGCAAAAGGGACTCGGACGTAAGTCGCATTGGAAAGGCAAGTCGTCATGACTCTTTGGTACTTGGGAATCGGCACGTTCTGCTAGGAGCCGATACCGATTGATCGATTGTGAGTCGGACTCTAATCGTGTCCAAGTAACCATGAGCCTGCGGGGTCACACACTTAAGAGCGGGAGCAAGTTCGGATTGGATCTGAACATATAATCTGGTTGGGTTGGACCTAAACCAGATTAGAACTGAGTTAGTGAGTTGGACTCACGGTGACTAGTGTTATATGGGCTTTAGTGAATGGGTCGCGCGAGCAGAGCCCACGTTCACTCCCTATATATAGTGGAGCACAGTAACCCAGAAAGGTTAATCGTTGTTCGGTTAGGTCATTCCATGTGTTGGAAACCCTAGCTCCACAGCAGTCCAGCCGCCGTAACGAACCTAGCAGTTCGCCGCCGGTCCTCCTCCTTGTACGTGTGGATACCAGCAGAGGTGTTGTGCGATCAGCACCAAGACGATCGGATCGTGAGGACTGCACTGCATCAACTGACGCGCTTCATCAGTAATCCGCAACCGCGCGCTAGTGGTAAACCTCGTGGCCTTCTACCTCAGCTAGATCTTGGGATCACCACGTTAGAGGAAAATTTTATTTTATCTCCGCGTGGCCCAACAGCGGGCAGCTCCGAGATGGAAGAGATGGGGCAGAAGAGGAGGCCGCTACTCGTGAAGGCTTCCTCGTCAACCGCAGTGGCACAGTCGGCTGGCCGAAGTGGGGCCAATCCACTGACCGACCTTTCAGGCCGCTGGAGACCAGTACGCGCGTGGAGACCGCAGTCACCACATCGTTTGGGGGCGTGCAGACGGGCGCGCTCGCCAGGCTGGGCACATTCACACGCCGGAAGAAGTGCTCCCCGTGCAGCGAACTCTGTATTCCCCTGGCCTCCTTCAAGCAAGCTCAGGTCTCCTTCTTCCTCCTGTATAGTTCCCCTCTTGTTTCTAATTTAACGGAGACCATCCATTCTGATTATTTTCCTAGGATATTTTAATTTACAGTATAAAGCAATCGATACCTCTTTCCTTTGGCAAATCAATCGATCTTCCTCTTATTTAGTTCAGCTAACTCTGTAATGCTCAAATCTAATTCCAATTGTAGCAGAAAAATCTGATAAAATTTTTGTGAGATAGAGTATGTCTATTCAATTTGTCATGGAAATCACTGGGATTGAGCTGGTTTCGATTAAACTGTTAAGTAAAGAGTCATACGACTCGCCAACTGTTTTTTTCAAGCCCCAGCCGCTCGTTGTTCCAGGATCGTGCGGGAAAAAAGTTAAACGCCCGTCGCTTGTTGTTCTGTCGATCTTGCAAAAAACTTGAGATCGGTATGAAATTGACCGTTACGGTCAGAAAATATCAGCTAGTGTCTGCTCTAAATGCCCTCGTTGTACATGGCCTTACCCTCGACGCTCCCTTCCTCTCCGTCGCCGCCATCCTCCATGGCCGGCATCGTCGCTGTACCAACCTTTCCTGCTTAGAATTCATGTGTTTTTCTGGTTTCGCTCTCAGGATTCACACGATCTGTTAGTAGTCCCGCTCTCTGCCCCGTGTATAGAGACTTGTAAGGCAGCTGTACAATTATCTGCTACTCCGGTCAACAGGGTAATTGTAGTTTGGTCGTCTCATCTGCTTGTGCCATAAAAATAACACTCCCGGGATACTGCACTATATACATATGCACATATTCCCTTTTTAATCAACTATGGTGAATAAGAAGCTAGCTAGCTTGCACACTCGATTCCCTGTATGAGTCTGAAGTATATACGTCTTGCTTTAGTTGTTCTTGCTAGTTCTTTCCAATTCTGCATTTAGTTATTCTTGCTAGTTCTACATTTGGAGTAGTTGCTTTGTTTTCTGAGTGGGAGTAGGAGTATATACTTTAAGCTGAGTTGCTGTAGGAGTAGGAGTATATATACTCCTGTGCTCCATTCGGGTGATGGAGTAGGAGTATATACTTTAAGCTACACTAACATTACAGTCTGAATACAATTCACTTTTAAATTCAGTGTAATTTTACAACCTGTTGAGAAGGTAATTTTACTTTCATATAGTGTGACAATTACAGAATGAGGAAGGACTATTTAAGCATGTGGACTACAACATGTAGTAATCATGTGATACAAAGCTCCCTCTGATTTCTTACCATAAAAAGAAACCTGAAAATTATCCATGTGAGCAGAGTTGTTGCTGACTTACTATGACTTGAAAAGATCATTTTATTTAGTGATCTGTCCATGCAACTTGTAATATATCTATTGTCCTTCATAAGATTTTGCATGGTATGTAATGTTTTTTACTTCTTGATAACCATGTTGCAAGCAAAGGGTCGCACCATGTATGGATTCAAGGGAGGCCCGGGGTCATGAAGGGCAAGTATGTCAAGCTCAGTGTTGATTCTGTCTAGCCTTACATTAACCAGGTATGGCAATACATAACCTTTACTGAACACATGCTCATTGAAACTTCCAAGTTTGATCACCCTTGTGTAAACTCCACGAAGAAAGAACTTTTAATCATAACGTCCCTTAATTACTATCTGCTGATGAGCATAATCATAACGTTCATTAATTACTCTCTGTTGATGAGCTGCATCGCGCACGCGCTGCCCCTCCCCTCCGTCCTCCACTCCCACTTCACGCTCGCGGATGGGCCAGCCAGCTCCGCCACAGGGATCCCTGGTTCAAACACCAAAAAACTTGATTTGTTTGGACATGTTGTCATTGGTGGTGATGATTCAAACACCACGTATGCCTCCTTGGTGAATACTTTAGATTTACTGCTTAAATCATAACTGATTCTTTTGCTGCACCTAGAGGATTTTATCTGGTTGCTGTCAGTGCCTAAAGATTTATATTGTTAAACCCTTTTATTTCATTAACTTGTTTGGACTCTGGAATTCAGTTATGCGTTTCAACTTGTTGAAATTAAAGGAAAGATACAGGTTAGAACCTTTGCTTAACTGAAGCTAAAATCATCGTTAGTTAATGTTACTGTATGTAAAGTTAGTAACTTCTGTATTGTAAGGATTACTTCTATGGTCACCAGGTAGGTGCTCATTATTTTGAAGAGGGAAATGTGCAGCTGGATACTGATGTTGATCGCAAGGACTCCACACTAATGCAGGTTGGTTCATGCATTTTTTTTACCTGCGTACTGTACCGTTGTCTTTTTTTCTTTAACCTCACAGTGGTACAGCACACACTGATCTGAGATACATTTAGGCTAGAAACTACTACATTGGCTCTTTCTGTGCCCTCAATATTCGAATTCAAAGTTTGTTTGCAGAACTTGGTGTTTCACCACCTTAAACATGGCCTACCAATTAAATATGTTCTCAGGCTCTGAAGCTCTCTATTTGGTTGTTGCGTCACTGCTTTAGTTCTTTGCTTGTACTGCTGGATCCTCTCTGCAGTTATTATGAACTGTTGGGAAACTTTGTTCCATTCTTTGATAATATCGTTTTCTTGAACTCTCCTGCACATGTAGTTCAGGACCTTAGAAATATCATATTGACTTTACCATGTCCGGTTGGTGCTTGGTGGTTTGAGTTGGACAGACTCATGTGGTTGCAGTTGCACATGCTATATTGATGCAAACAGTTCCTACTCAAACCTAAGCTTTAGGTATCTATTTAGGAAATGATGAACAATGGCATATTTTCTCTCCCAGATTTTACTTTGCATAAATAGAAATGCAGTCGCAAGTTCACCTCATGACAAGGGATTACACTGACAAATCTTAACAATGCAGACTGATGATATTGCATGGTCTCAAACTCAGACAGCTCAGACAAGGGATTGCCAAGCAGCTGATGATATTGCATGGTCTTAGTTGTAAGATATGGCTGTGAACAATGGTTGTGGGATATGACTGTAAGATATGGCTGTGAACAAATGTAAGATATGACTGTAAAATATGACTGTAAGATATGACTATAATGTGGTTTGTAATATATGTGGTTTGTAATGTTACTGTAAGATATGACTATAATATGGTTTGTAATATATGTTAGCCATCACATGCGGGCCACTGTAATATGACTGTAAGATATGACTGTAATATGCTGCTACAGATATGTCACTGTAGTACACATTTGCTTTTGGCTAGGTTTTAGAGGCACTAGCCTCAAAAAGCTAGGTTAGTCACTATGGATAGTGCCTTAAAAAGCTGGTTTTTTGAGGCACTATGGATAGTGCCTCAAAAAGTTGGGTTGCATAGTGCCTCAAAAACCAGTGCCTCAAAAAGCTGGTTTTTGAGGAACTTAGTGTCTCAAAAAGTTGGGTTTAGAGGCACTCTAATTTGTGCCTTAAGTTGGTTTTTGAGGCACTAGTCATAGTGCCTCAATTGGCTAGGATTTAGAGGCATTAGTCATAGTGCCTCAATTAACTATGATTAGAGGCACTTTTTAAACTGCCTCAAAAAACTTTTACCTACACGACCGTCCCCGGCATTTTTTTTAGTGCCTCAAAAACTTAATTGTGGCACTAATTTAATTATTGGAGGCACTTTAGAGTGCCTCTGAATACTGTAGCTGCCACAGTGCGTCTGAGCTAGACAAAGTCGGCGTTTGCCGCGCTGGCGACCGTTTCATCTTGCGTGGTTGCCACTTGATCTACCCCGGCCGGGTGATTGGTGAAGGAAGGAAAGTTTAAGCGCGACCAGTTCAGCTTGCGCTCCCGCTGCCAACTCTTTTTTTTTTTTGAACGGGGCTGCAACTCGTACGTGCCCGTACGTATCCCCGAGCCGCTTAAGATCTGAAGCGCTACTACACCCATTCCACGATTCTCCGACGTCAACGCGCAGCGAGAAAGAACATCGGCAGACGCACGCACAACCCCCGGTGATGGCGCGGATAAGCATATTTTTCGGCGGCAGGGATGTTCTATCTCCGGTACGTAGCGTGGAGCTGAGCGACTCGGAGCCCCTTTTTCCATTTCTCTCTCGCGGCGACGGTGTCAATTTCCCGCTGGACACCACCACGAGACTGTTGCTCTGTGCGCCGCGTTGAAGAGAGCGAAAGACAACGGGCCGAGGCCAAAGACGAAGAGCACCCAGCTCCAGCTGAGCTGAGCCAGCGCGGCAGCAGCAGACAAAAGCCGAAGCATTGGAGTCAGAGGCCGATGAGACGAGAGAGGGAGAGAGAAGATGGGCGCCTCGTGAGTGACGGGTCAATTTAATTTGGGCAACCACCTCACCTCCCCTTCTCCCCAACACATCATTTTTTCCCTCCCACCTCCTCAACCAGCCAGCCAGCCACCCCGCCCTTTCTCCTCCGGTCCTTCCTCCCCCCCGTTCAGTTCTCCTTCCATCCCACGCATTCATTCCTCCCTTCCACAGCTCAGCGGCCGGTCGCTGCTCCTCCTCCTCGGCTTTCTTTCCGTGTCGCAGCGCTCGGATCACGGGAGGGAGTGGGTTCTTTGCCTCTGCCCTCGCGGTGCCCGTTTCTTTGCCTTGTCTGCCTGGCTGTCTGCGCAAGTCCAGCCTGCGCTCCTTGCTGTGTTTGTTTGTTTGTTTGTTGGGGATCCTTCGTTAATGCGGCGGCGCTTCTGACCGGGAGAGGAGGTCGGAAGACGCTGTTCGGTGGAGCGGAGGCTGTCCTGTCGCCTGTCTTGAATTGAATGGAAGGGGACGAGGCGGCGGCAGCTGCGGCGGCGAGGATAAGGGTGGTGCGCTGCCCCAACTGCGACAAGTTCCTGCCGGAGCTGCCAGCATACTCCGTCTACGTCTGCGGCGGATGCGGCGCCACACTACAAGGTAACGCACCTCTCCTCCTCCTCACAACTGCCCGCTTCAGTTATTGCTCAGCCGCGCGGTTTTCGTTTAGTATCACGGGAAGGAAAAAATGTCGGGTTTTCGGGGCTGTCTCTGCTTGCTCGTCGATTGCCTTTGTTTTTGCTACCACTAACTGCCGTGAATATTCTTTTTTTGTCTTCCACTGGCTTCAGACAGGGTGGGTAGGGGGAATTGATAAAACATACTTCCACCAGTAATTAGTCAAACCCTGCATTTTTTTTTTGTCATTTGTCTTGGAAATGCTGACTGACGCTTGGGGAGATATTTCCTTTTCTTTCAGCGACACAGATTCGCCTGCCATTTCTATTCTCATGATTCTTCCCTGCACCAAGTTTAATCCTATGCAGTTTATCTATTGTGAATTCTAAACTACCCCTTCTGAACGAATGAATAACAAAATTCAGTTCATCTTATTTTTATGCTGTTTTATCCTACCTTTTTCTGTTACATTCTTGGAGCAAAATTCAAACCTCTGAATTTATATGTTATTTTATGATGAAAAAAAAAAGTGTGTCCTCTCAGAGAGCATGTGACGCGATCCCAAGGTTTTTTGATTTGGGAGGACCAGGTCTCTTTCTTCTTGCTGTTTCTTGCAACAGAAAACTTTGAAAAAATCTCGTGGAGAACGACCGAAGCTGAAAGCTCTAGTTTATGACTAGTTCTTACAGCCTTGTTTCTTTTTACAATCTTGGTGGTAATTTTATAGTTGGATTTGACCTACGTGTAGTATTAGATTACTTGATGATGGTTCAATAATTTTAAAATCCAGCGTATGCCCTGTCGTTGGCTATTTGTAGTAGTATTAGTTTAGGATATAGTTGCATGTTTAGTCGTCGGTTTTGCTTTTTTTATACAGCTTTGGAGCTAATGGGAGGCCATGTCGACGCCATTTGTGTCCGGCACATCCTTCTGTGATCTTTGTTAATTTTGTGGAGTAATTGGTTGTCATAGTAGTATGACTTGGTGTTTTTAAGCCTTCTTCAATAATGTTCCAAATTAATACTGTATCTATCATTGGGTGCTAGTATGAATCTGGAAATGACATTATTGCTATCCTGACATTAATTCCTTTTGTGGACACAGATTCCCCTACCATTCTTATTTTTATTCTGCCCTGCAGAAAGTTTAATCCTATACAGTTTATTGTGAATTCTAAAGAGCACTACCCCTTTTGAGTATTGAATGTTCGATTTTAGGCTATTTTTTCCAACCTTTTCTGTTACATTCCTGGAACAAATTTCAGATATCTGAATTCACATGTTACTTTATGAAAAAAAATGTATCCTCTCTGAAAGCATGTGATCATCCCGAAGTTTTGATTTGGGAGGACCAGGTCTCATTTTTCTTAGTGTTTCTTGCAATGTAAAACTTTGAAAAAATCTCGTGGAGAAAGGCCGAAGCTGAATGCTCTAGTTTATGACTAGTTCTTACAGCTTTGTTTTTCTATCTTGGTGGTAATTTTGTAGTTGGATTTGACCAAAATGTATTAAATTACTTGACGATGGTTCAATAATTTTAAAATCCAGCGTATGCCCTGTCGTTGGCTATTTGTAGTATTAGTTTAGGATCTAGTTGCATGTTTAGTCTTCGGTTGTGCTTTGCTAGGTAGCTCTGGAGCTAATTGGAGGCAATGCCGGTGCCATTTGTGTTCTCTGTGATCTTTGTTTATTTTGTAACTAGTTGTCATAGTATGACTTGGTATTTTTAAGCCTTCTTCAATAATGTTTCAAATTAATATCTATCATTGGGTGCTAGAATGAATCTGGAAATGACATTATTGCTCTCCTGAAATTTTGCAGCCAAGAAAAAAACCTCGGGCCAAGCTTTGGACACCTCTGATAATGGAAATGTGAAATACCTGGAAGTACTGGAGAGTGTGCCAGAGACATCTGAAGCAATGGCTGGAGCTAGCACTGATGATAAATCAGTTCCCAATAGAATGCCAGCTTTGCACAGCAGATCAGCTTACAGCCGTGATAACAGTCGGATTACAAGAGAGCCAAGCACCTCAAATGTCAAAGCTAATGCAAGAGATGATGTCAGAGAGGCTAAGTACATGCGCTTTCGTAATGTGGAAAATGGAGAGACTGCACATCTGGTAAGAGCAAGAGGTGTATCTGACATACGCCCAGAGTCCCCAATCAACAGTATTCCAGCCAATGCATTTCAGGGAGAAGGCCCTGTTGACCAGCATTTAAAGTCGAGGTACACGTATTCCAACCGGGAGCATGTCAATGAAACAGATTTGGATGGTCCAAGCAGAGTCAGGGGTCTTGAGAAAGATCGAGCCGAGTTGTTGAGGATGCTTGATGAGTTGAGAGATCAGGTGCAGCAATCCTGTGAGGTAAATGGGCCGGATACAAGTGCAGTCAATAGAGCAGCTGGTGCCTCAAGTTCATATGGTATCCATGAACGGTTGAGTCAGTTGAGGCATGATCGATCTCAATTGCATCAGAAGGTTTCTCACCACTCTCCCTCCATGAATGTGCGGAGTCCTAGTGTTGCACATGTTTATGATCCATTGCCTGCACAGAAAAACCTTCGTGGATATGTGGAACCGATTGCACATACACGAACCTCTAGCTATCCTGCTGGCCCTCACCCATGGAGAAATTTTGATAACTATTTCTTTGGACAACATGATCCTGATCCTCTCCTCGCTTGCCACCACGAAGGTTTCTACCATCAGGCTGCCTGTTCTTGCTTACATTGCTACCACCGAGAGTTCTTGCCTGTACAGGGAACTCCCCTGGGTTTCAATGATCAGAGAGCACCATATCTTGTGAACAGTTATGGGGCTTATCCCGTGGATGGTCCCTTGCTTGGTCAGCAAAGGTACAATTCAAGAGGCGCTAATCCTTCCTTGCAGCGGAATAACCCAAGGACCAACATAAGCAGAAAGCCAGCACAAACTCTTGAGCCAATTGCCGGTGGTGCTCCTTTCACCATATGCTACAACTGCTACGAAGTACTGCAGCTACCGAAGAAACGTTCATTGTTGGGGAAGGAGTATAAATTGCGGTGTGGATCATGCTCACACACAATTGTAATCAAGCTTGATGGAACCAGGCTCGACGTATCAGAACTTGCACCAAGTGCACATTTATCTCCTACACTGCAAAATAACATTGCTGATAACATGGCAGACAACTTGTGTGCTACTGCTGATGAGAGGTTGCTTCCACCATATTCCTTTTCTGTAGGAAGCCATCAATCTCAGGAAAAAGATAAGCACTCAAATTCAGGTGAATCAGGCAGCAAACATACCCCTCTAGGGACTAACTCCGAGGACAGTCCTCAATCCGGGGACCTTCCTGCTGAAGACAATGTGATTTCCCGCACACCGAGTTTACCACGTCGTGATCATTGTGGATTGTCACCATCTGAAGGTTCTGGAATAGGAAGCAGAAGTACCCGTTCTGAACATGAAAAGGTTGTGCTGTTAACTGAAAGTTGCAAGCAGAACTCAATCAAAGATGTATGTGTAGCAAATGAGATGCAGTCGTCAGACAATGAGTTTGATGATCCTGATTACACACAAGATATGCTAAATGTACTACAAGATTCAAACCACACTAGGGCGACAAAGGTGGGTGATTCATTTCTCAGCAATCTTATAAAGAAGAGCTTCAGAATGAACAATGGAACACGCAATGGAAGATCAAGGGTGTTTGTAAATGGTTTCCCTATCCCGGACCGTGCGGTCAGGAAAGCTGAGAAGCTAGCTGGAGCAATTTATCCCGGTGATTACTGGTAAATTTCTCATGTTGTATTCTGTATTTGGTTTTACCTCATGAATTTTACAATTTAGGCAGCTAAGATCACTAACCAAGAAAACACATACTTTAGTTAATTTGTATAATAAATATGTCATGTTTACTTATAAGTCCTCTTTCTCGTATGAATACTCAAAATGTTTTCTAATATTCTCTTACTTAGGTATGACTACCGTGCTGGGTTCTGGGGTGTGGTCGGGCAGCCCTGCCTTGGCATGATACCGGTAAGAGCTTGTGGAATTTGTGCAATTCGTTATTCCACATTGTGCTGCTTAAATTTCTAAGTGGATCTGTTGCTTGCAGCCATGTATTCCAGAGTTTAATTACCCTATGCCCAAGAAATGCGGTGGTGGAAACACTGGCATATATATTAACGGAAGAGAACTCCACCAGAAGGATTTGGATTTACTTGTAGCTCGTGGACTCTCTGATTCCCCTGAAAGATCTTATGTTGTCGAAAATTCTGGGAAGGTTACAGATGAAGCATCTGGTGAAGAGCTTTATGGGCTTGGCAAGCTTGCACCCACGTAAGCACCTCGTTAATCACTTTAAATTCTATGATTGCAAAGTAATTGAAATCATTACCTTTAAGTCACTCGAGTTCCTCATCTGCATAAGTTTTGCCTACAAGTGCAGTCAGTGCAATACGTAACTCGAATCGAGATAATTTTGTTTTTGGTGAAGAAAATCTAGGGTCATATCGGATCTATTGCCAATAAATTATGCATAGTATGAATTAAGAAACTAAGCTAATAGCAAATGCGTTAGTGTGTGTTGTGCGTAATATTGTTTGCCACAAGACAGATAAATATAGAGCTTCTTTATTTTGTGAAATCATGATAGAATTGCAGGTCAATAATTTATTCATTGATGATGTATTTTAGCTTCTTAATATAGTGCTTGTACCAAACTAGTATTAGTGTTTAAAAATTATATGACCTCACTGGTCACAGATCTACTTTCAAAAAAAGAAAAAAAACTGGTCACAGATCTATGAAGTGCCAGTTGTGATTGGCAGAGCCCGATCCTTACGACTGCCTGTAGGCAGATCCAAAATCATCCACATACATAACTTTTGGACAGCCGACAGCCTGTTTTTAAGAGCTAGTACATTAGTTGACTATCCATGTGACTGAAAACTTGGACAATAGTGTTGTCACAGATTGTTCATACCATGATCAGTTTATTTTTTTATCACAAAATCCTGTCTAGACAGCATGTTGATTACTCTTGAATGCATTTTTTTGTGAAATTCTCGAACTAGGATGTGTCGTGATCAACGCGCACATGGTGCCATGTTCAGAAACAGTTTCGGTATTTGCTCAGTTATTAGTGTGGCTTCTCTGCCGTGGACCACGCCTGTATCTTTCAGTGAACAGACTCTTCTAGCTGGTAATTGTATATCGCTGTTCTAAGGTTTTTATTTATATTTGTCATAAATACAGTGTTGAGAAGCTGAGGCGCGGATTTGGCATGCGAGTCCCCAAGCTTATCGTGACAGGTCAACACGGCTCAACCATAGCCCGCGGAGAAGCTCTGTGATAAACCATTTGACATGGCCGCATCTCAGAACGACGTAGCGAATTCGGAGAAGCTCGGGGATAAACCAAGGGTGGTAGATCTCCAACAGAATTCCTTTTTGGCTTCAGGTTGTGTGGGGCTAGTTCTCCTGATTATCGAATTCTTTGTGTGAGACCTCCTATGTATATCCTGCCATCTGGAGACGTGCTTGTAATTTTCAACTGCCTAGTTAGATGTCTTGGGTGAAAGTCGGTCGATTTTGTTTGTTTGTTTGTTTGTTTGTTTGTTTCTGTGTTAACATATTTCTTGATAAACCTTGGGAGAGAAACCTGAACATTTGCCTCGAGTCTGAGATGCACCAAGTGGGCCTTCTGAAAAGGAGAGGAAGGAAACCAAATTCTGAGAAATTCTTTTGCCCAGGGCAATGGCATCTTTAATGTGTACTATATATGTATGTCAGTTGAGAAATTTGGATCGGGCACCTAATTAACCACGAGTTGAAAATCTTAGAAATTCCAAAAGATACTAAGTAGTAGCTGTATTCAGTCTTCAGTACCGGTCTGTTTGGGGGCAATTTCATTTCCCCCGTCCTAGTACTAGTCTCCAAACCTCTGTTGCTCGGTGTGAAAACTCGGCACATTCTTTCATTCCAGGAAAAGCCCGCCCCAGAACAAACAGAAACTAGGAGCATCATGGTGGTGATGCGCTTTTAGAAAGGTTGTTAGTTGCCCTACTACCTGAAGAGTGAAGATGAAGTGTTTAAGACCTGAGGAATCTGGCCACATGGCCTGCCCATTTCCTGATGCTGCCAATCTGCCATGGTTCTGGGTCCACCGGGGCTACAGAGTACAGAGCTCGCACCAGTTCTGGCGCCATGATCGTGTGTGTGTCAGCGCAGCAGGCCGATCCACGACGACGGGGCCAGGAATCAGGGCAGGGACGTGCGCGCGGCGCCGCTACGTCACGCCCGGGACCAGACGATACATGGCGAGTCGAACGACGTCACGGAGCGCGCGCGCGCAACCACACGGCCGCGCCACCGTGCCATGGACTGACGGAAAGCTCGTGGTCGTGAAGGATGGGGGTAGGTAGCGTAGCGCGGAGGCCACGCGCGCGTGAGGCGGCCTGCTGGTAGGATACGTCAGTCAATCCACCACGGCCTGTAGTCTGTAGGCTGCGGCCGGCGACCATCGCGGGGCACGAGCGGCGGGCCATCGTCAGCCACGACCGCGAACAAGACGACGACGGCGAGCGCTTACACCGCGCCATTCCCGCGCGCGCGTGATGGTCTGATCTGATTGTTTTCTCTCGTGGGAGTCGGATACGATATGATGGACGGGACACCAGTTATCGTCAGTTCGTCACCGGTACATGGGACGTCACGGCCTCACGGGTCACACGAACAAAAACAGTTCTTGTACATTGTTGGCCCTTGCGGATCGGGCTAAGAGGAATCAAACCAACCAACCAAACGGACCCATGTTGGATGGCGGATGTGCAAGGGACAAGGCAACATGGCGCTGCATCTTGGCCCATTTATCGGGTCGACTGGGCCAATCGAGGTTAGAAGAGGACCTTTCTTGTACGTAGGATGAATTATTATTGTGCAAATCTTAGGAACGTGAGAAAAAGGAGGAGGACATTTCTTCAAGATAGGAATGTAAAACCACCACTAGATCATATCGCGCGTAAAAAAGAGAGAAAAAACTTCTCTTCATGGTTTGATGGAAAACTTCGAGGTCAAAAGGTTTAGCGAGCCACACGTACATAGTCTAGAAATAAAACCTCCATAATCACATACTCCCTCCGATCCATACTAATTGAGTCAAATTTGTCTAAATTTGGATGAATCTAGGCACTATTTAGCATATAGGCTTGTCTAAATTTTGATAAATTCAAATCAATTAATATGGGTCAGAGGAAGTACAAGAACATGGTGTTTGTGGTGGAATTTGATATGGAAAGAGCATACATACTATAAAGTCGAACAATATTTCCTTTCCTATAGAAAATGATGTTAAAGATGGTTTCACAACCTACGTATGCACCTTTGGCTCTTATCTTTTTTTTTGTGTGTGGGTGTGTGGGTGTGTGTGGGGTGGGGGGCTAAAACAGGACATGACACCAATCCTAGGACGAGGGCATACTGGTCAATAACCTGCGCGCAAAATGAAAAAGGAAGAAGAAGAATAAGGTGAGCGAGCGAGTGAAACCACTCCACCCTCTCCATCTGCGTGCACTGATCGCCGAATACGGATAACACTTCATATAAAAAAGTGAATGTACCCATCATCAGCAAACGAGTAGTAGTACCGAAGTTTTAATTTTGATAGTACGCGCCCGCGTAAGAGCATTTCCACTCGTCGGACGAATTTAGGTCAAAAACCAGACATTATTTTTAGCCGGACGAAACTAGTTTTTGGCCTAGGTACGCCGAGCTTCCTACTCGCGTACCAGACCGGGTCCCAGGTTCGGCGAAATTTAGTTAAACTCGGCGAAATATGTGCGAATATAGGTGGATTTCATTAAGTAGGGCAAGGGTGCACATATTACATCGAATTTAATAACTAGGAAAAGGCTGCCGCCGGCCGCCGCAACTACAGGCCGAGGCGGGGGTGGTTGCCGTCCTGGATGTGCTCCATGACGTCGGTGAGAGTTCGCCCTGGAGCGCTCCACCAGCGGCAGCGGAAAGTCACATTGTTACGCGGCGGCGGCGAGCCCGGTGGTCCGTCGTGTCGGGCGAGTTCCTCGAGGTGCCTGTCGGTGAAGAACTGCCTCCAGAAGACCAGGTTGCTAGGATCCTCGGCGAGATCCGAGTCTTGCATGGCGGCGATAGCCTCCTGGATCTCTCCGACGAGGTCCTCGTCTGCCGGCACCGGCGAAACAGGGATCCCGCCGGCGCTGAGTTGCCAGCTGAAGGGGAGACGTGTCCGGAGCGCGCCTCGTGGAGCAGTCGGGCTTCCCATGGCGGCATCGTGCGTCGGCCGGAAAATCCCACGGCCATGGCTTCTCGGCGGAGTTGAGGATGAAGAAAGGTGCGAACGTCCGAAGTTCGCCGAAGTTGGGAGTGGTGTGAGAGACTGTGAAGAGAGACGGCGAGATGTGCGTCTTTTATAGGCAGAGTTCGGCGGCGAGGGTGGGAGGGGTGTAGCGGTGAGGGCGGGAAAATAAAAATAACGGAAAGGATGGCGACGGCTTCTGTCGCTGACAGGCTGGTCCACTCGGCCAATTCACTGCGTCCGGTGTTCCCAAGACGTACCCAGGATCCTGGGTTCGGCTTGATAGTCCGGACCAATTTTCAGCGTCCGGACATAATTCCAACGTCATGATTTTTTTTTGCATATGTATTGAGACGCTTGGCCTGATTTCGAAACCTCATGTAGATACTCTAACCGCAAAGAGTTCCACACGAACTGAAGCTCGTACGTCCCGACGTGTAGAACACGGCCGGAGCTGGTGACCGTGTGCGTCTGTTTTCCCGTTTCATGAAAGAGTACATACGTGCAGGCGGTGTTTGATGCTCACACACACGCCGTGGCCCGACATTCAGAGACACAGGCAGTAGGTAGGACCCATCTGCAGGTGTGTTGATGGATCCAATCACCAGACCGGGAATGAAGGATCGGTGGATCTCACTATCAGTAGGAGCCTGGAGCTGATAATCTGGCTCGATCCGGGGTTACTTTACCTGCCTCAAAACTGTCGGCCGGCGACGCCTGGCGAGGCCCTGCAGTCGCAGACGTTTGTCGTACGTCGCGTTGCGTTCTTCTTTTTCGATGGGCGGCTCGTGTGTGTGGCGCTGTGGCTACTCGGCAACGAATCTCCGTGAGGGACGACAACAAGTAAGCATCAATAAATAAAGGATCCAATGATTAAGGGTGATCGGGGAAACACACAAAAGTTACTACTCTCTCGAATCGGGCTTTCGCCCCGCTATATTAATATAGCAACCAACTGATACAATAGTATGACCACTGGGGCAAACATCACAAGAAATGCCCAAAAGAAACAAAAACGAAGGAAGAGAAAACAATGCCGACATCGGCGGATCGACGAAAAAAACAGAGATGACTCGCCATCGTTGCGTCCTCCAAGAATTTCCACCACGCTCCTAGCACCCGAAGCGCCTTGTACCAAGCAACACCTCCAAGAAGGGGGCGACGATGACGACGCTGCTGCCCAGACAGATCCTAAGGTTTCCCTCGGAGCAAGTCTTAGGGTTTCCCCCGGTACACTGAGAGGTGGACACGAGGTACAACCGACGCCCTTCAGGAAGGATGACGACACCCGCAGGCGACGCCGCGTCAGTGCCAATACGACAGGGATTTATCCCGAACCCCAGAGCCCACCCCCCGGACGCTCCGAACCGCTCCACCAATATTTGCCGGCCGCCAGCGCACGCCACCACGATCTTGTAGTCATCACCGTCGTCTCTCCATGTCCGAAGTTGCGAGGCCGGCAAAACCTAGCGGAAGGAGCGCAAGCGAGGGAAGGCGATATGGTAGCACGCGGGAGGGAACAGCCTCCACCACCGCAAGGCGGTAGCCGACCGGGTGTAGCAGCAGGTCAAACCAGGCTCCTAGAGGCCCGGCCGAGCCTAAAAGGGCCCGTAAAGTCCCGCCGCCGCACTGCAGCAAGGGTGCCACGCCACCACCATCCCAAGCTCAGGCCACTACCCACAGTTCACCGGAGGCAGCGCCACCCCGGCTGGGCGGCCCGCCCAAGCCCAGATCAGGCCCGATTGGGCCCAGATCTGGGCCAGGAGGGAACTGCCGGCCGCACTCCGGCGACCAGCCAGCCACCCGCCGCCGGGCACCCTGCCCTGCCACCCAAGGGCCGCACCACCGCTGCCAGGAACACCCGCCGCACGCAGGCCGATGTACCGCCGAGGAGCACCGCTGGAGTCGTCGTGCGCCGCGCCGCCGGAGGACCCTGCGCGGGAAAAGGCCGGCCGCCGCCGCCGGCACCAGCACCGCCCGAGCAGCGCCCGGCGGCCCGACCCGACGGCGGCGGAGAGAGGGAAGGGAGGCGGAGGAGGGAGGCGGCGGCGCTGGGAGCCACTGTTCGCCCGCGCGGGGGCGAGACAGGGGAAAGGTCTAATTCGTTCTTCCAAAAAAGTTACTACTCTTGCGGTTAGAGTATCTCCACTCGTCTATACATGAGGCTCATCCGAACGTCAATTGATCGCGTCGCTTTTGATGCAGTAATATCGGTACTACTCCTACTACTACTAGCAGAGTAGCAGCGGGTGTCAATTGACGAGTGACAGAGCGCACCGCGGTATACGTTTGATTTGATGCTACTGTCCGTTGCGAGGAGGCAGCAGGACGGTTTTGAAATCGAGCTCAGACTCGCACCCTTTTCTGCTCGATGGATCTCCACGTGCGGCGCCGTGCGCGCACGCATGTGTTCGATACACCTGTCCCATAGTAATTCCGGGCCTATGATTTAGCTTTGTAAAAATAATATAGTTAGACGTTTTTTATTATGTAGATTTGGAGAGATTTACTATAAATCTAAAAATTTAGATATATATTCTTTATAAGCCTAAAATATCTTATATTTTCTTCGTCTCAAAATAGATATTATAGGTTTATTAAAATTTAAATAAATCTATATACTAGATAGTGACTAGATTTATCTAAATTTTAACATATTTAAAATATCTATTTTAGGACAGAGAACGTATTTTTAAAAAGAGAGTACCATCGAAAAGAAAAACAACCTTGATAAGGACAATCCGTTTTAAAATAAAGATGTTTTAGTTTTGTAAAGCAAATATATCTAGACTTATTTTAGTATATAGGTTCACTCAATTTTAGGATGAATCTACATACTAAAAGAAGTCTAGATTCATTTTTTTCACAAATCTAAAATATCTTATATTTTAAAACGGAGGAAGTATCTATCACAAAAACTGTCTAGATACATTGAAGTCAACTAATATGGGTTGAAGGGAGTACATGAAAAAATTACGAACAGCCCACATGGCTTATTTTTATACTCTCTCTCCGTTTTAAAATAGATGTCTTAGATTTGTCAAAATTTAGATGAATCTGGACACTTTTTAATATATAGATTCATCTAAATTTTTAAAAACCTAAGACATTTATTTTAGGACATAGGGAGTAGTATATGTTCTAAGAGTTTTAATTAGAGTGCTATTTACCCAATCGTTTATTTGTCGTATTGGTTATTATATTACCTTATTACTTATACAAAAGAAAATGCACACTTGAGACGGGTTATTGGAGACTGCTCAACATAACCGTCTAAAAAAGACAAGAGCTAGATTAATTTCAGTCGTTGGATTTCTTTTTTTTTTTGCGGGAAAAGATGCGGATCTATTTCATGAGTTTACAAGATGTACAAAGCATCCCAACCATAATAAAAATTATATCGATGTCCTTGGTCCACCTAACGATCACTACTATTGAGTGAGCCGCCGATGTGCCACTGTCGCCGCTCCCTTACCGGAGTCGGCCTAACGTTGTTGATGACAGTTAGAAAGTCTTCGTGCACGTGTTGTTGAAAATATAAGCAATAATCCATATGATTTAATCCGAATAATAAACTGATAAAGCATGATCATAAACAGTAGTAAAACCAATCATGCAGATCAACAAAGTAGATGAACAGATTACATCTATACAAGATAAACCTATCACATCTCACATCTACGCCAAACGCTAGAACTAGAAACTCTAGCATAATTCGAAAGAGAGAGATTGAGATCACATACGATACAGTTGTGGCAGTAGCCGCGACGGTAGCAGGAGCAGAGTTGTCGCCCATGTTGAGGTTGCCGAAGAGGTCGCTGACGTCCGGAAAGAAGTCGTTCGGGAACTCGTCGTCGAACGACGCCGTGGTTGCCAGTAGTCGCGCTTGAGCGCTCCCCAAAAACCTGATCGCCCCTCACCCGTACAGGTTCACGAGAGGCGGGGTTCCGGAGGCCTACTGTCTCGATCTGCGGTGCATGCCGCAAGCCGAGATGGAGAAGACGAAGGCGACGGTGCAAGGTTCTGGAGGTAAGCGCGTGTGTGGATTGATTACCGATTAGGTTTAGCGCAGACGCTTATATAGTGCAGGTTAGGAAGATCGTGAGACACAACCTACGTCCGAGTCGGTAAAAGCCCACGTCCATAAAAACTGAAACGACTGTAATTAACGTGTTTGTTAATGACTCATAAATAATTTTTCTAAACAACAAAATAAAGCTCGGCTCGGCAAGATTTCCGCAACCCGCAACCCGCGGCGCGCGCGTCGTGACGAGGCGAGGCGGGCGGCGTCGGAGGAGGAGTGCGCGAGGGCTTCTCTCCTTGTCACACCTTAGTGAGTGGTGCAGCACTCTACTATATAAGGTGGTCCAACTATCCTTCCATTAGCAATGTGAGAGTAAACTTTAGCATCACTAGCACACCATATGCTGCCATATACAAGTGGGGCAAAGAGAATTTCAGAATTTTTCTAATGGGCCAACAGGCCAATTGTCAACATCCGGATTTTTAATCCCAGATGCCTGTTATGTCATACATCGCAATCCCAGGATTACCATTTTTGCGAGACATAACAGAATTGGATATCATAGTACATCATCCATTACAAACCGTACATAAGTTCTTACACAAATAGGGATCTCATGATCCAGTTCTTAATACAACTTCAAGCAGCGGAATACGTAATAATAACGGTAGCATAGGCGAAGCTCCATCTTCGGGGGCACAGGCAATGCTGACGATGGGAGATGATTCCTAGTTGTCGTAACCTTCCTGGGGTCCATTCTCCAGGTACTCCTCTTCATAGTCTGGCCACGGGAATAGCAAGGGACAAAGCCATGAGTACTCTTTAAGTACTCGCAAACTAATAGTAACAAGTGGAAGGGGTTTTTGATAATAGGACACTAGGCTCTAGGGTTGTTTTGCAAGAAGCCAGATTTACCTCTACTAAGTTCAAAAAATAAGAGAAGCTAGTCACATTTTTATAACACCTAAATGCGATCTTGTCACTCCTGTCACAACTCTGTTGTGGTCAAGTCAAAGTCTCACTTCCTTTCACAAATCATTTTGAAAAGTCTGACGGGGGAACAGTATGGCCATCCAACTGTCCATAACCGCGGACACGGCTATTCGAATAGTTTGACACTCTACAGAGATTGTACACTTTCACCACAACATTCGATACATCCGTCAGGAACAAATCCTGAATTCACCATACTCAGTATGCGGATAATCAATCCTAACCTTTCAATTACACGCCCTAGTATAAGCACCTCTCCTGTGAGTTTGGCCTCCCAACCATGACCAACTGTCATCTTGGGTACTGCACAGGTGGACAATCTTCACAAGGTAGCCCCAGCTCAGACCTTGGCCGTGAGGGAACTAATACTAAGGTATATAAGTTTCCAGTCAAGCCCTACCCAATCTTCGGGTATTGTGGTTGTACGGTAAAAATTGGAATGATATCGCATCCAGACAACCATCAGTTTTATAAAGGGCTAAGGCTCATGCCTCAACATTTTCATCACCAAAATCATCTGGTGTTTGGAAACACATGTCAAAACATCTCAGTAGAATGACTCATCATTCTAAGGTTTTCATAACCATTTTTACCAAGTATTCCTATTTAAAGTTGATCAAGTTTTATTCTTAGCACTAGCATCTACAAGTGGGGGTAAGTACTAATGAGGGGTGGTAAACAAGTGGAGTTTCAACTAAGTTCAATCTCATGCCTTAGGATGACATCAAGATTATCTAGCTTAGGCCAAATTTTATGCTTTTTATGCAACCTTCAAATATCTTTCTAGTATCTACAATTCACTGAAGTAAACTCTAAGTAATAGCTTTGATAAAGAAATAAAGTAATAAGCTTGTAAGTAAAAACTAGGATTGGTTTATCAAGTGGGTAGGATCATCTATGCTTAAGGCATATAGTTGGCATGGTGACAAGCAAGTATTGGCTTGCACAGTATCAGTATAAGCTTGCTAAATTGCAAGTGTTAGCTTGCATAGGTCAACTTGATTAGTATGGGTTGCTAAAGTAGAGTATCTTGCAAGTGTTATCTTGCCTTGTGAAGAGTAGTGGTTGAAGTTCTCCTCGGCTTCTTCTTCGTAATATCCTCCTTCCTCCGCGTATCCTTGGTCGGTACTAGCGTCTATGAATAAATACGAGGTACACAATCACCAAAAAATACTTAACTACTTGCAATCATCACACAAAAGGGTCCTATAGATGATCTAGCATCATCACTAACATTACAAGATTAAAGCTTGGTTTAATTCCTTTTATTTTTAGAAAAGTAATTTCTACTCATTAAAAAACTACTTAAGATTTAATATTCTCCAAACCAAACATGGGATCATGTTGACACATGTCATCACCACATATTTCAGTACATAGGAATGTGATTTAAAGTGGTGTCACAATTTAATAGGGTTTTACCCTTTTATTTTAATTAAATAAAGTAACTAGAAATGCCTATGTAGCATTCTTTTATTACTTGAACATTATTTCTGTAAGTAAACCTATATATTTTTATATATTCTGAAAGGTATGGTTAAATATGATTTTTTAGAGTTGGAATCAACTCAAAAGCTATTATGGTTTTAATTTGAAAAATGTTTGAATGCAGAACAACTTCTGCCTTGTTATTTTTACCAAGGATGATCTACAGATCCAAATGACTTGAATCCAACGGGCTTGGATTCATCATTCCTAGACCTTTCTAACAAAATTGGTTTCATTCAATTTGGTTCA
This sequence comes from Avena atlantica, assembly GCA_910589765.1. Lineage (NCBI taxonomy): Eukaryota > Viridiplantae > Streptophyta > Magnoliopsida > Poales > Poaceae > Avena > Avena atlantica. Next base: position 486,293,963 of record OU342739.1, on the reverse strand, counting down.
CTGAATCGACCTGGGTTGATTTTTGAAACTGGGTACAGAAGTGTGTTTGAAATAAAATGGAAAAGGTTAAATTCAAATAACTGGGCTACGCGGGAAGTGATACTGGGCCGGCCTGCTAAGCACAGCGCTTACGCGGGCTGGTTAAGTGGTTGTCCCCACGCGTCAGTGAGACGAGGGGGTGCGAAGCGGTATGGGGCGATGTGGTGCGTTCGATCTGGTTCTAATCCAACGGCCGAGGGTCATCGTCGACGTTGGGCAACGCCGGCAAGACAGAAACCTAGCGCGGCCAGTGGGGGTCGTTGGGGGCTCACCGGGGTTAAGGCGAGGGTCGGCGAGGCGGGCGAACGACGAAGTCGACGACGGCGAACCTCCTGGTACCGGCAGCTTCTCCTGGGGCGGCTCCAATCGCTGGCCCCTTCTTCTCCAGCAGCGACAGACTCCGGTGAAATTCCGGCGAAATGCTGCTCGCCTTGCTTCGGGAACGGGGTGACACGATCAGTGAGGAGAGGGGAGTGAGTTGGTGTGCTCAATTCGGCTGGGGGTGGCCTCTATTTATAGTCGCGACGATGAGACCGAACGGGATGGGCAGGCGACGGTGGCGACATTGCTACGGGCGGCTAGAGGCATGGCCGGCGGTGGCGATCGATCGGTGGTCTCCTGGCTATGCTCTATGGCTTTAATGCGCGTGTAGGGGCGGTGGAAAACGGTCTGAAACATGCGATGCTCTACGCGGCAGAGGCGGCGTCTTCGACGGTGAGCGGTGGCTGTGCGTCATGGGGCGGCGAACGGTGATGTCTGGCGGTCTCCTGGGTCGGTGGCGATCATGTATGCACGCGGCGAGGGCGGCGTGCAGTCTGTGGGCATCGGTCGAGTGTGGCGCTCTGGCGCATGCTCGGCATGGTTGCTGGCGAGCTGGGCACGGTTCGTGCATGTGGTCCAGGGTTTGGCAACGCTCGCGGCTGGGACAGGGAGTGGCGGTGGACGGTGGGCTGCCTCCTAGACAAGGTTGGCACAGCTAAATCTCCTCCTAGCTTGCTGTCTCCACTGGGGTGGCATGGTGAGCTTTGGCTGTTCACCATTGATGTCATTGCCCAGCTTACAGTTAGTCTAATGCTTGGTTTAACTTGCTAGATGATATACTGAGATGGTTGTGAGCTAGAGAGGGAACAAGTTAGGCTTCAATCACTGCTCACAATAGTGTTTAAGATTTTGATGATTTGTGTCTGCAATGTGTTTAATAAAATGGCCGCAAGAATTCAAGTTTTGAATTTAGAAAAGATTTTTGGTGGGTGTGCTAGGTTGGTGCTGGTGAGTCTGCAGATGCTTGGGTTTTGAAAGTTGAGCTTGTTTGAGTGGTTTTTGAAAAAGTGGGATCTTCCCATATGATAAAGATTCAATTTTGAATTGTCCTTTAAACTATGCATTTGAATGTTTCTGGATGCTCACAAAGTGGGCCTTGATACTTTGTTATGAGTATAATCAAGGGGTGCAAAGATCCATAAAAGTTTCTGTTTAGTACTGAAAGTTTGAGACAGCCAAAGTAGGCATGGGGGTTAAATTGGTCAAAATGACCATTCCCCTATTTTATTTGTTTTGATTTACTTGTCTTTGAGAAAAGTTTGGGAATTGTTTAGATGATGTTTATTTCACCTAAGCATCCATTTAAAAGCAAATAAACACACAAACAAGTTGGTCAAAAGAATTCAAAATGAAATGCATACTCACATGCATGCTTTCATATTTTTATTTAGCAAAGTTTTTGTTAACCCTAAATTTGATGATTAGAGTTTGATGATCCAAGTTTAGTATTTTTGGGATGTTACAAACCTTCCCCCCTTAAACAAAATCTTGTCCCGAGATTTGAAAAAGGACGAAAAAGATTACCTAGGATTTGAAGAGATCAGGAAACTCCGTCCTGATGTGATCTTCGCGCTCCCAGGTAGCTTCCTCTTTTGTGTGGTTGCTCCACTGAATCTTGAGAAACTTGATGCTTCGGGTTCGGGTAGTTCTGAAAGCTTCTTCCAAAATACGGATGGGTACTTCGGGATAGGTTAGGTCATCGTTGATCTCTATGGTCCGGTGATCGATATTCTTGAACACTTCGGTCTTCTCTGGGACTTCGAGACACTTGCGAAGTAATGAGATATGGAACACATTGTGCACAGCTGACATCTCTTCGGGTAGTTCCAATTGATACGACACTTCTCCTCGACGGTTCAGAATCTTGAAGGGTCTGCTATATCTGGGGGCTAACTTTTCCTTGAGTTGGAAATGCTGCATTCCCTTCAATGGTGACACCTTCAGATACACAAAATCTCCTATGTTGAAGGCGAGGTCTCGACGTCTCTTGTCGGCGTAACTCTTCTGTCTGGACTGGGCGGTCTTGAGGTGCTCACGAATCTTGTGAACCTTCTCTTCTTCTTCTCGTAGGATGTCGGGTCCGAAAATCTGACTCTCTCCTACTTCCGACCAGTTCAAAGGGGTGCGACACTTCCTTCCGTACATGAATTCAAATGGGGCCATTTGCAAACTGGCTTGGTAACTATTATTGTATGAGAATTCTGCAAACGGCAGACAGTCTTCCCACTTGGATCCATATTCTAGCACACATGCTCTCAGCATATCTTCGAGTATTTGGTTTACTCGCTCCGTTTGTCCATCGGTCTGAGGGTGATACGCGGTGCTGAAATCTAGGCGGGTTCCTAAACCTTCTTGGACTTTCTTCCAGAATCTCGAGGTAAACTGAGTTCCTCGATCCGATACGATGTTCTTGGGGACTCCATGCAAACTAACTATTCTAGCAATGTACAACTCCGCTAGCTTCGAACTCTGATATGTGGTCTTGATGGGCGACTTTGGACAATCGGTCCACTATGACCCAAATAGAGTCATTTCCCCTACTAGAGGTAGGCAATCCGGTGATAAAGTCAATTCCAACGGAATCCCATTTCCATTCCGGAATCTGCAAGGGTTGCAACTTGCCTTGACTCGCTGACATATATCACACTTGGCGATATAGCTTCCGATTTCTCTCTTCATCTTATGCCACCAAAATTGCTCTTTCAAATCTTGATACATCTTAGTTCCTCCGGGATGGATAGAATAAAGAGTATCATGAGCCTCCTTCAAAATAACTTCTTTCAACTCAGAATCTGATGGTAAACAAAGGCGTCCTTTGTACCACAGAACTCCTTCTTCGTCTTCGGTGAATCCGGGTACTTTGCCTGTACCAATACGACGCTTGATTCCGTCGATACTAGCATTTCCCTTTTGCGCCTCTTTAATCCGACTGATCAAAGTGGGTTGGAGTTCTATGCTAGCCAAAAATCCTTCACTTACTAATTCCATTCGAAAATCTTCCATCTCTTTGTGCAAGATTGGTTGCTCATTTAAAATCATGGAGTTCAAGCAGCACGGCAATCTGCTAAGGGCATCGGCTACCACATTGGCTTTACCAGGGTGATAGTGAATGTCCAGGTCGTAATACTTGATTAGCTCAATCCAACCTTCTCTGTCTCATATTCAGATCCTTCTGAGTGAATATATACTTCAGGCTCTTGTGATCCGAATAAATCTCACAACGGTTTCCCATCAGGTAATGCCTCCATGTCTTTAAGGCTAGAACTATGGCTGCGAGTTCGAGGTCATGGGTTGGGTAATTTTGCTCATGTTGCTTCAGTTGTCGAGATAGATAAGATATAACTTTGCCTTCTTGCATTAGCACACATCTGAGACCGATCTTGGATGCATCATAATACACACCGAAGGGCTTCGTGATATCCGGCATGATAAAGATTGGGGCTGAAATCATTCTCCTCTTGAGTTCTTGAAAACTCGCTTCACATTTGTCGGTCCATTCAAACTTCTTGTCCTTCTTTAGCAATTGGGTCATGGGTCTGGCGATACTCGAGAATCCTTCTACGAATTTGCGGTAATATCCCGCCAATCCGAGAAATGCACGAACTTGGGTTTGAGTGGTTGGGGCTTGCCAATCCTCTACATCTTTCACTTTGGCAGAGTCAACGGCAATTCCTCCGGCTGATACAATGTGACCGAGGAATCCTACCTCCTGTAACCAGAATTCACATTTGCTAAACTTTGCATACAGCTGATGCTCTCTAAGGGTTCCAAGAATGGTCCTTAGGTGTAGCTCATGTTCTTCTTCCGATTTGGAATAAATCAAAATGTCATCGATGAAAACAACGACAAACTTATCCAGGAAGTCCATAAAAATCTTATTCATGAGATTCATGAAATAAGCGGGGGCATTGGTTAATCCAAAAGACATGACTGTATACTCGTACAATCCATATCTGGTGGTAAAGGCAGTCTTTGGAATATCCTCTGCGCGAATCTTGAGTTGATGATAGCCAGTTCTAAGATCAATCTTAGAAAACACTTTGGCACCGGTCAACTGATCAAACAAATCTTCTATCTTGCGCAAGGGGTATTTGTTCTTGATGGTGACATCATTCAACTTCCGATAATCCATACACAAACGATTACCTCCATCTTTCTTGTCCACAAACAAGACAGGTGATCTCCATGGTGACGCACTTGGTTGAATCAATCCAATTTCCAGCATGGCATCTAGTTGCTTCTTCAGTTCTGCTAGCTTAGAAGGGTTCATACTATATGGTCTCTGGGCTATGGGTCCGGTTCCGGGGATTAGTTCGATGATAAACTCGATATCCCGATCTGGGGGCATACCGGGCAAAACATCTGGAAATACATCGGGGTAGTCACAGACTATCCGGACTTGGTCAATGGTAGGTTGGGCTATACACTTGTTGCACTTGAATTGACGAGGTAAGGTTTCAGATATATGCTCGACTGATATTCCGGCTGTACTGGTCATGGTTATGGCTTTCTTGGCACAGTCAATCAATCCTTTATGTTTGGACATCCAATGCATTCCTAGTACAACTTCCAAACCTTTAGTTCTGAGTACTATCAGATTTGCATAAAAATCTATGTCATGGATTCGGATAGGGGCGGCTTTGCAAATTTGCCTAGCCTTGGTGGTTGATCCGAGAATTTGAACAATCATAACATGCTTCAGTTTCGTTGGTTGAATTTTACTAGTGCATGCAAATTCTTCAGTGACAAATGAGTGCGATGCACCAGAATCAAACAACACTCGTGCAAGTACTGAATTAACAGAAAACATACCCAGCACGACGTCTGGCGCTTCCTGAGCTTCTTCAGCATGCATGAGAAAAAGACGACCATTGCGGTTGAGCGAATTCCCTGGGGCAAACCTTCTTCCTGGCTGAACATGACGCTGTTGCTGAGCTAGGACATTAGCATTGGGTGCTGCTGCATTCTTCTTGTTGGGGCACTCGTTGGAGTAGTGGCCCTTATTTCCACAGTCATAACAAGTCACCTGCGACTTGTCCTTTGCTGCTACAGCCACAACATTGCTTCCAGTCCTCGGGGCAGTGTTGTTGTTGGCGGTAGCATTATTGTTGTTGAACTTGGGTGGGGCACGGTTGAAATTTCTAGAGTTGTCGGGGTTGTTGTGATTTCCTCCGGGCCTAGGGTTTCCACGGTTGGGATAGGTCGGACGGTTTATCAGGGGTCTGGTGGTTCTTGGGGCAAATCCTGGAGATGGGTTAGGGCGATACTTTGGGGTCTGATGGGTTCCTGGAAGATGCATCATGCGACGCTTGCGGTTCTCATTGGCTTGGTTGATCTTTCCTTCCATCTGGATGGCAGAGTCGACAAGGGCTTCAATATCAGCAAAGGGGATATTGACTAACACTGTCTGCATCTCATCATGCAGACCATTCAGGAATCTTTCTTTCTTCTTGGCTTCGGTGTCAATCTCATCCGGGACATACCTAGCTAATGACAAAAATTTGTCACAGTATTCCACTACTGTCATCCTTCCTTGCTTCAGTTCTCTGAACTCGTCTCTCATCCTCTTGATCAAACCCGATGGCACATGGGTTCTGCTGAACTTGACCTTGAATTCCTCATAGGTCATCATCTGGCCTCCGGTCATTGCGCGAACACTGTTCCACCATGCCCTGGCATCTCCGGCTAGATAGTGGGTGGCGAACAGAACTTTCTCGTTGGCTTCCACTCCAGCGACTTATAGGTTATTTTCCATGGTCTGCAGCCAATCATCGGTGTCTAGGGGTTCTTCTGACTTAGTGAAAACAGGTGGGTTGGTATTCTAGAAGTTCTTGAGCTTAGATCCATGGTTGTCCTGATTTCCGTGGCCTTGGTTGTTTTGGGCTAGCTGAGCTATCTGTTGAAGGGTGGCTAGGTTGGCTTGACGTTCCGCTCTTTCATCTTCACGGTCAGAAGTCAACATTTGCAGGATCTGCAACATCGGGTCCGGGGATGAACCACTTCCTCCACGTGGCATCTGAAGATTGAGATAGATCATGAGAAAAGAGGGAAATCTCTAAGGTTCTGGGATTTTGAAAAGTTTTCAAAGTTTGACTCAGATTTTCTAGTAACTTGCTTTTCATTCATTCATTCATAGCACACGGTACAACACACACCACAACAAAGAAAAAATACAGTGGGACCGAATACTACTCACTACGCTAGTGCTCAAGTGGTACTACTCCTCGGAATCTGTGGCTTCATCATCCTCATCATCATCGATGAAGGCGAAATCATCCTCATCAGTGAAGAAGTCTATATCCTGATCCTCCAGAAAATCATCGTCATCGCTGAGATAGGAGTAGGGGTCTCCACGAAGATCCTCTCCGGCATTCTCCCTTTCCTCCAACTGCATGTGTCTCTCTTGGATGGTCTCCTCCAAAGATGAGATACGGTGGCGAAGACGGGCAATAATGCGCTCCTTCTTGTTGAGCTGACGGCGACGAGACTTGCGATCCTTTGCCAGCATGGCGATGGTTTGGTCCTTCGTCTTGATGATGGCAGACTTGTGGTTGGAGTAGTCATAGCAGTTATCCAACTCCTGCTGACGATCATACATCATGAAGCTGAGGTGGTCCAATTGGGTCTTCAGCTCGTGGTGGTATGGGGCTTCCAGTGGTTGTTCATTAGCATCACGCCTTGGGCAAAACTCAAAGCGAGTACCCTTGATCTGGTTGATACTTTGCCCACACAGACAGGAAAGAGCTTCCTGCATGGACCAGGCAAGTCCGTCGAGCCAGTTGTTCTCTCTTAAGGTAAACTGAATTCCCTCAGCGGTGGGAGGTTCAATCTTTCCTCGGAGACTTGCAACAATTAGCCACTACAGATCTTATCCTCCTTGATCATTGAGCTGAGCTCCGAAGAACTCGGGGTGCGGACGCTCCAGAAGTTCCGAAAGCTGGTCCAAATCCCTCTCAAAGATAAGGTCTCCTCCATTCCCCAACTGATAAAACTTGTTGTACTTCCCGTCCATCTATAAGAATATAGGATGAGTAAGTTAGTAGAGTGATCAAGTGTGACAAATTTTATGTATTTTGCAAGAGTTTTTCAGGAACATGAATTTTCATGAAAGAATCAAAGGGATAAGAATGAGAATAAGTTTTTGTAAATATTTGATTCCTTTGGTTTTGAAACTAAGTTTTTGATTCAAACGTCCAGTCTAACTAGGATCTCCTATGGTCAGGATGGCTCTGATACCAACTTGTCAACACCCGGATTTTTAATCCCAGATGCATGTTATGCCATACATCGCAATCCCAGGATTACCATTTTTGCGAGACATAACAGAATTGGATACCATAGTACATCATCCATTACAAACCGTACATAAGTTCTTACACAAATAGGGATCTCATGATCCAGTTCTTAATACAACTTCAAGCAGCGGAATACGTAATAATAACGGTAGCGTAGGCGAAGCTCCATCTTCGGGGTCACCAGCAATGCTGACAATGGGAGATGATTCCTAGATGTCGTAACCTTCCTGGGATCCATTCTCCAGGTACTCCTCTTCATAGTCTGGCCACAGGAATATCCAGGGACAAAGCCATGAGTACTCTTTAAGTACTCGCAAACTAACACTAACAAGTGGAAGGGGTTTTTGATAATAGGACACTAGGCTCTAGGGCTGTTTTGCAAGAAGCCAGATTTACCTCTACTAAGTTCAGAAATAAGAGAAGCTAGTCACATTTTTATAACACCTAAATGTGATCTTGTCACTCCTGTCACAACTCTGTTGTGGTCAAGTCAAAGTCTCACTTCCTTTCACAAATCATTTTGAAAAGTCTGACGGGGGAACAGTATGGCCACTCCAACTGTCCATAACCGCGGACGCGGCTATTCGAATAGTTTGACACTCTACAGAGATTGTACACTTTCACCACAACATTCGATACATCCGTCAGGAACAAATCCTGAATTCACCATACTCAGTATGCGGATAATCAATCCTAACCTTTCAATTACACGCCCTAGTATAAGCACCTCTCCTGTGAGTTTGGCCTCCCAACCATGACCAACTGTCATCTTGGGTACTGCACAGGTGGGCAATCTTCACAAGGTAGCCTCAGCTTAGACCTTGGCCGTGAGGGAACTAATACTAAGGTATATAAGTTTCCAGTCAAGCCCTACCCAATCTTCGGGTATTGTGGTTGTACGGTAAAAAATTGGAATGGTATCGCATCCAGACAACCATCAGTTTTATAAAGGGCTAAGGATCATGCCTCAACATTTTTATCACCAAAATCATCTGGTGTTTGGAAACACATGTCAAAACATCTCAGTAGAATGACTCATCATTTTAAGGTTTTCATAACCATTTTTACCAAGTATTCCCATCTAAAGTTGATCAAGTTTTATGCTTAGCACTAGCATCTACAAGTGGGGGTAAGTACTAATGAGGGGTGGTAAACAAGTGGAGTTTCAACTAAGTTCAATATCATGCCTTAGGATGACATCAAGATTATCTAGCTTAGGCCAAATTTTATGCTCTTTATGCAACCTTAAAATATCTTTATAGTATCTACAATTCACTGAAGTAAACTCTAAGTAATAGCTTTGATAAAGAAATAAAGTAATAAGCTTGTAAGCAAAAACTAGGATTGGTTTATCAAGTGGGTAGGATCATCTATGCTTAAGGCATATAGTTGGCATGGTGACAAGCAAGTATTGGCTTGCACAGTATCAGTATAATCTTGCTAAATTGCAAGTGTTAGCTTGCATAGGTCAACTTGATTAGTAAGTCTTGCTAAAGTAGAGTTTTAGCTTGCCTTGTGCAGAGCAGTGGTTGAAGTTCTCCTCGGCTTCTTCTTCGTAATATCCTCCTTCCTCCTCGTATCCTTGGTCGGTACTAGCGTCTATGAATAAATACGAGGTACACAATCACCAAACAATACTTAACTACTTGCAATCATCACACAAAATGGTCCTATAGATGATCTAGCATCATCACTAACATTACAAGATTAAAGCTTGGTTTAATTCCTTTTATTTTTAGAAAAGTAATTTCTACTCATTGAAAAACTACTTAAGATTTAATATTCTCCAAACCAAACATGGGATCATGTTGACACATGTCATCACCACATATTTCAGTACATGGTAATGTGATTTAAAGTGGTGTCACAATTTAATAAGGTTTTACCCTTTTATTTTAATTAAATAAAGTGACTAGAAATGCCTATGTAGCATTCTTTTATTACTTGAACATTATTTCTGTAAGTAAACCTATATATTTTTGTATATTCTGAAAGGTATGGTTAAATGTGATTTTGAGAGTTGGAATCAACTCAAAAGCTATTATGGTTTTAATTTGAAAAATGTTTGAATGCATAAAAGCTTCTGCCTTGTTATTTTTACCAAGGATGATCTACATATCCAAATGACTTGAATCCAACGGGCTTGGATTCAGCATTCCCAGAACTTTCTAACAAAATTGGTTTCATTCAATTTGGTTCACTGAATCGACCTGGGTTCATTTTTGAAACTGGGTACAGAAGTGTGTTTGAAATAAAATGGAAAAGGTTAAATTCAAATAACTAGGCTGCGCGGGAAGTGATATTGGGCCGGCCTGCTAAGCACAGCGCTTACGCGGGCTGGTTAAGTGGCTGTCCCCACACGTCAGTGAGACGAGGGGGTGCGAAGAGGTATGGGGCGATGTGGTGCGTTCGATCTGGTTCTAATCCAACGACTGAGGGTCATCGTCGATGTTGGGCAACGCCGGCGAGACAGAAACCTAGCGCGGCCAGTGGGGGTCGTTGGGGGATCACCGGGGTTCAGGCGAGGGTCGGCGAGGTGGGCGAACGACGAAGTCGACGACGGCGAACCTCCTGGTACTGGCAGCTTCTCCTGGGGCGACTCCAATCGTTGGCCCCCTTCTTCTCCAGCAGCGGCAGACTCCGGTGAAATTCCGGCGAACTGCTGCTCGCATTGCTCCGGGAACGGGGTGGCATGATCAGTGAGGAGAGGGAGTGAGATGGTGTGCTCAATTCGGCTGGGGTGGCCTCTCTTTATAGTCACGACGATGAGACCGAACGAGATGGGCAGGCGACGGTGGCGACATGGCTACGGGCGGCTAGAGGCATGGCCGGCAGTGGCGATCGATCGGTGGTCTCCTTGCGATGCTCTATGGCTTTAATGCTTGTGTTGGGGCGGTGGCAAACGGGGAACATGCGATGCTCTGCGTGACAGAGGTGGCGTCTTCGACGGTGAGCGGTGGCTGTGCGTCATGGGGCGGCGAACGGTGATGTCTGGCGGTCTCGTGGGTCGGTGGCGATCATGTATGCACGCGGCGAGGGCGGCGCTCGGTCTGTGGGCGTCGGTCGAGTGTGGCGCTCTGGCGCATGCCCGGCATGGTTGCTGGCGAGCTGGGCGCGGTTCGTGCGTGTGGTCCAGGGTTTGGAAACGCTCGCGGCTGGGATAGGGAGTGGCGGTGGACGGTGGGCTGCCTCATAGACAAGGTTGGCACGGCTAAATCTCCCCCTAGCTTGCTGTCTCCACTGGGTTGGCATGGTGAGCTTCGGCTGTTCACCATTGATGCCATTGCCCAGCTTACAGTGAGTCTAGTGCTTGGTTTAACTTGCTAGATGATCTACTGAGATGGTTGTGAGCTAGAGAGGGAACAAGTTAGGCTTCAATCACTGCTCACAATAGTGTTTAAGATTTTGATGATTTGTGTGTGCAATGTGTTTGATGAAATGGCCGCAAGAATTTAAGTTTTGAATTTTGAAAAGATTTTTGGTGGCTGTGCTAGGTTGGTGCTGGTGAGTCTGCAGATGCTTGGGTTTTGAAAGTTGAGCTTGTTTGAGTGGTTTTTGAAAAAGTGGGATCTTCCCATATGATAAAGATTCAATTTTGAACTGTCCTTTAAACTATGCATTTGAATGTTTCTGGATGATCACAAAGTGGGCCTTGATAGTTTGTTATGAGTAAAATCAAGGGGTGCAAAGATCCAGAAAAGTTTCTGTTTAGTTCTAAAAGTTTGAGACAGCCAAAGTAGGCATGGGAGTTAAATTGGTCAAAATGACCATTCCCCTATTTTATTTGTTTTGATTTACTTGTCTTTGAGAAAAGTTTGGGAATTGTTTAGATGATGTTTATTTCACCTAAGCATACATTTACAAGCAAAGGAACACACAAACAAGTTGATTCAAAAGAATTCAAAATGAAATGCATACTCACATGCATGCTTTCATATTTTTATTTAGCAAAGTTTTTGTTAACCCTAAATTTGATGATTAGAGTTTGATGATCCAAGATTAGTATTTTTGGTATGTTACACCAATATACACCAAATTCCAACCATCCCCCATAAAGTCTCATTGTCACATCACATCACTTTTTTTCTAGAACATTGTTTTATATACCAGTGTGTAGTGAAGACTGTTAAGTTGAACTTCCACGTTAAACTTCATGATACACTAGCTAGCAACTAGTGGACTATGCCTTGAACTATAACTTTTCTGCGCGTTAGTTGCACATAAAATCTAGACCGGTACAGGGCCGCTGTTGGCTTCTTCGCGGTTTGGAGCTGATGCGTCATACCCCAGAGCCTTTCATGAGTTTATTAAAGAGCATCCAACTCTCACGGCTGCGACATTTAACAGTCAGACTCATATAGGTGTGTTCCTCAAGAGATGTTCTACAGGACAACATCTCTGCTTATAAAAGCCACTTGGAACACATCAAGATAAATATCAATCTGCCATGCAGATTAAGAGATTATTGCATCTTTATGGAGATGTAAATATAATATGGAAATACTCTTCTCTCAGCTGACCAACAGCTTGTCTCCCAACTCTAATTCACGGGATCTCCGATCACATAGAGTGGGTTGCCACTACGATCAACTCATAGTGTGGGTCTCAAACCCATCTCCCTCGATGCATTATCTATCACATTACGTGATAATCCCTTTATGAAAGGATCTGCCAGATTCTTAGATGTTTGGATATAATCCAACGCAATAACTCCGGAGTTTCTCAGTTTCCTGACAGATTTCAATCTCCTCTTCATATGTCTTGATGACTTCATATTATCCTTAGAACTGATTACTTTTACGATCATAGTTTGATTACCACAGTTCATCGGGATGGCGGGTATTGGTTTTTCAACCACAGGTAAGTCCATCAAGAGCTCACGAAGCCACTCTAATTCAACAGTGGTTGTGTCTAATGCCGTGAGTTCTGCTTCCATTGTTGACCTTGTTAAGATGTTCTGCTCGCAAGACTTCCAGTAAATAGCGCCACCACCAAGTGTAGGGGTTCGTAGCATGGAAAACAAAAAATTTCTATCGCATGCAAACAAACAAGCCAAGATCTATCTACTAGATTGTAGCAACGAGTCGATAGAGGAACTCACCCTCGAAGATTCCAAAGCGGTTAACGAGAGCAGATTCTCATGAGTGATGTAGTCGTACTCTTGCCGATCTCAAGATCGCGTAGACGATCCTTCCGGCGCTGCGTTCCGGCAGCGCTTCCGTAGTCGGTCACACGTTCGGTACTCGATGAAGACCTTCCTCTCCCTTGTTCCAACAGGAAGCGGAGGTTGTAGCACTCTCCTCGCGATTCCGGCAGCACGACGGCGTGATACCGGAAGTAGAGGGGAGATCTCGCAGGGCTTCGCCTTAAGCCGGAGCGAGTATGGTGGACTATGAGAGAGGCCTTGGTGATCTAGGGTTTAGAGGGCACCAAGGGGGGGAGCTTGGTCGGCGGCTAGGGCTTGGGGAAGCCCCAACTCGGAGGGTTGGAGGAACCCTAGGTGGCGGCGGCGACTTGGAGAAGGCCGGCAGCTAGGGCTAGGGTTTTGGGTGTGTTGGGTGTGTTGGGTGTGAGGGAGAGGGGCAGCCCTGCCCCTCCTTTTATAGGTGGGAGGGCGCGGCTTGGGAGGAGGGAGTCCTACCCCAAGTCGGCCTCCTTGGCCGGCGGGTGGAGGGAGGAGACTTCCTCCCCAAGTAGGTTTCCTACTCTCCCTCCACCAAGCAAACTTGTCATTTGACTTTTCAAATTGGCGTTTGACTTTCAAACTAGGATTTGATTTCTCCCTTTATTTTTCCCAGCCAATTGACCTAGTACATGATGCAACCATTCCATATTGTCATGACACATTCATGTACCCTTCCCCTCCGGAGTGCCGGACCTTCCGGACCCTTCTAGAACATTCCCGATGAAAACACCGGAATCATTCCCCAACTCCGAAACAAGATTTTCCTTATATGAATCTTATTCTCCGGACCATTCCGGATCTCCTCGTGATATCCTGGATCCCATCTGAGACTCCAAACAACATTCGGTCTCTTACTCATCATTCCATAACTACTCAACAACATCGAATCCTTAAGTGTGTCTCCCTACGGTTCGTGAATTATGCGGACATGATCGAGACACTTCTCCGAGCAATAACCAATAGAGGAATCTGGAAATTCATATGGCTCCCACATATTTCAATGATTACTTTGCGATCGAATGAACCACTTACGTACGATACCAATTTCCCTTTGCCTCATGATAGTTTACTTATCTGAGGTTTTGATCGTCGTTATTTCTGCATACCTAGTTCAACCTCGTTATCGATAAGTACTCTTTTCTCGTTCCCGTGATATGTGATCCCTTGTGAGCCTGGCACATGCTAGCAAGCTAATTGGATGAAATTCCACCGAGAGGTCCCAGAGTATATCTATCCGTCATATGGATGGACAAATCCCACTCTTGATCCATGTGTCTCAACCCATACTTTTCGAACACTCAATGCCACCTTTATAGCCACCCAGTTACGTTGTGGTGTTTGATGTCATCATAGCATCCTTCCTGTGATGGTGATAAGCATGATCTCACGGTCGAAGGAATTAGGTTACTATGTATCAGAAAGCTTATAGCAATTGAACTATTAAAATGACTTGATCTTTATGCTACGCTTATCTATAGGAGTATGTCCATCATACCATTCTCCTAATGATATGACCTTGTTATTAACAACATCTCAAATGTTCATGATCAAGAAACCATGATCATCTATTAATCAACAAGCTAGTATTATAAAGAGGCTTTACCAGGGACTTTAATTTAGTTTACAAATCACACAAGTATTAATGTTTCTGGTTAATACTGTTATAGCATGAATGCAAACATTTATCATAAACACAAAGATATAATAATAACTATATTTATTATTGCCTCTAGGGCATATCTCCAACAGTCTCCCACTTGCACTAGAGTCAACTAATATAGATTACATGGTAATATACCGAACACCCATGGCAGTTTGGTGTTGGTCATGTTTTGCCCTCGGGAGAGGTTTAGTCAATGGATCCGCCACATTTAGATCTGTGTGTACTTTGCAAATCTTTATGTCACCATGTTGGACATGTTCTCGAATAGCGTGAAAACGTAGCTTGATGTGCTCCAGCTTCTTGTGTGACCTTGGTTCTTGCGCATTGGCTATGGCGCCCATGTTATCACAGTAGATAGACATTGGGTCCAGCGCACTTGGAACCACACCGAGCTCTGTAATGAACTCCTTCATCCATATCGCTTCTTGTGAAGCCTCCGAAGCAGCTATGTATTCCGATTCAATTGAAGATCTCGCCACAACGCTTTGCTTTGCACTCCTCCAGCTAACTGCTGCACCATTCAAAGTAAATACGTATCCAGATTGAGATTTAGAATCATCCGGATCGGTGTTCCAACTAGCATCGGTGTAACCATTAACAACGAGCTGTTCATCACCTCCATAAGAAAGAACCATATCCTTAGTTCTTCTCAAGTACTTAAGGATGTTTTTGACCGCTGTCCAATGATCCATGTAACACCCTCAGAATCGGCCCTATGCAAGTTTTAGCGAAATTCGCCAAACCCGCATAGAAACGATTCGAAGGTGCCCACCAGGCACTTTCGTGCGGGTGGAAAAACAAAGTAATAACATTACACAACAGTCCTCGATGGGACCCACAGAACAGATATATATTCAACAGCGACTCAAAGAGTCAAGAATACAAATATACGGTACAAAGATCCAAATCACCTTGAAAACGATGGGGCGTCCGACTACGGACAAGATGCAAATGGGGCTAAGAGCCCTGAAGAATAACCAATGGCGTCCATAACCCTGCCCAGGCCAAGCCGGAAGGGTAACCCTGCTAACGGCGTCGATCTCAAAACCTGCTTAAATAAAAGGGGTGCCGACAAAGGGCAAAGGAAAAAGAGGAGCGTCAGTACTGAGGCCAGTACACGGCGAGGCTAGAATTCGGCGGTCCTCGCCTACATAGGTATGGTGGACTGAGCGGCAGCGGCAGCATGCACTACACAACCTATAGAGACTCGATACAACTGGCGGTTATCAGAGAGGGGTGAGAATGACCTAACCGGATCCAACCTGAGGCTAACACCAAACAAACCCATCCTGGCGTTTCCCCCTCGTAACCAAACGAGGAAGTCAACCGAGGAACTCACACAGTTGGCAGTTTTATTTATTCAGTTATCGTTGCAGTAATTACTAGTCAGGTATAGATAATCCTCCTGATAAAATAAGCAGTGGGCACTTTTAGTTAACCATTCCGTGATAGTTGCAACAATTACTAATTCAGGTACAGATAGTAGGAGATAAACCCAAAACCCAGCAGTTGTTGGTACTTTTAATCAGCCATTTCGTTGTAGTTGCAATACTTACTAGTCAGGTACAATTGTCGCAAGCGACAACCAAACAAGCAATTGTGGGCAGTATTAATTAGCCATTCCGTTGTAGTGGAGCTGATTACTAGTCATTATAAGTCAAATTTATAGCAGTAAACTTTAGTTATGCTTGTCTATGATCGAGATACTGTGCTCCAAGTCGTCCATATCCGCGGACACGGCTTTCAGAAAGTTTTACCCGGCCGGGGTGCACCAATAGCAACACACACTCGATCAACCTCGGAAAAACCAAATCAAAACCCAACGAGGCTTTCACGACAAAGCAATCACAAGATTCAGAAATATTTCAGGGGGCCACCCCTTAAGTAGATCCCGCAACGGAGTAAGCAAGCTCCGAGACGGCCTCAAGGTCTGTGGGGACGGCTGTGAACGACTGGGAACCCCAAACGGGGCTTGTCGACACCGCGGAATCGTGCCACTATCCAAAACAGTACAGTGTGCTATCTGTCGCACAATCGTAAATAAAGCAGTAGCATGGCATAAGTACAGGATCGTAATAAAACCTCGAACTAGTTTGTGGCCCCAAGAAATAAGACGGAATCAAGCTCTGGCTCAGGGGGTCCCATATACCTCCCGGATGTGGATAGCGCGATAAATCAAGGAACAGGTATCAAGTACTCGGGGTCTTACGGGACACAAGTGGGCGTTCGGAAACCAAATATTATCTATCACCCACCGATGCCTCTGCTTAATCACTTTTAGTTGTTAAACAGAAATTAAAGTGACGATAAGTAAAGCTAGAATCATCTCCAACAACAACATGCGGCAAAACATCAACAACTGTGGCATTTGACAACACGCAACATTACTTGAACAAGCGACTACGACGCGCAAGTCCAACTATCTACCAAACAACAGGTAATAGGATGAGTCCAAGGCAATATAGGGCTGCACGGTAGATCACGGGTACGGAAACTAAAGCATCGCAACTCAGACAGCAATAGATCAACAGGAGGGAAGTAAATACTATAAAAGTAAGATAGGTAGAAAGGGGGAGATGCTCGCCTGAAAACATTGTCGAAGGGTTCATCCGAAGATCGGGGCGAAGCTCACATCAACTCAACGGCCTTATCCGCGAAGAAGCAAAACACTAGAAGGAACACCGGGTACAATATTTAATACTCGGCAGAAGATCGGCATGATGCATGTATGATGTATGGCATGGCAAGGTGCGATGCATTTAGGTCAAGATTAAGCGGAACCGGGGTCCCGACAATTAATTAGGTGGTTCATGTTATTTATCTATCCCGCAATTTAAATGTTATATAGCAAGACAATAGATGGCAACGGTTCGCTACACATATTTAAATGAGGCCAATATGAGACTAGATTTGCCCGCATATGGGCCCCATATTTAATTATTAGGTGAATCGGCATAAGGCCCCCAAACCACAGATATGCATGCGAGATGAACGATTTAATGCAGCAAGTTGTTATTATATTATAAAATAGGGTTCTCGGAAAGGGGTTCACACATTAGGGTTCTCGACGATCTTGGGGGTTCCGGGGTTCGACAGGGTCCGGTCTCAGGGTCCAGGGTTCGACGGATCGGTCTCGGCGGGAACGTTCTCGGACTCCGGGATCGTTCTCTCGTTCTCGGCATCGGGGCAGATCTTGTCGCATCGGGATCTCGATGTCCGGGGAGCCGAACTTGGGTCGGTGTCGGGGCGCATCGGCTTCTTCCGGGCTGATGCCGTTCTTGTCGTCGCGACGGTCTTGTCGGGTTCGCAAGTCGGGTCGGTCTTGGCTTCGGGGTGAAGTACTTGGCGTTCTGCGTCGGTGTCCTTACCGTCCGTGTTCTCGAGCCTCGCATCCGGGAAGGAGTACTTGTCGCATCGGCGGTCGTCGGGTCGCTTCCGTGTAGGCGTACTCGGTGTCGGGGTGGTCGATGTCGGGCTCGGATGGGTACCGGGGTTCATCGGATTCGGGTAGGAGGACTTGGCGTTCCATGTTCTTCGGTTCCAAGAGGCAGATCTTGGGGTACCGCGTCTTCGGTTGCCGGGATGGAGAACTTGGTGGTTCCGAGGAAGTACTTGTCGTCGATACGCCACACAAACATCACATGGTCGGAGGCGGATGGCAGGGCGGCGGCCGGTTGTCGCTGACCCGCTCGCCCAAGGAGGGACGGCCTGCAGCGACGCGGGACAGAGGTCGCCCGCGACGGGGCGTCTCCTGGGCACGCACGTCCAGGCCGGCGCAGACGAGGGGCGCACGGCGACGCGCACGCGGGGCAGGTGGGCTCGAGGCAAGGGGTTGAGGCGGACGCGGGACACGCTCGGGCCAGGCTCGCGTGCTGGAGGGGCCGCGGCGACGGGGCTGGCGCGAGGCGTCCAAGGCGGCACAGCGGCGGGGCGGACGGAGCCGGCGCGCGGCTGCCGGCGGAAGGCGGACCACGGCGGAGAGGGCCGGGCGACGCGGCTGCGCAGGACGGGGGCTGGGCTGGGGAGGCGCGCGGCGAGGCGGGCGGAACTCCGGCGGCCAACGCGGCCGGCGGCGGCGCAAGGAGGTCTGCGCGGAGCGCGTCGGGGCGGCGCCGGAGTCGGGGCAGCGCGACGAGGTGCGGGGCGGGCCGCGGGCGCTGCGCCGGCGAGGCGGTCTCGCAGAGGAGGCGTGGAGGGCGAGGACGAGCAGCGGGGACGGTCGGCTTGCAGGGGAGGACGACGCTCGCGCGCTGCAGAGAGGAGGAGCGGCGCGGGCTGGGTAAGGGGGAGCGACGCGCGGGGAGCGGAGGAGGCCGGAGGAGCTGCGGCCGGCGAGGCGGACTAGGGCGGCGCCGGAGCTTGAGGACCGGCGGCGGCGGAGACAGGGCGGTGGCGGAGGGCGCCGTGCGGGAGGGAGGTTGGAGAGAAGGGGAGAGGAGGAAGAGGACACGCGCGTGGGAGAGGGAGTGCTGGGCTGGCCGCGCGCGTGGTGGGGAAGTGGGTCCCGCGCGTGGGCCAGGGGGGGCTGGGGTAGGTGGTTGACTGGGTGAGGGGCCTGGGGCGGCGCGACAGGTGGGGCAGGAAAAGGGGACGGGCCCAGGGAACAGAGAGAGGAGGGAAGGTTGGCTGGGAAGGACTGTAACACCCTCGCCTGATAAGGCTGAGTTCATGTGTATAGTGCCAATCCCTGGATCGGTTCACTGGCACACACAGTACAAAATGATACCAAATATAACTGTGCATCATAAATACAACGAATATGATCCAGAATTTACATTATTTATTCAAGTACACAGCGGAAAACGAATACAAGGTAGATCTCCATCCTTCAAATGTGCCACAGGCGAACAAATGTTGAGTGGAGTCTCGCGACCTATGAACGATCACTCAGATACGATATAACCTGCAACATGAAACGTTGCAGCCACGAATGGTCAATACATTGAATGTATGGCAAGTAGGCTAAAGTGGTTAACAACAGATCTATCAACTACATGCTTATTTGGCCAAGTGGAGTTCAGGCTAATTTGCATAAAGCAATACAACTTTTCCCTACTTTCAAAATACTTTTCTTTCTTCAAAAACAATCTTCTAAGGACATACCAGCATAAACCCATGTAGATACAAGACAGTTCAGCTTTCGTATGCTCCTAAACCCATGTTCACCCATCAAGTTTTAGTAATTAAGAAATAAGGATGAGTGAGAAATATCATAGCATCAGTATCAGGTCGCTCAAATTGTCCATAACCGGGGACACGGCTAATCGATTAGTTTATACACCCTGCAGGGGTTAGTACACTTTACCCATGTGACTTGGCCAGCCCAGCTCGTACCACCACTCTCATATTGGGTGATGACAGGGAGAAGTCCAAGAAGGAACCGTTCGGGAAGTAGCTCCCCAATCCCGACGCGCACCGGTCCAACCTACAATATCTACATCTCTGGATACGCGGGTTCGAGTTACCACAACCTACTGAGTTCAACCAACCGCCCATTTCATTATTGGCACATGGTTGCACACGAAAGCTTCCAAACAAAGAAACCAATCCTTTCTCAGTGTCCTGGGCGGCATTCCCCACCATAAATACACTCGATGACCCAATCAATGCCATTCCGCCCAGGTGGTTCATTAAAACATGTTGGTTTGTCATTTAGCAAAACATAAGCCTTTCAAAACATATAACTTTTCATGATGTGATTCCCTTCCTTGTCTAAATAGCATAGCTAAGCAATCTACCAATACGATGGCTCATAAACAAGGGATACTAGGGAATAATATGGGACATAGCATAGCGTATAAACATCAATTCCTACATATGCAATTCTACAAAAACATCTACAATGCATAGGAAAACAGTAGGACATTTATGACCAAGATAGCACCACTTGCCTTTGTTGTAGATGTAGTCGATTATATATAATCCTCACAATACTCATAGATATAATGGTGGCACTCGTCATAACCACAATACTTGCAATCATAGTAGTTGCAATCACAGTAGTTGCACTCCTCGCAATCTAACGTTTGAAGCAAACACAACAAACACCATTCAAAACATTGCAAACATGCAACAGTGCAACATTACAAGAAAACAATGCTGAACAGATACATGCATGACAATTTAACGAGTCACAATGGTTGCATTTAGTGTTCTGAACATGGTTAGATTACATGATGCATGTGGAAGGTCATTTAATGCACTAAAGCTTTTATTACTAAAGTTGTATCGATTTAATATGGTGTATACCACTTTAATTGAACCAAATATTTTTATATCGTATTAAATTGTGAACTAGATGCTACTGAATAGGTAATGCGATTTAGAGACAGTGGCAATTTGAATCACCTAAAAATGAGTTATAGATATTTTCCTATGATTAAAACACTATTTCAATGGGTTTAAATATTTCTGTATGAATTTCTGTTTTAACAGTACCAAATAATTTGTCATGCAATTTCTTTGTATAGATATTGTCAATACAAAACCATAACACTTGGATTCACCCTAATCGGAGTTATATATCTTTTTGTATGATTTAAATAGTGTTTAATGGTTTTAAATGATTCATATAGTTTCTATTGTCTAAAAATCAAACTAAAATTATATCTATAATCTCCAGGGAATTCTGATTTCAGGGACATATTATTTGTAATTTTCTGAATAGTATTTATTTTCTTATGAATTTATTACTCTAAATAAGGCATTAACCTATTTAAATCTTCACGGCAAAACCTTACAGTAAAATGCTGAACTAATTGCATATTGATGATCTACATGGAACCAGCTTTCCAACGGTATATCGTTTATATTTTTGTGACAAGCAATTAATTTTTAATGAATTTAATGATTTATAAAGCCATTAAAACTAATTAAATTGCGACGGGTCAAATAATCTGCAAAGGCTAGATCCAACCAGATATTGTTAAAGTAAATTATAGTAGCTTCAATTTGATATATTATTCATATTTTTCGGAGTTACAGATAATTTCTTATGAATTTATTAACCTAAAAGACCATTAAAACTAATTAAATTACTGCAGTAACCACGTACAGTAAAAGTTGGATCTATTCTGATAAGATGATTCTACGTGAAATTATCTTCAATTTGATATATTATACGCAATTTTTGGACGTGGTATGAATTTCTAATGAATTTTACAAGTTAGATCTATAATATGCAATTTTAAATTCGAACAGAATATTCCAGGGAATATTCCGCTGACTGGACAGATTGACTTGCATGCTGACTGGGACTAGATGTTGACCTTACGTTGACGTGGCGTTGATGAGGAAGATGACCGGGATGACGACATGGCACGCATCGGTTTGATTGAATCTCGACCGTCTGGATAGGATCCGGTGGCTAGAAGAAGAGATTGACCCGATTTTGGCTCAGAATAGACAAGAAATAGATCTGTGTTAGAGAGACAAATCCGTAGGTCAAATCGAAAAACTCAGAACATGAAAGTTGTGGGGAATCATAATTCCTACCTTCTCACCAAAGGAATTTGGATTTGAAGAAACGAGCGCGAGTACATCTTGGATTTACACCGTAAGATCTGAAATATTGCGATACGAAATTCTCCGGCTGTGGTGGATGAAAAGAGGTGAGGTTTGTCGGGATTGAAAGATTTCGACGATCCCTACAACTTTCGTGTTTTGGCCGAAATCAAACGACGAAGTCTAGATGGGTTAAAAAGCGAAACAACATTCGGCCAGATGTAGATTCGGGATTTCGAGAGGAAAAACTTGTACAGCCGTGGCTCCGTGAGTTTATATGGAGGTTTGAGACGTTGTAGAGATAGGGCTTGGAGTAAGGAACAAGTAGAAACAAACGGAAGTCAATTCGGAGTTGTAGATCAAAAGATATAAGAGTTTGAGTAGAGATAGGTATAGAAAACAGATTTTTGCACGCATTTTAAAGCACACCATCGATCCCGTGCCTGGTCCGGTCGGTCCCGGCCGCCGGCTGGCTTGGCCGGCCCATTGGGTTTTTTTTTTTTTTTTTTCTATTTACTTGTTTCTCTCATATCTTTTGCATACGAACTCCAAATGACATGATTCTTGTTTCTAAATTTTTCTAAAATCGAATAGATCATTATAGGATCAAATTTGTAATCTTTTTACTAGTTTAGAAGTAGTGGGTTTATAAAACCTTGTATATCTTATTTTATTTATATCTTTATGTGTTTGTATTTATTCCATAACTTTTTCATACTAGCTCCAAATGAGCTCAATTTTGTTTCTAAAATTTTGTAGTATTAATTGTATCTCTTTAGGCTATGATTTAGCAAAAATTTATGCCTTAGCAACAGTGGGTTTTATAAAGTCAATTTAATTTCCCCTTAGGAACATTTGGGCGAATCAACTATAGGATTTGGATACCAAGATTTGGATTTAGCTTGTGAGGACTTTGCATGGATGAAATGCTTATGAATGATTCATGATTTTCATTTTGAAATCTTGCACACCAACTCTACAATCCAAAATCAATCCACGCCCTTTTGCCTATATGGCTACTTAGGTCATAACAAAATAATATAGGATTTTGAATTCAAGGTTGAGAGGATTTTCTATTCAAAAAGTTTCTTCTCTTTGAGAATTTTCAACAAAGTCAAACAATCAGTCAATCTTATTTATTTATTTCACATTCCAAAATTAGAAGAATTTTGGGATGTGACAGACTACCACCCTTAAAAGAAATCTCGTCCCGAGATTTGGGAAGGATAGAAAGAAAGAAAGGTTCAGGATCCATTAGGATGCTACCACCCTTAAAATAAAATTTACTAGGTCACTTCTCGAGGATTCACTTAGCTCAGATTGGTTCTCCTTTAGACTTTTATTGGCACAATGTCTCTAGCACATTCTAAACATCATGATTGATAGTTTCTGAGGAATCACTTCTTAAACTAGCAAAAATCTCATGGTGGGCAATTAGGAAACGTTTACTTCACGGTACCCATTAATAATGGTTGAAATTCATCCTTACCGTATATTCGTACGCTTAGCAATGAATGCTTTTATAGAGGTGGAACAATCTACCATTCTAAGGTTTAGGCTCAACGCCGGCTCCTTGCTAAGGCTGAAAGGCACTCAAGATTCGCAAAGCCCACAGTAAAAGAGCGAATAATAAGAGTAGTAGGAATGGTGATCAATCCATCCTGCACCCAAATCATTACCCTGTATGAGGATAGGTGAATCACGTTTTTCTATCACTCGGGCATTCTCACTTGCCTTGAAGAATGTTTCCATGGGCACGAGCTAATTCTCTATGTATACTCCCTTGTATTCAATCAACAAAGCTACTACTAAAACTAAGCTATGGATACTTCAACTTTCAGGTTGGGTAATCTACTACATGACATCATTTCAACACTTCATACTTCCACATTTTTTTTCCATTAGGTGAAGCATTCTCTTTCCTAAATGCATTGTGTTGTTAAACCTTCCGCTTAACACATTATTATATCTCCAAGGGTTCAAGATAGGAAAGAATAGATTCTATAGGAAAGAAATGACTAAGAAAATAATCCTACTCATAACTATATGAAGCATTCAATATCACAAACAAGCAAACAATCATAATAAATCAACACACAAGCATGCACTTGCATAACAATAACACAGAGGTCTAAATTTAGTAGTATATAACCACAAAATAGTTTGAAAGCATTGGGAACAATACTAGAGTAAAACATAGCAACATATAAGCACTAAACTAAATCTGTCAAAATAGTACAGCAGGTTTCACGAATTTTTCTGACTAACTTAAACTCGTCAGGAATTTTAGCCAATTTTTGTGCATGTACTACAGGTAATTACGCTCCAGATCCTATTTTTTTAGATTTTTATGAGTTACCAATAAAATATGAAAAATCGCGCGGTACTGCAGGTCCGGCAGAAAACTGCAGCAGTAATTCCACGAATTTCAATCAATTCACACCATTAAACTAATTTAAAAACCTCATCACAATTTCAAAAACATTAGAGTTCAAAACTAACTGATCCTAAACAAAGAATCACACAAAATAGCTCTATACAACCAAGCAAACAACCTATATTGTCATACCACATAAGTTGGTAAGAACAATATGCTAACACGATAGCGATGATCTCCTAAAGAGATAAAATATGGTGGTCTAGACCTAACCAAACTTGATGAGATGTTTATTTATGTCATGTTATTTGTTCTTTACTTGTAGGCCAACTCTCATATAGTGATTTTCTTTATAGAAAACTACTAATAACATTTTCCAATTCTTGTAGTTTTTATGGTAGATCACTTCTTCTACTAATCAAATGAATGGACATCTACAAGTTTGAACAAGGAGAGATGTTGGAAAATGATAGACAAGGAATATAAGAACTATAATAAGTATAAAATATGATAGTTCTCCTAATAGAGGTCTCCTATTGCTAATCCATTTCTAAGGTCACGATCCTACAGTCAACACACAGCTCTGATACCATCTTGTAACACCCTCGCCTGATAAGGCTGAGTTCATGTGTATAGTGCCAATCCCTGGATCGGTTCACTGGCACACACAGTACAAAATGATACCAAATATAACTGTGCATCATAAATACAACGAATATGATCCAGAATTTACATTATTTATTCAAGTACACAGCGGAAAACGAATACAAGGTAGATCTCCATCCTTCAAATGTGCCACAGGCGAACAAATGTTGAGTGGAGTCTCGCGACCTATGAACGATCACTCAGATACGATATAACCTGCAACATGAAACGTTGCAGCCACGAATGGTCAATACATTGAATGTATGGCAAGTAGGCTAAAGTGGTTAACAACAGATCTATCAACTACATGCTTATTTGGCCAAGTGGAGTTCAGGCTAATTTGCATAAAGCAATACAACTTTTCCCTACTTTCAAAATACTTTTCTTTCTTCAAAAACAATCTTCTAAGGACATACCAGCATAAACCCATGTAGATACAAGACAGTTCAGCTTTCGTATGCTCCTAAACCCATGTTCACCCATCAAGTTTTAGTAATTAAGAAATAAGGATGAGTGAGAAATATCATAGCATCAGTATCAGGTCGCTCAAATTGTCCATAACCGGGGACACGGCTAATCGATTAGTTTATACACCCTGCAGGGGTTAGTACACTTTACCCATGTGACTTGGCCAGCCCAGCTCGTACCACCACTCTCATATTGGGTGATGACAGGGAGAAGTCCAAGAAGGAACCGTTCGGGAAGTAGCTCCCCAATCCCGACGCGCACCGGTCCAACCTACAATATCTACATCTCTGGATACGCGGGTTCGAGTTACCACAACCTACTGAGTTCAACCAACCGCCCATTTCATTATTGGCACATGGTTGCACACGAAAGCTTCCAAACAAAGAAACCAATCCTTTCTCAGTGTCCTGGGCGGCATTCCCCACCATAAATACACTCGATGACCCAATCAATGCCATTCCGCCCAGGTGGTTCATTAAAACATGTTGGTTTGTCATTTAGCAAAACATAAGCCTTTCAAAACATATAACTTTTCATGATGTGATTCCCTTCCTTGTCTAAATAGCATAGCTAAGCAATCTACCAATACGATGGCTCATAAACAAGGGATACTAGGGAATAATATGGGACATAGCATAGCGTATAAACATCAATTCCTACATATGCAATTCTACAAAAACATCTACAATGCATAGGAAAACAGTAGGACATTTATGACCAAGATAGCACCACTTGCCTTTGTTGTAGATGTAGTCGATTATATATAATCCTCACAATACTCATAGATATAATGGTGGCACTCGTCATAACCACAATACTTGCAATCATAGTAGTTGCAATCACAGTAGTTGCACTCCTCGCAATCTAACGTTTGAAGCAAACACAACAAACACCATTCAAAACATTGCAAACATGCAACAGTGCAACATTACAAGAAAACAATGCTGAACAGATACATGCATGACAATTTAACGAGTCACAATGGTTGCATTTAGTGTTCTGAACATGGTTAGATTACATGATGCATGTGGAAGGTCATTTAATGCACTAAAGCTTTTATTACTAAAGTTGTATCGATTTAATATGGTGTATACCACTTTAATTGAACCAAATATTTTTATATCGTATTAAATTGTGAACTAGATGCTACTGAATAGGTAATGCAATTTAGAGACAGTGGCAATTTGAATCACCTAAAAATGAGTTATAGATATTTTCCTATGATTAAAACACTATTTCAATGGGTTTAAATATTTCTGTATGAATTTCTGTTTTAACAGTACCAAATAATTTGTCATGCAATTTCTTTGTATAGATATTGTCAATGCAAAACCATAACACTTGGATTCACCCTAATCGGAGTTATATATCTTTTTGTATGATTTAAATAGTGTTTAATGGTTTTAAATGATTCATATAGTTTCTATTGTCTAAAAATCAAACTAAAATTATATCTGTAATCTCCAGGGAATTGTGATTTCAGGGACATATTATTTGTAATTTTCTGAATAGTATTTATTTTCTTATGAATTTATTACTCTAAATAAGGCATTAACCTATTTAAATCTTCACGGCAAAACCTTACAGTAAAATGCTGAACTAATTGCATATTGATGATCTACATGGAACCAGCTTTCCAACGGTATATCGTTTATATTTTTGTGACAAGCAATTAATTTTTAATGAATTTAATGATTTATAAAGCCATTAAAACTAATTAAATTGCGACGGGTCAAATAATCTGCAAAGGCTAGATCCAACCAGATATTGTTAAAGTAAATTATAGTAGCTTCAATTTGATATATTATTCATATTTTTCGGAGTTACAGATAATTTCTTATGAATTTATTAACCTAAAAGACCATTAAAACTAATTAAATTACTGCAGTAACCACGTACAGTAAAAGTTGGATCTATTCTGATAAGATGATTCTACGTGAAATTATCTTCAATTTGATATATTATACGCAATTTTTGGACGTGGTATGAATTTCTAATGAATTTTACAAGTTAGATCTATAATATGCAATTTTAAATTCGAACAGAATATTCCAGGGAATATTCCGCTGACTGGACAGATTGACTTGCATGCTGACTGGGACTAGATGTTGACCTTACGTTGACGTGGCGTTGATGAGGAAGATGACCGGGATGACGACATGGCACGCATCGGTTTGATTGAATCTCGACCGTCTGGATAGGATCCGGTGGCTAGAAGAAGAGATTGACCCGATTTTGGCTCAGAATAGACAAGAAATAGATCTGTGTTAGAGAGACAAATCCGTAGGTCAAATCGAAAAACTCAGAACATGAAAGTTGTGGGGAATCATAATTCCTACCTTCTCACCAAAGGAATTTGGATTTGAAGAAACGAGCGCGAGTACATCTTGGATTTACACCGTAAGATCTGAAATATTGCGATACGAAATTCTCCGGCTGTGGTGGATGAAAAGAGGTGAGGTTTGTCGGGATTGAAAGATTTCGACGATCCCTACAACTTTCGTGTTTTGGCCGAAATCAAACGACGAAGTCTAGATGGGTTAAAAAGCGAAACAAGATTCGGCCAGATGTAGATTCGGGATTTCGAGAGGAAAAACTTGTACAGCCGTGGCTCCGTGAGTTTATATGGAGGTTTGAGACGTTGTAGAGATAGGGCTTGGAGTAAGGAACAAGTAGAAACAAACGGAAGTCAATTCGGAGTTGTAGATCAAAAGATATAAGAGTTTGAGTAGAGATAGGTATAGAAAACAGATTTTTGCACGCATTTTAAAGCACACCATCGATCCCGTGACTGGTCCGGTCGGTCCCGGCCGCCGGCTGGCTTGGCCAGCCCATTGGGTTTTTTTTTTTTTTTTTTCTATTTACTTGTTTCTCTCATATCTTTTGCATACGAACTCCAAATGACATGATTCTTGTTTCTAAATTTTTCTAAAATCGAATAGATTATTATAGGATCAAATTTGTAATCTTTTTACTAGTTTAGAAGTAGTGGGTTTATAAAACCTTGTATATCTTATTTTATTTATATCTTTATGTGTTTGTATTTATTCCATAACTTTTTCATACTAGCTCCAAATGAGCTCAATTTTGTTTCTAAAATTTTGTAGTATTAATTGTATCTCTTTAGGCTATGATTTAGCAAAAATTTATGCCTTAGCAACAGTGGGTTTTATAAAGTCAATTTAATTTCCCCTTAGGAACATTTGGGCGAATCAACTATAGGATTTGGATACCAAGATTTGGATTTAGCTTGTGAGGACTTTGCATGGATGAAATGCTTATGAATGATTCATGATTTTCATTTTGAAATCTTGCACACCAACTCTACAATCCAAAATCAATCCACGCCCTTTTGCCTATATGGCTACTTAGGTCATAACAAAATAATATAGGATTTTGAATTCAAGGTTGAGAGGATTTTCTATTCAAAAAGTTTCTTCTCTTTGAGAATTTTCAACAAAGTCAAACAATCAGTCAATCTTATTTATTTATTTCACATTCCAAAATTAGAAGAATTTTGGGATGTGACAAGGACAGAGTGGAAGAGGGCTGCGCGCGGGTAGGGAGGTGGGATCCGGTGTGGAGGATGGTGGCGTGCGTGGTGTGTGAGGGGGTGAGTCTGGGGGTTGGGTAGGCCATGTGGCAGCTAGGGAGTGGTGGAGGGAGAGGGTGTGCTGAGGTGGCGTGCAGGGATAGGAGGGAGTGATGTGGCCAAGGGGGGTGGTTAGAATATCTGGTAGGTCTAGGATTAGAGCGGACCGATTTAGTTTTCTGGGGCGGTCGTTCGGGTCAAACGGCCCGATCGACTGCCCCGCTAAAATTAATTACATGTTTTATTTAATGAAACGGACCGTTTGCAAAACAATTTAAACAAAACAAAATATTCCGGCGACCCGGTTTTGGCGTTTGAATAAAAGACGGGGCGTTTAGAAAACAACACGGGCTTTGCAAACATAGTTTTATGCGAACAATGCATGATGATGACGATGCAATGCACAAATACAACGCGATTTTCTAGTAGTGGTTTTGCGGGATGCCACAATTCGACACCACTAACAATGGATCTCGCCCTCGAGATCCGCCTCATGGTACCGGAAGGAAGGTCGGCGATCTGCGTCTTCTCGCATCGTGTAGATCTTCGCGACACCACTAACAAGAGGTCGTTGTCCCTGTTCGTCAAGAGAACACTCCGGATAAACAACGGCGAAGTTAAAGGTAAGGCCACCTCTAACTTCCATGGAAGGAGTAAAATTGCATCGATCCACCATACAATGTACATAAGCGAATGATAAGAGTAGTGGTATGGTCGCGACTCCATCCCGCACTCAAAGCATTACTATGTACACGAATAGACAGATTATGCAACCAACCCTCAGGATTCAGACTGAAGATCTCGACAATCGAGGTTCGGGAACAAAGGAGTGATGCAGACTCTGCATCGGATCTGGCGTAGATGATGTCGTTGCGTCAGAAACCACCGGAAGGAACAAACAAGGAATAAAGAATGGTTCCACGGAAGACGGATTCCTCAAACATCGTGAACACCGGATGGGAGAGCACCGTTATCAAAGAAGGAAGCGAAACCCTAAAGGTACGACGGAAACCCAACCACGAGAATTCCTGGACTCGAAGAAAAGATAAGAGAGCAGATTTAAAACACGTCGAGGTAAGAGGAGAACAGCAGAGGGGTAAGGAGTAAAAATCAGACCTAACCAGATCTATCCAATCGATTTTGCAAAAATAGTTTTGACACTCTACTTCGGCCGTTAGCTAGGTTATCCTACAGGCTGGACTTGTGGGGTATCGCAACTGCTGGGCTCTGATACCACTCTGTAACACCCTCAGAATCGGCCCTATGCAAGTTTTAGCGAAATTCGCCAAACCCGCATAGAAACGATTCGAAGGTGCCCACCAGGCACTTTCGTGCGGGTGGAAAAACAAAGTAATAACATTACACAACAGTCCTCGATGGGACCCACAGAACAGATATATATTCAACAGCGACTCAAAGAGTCAAGAATACAAATATACGGTACAAAGATCCAAATCACCTTGAAAACGATGGGGCGTCCGACTACGGACAAGATGCAAATGGGGCTAAGAGCCCTGAAGAATAACCAATGGCGTCCATAACCCTGCCCAGGCCAAGCCGGAAGGGTAACCCTGCTAACGGCGTCGATCTCAAAACCTGCTTAAACAAAAGGGGTGCCGACAAAGGGCAAAGGAAAAAGAGGAGCGTCAGTACTGAGGCCAGTACACGGCGAGGCTAGAATTCGGCGGTCCTCGCCTACATAGGTATGGTGGACTGAGCGGCAGCGGCAGCATGCACTACACAACCTATAGAGACTCGATACAACTGGCGGTTATCAGAGAGGGGTGAGAATGACCTAACCGGATCCAACCTGAGGCTAACACCAAACAAACCCATCCTGTCGTTTCCCCCTCGTAACCAAACGAGGAAGTCAACCATGGAACTCACACAGTTGGCAGTTTTATTTATTCAGTTATCGTTGCAGTAATTACTAGTCAGGTATAGATAATCCTCCTGATAAAATAAGCAGTGGGCACTTTTAGTTAACCATTCCGTGATAGTTGCAACAATTACTAATTCAGGTACAGATAGTAGGAGATAAACCCAAAACCCAGCAGTTGTTGGTACTTTTAATCAGCCATTTCGTTGTAGTTGCAATACTTACTAGTCAGGTACAATTGTCGCAAGCGACAACCAAACAAGCAATTGTGGGCAGTATTAATTAGCCATTCCGTTGTAGTGGAGCTGATTACTAGTCATTATAAGTCAAATTTATAGCAGTAAACTTTAGTTATGCTTGTCTATGATCGAGATACTGTGCTCCAAGTCGTCCATATCCGCGGACACGGCTTTCAGAAAGTTTTACCCGGCCGGGGTGCACCAATAGCAACACACACTCGATCAACCTCGGAAAAACCAAATCAAAACCCAACGAGGCTTTCACGACAAAGCAATCACAAGATTCAGAAATATTTCAGGGGGCCACCCCTTAAGTAGATCCCGCAACGGAGTAAGCAAGCTCCGAGACGGCCTCAAGGTCTGTGGGGACGGCTGTGAACGACTGGGAACCCCAAACGGGGCTTGTCGACACCGCGGAATCGTGCCACTATCCAAAACAGTACAGTGTGCTATCTGTCGCACAATCGTAAATAAAGCAGTAGCATGGCATAAGTACAGGATCGTAATAAAACCTCGAACTAGTTTGTGGCCCCAAGAAATAAGACGGAATCAAGCTCTGGCTCAGGGGGGTCCCATATACCTCCCGGATGTGGATAGCGCGATAAATCAAGGAACAGGTATCAAGTACTCGGGGTCTTACGGGACACAAGTGGGCGTTCGGAAACCAAATATTATCTATCACCCACCGATGCCTCTGCTTAATCACTTTTAGTTGTTAAACAGAAATTAAAGTGACGATAAGTAAAGCTAGAATCATCTCCAACAACAACATGCGGCAAAACATCAACAACTGTGGCATTTGACAACACGCAACATTACTTGAACAAGCGACTACGACGCGCAAGTCCAACTATCTACCAAACAACAGGTAATAGGATGAGTCCAAGGCAATATAGGGCTGCACGGTAGATCACGGGTACGGAAACTAAAGCATCGCAACTCAGACAGCAATAGATCAACAGGAGGGAAGTAAATACTATAAAAGTAAGATAGGTAGAAAGGGGGAGATGCTCGCCTGAAAACATTGTCGAAGGGTTCATCCGAAGATCGGGGCGAAGCTCACATCAACTCAACGGCCTTATCCGCGAAGAAGCAAAACACTAGAAGGAACACCGGGTACAATATTTAATACTCAGCAGAAGATCGGCATGATGCATGTATGATGTATGGCATGGCAAGGTGCGATGCATTTAGGTCAAGATTAAGCGGAACCGGGGTCCCGACAATTATTTAGGTGGTTCATGTTATTTATCTATCCCGCAATTTAAATGTTATATAGCAAGACAATAGATGGCAACGGTTCGCTACACATATTTAAATGAGGCCAATATGAGACTAGATTTGCCCGCATATGGGCCCCATATTTAATTATTAGGTGAATCGGCATAAGGCCCCCAAACCACAGATATGCATGCGAGATGAACGATTTAATGCAGCAAGTTGTTATTATATTATAAAATAGGGTTCTCGGAAAGGGGTTCACACATTAGGGTTCTCGACGATCTTGGGGGTTCCGGGGTTCGACAGGGTCCGGTCTCAGGGTCCAGGGTTCGACGGATCGGTCTCGGCGGGAACGTTCTCGGACTCCGGGATCGTTCTCTCGTTCTCGGCATCGGGGCAGATCTTGTCGCATCGGGATCTCGATGTCCGGGGAGCCGAACTTGGGTCGGTGTCGGGGCGCATCGGCTTCTTCCGGGCCGATGCCGTTCTTGTCGTCGCGACGGTCTTGTCGGGTTCGCAAGTCGGGTCGGTCTTGGCTTCGGGGTGAAGTACTTGGCGTTCTGCGTCGGTGTCCTTACCGTCCGTGTTCTCGAGCCTCGCATCCGGGAAGGAGTACTTGTCGCATCGGCGGTCGTCGGGTCGCTTCCGTGTAGGCGTACTCGGTGTCGGGGTGGTCGATGTCGGGCTCGGATGGGTACCGGGGTTCATCGGATTCGGGTAGGAGGACTTGGCGTTCCATGTTCTTCGGTTCCAAGAGGCAGATCTTGGGGTACCGCGTCTTCGGTTGCCGGGATGGAGAACTTGGTGGTTCCGAGGAAGTACTTGTCGTCGATACGCCACACAAACATCACATGGTCGGAGGCGGATGGCAGGGCGGCGGCCGGTTGTCGCTGACCCGCTCGCCCAAGGAGGGACGGCCTGCAGCGACGCGGGACAGAGGTCGCCCGCGACGGGGCGTCTCCTGGGCACGCACGTCCAGGCCGGCGCAGACGAGGGGCGCACGGCGACGCGCACGCGGGGCAGGTGGGCTCGAGGCAAGGGGTTGAGGCGGACGCGGGACACGCTCGGGCCGGGCTCGCGTGCTGGAGGGGCCGCGGCGACGGGGTGGCGCGAGGCGTCCAAGGCGGCACAGCGGCGAGGCGGACGGAGCCGGCGCGCGGCTGCCGGCGGAAGGCAGACCACGGCGGAGAGGGCCGGGCGACGCGGCTGCGCAGGACGGGGGCTGGGCTGGGGAGGCGCGCGGCGAGGCGGGCGGAACTCCGGCGGCCAACGCGGCCGGCGGCGGCGCAAGGAGGTCTGCGCGGAGCGCGTCGGGGCGGCGCCGGAGTCGGGGCAGCGCGGCGAGGTGCGGGGCGGGCCGCGGGCGCTGCGCCGGCGAGGCGGGCTCGCAGAGGAGGCGTGGAGGGCGAGGACGAGCAGCGGGGACGGTCGGCTTGCAGGGGAGGACGGCGCTCGCGCGCTGTAGAGAGGAGGAGCGGCGCGGGCTGGGTAAGGGGGAGCGACGCGCGGGGAGCGGAGGAGGCCGGAGGAGCTGCGGCCGGCGAGGCGGACTAGGGCGGCGCCGGAGCTTGAGGACCGGCGGCGGCGGAGACGGGGCGGTGGCGGAGGGCGCCGTGCGGGAGGGAGGTTGGAGAGAAGGGGAGAGGAGGAAGAGGACACGCGCGTGGGAGAGGGAGTGCTGGGCTAGCCGCGCGCGTGGTGGGGAAGTGGGTCCCGCGCGTGGGCTAGGGGGGGGCTGGGGTAGGTGGTTGACTGGGTGAGGGGCCTGGGGCAGCGCGACAGGTGGGGCAGGAAAAGGGGACGGGCCCAGGGAACTGAGAGAGGAGGGAAGGTTGGCTGGGAAGGACAGAGTGGAAGAGGGCTGCGCGCGGGTAGGGAGGTGGGATCCGGTGTGGAGGATGGTGGCGTGCGTGGTGTGTGAGGGGGTGAGTCTGGGGGTTGGGTAGGCCATGTGGCAGCTAGGGAGTGGTGGAGGGAGAGGGTGTGCTGAGGTGGCGTGCAGGGATAGGAGGGAGTGATGTGGCCAAGGGGGGTGGTTAGAATATCTGGTAGGTCTAGGATTAGAGCGGACCGATTTAGTTTTCTGGGGCGGTCGTTCGGGTCAAACGGCCCGATCGACTGCCCCGCTAAAATTAATTACATGTTTTATTTAATGAAACGGACCGTTTGCAAAACAATTTAAACAAAACAAAATATTCCGGCGACCCGGTTTTGGCGTTTGAATAAAAGACGGGGCGTTTAGAAAACAACACGGGCTTTGCAAACATAGTTTTATGCGAACAATGCATGATGATGACGATGCAATGCACAAATACAACGCGATTTTCTAGTAGTGGTTTTGCGGGATGCCACAATCCACTCCTGGATCACTTTGATATCTTCTAGTCAAACTAACAACATATGAAATGTCGGGTCTAGTACATAGCATGGCATACATTAGAGATCCTATGGCTGAGGCATATGGAGTCTAACTCATCCTTTCTCTATCTTCTGCCGTTGCTGGACTTTGAGTTTTACTCAAGGTCGTATTGGGCAACATGGGCAATAATCCTTTCTTGCTATCTTCCATTCCAAACCTCTTTAGAACTTTGTCCAAATATGTACTTTGTGACAATGATATTAGGCATCTCGATCTATCTCTATAAATCTTTATGCCTAATATGTAAGCTGCTTCGCCAAGATTTTTCATTGAAAAACTATTATTCAAATATTCTTTGACACTATTAAGAAGGTCTACATCATTCCCAATCAATAATATGTCATCTACATATAGTATTAAGAATGATACAGAGCTCCCACTCACTTTCTTGTAAATACAAGCTTCTCCATAAGTTTGTATAAAACCAAAGCTTTTGATTACCTTATCAAAACGTTGATTCCAACTTCGGGATGCCTGCTTCAATCCATATATGGACTGTTGAAGTTTGCATACCTTGTTAGCATCTTTAGGATCGACAAAACCTTTGGATTGCATCATATACAACTCTTCATCAATGTCTCCATTGAGGAACGCCGTTTCGACATCCATCTGCCATATCTCATAATCGTAATATGCAAAAATTGCTACTCGTGAGAAAGTCTCATCATAGTCAACTCCTTGAATTTGTCAAAACCCTTTTGTGACAAGTCGAGCTTTATAGACAGTAACATTACCATCAGCATATGTTTTCTTCTTGAAAATCCATTTGTTCTCGACAGCCTTCCGGCCATCCGGTAAGTCCACCAAAGTCCATACTTGGTTTTCGTACATGGATCCAATCTCGGATTTCATGGCTTCTTGCCATTTATTAGAATCTGGGCTCATCATCGCTTCCTCATATGTCGCAGGGTCATCGGTGTTGTCCACCAACATGACACTCATAACGGGATCATACCAATCAGGAGTGGTACGAGTTCTTGTTGACCTGCGAGGTTCGGTAGCAACTTCAACCGAATTCTCATGATCATCATCATTAGCTTCCTCTCTTATTGGTGTAGGCGACACAGGAACTACTTCCGGTGTTGCGCTACTCGCAAGTTCGAGAGAAGGTTCAACAACCTCGTCGAGTTCTACTTTCCTTCCAGTCACTTCTTTCGAGAGAAATTCCTTCTCTAGAAAGGATCCATTCTTAGAAACAAAGATTTTTCCCTCGGATCTATGATAGAAGGTATACCCAATAGTTTCCTTCGTGTATCCTATGAAGACGCATTTTTCCGCTTTGGGTTCAAGCTTGTCTGGTTGTAACTTCTTTACATAGACTTCGCAACCCCAAACTTTAAGGAACGAAAATTTAGGTTTCTTCCCAAACCATAATTCATATGGTGTCGTTTCAATGGATTTAGATGGTGCCCTATTTAAAGTGAATGCGGCTGTTTCTAATGCATAACCCCAAAACGATAGCGGTAAATCTATAAGTGACATCATAGAACGAACCATATCTAAGAGAGTTCGATTACGACGTTCGGCACACCATTACTCTGTGGTGTTCCCGGCGGTGTCAATTGTGAAAGTATTCCGCATTTCTTCAAATGCTCGCCAAACTCGTAACTTAGATATTCACCTCCATGACCAGATCGTAGAAATTTAATCTTCTTGTTACGTTGATTCTCTACATCACTTTGAAATTCCTTAAACTTCTCAAAAGTTTTGGACTTATGTTTCATGAAATAGATATACCCATATCTACTCAAGTCATCCGTGAAGGTAAGAACATAATGATAACCACCGCGTGATGCTACACTCATTGGACCACACACATCGGTATGTATGATTTCCAACAAGTCCGTAGCTCGCTCCATCTTACCAGAAAATGGAGTCTTAGTCATTTTACCCATCAGACATGCTTCGCATCTTTCAAGTGATTCGAAATCAAGTGATTCAAGAAGTCCATCGGAATGGAGTTTCTTCATATGCTTCACTCCAATGTGACCAAGACGAAAGTGCCACATATAGGTCGAGTTATCGCTCAATTTCAAACGTTTAGCTTCAATGTTATTAATATGTGTATTTCCACGATCGAGATTCAATAAGAATAGACCATCTATCAAAGGTGCATGTGCATAAAACATATTACTCATATAAATTGAACAACCATTATTCTTGGACTTAAACAAGTAACCTTCTTGCAATAAACATGATCCCGATATAATGTTCATGCTCAACGCAGGCACCAAATAACAATTATTTAAGTATAAAACTAATCCCGATGGTATATGAAGAGGTAGCGTGCCGACCGCGATCACATCAACCTTTGATCCATTTCCAACGCGCATCGTCACCTCGTTCTTCGCTAGCTTCCTTTTATTCTGCAGCACCTGTTTCGAGTTACAAATATGAGCAACCGAACTAGTATCAAATACTCAGGCACTACTATGAGTACTAGTGAGATACACATCAATAACATGTATATCGGATATACCTTTCTTCTTGATGTTGCCATTCTTCAAATCCGCCAAGTACTTTGGGAAATTCCGCTTCCAATGACCTTCTCCCTTGCAGTAAAAGCACTCAGTATAAGGCTTAGGTCCAGCCTTGGTCTTCTTCGCCGGTGCGGCAACTTTCTTACCACCCTTCTTGAAGTTTCCCTTTTGCTTAGACTTGCCTTTCTTGAATTTGGTGGTCTTATTGACCAAAAACACTTGATTCTCTTTCTTGATCTCCACTTCTGCAGATTTCAACATGGAGAAGAGTTCTGGCAACGTCTTGTTCATGTTTTGCATATTGTAGTTCATCACAAAGTTCTTGTAACTTGGTGGCAGTGATTGGAGGACACGGTAAATCCCCAAATCATTAGGAATCACTATACCCAAGCTTTGGAGTTTGTTTGCGTGCCCAGATATCT
Organism: Avena atlantica; assembly: GCA_910589765.1. NCBI lineage: Eukaryota > Viridiplantae > Streptophyta > Magnoliopsida > Poales > Poaceae > Avena > Avena atlantica. The sequence continues at coordinate 486,256,215 of OU342739.1, read as the reverse complement.
TAAGCACATGCTCACTGACGGAGCTGCCCTCTTCCATCTTGCAGTTAAAGAACTTTTCAGAAGCCTCATAACTCTCAACTGCCGCGTGAGCCTCAAATATCATTTTGAGTTCATGGACAATATCATGTGGGTCATGGTTCTCAAACCTTTTCTGAAGCTCCGTTTCCAAACCATACAAGATAGCACACTGAACTATGGAGTACTAATTCTTTCGAGTGTGGTAAACATTCTTTACTTCATCGGTAGCATCAGCTGCAGGCGGGTCACCCAGCGGTGCATCCAGCACATAGGTCAAATTACCAGCATTGAGGACAATCCTCAAATTGCGGAACCAATACGCGAAGTTGCTTCCATTGTTTTTCAACTTTTCTTTCTCTAGGAACGCATTAAAATTGATGGTAGGGGCCGCCATTGATCTACAACATATTTGCAATAGTTTAGACTAAGTTTATGACAAATTGAGTTCTAATTAATAGTTAAATTAATCTAGGTGAACTCCCACTCAAAACAATATCCCTCACATTGTTTTAGTGATCACACGAACCAAATCCACCACATCAAAACCGATCATCACGAGAGTTGATGTAGTTTCAATGGCGAACAATCGACATGTTCATCATATCTACAATATGATTCATGCTTTACCTTTCGGTGATCCGTGTTCCGAGACCATGTCTGTACATGCTAGACTCGTCAAGATCAAACCTTAGCTTCCGCATGAGCAAATCTGGCTTGCTCACGTTGTATACACTCGTAGAATCTAACACACCCGATCATCACGTGGTGCTTCGAAACAACGAGCTTTAGCAACGGTGCTTACTAAGGATGAACACTTTAAAACTTGAATTTGTGTGCTTGAGGGATCATCTTATAATGCTACCATCGTTAACTAATCAATACAAGATGCATAAAGGATTAACATCACATGCAATTCATAATATGTGATATGATATGGCCTTTCTTCTTGTGCTTCCGATCTCCATCTTCAAGCACGAACATGATCTCCATCATCACCGGCATAGCATCAAGGTCAATGGCGCCGTTTCATGGTTGTAGTCCACCAACTTCAACTATTACAACTACTTTGAATAGACACGCGGGTCTTAACAGAATTTATAGACAACCATATGGCTCCTGCCGGTTGCCAACTTACTATAAGGAACATTGCATACATCAAATATAATCACAATCATGGCCATATCACATCACAGCACACCCCTGCAAAACAAAGTTATACGCCTCTAATTTCTTTGCATATTTTACGTGGTTTGGGGCTTTCAATAAGTGTCACTCTAACTTACGAACAAGAACCACAACGTTGATGCTTGAACTATCAAGTGCCCGTTGTAAATTGGATCTATACTATGATGGGAGAGACAGGCACCCGCAAAGCCACTTATGCAATACAAGTTGCATGTTGAGCGTGGAGCAAGTCTCATGAACGATGTCATGTAAGGTTAGCCCGGGCCGCTTCATCCCATCATACCGCAAGATGCAAAGTACACAAAAAGCAATTGATAATAAAAGCACCACCGCCCACAATGACCATTGTGTTCTACTCGTGCAACAGATCTACATATAGACACGGCTCTGATACCACTGTAGGGGTTCGTAGCATGGAAAACAAAAAATTTCTACCGCATGCAAATAAACAAGCCAAGATCTATCTACTAGATTGTAGCAACGAGTCGATAGAGGAACTCACCCTCGAAGATTCCAAAGTGGTTAACGAGAGCAGATTCTCGTGAGTGATGTAGTCGTACTCTTGCCGATCTCAAGATCGCGTAGATGATCCTTCCGGCGCTGCGTTCCGGCAGCGCTTCCGCAGTCGGTCACATGTTTGGTACTCGATGAAGACCTTCCTCTCCCTTGTTCCAGCAGGAAGCGGAGGTTGTAGCACTCTCCTCACGATTCCGGTAGCACGACGGCGTGATACCGGAAGTAGAGGGGAGATCTCGCAGGGCTTCGACTTAAGCCGGAGTGAGTATGGTGGACTATGAGAGAGGCCTTGGTGATCTAGGGTTTAGAGGGCACCAAGGGGGATCTTGTCCGGCGGCTAGGGCTTGGGGAAGCCCCAACTCGGCGGGTTGGAGGAACCCTAGGTGGCGGCGGCGACTTGGAGAAGGCCGGCAGCTAGGGCTAGGGTTTTGGGTGTGTTGGGTGTGTTGGGTGTGAGGGAGAGGGGCAGCCCTGCCCCTCCTTTTATAGGTGGGAGGGCGCGGCTTGGGAGGAGGGAGTCCTACCCTAAGTCGGACTCCTTGGCCGGCGGGTGGAGGGAGGAGACTTCCTCCCCAGTAGGTTTCCTACTCTCCCTCCACCAAGCAAACTTGTCGTTTGACTTTTCAAATTGGCGTTTGACTTTCAAACTAGGATTTGATTTCTCCCTTTATTTTGCCCAGCCAATTGACCTAGTACATGATGCAACCATTCCATATTGTCATGACACATTCATGTACCCTTCCCCTCCGGAATGCCGGACCTTCCGGACCCTTCTAGAACATTCCCGATGAGAACACCGAAATCATTCCCCAACTCCAAAACATGATTTTCCTTATATGAATCTTATTCTCCGGACCATTCTGGATCTCCTCGTGATATCCCGGATCCCATCCGAGACTCCAAACAACATTCGGTCTCTTACTCATCATTCCATAACTACTCAACAACATCGAATCCTTAAGTGTGTCTCCCTACAGTTCGTGAATTATGCGGACATGATCGAGACACTTCTCCGATCAATAACCAATAGAGGAATCTGGAAATTCATATGGCTCACACATATTTCAATGATTACTTTGCGATCGAATGAACCACTTACATACGATACCAATTTCCCTTTGTCTCACGATAGTTTACTTATCTGAGGTTTTGATCGTCGGTATCTCTGCATACCTAGTTCAACCTCGTTACCGATAAGTACTCTTTTCTTGTTCCCGTGATATGTGATCCCTTGTGATCCAGTCACATGCTTGCAAGCTAATTGGATGACATTCCACCGAGAGGTCCCAGAGTATATCTATCCGTCATATGGATGGACAAATCCCACTCTTGATCCATGTGTCTCAACCCATACTTTTCTAACACTCAATGCCACCTTTATAGCCACCCAGTTACGGTGTGGTGTTTGATGTCATCAAAGCATCCTTCCGGTGATGGTGATAAGCATGATCTCATGGTCAAAGGAATTAGGTTACTATGTATCAGAAAGCTTATAGCAATTGAACTATTAAAATGACTTGATCTTTATGCTACGCTTATCTATAGGAGTATGTCCATCATACCATTCTCCTAATGATATGACCTTGTTATTAACAACATCTCAAATGTTCATGATCAAGAAACCATGATCATCTATTAATCAACAAGCTAGTATTATAAAGAGGCTTTACCAGAGACTCTAATTTAGTTTACAAATCACACAAGTATCAATGTTTCTGGTTAATACTGTTATAGCATGAATGCAAACATTTATCATAAACACAAAGATATAATAATAACTGTATTTATTATTGCCTCTAGGGCATATCTCCAACACCAAGTGTAAACAAATAACCACTTGTGGCCTTAATCTCATCAGCATCAGATATCCAGTTTGAATCACTATAACCCTCGAGTACCCGTGGATACTCAGTATAGTGAATACCATAACTCGCAGTGCCTTTCAAATAGCGCAGAACTCTTTCAAGAGCATGCCAATGATCATCTCTAGGATTTGACACAAATCGACTCAGTTTGCCAATGATCATCTCGATTTTTTCGAAGTAGCACACTTGGATCATAAGGTGTTGGAGAAGACTTGCATCCGCTATACCCAAAGCGACTCAATATCTTTTCCACATAGTGAGACTGAAGCAATGTAATCCCACCATTTCATCCTTTAGTAGCTTGATCTTTAAGATTACATCAGGTACTCCCAAGTCCTTCATCTCAAAGCAGCGAGATAGGAACTCTTTGACCTCCTCAATAACAGCGAGGTTGGTCCCAAATATCAATATGTCATCAACATAGAGACACATAATAACTCCCTCGCCCCCACCATGGCGATAGTACACACATTTGTCAGCTTTGTTTACAACAAAGTCTTCAACAGTTAAAGTTCTTTTAAACTTCTTGTGCCACTTCTTATGAGCTTGCTTAAGACCATACAAAGACTTCGCTAACTTACACACCTTTCCTTCTTGACCATCTACTACAAATCCGTCAGGCTGCTCCATATAAATTTCCTCATCTAGCTCTCCATTTACAAAAGTTGTCTTAATGTCCATTTGATGAACGAGAAGACCATGTGAGGCAGCCAAGGATAGTAGTACTCGAATAGTGGTCAATCTAGCTAAAGATGAGTAGGTATCGAAGAAGTCTTCACCTTCTTTTTGGGTATAACCCTTGGCCACAAGACGTGCCTTGTACTTTTCAATAGTACCATCAGTTCTAAACTTTTTCTTGAACACACACTTACATCCTACAGGTTTGAACCCATAAGGACGATTAGTGACTTCCCAAGTACCATTAGCTAAGATGGAGTCCATCTCGCTTCGGACAACTTCCTTCCAGTAGTTAGCATCTTGAGATGCATAGGCTTTTGAAATAGAAGTGGGAGTATCATCCACAAGGTACACAATGAAATCATCACCAAAAGACTTTGCAGTCCTTTGTCTCTTGATCCTTTTGGGAGCTTCATTGTCATCCTCCACGGGATAATCAGAGTGTTCTATCAGCATAGTGGGTTCATGAATTATAGAAAATTCCTGACTAGACAAACTAGTCATCCCCTGATTTGATGAGTTAGACATATCTTTCATAGGAAATATGTCCTCAAAGAAAGTCACATCATTCGACTCCATAATTGTACCAACATGCATGTCGGATACCTCAGATTTTACTATAAAAAATCTATAGCCAATGCTATGAAAAGCATATCCCAAAAAAACACAATCAATGGTTTTTGGTCTAAGCTTTCGCTTCTTGGGTATTGGAATATTGACTTTCGTCAAACAACCCCAAGTTCGTAAGTAAGAGAGTTTAAGCCTTTTCTTTTCCCATTCCTCAAATGGAGTCATGGTTTTATCCTTTATAGGAACACAGTTTAGGACGTGACACACGGTCATTAGTGCCCCCCCCCCACCATTTCTTGGAAAGACCCGATGTATCTAACATGGTGTTAACCAAATCAGTTAGAGTGCGGTTCTTTCTTTCGGCCAACCCATTTGACTGAGGTGAGTAGGGAGGCGTCCTCTCATGTATAATACCATGTTCCGTACAAAATAAAGCAAATTCATTTGAAAAATACTCTCCACCACGATCCTACCTTAGCCGCTTGATTTTAAGATCAAGTTGGTTTTCTGCTTCAGCTTTATAGATTTTGAAGTAGTTCAAAGCTTCATCTTTAGATTTTAGAAGATAAACATAGCAGTATCTCGTGGAGTCATTAATCAACGTCATAAAGTATCTTTTTCCACCTTTTGTCAACACACCATTCATCTCACAAATATCTGAATGAATAAGTTCTAGCGGTGCTAAGTTTCTCGGTTCCGCAGCCGTATGAGACTTGCGGGGTTGCTTTGCTTGCACACAAACTTGACACTTAGATCCTTTGATAGTGGTAAATTTCGGAATTAAACTCATATTGGCTAGCCGCGTCATGCAACCAAAGTTAATATGACAGAGTCATGAATGCCAAACATTGGAATCATTATCATTGCAAACATGATTAATAACTTTAGTACATGAGTCTGACAAAGACAAGCGGAACAGACCTCCACACTCATAATCCTTTCCAACAAATTGTACATACTTAGAAATTACAACTTTACTGGACTCAAAAACCAACTTAAAACCATCTTGACATAAAAGTGATCCGCTGACGAGATTCTTATTGATGGATGGAACATGCTGCACATTCTTCAGTTGTATGGTCTTTTCCGAAGTAAACTTTAGATTAACCATACCAATACCATGAACAGAAATACGTGAGCCGTTTCCCATCAGCACGGAAGAAGTCCTTGAGACCTAATAAGAGGAAAACATGGAAATATCAGAACATACATATGTATTATCATTCGTGTCTATCCACCAATCAGGAGAATGACATACTGAAAGGATAGTAGGTAAAATACCGTACCCAGCATCCTTCATCTCAGTATCGATAATAACAACATTAGCGGTCTTGCCCCTGTTCCCATGTTGATGCTTGTCAAAGCGATTAGGACAGCTAGGAGCCCAATGATCAGGATCACCACAGACGTGGCAAGAGTCTTTCCTCTTATTATTTTTCTTCTTAAAGTTGGTTGAGTGTGTGGCCTTGTTCTTGCCATCAAACTTCCCCTTTTCTTCAGTTTTGTTCTTATTCTTGAACTTGTGGGATTGGAAGTTTTTCTTCTGCACCAAATTAGCAGTAGAACCTCCCTCAAATCCTCGAGCAGTTTTGTCCTTTGCTCTCGCCTTCTCTTCCACATGAAGAGACCCAATAAGATCCGTAACGGAAAACTCTTGTCTCTTATATTTCAGAGAAGAAGCAAAGTTCCTCCACTTGGGAGGAAGCTTGGCAATAATGCCACCAGCCACAAATTTGTCCAGTAAAGAACACCTGAACTTCTCAAGTTCTTTGGCAAGTGATTGTATCTCATGAGCTTGCTCAACGACGGAGCGCTCATCAACCATCTTGTAGTCATAGAATTGCTCCATGACATACAACTCAGGGCCAGCGTCCGAGACCCCAAACGTGGCCTCGAGCGCTTCCCACACGTTCTTGCTATTATCGAATGACATATACGGGTCAACAATGTTGTCTCTAAGAACACTGAACATAGCCGCCATAAACATGGTATCGGCTTTCTTAAAGGCCGCTTCCTGCTCAGCAGGAAGATCTCCTTCAGGCTTGCCAAGAGTGGCGCTATAGCAGTTTAGGTTTTTAAACCAGAGAACTGCTCTCTTGCACCATCTCTTATAGTGCATGCCATCAAAAGGAGGCAGCCTAGTAGCCGCGGCTACACCAGTGGAATTCAGTTGCCTATAATCAGGTTTTTGGATTGTCGAAAATATAAGCAATAATCCATATGATTTAATCCAAATAATAAACTGATAAAGCATGATCATACAAACAGTAGTAAAACCAATCATGCAGATCAACAAAATAGATGAACAGATTACATCTATACAAACGCTAGAACTAGAAACTCTAGCATAATCCGAAAGAGAGAGATTGAGATCACATACGATGCAGCTGCGGCGGTAGCAGCAGCAGAGCTGTCGCCCATGTTGAGGTTGCCGAAAAGGTCGCTGACATCCGGGAAGAAGTCGTCGTTCGGGAACTCGTCGTCGAACGACGTCGTGGTTGTCAGTAGTTGCGCTTGAGCGCTCCCCAAAAATCTGACCGCCCTTCACCCGTACAGGTTCACGAGAGACGGGGTTTCGGAGGCCTGCTGTCCCGATCTACGGTGCACGCCGCAAGCCGGGATGGTGAAGATAAAGGCGGCGGTGCAAGGTTCTGGAGGTAGGCGCGCGTGTGTGGATTGATTACCGATTAGGTTTAGCGCAGAATAAAACTCGGCTCGGCGACGACGAGATTCCCGCAACCCGCAACCGACGGCGCACGCGCGTCGGGCGGTGTCGGAGGAGGAGTGCGCGAGGGCTTCTCTCCTTGTCACACCTTAGTGAGTGATGCAACACTCTATTATATAAGGTAGTTCAACTCCCCTTCCACTAGCAATGTGGGACTAAACTTTAGCGCCACTAGCACATCCATATGCTGCATATATAAGTGGGCCAAAGAGAAATTCAAAAGTTGTCTAATGGACCAACAACCCAATATATACCAAATTCCAACACGTGTCCCTAAGGACCAGCGCTCTAGAGCTGAAGTCGTCGCTATTGAGCCATTGAATTGATCCGAACCTTGTAACATCAAACCTAGAATACGATTAGACCGGACAAGATCCACCATTTCAAGAAAGCGACGACCAGAAAAATCCCGTTTTTCTTAACACTAGCGGCTATATCGTCGCCGACCAGGAGATGAGACAGGTATATCTTATTCTTGTCCTGCACACGTCATATCGATCATGCCGTTCGGTGCAAAGTTATATAAATAAACTAGTAAAGCGAACGCACCAAATCTATCATGAATGTGCCATATGCACACATCATTAATAAAGATCAAGATCACCCCTCACCCTCGTCATTCATGAATCGATCATGCAGAAAGAAAGATGACTTCAGGATGGAGACAAAGTTCGTGGCTAGGTCACGTACGCACCGACACAAGTCTGTATCCTACCAATCCTACGTGCTCGATCGACAACGTCAAAGCCGTCCATGCTTCTTGGTCGCAAGGAATCAACGGACACGTCGGCTTTGGCGCGCCACATGTCGCACACGAGAGGACATGTGTTCCGTGCATGGTTGCATGCGTGCATGCACCGCACCGGCCAGGGACAGAAAGTTTACTAGCACGAAGCATCGGGTGAACCTGCGCTGCGACAGTACTGCATGCGAGAGGAGGTACAATCACCGTAGGCTTTTGGATCTACTGGTCTGTTTTGGACTTTGATCCCTGAAGTTTTCAAAAATTATCTCTCAGGCTTCCCTGGAGGACAGTGCATATGTGGGACATGAGTAATAATCCTCGTGTAGCACCTGTATTAGTTTTAGAAGTTTTTTAAAAAATTGAAATATGTTTTTCGTTTTTAATAAAAGGCTCTGGTACTACTTGTTTTCCATTCCAAGCTTCCGATATATCACAACCGCAAGAGTAAGTAAAGGGACTAGAGGCACACAATCATGAAAAAAGTCGAATGCTATTTAGAAGGATTACTTGTACTGAAACTGAGACTATTACTCACTTGTTCTTTGAATGTGTGGTAGCTAGACAGATTTGGAAGATGCTTGCTGAGGTTTTTGGTGAGAACTGTGTATCTACCATTGATGCGTTGTACTGTCTTTGGTTGTCTAACAGTTCCATATACTGCACTACTACAGCTGCTTTTCTTTGGGCCTTATGGAAAACTCGGAATAAAATATGTTTTCGGGGGATTCAGTGGCTAAGCTTGATGACGGTGTGGACCGTGCAACCTCATTGCTGAGGAGATGGCGACTGCTATGCAAAGAATCGCGCTCTCGGTTGATGGACAGAAATCTGCAGCTTTTAGATGTCAAACGGGGAAAATTACTACGGATTGCATGGTTGGCTTGAAGACGGACGCAGATCGTCGGCAATTTCTCATCGACAACACCAACTGGTTCCAGTAGTTAGTTGGTTCTTTTCTTAGCCTGTGTATTTGTGTTCTACCTGGAGCAGTTAAATACCTGAATTTGAAATAAGTGATTTTAGCTAGGAGTTTACATTTTCTCTCCTCGCGTGTTGCACTGTTTTCCTGGCTTCATTTTAATAAAAAGGTAGGGCTGGGGGTTTTGGACCCCCTGCTTTTCTAAAAAAAAGATTACTTATACTAGGGTAGCGACTTGAAATGTTCTTCGAGGGCGACAAGGTAGGGAAAGAGAAGAAGAAGAAAAGAGGGTGGCGGCGGGCGCTAGGGATGGCCCCCTCGATCGCCTGGAGGGGCCGACTCGAGGCGGCGCTAGCAGATCTGAGATGTACCTATAAGTTCATGAAACCAGACAAGATTATGTAAAGAAACGTATGAAGCTGGCAACATTTAAGTTTACGATAAAATACTTTCGACACGTTACTTGTCTCTGCCCTTAGTTCCGGTGCCATAGGACAAACAATCAACCGTCAACCAATACCAAAAAGAGCCGCGAACTGCGGGCCAACTAATGAATTTGGTTCATTTTGTACACAATGATACCATGTTTAGAAGATGACCAAGTGTGACGCCGTTTGGTTCTTTTTCGAAAATCGACTACCCTGCAAAAAATTTGCACTGCGTATCTTTCACCATTGTTGGGACTCTTAATATAAATATACTGCATAGTCTATTTTTATCACCGTTCAAAAAATCGTCTGAATCAGCGATTAATAGGCCGATTAATCGCTACTAGAGATCTAACCGTGTCGATTATCACTAATCATTTGTGTTAATCGTTTAGCCCGATTAATAGCTTTGACACTCCGATTACTAGGTAAGTTTCCGATTAACTATTACACTTGGTCAAAAAAGTTACAAAATTATCAACACATATCGCCCATCAATTCGCTAGCCCTTCCAATGAAGTAAGTTTTGTGAAACTCATGCTCGATCCCGGCCTCCAGGAGCTCGATTTCCGCCATCATCGACTAGTTCCTTATCGTTGTTGACAAGTTCCTCGTAGTTGTCGACTAGACCTCAGATATAAGAGCTCGAGCGTCTTGAGGATCTCATCCGGAAGCTCGAGGTTGCCTTTAATAGGGTAGATGGTTGATGTGCAAGAGGAGTCATACGTGTTTTGAATGCTAATTTTTGTAGGTTGCACCGATTAATAACCGACCGATTAAATCAGTTAATCGTCCAAATTCTAATTAGTCGCTACTCATAAGCCAACCGAGCAGTTAACAATTACCGATTTCCTTACCATTGATTTTTATCAGATCGGTCTTTTGAGATAATTGGATAGTGCATAAATATTTTATGGTATCAGAACCAAAAGGTCTTAAGTTTAAGACCATGCTCACGCAGTATTAAAAAAAAGGAAAACAGATTCTACAGCCTACTCATATCCCATGCTAGACATGAGAAGATTGTTAAATATACTACATAGTCTCTTTCCATCAGATCGGTCTTTTGAGATAATTGGCTAGTTGGATCGGTCTTTTGAGATAATTAGCTAGTGTATAAATTTTTTAGGGACTATCCGCTCATTATATTGTTGTTCAGGACTTTTCCCATTTGTCCACTGGGCAAGTTTTAGCTGCGTTTTCCTCTCTATATTATGTTTTGAAATGAAAAGGATAGAGAGGGTACTTTTCAAAGAAAATGGTTGACCCTCAAGGTGGAGATAGTCGGATAGAGATATAGATCGGAGTACACTTACTTTAGCTTGGGTTATGCAAAATATAGCCCCGGGCTCTTGTATACATAACATTGTAGACATCCCTTCCTGTCCCCGTGCGGCCGCCCCCGGGCTGCACCGGGCGAACATACACCTCTCCAGCCGGTACTCACCTACTTGCAATGCCCTTCTCCCCGCCGCCGCCGACAACATCGCAGGGAAAATCCCTCGCGGTGCGGCGGCGGCGACATTTGTCCTCTCATCCTGATCTGATCCATATCTTGGTGGCGGTGGCCTCAGCCTCGAGCGGTGGCGATAGCGGTCTGCAGCTCGACCGACGGCGGTGATGGCATCATGGCGGTGGCAAGAGAGCGTCAGCGGCATGGCTAAAGGCGGCTGGGAAGTTGGAGGCGGCGATCTAGGGTTTCTTTGATCGTTCTGCTACTCTTTCATCCATCGTCCTTGGTCGGACGTCGTGTGTCTTCTCTAGACTCTACTATGCATCATGAGGATGCTCGGGGCAGAGGCCCTGGGTTTGGTGGTGGTGGGCATCTTCTTTGTCGAAGATGGTCGTCCTGAGGCTGGTTTGGCGGATCTCAGGATCTGTCATCTAGTCCCAGCAGCGAGGAGGGAAGACCTAGGTGCTGGTGAAAACCGAGCCATTGGCGGGCGATGGCGGCGTTAACACGGCGTTACCTAGTGCCGACCTGAATCGTGCTACTGATACGTCGGAAACGTATCTATAATTTTTGATGCTCCGTGCTTGTTTTGTATCTACTTTGCTTTGCTTTGTCTACACTTTGAGGTGTTTTTATATCTTTTCTGGCACTAACCTATTAACAAGTTTTCACAGTACAGTTGCCTGTTTTCTTCTGTTTTTGGTTCCAGAAAGGCAGTAAATCAATATTCTCGAAATTGGACACGACAAAAGCCAAAGTTATTATTTTTCCTTGAGCAAACCATGAAGCAGAGCCGGGGGGGCACAGGGTGCCCCCCCTAGGCGCGGGCAAGCCCTGGAGGCGCCTGGAGGGTGTGTGGGCCTCGTGGACCCCCACTGACCTTGATTCCTACGCCTATATGAATCCTCCGACCCAAAAACCCTAGGGGATCCAGAATAAATCCACGAAAATCTCTGTAGCGCCGCAGCCACCGAAGGGGAGATTTGGGGGACAAAAAGTCTCTATTCCGGCACCTTGCCAGGACGGGGAAGTTCCCCCGGAGCCATCTCCATCGATCTCCACCACCATCTCCATCATATTTGCTGATTCCCATGATGAGGAGGGAGTAGTTCTTCCTCGAGGCTAAGGGCTCTACCGATAGCTATGTGTTCATCTCTCTCTCTATGCATGATCTTGTGGTCATGAGCTTTGTAATCAAGTACATCTACCTTGCTACTCAAGTGCTTTATTAGATCTCTGCTCTCCCCATGTGTGTGATAGTGACAGCGTGCACGCCATAGTGGCACTTAGGTTTGAGTTTATATAAATACTCTTTGTGCTTTAATAGATCTATGCTTTTCCCCACGTGTGTGAAAGTGACAACGTGCATACCGTGTGTGGCACTTTGGCTAGATTGAATATTTGTTATGAGTTATATTTGGAGTTGGATGTCTCTATGAATTTGTGGCGTTTGTTGGAACCATCTAGTGCTCAAGGTGACAGTGTGGGGTTATCTAGATTGGGAAAGACGGACTTTGAGGAGTGTTGTTATAGCCCTATCATGGATTAGAGAGTCCAACCGGAGAGTAGTTAAGAGTAGTATCATGAAGAGAGGATATTTATATGAGAGAGTGTTCACTAGTGAAAGTATGATCCCTAGGCCTTGCTTCTAAACATTGAAACACCGTTTGCATCTAGATCTATTGCATGTTTGCTTGCTTCCATCTTTGTTCCGTTTGCCGGGAAGGTTTTGGGCTTTTACCTTTGCTCCACGCCATCAGCTCTTTTCTAGCACCGTTACCCCACATCAACAACAAGTCAGAAGCTATTTTTTGGCACCGTTACCACTTGTATTTCACTATCTCTTCGCTGAACTAGTGCACCTATACACCTGACAGGTGTATTGGGTGTGTTGGGGACACAAGAGACTTCTTGTATCTTGATTGCAGGGTTGCTTGAGAGGGAATACTTTGACCACTTCCTCCCTGAATTCGATAAACCTTGGGTGATCCACTTAAGGGAAACTTGATGCTATTTTATAAACCTCTGCACTTGGAGGCCTAACAATTGTCTACAAGAATAGAAGTGCGTAGACATCAGCTACTCCGGGAGAAACCCTAAGATCTTTGGATCGGGCGATGGTGGCGCCGCAGTGTCGTGTTCTCTCTTGGGAGTATCGCTTGTGGAGCAGTGCTTGATGGAAGAGGCGGGACAGGTGGAGCGACTTTGTCTTGCATGGAGCTTCGACGGCGATGTCAAGTCATGCTTTACCAACAGGTGCTACGTTGAGTCATGTCTGTTCGGCATATGCTACGCATGACAGATCCTCCGAAGACTTCAAGCTATGTTTGTTGGTGGTACTTGGCGGCATGGTACTGCGGGATACCGGTGGCAACCACGACGTGCTTTGGAGATAGTGCGCAGGGAGGTGGTGCTACTTGACACCATGGTGGTGTCGGTGGCTTCTGTGGAGAGAGTTTGTACATTGATATACATGTTGATGATGGTTTGGCAAAAGATAGTGGAGGCGGTGACATCTGGAGCGTGTGCGTGAGCGCCGTTCCGTGGATAGGCTACGCGGATCTGGTCTCCTGAAGTGCATGAGGCATCTAGGTGTTTGCTAGATCTTGTCGGTGAGCTGGCGATATGGTTATCGTTTTGCTCGGTATTTTAGTTTGGCGGTTTCGATTATATAATCTTTGACTGTTGCCACGTTTTGTTGCTCTAATAATAAATAAAAGGTTACGTGCATCGCTTGATACAGAGCCGGGCTTAGCTCCCCATCTAAAAAAACATTCCTACTGTTTTACATGATCTTAATGAAATGAAAAGGTAAGTTCCTGGTAAGCAGGAAAACAAATCTGATAAGTACAAGCAAAAAAGTGAGTAATAAATGAATAAAAGCGAGCCTCTACAAACGACCACCTTCCCGAAAACCCGAGGTGGTTCCTGCAAATTGCGACCACCCCACTAGTTCAACGCCGACAACTGACGAGTTGAACACCGTGGCCACCATTTTCTCCTTCATTTGCGGATATTGCCCTTCGTCCTCTTCCCCGTCTTCAACACAGAGCGCCGCACCGCCCATATATAGAAGTAACAAACACGCACTGACTGCCACACGCGATTCACTGTGACTCTGGCATCTAGAGCTCAGTCCCTGTCCTACCCAGACACCCAGTGTACCTACCAACCACCGACTGGCTGCCGCTGCATCCCTCCCTCACTCACTCACACCGCGCGGAGCGTCGGTGCTGTTCGGCCGGATGGGGATGGAGTACGAGCCGGTGCCAGTGCCGGGGCAGAAGAAGCCGGCGGGCGGACGGGTGGCCCTGAAGCTGCTGCTGTCCGTGCTCGCCGCCGGCTTCGCGCTGCGGCTGCTCGCCGACCACTGCGCCTCCTACCGCCTGCCGCGCACCGCCGCGCCGGAGGAGGCCGCCTCGCTGCTCGCCCTCACGGCGCCGGCGCAGGACGGCGCCGACGGTGTGGATGCTACGCCTGTGACTCCTCCCAACGGTGAGCTGAGTTTTCTTGGAATGTCTCTCTGTTCGCTGCCATCTCTGCCCTCCTTTTCTGCCCTGCTCTTTTACTCTCCACACATAGTACATGGAAAGACAGCTAGAGCTTTCAGCGGAGAATTAGCACTTGCGGTTTCGGTACGAGTTAAATCTTGGGGGTAGTATTGATCAAATTGGTCGGATTTGCAGCCTGAAAATATGTCTTTTGTTGGTTACTGAAACTCATCAGGTAACTGAAGCTAAACACTAGGGGGACATTTGCCTCTTCTTCATTTCATCAAGGGAGGGATGAATTGAAGTAGTACTATCGAATGTGTGGTGATCCACGATGGTTTCTTGCTTAAACAAAACAAGATACTAGTACTAATTCGATGTGAAAAAAAATGTGAACAGTAAAATTTCCTTGGGTGAAATGATCTAACTTTCGCGGCCCAGAAAGCTATGCCCTATGGGCATCATGTTCAGAAATCCCAGCTTAATATACAGTTTAGCGTTCCGGGGGGCCGTGTGGATCTCGTCTCGTTGCTAGAGCTTGTTTGACCTCACTAGAGACTGCAGTCTTGATCAGAGGCACCTGGCACCTGCACTTGGTCTATTTTATTCTGGTGATGAGAATGCCTGCTGTTAGAAATTAAGCTGTCATTGATCCATTAATCCCTTCCACTGATTCAGTATGGACTGTCGGTGCTGCCTTCTGAACTGTGCTAAGACTGTACTAGTAGTACTAAAAAGCTAGAGGTGCCTTGATTGACAATCATGTCCCCCTTTGTTTTCCCTTGACAGCTCCAGCAAAGTGTGATCTCTTCCATGGGGAATGGGTCCCCGATTCGTCTGGCCCGGCTTACACCAATGCAACCTGCCGGTTCATCGAGGTTCCACAGAACTGTATGTCGAATGGGAGGCCTGACGATGGTTATCTCTACTGGAAATGGAAGCCGTACGGCTGCGACGTGCTGCCGCCGTTCGATGGCAAGGCGTTTTTGGAGGACATGCGGGGCAAACACTGGGCGCTTGTTGGCGATTCGATCCTCCGCAATCACGCCCAGTCCTTGGTCTGCCTTCTTGCTAAGGTATTATTCCATGAGGTTATTCAGGGTGATATGGATTAATTCTCCGCATTATGCATCTTTCGTAATAGGAAGACAGGATTGCCATTATATTATTATGAAAAGTTTAAGAATTAAACATGCACGTAAGAAATTTGTTTACCTTGTATTTTCCCTTGCTGCACAGTTTATTTAGTCTATGTTTCTACTTTAGTACTCCCTAAGTTCCAAAATATAAGATGTTTGTGTTTCAGAAAAAGGATAAACATCTTATAATTTGAAACAGAGGGAGTAGTGTGCATGACTAAGTGTATCAAGCTTAAAGAGAAGGATACAAATTGCCCAAGAATTACATGTTTATTTTTTATTAAACTGAATAGTTTGTTATTTCTATCAGGAAGGAAGGGACAAATTTTGTCACCTTTTGATCAGACATTAATTTGACCTTGTGTCTTCAATAATGTCCATCTTATACTTGATAAAAAACCATCGGAATCTGTACATCTGGGAGCAAAAATATAAGTTAACCCTAGAGAATCTTTGATGCATTATGTTCTTGTTATAGAAAACTATGGATCTGCTAATGATGTGTCATTTTAGTACCTAATAAAGTAGTAATAACTCTAGTTTGTAAATCTCATCTTGCCCTTTCCCGCATTCAGATTTGTGTGGTATGTTATTCTGTATGTACTAGATGTTATCTGATGTGCTTCGTTTTTAACAATAATATCTATCAGAAGCCAAAATCTTTTAACAAGCAAATTGTTCTCTTGCCTTATCCAGGTAGAAGATCCTACCGACGCCTATCATGATACCAATTGGCAAAATAGGAGATGGCACTTCGCTTCGTACAATTTCACACTCTCTCTTGTCTGGGCACCATTTCTAGTCAAGTCTGAAATATTCGAGGATGAGAATGGGATATCGTCCGCTGAGCCCCGGCTGCACTTTGACATCCTTGACAACAACTGGATAAGCCAGTGGAACAGCTTTGACTACGTCATCATATCCACAGGGCAATGGTTCTTCAAGATCGCAGTCTACCTAGAGAATGGAGCTGTGATTGGCTGCCACTATTGCAAGGACAAGAGCCTGAAGGAAATAAGCATTGAGCAGTCCTTCCGCAGATCTCTCAGGGAGGCCTTCAGGTTCATCACGACGTCGCCTCACAAACCGGTGGTATTCTACAGGACGTGGTCGCCGTCACACTTCGAGAACGGTGAATGGTTCAGTGGGGGTACCTGCGACAGGAAGGTGCCGTTCAAGCCATGGCAGACCGGTAATAGGCAATTGGACAACCTTATGTGGAGGATCGAGAGGGCGGAGTTCGCCAAGGCGGCGGCGGATGACAGGGCTAGCAACGCTGGCCGTCTGAAGTTGCTCGACACGTTTGAGATGTCGCTGCAGAGGCCTGATGCCCACTCTGGGCCTTACAGAACATTTCATCCTTTCGCCAAGGAGAGGACGGGCAAAGTCCAGAATGACTGCCTGCACTGGTGCTTGCCTGGACCGATCGAGGCATGGAACGATATCATCATGCAGATGCTAGCATGATCAGGCCGTTTAATTTTGACATGGCGGGGAATCTGGAGTATCTTCTGCTGGCACGCTTTCATGATGTCCAGTAGTCTAAGGTGATGTTACCTGGGGACCGTATTTAGCTGTTGTGGGTGTGTAGTGACTTGTGAAATGGTGTCACCGGTTACACCAGAAGTACAGTGCCAAGTGCTTTGGTTACTTGGCTTGTGCTTGGACTTCAAAATGCTGGCCTTTTATAGACACATTTTGTAGCAAGTATACATACTAGAATAATGAAAGAAGTCTTACACCTGAGTTGCTTCTAAAAGCAAACAATGTAAAATCAAGACAAAGTTTTTAGTGCTGTCAGATTGTAATAGAGCCTGTGTAGAGTCTGAATACAGTTGTTAAAATTCCCATAGATTCGCATTAGTACAGTTTTGGTGTAAGTTGGATTCCAACTGTAACACTATCATCACCAGATCGATTACTTATGCACGTATGCACAAAATAGTCTATACGAAGTCTAGTGGCTTATCTCCAAAGTCTTGTCCTCCTTATAAGCATCTTTTCATCAAAAAGAAAAGCTTAATGTAAACCTGAAACTAAGACATGGAGAATCGCAAAGTGTTAAATTGTGAGATGACTGTTTTTTAAAAAACTTTCTGAAACAACTCTTTTATTATATGATGAATCCACCAAACATCTCGTTATATTTACAAGATACTCCAGAGCTTCACTTACAGGAAACAAGCAACGCCCAGTTCCTTACTTTGCAGATTTCAGCTAATATACAACTGCTGACAGACACAAACTGAATAGTCTGAACCACGCAGAAATTCTCTTCCAGCTTTCCTCTAGCTTTTGCACAGGTGGGAAGAAAGGATTCCTCTGAAGCACCTTTAGCAATGGTACCTCAACAAAACAAAATTCATAAGAGAACATTAGGATGCCAACGAGTTGAAGGAGATTACGGTCATAAAATCACGTTACTTGCAAAATGTGCCAGCATGCAGAAGAAATACGTAACCAATTTTGACTATCCATGGGGAGAAAAAGGTAGCTGAGTGAGGACAGTAGTTTCATATTTCAATACTCCCAGTCTACCAATAGAGGTTGTTTTCCTTTTCTTTATCTTAAGATCAAGCAGTCAATGATAAAGAATAGCATATCAAAATTAAATAGTTCTCTTTCTGTATTGTACATGGGTTTTTTCGCTATGGAATAATTTGTCTACTCAATTCCTTGGCTGATATATTTTTGCTTCTTGGGATGTTGGTTCAGAGAAGACCAGGGCCGGTAGGCAAGAATGCTCAGATCAAGGGAGTCAACTTCTGGATTTTACTTGGTTATTACTAACTTGCTATTCAAATAATTATGCAGTTAACCTCATGTGTTGTTCTTAGTGAAGACTACAGCCAATAACTTAGTCTAGAGTCTAATGTATGTGCTCATTTAGTGTCAAATGTTCAACACATGAAGGTATTACAGATAAGGTAGAAATGTTAACTCAATTGGACATTCAGAGAAGTGAATTAATATTTTATTTCAAACAAACTGATGAAAATATCAGGAATTGCTTGTAGACAGCAAACCTAGTTTTAAATTTTCCATTCCCCCTGTTTCATTATGCAAAGCATCCACACATCACAAGATTCAAGTTCGACCAACAACTAGACTAATAAAATGTGGATTATATGACACAAAGGTGATATCATTACTTCTCAATGCAAATTTAATGATATCATTTTTTTGTCAAATAAACGACATTTTATTAGTCTAATTGTCGGCCAAACTTGAGCCCTGAAATGCTAAACGCCTTACAAAAAGAAAATGAGAAATGTTTTTATTAGATATTCAAGTGTAACTCATAGCTTGTTATACCATGGTGTGTATTTGTGTTTCTAAGAATCAGGACATTACTAAGCACAGAATGTGCACCTTCCACAACTAGTTGCACTCGCAACCCATTACATGTAGTTTTCTGAGTTTCCAAAAGTGAAAAAGATCGAAGGGTATAGATTATGTTGTTATCATGTTCACCTACAAAATTTCATCCAAAAATTGACTATATGTGACCTGTGCAAAAAAAGAAAAGGAGACAAGTGAATAATATATCGTGTTATTCACGTCACTCGTTTTTTCTTGTGCAGGCCACAAATGGTCTTCTTATGGATGAAATTGTGTACGTGCACAAGATGTCGCATATCTTGTACCCATAATTTCTTTCACATTTCTCGAAAGCCCAGGAAAGTACAACATGAGCTCCGAGTAAACTAGTTGTGCATTTTATTTTCCGCACAAAATATCAGCTCTCGTCTATAGAAAGCATGACACATCGGAGAATGAGACGGAATTTATGATGCTAGCAAGCTTGCAAAGGCATTAGGATGTCAGTGTTCACCCTAGTTTTTGTCCTCCAGATTACTTTTGCATGGCATCATTTAAGGTAAACTAAGAACTGACTAATATTCTGAATTCTCCTATGCTAGCAAGTCTGCAAAGTCATTAGGATTTTGCTCACTATAGAATTGGTAGAAATTGCATCGCTTGCCTAAGTCTCACTTAGAACATAAACCTTTCACCTTTCCTTGAACTATTTTTCTCATTCACACGGTACATGTATGAACTCAAATGATTGGATGTTTCATCTCTGACTTGCTTATGAGATGCATATTTGCATACTTTCTTAACAAGGTATTCATAAGAATTTACACATGACTAACAACATAAGGTATTCTCTCTCATCTTTCCAAACAATGTGCTTTTAAAAGATGAGAGATAATACTGTGTGAATTTAGTGATAAGTTAATACTCAAGAACCGAGGAAAAACGCCTGGTACAACAAAGCTACAATATAACTAGCATATGTACTGAAAACAAAACAAAAAATACTAGTAGCATATAACAAACGAGGTTGGTAATTCTTAAAAAGCAGCTATTCTGTGTATTTCTTAACAGAATTATTAATCCAAAATGGTTGTGCAAGCAACCATGTTAACAATCTGCAGTCTGTAGCAACTAACTACTTCTATCATTTCTGTCTGCAAAAGTATGATTCCTTTGGACCCCAGAGATCAAAACAAGATTCATATTCTAAAATATGCTCCTTCAATGCTAAGCCTTTACAAAAAAAAATTGAAGTCCGCTCTGAAAATGCAGTAGGCCAACTATATGTGATGAGATGCTGAACATTCTAGACAAAATATTAACAAGGTACATAACCAAGAGGTCACATAGAGTCATCTAACACAACTGCTTTGACTAACATAATCCCTCCAAGCCTCAGATACGCAACTACATATTCAATTTCTGCATTTCCGCACTGAAGCTTTAAGATGCTCAGACTAACTGGATGTTGAAACAATTTCATTCAATTACTTGAAACAACTAATTCTACGGCTCCAAGTTATTCGATAAACGCAAGGTACTACCAAGTACCAGTTCTGTGATGTATGTAACACACAACCTAGCACCAAAATCCTGCACAAATTTCACTCTTTATCCGTCCAATCTTGTCGAAACTAATCTCAGGGCCAACCGTCACATTCCCAATATCTACCAACGGTTAAGAGTTCGAATCTAAACAAATCTAAGACTGTATCAAACAAGAATCGTGCAATCTCACCAGTCACTTCTTCTCTTCGTTCGCCTTGGCGTCGGTGGAGGCATGGGGTTCCCCGCGGGAAGGGAGGGGGTTGGAGCCCTTGACGAGCCAGCCCAGGGCGAAGAAGGCGCCGCCGGCGAGGATGGCGGTGCCCCAGGCGTGGGAGTACATCCGGCTGTACTGCCGCACCGCGAACCGCCACTGTTCCCGCAACGTAGCCGCATCGGGCGGCGCCGCGTCCGGCGGGTTAGGGTACGCGCCGCCCCCCGCGCCTCCGCCGAACCCCCCGATTCGTCCGAATCCCTCACGCGCCGGCGGTTGGGACGGCGGCGGAGAGGACGGCGAGGGCGTGGCGGGCTTCTCTTGGCTCGCCATTCCAAAGATGGATCTTTCGGTGCTGAAGGTCCCCGAGGCTTGGGGAAGGAGGACGGCGGCGATCGGCTTGTCCGAACGTGAGAGACGCGGCGTCGGGCGAGATCGTAGCGCGACAGATATGGACGCGGCGGCGCCGCTTGAGTTCCGGCTAGAGATGGGAGGACGGGGAGAGGAACCGCTGGAGAAAGTGCGTGTGCGTGTGAGTGTGAGTGGGATGGGATCCGTTTTTAAGGACACGTGGGATGGGAGTTTGGTGGGCCGGGCCTTCGTGCCGCGATGGGCTGTTGAGGTATCGATCCAGCACAGCGCATTAAAGGCCCATCGTTGTACTCGTCGATTCAGCTCGCTTCCTGCGGCCTGCGGGGATCACGGACTCACGGTGTTCTGTGCCAAAGAAGAAAATAGGGTTCCTTAGTCCAAAAGAAAAATAGGGATGCGTGATCCTTAAAAAAAGAGCTGTTTAGTAGAACCCCAAATTGGTTCGATGGAACTGTAAATGTAATGGATACATCCTACATTAAGATAGAGATGTGTTTCGATCAAATTATGTGAATTATGTGAATGGGACAAAATTTACAAAAAAATAAAAAATATATAAATGTGACAACAATTATAACGTTGTCACTGAGAAGTGCCCATTCTGTTTTTTCTTTTTGAACTAAGTGCCCATTCTGTTGAAGAGGCAACATCTTGCACTAGAAGGAACACTTATTACGACAAAACATGTCTCTTGAAGAGATTTTATCGGAAATGGCCGTTGGTACTTGAGATACGTTGAGATGCATAATGGACCAATTGCTAAAAAGTGCACGATGGATGGTTTGTCGTGTCGAGCCATCGCTTGCTGGCCGTCAGATTGAGTCCATCACGTGCGGGTAGTGCGTCTCCATCCCGGCAGCACCTGGGCCAGTCTGGCACTTTCCCCTTTCCCTCGACATGACGGGCGTCCTCCCCTCTCCAACTCCTCATAGCGGAAATTTCCGGTGGATTTAAGCCTCTGTGCTCGTCGTCGACCGCGGCCACCGGAGAAGCCATGGAAGGTGACGCCAATCTCCCCTCTACATCTTCCACACCTGAATCAGCGCAGCCATGCTCGATTCCAACCGCCGTCGCAGAGATTCAGCGCAGCCCCGAGGTCGTCCCAGAGCATGGAGCTGGACTCGCTCGAATGAACGGGCCAGAGCCGTCCAATCCACATCCCTCCCCGTCTTCACCACTATCCGGTTTCTCTCTAATCTCTCACATTCTCTTCTTACTCTCCATTTCTCCTAGATCCCCAGATCCAACCACACACCCATGGCGTTGTGGCACCGACTCACCCCCTACGGTGCCTCGTACCGGGCGCTACGGTGTCTAGTTATGTGGAATTGATGGCTGCAGCGGAGGACGCAACGCTCTTGGTCGGCGCCGACTGAATCGGCACGTCGCCCATACCGTCCATGGCCTTCCTGTCCAGCTGCACGCATCGCCTCAAAGAAGGCGGCGTCCTCTCGTGGAAGCGCCGGGTGGTTCATCGTAGCCACAGAAACCAGCAGAGGTGACCTGCTTCAGGAGCAGGAATGGCGTTGTCATGGGCTTCTACTTGGCCTAACACATCTTCATATCGACTTCCATCTGGTATTGGACTCAATCCCTTGCATAATATCCCTTGCTTAGTAAGAATGAATGTCCGACCCGACGCAGAGAGGTAACCGCGTGCTGCTGCCAGCACAACGCATGTGGTCTTGTAGCACATCATGTCGGTGAGTGATAGTGCGCAACAACGGACACAAAAAAGGATTCCGCCTTCGTTGCTAGCTGGTTAATAAAAATTTCTAGTCCTTTGTTTGGGTGCATCACTAGTTAGATTTGTGTTTGTGTATACTGAGATTTCATCGCTCAATGTCGCTGGTGTTGTGCCTGCTGCCTCACCGCGGCCGTTGGTCTGGCCGTGTGACTCTGACTATGAGCTGGAGCCTTGATGTGTTGGATGGCTGAGTGCTAAGCACACTTTTCAGTTTAATAAGATGGATGCATAAAATCTTGTTGAAAGGATACGGATGACGCCTAGAGGGGGTGAATAGGCAATTAAAACTTTTCCTAGAGTGGCTCAACAAAGGCGGAATAAAACTAGTATTTACTTTGTTAAGCACAAACTAGAACAACTAAGGTTCACCTATGTGCACCAACAACTTATGCTAAACAATACAAGCAACAAAGTTATAGCAAGATATATATTACTTCAAGCACGAAGGCTATCACAATGTAAAGTGCATAAGTAAAAAGCTCGGGTATAGAGATAACCGAGACACGCGGGGACAACGATATTTTACCGAGTTCCTCCCAACATGGAGTACATCTCGTTTGGAGAGGGGGTGGTATCAAACCACCAACGCCACAAAAGGCCTCCCTTATTCTCCGGTGAATCTCACCCCAACGAGATCGATCCACACCTCCACTATCGGTGCACTTGTCGATGGCAACCGGAACCTCTCACAAGGTTGGGGCACTTCTCCACAACTTAATTGGAGGCTCCCAACAAACGCCACCAAGGCCACAATACCGTCTAGGGTTCCAAGAACTCAAGAGGGACAAGCTCCAATGAGTAACTCAAACCAAATCCTCCGAGGAGAACACAAACCGATGCACCAAGTTTAAATGGCAAGAACACCACAAAGGTGTTCAAATCCTTCTCTCCCAAACTCCACCAAAGCTACAAAAGCTTATGGGGGAATAAGAGAGGAAGAACAATGGAGGAAATCCACAAAAGACTCCAAGATCTAGATCTCAATATGTTCCTCTCACTTAGAGGAGAGATTGATTGGTGGGATTGTAGATCTAGATCTCCTCTTTCAAATCCCTCAATAATATGCAAGAATCATCGGAGGGATTGAGAGAAATCAAGCTCAAGAAGGTCAACAATGGAGGGGAAAACTTGCAAGAATGGTTAAGGAACCATTGGGGAAGAAGGCCCTGAAGGGAATATGCCCGAGAGGCAATAATAAAGTGGTTATTATCGTATTCCTTATTTATGATAAATGTTTATTTTACATGCTATAATTGTATTAATACGGAAACGTTAATACATGTGTGTTTAATAAACAAAAAGGAAGTTCCTAGTTATGCCTCTCTTATAAACTAGCTCGTTGATTAACATGATGATCAAAGTTTCCTGATCATGGACATTGGATGTTGTTAATAACGAGGTCACAACATTAGTGTAATGATGTGATGAACATTCATCCGAAGTATAGCATTACGATCAAAGTCATTGAGTTTATATTGCTATAACAACTTACGAAGTGATCCTAATCCTTTGACCATGAGATCATGTCAATCACTAACACCGGAAGAGTTTCTCGATGACATCAAACGTCACATCGTAACTGGGTGATTATAAAGATGGCTTCAGAACTACTAAAGTGTTATGTTGAGACCCATGGATCGAGAGTGGAATTTGTTCATCCCGATGACGGATAGATATGCTCTGGGCCCTCTCGGCGATATCACATTGATTAGCTTGCAAGCAAGTGATTTGATCACTAGAATGTTATATCACGGGAACGAGAAAAGAGTGCATGTCGGTAACGAGATCAAACTAGGTATGGAGATACCGATGATCGAATCTCGGACATGTAATATATCGTGAAACAAAGGGATTAAGATACTAGCGTAAAAGGTTCACACGATCACAGAAGTCATCGTTGAATGTGTGGGAGTCAGTATGGATCTCCAGGTCCCGCTACTGATTATTGATCGGAGAAGGGTCTCGATCATGTCCGCATTATTCGCGAACCGTAGGGTGACACACTTAAGGGATACCGACACCATTCGGAGCAAATGATATGCCAGAAAAAGAAAAGGAAAGCGCAGGAATTTATTTCACTAGACACCGGAACTGTTTTGGTTGAAATTGCTGAAACTGGTTCTGCATGTGAAATTGAAATGTTGTAAGGGGTTTTATGTGAATGTTTGTTAATTAAAGTAATTAACAAAATTCTGAATAAATAAATAAAAGAGTTTTATTTAAATGAGAGCTTGCATTAAATTTAGTGGAAATTTAATGCATGTGAGTGGATTTTTGAGTGGAGGCTTTTTAATGGGAGTGGAGGCTTTTCATTTTGAGTGGGAGCTCCACCCACATGAATGTGGAAGAGGTGGGGGCAGCCCCATGGCTGGGCGCCATGCCCCTTGGGTGCCCCCCTCTCCCCTATAAAAGGCCCCCCTCTCCTCCTCTCAAAGCACACCTCCTCGCGAAGGATCTCTCTCCCCCCTTTAGAATTTCCCCATGGTCTCGGATCAGCGAGATACATGTTCCCGGTGGCTTTTTCTGGAAGGATTTGTTGCTTCCGCTGCTTCGCTGGAGCGAAGGCGCGGAGGTTGTCGGGGTACCCGTACGTGTGTGCGATCACGGATGCACCACTGCTTTGAGGTGCTGGACTTGATCGTGCTGAACCGGCTGGACCAGACGGACTTCATCACGATCTTGATATCGGCAAGCGTTCGTCTACATCATCCACGAGTACAACCTCATTAACGCTATTCAGTCTTCGAGGGTATGTATTCTATGGATGTATATCCACCCGTTGCTTGTATCTAGTAGATAGATCTTGGTACATAGATGTTCCCATGGTAGGAAATTTTTTGTTTTCTATGCTGCGAACCCTACATGCCCCTTATATAGGTCCCTCAAAAATTCAACCGTTGCAGCCCAAAAACGCGATTCCCGGTACTATCGGACTTTTTCCCGATACTACCTGACTTTCCCGGAACTACCGGACATTCCCTGGGATTCCTGGGGCGCCAGACGCATTTTTCTCTGTGCTCCCCGGTACCAAAATGCGGTACTACCGCTTTTTGGTACCTAGCCCGGCAGTGGCTTTTGGAAACTTGTCAAAAACCTTCTGCCGTGCTAGGTACTAAAATGCGGTACTACCGCATTTTGGTACCTAGGACGGCAGTGGCATTTGGCAACTTGCCAAAACCTACTGCCGCGCTAGGTACTAAAATGTGGTACTACTGCATTTTGGTACCTAGGAAAATTCAAACCTCTATAACTTTTGATTGGTAACTCCGATCGACCCGATTCCAATTGCATTGGAAAAAGGACGACATGAGCTACCCTATGAAAGGTGAAAATATTGGTTATCACCAAGTGAGAATTTATCATGTATAATAATGTGATATACCTCACTTGGTGAGAAACCGAAAAACTGCCAAGATCAAAATCGCAACAAGATACAAACGGAAGATCCGATTTTGATGAATAAGAGCTTGTTATGGAGATTACCACAAGCTCTATATACTCACATGGATAAGACCAAATAACAACCAAATATGATGATGCAAATATGCAAAGGTTTGAGCTCTCTCCGAACGAAGTTAACGAGTTACTCATTCGAGAGCCCCTCTTGATAGTACGACTATCTATCCTAAACCCGGTCTCCTACTAACAATATGAGACCGGCAAAAGGGAAAACCTATTAAGTTTATACCTTTGCCTTGAGCATTCCACTTGAGCTTGATGTAGACAATCTTGCCCTTCTCAAGATGTAACGCCTTTCTTAATTCCTCATCATCGATCCATGATCACCGAGAATGGCAAGCATCAAACATGAGATCTTCTATAAATGGTGCATTTTGAGCTTGCACAACACATCTTCTTCTAATTTCATCGACCTTGAAGCCAACACATGCTCCAAGCGATGCTAATGGATAAATCCTACAAGTATAACTTAATACACACATTAGTCCATAAAGATTGTCATTAATTACCAAAACCACACATGGGGGCCCACATGTTCTTTCAATCTCCCCCATTTTGGTAATTAATGACAATCCCTTTAAGAGGGTTTATATAAGGAATCTTAGTGAACAAAATGGTAACACCAATATCAAATACTACATAAGTATGTTATATTGGTACCACCACCATATATAGAGCAAACTCCCCCACAATTTATGCATGTGCGATGAACTTGAATTTCATTGCATATATTGCCAATCATTATTATTGGTGGAGTTTCCTCTATATATACCACATGCTAAGCAACAACAAAGATGCAAGAGCATGAAAGGAAAATTCTTAGAAACAAACTCAAAGCATAAACCATTTCCCTTAAACCTCTAAAACTTCTCCCCCATTGGCATCTATTGCCGAAATGGGTGACAAGTTCTAGAAGGCAAATATAGTAATATTTCCTCCAAAGATGTGCATTCGCACATATCCAATGATGAATACTTGGGAGGGAGTAGAACTATATCGAGGACCCGAATATTGCCAAAGGAATAAAATAAAACGACGCATCACAAATGACGCAAGCAATCACAAGATCCGACAAACCAATTTGAAAACAACAAATGAGTCCAAATGGAAACAACAAGATATTATGATACGAGTAGATGAGTGTTTTAAATAACAAATTGAGAAGCTCCCCAAGATTTGTGCAAACTTTAAAATAGTTGCATTTCAATACAAATTGCAAAAATATGGAATCCTTGCTCCACCATAAGCATTTAAAACACATCAAATGAAAGATCAAATAAATGCTTAAATAAAATAGAGAAGTTCCCCAAGATTTGTGCACACTTTAGAATCGTTGTATTTCAATACAAAAATGCACAAATATGGAAATCTCACTTCTCCATAAACATTTAAGGCACAATAAATGAGAAATAAGACAAATGAGCATTATTAAACGAATTAGATGAGCTCCCCAAAGATAATGCACCAATTATGATAATTGTATTTGGAAACAAGGTGCATAATCATGGAATCCTCACTCATCCAAGTTTATTTAACAATGCAAGGCATGAGAGAACAAATATGAGTGCCCAAATATGCAAACAAGAGGAACTAACACTCATAGGAAATTAAATTTGGAAGCCACTGAAGAATCAAAAGGAATAGAAAGGTGGTCTCCAAGGATTAAAAATCAACTAAAATTATCTTCTCATATGTGTATATGTCTATAAGTGGAAAACATCACAGAGACATATGACAACAAAGAAATATGCACACATAAAGAAGATATACAAGAAGGCATATGAAAAGCAAAAATGAAGTCATAATATATACCAATAAGATTTTTGCTTCAAAGCATGGCCAAAGGCTCAAATCTATCTTATTGTACATTAATGAACTTCAAACACCAATACACTACATATATTACAACTATCACCAAGGGAAAAAGGAGAAAGTTTGAATATATGGAGAAAGGCAACAAGTATCACTAAAACTAGCAAAATCTCACTATTGCACATGAGAGAACTTGAGGAAAGGATGGGCAATAAAATTGATAGATTGACATATTTGGGATTGGTGGATCATATGCATGATTTTGTATAGTCCCAAATAAATGCACTCATCTCAACTTATACACATTTACAATAGAGAGTTCTCTTAAAACCAAGGCTAGAACCACACAAATGCAACTACAACAATTCATGCCAAGATGCAACCTACAAAAGGTTGGAAGCAAGATAAATATGCATGATAAAGAGATACTTGTTACCGAGATAAAATTGGTAGCATGTAGAGGATATGAATTCATTGATCATCCTATAGCTTGCCTCCAATTTTCATTAATGCACCACTTCTTCAAGATTTGAGAGACAAGCATCTAATATATCTCCAATGTACCTAAAACACATTTAAGTACAAAATGGTCCCCAACCTTATTGGGTCCAAAGTAGTTAGTGCAACTTACAATACATAGGAGAGACCCCACATAAATATGTGCATATTAATATGAAATTGAATTTCATACACAACTTAGCCGAAGGGAATTGGTGGAGTTTACCTTATATATTGGATCAAAAAAAGCAAGCATGCCATAATATAAACATATAGTAAATATGCATGCATAAAGCTTTCAAGAACCAAAAAGGAGATACAATTTGAACAAAAATATCAAGTAAATCGAGATTGCACACACAAGAGTGTGACATGACAAACGATGTCCAAATTGTATCAAAGAACCAATTCAACACATGAAAGACCACAAGTTCAACAAATGAACTAGGCAAAAGCCAAAGAGCAAAAGATATATGAAAACACAAATGATCAAGGATTTATCTCATTCTAAAATTGGACAAAACATGAAACAAGGAATGAGACAAAACCAACTCCCAAAAAGAGCAAGATTCCAACAAGAAACCAAACTCCCCAAGCTTTTCAAGATGGCACAAAATACCAAAACAAAAAGATTGAGCATCCAAGCACATAAAACTCAATATGGATCAAACAAAGAAGCATAAAAGGATTGTTCTAGATAATATAGAAGAGCTCACCCATAAGTAGTACATTATACAGAATTTTTGGTTTTGAATGCAAAATGCACACAAATGAGATCATCACTACTACCTACATTAAATAAAACACAAGAGGATACCAATAAAAATAAAAGGATCCAAAAGTAGTAAGGAATACATGGGAGCACACAATACATTTACTTGGCCAAAGATAGAATAATATTAAGCAAAGGCCAAAGTGAATATGATCAATAAATTCTACCATAATTTAGTACTCATTGTCCAAGGACAAGAAATATTGGGAATAATTTCCCAAGGTAGCTTGCATGGATATCCAAGATCATAGTCACAACAAGAAGCATATAACAAAATATAAGAATTAAGCTTGATGCTTCGAAAGAGATTCTTGATAGCTTCCAATAGTCACACAATCACTAGTGATTAGAGTAACTTGAAGGAAATGGTTTCCATGAGGATATAGATATCTAAATATGAAGAAACACATACCAAGAAACACTCTCACATACAAGATCCAAAATATGAGCAATAAAGGCATTCAAGCAAATTGGAACTTGTATGAGAAAATGTGTCACGTATGAGGTAGATAATTATCAATATCAATTCCAAGTGACACAACCTCGAATGTTCACATTTTCTAGGATTGTAATATGTACTAAGCATATGACTCCCCCATCATGTGATACTACCATAAAATCAACACGAGGCAAAAAGATACAAATAGAGATAATTAATGGACATTATAAAACTTAAATTTCTCATGAGAATTATACCACATAGAGACTAGACAATAATCCAATATAAATACTAGGTGGTATTCCTCATGTACACACATTTTTAGGATTGTGGAATGCCCAAGCATAACACTCCCCCATAATGGGATAATCCATTAATCTCTCATAAGAGCCAAATAAGATACCAAATATAACCAAGTAAGGCTCAAACACAAGAAACACACATACATGGAGTGCCACCTAATCATACAAAAAATATGCTCGATACCTCAAGATAATTAAGTGGAAAGCACAACATGTACAAAAGCATGGAAGATACAAAAACCAACACATGCACAAGGGGGCGAGTAACTTTCAATGAAATGAGTTAAGCATATGTTACCGCAAGGAGGAACATTGGAAATATAATAGGAGAAATATAATCCACATGACTTGGCTTGACAAATATAATAATGAAGATCCCTTAGTTCTTCATGGGGTAGCCAAGTCTCCAAAGCCCTCCAAAAACACCTAATGATCAAGTTTTGGCTTGTTGGTCCCCAACCAAGTTGGGTCCTAAGAGGTTAGTCACAATAGGCTTGGCAACCCAAATGGCTCTTTTCTTGACACCACATTGGGCACCAACAAACTTGGCAAACACATTGCCAACCTCATCCTTACAAAGAGAATAAGCATCATCAATAATGATAGGGTTGGATGAGGAGATACCAATAGTGCATGAGGAAGAAATGTGCCCCTTTGCACGACAAATGTAGCAAGTTCTTCTCTTGCCATCTTTCTTCTTAAGTGAAGCCACGACTCGAGGAAGAGCTCGAGTAGTCCTCTTAGGAAGAGGACCGTCGATGACTTGAGGTGAAGCTTGAGGCCGCTTCCCTTGTTGCTTCACACTAAGAGGCTTTTTCTTCAATGGGCAAGATCTAACATGGTGCCCTTCTTCCTTGCACTTGAAGCAAACAATGTTAGCCGGATTCTTGACTTGATATTGGCCATTCTTCTTGTTGTACTTGTGCTTCAACTTGATAGTGGACTTGTTCTTGACATTAGAGTTGAATCCAAGCCCACTCTTGTCATTGGGGGATTTTTGCACACTCAAGATTTTGTTGAGTGCGGCCTTCCCTTGATGACCCTTTTTCAAGTCATTCTTCAAAGAAATGACTTGAGCCTTGAGCTCTTTGATTTCCTCTACATGGTTAGTTTCAACAAAAGTACTAGAGGAAGTAGATGCTACATTGTTAGAGCAACAAGGCACCGAATGTAATTCATCACGAGATATATCATGGTTATGAGAGGATGAATTACAAGGACTAGCACATGGCAATATAACATTTGGAGTAGATATAGTGCTAATGTCCACATGATGCCCACTAGATGTTACCTTTGACACGATGGCCTCATGAGCTAACTTTAGCCTACCATGGGAAACTAGAAGATCCTCATGCAAGCTCGAGAGCTTAACATGACTTTCTTCTAATTTCCCATAGTTGCTAGTTAGCAACGCAAGTTGAGCCTTTAGCTCAACATTCTCCTTCAAAATAGATGCTTCACAAGAAATAGAGTTTACTGCACAAGCATCATCATTATTAGCAAGAGGTGAGGGCAACTTGGCAAGCTCTTTTGAATATGAAGCTTTAAGTTGCTCATGCGACTCGGTGAGTTTGATGAGCTCCCTCTTAACGACCCGAGAGCCATTTTTGAGGTGCTTAAAATCCTCAACAAGTTTATCATAAGCAACTTCAAGTTCATCGTTTTTAATCTTGAAGGAGTTAGCCACCGCAAGTTCTCTATCATGGTATTCCTTTACTCTAGATAATTCTAGAGTAAAAGTCTCCTCAAGAGATTCTTTGGTGGTTTGTTCTTCTTCAAGAGAGTCCTTTAGTTGAGCAAGTTCATTAGCATAATCACGCTCAAGTGCAAACTTTTCATCAATTATGTTTTCTTGCTCCTCAATAAGATCATTGCCTTCTATAGCATAATTCAAGATTTCAAGAAGGCTGGAGGAAGCAATTTTATTTTTGTAGAGAGCACTATAGACAACCTCTCCCATTTTCTTAATAGAGGTAATAGCATACTTACCTCGATAATCATCATTATGATTCTCAACCTCATCATCATCATCATCATCATCATCATCATGAGATACAATGGGATCCAAAGAGGTTACCTTTGTTCCCTTAGCCATAAGGCATATGTGAGACCCGGAGGAAGGTGACAATGAGATTGCACTTGTAGCTCTATTCAAGACCTTGTCTTGGCCCATAGAATCTTCATTTTCCTCTACATGGTTAGCAACACAAGCACTAGAGGAAATAGAAGCATTTTTATCATGGCAACAAGACAACACAAGCATATCATCATGAGATTCATTCAAGCCATTACTACATGATATGCAAGGACTATCAACACTAGCATGTAAGGATTTGTGAGTGCTAGAAGTGTTAAAGTCCGAAGATAGATCATTGCAACTAGATAGGGATGAAGTATTACAAATAGTAAGCACACTATCCTCATTGCAATTTCTATCACCACTCACCGTATCATTACCTTGTGAAAATCACATGTTGGTGAAGTGGTAGACGATGAGAACTCATCTCAACCGGAAGTGGAAGCAACACAATCATCCTCAATAATGTTGGACTTGCTATATTTATCTTGAAGCTTGGTCCATATCTCACGAGCGCTTGAATAAGGCATGATAGAAGAAAGAACTACATTGCTCACAACATGCAAAAGAATTTTAGTAGCTAGAGCATCTATATGAGAGTTCAACTTATCCTCTAAAGATTCGTTTTGGGTATCCACGGGAGAAGAGAAACCCACATATAGATATCCCTCGATAATTGGGTGAATTTCCCGAAATAAATTAAGCATGCGAATTTTCCAAACATCATAATTTGTGCCAT
The DNA here is from genome assembly GCA_910589765.1 of Avena atlantica. Taxonomy (NCBI): domain Eukaryota; kingdom Viridiplantae; phylum Streptophyta; class Magnoliopsida; order Poales; family Poaceae; genus Avena; species Avena atlantica. The sequence continues at coordinate 486,223,186 of OU342739.1, read as the reverse complement.
CGAATGTGAGCGTGTCCTTGTGCACTAATCCCCTAGCCGACATCTTCACTCTCAAGGCGGTGAAGCCTAAAATGAGAGACCGGACTCTGATACCAATTGAAAGGATACGGATGTCGCCTAGAGGGGGGGGTGAATAGGCGATTAAAACTTTTCCTAGAGTGGCTCAACAAAGGCGGAATAAAACTAGCGTTTACTTTGTTAAGCACAAACTAGAACAACTAAGGTTCACCTATGTGCACCAGCAACTTATGCTAAGCAATACAAGCAACAAAGTGATAGCAAGATATATATTACTTCAAGCACGAAGGCTATCACAATGTGAAGTGCATAAGTAAAGAGCTCGGGTATAGAGATAACCGAGGCACGCGGGGACAATGATATTTTACCGAGTTCCTCCCAACATGGAGTACATCTAGTTTGGAGAGGGGGCGGTATCAAACCACCAACGCCACAAAAGGCCTCCCTTATTCTCCGGTGAATCTCACCCCAACGGGATCGATCCACACCTCCACTATCGGTGCACTTGTCGGTGGCAACCGGAACCTCTCACAAGGTTGGGGCACTTCTCTAGAACTTAATTGGAGGCTCCCAACAAACGCCACCAAGGCCACAACGCCACCAAGGCCACAAAACCGTCTAGGGTTCCAAGAACCCAAGAGGGACAAGCTCCAATGAGTAACTCAAACCAAATCCTCCGAGGAGAACACAAACCGATGCACCAAATGCAAATGGCAAGAACACCACAAAGGTGTTCAAATCCTTCTCTCCCAAACTCCACTAAAGCTACAAAAGCTTATGGGGGAATAAGAGAGGAAGAACAATGGAGGAAATCCACAAAAGACTCCAAGATCTAGATCCCAATATGTTCCCCTCACTTAGAGGAGAGATTGATTGGTGGGATTGTAGATCTAGATCTCCTCTTTCAAAACCCTCAAGAATATGCAAGAATCATCGGAGGGATTGAGAGAAAGAAAGCTCAAGAAGGTCAACAATGGAGGGTAAAACTTGCAAGAATGGTTAATGAACCATTGGGAAAGAAGGCCCCTTATATAGGTCCCTCCAAAATCCAACCGTTGCAGCCCAAAAACGCGATTCCCGGTACTACCGGACTTTTTCCCGGTACTACCGGACTTTCCCGGCACTACCGGACTTTCCCTAGGATTCCTGGGGCGCCAGACGCATTTTTTCTGTGCTCCCCAGTACCAAAATGCGGTACTACCGGACCCCGGTACTACCGGATCCTGGTCCGGTACTACCGGTCATCACAGAACGAAAACAACCATAACTTTTGCATTCAGACTCCGATTTCGATGATCTTGGGCTCGTTTCGAAGAGGACAACAACCTCTACAAGATCATGCAAAGAAACATCATAGTCCATCAAGGGAGTATAGATCCAAATGACGAAGTAAAAAACCTTCTGTCGTGCTAGGTAATAAAATGCGGTACTACCGCTTTTTGGTACCTAGCCCGGCAGTGGCTTTTGGAAACTTGTCAAAAACCTTCTGCCGTGCTAGGTACTAAAATGCGGTGCTACCGCATTTTGGTACCTTGGAGGGCAGTGGCATTTGACAACTTGCCAAAACCTACTGCCGCGCTAGGTACTAAAATGCGGTACTACCGCATTTTGGTACCTAGGAAAATTTAAACCTCTATAACTTTTGATTGGTAACTCCGATCGACCCGATTCCAATTGCGTTGGAAAAAGGATGACATGATCTACCCTATGAAAGGTGAAAATATTGGTTATCACTAAGTGATAATGTATCATGTATAATAATGTATGATACCTCACTTGGTGAGAAACCAAAAAACGGCCAAGATCAAAATCGCAACAAGATACAAACGGAAGATCCGATTTTGATGAACAAGAGCTTGTTATGGAGATTACCACAAGCTCTATATCCTCACATGGATAAGACCAAATAACAACCAAATATGATGATGCAAATATGCAAAGGTTTGAGCTCTCTCCGAACGAAGTTAACGAGTTACTCATTCGAGAGCCCCTCTTGATAGTACGGCTATCTATCCTAAAACCGGTCTCCTACTAACAATATGAGACCGGAAAAAGGGAAAACCTATCAAGATTATACCTTTGCCTTGAGCATTCCACTTGAGCTTGATGTAGACGATCTTGCCCTTCTCAAGATGTAACACCTTTCTTAATTCCTCATCATCGATCCATGATCACCGAGAATGGCAAGCATCAAACATGAGATCTTCTATAAATGGTGCATTTTGAGTTTGCACAACACATATTCTTCTCATTTCATCGACCTTGAAGCCAACACATTCTCCAAGCAATGCTAATGGATAAATCCTACAAGTATAACTTAATACACACATTAGTCCATAAAGATTGTTATTAATTACCAAAACCACACATGGGGGCCCATATGTTCTTTCACTTGTGTATTTGTACCGATGTGTTGTTAGAAAGAAGAAATGCAACGCTAATCGTACTGATGTGTTTTTCTACCACTTATACACTGGTAGGAAGTTAAATTAAGTCTCCATGGAAACCTTTTTCCTACTACCATGGTTTTAAAGGCGTCACCTAGGCGACGCTTAGGCGCCCAGGCGCTCCTCCTCCGCTTTAAAAAAAATCACCACTTTAGGCGCCTAGGCGTCCAAAGCGCCCGCCTAGGCTTCAGAGCGTCCCTAGATCGCCTTAAGTCGCTTTAAAACCATGCCTACTATAATGTTAATATTGCGTAACTTTAATGTTAAGTGCCTACTAGTAATTTTGCATAACTTCAATATTAAGTTGCTAATGCCACTTAACTAAGTTGATTAGACATATTATTCTAAGTTACATACTGATCCTTTTTAAGTTTTTTTTACATATACATGAATGCAATGGAGTTGGTATGTTGTATCCCCTCTTTTTCATCAATTAATTTGTTTTGCCAACATTCTGAACTTTATTCTACCGCTTAATTAAGTTGATTAGTCGTATTAGCCTAAGTGTGCTGATTCATACCTTTTTGATTATGCAATTATGTAACTGGTAAGTTGCATATCCCGTGAATCAAATTGCTTAGACACATTTTCCAGCTTAATTGTAGATGGAATCAGAACCGTATATTTCTGTCCCAATTAAGTTTGTTTTCATGGAACATACACAGAAGTGGGATTTTTTTAATTAATTTTCAGCTTTTTGGGTGTGCAATTATGCAACTTGATTAGTTTTAGAAATATTATGCAACTTGATTAGTTGCTTTATCACACTAATCAAGTTGTTTTGGGCACATTAGGTTAAGTTGCATGTATTTTCCAACTAGGAACATGCACATTTGCATATTTTTTCTCCCTATTAAGTTTCTTTTCATGGAAAATACATGGATGTGGGATGGTTTTTTTTGTTGATTTTTCACACTTTTTTGAGTGTGCAATTATGCAACTTGATTAGTTACTTTATCACATGAATCAAATTGTTTTAGACATATTAGGTTAAGTTGCATCCCTTTTCCAACTTAGTTGTAGATGGAACACATGATTCGTTGCTTTATCAAATGTACCAAGTTGTTTAGACACATTAGGTTAAGTTGTAGCACATAAATGGTTTAGTTGCAGCACTTACATGGTTTACTTGCATCCATTTCCAACTTAGTTGTAGATGTAACGGACACGATTGCTTTTCTGTCCCTATTAAGTTTGTTTTCATGGAATTGGCATGGATCTGGAATGCTTTTTGTTGTTTTTTTCACACTTTTCTGAGTGTGCAATGTTCAAATTTATTAGTTTCTTCATCCCATGACTCAAGTTGTTAACGCACATTTAAGGTGAAGTTACAATAGCTACAGGGTTAAGTTGTCGCAGCTGATGGGTTTAGTTGTTTTTACCATACCCTTTTGTTGCACTAGGGATGATGTGAAATTGTATGGTGAATTTTGGGTAGTTTAATTCCCTGAAACCCATGCAACCAAGTTTGTACACGATTTTTCATCTAGTTGATTTACTAGACCCCTAAGTTGCAGCGGGGATCATGAAGAGTTGTATGGTGATTTCTGGTTAGTTGCTTTTTTCGAAAATCCATGCAATTAAGTTTGTTTTTTCCAATGTTTGTCTCATCGTGTAGGGGTTGTATTTATTCACTATGCTCTTGTTTTAGGGTGTGGTTTTTCTTCGTAGCTAAGTTGCGTTATCACCATAGCTAAGTTGGTTTGTGATCATATCTAATTTCTTTTCACCAACTTAACTAAGTTTTCTTCCATATAGTATGCTATAGGTCCTGCCTTAATTGGGGATAGATTATGTAATGTATTCCTTCTTTCGTAGTTAAATTAATCTGCAGCAATTAACTTAGTTGTTTGCAACATGGACATTTGCTCTTTTTCCTAGTTTGATAGTTTTTGCTTTGTATATATAATTTCATTTTCAAAATAGCATCTTTGACATGTAAGATACATCAAAGGTATACCTTTTTATACATTTCTTTGCAAACCAAATAAAATTCATTTTTAATTTCTTTTTCTTGCAACTTTTTCAGGTGCATTAGGCAACAAAAATAATAGCAGTTTCTTGGCATCATCAGCAAGCTATGGATAAATGTTCATCATACGCTTTCACTATGTAAAAATGAAGAAGCAACCATGGTGTCATTTATCTTCCTAGCTTAAACTACAGATAAGTCAGTATTTGCTATATGTGTTTTGTTGTACAACTAGTTCTTGCTTCAAGTGGTCGTCTCAGATATTTCACACTTGCAGTACTCCCCTGTGAATTTTATATGTTTGATCTTTTAATGTAATCCCCTGTGAATTTTATATGTTTGATCTTTTAATTCGCGTGCCTTTTATGATTTCATATGTGTTCTCCGAAAAGCACTAGGTAACTTCTGAAAATCCTCTATGTTGTTGATGGAGGTTGCACAATGGTCCTGTGAATTTCAAAACATAAGCATCAAGTTTGCTTTTGCAAATACAACTGGCCCACTGTATGTCATTGGCCCCATGTTTGCTTCCTCCAGGAGATCCAAAGTTCTTCCTGAATAACAAACTGACCAGGCTTGTGTTATGTTTGTTCATACAACTATGTTGTTTCAGGTTCAATCTAGTTGTTTCTTGACTTAATCCCCTGAATTTTTTGGTACATAGGAGATGGATCTAAACATGTACATGGGTGCTTGATGGTGTTTATTGGTTGATAATTGAGTTGCTGGAATGTTTTTGTTATAGAACACCCTATAGAAGCTAGTGTAAAATTAGATCCAAAAGAATAAGGTGAAATAAAGGAAAGATGGAGAAGTTAGGGTCGTGTGATCTGACCTGGTTTTACTCTTTTCCCTGTGCTAAGTTTTTTTATCATGGTTAGCTAGAAGAAAAGCTTTGCATCTTTTTAGTGAAGATCTAGAGAGAGAGAAAGAAGAGATGCTTTCTTGTAGAGGAACAAAAAGAGAGGAAGGGAACGGGGGTCATCGTGGTTTGGGGATGAAGTGGTTGGCACTACAGGTTTAGCGCGCGAGCTGGGCGGCAGCGTGCATGTGAAGGAATCTGGTAGAGGCAGGACGCGTTCCACGGGTTTTGGCAAATTTCCTTTTCTGGGTCCCTGGGGACTAGGAATACTTTCCATATCGGGGTGATGGCTGGGGGTGACTAACCAGCCCGCGGTTGCTCCCTAGACGTGTTCTAAAATATTGACAATCCGGCCAAAGTTTTAGAGTGGAGAGAAGATTTTCTATAGCACTTTGAGATTCTTCACAGGCCCTCCTTGCATTTGAAGACTGTGATATCAAGATAATATGAGCTAAATGGAGGAATGTAAAGATCTCATAGAGCTCCGGGAGCTACTATCGAGGATATACGACATTGTCTGAATACCATCAAGGACAGGAGGCCCACATATGGTGGTTAGACACATGGCCTAACCAGGTAGCCAGGTTGCTGATAGCAAGCTAGAGGTCTAGCATTAGGAGATTGTAGGCGGCGTGTCATTATCTTATGCGCAATCTGATGCCTTGGAGGACAAGACTTGGCCATCAGTATTATCTTGGAATTCTATGACCAATCTGGCTAGGACTTTTCATGTAACCCTAGGTAGTGGCGTCCTTATAAGCCAGACTGCCAGACCTTGTGAGCCTAAGGTCATCATTACATACAATCCCTCTAATATTTGAGTTATTACCGTTATAGTGATTTATAGTAGAAGTAGAATCTCGTCGCTGTTGTGAGATCTGAATCTAGATAACTCGTGTTATATTTTATTCCGGACGCTGACCGCCTTACACCCCCGATGCTCTAAATTCGCTATTAGAACCCCCAATGACATACTTGTCGATAACACCACCAACACCTCCCTTCTTACGAAGCAGAATACCTAGCGGCATATGCAGCTCCGCATTCCAAGGAGTGTGGCTCAGGCGAATGCTCCCTGGTATAGCAGGCAAGTATCCACTCAAATTCAAGCTTCGTGTGGACACCAAGTCAGCGATCACACTCGGCAAAAATCACGTGCATCACTGAACGAAGTAAGCATATTGATACTCAGTTTCATTTTATTCGTGAGTGCATGGAAGGGAAGCTATATGTTGAGCATGTCAGCGAAGGACAACTTGTAGATGTTCTGAACAAAGCGTTGGGTTGGGACAATCAAATTCATTGAGATGAGAAAGAAGCTCGGCGTAGAAAGTCAAGGCAACAGGTTTAAGGGGGTGAACTGTTAGCTTCAGTTAAGGCCGTCGCTGAAATTCAGTTTCAGTGTTCAGTCTGAATAAGTGGTGTGTTTGTGTACATAGTATTCGTCTAAGTTTCAGAGTTTAGACTTAGTCTATAGGACATGACACGAGGCCTGGTGATCGTGGCGAGTTTGTAAACAGATTAGAGAAATGAAAAGGTGCAGGGCAGTACTCTGCAAAGACTCTCTGTGTCCCCTGTGTTTTTTTGTCGCGTGAGTTTAGTGTGCTTATCTGCTGTTGCTCAGGTTCAGGTTCAGTAGATTGGCAACCGGGATAGGATCGACGTGTGCGTTCCTGTTGATCCGAGTCCGATCTGATTAGGAATTCGACGACGCACCGGCCTACCAAATCCATCGATAGATACCCACGACCACGAGAGGCATCGCACAACTCATCGCTCGACAAGCCAAGAAAGATCCGGCGATGGCAGAGCAATCGCCCACAAGGATGTCCGCAGAGGAGGCGGCCGCGAAGCGAGCAGAATTCGAGTCCGCCACGGCCGCCGACCCGGGGAACGTGAAGCTGTGGGCCCGCTTCATGAGCTTCGAGCTGGGGGACGGCGGCGGCGGCATCGAGGCGGCCCGCGCCCTCTACGAGCGAACACTCGCGGCGTTCCCCGACCCCGCCATAGAGAACTCCGTCTACTGGAGCTGGTCCACGGCGGAGCGCAAGTTGGGCGACGTCGACGGGCGGCGACGGGTGCTCGAGCGGTGGGTGCGTCGGCTCCCGCGAGGCGGCGGCGGCCTCGGCAAGGAAGGCTGGAAGCAGTACCTGGAGTTCGAGGTGAAGAACGGCGAGGTGGAGCGCGTGCGCGCAGTGGGCGAGGCGCTCCTCAAGGCCTTCCCCATGGACCAGTACGCGTACGTGGACTACGTCAGGGCCCTGGCCGCTCTGTCACGGCACGTGGAAGCCTTCGCCGTGGCGGAGCGCGGCGTCAAGGAGCTGTCCCGCAGGTGTCGTGGGCACGATGAGATCATCTGGTTTTTCATGGGCAAGTATGTCAGGAGGCTCAAGGCCAAACGGAGCACCGCCTGGGAGGAGCTCACCTTTGATAAACTGTAACTACTGATACTTAATAAATTTAGTACTGGAGCAGTAATTTTTTGATGAAATTGTCTCGGCATCTCCTTGTTTATTTTGCTTACAACAACTGATTCTGTATCTTGTAAGGCGATTTATAGCTTACAGTTTATATCTTCTCTTTTGATGAAATTATTCTTTAAGGATCCTTTACCTCTTCACTGCATTAAGCATACTCCAGTTCTATCACCTTTACAAGCTATAATCTTCTCCTCACCTCTTCACTGTATTAAGCATACTCCAGTTCTATCACCTTTACAAGCTATAATCTTCTCACCTCTTCACTGCAAATTTGCTGGTCGTTCCAGGAAAAATTTCAGCCGCATTTTTCTAACCCAATATTTGGCCACACATATAACAGAGGCATACTACCATGTAAGAAAGCTCAAGATTTTCTGTACAGATGCAGAGAGGATAGAAATAATGCGGCATATGTCTGTACACAATCAAATCAACCAGGGTAATTTACATGTATAAGAGAGACTGACTTGGATCAGCCTTGAATTGTATCTCATGCTATGGTATCAATGAAGTCAAGTCTACAAATACTACTAGTAGAGGATATCATAGTGACCTGGCCTATACAACAGTGTCACACAGGGCAAAGCGTCTGGTGACTCGTAGATGTTGTGGGTGTATGGCTCCACGGTGTTTGAAATGTCAACGTTGACAATTCGAACTGGAACATGCAGCACATCGATGAGCGCAACCACATGGAATTCCTCTACCTCTTCGGGCATTGGGATGACGTGCTGTCGGCACCACTGCAATTTGAAAACAGATAAGTGATCTGAAACTAAGGACTTCGCATCAATTTTTGTACAAACAAATTCATCTTGCTGGTATAAGTAACATGATGTACCTAGTTTCCTCTTACTATGCACTTGCATCACACAAAAAGCACAACTAGCAGAGCAACGAGATAAATACTGATTGCTTCTTGTAAAACATATGATAATTCATTTCAGATACACTTATTATTGCATCACCTAAAGGAAACACTCACCCCTGCTACATCAGGATTTTCTGGATCAAGCTCAGTTATGTAATGACGAAACTTCTCAGCCTCGGTGCTCATCTCAATTGCTGTCAGGAGTCGAAGATACGATATGACTGGACAATAAAAATAGTTGGAGTCAGAAAATTAAAGTATGTTAGCAAAATAACTAAGAAAGTTGTTGTGTTTCCTCACTCTTGGCAAACTTCCACTCATTTTCACTCTCCTGAAATAGCCAGTTTTCATAGTCACGGCAAAAACATTTACAAGATAAGTATGCAGCATACTTAATTGTTGCAATAATGTCAATATTGAACAAGGACCCACCTTACTGATAACATTCTTTGCTTTCGTTCCATACATTCCAGTATCAAGCCCACAAAAGCCTGGATTGATTACAAAATTATGAATATATGACTTGATTGCAATTGGAGCTTCTGATCTTTAGGATTAAACAAATTGGTTAATGAAACTATGTAAGAAGTCTTACATTATAACCATCAGCATATGAATCAGGCCAATGCAGTCTTTGAAACTTCTCTCGCATTGGTTCAAGTACCCCAAGCAAACGTAGTTCCTCGTCAGGAGATGCTTTCACAAGCTGCTCCTATATACCCAATGGACAAAATAAAACCATCACTAGGCACCACGAACTTTAAGGTGCAGAACTGGGAGAAATTTAGCAACAAGAATGATTCAACAAGATATCACCATACCAGATATGAATATATGAACGATCTGTAGAAACAACTGCCATCTCCAGATACTTTCCGGTATTCAGAGTAATTAGCCAAAAGCATCTGGTAAAGCCCACAATAACAGATGAGAACAGATAGCAAACAAGCGAGTAAACAAAACAAGTATAAATTTAATGGTCCATAAGTCGTACTTACATTTGATTTATCTTTCATAACCTTGTACACAAACTCAGCCGGTAGAGATGATAAAGGTTCCTGCACCAAAAAGATTTCAGTTAGTATATCACAAAGCAATGCAGTTTCCCCAAATCGCCATCAATTAGCCTCAGACATATGCGCATACTCAATGAGAAAATTAACCTTTTCAAGAATTTTGCGGCTGCCATTTTGTGATGTCTGCAAAACCATAGAAAACTGAAGCTACGAAGAGGTTAACAAAGAAACAATGAGGGATAGTTAATTAGACTATGCATTATAAAAAGAAGCCCTCACATCATCACATGCCTCGTCCTCATGTCTCCAAAAAGAATGTCGCAGAATCTGCAAATAGGACTATAGATGATAAGACATATGCATTTACTTCTGATCTCATTTGTGTTCCACAAAAGAACATAAGCGAAAATGAATATGCTTGAGATAAACAAACATAAATCAAATGAAAACTTCAGTGGGATGCACTGTATGCCTACTGAACCTTACTACATCAAACTCCACGGAACAGTCAGTAGGACACATTCTCTACTATATTGCAGGAATTTGCAGTACAATGATGTACACCGGCTATCCACACCCACTGCTCCAAGTCTTTAATAAACAGATTTGGAGTATTGCACTGAAAATCAACAGAAATTGGTTGTCATTGACAATGAAAGGGAAATATACTTCTAGTATTGTAATCTGATGTGTTCATTCCTTGGAATAAAAGGACATCTGGCAGTTAAAATTTGGTACCATAATCCACCCGATTTATACAGATAGAAGTGGACTTACTGCTAATTGGTTGCTAAACCAAAGTTGCATACCCAGCTGGTGCAGTACATTTTCCCTTGTAGCTTATGTCGTGACTTACTTATAAAGATAACTAACTTTTTCGCAATGAGTAAAAGAAACGAGTAACTAGTCCGGCTTCCATATTTTTGAATATGCAATAGTTGTATACTGGAAACTTTTTAGTTTGTCTATATACATATTTTATGACATGCATAAGGCTATGTACTTATATGTTGATGTTTCTCACAGCATTTCAGTTCAGGCTAGATCAAGAAAACTTTAGATGGAAATTTTGGATGTAGATGTTTTTCTCCATACAGAGTCGAGTGGGTCGACTAATTACAAATGGCTAGAACATTTAATTCTAAGCTAGCTAGCATTTACCTACAGTTCCCGTGTCATCGTTTGGGCAAACTTTGAGTTTGGATATGTACTGAACTACTTCAGAAAGTCATTTTAGAAAGTTACGAACACGTGCGGGATTTTTTATTTCAAAGAAGAACCGTGAACAGTTTGCAGGATGCCTAGTTTCAATTTGAGTTAGGACTGTAGTCCTGTTCATATTTGAGGCCATGATTGTATGAGATCCAACACATTTTACGTGTACATGGATTCGGTCAAAAAGCAGAAACTTGGGAAAGTAAAAATAATGCTAATTAAGCTATGAACATAATGTTACAAATATAAACATTGGTTTTCATAAAAGTGCACCAAACAAGAAGAATCTGTTGCATAACTGGGCACCAAACATAAGATTTAACAAACGAACTGGTGGAGAAAATCATATTAAGTTCTTAGGAGATTCCTCTATTGTAAAATGTTGAACAACAAATGGCTAGCATCTAAACTAGCAAGATTTGTGCGAAAATAAAATCTTAACTAGCAAGATAAGGAACTTTTAGAGGTACAGACTATTCGTGCTATCGCCGATCCTTATTTATGACATCATTCTATCTATACACAAAGCTAATATACAGCGATAAAGTTCATAAAAGGCCAAAAGATAACGTGAACTGTGAAGACCATACAAAGAAGTGACCTATAACCAAATATCATTTAACATTAGTACAATTGCTACAGTCTAAAATCTCGACCTGCTATGTACACTTCAAAATAAAAAGAATGCATAGATAGAATACATAGGTTTGTTCGAACCAAGCAAAAACCTTCTGTTATTAACACACAACTCTACACACAGGAGTAAGTAATACATAGGGATGCAAAAGCAATATACAAAAGTCCAATTGGTTCTCCAATTCCACTTTATATCCCAGAAAGAGACAACCATATAGGAATTTAACAGAACTAAGATTTTACAGACCTCTAAGGTGAACCACATATGACTGACATTGTAAATGAACAAGCATCATTGACATCCCAATTGGACTTCACAAGAAATGAGGGAAACCATCACGAATAGCACAACTTATAACATCTCTCTACTCACATTTCGTTTTGGTATGAAAGAAACGGTGAAAATTAGGTCCAGTATTCCAGTAGTATTGCTGGAAACTTATAACAATCGCAAGATTCAACATTTCATCTGCAGAGCTTTTATGAGGACACAAGAATTTTTTTTTTGTGATGTTAAAAAATGAATGTTTCCAAACCAATCGCAAGTCCTCGCCAAAGATCAAAACCATACGCAATCTTTCATAAGACTTCATCAAATTAGTTACAGAGACGACCCCAGATCATGAAACTAGGGTTTCTTGCAATACCTGGTCACGCATCTCCACGTAGGAATGGGGGTCGCCGAAGAAGGTCCGGTAGTCGTAGGCGTCGGGAGAGCTCGTCGAGGTTGAGGCTTCGCCGCCGGCACGGTCGCCGAAGCCGATCCAGCTCTCGCCGTCGCCGTCGGAATCTGAGTCCGAGGCCCCCATGGGGCTGCTCGAACTCCGTGGCCCCAAGAGGAAGGGGCCGGCGGTCTTGTCCGTGATCTTGGCATCTTCGTCTTCATCGGATCCCCAGGCGGAGGAAGAGGCGGCGCCAATGGTGGGACCGTCGCTCGGCAACTCGTTGACGAAGATCGACCTCACCGGCTGACCGGAGTTGTGCACGCTCGGAGGGGGAGCAGCTGGGGAGTAGCCTTCGGTATCTTCGGACTCTTGGGGCGTCATGGAGTAGTTGGCCCCTCCGCCGCCGCAACTGGGGTCGTCGGCGTGAGGAGAGCGTCGGCTGTCGGCCATTTTGGCGATTGGGAGAGGCGCGAAATGGGAAGGGGATTCGGAACAGGGAGGGGAAGGCGAAGGCGAGGACCGCGTGGCGAACTAGGAGGCAGGCACGACCGCACGATTTTGTGAAGCGGTCTTGTTGCTCCCGTTTCTGCGGGCAACAGCCGACGGCCCAGCTATTGGCCTCTTTTAAAGACCGTCAATGCAGAAGAAAAAAAAACACCCTCTTCCGATGATGCCACGTCACCCGCTCATGGTCTACGGTCTTGATCCCTCGCCTTGGCTCGCACGCCGCGACAACAGCTAGAGAGGAGTCCTCCCGCGGGGGTGTGCAACTGTCAGGCTACCTTTGCTTCAAGCCCGGGCTCCAAACCGCCATCTCCGTCGTCTCACCAGTTAACACCTTGTGGCTCTTGGCTACCGGGAAAGAGGTTGTGACAACAAGCATACATGGATCCGTGTCAGGCTTCTCGTCCTCGCAAGAACCTCCTCTTAGCTCGTAAAACCTGCCACCGTAGACTAACAAGAGAAAATAAAAGAAAATAGAATATATAGAGAGCACTCCAAAATTATCTATTTTTTAAGGAATCCTTATAATCTATAGAATATGCTTATAATCTAGAGAATATGCGAAAGTTGCTCTTAGAGCACCCACAATTGGACGCTTAATTGTCTATGATAGGAAAAAATCTAAGCCCGATCGATGATTCTAGGGTGGATTCTAGAGCTTCTGGCGTAATTTCTATCGTCCGTCGTTGGATGACTTTTTGCTTCAAGCTCAAGATCTTCAGGGTCAACACCTCCACAAAGGCGGTGTTCGCTGTCACGGCCATCGAAGGTGATCTTCTAGAGGTGCAACCTTAGTATGTGTAGTTGGTTATGTTAGTTTGTTGAGTGGATGTTGTTGAGAACCGGGTGTCATGTCTTGATTTTTGACATCTGGATGGGATCCCCTTTGTTAGTTTGGTAAGGGATACAACGTCTGGCGAGCTAGACGAACACACACACACACACACACACAGAGAGAGAGAGAGAGATACATGGTTTTTTACCCAGGTTTAGGTCCGTGATCTGCGGATCCCTTCATCCTACAACTATCGTACTACAATGGTTCCTTCCCCGAGAAAGCTCTAGCTAGAAATACCATCTCTCCCCTCGACCGACATGGAACTCCTTTTATAAGGGAAAGGGGACACCACAAGGGTCAGTCACCACGCATCGTTGATACATAGTGCATGCCCTCAATGTGGTAGTGCGCTCCTGTCACCATATTGTGTGTCTCTCACCGCCTTCACTGAGCAGTATAACACTAGCGCATGTCCCTTCAGTCCGGGTCTTGTTGTGGGTTGGTTTCTTGAGCGCATGAGCTCCCCGGAAAGCGCAGTCGGGCCCCTGAGGGGAATCCCCGACCAAGCTCCTGCGAGGGAACTATGCAGGGGTCACGACCCACCCGTCGACTCCGGGGAACCCCGGACCCACGGATGCGACAGTAGCCCCCGGGCGTGCCTCGGCCAGAATCGGTCAGGCTGGGGCTGCACGCTCATCTTTTGTGGTCCCATGACCCTTTAGTTGTGGCTCCGCTTTGAGGGGTTGGGATTGACTGTGCCCAAGGCATTGCTCCAGCCTTGAGACACGCGCTTACCCTTCAGTTCTTGCTATATCTTGCGGCTTGATCTAGTGACTTGTTGGTGTGGTTGAGAGGACAAACTCCACTCAATTGTCCTCCATGATCTGTGGCTGCCGCCGCAGGGTGGCATCCTCCAATACACGTCGTCCGCCGTCCTTGATCCTAGTCGTTGGATTGCCACCCGATCTTCTTGAGGACGAGTCCTTAAGACAGAAGGGGGACGACCAGGCTATAGGGGAAATTCGACGGAAGGTTGTGTCCCTTCAAATAGCCATCCTTTCAGATGGTTACCTCATTTGGATGGCTTCGAGTTCTTCGTGATGCTGGTTCGCGAGACAGAGAGTTTTAAAACTCTCCAGGGCGGTCTCCGAGGCCTTTGGAGGCAACTTCCCTCGAAGTGTGTCGATGGTGGTTGAGGGATGCTGCCACGAACGGGTACCGGTGAAGGTATTTCATGGAGCAGGCGAGCGGTTATGCTTCGGGCGAGGTTGGGGACGTACGCTTCGCGTCCTCCCACTGCCTAGAGCTCGGAGATCTCGTCTTCTTCTGCTTTAATGGTCATGGCGAGTTTTAGATCAGAGTCTTCGACGGCTGCCATAAGCGTGTGTAGTTTCAGTTCAGGGGAGTCACAATCCCCTGAGCTGGTGATTCTGGTCATAGACTCTAGCCATGACTCTTCAATTAGCTTCCATGTGCAGAAAATCTCCCCTTCCTAGGCGAGGGAGAAAAATCGCTAAGGAGTCTATCTCCTCTATTTTTAGTTTCTAAGGGTAACCTGAGGGGTGACCATCGCTATCTGAATGCATACCCTGGATAGCACCTCTTGTGCGAGGGCCCTAGAAGCACGTCTTCTTTATGGGTAGATTTTAGGTTGAAGTAGTCGGTGCCCAGGAAACTTGCTCTAAGAATGAACCTATCTTTCTGGGGCCGAGGTAGATGTCACTGACGATCCCCCTTGTCGAAGCCATAGCTTCGGTGGGGGTACCTCCTGGTTCGCTTCCGGGAAGAGGTTGGCAACCTTCAAATCTAATTTGCACCCCATCCAGGGATGCCGAGAAAAACACGCAGCCAATCCAAACGCAACTCTCCATTAACAAAACATCATGTATGAACGATAACCAAGATGAGTGCGCGAAAGATACACTCATATGTATTCATCCACATGTATTTCTTCTAGATACATTGCTTTTGCTATGGGACCTAGCCACCACACAAGGCTTCTCATTATGAGGGGGACAACCCCAAGTAGTCTGCTCACGAGGGGCTTTCACCCGTAACGTGAGTCCAACCGCGAGCAAGCCCAGATACACTTTCTCGAAGTAACTATAGGCCACAATGCTAGGAGTTTCTTTAGGATAAACCTAACCTTCCACCTTCGCTCTGGATGAAGCCGGGTCATGACGCCTTTTCTGGGGTCCCAGGCGGACATCCCTCTCCTCCTACCGGATGGATCATGACCGGTTTATGGGGAGAGGTATGCTACCTACCTTAGGTCCCACCCCTGGCGAACCACCATATCCCCTATGCCCCCTCAACAGCTCATGCGGGTAAAGGGGCGGACATGTAGTTGCTACTTGTTTTCACGATGGTCCCGTCAGTGCTCGATGAAATTCGAGCATCTACGGGAGAAGGGCTCCCCTGGAAGGGGCAGCCCTTAGATTTTTAGTCTCGTGGTACTCCTGTCTAGTGAAACGGGTCGTTGTATGTATAGGGTACGCAGCGAACGTCTTTGAGCGCTGCGGCCCTCGTGGCTTGACATCTTGCGAAGCAAGGGAAACCTCTGACCTCCTGCCGTAGGCCCCTCACAGTTTCATCTTCTTGGGGCCGAGCCGGTTCGGGTTAATGTAACTACCTCGGTGAATTACGCTCCTAGATACAAGCCTGGATGAGCGGAAATGGTTGAAATAGTACGGTGGGGCCCAAAAGCCACTCACGGGTAGACCTTTCGGCCGTCCCAACCATTTCCAGTCATCGGGACAAGTACGGCCGGCGTAATCGGCAGGCGAAGGGATCAACTACATACACAAATGAGTATGTATGCAAGCCACCATACAATAGTACATCAGAGCCATACCATCTAAAAAGAAAGGAAATATAGCAACGCCATACGGCAAGATTCAAATGTCCTAGATAGATATAATATTTTAGGATATTTCCTCATACATCACACATCAGAGTATCAGGCGGAAGCGGCAAACAAGGTCCGAGTACGGATAAGAAGCAAATTGGCATAAGATGCCCAGAAGTAAGCACATCCCGCCCACAGATCTCACGGATCCCCGTTCCCGGAATCTCTGCACCAAACGATCGTTGCCCACATCATCAGCCTCTTCCATCCAGTATCCGTCCTGCGAGTGTACCTGTTCATCTGAACCAATAATTTATCGTGTGAGACCCTAAGGGTACTCAACAAGTCTTTATGCCTCTAAAGGGGACACAACCTGGGGTGACGCAATTGCAGCAAAAGATAAGCCCTAACAGTTCTATAGATACTCGCTAACCATCCGCCTAACCAAAGATAGACGGATGTCCGTGAATTAATGAAAACAGTTATAACGGTAATGTCACCAGATCCATCCTCCTCCTCGCTTACCAACGAGGAAGCGGACGAACAACCCCCATCCGTTGGCAATTTTATTTACCATTCCATGAGTGTTGCGCTATTTACTAGTTACTTACTTAGTCAAATTAAGAGCGGTACTTTAGTTATGCTTGTCTATGATCGAGAAACTGTGCTCCAAGTCGTCCATAACCGCGGACACGGCTTTCAGAAAGTTTTACCCTGCAGGGGTGCACAAATAGCAACACACACTCGATCAACCTCGGAAAAACCAAATCAAAAACCCAACGAGGCCTTCACGACAAAGCAATCACAAGATTCAGAAATATTTCAGGGGGCCACCCCTTAAAGTAGACCCGCAACGAAGCCGGCCGGCTCCGAGACGGACTCAAGGTTGTGGGGACGGCTGTAAACGACTGGGAACCCGAAAGTGTGACTGGGCTTGTCGATACCGCGGAATCGTGCCACGATCCTAAACGGTACAGTGTGCTCCTCGCACAAACGTAAATAAAGCAGTAAAGCATGGCATAAGTACAGAATCGTAAATAAAACCTCAAACTAGTTTGTGGCCCCAAGAAATAAGACGGAATCAAGCTCTGGCTCAGGGGGGTCCCATAAGCCTCCCGGATGTGGATAGCGCGAATAATCAAGGAACAGGAATCAAGTACTCGGGGTCCTACGGGACACAAGTGAGCAGGAAAAACCAAATAGCAGATATTGCTCACCGGTGCCACTTTCATTAGTTATCCCATTACTACTCAGGTTAAGTTGTTTAGGTACCTCGTTATCCATCAGACTCTCACAAACCCTACACATGCTGTTCTACGACTCGCATGGCTCAAACAACTCCTGTAGTAATGGCTCATGGGATGGAGGAACAAGCTTGGTGGGGTATAAAAATAAAGGCTATGCAATACTTGGGATTCAGTTTAATGCAATCGCGACTCAATGATGCAAGAATAAGATAGAGGAAATAGGTACTGTATGTATGCAAGCATGTGGTCGTGCTTGCCTAGAAACTCAGTTGAAGCGAGAGACGGATATGGGTAATGCTCCTGGTTCTCTTGATATATCCCCTGTTCAGTGTCTATTCGAAGAAGAACCAAACAAACAAGGGCCAACATAAATAAAGTGCACAAGCATAGGAATAAATGCGTCAAGCAAACAGCCATGCCATGATGAATGATGCACAAGTTGCATGGCAATAATGTAGCATGGCATGGGTGAGGTGTGGAATACAAGAATAAGTCATTTTATTGAGTTTTGGTCACATTTTATTGTCATAATAGTTGCTGTTTACATTATATTGGTATGATGCATGCTGCAATTTAAGTCATGGATAGCATAAACAGAAAGGTCTCGTCGAGCTGATCATTTTAGACATATCATTTGTCAAATTCGGAGTTATAAAACAAAAGTTATTAATTTAATTGAGGGGAAGGGCATTTTATTGTAATTTAATTCAACTTGAAATTTTAAGTGTGCAAATAATATTTTGGATGGCATATTTGAACTCCTCACATTTTTCTGATTCAAAAACATATATTATTTGTATTATGTGGATTTATAATTTAAAAGTTATTTGAAAACAGATTTATATTTGAATTTGAATTAATTGGAAAAGGTTTAAATCAAAACAGATATAAACAGAAACTTTTTATACTCAGGAAGATCCAGACCCAGTCGCTGACGGGTGGGCCAGATGCTGACTGGACAACTGGCATGGTAAAAGCTTTGCTCACCGCGGCCGGAGCTACCCACTGGGACAGACGAGTGGGGCCAACGACCACGGGGTCCCACGGGGCAGAGGAAGGGGCGGGTCGGCCACACGGCTTGGTAAGGGAGCGCGGGTTAAGGCTCGAGGGAACAGAGGGTTCTATCTGCAAAACGCTAGGCGGCTGACATGCGGGGTAGACAGGACCGCGGTTGCGTAGGCAAAAAGATGGGGGGGGTTTGGGGAAAAGTACCACGCGGTACTGTTTCTCTTCTCTGAACCCTGACGAAAACCGACAGAGAACGGCGACGCGGCGCAGCAGGGCTCGAACTGGGGACCTTGGGTTCGTGCGCGGCGGGCGGAACCACTGCGGTGTCTAGGGGCTGGTGTCTGGGAGATATGTGCGGCGTAGGTGAGGTGTCTGCGAGGCGCAGCGGCGAGCAGACGACAGCGCCGCCGGCGCACGCAGCGTGTTCGCCGAAACGCAAAACGGACCTGGTCGACGACAGCGCGGCGGAGCATGTCCAGGATGTAGGGGTTCGTAGCATGGAAAACAAAAAATTTCTATCGCATACAAACAAACAAGCCAAGATCTATCTACTAGATTGTAGCAACGAGTCGATGTTATAACTTACCCTCAAAGATTCCAAAGCGTTTAACGAGAGAGGATTCTCGTGGGTGATGTAGTCGTACTCTTTCCGATCTCAAGATCGTGTAGACGATCCTTCCGGCGCCACGTTCCGGCAGCGCTCCCGCAGTCGGTCACACGTTCGGTACTCGACGAAGACCTTCCTCTCCCTTGTTCCAGCAGGCAGCGGAGGTTGTAGCACTCTCCTCGCGATTCCGGCAGCACAACGGCGTGGTACTGGAAGTAGAGGGGAAATCCCGCAGGGCTTCGCCTTAAGCCGGTGCGAGTATGGTGGAGCTTATGAGAAAGGCTATTAGTGGTCTAGTAATTAGACACACCAATTAGAAGGCTCTAAACCAATTAGAAGGCTCTAAACCGCTGGCTAAAGCAATTAGAAGCTCTAAACCAAAACGGCTCTAAATCGAAGATTTAGAGGTGGAAAGTTGTGTGTCTAGGAGGGGAGCCCTGCCCCTCCTTTTATGGGTGGGGAGGTGCGGCCAGGGGAGGGGAGTCCCTCCCCAAGTCGGCCTTGGGTGGCGCGCCGGCTTGGGGAGGAGACTCCTCCCTCAAGTCGGTTCCCAACTCCTCTTTCTTGTTTCCCACAGTTTCTTGTTTTAGCCGTTTGACTTTCAAACTGGACATTTGACTTTTCTGTTTTAGGATTCAATTTAATCCTTTATTTGGGACAGAAAGAACACTTAGTACATGTTGCAATCATTCCAATATGTAATGACACATTCATGTACCCCTCCCCCCCGGAGTGCCGGACAATCCGGAACCTTCTAGAACATTCCCGATGAAAACACCGGAATCATTCCCGAACTCCGAAACGGGACTTTCCTTATATGAATCTTATTCTCCGGACCATTCCGGATCACCTCGTGATATCCCGGATCCCATCCGAGACTCCGAACAACATTCGGTCTCTTTCTCATAATACCATAACTACTCAAACAACGTCGAATCCTTAAGTGTGTCTCCCTACGGTTCGTGAATTATGCGGACATGATCGAGACACTTCTCCGAACAATAACCAATAGAGGAATCTGGAAATTCATATGGCTCCCACATATTTCTACGATTACTTTGCGATCGAATGAACCACTTACATACGATACCAATTTCCTTTTGTCTCACGATATGTTACTTATCCGAGGTTATGATCGTCGGTATCTCTGCATACCTAGTTCAACCTCGTTACTGATAAGTACTCTTTTCTCGTTCCCGTGATATGTGATCCCTTGTGACCAAGTCACATGCTTGCAAGCTAATTGGATGACATTCCACCGAGAGGGCCCAGAGTATATCTATCCGTCATGTGGATGGACAAATCCCACTCTTGATCCATGTGTCTCAACCAATACTTTCCGAACACTCAATGCCACCTTTATAACCACCCAGTTACGGTGTGGTGTTTGATGTCATCAAAGCATCCATCCGGTAAAGGTGATATGCATGATCTCATGGTCGAAGGAATTAGGTTACTATGTATCAGAAAGCATATAGCAATTGAACTATTGAAATGACTTGATCTTTATGCTACGCTTATCTATAGGAGTATGTCCACCATATCATTCTCCTAACGATATGATCTTGTTGTTGATAACATCTCAATGTTCATGATAGGGAAACCACAATCATTAATCAACCAACAAGCTAGTGAAGTATAGAGGCTATACTAGGGACTTCAAATTAAGTTTACAAATCACACAAGTATCAATGTTTCCTTGTTAATACTATTATAGCATGAATGTAAACATTTATCATAAACACAAAGATATAATAATAACTACATTTATTATTGCCTCTAGGGCATATCTCCAATAGTCTCCCACTTGCACTAGAGTCATCTAATCTAGATTACATGGTAATATACCGAACACCCATGGCAGTTTGGTGTTGGTCATGTTTTGCCCTCGGGAGAGGTTTAGTCAACGAATCCGCCACATTCAGATCTGTGTGTACTTTGCAAATCTTTATATCCCCATCCTGGATATGTTCTCGAATAGCGTGAAAATGTAGCTTGATATGCTTCAGCTTCTTGTGTGACCTTGGTTCTTGCGCATTGGCTATGGCGCCCATGTTATCACAGTAGATAGACATTGGGTCCAGCGCACTAGGAACCACACCCAGCTCTGTAATGAACTCTTTCATCCATATCGCTTCTTGTGAAGCCTCCGAAGCAGCCATGTATTCCGATTCAGTTGAAGATCTCGCCACAACGCTTTGCTTTGCACTCCTCCAGCTAACTGCTGCACCATTCAAAATAAATACGTATCCGGATTGCGATTTAGAATCATCCGGATCAGTGTTCCAACTAGCATCGGTGTAACCATTAACAACGAGCTGTTCATCACCTCCATAAGAAAGAACCATATCCTTAGTTCTTCTCAAGTACTTAAGGATGTTTTTGACCGCTGTCCAATGATCCACTCCTGGATCACTTTGATATCTGCTAGTTAAACTAACAGCATATGCAATGTCGGGTCTAGTACATAGCATGGCATACATTAGAGATCCTATGGCTGAGGCATAGGGAGTCTTACTCATCCTTTCTCTATCTTCTGCCGATGTCGGACTTTGAGTTTTACTCAAGGTCGTATTGGGCAACATGGGCAAGAACCCTTTCTTGCTTTCTTCCATTCCAAATCTCTTTAGAACTTTGTCCAAATATGTACTCTGTGACAATGATATTTGGCGTTTCGATCTATCTCTATAAATCTTTATGCCTAATATGTAAGCTGCTTCGCCAAGATCCTTCATTGAAAAACTATTATTCAAATATTCCTTGACACTATTAAGAAGGTCTACATCATTCCCAATCAACAATATGTCATCCACATATAGTATTAAGAATGCTACAGAGCTCCCACTCACTTTCTTGTAAATACAAGCTTCTCCATAAGTTTGTATAAAACCAAAACTTTTGATTACCTTATCAAAACGTTGATTCCAACTTCGGGATGCTTGCTTCAATCCATAGATGGACCGTTGAAGTTTGCATACCTTGTTAGCATCTTTAGGATCGACAAAACCTTTGGGTTGCATCATATACAACTCTTCATCAATGTCTCCATTGAGGAATGCTGTTTTGACATCCATCTGCCATATCTCATAATCATAATATGCAGCGATTGCTAACATAATCCTCACAGACTTTAGCTTCGCTACCGGTGAGAAAGTCTCATCGTAGTCAACTCCTTGAATTTGTCGAAACCCTTTTGCGACAAGTCGAGCTTTATAGACAGTAACATTACCATCAGCATCTGTTTTCTTCTTGAAAATCCATTTGTTCTCGACAGCCTTCCGGCTATCCGGTAAGTCCACCAAAGTCCATACTTGGTTCTCATACATGGATCCAATCTCGGATTTCATGGCTTCTTGCCATTTATTGGAATCTGGGCTCATCATCGCTTCCTCATATGTCTCGGGGTCATCGGTGTTGTCCACCACCATGACATTCATAACGGAATCATACCAATCTGGAGTGGTACGAGTTCTCGTTGACCTCCGAGGCTCTGTAGCAACTTCAATCGAAGTTTCATGATCACCATCATTAGCTTCCTCTCTTATTGGTGCAGGCACCACAGGAACTTCTTCCGGTGCTGCGCTACTCGCAATTTCGAGAGAAGGTTCGACAACCTCGTCGAGTTCTACTTTCCTTCCAGTCAATTCTTTCGAGAGAAATTCCTTCTCTAGAAAGGATCCATTCTTGGCAACGAAGATTTTGCCTTCGGATCTATGATAGAAGGTATACCCAATAGTTTCCTTCGGGTATCCTATGAAGACGCATTTTTCCGCTTTGGGTTCAAGCTTGTCCGGCTGTAACTTCTTTACATAGGCTTCGTATCCCCAAACTTTAAGGAACGACAATTTAGGTTTCTTCCCAAACCATAATTCATACGGTGTCGTTTCAACGGATTTAGATGGTGCCCTATTTAAAGTGAATGCGGCTGTTTCTAATGCATAACCCCAAAATGATAGCGGTAAATCTGTAAGTGACATCATAGAACGAACCATATCTAAGAGAGTTCGATTACGACGTTCGGACACACCATTACGTTGTGGTGTTCCCGGCGGTGTCAATTGTGAAAGTATTCCGCATTTCTTCAAATGCTCGCCAAACTCGTAACTTAGATATTCACCTCCACGATCAGAACGTAGAAATTTAATCTTCTTGTTACGTTGATTCTCTACCTCACTTTGAAACTCCTTAAACTTCTCGAAAGTTTCGGACTTATGTTTCATGAAATAGATATACCCATATCTACTCAAGTCATCCGTGAAGGTAAGAACATAACGATAACCACCGCGCGATGCTACACTCATTGGACCACACACATCGGTATGTATGATTTCCAACAAATCCGTAGATCGCTCCATCATACCAGAAAATGGAGTCTTAGTCATTTTACCCATCAGACATGCTTCGCATCTTTCAAGTGATTCAAAATCAAGTGATTCAAGAAGTCCATCGGAATGGAGTTTCTTCATACGTTTCACTCCGATGTGACCAAGACGACAGTGCCACATATAAGTCGAATTATCGCTTGATTTCAATCGTTTAGCCTCAATGTTGTTGATATGTGTATTTCCACTATCGAGATTCAATAAGAATAGACCATCTATTAAAGGTGCATGTGCATAAAACATATTACTCATATAAATAGAACAACCATTATTCTCGGATTTAAACAAGTAACCGTCTTGCAATAAACAAGATCCCGATATAATTTTCATGCTCAACGCAGGCACCAAATAACAATTATTTAAGTATAAAACTAATCCCGATGGTAGATGAAGGGGTAGCGTGCCGACCGCGATCACATCAACCTTTGATCCGTTTCCCACGCGCATCGTCACCTCGTTCTTTGCTAGCTTCCGTTTATTTTGCAGCACCTGTTTCGAGTTACAAATATGAGCAACCGAACCAGTATCAAATACCCAGGCACTACTACGAGTACTAGTGAGATACACATCAATAACATGTATATCAGATATACCTTTCTTTTTGATGTTGCCGTTCTTCAAATCCGCCAAGTACTTTGGGCAATTCCGCTTCCAGTGACCTTCTCCCTTGCAGTAAAAGCACTCAGTATCAGGCTTAGGTCCAGCCTTGGTCTTCTTCGTCGGCGTGGTAGCTTTCTTACCACCCTTCTTGAAGTGTCCCTTTTGCTTAGACTTGCCTTTCTTGAATTTGGTGGTCTTATTGACCAACAACACTTGGTGCTCTTTCTTGATCTCCACTTCTGCAGATTTCAACATGGCAAAGAGTTCTGGCAACGTCTTGTTCATGTTCTGCATGTTGTAGTTCATCACAAAGTTCTTGTAACTTGGTGGTAGTGATTGGAGGACACGGTAAATCCCCAAAGCATTAGGAATCACTATACCCAAGCTTTGAAGTTTGTTTGCGTGCCCAGACATCTTAAGCACATGCTCACTGACGGAGCTGCCCTCTTCCATCTTGCAGTTAAAGAACTTTTCAGAAGCCTCATAGCTTTCAATTGCCGCATGAGTCTCAAAAATCAATTTGAGATCCTCGACAATATCATATGGGTCTGAATCCTCAAACCTTTTCTGAAGCTCCGATTTCAAACCATACAAGATAGCACACTGAACTATGGAGTACTGATTCTTCCGAGCGAGGTAAACATTCTTTACTTCATCGGGAGCATCAGCTGTAGGTGGGTCACCTAGCGGTGCATCCAGCACATAGGTCAAATTACCAGCTGTGAGGACAATCCTCAAATTGCGGAACCAATCCGCGAAGTTGCTTCCATTGTTTTTCAACTTTTCTTTCTCTAGGAACGCATTAAAATTGATGGTAGGGGCTGCCATTGATCTACAACATATTTGCAATAGTTTAGACTAAGTTTATGACAAATTGAGTTCAAATTAATTAATGTAATTAAACTAGGTGAACTCCCACTCAAAACAATATCCCTCACATTGTTTTAGTGATCACACGAACCAAATCCACTACATCAACACCGATCATCACGAGAGTTGATATAATTTCAATGGCGAACAATCGTCATGTTCATCATATCTACTATATGATTCATGCTTTACCTTTCGGTGATCCGTGTTCCGAGACCATGTCTGTACATGCTAGGCTCGTCAAGATCAAACCTTAGTTTCTGCATGAGCAAATCTGGCTTGCTCACGTTGTATACACTTGCGGAATCTAACACACCCGATCATCACGTGGTGCTTCGAAACAACAAGCTTTAGCAACGGTGCTAACTAAGGGTGAACACTTTATGACTTGAAATTCATGTGCATGAGGGATCATCTTATAATGCTACCGTCGTCTACTAAGCAATACAAGATGCATAAAGGATTAACATCACATGCAATTCAATATATATGTGATATGATATGGCCTTTCTTCTCTGTGCTTCCGATCTCCATCTTCAAGCACGAACATGATCTCCATCATCACCGGCATTGCATCAAGGTCAATGACGCTACTCCATGGTTGTCGTCCACCGGCTTCAACTATTACAACTACTTTGAATAGACACGTGGGTCTTAACATAAATTAAAGACAACCATATGGCCCCTGTCGGTTGCTGACTTACAATAAGGAACATTGCATACATCAAATATAATCACAATCATGGCCATATCACATCACTGCACACCCCTGCAAAACAAAGTTAGACGCCTCTACTTTCTTTGCATATTTTACGTGGTTTGGGGCTTTCAATAAGTGTCATTCTAACTTACGAACAAGAACCACAACATTGATACTAGTATTGTTAATCACCCGTTGTAAATTGGATCTTAACTATGCTAGGAGAAACAGGCACCCGCAAAGCCACTTATGCAATACAAGTTGCATGTCAAGCGTGGAGCAAGTCTCATGAACGATGTCATGTAAGGTTAGCCCGGGCCGCTTCATCCCAACATACCGCAAGATGCAAAGTACACAAGAAGCAATCGACAATAAAGCATCAACGCCCACAATGACCATTGTGTTCTACTCGTGCAACAGATCTACATATAGACACGGCTCTGATACCACTGTAGGGGTTCGTAGCATGGAAAACAAAAAATTTCTATCGCATACAAACAAACAAGCCAAGATCTATCTACTAGATTGTAGCAACGAGTCGATGGTATAACTTACCCTCGAAGATTCCAAAGCGTTTAACGAGAGCGGATTCTCGTGGGTGATGTAGTCGTACTCTTTCCGATCTCAAGATCGTGTAGACGATCCTTCCGGCGCCACGTTCCGGCAGCGCTCCCGCAGTCGGTCACACGTTCGGTACTCGACGAAGACCTTCCTCTCCCTTGTTCCAGCAGGCAGCGGAGGTTGTAGCACTCTCCTCGCGATTCCGGCAGCACAACGGCGTGGTACCGGAAGTAGAGGGGAAATCCCGCAGGGCTTCGCCTTAAGCCGGTGCGAGTATGGTGGAGCTTATGAGAAAGGCTATTAGTGGTCTAGTAATTAGACACACCAATTAGAAGGCTCTAAACCAATTAGAAGGCTCTAAACCGCTGACTAAAGCAATTAGAAGCTCTAAACCAAAACGGCTCTAAACCGGAGATTTAGAGGTGGAAAGTTATGTGTCTAGGAGGGGAGCCCTGCCCCTCCTTTTATGGGTGGGGAGGCGCGGCCAGGGGAGGGGAGTCCCTCCCCAAGTCGGCCTTGGGTGGCGCGCCGGCTTGGGGAGGAGACTCCTCCCTCAAGTCGGTTCCCAACTCCTCTTTCTTGTTTCCCACAGTTTCTTGTTTTAGCCGTTTGACTTTCAAACTGGACATTTGACTTTTCTGTTTTAGGATTCAATTTAATCCTTTATTTGGGACAGCAAGAACACTTAGTACATGTTGCAATCATTCCAATATGTAATGACACATTCATGTACCCCTCCCCCCCCCCCGGAATGCCGGACAATCCGGAACCTTCTAGAACATTCCCGATGAAAACACCGGAATCATTCCCGAACTCCGAAACGGGACTTTCCTTATATGAATCTTATTCTCCGGACCATTCCGGATCACCTCGTGATATCCCGGATCCCATCCGAGACTCCGAACAACATTCGGTCTCTTTCTCATAATACCATAACTACTCAAACAACGTCGAATCCTTAAGTGTGTCTCCCTACGGTTCGTGAATTATGCAGACATGATCGAGACACTTCTCCGAACAATAACCAATAGAGGAATCTGGAAATTCATATGGCTCCCACATATTTCTACGATTACTTTGCGATCGAATGAACCACTTACATACGATACCAATTTCCTTTTGTCTCACGATATGTTACTTATCCGAGGTTATGATCGTCGGTATCTCTGCATACCTAGTTCAACCTCATTACTGATAAGTACTCTTTTCTCGTTCCCGTGATATGTGATCCCTTGTGACCAAGTCACATGCTTGCAAGATAATTGGATGACATTCCACCGAGAGGGCCCAGAGTATATCTATCCGTCATGTGGATGGACAAATCCCACTCTTGATCCATGTGTCTCAACCAATACTTTCCGAACACTCAATGCCACCTTTATAACCACCCAGTTACGGTGTGGTGTTTGATGTCATCAAAGCATCCATCCGGTAAAGGTGATATGCATGATCTCATGGTCGAAGGAATTAGGTTACTATGTATCAGAAAGCATATAGCAATTGAACTATTGAAATGACTTGATCTTTATGCTACGCTTATCTATAGGAGTATGTCCACCATATCATTCTCCTAACGATATGATCTTGTTGTTGATAACATCTCAATGTTCATGATAGGGAAACCACAATCATTAATCAACCAACAAGCTAGTGAAGTATAGAGGCTATACTAGGGACTTCAAATTAAGTTTACAAATCACACAAGTATCAATGTTTCCTTGTTAATACTATTATAGCATGAATGTAAACATTTATCATAAACACAAAGATATAATAATAACTACATTTATTATTGCCTCTACGGCATATCTCCAACACAGGAGGGTTAGGGGCTCACCGCGGGCTCGACGGTGTAGGTGGATCGGCTCGAGGCGGTCACGATCGGCGACGAGGCAGGGGCCGGGCGAGCTAGGGTTGCGTCGGGGCGTCAGCGTTCCTGGGCGCCTGGTCCTTCTCCTTCGCGTCTGCGGGTACATGGGTGATGCAGGGGCCCTCGTGGTCTTCCTCGACAACCCTAAACGCCACGCCACCGGCTGGTAGAGTATGGGGAGGAAGGGGCCGACGGTGTACGTCGTCGGTGGGTAGACAGTGGCGAGGGAGAGAGAGGCATAGGGCAGGGCCCTGGGGAGATCAGAGAGAGGCCAGAGGGTTGGGGAGGGGTAGATAAGGACGGGGGTGAGGTGGTTGGCGTGGGGGAGGGGAAGGTGGCGTCGACCACCTTTTGCCTCCTTCTCCCTCACGTGCTCGGCATGGGACCAGGGAGGGGGGTGCAAGGACGGTGGGGGGGCTTCCAGGTGGGTCACTGCGAGGCCAGGGGGCAGGTAGGCTCGGCTAGGGCCACAGGGCAGGGAGAGAAGAGAGGGAAAAGAGAGGGGGGTAGACTCGGGCTAGGTTAGCTAGGGCAGGGGGAGGTGACCAAGGGAGAGGGTGGCCGGTGGGCCAGCTGGTGAGAGGAAGGGGAGTAGATGGGGTAGATCAAATGGGTCGAGCTAGGGCGAGAAGGGTTGGTTGGGTTAGGGTTTTGAGATGAAAAGAGAGAGGGGAGGTTTAGGGTTAGATAGGAGAGGGTATGGTGATTAGAGGGGGGGTAGGGTTTTAGAGATAGCTAGAGAGGTGGAGAGAGGAGGGGTGAGGTTGAGGGTTTGACAAGACAAAACAAGATCAAGCAAGATCAACAAGCTCAAGCAAGATAGCCCAAAGAGAGAAAAGGAGAAAAAGGTGGTGATGTGGTAGATAGAGATGAGGATGAGGTTTAAGCAAGATCAAGATATATCAAGCCCAAAAGAAAATCTAGAGATATAGGTGAACCACCCAAAATCAAATAGAACCAAAGATGACCAAGGTTGATGATGGTTGCATGGCCCATGCAAATGCATTAAATGCTAGGTCTTATATTGTGAAAACAAAATAATATCTCATGACATTTATTCATTTGCATCCTCCAAAGTTGGAGTAAGGGCCAAGCAAAAGAACTTGTGGGATCCACCCAACCCACATGAGCTAGAAGTAACTCCAATAAAATGCAAGCTCATATTAATTGGATGGTGGAATTATAAAGTGGTGAAAGAAAGGGTGGTGGAGTCAATAAACGATATGCCCCCAACTCAACTTGGGCATTTAACAATATATCAAGAACCAAATACAATATCAAGAGGCAACAATAAATGATAATGCATATGAGATAAGAACCAAAACACAAGGGTCTTTGTATGATGCTCAAGTGCAAGGTGGCATGATGACATGAGCATGATATGATGATGATGCAACAATTATATGTAGGAAGGGGCCATTTTATTACTAGATCAAGTAGCATTACAGTTGTTAGACAATTGGGATGCTACAACTCTCCCCCACTAAACAGGAATCTCGCCCCGAGATTCTAGGAAGAAGAAGAAGACACAAAGAGAGTAGTATAGTTGGCACGGAGTTCATCTTCACGCTCCCAAGTGGCTTCATCAACAGAATGGTGCGACCACTGCACCTTGCAGAACTTGATGGACTTGTTGCGAGTCCTTCTTTCTGCGGTCTCAAGGATTTTTGTGGGATGTTCTTGATAAGACAGGTCTTCTTGGAGATCGATTAGCTCATGATCCACGGTCCTGCCGGGATCTTTGAAGCACTTCTTGAGTTGAGAGATGTGGAAAACATCATGGACTTTGAGTTTCTCCGGGAGCTCAAGAGCATAAGCAACTTCTCCTCTTCTTCCACGAATTTTGAATGGACCGATGTATCTAGGAGCCAGCTTTCCTTTGATACCAAAACGGTGTGTGCCTTTCATGGGAGTGACACGAAGGTAAACGAGATCACCAGGGGCATACACCATGTCCGTGTGCTTCCTGTCATAATTGCTCTTCTGCCGACTTTGAGCAATCTTCAGGTTCTGAAGGATGATATGCACCTTCTCCTCCGCTTGAGTTACAATGTCAGGGCCAAACCAAATTCTTTCTCCTGCACCTGACCAACCAATCGGAGTTCTGCATTTGCGACCATAGAGAGCCTCGAATGGTGCCATCTTCAGACTTTTCTGGAAGCTGTTGTTGTAGGAGAATTCAGCATAAGGAAGACATTCTTCCCACTTCATGCCAAAAGAGATGACGCAAGCACGAAGCATATCCTCCAGAATCTGATTGATCCTTTCAACTTGTCCTTGCGACTGAGGGTGGTAAGCTGTGCTGAAGTTCAACTTTGTTCCTAAAGCATTTTGGAAACTTTCCCAGAACTTGGAAGTGAAGATGCTCCCACGGTCTGAACTGATCTCAAGCGGAACCCCATACAGAGAGACAATCCTGTTGATATAGAGCTCAGCCAACTGAATTCCAGAAATTTTTTCCTTGACGGGGAAGAAATGAGCCACTTTAGAGAGCCTGTCAATGACAACAAAGATTGCATTGTTGCCCTTCTGCGACCTTGGAAAACCAGTGATGAAATCCATCTCTACTTTCTCCCATTTCCATTCCGGGGGTTTCAATGGCTATAGAAGACCGAAAGGTTTCTGATGGACAGCTTTCACTCTGCGGCAGACATCACACTCCGAGACATACTTGGCACAATATCGTTTCAAACCAGGCCACCAATATTGTGTTTTCAAGTCCATGTACATCTTTGTGCTGCCAGGATGGATAGATAGAACAGAATCGTGCGCCTCCTTGAGAACTTGCTCTCTCAAACCCGGGTAGTTCGGAACAAACATCCGGTGTTCAAAGAAAAGCGTGCCTTGATCATCGACGTGGAAGGACTCATACTTCGGAAGCTGAAGTTTGGAGATGATCTTTCTGGTGTGTGGATCACCAAGCTGACGAGAGCGAATATTTTCTTCCAAGAGAGGAGTAGCCAGAAGGTTCAGGAGATGCCCTTGTTCCACAATTTCAAGGTTGAGCTGACGGAATTCCTCGCACAAGAGAGGCTGTTGTTCTTCCATCATGAGGTTGTTGACATAAGCTTTGCGGCTGAGAGCATCGGCCATGACATTAGCTTTGCCCGGAGTGTAGTTGATGGTCAAGTCAAAATCATTGATTGCTTCAATCCATCTCCTCTGCCGAAGGTTGAGATCAGGCTGAGTGAAGATATACTTCAAACTCTTGTGGTCAGAAAAGATCTCACAATGGTTGCCAAGCAAGTAGTGCCTCCATAGCTTCAAAGCAAAGACAACTGCTGCGAGCTCGAGGTCATGTGTGGGATAGTTGAGCTCATGCGTCTTCAACTGTCGAGAGGCATAAGCAACAACTTGTTTTTCTTGCATAAGGACCGCACCCAATCCTTGCAAAGAGGCGTCACAGAATATCTGGAAGGGCTTAGATGTATCCGGAGGAACCAAGACTGGTGTGGAAGTGAGCTTCTCTTTGAGTGTCTCAAAGCTTGTTTGACATGCAGGAGTCCAAAGGTATTTCTTGCCTTTCTTGAGGAGATCGGTAAGAGGCTTCGCTATCTTTGAGAAGTTCTGAACGAAGCGACGGCAATAACTAGCCAAACCAAGGAAACTCCGCACTTCTTTGACATTAACAGGAGGAAGCCATTCAACAATTGTCTTCACAGTTTCTGGGTTGACTGCAATGCCCTTGGCAGAGATGACATGACCAAGATAGGTTACTTGAGGCAGCCAAAACTCACACTTTGAGAACTTTGCATACAAACGGTTCTCACGAAGCTTGTTTAGGACACACCGAAGGTGTTCTTCATGCTCTTCCTTTGACTTTGAATAGACCAGGATGTCATCCAGATAGACCACAACGAACTTATCAAGGTACTCCATGAAAACCGAGTTCATAAGCCTCGAGAAGGTAGCAGGTGCGTTGGTGAGGCCGAAAGACATGACCGTGTACTCATACAGGCCATAGCGGGTGGTGAAAGCTGTTTTAGGCACATCTTCCTTGCGAATCTTGATTTGGTGATAACCACTTCTCAAGTCGAGCTTAGAGAACACCACATCTCCAGCTAGCTGATCGAAGAGATCATTAATCCGCGGAAGGGGATATTTATTCTTGATGGTTTTAGCATTGAGAGCCCGATAGTTAACACAAAGTCTATCAGTCCTGTCACGCTTCTTCACAAAGATTGTTGGGCTACCCCAAGAAGAAGTACTGTGTTGAATGAAACCCAACTTCTCTTGTTCATCAAGCTGACATTTGAGTTCAGCCAACTCAGAAGGACCCATTTTATAAGGCCGCTTGGAGATAGGAGCCGTTCCAGGTTCAAGCTCAATTACAAACTCAACCTCACGATCCGGAGGCATACCCGGCAACTCTTCTGGAAAGACATCTGGGAACTCACAGACCACCGGTACACTCTGAATAGCTTCCATAGCATCATCATTCAGAGCCGCCAAAGAGAAAAGCTGGACAGCAGGAGTCAGACTTGGAGAAAAGACTATATGGCCTTCAGGAATCTTCAGAGAAACCGAGCGTTCAGCACAATCAATCACAGCTGCATTTGCTGTCAACCAATCCATGCCCAAGATGACATCAATGTCAGAATTGCCTAGAAGAATTAAGGACGCCGAGAACGAAGAGCCACCAATCTCAATTTGATTGCCATGGCTGATATAAGCAGCCCTCATGTTTGAACCCGGAGATAGGACCATTAACTTCTTAAGGAGAGGATCCAAAGCTAACACATTCTCATTTGCAAACTTGTGAGAAACAAAAGAATGCGATGCACCAGAATCAAACAAAACTCGTGCAGGGACTGAGTTAACGGATAGCATACCCATCACAACTCTAGGTGCATGCTCAGCTTGAGCGGCGTTGACACAGTTGGCACGAGCAACAGTAGACCCGGGCTTGGTGTTGATGTTGAGAGCCCGAGGTGGTGGTGCACGAACCATAGGAGAGCTTGCCGCAGATCTTGGAGGGGGTGGAGGAAGAGCTTTGTTCTTCAACGGACAGTTCCAGTTTAGATGCCCAGGGTCTCCACACGTGAAACAAGCACCAGGTGGACGTGGAGCAATGTGGCCAGGGACTCCGCCAGGAACTCCAGGGTAGTGGTGGTTGTAGCCCCTGGGAGCAGCAGTGATGAAGTTTGGTGGCCTTGCCGCGTAGCTTGACGGTCTTGGTGAAGCCGGGAGCGACGGTGGGGTGTTAGGAACCCAGACACGCCGCTTAGAAGGAGCTGACATAGCTGAAGAGCTTGGTGCGTCCCGGTTGTGTTTCTTTGACT
Source organism: Avena atlantica (assembly GCA_910589765.1). Lineage (NCBI taxonomy): Eukaryota > Viridiplantae > Streptophyta > Magnoliopsida > Poales > Poaceae > Avena > Avena atlantica. The sequence continues at coordinate 486,189,747 of OU342739.1, read as the reverse complement.
CCTCAAACACTTGCCTACTAGCTTCCTCCTGCAAAGTTGTATGCTGAAGTTCCAGGAAAGATGCCGGCCTTGCATGTGTGATTGCATATTTGATCGATGCATTGAGCCCTTGCCTGAACCTCTTTTGTTTCTTCTTGTCATCTGAGATCTCATCACCACCATAACGAGAGAGTTTCATGAAGTTCCTGATGTAGGTATTGACATTATCATTTCCCTGCTTGAGGTTGAGAAAGATTTCCTTCATCCTTTCCATCACAATCTCTGACAGGAATTGCTCTTTGAAAGCTCCAGAGAACTGTTCCCAAGTAGGCTGAAAACCAGTGCAGCTTGACTTCAGATAATTCTCCCACCAGAGAGCTGCATCTCCCTTCAGAAGGTGAGTAGCACATTTTACCCATTCTTGCTCAGGCACATCAGCAGTCTCCAGTAACCTTGACATCTCACGCAACCAATCATCAGCATCAAGTGGTTGATCAGAAACATCAAATTGGCGTAGGTTGAACTTCAGGAAGCTTTTGATGTCACCCCGCTTGGGAGGTGGAGGGAGTGGAGCAAACTCATTTCTCCTGACACTTTCTTCCAAACGCTGCTGGTTCTGCTGCATTGCTGCCAAAGCATTGGCTATGTTTGACAACGCGGCCCCCAATTCCGGTGGTATGTCCTCATTTGAACGGCGTGGTGGAGCCATCCTGAGATTGATATAAAACACAAGTCAGTACTATAATGGAGAATAATAATAATCCAAAATAGTACCAAGATGGAATTAACCAAGATTAAAGGATACAATTTACTAAGATGATATTAAAATATCAACAAAGTTCAAAGCACCTAGAAGATATTAAGTATATCGCACACGATTGAAAAGGAGTGTGGTACACAGATATATCAAAGAAAAATTTTCCACAAATTTCGGCATTAAAATACCAATAGATGCGCAAAATTACTTAACGAATCAAGATTAGTGACTCTACCAATTCAATATACAAAAGCGAATGATAAGAGTAGTGGTATGGTCGCGACTCCATCCCGCACTCAAATCATTACTCCGCACATGAATAAGTAAAGCACGTATCCTAACCCCTTCTTCTCACGATGAACCTACAGATTGGTATCTACGGAAACGAACACCCCAAACAAGATAACATCGGATAACAAAGAGTAAGACAGACCGCGACGGTATACAACGAATCAGATGGATCGCGTCGGTTTGCGAAAGCCTATCTGTATGGAATGTACCAACAGTTGATAACCAAAAGGCCGATTAGATAACAACTTGGATGCAACAGATAGACAAGGAATTACACACACACACACACACACAACCTATGGTACTACGGAAACCCAGAACACGTGAATCCTAGTTTGAACTTTAAGAAGAGGATTGAAAACGTTACACTTCCTTACCAGAAAAGGGTGGGTGGGTGGGTAAGAAGAAAAGTGGAAGCAGTCCTACTCTCACGTTTTGTTTTTCCCTAATATACATAACTACCAAAAATATTTGCTAGACTGACAACGACCGTTTGGCTGAGACCCTGAAGGTCGGGATGGCTCTGATACCAATTGTAACTACCTCGGTGAATTACGCTCCTAGATACAAGCCTGGATGAGCGGAAATGGTTGAAATAGTACGGTGGGGCCCAAAAGCCACTCACGGGTAGACCTTTCGGCCGTCCCAACCATTTCCAGTCATCGGGACAAGTACGGGCGGCGTAATCGGCAGGCGAAGGGATCAACTACATACACAAATGAGTATGTATGCAAGCCACCATACAATAGTACATCAGAGCCATACCATCTAAAAAGAAAGGAAATATAGCAACGCCATACGGCAAGATTAAAATGTCCTAGATAGATATACTATTTTAGGATATTTCCTCATACATCACACATCAGAGTATCAGGCAGAAGCGGCAAACAAGGTCCGAGTACGGATAAGAAGCAAATTGGCATAAGATGCCCAGAAGTAAGCACATCCCGCCCACAGATCTCACGGATCCCCGTTCCCGGAATCTCTACACCAAACGATCGTTGCCCACATCATCAGCCTCTTCCACCCAGTATCCGTCCTGCGAGTGTACCTGTTCATCTGAACCAATAATTTATCGTGTGAGACCCTAAGGGTACTCAGCAAGTCTTTATGCCTCTAAAGGTGACACAACCTGGGGTGACGCAATTGCAGCAAAAGATAAGCCCTAACAGTTCTATAGATACTCGCTAACCATCCGCCTAACCAAAGATAGACGGATGTCCGTGAATTAATGACAAAAGTTATAACGGTAATGTCACAAGATCCATCCTCCTCCTCGCTTACCAACGAGGAAGCGGACGGACAACCCCCATCCGTTGGCAATTTTATTTACCATTCCATGAGTGTTGCGCTATTTACTAGTCACTTACTTAGTCAAATTAAGAGCGGTACTTTAGTTATGCTTGTCTATGATCGAGAAACTGTGCTCCAAGTCGTCCATAACCGCGGACACGGCTTTCAGAAAGTTTTACCCTGCAGGGGTGCACAAATAGCAACACACACTCGATCAACCTCGAAAAAACCAAATCAAAACCCAACGAGGCCTTCACGACAAAGCAATCACAAGATTCAGAAATATTTCAGGGGTCCACCCCTTAAAGTAGACCCGCAACGAAGCCGGCCGGCTCCGAGACGGACTCAAGGTTGTGGGGACGGCTGTAAACGACTGGGAACCCGAAAGTGTGACTGGGCTTGTCGATACCGCGGAATCGTGCCACGATCCTAAACGGTACAGTGTGCTCCTCGCACAAACGTAAATAAAGCAGTAAAGCATGGCATAAGTACATGATCGTAAATAAAACCTCAAACTAGTTTGTGGCCCCAAGAAATAAGACGGAATCAAGCTCTAGCTCAGGGGGTCCCATAAGCCTCCCGGATGTGGATAGCGCGAATAATCAAGGAACAGGAATCAAGTACTCGGGGTCCTACGGGACACAAGTGAGCAGGAAAAACCAAATAGCAGATATTGCTCACCGGTGCCACTTTCATTAGTTATCCCATTACTACTCAGGTTAAGTTGTTTAGGTACCTCGTTATCCATCAGACTCTCACAAACCCTACACATGCTGTTCTACGACTCGCATGGCTCAAACAACTCCTGTAGTAATGGCTCATGGGATGGAGGAACAAGCTTGGTGGGGTATAAAAGTAAAGGCTATGCAATACTTGGGATTCAGTTTAATGCAATCGCGACTCAATGATGCAAGAATAAGATAGAGGCAATAGGTACTGTATGTATGCAAGCATGTGGTAGTGCTTGCCTGGAAACTCAGTTGAAGCGAGAGACGGATATGGGTAATGCTCCTGGTTCTCTTGATATATCCCCTGCTCAGTGTCTATTCGAAGAAGAACCAAACAAACAAGGGCCAACATAAATAAAGTGCACAAGCATAGGAATAAATGCGTCAAGCAAACAGCCATGCCATGATGAATGATGCACAAGTTGCATGGCAATAATGTAGCATGGCATGGGTGAGGTGTGGAATACAAGAATAAGTCATTTTATTGAGTTTTGGTCACATTTTATTGTCATAATAGTTGCTGTTTACATTATATTGGTATGATGCATGCTGCAATTTAAGTCATGGATAGCATAAACAGAAAGGTCTCGTCGAGCTGATCATTTTAGACATATCATTTGTCAAATTCGGAGTTATAAAACAAAAGTTATTAATTTAATTGAGGGGAAGGGCATTTTATTGTAATTTAATTCAACTTGAAATTTTAAGTGTGCAAATAATATTTTGGATGGCATATTTGAACTCCTCACATTTTTCTGATTCAAAAACATATATTATTTGTATTATGTGGATTTATAATTTAAAAGTTATTTGAAAACAGATTTATATTTGAATTTGAATTAATTGGAAAAGGTTTAAATCAAAACAGATATAAACAGAAACTTTTTATACTCAGGCAGATCCAGACCCAGTCGCTGACGGGTGGGCCAGATGCTGACTGGACAACTGACGTGGTAAAAGCTTTGCTCACCGCGGCCGGAGCTACCCACTGGGACAGACGAGTGGGGCCAACGACCACGGGGTCCCACGGGGCAGAGGAAGGGGCGGGTCGGCCACGCGGCTTGGTAAGGGAGCGCGGGTTAAGGCCCGAGGGAACAGAGGGTTCTATCTGCAAAACGCTAGGCGGCTGACATGCGGGGTAGACAGGACCGCGTTTGCGTAGGCAAAAAGATGGGGGGGGGTTGGGGAAAAGTACCACGCGGTACTGTTTCTCTTCTCTGAACCCTGACGAAAACCGACAGAGAACGGCGACGTGGCGTAGCAGGGCTCGAACCGGGGACCTAGGGTTCGTACGCGGCGGGCGGAACCACTGCGGTGGCTAGGGGCTGGTGTCTGGGAGATATGTGCGGCGTAGGTGAGGTGTCTGCGAGGCGCAGCGGCGAGCAGACGACAGCGCCGCCGGCGCACGCAGCGTGTTCGCCGAAATGCAAAACGGACCTGGTCGACGACAGCGCGGCGGAGCATGTCCAGGAGGGTTAGGGGCTCACCGCGGGCTCGACGGTGTAGCTGGATCGGCTCGAGGCGGCCACGATCGGCGACGAGGCAGGGGCCGGGCGAGCTAGGGTTGCGTCGGGGCATCGGCGTTCCTGGGCGCCTGGTCCTTCTCCTTCGCGTCTGCGGGTACAGGGGTGATGCAGGGGCCCTCGTGGTCTTCCTCGACAACCCTAAACGCCACGCCACCGGCTGGTAGCGTATGGGGAGGAAGGGGCCGACGGTGTACGTCGTCGGTGGGTAGACAGTGGCGAGGGAGAGAGAGAGGCAGAGGGCAGGGCCCTGGGGAGATCTGAGAGAGGCCAGAGGGTTGGGGAGGGGTAGATAAGGACGGGGGTGAGGTGGTTGGCGTGGGGGAGGGGAAGGTGGCGTCAGCCACCTTTTGCCTCCTTCTCCCTCACGTGCTCGGCATGGGACCAGGGAGGGGGGTGCAAGGACGGTGGGGGGGCTTCCAGGTGGGTCACTGCGAGGCCAGGGGGCAGGCAAGCTCGGCTAGGGCCACAGGGCAGGGAGAGAAGAGAGGGAAAAGAGAGGAGGGTAGACTCGGGCTAGGTTAGCTAGGGCAGGGGGAGGTGACCAAGGGAGAGGGTGGCCGGTGGGCCAGCTGGTGAGAGGAAGGGGAGTAGATGGGGTAGATCAAATGGGTCGAGCTAGGGCGAGAAGGGGTGGTTGGGTTAGGGTTTTGAGATGAAAAGAGAGAGGGGAGGTTTAGGGTTAGATAGGAGAGGGTATGGTGATTAGAGGGGGGGTAGGGTTTTAGAGATAGCTAGAGAGGTGGAGAGAGGAGGGGTGAGGTTGAGGGTTTGACAAGACAAAACAAGATCAAGCAAGATCAACAAGCTCAAGCAAGATAGCCCAAAGAGAGAAAAGGAGAAAAAGGTGGTGATGTGGTAGATAGAGATGAGGATGAGGTTTAAGCAAGATCAAGATATATCAAGCCCAAAAGAAAATCTAGAGATATAGGTGAACCACCCAAAATCAAATAGAACCAAAGATGACCAAGGTTGATGATGGTTGCATGGCCCATGCAAATGCATTAAATGCTAGGTCTTATCTTGTGAAAACAAAATAATATCTCATGACATTTATTCATTTGCATCCTCCAAAGTTGGAGTAAGGGCCAAGCAAAAGAACTTGTGGGATCCACCCAACCCACATGAGCTAGAAGTAACTCCAATAAAATGCAAGCTCATATTAATTGGATGGTGGAATTATAAAGTGGTGAAAGAAAGGGTGGTGGAGTCAATAAAAGATATGCCCCCAACTCAACTTGGGCATTTAACAATATATCAAGAACCAAATACAATATCAAGAGGCAACAATAAATGATAATGCATATGAGATAAGAACCAAAACACAAGGGTCTTTGTATGATGCTCAAGTGCAAGGTGGCATGATGACATGAGCATGATATGATGATGATGCAACAATTATATGTAGGAAGGTTCCATTTTATTACTAGATCAAGTAGCATTACAGTTGTTAGACAATTGGGATGCTACAGTTAAGTACCTTTCCTGGCCCCGTTTATGATAACTTGGTGATCTCGGGGAAGGCTCGAGTTTGTCGGCGGTGTGCCTTGTGCTATCCGGGGCCTCCAATCATGATTTCCTGGGTCGGTAACTGGCGATGAGTTGGACACGCGATTCTTGATGCCAGGGAGCACCTCTTTGCAGTGGTGCCCCTTAATCTAATTCTTCTGCACGATCTTGGTGAGATAAGGTCTTGAAGCGTGCGTGGGAGGGGGAGTTCAAGGGCTCCCCTGCTCGCATGTTGGTTGGGGGCAGGAGGAGGCGCCTTTGGGCATCTTATCCTATTTCACTGATTCCTAAAGTCGGAAAAAAAATGATAAGCTCGGATTTTATACCAGGGCTATGGGCGATGACACGGTGGCCATCTCCCTATGTGTTCCTATTGGATGAGGTTTCACTAAGTAGAGGCATTTCTTCATGTTTGCTTGAGTAGCTATGTGATTCTCGGGCGATGCATTATGGTTGATGTTGATGCCCTTTCTTTGTGGACCCTATCGGGGTAGGGAGAGGCTCTTTCAGGCATCTAAGCCCCTCCCCCCGCTAGTCTAGTTGATGGTCGGTTATCGGGCCCTTTCAGGGTAGGGAGAGGCGCTTTTAGGCATTTGGGGGTGTTCCCAGGTTCCTCTGTGAGCCTATACAGTATCCCCTAGCTCGGCACTAGGACGGGGCCATCAACGATGCCCCTAGAGGCATCTTCTCGCTATTCCTAGACAGGGCACTTCTGGATTGGCGGTGCTAGAGAGGGAGTCGGACCGGGGGTACCCCTAATAGCAGAGTTGTTCGGGGCGGGATTTTTCCATGGTCGGTGATACGTCGGAAACATATCTATAATTTTTGATGTTCCATGCTTATTTAGTATCTACTTTGCTTTGTTTTTTCTACACTTTGAGGTGTTTTTATATCTTTTTTGGAACTAACCTATTAACAAGTTGCCTGTTTTCTTCTGTTTTTGGTTCCAGAAAGGTAGAAAATCAATATTCTCGGAATTGGACGGGACAAAAGCCAAAGTCAATATTTTACCGTGGGCGACATAAATCCAGAAGACGAGACAGAGAGGCGAGCCAGGGCGGCCAAACCCCCTAGGTGCAGCCAGAGTGGGCCCGTTCTTGGGCAGGGTGTGGGCCCCCTGGCCGCCTGCCAGCCTTGCCTCCTTGCCTATAAGAAGCCCCCGATGCAAAAACCCTAGGCACCCGATCAAAACTCCACGAAACCTTCTGTAGCCACCACCACCATCGTCCCGAGATCGAGGGGATCTGAAGTTCTTCCCGGCACCCTATCGGAGGGGAGATCATCCCAGAGGCCTTCTTCTCCGGTATGATGCGTGAGTAGTTCCACCTTGGACTATGGGTCCATGTAGTAGCTAGATGGTTGTATCTCCTCCTTGTGCTTTCATGTATAGATCTTGTGAGATCCGTTCATGATCAAGATCTAATCTATTTGTAATCATGAATGTGGTGTTTGCGGGGATCCGATGGATATTGAGATTACTGTGTCAGATTGATTAATGGTTTTGTCTTTATGATTCTATCATGTCTGTGTTTTTTGTGATCTTGCATGCTCTCCGTTGTTAGTAGCTATCTTATCCAAGTAGTTGCTAGTGACTCCAAGAAGGGGGTATTTATGCTCGATAGTGGGTTCATGCCTCTAGTTTCCAAGGGAAGTGACAGAAATCTCTTCGGTTGTAGATGTATTGTTGCCACTAGGGAGAAAACAATAGTCTCTTGTTCATGTAGCAAGTGGATTGTTTACCTTACACACTTTGCTTAAAGAAGCTGTCTGTTGGTTGCAACTTAATACTGGAGGGGGTTCAGATGATAACCTGAAGGTGGACTTCTAGTCATAGATGCAGTTGGATGGCGGTCTATGTATATTGTTGTATTTCCCAATCGAATCTCATAGGATCTTTTTGTCTAGTATTGTATTGTTATGCCTTGCTCAGTTCCTGTCAATTGCCCCGCTGTAATTTGTTTACCCTTCATGCCATGTTGTTTATCTAAGGAGAGCACCTCTAGTGAACTATGGACCCCGATCCAATCTTTACCATTGATACATTCTCCACTGTTACTGTTTACTTTCTGCAAACCACCATTACCTTCCACAGCATACAGTTAATCCTTTGTTACAGCAACCGGTGAGATTAACAACCTCGTTGTTAGTTGGGGCAAAGTCTTGAGTTTGTGTTGTGCAGGTCTCCGCGTTGCTTGCAACATCTGTGTGACGTTTCCTTCCTCCTACTGGTTCGATAACCTCGGTTTATTACCGAGGTAAGACTTGCTGCTGTGCTGCTTCACACCTTGCTCTTGGGGTTCCCAACATGCTCCACATCAACTGAGCCATCAAAAGTTTTCTGGCGCCGTTGTCGGGGAGGCTAAGGACGTCTTCACAAGGGGAGTCCTCCACTTCCTTTCTATTTACTTTGTTTTTAGTTTGCTTAGTTTATTTTGCTTGGTTTTGTTTGCCTCTTATTTTCAAAATCTCCAAAAAAAATAGTCTAGTTTGGTTTGCTTTCTTTATTCAAAAACACAAATTTTTTGGTTTCTGCTCTAGTTGATGTTCTGTTATTGCCTTGCTTGGTCATGCTTTCTATCAATGGATGGTTTCTTTGAAACTAGTTCTTATTGGCAAGGTGGGTTCACGTAAGAAGAAAAGTATTATTATAAGGAGCACCGTTTGTCACAAAAAGGGAGAGACTTATGGGAATAAAATGATAAATTGAATACTATTGCTAGAGAGGTGTGCTTTACTTATAATGTTACTTATTGCTTTGATAAATCTTGTTGCTATAGGAGGTATAAACACCTTCCTTTTCAGTGTGAATATAATGATAATGTTACCATATCTTCTTATGTTAAGGGAAATTATGACTTTTATGATGGGAACAAATTGAAGAATTTATTGCTTTCAAGGGTGCATTTGAACTTGCCAGTTTGCTTGAAAATACTGATGATGCACCTTATGAACATGAGGTTTATGAGATACTTAAATTTTGCTTTGATAATTACAAGGAAGAAAATTGCTATATTCTTGAATATTTTAATAGGTGCTTTCCACAAATGGAAGAGACTAATGCCTTGCAGGAGCCTATGGAAGAAGAAATTGCTGAAACTGAAAGCTCATTAGATGAAAAAGAGGAGGAGAGTGATGAACAAAAGGAGGAAGAATGGATCTACCCATGCCTACCTTCTAATGAGAGTAACTCTTTATCCCTTACATTATTTGATTGTCCCCCATGCTTACCAAAGGAGGATGAATGTTATGTTCCTGTGGATCCTTTTGAAATATCTACTTTGGGTAAAACCTGTGGAGGTTTTAATCCCACTAGTTTTGAGCTTGATAGAAATTATGTGTTTGTAGCTCATTAAAATCCTGCTTTATGTGATAGTTATATTGTTGAGTTTATTCATGAAGTTACTGAAAATTATTATGAGAGAGGAAAATATGGTTATAGAAGTTTTCATGGTACCAAAACAACTCTCTATGTGCTGAAAGTTTTGAAGTTACTCTTGATTTATCTTCCTATGCATGTCACTTTGTTCTTTGTGAATTTATTTTCTTACAAGATTCCTATGCATAGGAAGTGGGTTAGACTTAAATGTGTTTTGAATTTGCTTCTTGATGCTCTCTTTTACTCCAATTCATATTTCTTATGTGAGCATCTTCTCAAACTATCATGCCTAACTTAAAGGCGTTAAAGAAAAGTACTTGTTGGGCGATAACCCAAGAGTTTCCTTGAGTCTTGGAAGTTATTACTTCAATAATGACCTCTCCTTATCCTTTTTGTTTGCTTTTTTGTGACATAATGACCTCTAATGAGAGGTAAGTAAGATTTGGGGAGTTGTTGTTGGATGTTTACCTTACACACTTTTCTTAAAGCAGTTGTCTGTTGATTGCAACTTAATACATGAGGGGGCGGATGATAACCTGAAGGTGGACTTCTAGTCATAGATGTAGTTGGATGGCGGTCTATGTATATTGTTTTAATGCCCTATCGAATCTCATAGGATCTTTTTGTCTAGTATTGCATTGTTATGCCTTGCTCAGTTCCTATCAATTTCCCTGCTGTAATTTGTTTACCCTTCATGCCATGTTGTTTATCTAAGGAGAGCACCTCTAGTGAACTATGGACCCCGGTCCAATCTTTACCATTGATACATCTTCCACTGTTACTGTTTACTTGCTGCAAACCATCATTACCTTCCACACCATACAATTAATCCTTTGTTACAACAAACCGGTGAGATTGACTACCTCGCTGATTCGTTGGGGCAAAGTCTTGAGTTTGTGTTGTGCAGGTCTCCAATCGTGCTTGCAACACCTTTGAGTAGTTTCCTTCCTCCTACTAGTTCAATAACCTTGGTTTCTTACTGAGGGAAACTACGATTATGCTCATCATACCTTTCTCTTGGGGTCTTCCAACAAAACGCCTATGTCAACACCGTGAGCGTCATCAAGCTTTTTATGGCGCCGTTGCTGGGGAGGCTAAGGACGTTTTCACAAGGGGAGTCCTCCTCAACCTTTCTCTTTACTTTGTTTTTAGTTTGCTTAGTTTTTTTTTCTTGGTTTTGTTTGCCTCTTTTTATCAAAAACTCAAAAAAAATAGTTTAGTTTGGTTTGCTTTCTCTTATCAAAAAACACAAAAAAATAGTTCCTGCTCTAGCTGCAGCTGCTGTTGTTTTTGGCTTGCCCCACCTTTGCCAAAATTAACTCTGCTGAGAACACCAAGTTGTGTGACTTCACTAGCACAAACAACAATGATTTCCTAAGCACTCCTATTGCTCCACCTGCTCCTGATGCTACCTTTTATGAAATTAAGTTTGCTTTGTTGAATTTTGTGATGAGAGAGCAATTTTCTGGTGCTAGTTCTGATGATGCTACTGCCCATCTCAATAGATTTGTTGAACTTTGTGAAATGCAAAAGTATAAGGATGTAGATGGAGATATTATTAAGCTCAAGCTGTTTACTTTCTCCTCGATAGGAAAAGCTAAAGTATAGTTGCTATCTTTGCCTAGAAATAGTATTGATTCTTGGATTAAGTGCAAAGATGCTTTTATTGGAAAGTACTACCCTCCTGCTAAGATTATATCTATGAGAAGTGATATTATGAAATTTAAACAACTTGATAATGAACATGTAGCTCAAGCTTGGGAAAGAATGAAATCTTTGGTTAAGAATTGTCCCACTCATGGACTCACAGCTTGGATGATTATCTAGACTTTTTATGCAGGTTTGAACTTCTCTTCAAGAAACCTGTTGGATTCAGCTGCTTGAGGTACCTTTATGGGCATCACTTTGGGTGCTGCAACAAAACTCCTTGATAATATGGTGGTTAACTACTCTGAATGGCACACTAAAAGAGCTCCACATGGTAAGAAGGTAAATTCTGTTGAAAAAACCTCCTCTTTGAGTGATAAGATTGATGTTATTATGGCTATGCTTGTTAATGGTAAAGCTCCTTTAGATCCTAATAGTGTTCCCTTAGCCTCTTTGGTTGCTTAAGAAGAGCAAGTTGATGTGAACTTCATTAGAAACAACAATCTTGGCAACAATACTTATGATAATTATAGGCCTTATCCTCCTAATGAAAATACTTATTATGGTAGATCTAGAATGCCTAGTGAAGATAGGAATCTAGAAGTTGAAAGATCCACTAAAAACTTTATGCAGATGCAATATGAGCAAAACAAGATATTCACTAAAACTATGGAAGAACAATCTGTTATCTTGAAGAATAGTAGTCATCAGCTTGAGAATCTGAATAGAGAAATTCCTAATTTACAGTCAAAAATTTTGAGTGCTGAGAAAAATATATCCTCTTTGTCTGAAGCACAGTCCTCCTTGATTAATAAAATGGCTGCTAAACCTGAAACCATGGAAAGTACTTTTGCTGCTACTCATGCCATACAAGTTACTATTGATGAAAATGTTAGACTGTTAGCCCAACTTCATGCTAAGTGGGAAAGGGAAGCTGAAATTGATAGAAACAATAGTGTGTGAACCATCACCACTAAACCACAAGAAGTCCCTGAAGGGTTTCGCGGCATAGTAAATCAAAATTTTCTACGGATGCGAACAGAGGGAAAGCCAAGATCTAATCTAGGAGATGCAAACAACGAGAGAGATTGGATTAGATCTTCATACCCTTGAAGATTCGCACACGGAACGTTTGTCGGAACGTGGGTGATGTAGTCGTACTCGCTTCTCCTCCTCGCGATCCGATCCGATCTAGCACCACAAGTGGTCGTGCCTCCGTGAGATGCACACGTGCAGCACCTCGACGTATCCTCCTTCCTTGGTCCAGCAAGTATGGTGGAGAGATGGATTGGATCTACAACACGAAGACGTGGTGTATATGGTGGAGAATTTCTGCAGCAGGGCTTCGCCTACAAACAGTCGGGAGGGAGAGAGGAAGGGCAGCAGGGCGGCTAGGGTTGGAGGGGAAGGTGTGGGGGGTTGGTGCGCCCCCACCCCTCTTTATATAGAGGGGGGGGGCGCAGCCCTAGCCCCTCCCCCAAGCCCAAACCGGCGGCCCCAAAGGATAAGGAGTGGGGGGCAAGGAAACCCCTCCCTTCTAGAAGGTCTATCTCGAGTTTAAACCTCTCTAGTCCGGCTGGGCCCTATGGGGCCTTGTGCCCCTGGCCCAATGCGGCCAGGGCACTCCCTCATAGGCCCATGCCCCCTCCCGGAAGGTGGGGCCACGTTGGTCCCCTTCCAGAAGGTTCTAGAAGCTTCCGGAACAATTCCGAACTCCAAAAACTGCACTGCCTTATATGAATCTTATTCTCCGGACCACTCCGGAACCTCTCGTGATGTCCCGAATCACATCCGAGACTCCGAACAAAAACTCATAGACCAATTATCCAATCTATCCTAGCGTCGAGACACGTTAAGTGTGTGACCCTGCGGGTTCGAGAATATGCAGACATGATCTTCTATCAATAATCAACAGCGGGGTCTGGAAACCCATATTGACTCCCACACATTCATCGATGATCATATCGGATGAACCACGATGCCAGGATTCAATCAATCCCATATATATATTCCTTTCGTCTCGCGATATTTTACTTGCCCGAGATTTGATCGTCGGTACCGTCATACCTAGTTCAATCTCGTTCACAGCAAGTACTTTACTCGTTCCGTAATCCGATATCACTTTGTGATTAACTCCTTAACCACATGCTTGCAAGCGGTGTTGATATCGATTACCGAGTGGGCCCGAAGTATATCTCTCCGACTTGGGAGGGACAAATCCCATCTCGATACATACAACCCAACATATACTTTCCGATCACCTGAGAGACACCTTTATGATCACCCTCTCATAGGATGACGTTTGATGACCTCAAAGATTTCTTCCGATACCAGGGAGTTGTATTATCTCATGGTCTAAGGAATACAATATTTGACATAAGAAAAGCTTCGCAAAGACGAACACGATGACACGATCTAATTGCTTCGCTTAGTTTGGGTCTGTCCATCATATCATTCTCCCAATGATATGATCTCATTATCAATTGACAACTCATGTCTATGGTTAGGAAACCTTAACCATCATTGATCAATGAGCTAGTCCATAGAGGCGTACTAGGGACACGGTGTTGTTCACAAACCACACATGTATTAAAGTTTCCGCTTAATACAATTCTTGCATGGAATATAAACATTATCATGAACAAGAACTATAGTAATAACAGCTTTATTATTGCCTCTAGGGCATAATTCCAACAGTCTCCCACTTGCACTAGAGTCAATAATCTAGTTTACATCTGGCAACAATATCACACCCATGGCACTGAGGTGCTGATCATGTTTTACACGTGGAAGAGGTTTAGTCAATGGATCTGCGACATTCAGATCTGTATGTACTTTGCTAATCTTCAGATCTCCATCTGCTATATAATCTCGGATTATATGAAACTTGCGGTTGATATGCTTGGTCTTTGGATGATATCTTGGTTCCTTAGCGAGTGCTATGGCGCCAGTGTTGTCACACAATATCTCCAGTGGGTCCAATGCACTTGGAACCACGCCAAGCTCAGTGATGAAGTTCCTGATCCAAACTCCTTCACTTGACGCTTCTGCAGCAGCCATGTATTCCGCTTCTACTGTAGATCCCGCGATCACGCTTTGCTTGCAGCTTCTCCAGCTCATAGCTCCTCCATTCAAAATATAAACGTATCCTGTCTGAGATTTAGAATCATCCTTGTCGGTGTCGAAACTAGCATCGACGTAACCTTTTACGACGAGCTGTTCATCGCCCCCATAGACTAAGAACATTTCTTTAGTCCTATTCAGGTACTTTAGGATGTTCTTCACGGCTGTCCAGTGTTGCACTCCTGGATCACTTTGATATCTGCTCGTCAAACTAAGAGCATTGGACACATCCGGTCTAGTACACAGCATGGCATACATGATAGAACCTATGGCCGAGGCATAAGGCACTTTTCTCATAGCTTCCCTATCATTTACCGTAGCTGGACACTGAGCCTTGCTCAATATCTTACCTGACAACATAGGCACTGAACCTTTCTTTGCCTTATCCATTCTGAACCTTTTCAGAACTTTGTCTAGGTATGTACTCTGGCTTAAAGCTATCAGGCGTCTTTGTCTATCTCTATAGATTTTGATGCCCAATATATAAGAAGCTTCACCTAGGTCTTTTATTGAAAAACATTTGTTCAAATAACTCTTCACATCGTTAAGCATGTTAATGTCATTTCCAATAATCAATATGTCATCCACATATAGTACCAGAAACGTCACCGAGCTCCCACTCACTTTCTTGTAGATACAAGCTTCATAGCAATTTGGAACAAATCCAAAGCTATTGATCACTTGATCAAAACGAAGGTTCCAACTCTGAGATGCCTGCTTCAGTCCATAAATGGAACGCTAAAGTTTGCATACTTTATCAGCATCCTTAGGATCGACAAAACCTTCGGGTTGCATCATATACAACTCTTCATCAATGTTGCCATTGAGGAATGCAGTCTTGACATCCATCTGCCATATTTCATAATCATGAAACGCAGCAATTGCTAATAAAATCCGAATGGGCTTAAACATCGCTACGGGAGAGAAAGTCTCACCGTAGTCAACACCTCGAACTTGTCGAAAACCTTTCGCGACAAGCCGTGCTTTATAGACGGTAACATTACCATCCGCGTCCGTTTTCTTCTTGAAGATCCATTTGCACTCAACGGCCTTACGGTCGCTAGGAGGGTCCACCAAAGTCCATACTTGGTTTTCGCTCATGGATCCCAATTCGGATTTCATGGCTTCTAGACATTTCTCAGAGTCTGGGCTCATCATCGCTTCCTCATAGTTCGTAGGTTCACTGTCTTCAACTAACAAGACAGTCAAGACAGGGTTGCCGTACCACTCAGGAGGGGCACGCGACCTTGTCGACCTGCGACGTTCAGTAGCAGCATCGTCCGAAGCTTCATGATCCTTGTCATTAGCTTCCTCTATTGTTGGTGCAGGCGACACTGGAACAATTTCAGGTGCTGCGCTACTCTCCAATTCAAGAGAAGGTTCAATAACCTCGTCTAGCTCTACTTTCCTCCCACTCACTTCTTTCGAGAGAAACTCCTTCTCAAGAAAGGAACCGTTCTTTGCGACAAACACTTTGCCTTCGGTTCTGTGATAGAAGGTATACCCAATAGTTTCCTTAGGGTATCCTATGAAGACACATTTCTCCGCTTTGGGTTCGAGCTTGTCCGGTATCAACTTCTTGACGTAAGCTTCGCATCCCCAAACTTTAAGAAACGACAACTTAGGTTTAGCACCAAACCACAGTTCATACGGTGTCGTCTCAACGGATTTAGATGGAGCCCTATTTAAAGTGAATGCAGCGTTTTCTAATGCATAACCCCAAAATGATAACGGCAAATCAGTAAGAGACATCATTGATCGGACCATATCTAATAAGGTTCGATTCCGATGTTCAGACACACCATTGCGCTGTGGTGTTCCGGGTGGCGTGAGTTGCGAAACAATTCCGCTTGCTTTAAGATGCGTGAGAAAATCATAACTCAAATATTCGCCCCCACGATCGGATCGTAGAAACTTAATCTTTCTGTTACGATGGTTCTCCACTTCATTCTGAAATTCTTTGAACTTTTCAAACGTTTCAGATTTATGTTTCATTAAATAGATATACCCATATCTACTTAAGTCATCGGTAAAAGTGAGAAAATAGCGATATCCACTGCGCGTCGAAACACTCATCGGTCCGCATACATCGGTATATATGATTTCCAACAAGTCCGTTGCTCGCTCCATCATACCGGAGAACGGGGTTTTGATCATCTTGCTCATGAGGCATGGTTCGCATGTGTCAAATGATTTAAAATGAAGAGACTCCAAAAGTCCATCAGAATGGAGTTTCTTCATGCGCTTTACACCAATATGACCTAGACGACAGTGCCACAAATAAGTAGTATTATCACTATCTACTTTGCATCTCTTAGCCTCAATGTTATGGATGTGTGTTTCATCCCTTTCGAGATTTAGAAGAAATAAACCATTCATAATAGGTGCATGACCATAAAAGATGTTACTCATATAAATAGAACAACCATTATTCTCCGATTTAAATGAATAACCGTCTTGCAATAAACAAGATCCAGAAATAATATTCATGCTCAACGCAAGGTTTAAAACTAATCCCGAAGGTAAAACTAAGGAGAGCGTGTCGACGGCCACCACATCAACTCTTGATCCATTGCCAACGCGCATCGTCACCTCATCCCTCGCAAGCCGCCGTCTATTCCGTAGCTCCTGTTTCGAGTTACAAATATTAGCAACTGAACCGGTATCAAATACCCAGGCACTACAACGAGGGCTAGTAAGGAAAACATCAATAACATGTATATCAAATATACCTTTGATGGTGCCAGCCTTCTTGTCCGCTAAGTACTTCGGACAGTTGCGCTTCCAGTGACCCTTGTCCTTGCAATAGAAGCACTCAGTGTCCGGCTTAGGACCAGACCTGAGCTTCTTCTCAGCAGGGGTAGTACGCTTGCCGCCGCGCTTCTTGAAGGGCTTCTTAGCTCCCTTACCTTTCTTAAAGGAGGGCTTGTTGACCATCAACACATGATTATCCTTCTTGATGTCCACCTCCGCAGCCTTCAGCTTTGCGAAGAGCTCGGTGATCGTATCAGTGGAACCAATCTGATTATGAGTCACTACAAAACTTTTGTAGCTGGGAGGGAGTGATTGCAGAACCCTGTCAATCTTGAGCTCCTCTGGAATCGTGCATTCCAGTTGCTCAATGCGTTGAGTGTATCCCGTCATCTTAATGGCGTGCTCACTAACGAAACTCCCTTACTCCATCTTGCAGTTAAAGAACTTCTCAGAGATCTCATATCTCTCAGAACGGGCCTGGGTCTGAAACATGGTTTTCAGCTCTTCGAGAATCTCAAAGGGCCCGGGATAGTCTTCAAAACGATTTTGAAGTTCCGGTTCCATAGCAAACAACATGGTGCTCTTAATCACACCATAATCATCTTTGCGTGACTGATAGACAGCTTTCTCATCAGCCGGCGCAGTTGCAGCAGGGGGGTCACCTAACGCTTTCCCAAGGACATAGTCCTTTTGACCGCTAGAGAGAATGATTCTTAGATTGTGGAACCAATTGGTGAAGTTAGACCCATTGTTTCTAAGCTTTTCCTTCTCAGCAAAAACATTGAAGTTGAAGTTGGACTTAGCCATGTGATCTACAGTATTTGCAAGTACAAATTAGACTATGTTCATGATAACTAGTTCAACATTTAATCAAATTACTAGATGAACTCCCACTAAATTCAACATCCCTCAAGTTGTTTAGTGAACACGATCCAAATTCACCACACCTAATCCGATCTTCACGAGAAGAGATGTGGTTTCAATGGTGGACAACGAAGTGTCGATCATATCATTCATATGACTCATGCTTAACCTTTCGGTTCTTGTGTTCCGAGGCCATGTCTGTACATGCTAGGCTCGTCAAGTTAGACCCAAGTATTTCCGCGTGTGCAAAACTGGCTTGCACCCGTTGTATGTGAGCGTAGAGTCTATAGCACCCGATCATCACGTGATGCTTGGACACGACGAACTTTCGCAACGGTGCATGCTTGGGGAGAACACAGTTTTATCTTGATCTTTAAGTGAGGAATCATCTTATAATGCTACCGTCGCGATCTAAGCATAATAAGATAATAAAAGGATAAACATCACATGCATATAACTTTATGTGACATGGTATAGCCAATCTTCGCGCAATGATCTCCATCTTGTGCGTGCCGGCATGATCTCCATCACTCCACCATGATTGCCTCCACCACGAATAGCAACTACAACTATTGCTAACTACTGAGCGATAAAGTAAAGCTATTACATGGCGTATAAGAAGTTGACTCGCAGGTCATACACAATTATAAAGACAACCATATGGCTCCTGCCGGTTGTGTACTCATCGACATGCAAGTCGTGAAACATTACAAAACATGATCATCGCATACATTATACACATCACATATTGGGCCATACCATATCACAGAAAACACTCCCTGCAAAAACAAGTTAGACGCCTCTACTTTGTTGTTGCATGTTTTACGTGGCTTATGGGAGTAGATGCTAAGAATGATTCTTACCTACGGAAAGCCACAACGGTGATATTATGGTTGCCAAACTCCGGTGTTAATCCCATGACAACTATAGTGAGAGAAACTGACATCCACCAGCCGCATGTGTGGAACAAGCCACACGTCAAGTGCGGAGCCGGTCTCGCGAACGACGTCGCATAAGGTTGGCCTGGACCGATTCAATCTCACTATCCCGCGTCATAAGAAGAACACAAACTAGAGGCTTGCAACAGAAAACATCAACACCCGCAACAACCATGTTGCGTTCTACTCGTGAAACACATCTACACATAGATCTAGCTCTGATACCACCGAAGGGTTTCGCGGCATAGTAAATCAAAATTTTCTACGGATGCGAACAGAGGGAAAGCCAAGATCTAATCTAGGAGATGCAAACAACGAGAGAGATTGGATTAGATCTTCATACCCTTGAAGATTCGCACAGCGGAACTTTCGTCGGAACGTGGGTGATGTAGTCGTACTCGCTTCTCCTCCTCGCAATCCGATCCGATCTAGCACCACAAGTGGCGGTGCCTCCGTGAGATGCACACGTGCAGCACCTCGACGTATCCTCCTTCCTTGGTCCAGCAAGTATGGTGGAGAGATGGATTGGATCTACAACATGACGGCGTGGTGTATATGGTGGAGAATTTCTGCAGCAGGGCTTCGCCTACAAACAGTCGAGAGGGAGAGAGGAAGGGCAGCAGGGCGGCTAGGGTTGGAGGGGAAGGTGTGGGGGGTTGGTGCACCCCCACCCCTCTTTATATAGAGGGGGGGGGGCGCAGCCCTAGCCCCTCCCCCAAGCCCAAACCGGCGGCCCCAAAGGATAAGGAGTGGGGGGCAAGGAAACCCCTCCCTTCTAGAAGGTCTATCTCGAGTTTAAACCTCTCTAGGCCGGCTGGGCCCTATGGGGCCTTGTGCCCCTGGCCCATTGCGGCCAGGGCACTCCCTCATAGGCCCATGCCCCCTCCCGGAAGGTGGGGCCACGTTGGTCCCCTTCCGGAAGGTTCTAGAAGCTTCCGATACAATACCGATTAACCCGGAACAATTCCGAACTCCAAAAACTACACTGCCTTATATGAATCTTATTCTCCGGACCACTCCGGAACCTCTCGTGATGTCCCGGATCCCATCTGAGACTCCGAACAAAAACTCATAAACCAATTATCCAATCTATCCTAGCGCCAAGACACGTTAAGTGTGTGACCCTGCGGGTTCGAGAATATACAGACATGATCTTCTATCAATAATCAACAGCGGGGTCTGGAAACCCATATTGACTCCCACACATTCATCGATGATCATATCGGATGAACCACGATGCCAGGATTCAATCAATCCCATATATATATATTCCCTTCGTCTCGCGATATTTTACTTGCCCGAGATTTGATCGTCGGTACCGTCATACCTAGTTCAATCTCGTTCACAGCAAGTACTTTACTCGTTCCGTAATCCGATATCACTTTGTGATTAACTCCTTAACCACATGCTTGCAAGCGGTGTTGATATCGATTACTGAGTGGGCCCGAAGTATATCTCTCCGACTTGGGAGGGACAAATCCCACCTCGATACATACAACCCAACAGATACTTTCCGATCAGCTGAGAGACACATTTATGATCACCCTCTCATAGGATGACGTTTGATGACCTCAAAGCTTTCTTCCGATACCACGGAGTTGTATTATCTCATGGTCTAAGGAATACAATATTTGACATAAGAAAAGCTTCGCAAAGACGAACACGATGACACGATCTAATTGCTTCGCTTAGTTTGGGTTGAAGGGAATATGCCCGAGAGGCAATAATAAAGTGGTTATTATCGTATTCCTTGTTAATGATAAATGTTTATTTTGCATGCTATAATTGTATTAATACGGAAACGTTAATACATGTGTGTTTAATAAACAAACAGAAAGTTCTTAGTTATGCCTCTCTTATAAACTAGCTCGTTGATTAATAAGATGATCAAGGTTTCCTGATCATGGACATTGGATGTTGTTAATAACGGGATCACAACATTAGTTTAATGGTGTGATGAACATTCATCCGAGGTATAGCATTACGATCAAAGTCATTGAGTTTATATTGCTATAACAACTTACGAAGTGATCCTAATCCTTAGACCATGAGATCATGTCAATCACTAACACCGGAAGAGTTTCTTGATAACATCAAACGTCACACCGTAACAGGGTGATTATAAAGATGGATTCAGAACTAATAAAGTGTTATGTTGAGGCCCATGGATCGAGAGTGGAATTTGTTCATCCCGATGATGGATAGATATGCTCTGGGCCCTCTCGGTGATATCACATTGATTAGCTTGCAAGCAAGTGATTTGATCACTAGAATGTTATATCACGGGAACGAGAAAAGAGTGCATGTCGGTAACGAGATCAAACTAGGTATGGAGATACCGATGATCGAATCTCGGACATGTAATATATCGCGAAACAAAAGGATTAAGATACTAGCGTAAAAAGGTTCCGACTATCACAAGAAAGTCATCGTTAAATGTGTGGGAGTCAGTATGGGTCTCCAGATCCCGCTTCTGATTATTGATCCGAGAGGGGTCTCGATCATGTCTGCATTATTCGCGAACCGTAGGGTGACACACTTAAGAGACATCGACATCCATTTGGAGCAAAAGTTTCATGCCGAAAAGAATAACAAGCGTAGGAATTTATTTCACTAGATACCGAAACGGGTTTTCTGGTGAAATTGCAGAAAGTGTTTTTGCATGTGAAATGAAATACTAGCAAGGGGTTATATGTGAATGTTTGTCATTAAAGTAATTGACAAAATTCTGAATAAATAAAAGGAGTTTTATTTAATGAGAGTTTGCATTAAATTTGGTGGAAATTTAATGGGAATTTGAGTGGGTTTTTGAGTGGAGGGAATTGAAAGGCTTTTGTGTGAGTGGAGTGTCCACCCACATGAATGAAAGGAGGGGAGGGGGCAGCCCCATGGCTGGGCGCATGGCCCCTTGGGTGCCCCCCTCTCCCTATAAAAGGAGCCCCCCTCCCTCTCTCTCACTCACACCTCCTCGTGAAGGATCTCTCTCCCCCTCTAGAATTTATCCCCCATGGTCTCGGACTAGCGAGATACATGTTCCCGGTGGCTATTCGGCAAGAAAGAGTTGTGCTTCCGCTGCATCGCTGGAGCGAGGAGGCGGAGGTTGCTCGGTGCCTCGAACGGGTGTGCGAGCACGGATGCGCTGCTGATTTGCGGCGCTAGGACTTCCTCTCGATCTTGAGATCGGCAAGAGATCGTCTACATCAACCACGAGTTGAACTCGTTAAGCTTTGTCGGTCTTCAAGGGTATGTTCTCTACGGATATACATCCGCCCGTTGTTTGTATCTAGTAGATAGATCTTGGTATATAGTTCACATCGTAGGAAAATTTTTGTTTTCTATGTTGCGAACCCTACAGTGGTATCAGAGCCAGGTTTCTATGCGTAGATACTTTGCACGGGTAGTACACATATGAGTATGTGGGCGATGATGATCATTTTATTGCTTCTTTGTTGTACTTTGGATATTGGTGGCATAGTGGGATGAAGCGGCCCGGACAAACTTTACATGTCCTCGCACATGAGACCTGTTCCACGCTTGACATGCAACTAGTTTTGCATAAGTGGCTAGCGGGTGTCTGTCTCTCCTACTATAGTCAATATCTAATTTGCAACGAGTTGTCAACAATTTGGTTATCCTCGTTGTGGTTCATGTTCGTAGGTAGGAACAGTTCTATCTTCGAAAGCCCTAAGCCACGTAAAATTTGCAATGGATAAATTAGAGGCGTCTAGTTTAGATTGTTGCTGGGATAGTGTTATGATATGGTGATGTTGTAAGTAGAAGTATGAGATGATACTCTTACAACACACATAGCGTGTAAGTTCCATAGACCTTGGGCTTACACATAAAGGTATGATAGAGATCATACCACGGTGCACATGATGGAGATCATATGCGGGAACCATATCATTTCACTTATAAACATGTGATGTTTTGATTGCATCTTATATTGCTTGTTTGGCGTTTTATTAGCATAATAAGATGATCCCTCATTTAGATATCAAGATAAGAATGTGTTCTTCCTTAAGTATGCACCGACAATGTTTCGTCGCTTCAAGACATCACGTGATGATCAGGTGTACTTGAATCCACGAGCATATCTCGGGTGTAAGACAGTTACACACGCGAATACTAAGGTTCTTACTTGGAGAGCCTAGCATGTACAGACATGGCCTCGGAACACGGACCGAAAGGTTAAGCATGAGTCATACGTTTTTGATATGATGACCATATGGATGCTCGCCTTTGAAGCTACACCGACTCACGTGATGATCGGACTTGGTGTAGTGAATTTGGTTCATGTAATCACCAAAAAGACACGAGGGATGTCGTTTTTGAGTGGGAGTTCATTTCTAATTTGGATTAGTAGAACTCAATTTATCATAAATTAAATCAAAGTGAATTTGCATAATTTGTTGTAGTCATTGGCATTCGTTCACCACCTTATGCATAGTTGTAATTGAGATAATAGAACTATAGAATTCTGGATATATACTTTACGAACTGGTATCGTATTGTGTTGAGTGTCAATCTAAAGTTTCAAGTCCTATTGCAAACTTTCAGCAAACTTTATTTACTCCGTGAAATTTAATAGTTGGTATTAAATCAAGAGTAACAATTCTAGTGTTAGTATCTTAAGTATCATATTTTCCTCCATGATTCTTGATTTAAATATCAAGATTATCTAGGAGCTGAAAGAATTGTTTCAGAAACCATCATGTGTGGTAGATATAACGATATCTGAAACAATGTTTTGGTTGCAATATGATAGAGTATAATATATGTTCTCATATTGGATGAGAATTTACGAAGGTTGGAGATGCTAAACATCCTAATCATCCAAAAGGGTTTTGGAAAGTAATGTTATACTCACGATTCACCTTTATAAGCTACAGTAGCTTGATCATGAAAGTCGTCATGATAAGAGTGAATATAAGATGTATGTAAAGTGTTTACTGCACTAAAAGATTACTAAAGAATGGATTTTAAAAGAATACCGATCATTTTGATGATGGTGATCTACTTCAAAGTGCAAGTCCAAAGGTATTATTATTTGAATATACACGCTTTGGACTATGTGTCATGTATATGGCGCCACTTTTGATGTTGATAGATTCTTTTAAAAAGGAAAAGGAAATGCTGAAAGAGAATCTATAAAATATATTTGGCAGAAAAGAAAAGATTGGAAATATCCAATTTAGGTATATGGATGATATACATGTTATTGTTGTATTCTTTGCTTGTTAAACAATGTGGTTCTTGGGTATTGGATACCGAATTGGTTGGTATGAAATTTCATACGGAACGACGCAATTCATAAACCACAATGGCCTAAGTAACTAGCAAGAGAATATGTGATGATGTTCATCGAAAACAAACAAACCGTTGTTTGTATTTCTCGTTGACATCAAAGCTTGACTTCAAGATTTGTTTTAATAATTGTTATTTAAATCAGGTATTATGAGAACAAAGGTTGTTCAAATAATTACCATATTCCATATAAGATGGATGATTTACAAATCTAGTTGGAGAAATCACATCCATAAAACCTAATGCTAAAATGTCGCAAGACAAATGATTGAAAGATCACTTACGAAGTGACATCGCTGTTTAAATTATATTGGAAATAAAACATGAAGAATCTCCATATTCATGGATTTTTGGAGTCTTTGATTTGATCAAGTGACGCTTGTGAGACTTCCCTCGGGATAATTAAAAACTCCGTTCAAAGACCAAAGAAGAACGAACGACTAAAATATTGGAATTTATACATATCGATGTATGTATTCCATTATGTGTAGTCGTAAGCGATGGGTTTCAACTTCATATGTTTTCTCCGGAAATTTGAGTGAATGTTCACTTAATGAGAAAGAAGTATGAAATATTTGAAAATGTTTCAAAGACTTTCAAGATGAAGTGAAAAATCTTTGTAACAAGAAAAATAAATGGTTTATGATTTTATCATAAGGGATTTATTTGAGTTACAAGTGTAACAAGAAAAATAAATGAATTATGATTTTATCATAAAAGGGATTTATTTGAGTTACAAGTTTAGCAAAACACCTAGATTTACATATCCCGAAACACCATAGGAATATGGAGTGTTTGAGATTTGTAATGAAACCTTGTTTGACATGGTTGGATCAAAGGTGTTATTTATAAAACTGCCATTATGTTTTAAAAGATTAAAGCTTTAGAGACTACCGCTTTTTACACTGAAAAGAGCTCCATATTGATCCGTTGAAATGACACCATGGAAGTTATGGTTTGGGGTAAAACCCAAGTTGTCATTTCTTAAATTTTGGTATGCTAAACATAAGTAAGATGTTTACAACCGAAGTCGGATGAGCATGTCTTTGTAGGTTATTTCGAATAACAATTGGTTATTCCTCCATAACACCGAGGACAAAGGGGTTTGTCGCTTGATATATGAAGTTTCTTGAAGAAGGAATTTTTCGTAAAAGTTAAGTGGGAGGACAATAGAACTTTGATAAGGTTAACAAACCTTAGCTAAATGTGCTGAGTTGCGCAGCGCCGGAAAATATTCCGGAGGAAGCCATAATGCTCATAGCTTATGTGCCTCAAAGGTTGTGGTCACGGAGATCTAAGTTCTTATTGAACCAAGTAGGTCGGTTAAACAATCAAATGCTAAGATTTGAGAGTAAATCATTATTGTTTGACAATGATGAACCGAATACATACAAAGAAGCGATGATGGGCCCTGACTCCGTCAAATGGCTCGAAGCCATAAAATCCGTGATAGTTCCATACACGAGAAATCAAGTTTTGAACTTGGAAGACCCTCCGGAAAGGTGTAAAAACCTATCGGTCGTATTTGGATCTATAAAGAAATAGACATGGATGTTTCACATCTATGAAATAGTCGACATGTCGTAAAGTATTTTACGACAATGTTCAAGGAGTTGACTATGACAAGATTTGATCTTCCATAGCGATATTTAGTCTGGACGGATTAAAGTAGCAACCACTACATATAATCTGTTATATGGTAGATGAATAAACAAAACAAAGTTCTTCTAATAGAATTGTTACCTAGGACGTGTACATGACACAGTCCAAAGGGTTTTGTTAAATTCAAAGGATGCTAAAAGGGCGTGCAAACTTCCATGGTTGAAGTAAGCATCGCGGAGTTGGAATCTTCACCATGATGAAAATGAGTTTTCATCAGGAGACGATGAAGATGCTTGCATTTGCAAGAAATTAAGTGGGAGCGCTGAGACATATTTCTAATACATTATGTGGAGGACATCTTGTTGATTAGAAATGATGTATATTTTATTGACCAAAGGTTAAGAATTTCATTTCGATGAAATACTTAGGCAAAACCCGAATATTTAGCATGAATGACTATAGTGGATAGACTGTGACGCTAATATGGTTGTGCCAAACGTACATATATGATATATTGAAGGAGTTCAATATAGAAACGACAAGAAACAGTTCTTGTTGCATGGAAAGGAATTGAATCAAGATTCAAGTGTATCGACACTTGATAAGTGAAACAAGATTCAAGTGCTTTGACACTTGATGAGTAAAATCACAAGAATGATTTGATCAATCATACCATGATATGTACACATCCAGATATGTCCTATGCTCTAAGTGTTATGAGCAAATACCAGAATGAATCATAAAATGATCATTGGACGATAGTGAGAATATTCTTATGATCTTTTGGAAGAACTAAGAATATATTTGTGTAGAGGTGACAACCAATTACAAATAGTTCATTGTAAAGCGTTACATTGATACTAGTTTTGTCACAAGATACAAATTAAGTTTATCTCAATTTAAACTATGGGTGGCACAATGTAATGGAAAGGATATTCCATGATGGATTTGGATGAAATCCATAGTTAAGACATTGTGACGAATACTACAACAAAAAGGTTAAGTATATGACTGCTATAGTAGCAGCAAAGGAGGGAATTTGTGTCAAGTAGTTTGTTATCAAACTAAGGTGTGGTTCGCAATGGGCTAACACTAAAGATATATTGTATGACAATAGTATCAACGT
This sequence comes from Avena atlantica, assembly GCA_910589765.1. Taxonomy (NCBI): domain Eukaryota; kingdom Viridiplantae; phylum Streptophyta; class Magnoliopsida; order Poales; family Poaceae; genus Avena; species Avena atlantica. The sequence goes on along the minus strand of OU342739.1, from coordinate 486,162,930 downwards.
GTTTTAACCCCAAGGAACTAACGGTCTCACCGAAAGACCAAATTTATACAATGCCATCTCATTGGAGAATGAGTGATGCGTGAAGACGCAAAGACATGCAAATACACACGGACCTGAAGCGTCAGATCCGTAGATTATGTTAACCACTTGCAGTTGCGTATATGGAACACCGGAAAGCCATAAGTGTCCAATACGCAAAGTTCTCAAACTAGATTATTGTCTCTAGTGCAAGTGGGAGACTGAAGGGAATATGCCCGAGAGGCAATAATAAAGTGGTTATTATCGTATTCCATGTTTATGATAAATGTTTATTTTGCATGCTATAATTGTATTAATACGGAAATGTTAATACATGTGTGTTTAATAAACAAACATAAAGTTCCTAGTTATGCCTCTCTTATAAACTAGCTCGTTGATTAACAAGATGATCAAGGTTTCCTGATCATGGACATTGGATGTTGTTAATAACGGGATCACAACATTAGTGTAATGGTGTGATGAACATTCATCCGAGGTATAGCATTACGATCAAAGTCATTGAGTTTATATTGCTATAACAACTTACGAAGTGATCCTAATCCTTAGACCATGAGATCATGTCAATCACTAACACCGGAAGAGTTTCTTGATAACATCAAATGTCACACCGTAACAGGGTGATTATAAAGATGGATTCAGAACTAATAAAGTGTTATGTTGAGGCCCATGGATCGAGAGTGGAATTTGTTCATCCCGATAACGGATAGATATGCTCTGGGCCCTCTCGGTGATATCACATTGATTAGCTTGCAAGCAAGTGATTTGATCACTAGAATGTTATATCACGGGAACGAGAAAAGAGTGCATGTCGGTAACGAGATCAAACTAGGTATGGAGATACCGATGATCGAATCTCGGACATGTAATATATCGCGAAACAAAAGGATTAAGATACTAGCGTAAAAAGGTTCCGACGATCACAAGAAAGTTATCGTTGAATGTGTGGGAGTCAGTATGGGTCTCCAGATCCCGCTTCTGATTATTGATCCGAGAGGGGTCTCGATCATGTCCGCATTATTCGCGAACCGTAGGGTGACACACTTAAGAGACACCGACATCCATTTGGAGCAAAAGTTTCATGCCGAAAAGAATAACAAGCGCAGGAATTTATTTCACTAGATACCGAAACGGGTTTTCGGGTGAAATTGCAGAAAGTGTTTCTGCATGTGAAATGAAATACTAGCAAGGGGTTATATGTGAATGTTTGTCATTAAAGTAATTGACAAAATTCTGAATAAATAAAAGGAGTTTTATTTAATGAGAGTTTGCATTAAATTTGGTGGAAATTTAATGGGAATTTGAGTGGGTTTTTGAGTGGAGGGAATTGAAAGGCTTTTGTGTGAGTGGAGTGTCCACCCACATGAATGAAAGGAGGGGAGGGGGCAGCCCCATGGCTGGGCGCATGGCCCCTTGGGTGCCCCCCTCTCCCTATAAAAGGAGCCCCCCTCCCTCTCTCTCACTCACACCTCCTCGTGAAGGATCTCTCTCCCCCTCTAGAATTTATCCCCCATGGTCTCGGACTAGCGAGATACATGTTCCCGGTGGCTATTCGGCAAGAAAGAGTTGTGCTTCCGCTGCATCGCTGGAGCGAGGAGGCGGAGGTTGCTCGGTGCCTCGAACGTGTGTGCGAGCACGGATGCGCTGCTGATTTGCGGTGCTAGGACTTCCTCTCGATCTTGAGATCGGCAAGAGATCGTCTACATCAACCACGAGTTGAAATCGTTAAGCTTTGTCGGTCTTCAAGGGTATGTTCTCTACGGATATACATCCGCCCGTTGTTTGTATCTAGTAGATAGATCTTGGTATATAGTTCACATCGTAGGAAATTTTTTGTTTTCTATGCTGCGAACCCTACATGGGTCTGTCCATCATATCATTCTCCCAATGATATGATCTCATTATCAATTGACAACTCATGTCTATGGTTAGGAAACCTTAACCATCATTGATCAATGATCTAGTCCATAGAGGCGTACTAGGGACACGGTGTTGTTCACAAACCACACATGTATTAAAGTTTCCGCTTAATACAATTCTAGCATGGAATATAAACATTATCATGAACAAGAATTATAATAACAACAACTTTATTATTGCCTCTAGGGCATAATTCCAACAGTCCCTATTCCTCCTCCTACAATGCCTAAGACTATTAAGTCTACTACTAGTGATGCTAAGTTTGGTTTTGATATAGATGGTTGCAACATTTCTGAAGTGATTATGTTTTTGCAAAAGCTTGCTAGAAGTCCTGATGCTAGTGATATGCATGTTGCTTTCACCAAACACATTACAGATGCTCTTGTTAAGATTAAGGAAGAGAAGTTAAAACACAAAGCTTCTATTCCTAGGAAAGTAGAAGATAGCTAGGAAACCATTATTATTATGCAAGTGAATGACTTTGATCTCAAAGATTCATGTGATCTTGGTTCTAGTGTCTCTATTATGTATAGGAAGATTTATGAAATGATTGATTTGCCACCTTTAGAAGATTGTTATTTGGATGTACCACTTAATGATAATGCTAAGAAGAAACCCATGGGGAGTATTAATGATGTTCTCATTATGGCTAACAATGCTTATTTCCCAGTTGATTTCTATGTTTTGGATGTTGAATACAATGCTTCTTGTCCTATTACTTTGGGAAGACCTTTTCTTAGAACTGTTGGTGACATCATTGATATGAAATAAGGCACCATTAAATATCATTATCCATTCAAGAAAGGTATTGAACGCTTCCCTATGAGGAGAGAGAAGTTGCTTTTTGCTGTTAATGCTTCCTCATTTGAAAATACTTGATTTTCTTGCTTCTTGTGCCTAACTTAAAGGCGTTAAAGAAAAGTACTTGTTGGGAGATAACCCAAGAGTTTCCTTGAGTCTTGGAAGTTATTACTTCAGTAATGACCTCTCCTTATCCTTTTTGTTTGCTTTTTGTGCAAGAATGACCTCTAATGAGAGGGAAGTAAGATTTGGGGAGTTGCTGTCGCGAAACAGATTTCTGTCCTCCACCATAAAAATTGGTGAGGAGTCTCTGTAACTCGGATTGAGCTAAACATTTACTAATAAATTCCCAGTATGTTTGCTAACTTTCATTAGTTTAACACTTTTTTATTTGAGCAACACAAAAGCTTTGAAAAAATTGGTTTCTACCCGCTGGTCTGTTTTGACAGATTTCTGCCATTATTTGCATTTGCTTCTTATTGATTCCTTTTTGAGTTCTCTTTTGGGGAATTGAGCTTTTTGAAGGAGTTGCTACAGTAGATTGTGTTTTTAGTGAAATTTTTTGTTGTTCCAAATCTAAGCCTAAAGGTCTATTATCTTTTGAATACACTAATGTTGCTAATGAAGATTGTGTGAAGTTTTGTATGAAGGAAAAATTTCAGGTATAGAGAGAGAATGATGTAAGGAGATAGAATGGAAAAATGCTCAAGCTTGGGGATGCCACCCCTGTGTCACCCCAAGAAATATTCAAGATGTACAAGCATCAAAGCTTGGGGATGCCCAAGGCATCCCCTTCTTCATCAATAAAAAGCTCATGTATGTTTAGACACTTCGTTTTTATTGTTTCATGCACTATTGTGTTGTTATTGGAGCATCTTAGTTTTCGTTTGCTTTGCTTAGTTTGTTTATTTTGCTTGAATAAAGTAGTTTGGACCCCCGTTCTTGCTGTGTTGTTTCAAATAAGTCGATTGGTGTTGGAAAGGAATAGAAAGTTCTTGCTTGGAAGTGCAAGAGGAGCTTGCATTGACTGTGACTTAGACTTTAGCATGTCATGCTAGGTGTTGTTTTGACCTTATGCTTAGTGATTATTGTTGTAGCATGACTTGTTCCAAGCAATTGGGAATGATTAGTGTACCTTAAAAGAATCATGCGTTGTTTTAGCATACAAAGCATAATATTTTGGTATTCTCCTTTGATGTTTTGTTTGGGTTGACTTGGCACATGCTCACACCATGTTATGACTATGAACAAGTCACCATATCTTCTATGATCATTTAGTCCTTGACTTGTATTACTACTCTATGCTTTGATTAGTAATGTTTTGTCGCTCTACATGATTATGGCCATTATTGCTCTCTTAGTTGGTTGCTCCCAGTCTTTTGCTAGCATCCACTTGTATGAGTAAGCTCTACTCATGCTTCCAACTCCCAAGAAACCAAGTTATTCCAAAGTGTCCACTATAAATTCCTATGCATGGTGTCTTACACCATTCCAAGTATATTCTTTTTTCAGCTATCTTCCAATTAAAAAGTATTTTGTTATGTGAAAACTTAGTGATTAAAGCCCTCACGAACTTGATGGCACACTTTATATTCTTTGCCCCTAATAAACTTGACCATTGTGTCCTCTATGTTGTATATGCTTGCACTTATACGTTGGAATTAGCAGAACCATGCTGTCATGGGGAATGTTTTCAACATTGCACTTGTACTTTGTACATAGTTGATATCATGCTCTTTTGTCTATGGATGTCACCGGTGTGAAATAAAGATGGAGCTTGTAAGTCCATGGAGTTATGAATTTTGTGTTAGAGAAACGCCTGGGCCGCTAGCCTAAGCCATGCCTAATCATGGTGGAAACTTGCAGCATCACCATAATGAGCTATCTATGAAGCATCCTCAATAAAAATCTATGCAAATAGTAAATAAAAATATCGCTGAGATGCTCATTGTCTGCTTGACTTGTTATTTTGGTTATGGGATAGCTCCTGTACCATGTGCAAGGGGTACCCTATTGGCGGTTCTCTATGATACGCATGTACTTATTATGAAAAGAACTTACAGGTGACTAAAGTTGAGTAGCATGAGATGTGGCCCTCGTATTCAAGGGACATGAGATTGCCAACTTATACTTTGTCAAGCATATACTCCATAGTTTGTTCACTTTAACCTTAATCACTTCAAGATGTTTATGATAGGGGCAATGAGGGCTGAAAGCTAACAAGTATCATAATTTTTGGAAGCTTTTTTTGAAACTTTAAATCCCTTCTTCCCTTATGAAGGGCCTTTCTTCCACTACTATATTGAGTCTCCACCTTCTACCTTTAGGAACCATTAAGAGAGCATAGTTGCCATTCTTAGTTCTATGTGCAGTGTCCCAAAACTTATTGATTGATGCATATTGTGATATTACTTGTTCTTGTGCTATTTGTTTCTAGTCACTCTTATGAACTTTGAAGGTGTCCTATGCATCTATTTGCTACTCTATGAGGGACAAGATGATTGCCACTATGCCATGTTTTCTGTATGTGAAACAAACAAACATTTTTCAATGCATGGTATTCATGATCTTTGTTTATAGCCTTTCATGTTGCATGTATAGTTACTTTGTCTTACTGTTAGAACTCCATCTTGCATGCACATGTTTAGAGTTCTTTGACCCCAGCTTTCAATGCTTGCAAATGGTTTGATCTTGGTTTTGATGGTGCATGTCACCTCAAAAATTATTATTTTATCACTTACCTACTGAAAAAATCAATATTCTCGGAATTGGACGGGACAAAAGCCAAATTCAATATTTTACCGTGGGCGACACGAATCCAGAAGACGAGACGGAGAGGCGAGCCAGCGTGGCCTGGGTGGGCCCGCGCCTGGGCAGGGTGTGGGCCCCCTGGTCGCCTCCTAGCCTCGCCTCCTCGCCTATAAGAAGCCCCCGATGCAGAAACCCTAGGCACCCGATCAAAACTTCACGAAATCGTCTGTAACCGCCGCCACCATCGTCCCTAGATCGAGGGATCTGAAGTTCTTCCTGGCACCCTGCCGAAGGGGAGATCATCCCGGAGGCCTTCTTCTCCGGTATGATGCGTGAGTAGTTCCACCTTGGAGTATGGGTCCATGTAGTAGCTAGATGGTTGTATCTTCTCCTTGTGCTTTCATGTATAGATCTTGTGAGCTCCGTTCATGATCAAGATCTAATCTATTTGTAATCATGCATGCAGTGTTTGCGGGGATTCGATGGATATTGAGATTACTATGTCAGATTGATTAATGGTTTTGTATTTATGATATTATCATGTCTGTGTTGTTTGTGATCTTGCATGCTCTCCGTTGTTAGTAGCTATCTTGGCCAATTAGTTGCTAGTGAGTCCAAGAGGAGATATTTATGCTCGATAGTGGGTTCATGCGTCTAGTTTCCAAGGGAAGTGACAAAAATCTCTTCAGTTGTAGATGTGTTGTTGCTAATAGGGAGAAAACAACAGTCTCTTGTTCATGGAGCAAGTGGATTGTTTACCTTACACGCTTTGCTTAAAATAGTTTTCTGTTGCTTGCAACTTAATACTGGAGGGGGTTCGGATGATAACCCAAAGGTGGACTACTAGTCATAGATGCAGTTGGATGGCGGTCTATGTATCTTGTATTGCCCAATAGAATATCATAGGATCTTTTTGTCTAGTATTGCATTGTTATGCCTTGCTCAGTTCCTGTCAATTGCCCTGCTGTAATTTGTTTACGCTTCATGCCATGTTGTTTATCTAAGGAGAGCACCTCTAGTGAAATATGGACCCCGGTCCAATCTTTACCATTGATACATTCTCCACTGTTATTGTTTACTTGCTGCAAACCACCATTACCTTCCACACCATACAGTTAATCCTTTGTTACAACAATCGGTGAGATTGACAACCTCACTGTTAGTTGGGGAAAAGTCTTGAGTTTGTGTTGTGCAGGTCTCTGCGTTGCTTGCAACACCTATGTGACGTTTCCTTCATCCTACTGGTTTGATAACCTCGGTTTCTTACTGAGGGAAGACTTGCTGATGTGCTTCTCACCTTGATCTTGGGTTTCCCAACAGGCTCCACATCAACTGAGCCATCAGTCGGCGATCTTCTGATTGCCAGCCTCTATGGGTATTGAGATGTTCTTGGCGAGGCTGAGAGGGATGGGAGGAGGCGTCTTCCGGAATCCGAGGTGGATTTCCCAACTCTAGGATGGGCGAGCATCCTAGGCTCGAAGAAAACTCCGGGACCCTCGACGATGATCCAGTCCATCTCCCTCCACAGGGCTCGCCTTGATGCCAGGAGCTTATACACGTCTGGTTGCTGTGTATGGGAGGAAACGACGTCTTCTGGTCATGGTGCGGGCTCCCGCCATGATGATAACTTTTTTTGATGGTGTTTTCTTATCCATGGTTCCTTATTATCCATGGTTCTTTGCCTCCCGCACTGAGAAGGTAGGGAGAAGGAAACTGCGGCTGCATGGGACCGAGAGGGGGCGTTTTAGGGCATCCATGGCCGCATCCCCAAGATGAGGCTGGGGCATCTTTCACGGCTCAGAGCGCTCTTTGGGTCCCTAATAGAAATTCTAACAATGTCTGTATTTTCGTGAACTATAAAACCAAAATAGAGGCTTCCGAAAACATATAAACGGGTTGCATTTCTCACATCGCGGAACGAAACCTGCAAACATGAACTGCATATTCAAATATTTGAAATCGCGACATAGTTCATCGATTAACAGAGAAGGTTTTGGCGTGAATTAGTTCTAATTACGCACATTGCAGCTTCACAAAAATTGCATTTACATAACAAATCTACTAGCGATGGACGTCGTCGCAACCTAGACCAAAATTGAGCTCAGGCGATGGCTGAAGGTGCAGGTTGTGGCAGCGTTGGGGGCGGTGTTGACCTCATTCCATGAGGTCGGTGAGGTCCCCATCTCCAGCTTGATGACCGACACGGCGACGCGCTCCCTCGACAAGCGTTCCTTCTCCCGCTCCCATGCTAGCCACGCCTTGACGAGCTTCACTGCCCATCGCGCGTCGGCTTGATTGATATCCTCCTCTGCCTCCCGCTCTAGCTCTAAGTCGCGGATGAGGATCTCCATTGCGAGGCGCTCCTTGTCAGATTTGTTGGCGTAGTCGGCGGTCGCGACGACGCGCGCACGTGACGGGGATGGTGAGCTCCAGTCAGAGGACATCAAGCTTGGAGGTGCGTGTCCACGCAAGGAGATCCCACCGCAGGACGAGCCCTCACCGGTCGCACGACCATGCGTGGATATGAAGCTCGGGGGCATGTACGCGCGGAGACAGGGTGACAGCGACTCCTTGCGGTTCTTCCAACGCCGAGTTGCCCAATACTTGGCACCCTCCAAGCAGACGAAGGCGTCGTGCGCCGCCTCGTCGACAAAGCATCAAGCTCCATCGCCGAAACCTCCCCCGCCTCCAGATCGGTGCCCCCAAGCCAGTAGCTGCTGCGGCGGCTCGACCTCGTCAGGATCTGAGCACGTGGACGCAACGAATTTCTCATCGAAGCAGTGGGTTGGTGGCGGTGCTTGGGTTGGGACAGCAGAGGAGTCGCTCACACATGCCCTGTATGTACTGGCCACGGAGAATGCTAAAGGGGTTGTGGTAAAAGTTTTACAGGCCAACCCACGTATACGGGTGTCACATCCCAAAATTTTCCAAATTTTGAAATGTGAAAAATAAATAAACAAAATAAAACTTTGTTGAAATTCAGGATGAGAAGAAACTTTTTTATTCCAATTGAAAATATCAAAACCTATTTTGAGCAAATAAAATCCTAAAGGGATTTAAAAAGATAAACAACTATTAAAGAAAGATTTAATAATTGGAATCACTATTTTTAGATCTTTTAATAAAAGGATTTGATTTTCAAAAGCAAAGGTAGAATTATAAATAAAGATTATTTTATAGAGCCAAATTAAATCTTGGCCAAGCTTTTGAAATAAAATAATTCTATTTGATAAAAAGAGTAAAAGTATATTTAAATAAAATAATGAGGATTTATTAATATCCAATTTTATTAAAGTAAAGGCTTTTCTATTTTAATTAAACACTAAAACTTGTTAAATTATTTTAAACAAGTTTTCCAAGTGTTATACTTTTTCAAATAAAACCTACTGAAATGATTTTGGTATTACTTAGATTTCAAATGGAGTTTTTAATAAATCAAATCCTATTTGAATTAATAACTAAGGACTATTTAATTTAATTATTAAATAGATCCTAAAAAGAATAAAAGTATTATTTTATTTTGGACTTTGGTTTGTGTTGTTAAACAGAACTAAAAATTATACAAAGTTTGGCAAAGGTTTGAATTCATTTGAGTGTTTGAATTGTTTGAATAAAATCAAAACATAAAATCAAATGGAAAAGGAAAAAGATTCAGTACAAAAAAAATGAAACAAACAGCAGCCCAACCCATCTGGCCCAACAGCCCAGCAACGCAGCCCACCAGCTCACCCCACTGCGAATCGTTTTTCACTGAGAAATCAACCCGCAGAGACGCTGACGAGTGGTCCCATCTTCCTCTCTCTCTCCCTCGCTGACAGCACGGCCCCACACTCCTGTTCTTCGTTTCCACCCGCACCAGCCATTCCTCCTCACCGTTTCAGACTTGATTGCAGCGATCAATTCGCATCAATGGAGGCATTAATCTCTCCAACGTCTACGCCCTCTTAATTTCCTGACACTCCTCGACATTTCCCCTCAGAAATCACTGCACGAGAGCCACCAGGCTGCCTCGAATCGCCTTTGCACCGCCGCTGCTCCGGCGACCTTCTCCAGCAAAATCCGGCGAACCACGGCCACCCCTCGCCTCCCTCTGCACGCTAGCACATTCCCCATCGCCAGGCGCACCTGCCCATAGCCTCATCTCACTCCCGCGTACCCCGTCGCGTCGGCTTCGTCATGAACTAAGCGCCGCCGCGTCTGTCCCTTCTCCGGCGACCTCCCCCTGGTAAGTCTCGACCGCCCCGACACCTCCTGTTGATGCTCACATCATCCCCAGTTCAGCCCGCGTCTAACTGTGCCCCTGCCTTGCCTCGGCACGATCTGCAGCTTTGTCCCCGACGACGAACAGAACCGCCTGACGCCACCACCGACTCTGGCGAGCGATTACTTTCGTCCCTGTGCGCCCCTCGTCAAACCAACAGCACGTTGAGCTTCGGCATCTTCTTGCGAACACTGTGAGCCATTTTCCCCTCTCTTTTGCTTCCTGTATCGCCGGAACCGCTGTTAGCCGAGCGTCGCCGCCGCGCGCTGCCGTCGAGCGCCGCCCAACCATGGTCAGAGGCACCGTGGCCGTTAGATTTTGATCCGTTGGCTGAGAATAGATCTGAGCGAAGAGGTATGAGTGAACCAGAACTGCACGATCTTATTTAGATCCAACATCCCACAGAGGCCGATCCGCACGAAACGGTACCGTCCAATAGAATTGCGCCGCGTGGCACTGGTTATGTTTAAAACAGAATTTTGAATCTGATTGATATGCAAACTTGTAAAAATCATAACTTTAATTCTACACGCCCAAATTTTGAAAATTTTATATCAATGGAATCAGTAGAACAAGTACTTTGCAACCATGCAATTTGTTTAATGTTTTGCTTCTGTAAAATTGGTTGAAATTGCAGGAACATGTGTAGGCTTATTTTGAATATAAAAATTGTTCTAGATAAAATTTTAATGTGAAATCTTTGAAAAATGGTTTGTTGTGAACCTACTGACCTTAGGAACCAACTCATGGATTTAAAAATGAATTTTGTGAAGTTTAGGAATAAATACTTGAATTAGCTCATTTCTAGTCAAATAAAAATATTGATTTTGATATGGAAATGATTTTTGAGTAAAACCTTTGGGAAATGATTTGATTCAAACCTTCTGACCCTAAACACCAAGTTTTGTGAATTAACAACTTATTTGATGAACAATATAAAATTATTGCTTTGATAAAAGCATTTTCAACCACATAAAATATTGATTTGATTTAGAAATGGTCTATAGATAAAACCTTTTGCAAATGGTTTTACCACTTTAGAAAATGACCACTTTGAACTTTATAATGTTTAGAGCTTAGTAGAAACCACCTTTGCAAATAAAACTATCCTTTGCATGCTTGCATGCATGACCTTGTTTCTATTATTTTATGTGTGATAAATTGTTTGAATATTGGTTGGAATGCTGTGAATTGTGTTTGCTTGATTGAATTGTAGTGGAATTAGAAGAGTGTGATATTTGCAAGATCAAGAAGTGAACCAACATTCTCTACTAAAAAGGCACGTGACACTATCATCCAAGTCCTATTATTTTCATTATACTTAGTGGATTTTTGAAACATGCATGATAAAGTTTACTATATTTTATGCTATGCTAAAATCCAAATAGGATACCCTTATATATTCCTTAGTGAAAACAATGTAGTTGTAGTATGCTTAGCCCAGCTATATATTTGGGATGGGATACATGTTATGATTATATGAAGTATTGAAAGGACTTATGTTTTATATAATAAAACAAGTACTCAATGAACCACCTGGGTGGACAAGGATACTCAAGGTTGGACAAGGTGGCAACAAAAAGAACCATGTTTATATGGCTATCTCTTTTGTTGTGCACTAGAAGAAAACCACCCAGGGACTTAGAGATTGAACATGTTTCTCGTACAGTGGTTTCCGTGTACAACCACATGCTAAATGGGCTCTGGCTTAGTCAACTACATAGTGGAAGACCCATGCATTGGCATCTTCAGGTTAACTAGATTTGTGCTAGGGAACTTGAAACCCTACATTGGTGCCTGGATGACAAGCTAGCATTGTGTATTGGGAGGACTCCTATGGAAAGACTTTGTCACATTCACAATCTGCCAGTACTCCATCTTGGTGAGTACTTATCCAGCGGCCACTGGTGGCATCAAGATGAGATTGTGTCATGTGGGTAAAGTGTACAACTTCTGCAGAAGATCAAATTCTAAGTACTTAGCCGTGTCCCTGGTTATGGACAATACTGAGTAACTAAGGCCTGAAGCTATGGAAGATCTCGACATTCCAATTTCTCAAAGTTAAAACTTGAGGGTGACAACAAGGGATTAGAAGCACTTGGAGTTTTCCAAGAAGTTCAAAAAGATTTGACAAAGATCAAAAAAACTATTTTGAAAAGATAGGACAAAACTATATTGCTTTCTGCAAAGAGCTTAAACCCCACTTAGCCAAATATGCATGTAATTATAGGATCCACATATTTCTACATAGTAGTGAAACTTGCCAATACAATTCAAATGTATTGACCCTTGTGGCTGCAACTTATTATGTTGCAGGTTTGTTTGATGTTAGTGAAGTGTGTTGAATTAGGATTACAAGTCTACAACCAACATGACTTCCTATGGCACTTTGAAGATGAAGGACCCCATGCTTATAGATATTCTGCTGCAATGTAATGTGATAGCCAAGTGAGCTATGTAAGATGTAATGAATTATTTTATTCCTGGTTATAAAGTTGTATTATGACCTTTATTTCTTGATATTACATCTTAACTGTGGATGCTAGCTATTGATCCAGGGACTAGCATTGTAAACACAGGGATCTCTACCTTATTAAAGGTTGAGAACTTTACAACGGGACTCACTAGAGCGGCACAATTTGCACGGGCCTGTAAACTTAGCTGGAATTTCACAGTTCCAGGCAGTTTACATGCATTGTTAGAGTTTCTCTAAGCAATGACAAGTCATCTTCCTCCATGGCTCCTAGCTTGTCGGGGCAGGGAAGAGGCGCCAACAGGCTTCTAGGGGTCTCCTCCTTTTTTGACGCAATTCAGAGAGAGGCCCCTGGCTCAGCACGCTGCCGAGGCTGTTGGCGATGGTCCAGAGGCCATCTCCTTCCCCTACTTGACTGGTATCGCAACGCCATGCGCGTACCTCTGTCCAAGCTAGACGAGTTTGTGCAGGGGCTCTTTCCAAAGGGGCGTATCCGCCCGTTCTATTGCGAAAGACGGGGTGAGCATTCCCCCTTTATGGCTATGAAATATAGCCATTTTATCCATGTTTAGATCTTATTTTAAGTCAATAAATTGATTAAATAACTCTCTAGCCTTGCTACTAATGACTAATTATTGCAAAGATGTGCAAATCCTTCTATTGATTTGTGATGTGCAGAAAACCATGCCTTTATGATGAGATCATGAGAAATTACTAGAGAATATGTAGTTACCAACACAACCATGTAAACCAGGGTCGAAAATGCAATTCTAGGAGGTCTAAGGAGCATCGGTACTGGCGATTCCCACCGTACTACACGCTGATGCCTTCCTTAGGTTAAACGCAACTACTCATGTGAAGGAGCGACACCATTTAAGGGGAGATGCACCCTCCATTCTCCACAGAACCCATTCGCCATTCATGTCTCATTCATCACACACCGAAGGAGATCCACACCACCATAGTTCATCACATCCATCTCCTGCCTCCTCCATAGCCATTGCCATTATCTTGTCATAGAGATCTTGCGAATTAGTGACCATTGTAAGAATATTTGGTTTCAATCTAAGTATTTTGCTAATGATTTATATTGTTCATCTTGTTATTATAAATGAGTAGTACTCACGGGATGCAGGTTGGGGTGAAGCCTCGCAGCATCTATGTGCATCTAATCTTATAGGAATATTGTGTAGTGATTGAATAGGAGATTTGTTATCTTGAATCTTTGTCTCTAGGTTGATCCGAGGACTTATAGGTACCCAAGACCTCGTGGATTGATCAAGGTGTGAGGTGAGATGAGTGGAGGACGGCTTCTGACACATGAAACCTCAATGATAGCAAGGAGGATTGCAATATTCTCTTAGTGATCCGCTTGGGATTAACAGTAACATCATCGATCGTAATGCTTTAGTCTATTTTACTTAATAATCATTGTACCCATGGTTTCGTGGTATGACGGTTGGATCAAAAGACTATTGTCACATATAGTTTTAGGGGCTCTAGTAGCTGAGGATGTATTGTCCACAATTCCTATCATTATTAGATCATTTTACACATGAATATGCTTAATCTTATTTTTATCCCATTTCGCATGTATAGCTGCAGGTGAATCTTCAACCATGGACTATCTCCATCATTAAAAACAACCAAAAAGATACAAATTAAACTAGAAAGATTCGGTAAACAAAAAACAAAATTAATCAGCAAGTCTTGTAGAAGTTTCACAAAATTCCTTTTATCATTTGTTTCCTAAGGTTTGATAAACCTAGGTATTTTCTAGGAAAAAAATTACTATACTGCATCTGCAATCCGGATCGAAAGTATCACCCCTCTTCTATTCTAGCGCAACGCCTGTGACGATGAAGATTTCCACGATCGACTTGAAGACGCGAGCGACCATGCGCCTTCTCATCTGGGGGCTTCGTACTCCCCGAAAGAAGGCCAACTCCACCCTCTCAAATGATTCCCCCAGGAGGGCGTCGAGTACTCGGGCGAACACCATGTGAAACCACTTAGCTATTCACCTGACCGCTGCCTAACCAGGAGGATGTCAGTCAAGTTGAGGCCTCGCCACCCTTCCCTTGCCTTGGAGGATGCAGCGAGATTATTGCGAGTTGAGGCTCGACCGATGCCTCTCCCCTCTGATGAGCTCAGATCACTGTAGAGCTTCATTGGTAAACCCCAAGAGGAAGGTATGATGAGCACAACAATAAGTTTTCCCTCAGTTATGAAACCAAGGTATCGAACTAGTAGGAGGAAGGAAACAACTCCAAGGTGTTGCTAGCAACTTGGAATCCTGCACAACACAAACTCAAGACTTTGCCCCAAATTACAGTGAGGTTGTCAATCTCACTGGTTTGCTGAAAACAAAGGATTAAACGTATAGTGTGGAAGGTAATGGTTGCTTGTAAAGAGTAAACGGTAATAGTAGATGATGTATCAATGGTAAATATTGGACCGGGGTCCACAGTTCACTAGAGGTGTTCTCCTTAAGAAAGATAACATAACATGCTGGGTGAACAAATTATAGCGGGGCAATTGACAGGACTGAGCAAGGCATAACAATGCAAATACTATACATCATGATTCCTATGAGATTTGATTGGGCATTACAACAATATACATAGACCGCCATCCAACTGCATCTATGACTAGTAATCCACCTTTAGGTTATCATCCGAACCCCCTCCAGTATTAAGTTGCAAGCAACGGATAACTACGTTAAGCAATGTGTGTAAAGTAAACAATACAATTGTTCCATAAACAAAATATTGATGTTTTATCCCTAGTGGCAACAACACATCTACAATCTTAGAGATTTCTGTCACTTCCCGAGATTCAATAGAGGCATGAACCCACTATCGAGCATAAATACTCACTCTTGGAGTCACTAGCATCTACTTGGCCAAGATAGCTACTAGCAACGGAGAGCATGCAAGATCACAAACAACACAGACATGATAGAATCAATAATCAATAAGACATGATAGAATAAATAATCAATCTGACATAGCAATCTCAATATCCATTGGATCCCCGCAAACACAACATGTATGATTACAAAGATGATATTGATCATGAACGGAGCTCACAAGATCTAAACATGATAGCACAAAGGAGGAGAAACAACATTCTAGCTACTGTATGGACCCATAGTCCAAGAATTAACTACTCACGCATCATACCGGAGGCTGGCATGGTGATGAAGAAGGCCTCCGGTATGATCTCTCCCCTCCGTCAGGGTGCTGGGAAGAGCTTCAGATCCCCCGATCTCGGGACGATGGTGACGGTGGCTACAGACTGTTTCGTGGAGATCTGATCGGGTACTTAGGATTTTGGCATCAGGGGCTTTTATAGGCGAAGAGGCGAGGCAAGAGGGCGGCCAGGGGGGCGCACACCATAGGGCGGCGCGCCCTAGGGTGGGCTCGCGTGGCCCTAGGGTGTGGCCGCCCTGCGGTGCTCCTTCGGCTGTCCTTTGGTCTCTTTGTTCGTCTCAGTGAAATATTGACTTTGACTTTTGTCCCGTCCAATTCCGAGAATATTTCCTTACTAGCTTTTCTGAAACCAAAAATAGCAGAAAACATGCAACTCTCACTGCGGCATCTTGTTAATAGGTTAGTCCCAGAAAATGTATAAAAAATACCTCAAAGTGTAGACAAAGCATAGCAAAGTTGATACTAAACAAGCATGGACCATCAAAAATTATAGATACGTTTACTACGTATCAAGCATCCCCAAGCTTAACTCTTGCTCGTCCTTGAGTAGGTAAGTGATAAAAGAATAATTTTTGAGGTGACATGCACCATCACAATCTTGATCAAACTATTTGCAAGCATTGAAAGTTGGGATCAAAGTACTCTAAACATGAGCATGAAAGATGAAGTTCTAACAATAAGACATAGAAACTATGTTGCAATATGAAAGGCTACAAACAAATATCATGAATAACAATGCATTGAAAGACGTTTGTTTGTTTCACATATAGAAACATAGCATAGTGGCATTCAGCTTGTCCCTCATGGAGTAGAAAAACATAAATGCATAGGACACCTTCAAAATTCATAAGGGTGACTAGATACAAATAGTTTAAGAACAAGCAATATCAACATTATAAATCAATCAATAAGTTTTGGGAAAATTCACATAGAACTAAGAATGGCAACTATGCTCTCCTAGTTGGTGCATAAAGATAGAAGGTGGAGACTCAATATAAAAGTGGAAGAAAGGCCCTTCACAGGGAAGCAGGGATTTCACATGAAAGAGCTTCCAAAAATTATGGTAATGGTTAGCTTTAAACTCTCATTGCCCCTATCATAAGCATCTTGAAGTGATTAAGGTTAAAGTGAACAAAGTATGGAGTATATGCTTGACAAAGTATAAGTTGGCAATCTCATGTCCCTTGAGTACGAGGGCCGTTCCTCATGCTACTCAACTTTAGTTACTGGTAAGTTCTTGACATTGTAAGTATATGTGTATCATAGAGAACCGCCAACGGGTACCCCTTGCCCCATGACACAGGAGCTATCCCATATCAAATGACAAGGCAACAGACAATGAGCATCTCAGTAATCTTCTTATTTACCATGGGAAAATGGTGCTTTTTTCTCTTCTTTCCTATTTTTTTCTTTTTCTCTCTTTTTTCTATCTCTCTTTTTTTATAAGAAGAATGCTTTATAGATTGCAATGCCGCAAGTTTCCACCATGATTAGGCATGCCTTAGGCTAGCGGCCCAGGCGATTCTCTAACACATATACAAAACTCCATGGACTTACAAGCTTCCTTTACAGGTGTTGAAAGCGTTCCTCGTGACAACACGGTTCTGCTAATTCCCAACTTATAAGTGCAAGCATATATAACATAGATGACACAATGGTTCAAGTTTATTAGGGGCAAGAAAATAGTGTGCCATCAAGTTTGTGAGAGCTTTAATCACTAATTTTTACATAACAAGTTTAATTTGGAAGATAGATAAAACAAGAATATACTCGGAATGGTGTAACACACCATGCATAGGAATTTATAGTGGACACTTTGCAATAACTTGGTTTCATGGGAGTTGGATGCATGAGTAGAGCTTACTCAATACAAGTGGATGCTAGCAAAAGACTGGGAGCGACCAACAAAGAGAGCAATAATGGCCATAATCATGCGGAACAAAAAAACATTATCAATCAAAGCATAAAGTGGTATCACAAGTCAAAAACTACATGATCATAGAGGCTAAGGTGACTGGTTCATAGTCATAACATGGTGTGAGCATGTTCCAAGTCAACCCAAACAAAGCATCAAAGGAGTATACCACAATATTATGCTTTTGTATGCTAAAACAATGCATGATTCTTTCAAGGCACATTAAGCAATCTCAATTGTTTGGAACAAATCATGCTACAGAAATAATTACTAAGAATAAGGTCAAAACAACATCTAGCATGACATGATAAAGTCTAAGTCACAGTCAAAACAAGCTCCCTTTTGTATCACTATAAGCATGAAACTTTCTACTCTTTTCCAACACCAATCAACTTATTTGAAACATCACAACGAAAGCGGGGGTCCAACTACTTTATTCAAGAAAACTAAGCAAACGAAAACTAAGACGCTCCAAGAACAACACAACAGTGCATAAAACAAAAAAATCAAAGTGTCTAGAAAGAGACCTGAGATTTTAATTGATAAAGAAGGGGATGCCCCGCTTGTACCTCTTGAATATTTCTTGGGGTGACACGGGGTGGCATCCCCAAGCTTAACCTTTTGTCTATTCTTCATCTCATTATATCATTCTTGAAGGGAATATGCCCTGAGAGGCAATAATAAAGTGTTTATTATGTGTATTCCAAGTATATGATAGATGTTTATTTTGCATGCTATAATTGTATTAATACGGAAACGTTAATACATGTGTGTTTAATAAACAAACAGAAAGTTCCTAGTTATGCCTCTCTCATAAACTAGCTCGTTGATTAACAAGATGATCAAGGTTTCCTGATCATGGACATTGGATGTTGTTAATAACGGGATCACAACATTAGTGTAATGGTGTGATGAACATTCATCCGAGGTATAGCATTACGATAAAAGTCATTGAGTTTATATTTCTATAACAACTTACGAAGTGATCCTAATCCTTAGACCATGAGATCATGTCAATCACTAACACCGGAAGAGTTTCTTGATAACATCAAACGTCACACCGTAACAGGGTGATTATAAAGATGGATTCAGAACTAATAAAGTGTTATGTTGAGGCCCATGGATCGAGAGTGGAATTTGTTCATCCCGATGACGGATAGATATACTCTGGGCCCTCTCGGTGATATCACATTGATTAGCTTGCAAGCAAGTGATTTGATCACTAGAATGTTATATCACAGGAACGAGAAAAGAGTGCATGTCGGTAATGAGATCAAACTAGGTATGGAGATACCGATGATCGAATCTCGGACATGTAATATATCGTGAAACAAAGGGATTAAGATACTAGCGTAAAAGGTTCCGACGATCACAAGAAAGTCATCGTTGAATGTGTGGGAGTCAATATGGGTCTCCAGATCCCGCTTCTGATTATTGATCCGAGAGGGGTCTCGATCATGTCCGCATTATTCACGAACCGTAGGGTGACACACTTAAGAGACACCGACATCCAATTGGAGCAAATGTTTCATGCCGAAAGAATGAACAAGCGCGGGAATTTATTTCACTAGATACCGAAACAGGTTTTCGGGTGAAATTGCATAAAGTGGTTATGCATGTGAAATAGAATTCTAGCAAGGGGTTATTTGTGAATGTTTGTCATTAAAGTAATTGACAAAATTCTGAATAAAATAAAAGAGTTTTATTTAATGAGAGTTTGCATTAAATTTGGTGGAAATTTAATGGGAATTTGAGTGGAGGGAATTTAAAGGGCATTTTGTGAGTGGAGTGTCCACCCACATGAATGAAGGAGGGGAGGGGGCAGCCCCCATGGCCGGCGGCCACCCCCTTGGGTGCCCCCCTCCTCCTATAAAAGGAGCCCCCTCCTCACTTGTCTCTCACACCTCCTCGTGAAGGATCTCTCTCCCCCTCTAGAATTTATCCCCCATGGTCTCGGACTAGCGAGATACATGTTCCCGGTGGCTATTCGGCAAGAAAGAGTTGTGCTTCCGCTGCATCGCTGGAGCGAGGAGGCGGAGGTTGCTCGGTGCCTCGAACGTGTGTGCGAGCACAGATGCGCTGCTGATTTGCGGCGCTAGGACTTCCTCTCGATCTTGAGATCGGCAAGAGATCGTCTACATCAACCACGAGTTGAACTCGTTAAGCTTTGTCGGTCTTCAAGGGTATGTTCTCTACGGATATACATCCGCCCGTTGTTTGTATCTAGTAGATAGATCTTGGTATATAGTTCACATCGTAGGAAAATTTTTGTTTTCTATGCTGCGAACCCTACAGTGGTATCAGAGCCGGATCTATGCGTAGATACTTTACACGGGTAGTACACATATGAGTATGTGGGCGATGATGATCATGTTGTTGCTCCTTTGTTGTAATTTTGGATATTGGAGACATAGTGGGATGAAGCGGCCCGGACAAACTTTACATGTCCTCGCACATGAGACCTGTTCCACGCTTGACATGCAACTAGTTTGCATAAGTGGCTAGCGGGTGTCTGTCTCTCCTACTATAGTCAATATCTATTTTGCAAGCGAGTTGTCAACAATTTGATTATCCTCGTTGTGGTTCATGTTCGTAGGTAAGAACGGTTCTATCTCGAAAGCCCTAAGCCACGTAAAACTTGCAATGGATAAATTAGAGGCGTCTAGTTTAGATTGTTGCTGGGCTAGTGTTATGATATGTTAGTGTTGTAAGTAGAAGTATGAGATGATACTCTTACAACACACATAGCGTGTAATATCCGTAGACCTTGGATTTACACATATAGGTATGATAGTGATCATACCACGATGCACATGATATAGATCATCTGCGGGAACCATATCATTTCACTAATAAACATATGATGTTTGATAGCATCTTATATTGCTTGTTTAGCGCTTTGTTAGCATAATAAGATGATCCCTCATTTAAATATCAAGATAAGAATGTGTTCTTCCTTTAGTATGCACCGATTATGTTTTCGTCGCTCCAAGACATCACGTGATGATCGGGTGTTCTTGGATCCACGACCATATTTCGGGTGTAAAACAGTTACACACGCGAATACTAAGGTTATAACTTGGCGAGCCTAGCATGTACAGACATGGCCTCGGAACACGGACCGAAAGGTTAAGCATGAGTCATATAGTTGATATGATGCCCATTTGATGCTCGCCTTTGAAGCTATACCGACTCACATGATGATCGGACTTGGTGTAGTGGATTTGGTTCATGTAATCACCAAAAAGGCACGAGGGATGTCGTTTTTGAGTGGGAGTTCATTCGTAATATAGATTAGTTGAACTCAATCTATCATACACTTAGTCTAAACTTTACAAATTCTATTGTAGATGGCACCACCTGCTTTTAATATCAATGTGTTCATGGAGAAAGAGAAACTAGCAACGAACGGTAGAAACTTTACCGAATGGGCCATGAATTTGAGGATTCTCCTCTCTGCTGCACAAAAGCAATATGTGCTAGAAGCGCCGTTAGGCCCCCCACCTTTAGATGATGCCCCTGACGAGGAGAAGAATGTCTATCAGACTCGTCAGGAGGACCACAACTTAGTTCATTGCGGCATATTGTATGGGCTAGAGCCGGAACTTCGAAAGCGTTTCGAAAACGGCAATGCATTTGATACAATGGGTGAGTTGAAAATGATTTTCGACACACATGCTGTTGTAGAGAGCTACAACGCTTCAGAAAAGTTCTTTAGCTGCATGATGGAAGAGCACATCTCCGTTAGTGAGCATGTACTCAAGATGTCGGGTTACGCCGATAAGCTTGTGTCCTTGGGAATATCGATTCCCATTGACTTAGGCATCCATCGTGTTCTGCAGTCTCTGCCACCTAGCTATAAGAGCTTCGTGATGAACTATAATATGCAAGGCATGAAGAAGTCTCTCCCCGAGCTTCTGTCAATGCTTAAAACTGCAGAAGTGGAGATCAAAAAGGTACATCAAGTGTTGATGATCAATAGGAACACTGGTTTCAAGAAAGACAAGAAGGGAAAACGGAAGGGAAGTAAGGGCGGCAAGCCTGTTGCCGCGCCTGAAAAGAAACCCCGAGTTGGACCTAAGTCTGATTCCGAGTGCTACTATTGTAAGGGGACTAGCCACTGGAAGCGCAACTGCCCCAAGTATCTGGCAGACAAGAAGGCCGGCAAGGCAAACAAAGGTATATATGATATACATGTTATTGATGTGTACTTGACTAGTGCTCGCAGTAGCACCTGGGTATTTGATACCGGTTCAGTTGCTAATATTTGTAACTCGAATCAGGGGCTGCGGAACAAGCGACCGCTAGCAAGGGGTGAGGTCAAGATGCGTGTCGGCAATGGATCAAGCATTGATGTGATCGCCGTCGGAATGCTGCCTCTCCACTTACCGTCGGGATTAGTTATAAACTTGAATAAATGTTATCTGGTGCCTGCACTGAGCATGAACATTGTATCTGGATCGTGTTTGATGCGAAGTGGTTATTCATTTAAATCTGAGAACAATGGTTGTTCCATTTATATGAATGAAATCTTTTATGGTCATGCACCGATGATGAATGGTTTATTTCTATTAGATCTCGATGATAATGTTACACATATTCATAATGTTGATGCTAAAAGGATTAAACTTAATGATGATATATCCGCATATATGTGGCACTGCCGTCTAGGTCATATTGGCGTTAAACGCATGAAGAAGCTCCATTCGGATGGACTTTTGGAATCACTTGATTATGACTCATTTGATACATGTGAGCCATGCCTTATGGGCAAGATGACTAAAACGCTGTTTTCCGGTTCAATGGAACGGGCGACAGATTTATTGGAAATCATACATTCTGATGTATGTGGTCCAATTAGTGTGTCGGCGCGAGGTGGATATCGTTATTTTGTTACTTTCACGGATGATTTGAGTAGATACAGTTATATCTACTTGATGAAACACAAGTCTGAAACCTTTGAAAAGTTCAAGGAATTTCAGAATGAAGTGGAAAATCATCGTAATAGAAAGATCAAATTTCTACGGTCCGACCGTGGAGGTGAGTATCTAAGTTACGAGTTTAGCACTCACATGAAAGAGTGTGGAATTGTTTCACAACTCACACCTTCCGGAACACCACAGCGAAATGGTGTGTCAGAACGTCGTAATCGTACTTTATTAGATATGGTTCGATCTATGATGTCTCTGACGGACTTGCCGTTGTCATTTTGGGGTTATGCACTAGAAACTGCTGGATTCACTTTAAATCGGGCACCATCTAAACCCGTTGAAAAGACACCGTATGAATTGTGGTTTGGAAACAAACCTAAGCTGTCATTTCTTAAAGTTTGGGGATGCGATGTTTATGTGAAGAAACTTCAACCGGATAAACTCGAACCCAAAGCGGAAAAATGCGTCTTCATAGGATACCTTAAAGAAACTATTGGGTATTCCTTCTATCACAGATCCGAGGGCAAGGTTTTTGTTGCCAAGAATGGATCCTTTCTAGAGAAAGAGTTTCTCGCGAAAGGTGTGAGTAGTCGGAAGGTAGAACTCGAAGAGGTTGTGGAACCTTCTCTTCAAAGTATGGCGAGTAGCGCAGCGCCGGAAGTTGTTCCGGAGTTGGCTCCACCTGTTGAAGAGGGAACTAATGATAATGATCATGAAACTCCGAAAGAGAGTACTACCGAACCTCGTAGGTCAAACAGGACGCGTGCAGCTCCCGAGCTGTACGGAAATCCTGTCATGAATTTCATGGTTGATGAAAATGATGACCCTGTGACGTATGAAGAAGCGATTATGAGCCCGTATTCCAACAAATGGTTAGAAGCCATGAAATCCGAGATGGAATCCATGTATGAAAATCAAGTTTGGAACTTGGTGGAATTACCTCACGACCGAAAGGCCGTGGAGAACAAATGGATTTTCAAAAGGAAAACTGATGCTGATGGTAATGTGACCGTCTATAAAGCTCGACTTGTCGCAAAGGGATTTCGACAAATTCAAGGAGTTGACTATGATGAGACTTTCTCTCCCGTAGCGATGCTAAAGTCAGTTAGGATTATGTTAGCAATTGCTGCATATTTCGATTATGAGATATGACAGATGGATGTCAAAACCGCGTTTCTCAATGGTAATATTGAAGAAGAGTTGTATATGATACAACCAAAGGGTTTTGTCGATCCTAAGGATGCTGACAAGGTGTGCAAGCTTCAGCGATCCATCTATGGATTGAAGCAAGCATCACGAAGTTGGAATCTCCGCTTTGATGAGGTGATCAAAGATTTTGGATTTTTCCAAACTTATGGAGAAGCTTGTATTTACAAGAAAGTGAGTGGGAGACATGTGGCATTTCTGATATTATATGTGGATGACATATTATTGATCGGAAATGATATAGATCTTTTAAACAGTGTTAAAAGTTATCTAAACAACAAATTTTCAATGAAGGACCTAGGTGAAGCGTCATACATATTAGGCATAAAGATCTATAGAGATAGATCTAGGCGCCTAATAGGGCTATCGCAAAGTACATACCTTGATAAGATTTTAAAGAAGTTTAAAATGGACGGAAGTAAGAAGGGGTTCTTACCTATGTTGCAAGGCAAGACATTGAGTAAGACTCAAAGTCCGGCTTCGGTGGAAGAAAGAGAGATAATGGACAAAGTCCCCTATGCTTCAGCCATAGTCTCTATAATGTACGCCATGCTATGTACAAGACCGGATGTGGCACATGCTATTAGTTTGACTAGTAGGTACCAATCGGATCCAGGTTCAGAACACTGGATAGCGGTCAAGAATATCCTTAAGTACTTACGAAGAACTAAGGATATGTTTCTTGTATACAGAGGTGAAGAAGAGCTCGTCGCTAAGTGTTATGTCGATGCTAGCTTTGACACCGATCCGGATGACTCTAAGTCTCAATCCGGATACGTATTTCTCATGAATGGCGGAGCGGTTAGTTGGAGGAGCTCCAAACAACCTGTGGTAGCGGGATCAACAACGGAGGCCGAATATGTTGCTGCTTCAGAAGCGGCTCAGGAAGCAGTTTGGATGAAGGAGTTCATATCCGAACTAGGAGTGGTGGCAAACGCGTTGGACCCAATGGTGATATATTGTGACAACAATGGTGCCATTGCCAATGCCAAAGAGCCAAGGTCTCACAAGCATTCCAAGCATATTAAGCGCCGGTTTCACTCCATCCGCGAGCATGTCAAGGATGGAGATATAAAGATTTGTAAAGTACATACGGATCTCAATGTAGCAGATCCGTTGACTAAAACTCTCCCTAGAGCAAAACATGATCAACACCAGAACTCAATGGGTGTTAGATTTATCACTATGTAACTAGATTAGTGTCTCTAGTGCAAGTGGGAGACTGAAGGGAATATGCCCTGAGAGGCAATAATAAAGTGTTTATTATGTGTATTCCAAGTATATGATAGATGTTTATTTTGCATGCTATAATTGTATTAATACGGAAACGTTAATACATGTGTGTTTAATAAACAAACAGAAAGTTCCTAGTTATGCCTCTCTCATAAACTAGCTCGTTGATTAACAAGATGATCAAGGTTTCCTGATCATAGACATTGGATGTTGTTAATAACGGGATCACAACATTAGTGTAATGGTGTGGTGAACATTCATCCGAAGTATAGCATTACGATCAAAGTCATTGTGTTTATATTGCTATAACAACTTACGAAGTGATCCTAATCCTTAGACCATGAGATCATGTCAATCACTAACACCGGAAGAGTTTCTTGATAACATCAAACGTCACACTGTAACAGGGTGATTATAAAGATGGATTCGGAACTAATAAAGTGTTATGTTGAGGCTCATGGATCGAGAGTGGAATTTGTTCATCCCGATGACGGATAGATATACTCTGGGCCCTCTCGGTGATATCACAATGATTAGCTTGCAAGCAAGTGATTTGATCACTAGAATGTTATATCACAGGAACGAGAAAAGAGTGCATGTCGGTAACGAGATCAAACTAGGTATGGAGATACCGATGATCGAATCTCGGACATGTAATATATCGTGAAACAAAGGGATTAAGATACTAGCGTAAAAGGTTCCGACGATCACAAGAAAGTCATCGTTGAATGTGTGGGAGTCAGTATGGGTCTCCAGATCCCGCTTCTGATTATTGATCCGAGAGGGGTCTCGATCATGTCCGCATTATTCACGAACCGTAGGGTGACACACTTAAGAGACACCGACATCCAATTGGAGCAAATGTTTCATGCCGAAAGAATGAACAAGCGCAGGAATTTATTTCACTAGATACCGAAACAGGTTTTCGGGTGAAATTGCATAAAGTGGTTATGCATGTGAAATAGAATTCTAGCAAGGGGTTATTTGTGAATGTTTGTCATTAAAGTAATTGACAAAATTCTGAATAAAATAAAAGAGTTTTATTTAATGAGAGTTTGCATTAAATTTGGTGGAAATTTAATGGGAATTTGAGTGGACTTTTGAGTGGAGGGAATTTAAAGGGCATTTTGTGAGTGGAGTGTCCACCCACATGAATGAAGGAGGGGAGGGGGCAGCCCCCATGGCCGGCGGCCACCCCCTTGGGTGCCCCCCAACCCTATAAAAGGAGCCCCCCTCCTCACTTGTCTCTCACACCTCCTCGTGAAGACTCTCTCTCCCCCTCTAGAATTTATCCCCCATGGTCTCGGACTAGCGAGATACATGTTCCCGGTGGCTATTCAGCAAGAAAGAGTTGTGCTTCCACTGCATCGCTGGAGCGAGGAGGCGGAGGTTGCTCGGTGCCTCGAACGTGTGTGCGAGCACGAATGCGCTGCTGATTTGCGGCGCTAGGACTTCCTCTCGATCTTGAGATCGGCAAGAGATCGTCTACATCAACCACGAGTTGAACTCGTTAAGCTTTGTCGGTCTTCAAGGGTATGTTCTCTACGGATATACATCCGCCCGTTGTTTGTATCTAGTAGATAGATCTTGGTATATAGTTCACATCGTAGGAAAATTTTGGTTTCTATGCTGCGAACCCTACAATTCTTCCCCTACACTTGAAAATTTCCTTCATACAAAACTTCACACAATCTTCATTAGCAACATTAGTGCATTCAAAAGTAATAAACCTTTGAGTTTAGTTTCAAAACAGCAAAACTTTCATTAAGAACACAATCAATTCCTTCAAAAATCTCAATTCACCAAACGAGAACTCAAAAATAAATTGATAAGAGGCAAATGCAAATAATGGCAGCAATCTGTCAAAACAGACCAGCAGGTAAAAACCGATTATTTAGAAGACCTTATGTTTCTCAAATAAACAAGTGTTGAACTAAAAAAAGTTAGATAATAACCTGGGGGATTTACTCAGAAAATTAGTAATCAATACGACATACATAGATTTTCACGAATTTTTACACTGAAGCACAAAAATCTGTTTCGGGACAGCACTTCCCCAAATCTTACTTCCCTCTCATTAGAGGTTATTCTTGGCACAAAAATCAAAGAAAAAGGATAAGGAGAGGTTATTACAAAAGTAATAACTTCCAAGACTCAAGAAAACTATTGGCTTATCTCCTAAGAAGTACTTTTCTTTAACGCCTTTAAGTTAGGCACAAGAAACAAGAATCAAGTGTTTTCAAATGAAGAAGCATTAACATCAAGTTTTGCTTTCAAAGGAGGAGCAAAAGGTAACTTCTCTCTTCTCATAGGGAAGTATTCAATACATTTCTTGAATGGGAGTTGATATTTAATGGTGTCTTCTTTCATATCAATGATGGCACCAACAATTCTAAGAAAAGGTCTTCCCAAAGTAATAGGACAAGAAGCATTGCATTCAACATCCAAAAGATATAAATCAACAGGGACATAGGCATTGTTAACCATAATAAGAACATCATTAACACTCCCCATAAGTTTCTTCTTAGCATTATCATTGAGTGGGACATCTAAATAGCAATCTTCCAATGGTGGCAAATCAAGCATTTCATAAATCTTCCTAGGCATAATAGAGACACTAGAACCAAGGTCACATGAAGCTTTAAGATCAAAGTCATTCACTTGCATATTAATGATGGGTTCCCAACTATCTTCTACTTTCCTAGGAATAGAAGCTTTGTGTTTCAATTTTTCTTCCTTAATTTTAATGAGAGCATATGTAATGTGTTTTGTAAAAGCCATATTCATAGCACTATCATTAGGACTTCTAGCAAGATTTTCTAGGAACACAATCACTTTAGAAATATTGCAACCATCAAGATCAAATCAAACTTAGCATCACAGGTAGTAGCCTAATTGGGTTTAGGCATTGTTGTAAGAGGAATGGGGACTTCTTGTGGTTTACTAACATCAATATTGGTGGTGGTAATAGTACAAACACTATTGTTTCTAGCGATTTCTTCTTCTCTCTCCCACTTAGCATGCAATTTAGCTAACAATATAACATTTTCATCAATAGTAACTTGTATGGCATGAGTAGCAGCAAAGGTACTTCCAAGGTTTCAGGTTTAGCAGATCAAGGAGGATTATGCTTCAGACAAAGATGAAATATTTTTCTTAGCGTTCAAAATTTTGGACTGCAAACTAGGAATTTCCCTATTCAAATTCTCAAGTTGATGACTAATATTTTTTAAAATAGCAGATTGTTCTTCCATAGTTTTACTGAATATTTTGTTCTGCTCATATTGCATTTGCATAAAGTTTTTAGTGGATCTTTCAACTTCTAGAATCCTATCTTCACTAGGCATTCCAGATCTACCATGATAAGTATTGCCATTATTAGGAGCATAAGGCCTTTAATTATTATTACCATAAGCATTGTGGCCAAAATTATTATTCCTAATGAAGTTCACATCAACTTGCTCTTATTGAGCAACCAAAGAGGCTAAAGGAACATTATTTGGATCAATATGAGCTTTTCCATTTGCAAGCATAGCCATGATAACATCAATTTTATCACTCAAGGAGGAGGTTTCTTCAACAGAATTTACCTTCTTACCATGTGGAGATATCTCAATGTGCCATTCAGAATAATTAACCATCATATTATCAAGGAGCTTTGTTGCAACACCCAAATTAATGGTCATAAAGGTATCTCCAGCAGCAGAATCCAATAGATTTCTTGAAGAGAGGTTTAACCCTGCATAAAAAGTTTGGATAATCATCCAAGCAGTCAGTCCATGAGTGGGGCAATTATTTACCAAAGATTTCAATCTTTCCCAAGCTTGAGCAACATGTTCATCATCAAGTTGTTTAAATTTCATTATTTCACTTCTCATAGATGTAATCTTAGCAGGAGGATAGTATTTTCCAATAAAAGCATCTTTGCACTTAATCCAAGAATCAATACTATTTCTAGGCAAGGATAGCAACCATTCTTTAGCTTTTCCTCTCAAGGAGAAAGGAAACCATTTGAGCTTAATAATATATCCATCTACATCCTTATATTGCATCTCACAAAGTTCAACAAATTTATTAAGGTGGGCAGCATCTGTAGGGGTTCGTAGCATGGAAAACAAAAATTTTCTATCGCATACAAACAAACAAGCCAAGATCTATCTACTAGATTGTAGCAACGAGTAGATGGAATAACTTACCCTCGAAGATTCCAAAGCGTTTAACGAGAGCGGATTCTCGTGGGTGATGTAGTCGTACTCTTTCCGATCTCAAGATCGTGTAGACGATCCTTCCGGCGCTGCATTCCGGCAGCGCTCCCGCAGTCGGTCACACGTTCAGTACTCGACGAAGACCTTCCTCTCCCTTGTTCCAGCAGGCAGCGGAGGTTGTAGCACTCTCCTCGCGATTCCGGCAGCACAACGGCGTGGTACCGGAAGTAGAGGGGAAATCCCGCAGGGCTTCGCCTTAAGCCGGTGCGAGTATGGTGGAGTATGAGAGAGGCTATTAGTGGTCTATTAATTAGACACACCAATTAGAAGGCTCTAAACCGAAGGCTAAAGCAATTAGAAGCTCTAAACCAAAATGGCTCTAAACCGGAGGTAGAAGATAGGAACTTGTGTGTGCTAGGAGGGGAGCCCTGCCCCTCCTTATATAGATGGGAGGGGCCGGCGGCCAAGGGGAGGAGTCCCTCCCCAAGTCGGCCTTGGGAGGCGCGCCGGCCAAGGGGACTCCTCCCCCAAGTCGGCCTCCACCAATCCTCCTTCTCCTCTTTCCGAAAACTGGCAGTTTGACTTTTCAAACTAGCCGTTTGACTTTTCAAACTAGGATTTGAATTAACCCTTTATTTCGGACAGCAATGACACTTAGTACATGATGCAATCATACCAACTTTGATATGACACATTCATGTACCCTCCCCCCCCCCGGAGTGCCGGACATTCCGGAACCTTCTAGAACATTCCCGATGAAAACACCGGAATCATTCCGCAACTCCGAAACGGGACTTTCCTTATATGAATCTTATTCTCCGGACCATTCCGGATCACCTCGTGATATCCCGGATCCCATCCGAGACTCCGAACAACATTCGGTCTCTTTCTCATAATACCATAACTACTCAAACAACGTCGAATCCTTAAGTGTGTCTCCCTACGGTTCGTGAATTATGCGGACATGATCGAGACACTTCTCCGTACAATAACCAATAGAGGAATCTAGAAATTCATATGGCTCCCACATATTTCTACGATTACTTTGCGATCGAATGAACCACTTACATACGATACCAATTTCCCTTTGTCTCACGATATGTTACTTATCCGAGGTTATGATCGTCGGTATCTCTGCATACCTAGTTCAACCTCGTTACTGATAAGTACTCTTTTATCGTTCCCGTGATATGTGATCCCTTGTGACCAAGTCACATGCTTGCAAGCTAATTGGATGACATTCCACCGAGAGGGCCCAGAGTATATCTATCCGTCATGTGGATGGACAAATCCCATTCTTGATCCATGTGTCTCAACCAATACTTTCCGAACACTCAATGCCACCTTTATAACCACCCAGTTACGGTGTGGTGTTTGATGTCATCAAAGCATCCATCCGGTATAAGTGATATGCATGATCTCATGGTCGAAGGAATTAGGTTACTATGTATCAGAAAGCATATAGCAATTGAACTATTGAAATGACTTGATCTTTATGCTACGCTTATCTATAGGAGTATGTCCACCATATCATTCTCCTAACGATATGATCTTGTTGTTGATAACATCTCAATGTTCATGATAGGGAAACCACAATCATTAATCAACCAACAAGCTAGTGAAGTATAGAGGCTATACTAGGGACTTCAAATTAAGTTTACAAATCACACAAGTATTAATGTTTCCTTGTTAATACTATTATAGCATGAATGTAAACATTTATCATAAACACAAAGATATAATAATAACTACATTTATTATTGCCTCTAGGGCATATCTCCAACAGTCTCCCACTTGCACTAGAGTCATCTAATCTAGATTACATGGTAATATATCGAACACCCATGGCAGTTTGGTGTTGGTCATGTTTTGCCCTCGGGAGAGGTTTATTCAACGGATCCGCCACATTCAGATCTGTGTGTACTTTGCAAATCTTTATATCCCCATCCTGGATATGTTCTCGAATAGCGTGAAAACGTAGCTTGATATGCTTCAGCTTCTTGTGTGACCTTGGTTCTTGCGCATTGGCTATGGCGCCCATGTTATCATAGTAGATAGACATTGGGTCCAGCGCACTAGGAACCACACCCAGCTCTGTAATGAACTCTTTCATCCATATCGCTTCTTGTGAAGCCTCCGAAGCAGCCATGTATTCCGATTCAGTTGAAGATCTCGCCACAATGCTTTGCTTTGCACTCCTCCAGCTAACTGCTGCACCATTCAAAATAAATACGTATCTGGATTGTGATTTAGAATCATCCGGATCTGTGTTCCAACTAGCATCGGTGTAACCATTAACAACGAGATGTTCATCACCTCCATAAGAAAGAACCATATCCTTAGTTCTTCTCAAGTACTTAAGGATGTTTTTGACCGCTGTCCAATGATCCACTCCTGGATCACTTTGATATCTGCTAGTTAAACTAACAGCATATGCAATGTCGGGTCTAGTACATAGCATGGCATACATTAGAGATCCTATGGCTGAGGCATAGGGAGTCTTACTCATCCTTTCTCTATCTTCTGCCGATGTCGGACTTTGAGTTTTACTCAAGGTCGTATTGGGCAACATGGGCAAGAACCCTTTCTTTCTTTCTTCTATTCCAAACCTCTTTAGGACTTTGTCCAAATATGTACTTTGTGACAATGATATTTGGCGTTTCGATCTATCTCTATAAATCTTTATGCCTAATATGTAAGCTGCTTCGCCAAGATCCTTCATTGAAAACTATTATTCAAATATTCCTTGACACTATTAAGAAGGTCTACATCATTCCCAATCAACAATATGTCATCCACATATAGTATTAAGAATGCTACAGAGCTCCCACTCACTTTCTTGTAAATACAAGCTTCTCCATAAGTTTGTATAAAACCAAAACTTTTGATTACCTTATCAAAACGTTGATTCCAACTTCGGGATGCTTGCTTCAATCCATAGATGGACCGTTGAAGTTTGCATACCTTGTTAGCATCTTTAGGATCGACAAAACCTTTGGGTTGTATCATATACAACTCTTCATCAATGTCTCCATTGAGGAATGCTGTTTTGACATCCATCTGCCATATCTCATAATCATAATATGCAGCGATTGCTAACATAATCCTCACAGACTTTAGCTTCGCTACCGGTGAGAAAGTCTCATCGTAGTCAACTCCTTGAATTTGTCGAAACCCTTTTGCGACAAGTCGAGCTTTATAGAAAGTAACATTACCATCAGCATATGTTTTCTTCTTGAAAATCCATTTGTTCTCGACAGCCTTCCGGCCATCCGGTAAGTCCACCAAAGTCCATACTTGGTTTTCGTACATGGATCCAATCTCGGATTTCATGGCTTCTTGCCATTTATTGGAATCTGGGCTCATCATCGCTTCCTCATATGTCTCGGGGTCATCGGTGTTGTCCACCAACATGACATTCATAACGGAATCATACCAATCTGGAGTTGTACGAGTTCTCGTTGATCTCCGAGGCTCTGTAGCAACTTCAACCGAAGTTTCATGATCACCATCATTAGCTTCCTCTCTTATTGGTGTAGGCACCACAGGAACTTCTTCCGGTGTTGCGCTACTCGCAATTTCGAGAGAAGGTTCGACAACCTCGTCGAGTTCTACTTTCCTTCCAGTCACTTCTTTCGAGAGAAATTCCTTCTCTAGAAAGGATCCATTCTTGGCAAAAAAGATTTTGCCTTCGGATCTATGATAGAAGGTATACCCAATAGTTTCCTTCGGGTATCCTATGAAGACGCATTTTTCCGCTTTGGGTTCAAGCTTGTCCGGCTGTAACTTCTTTACATAGGCTTCGCATCCCCAAACTTTAAGGAACGACAATTTAGGTTTCTTCCCAAACCATAATTCATACGGTGTCGTTTCAACGGATTTAGATGGTGCCCTATTTAAAGTGAATGCGGCTGTTTCTAATGCATAACCCCAAAATGATAGCGGTAAATCTGTAAGTGACATCATAGAACGAACCATATCTAAGAGAGTTCGATTACGACGTTCGGACACACCATTACGTTGTGGTGTTCCCGGCGGTGTCAATTGTGAAAGTATTCCGCATTTCTTCAAATGCTCGCCAAACTCGTAACTTAGATATTCACCTCCACGATCAGAACGTAGAAATTTAATCTTCTTGTTACGTTGATTCTCTACCTCACTTTGAAACTCCTTAAACTTCTCGAAAGTTTCGGACTTATGTTTCATGAAATAGATATACCCATATCTACTCAAGTCATCCGTGAAGGTAAGAACATAACGATAACCACCGCGCGATGCTACACTCATTGGACCACACACATCGGTATGTATGATTTCCAATAAGTCCGTAGCTCGCTCCATCATACCAGAAAATGGAGTCTTAGTCATTTTACCCATCAGACATGCTTCGCATCTTTCAAGTGATTCAAAATCAAGTGATTCAAGATGTCCATCGGAATGGAGTTTCTTCATACGTTTCACTCCAATGTGACCAAGACGACAGTGCCACATATAGGTCAAATTATCGCTTGATTTCAAAAGTTTAGCCTCAATGTTGTTGATATGTGTATTTCCACTATCGAGATTCAATAAGAATAGACCATCTATCAAAGGTGCATGTGCATAAAACATATTACTCATATAAATCGAACAACCATTATTCTCGGATTTAAACAAGTAACCGTCTCGCAATAAACAAGATCCCGATATAATGTTCATGCTCAACGCAGGCACCAAATAACAATTATTTAAGTATAAAACTAATCCCGATGGTAGATGAAGGGGTAGCGTGCCGACCGCGATCACATCAACCTTTGATCCGTTTCCCACACGCATCGTCACCTCGTTCTTCGCTAGCTTCCGTTTATTCTGCAGCACCTGTTTCGAGTTACAAATATGAGCAACCGAACCAGTATCAAATACCCAGGCACTACTACGAGTACTAGTGAAATACACATCAATAACATGTATATCAGATATACCTTTCTTCTTGATGTTGCCGTTCTTCAAATCCGCCAAGTATTTTGGGCAATTCCGCTTCCAGTGACCTTCTCCCTTGCAGTAAAAGCACTCAGTATCAGGCTTGGGTCCAACCTTGGTCTTCTTCGCCGGCGTAGTAACTTTCTTACCACCCTTCTTGAAGTGTCCCTTTGGCTTAGACTTGCCTTTCTTGAATTTGGTGGTCTTATTGACCAACAACACTTGGTGCTCTTTCTTGATCTCCACTTCTGCAGATTTCAACATGGCAAAGAGTTCTGGCAACGTTTTGTTCATGTTCTGCATGTTGTAGTTCATCACAAAGTTCTTGTAACTTGGTGGTAGTGATTGGAGGACACGGTAAATCCCCAAAGCATTAGGAATCACTATACCCAAGCTTTGAAGTTTGTTTGCGTGCCCAGACATCTTAAGCACATGCTCACTGACGGAGCTGCCCTCTTCCATCTTGCAGTTAAAGAACTTTTTAGAAGCATCATAGCTTTCAATTGCCGCATGAGTCTCAAAAATCAATTTGAGATCCTTGACAATATCATATGGGTCTGAATCCTCAAACCTTTTCTGAAGCTCCGATTCCAAACCATACAAGATAGCACACTGAACTATGGAGTACTGATTCTTCCGAGCGAGGTAAACATTCTTTACTTCATCGGGAGCATCAGCTGCAGGTGGGTCACCCAGCGGTGCATCCAGCACATAGGTCAAATTACCAGCTGTGAGGACAATCCTCAAATTGCGGAACCAATCCGCGAAGTTGCTTCCATTGTTTTTCAACTTTTCTTTCTCTAGGAACACATTAAAATTGATGGTAGGGGCTGCCATTGATCTACAACATATTTGCAATAGTTTAGACTAAGTTTATGACAAATTGAGTTCAAATTAATTAATAAAGTTAATCTAGGTGAACTCCCACTCAAAACAGTATCCCTCACATTGTTTTAGTGATCACACGAACCAAATCCACTACATCAACACCGATCATCACGAGAGTTGATATAGTTTTAATGGCGAACAATCATCATGTTCATCATATCTACTATATGATTCATGCTTTACCTTTCGGTGGTCCGTGTTCCGAGACCATGTCTGTACATGCTAGGCTCGTCAAGATCAAACCTTAGTTTCTGCATGAGCAAATCTGGCTTGCTCACGTTGTATACACTTGCGGAATCTAACACACCCGATCATCACGTGGTGCTTCGAAACAACAAGCTTTAGCAACGGTGCTAACTAAGGGTGAACACTATATGACTTGAAATTCATGTGCATGAGGGATCATCTTATAATGCTACCGTCGTCTACTAAGCAATACAAGATGCATAAAGGATTAACATCACATGCAATTCAATATATATGTGATATGATATGGCCTTTCTTCTTTGTGCTTCCGATCTCCATCTTCAAGCACGAACATGATCTCCATCATCACCGGCATTGCATCAAGGTCAATGACGCTACTCCATGGTTGTCGTCCACCGGCTTCAACTATTACAACTACTTTGAATAGACACGCGGGTCTTAACATAAATTAAAAACAACCATATGGCTCCTGCCGGTTGCCGACTTACAATAAGGAACATTGCATACATCAAATATAATCACAATCATGGCCATATCACATCACTGCACACCCCTGCAAAACAAAGTTAGACGTCTCTACTTTCTTTGCATATTTTACGTGGTTTGGGGCTTTCAATAAGTGTCGTTCTAACTTACGAACAAGAACCACAACATTGATACTAGTATTGTTAATCACCCGTTGTAAATTGGATCTTAACTATGCTAGGAGAAACAGGCACCCGCAAAGCCACTTATGCAATACAAGTTGCATGTCAAGCGTGGAGCAAGTCTCATGAACGATGTCATGTAAGGTTAGCCCGGGCCGCTTCATCCCAACATACCGCAAGATGCAAAGTACACAAGAAGCAATCGACAATAAAAGCATCAACGCCCATAATGACCATTGTGTTCTACTCGTGCAACAGATCTACATATAGACACGGCTCTGATACCACTGTAGGGGTTCGTAGCATGGAAAACAAAATTTTTCTATCGCATACAAACAAACAAGCCAAGATCTATCTACTAGATTGTAGCAACGAGTAGATGGAATAACTTACCCTCGAAGATTCCAAAGCGTTTAACGAGAGCGGATTCTTGTGGGTGATGTAGTCGTACTCTTTCCGATCTCAAGATCGTGTAGACGATCCTTCCGGCGCTGCGTTCCGGCAGCGCTCCCGCAGTCGGTCACACGTTCGGTACTCGACGAAGACCTTCCTCTCCCTTGTTCCAGCAGGCAACGGAGGTTGTAGCACTCTCCTCGCGATTCCGGCAGCACAACGGCGTGGTACCGGAAGTAGAGGGGAAATACCGCAGGGCTTCGCCTTAAGCCGGTGCGAGTATGGTGGAGTATGAGAGAGGCTATTAGTGGTCTAGTAATTAGACACACCAATTAGAAGGCTCTAAACCGAAGGCTAAAGCAATTAGAAGCTCTAAACCAAAACGGCTCTAAACCGGAGGTAGAAGATAGGAACTTGTGTGTGCTAGGAGGGGAGCCCTGCCCCTCCTTATATAGATGGGAGGGGCCGGCGGCCAAGGGGAGGAGTCCCTCCCCAAGTCGGCCTTGGGAGGCGCGCCGGCCAAGGGGACTCCTCCCCCAAGTCGGCCTCCACCAATCCTCCTTCTCCTCTTTCCGAAAACTGGCAGTTTGACTTTTCAAACTAGCCGTTTGACTTTTCAAACTAGGATTTGAATTAACCCTTTATTTCGGACAGCGATGACACTTAGTACATGATGCAATCATACCAACTTTGATATGACACATTCATGTACCCTCCCCCCCCCCGGAGTGCCGGACATTCTGGAACCTTCTAGAACATTCCCGATGAAAACACCGGAATCATTCCGCAACTCCGAAACGGGACTTTCCTTATATGAATCTTATTCTACGGACCATTCCGGATCACCTCGTGATATCCCGGATCCCATCCGAGACTCCGAACAACATTCGGTCTCTTTCTGAAATACCATAACTACTCAAACAACGTCGAATCCTTAAGTGTGTCTCCCTACGGTTCGTGAATTATGCGGACATGATCGAGACACTTCTCCGAACAATAACCAATAGAGGAATCTGGAAATTCATATGGCTCCCACATATTTCTACGATTACTTTGCGATCGAATGAACCACTTACATACGATACCAATTTCCCTTTGTCTCACGATATGTTACTTATCCGAGGTTATGATCGTCGGTATCTCTACATACCTAGTTCAACCTCGTTACTGATAAGTACTCTTTTCTCGTTCTCGTGATATGTGATCCCTTGTGACCAAGTCACATGCTTGCAAGCTAATTGGATGACATTCCACCGAGAGGGCCCAGAGTATATCTATCCGTCATGTGGATGGACAAATCCCATTCTTGATCCATGTGTCTCAACCAATACTTTCTGAACACTCAATGCCACCTTTATAACCACCCAGTTACGGTGTGGTGTTTGATGTCATCAAAGCATCCATCCGGTATAAGTGATATGCATGATCTCATGGTCGAAGGAATTAGGTTACTATGTATCAGAAAGCATATAGCAATTGAACTATTGAAATGACTTGATCTTTATGCTACGCTTATCTATAGGAGTATGTCCACCATATCATTCTCCTAACGATATGATCTTGTTGTTGATAACATCTCAATGTTCATGATAGGGAAACCACAATCATTAATC
This sequence comes from Avena atlantica, assembly GCA_910589765.1. Lineage (NCBI taxonomy): Eukaryota > Viridiplantae > Streptophyta > Magnoliopsida > Poales > Poaceae > Avena > Avena atlantica. The sequence continues at coordinate 486,125,276 of OU342739.1, read as the reverse complement.
AACCAACAAGCTAGTGAAGTATAGAGGCTATACTAGGGACTTCAAATTAAGTTTACAAATCACACAAGTATTAATGTTTCCTTGTTAATACTATTATAGCATGAATGTAAACATTTATCATAAACACAAAGATATAATAATAACTACATTTATTATTGCGTCTAGGGCATATCTCCAACAGCATCATCATCAGAACTAGCACCAGAAAATTGCTCTTTCATAACAAGATTCAGTAAAGCAGGCTTAATTTCATAAAAGGTAGCATCAGGAGTAGGTGGAGAAATGGGTGTACTCAGAAAATCATTGTTGTTTGTGCTAGTGAAGTCACACAACTTGGTGTTCTCAGCAGAATTCATTCTAGCTATTGTATGGACCCATAGTCCAAGAGTGAACTACTCATGCATCATACAGGAGGCTGACATGGTGATGAAGAAGGCCTCCGGGATGATCTCTCCCCTCCGGCAGGGTGCCGGGAAGAGCTTCAGATCCCCTCGATCTAGGGGCGATGGTGGCGGCGGCTACGGACTATTTCATGGAGATCTGATCGGGTACTTAGGGTTTTGGCATCGGGGGGCTTTTATAGGCGAAGAGGCGAGGCAGGAGGGCAGCCAGGGGGCGCACGCCATAGGGCGGCGTACCCTAGGGTGGGCCCATGCATCCCTAGGGTGTGGTCGCCCTGTGGCGCTCCTTCGGCTGCCCTTCGGTCTCCGTGTTCGTCTCGATGAAATATTGACTTTGGATTTTGTCCCATCAAATTCCGAGAATATTTCCTTACTAGCTTTTCTAAAACCAAAAACAACATAAAATAGGCAACTAGCACTACGGCATCTTGTTAATAGGTTAGTCCCAAAAAATGTATAAAAAATACCTCAAAGTGTAGAAAACGCATAACAAAGTTGATACTAAACAAGCATGGAACATCAAAAATTATAGATACGTTTACGACATATCACCCTCTCGAGGGGAGGGCCATCGATAGGGTAAAATCTTGATGATGCGCTGAAATCATCTTCCGACTCCTCGTAGGATCCGAGGAGGTGGAATGTCGCCCATGCACCGGGCTGTAGAAGTCCTAGCATGGGATCTGCGGCAAAGAGATCGCCTCATATGCGCCCCATACCTGGCGCGCCAGATGTCGTGTCTTGATTTTTTTCTCTGGGGATGGAGATACCCTTTGTTAGTTGGGCCAGGGGCACAACATCCGGCGAGATCGATCAACGAGCTATAGGAACACACACACACATACACATGGTTTCTACCCAGGTCCAGGTCCGCGACGATTAGATCCCTACGTCCTGCAACTATCAACTATCTAGTGGATGATCACAATTATAATGGTTCCTTCTCCGGTAAGACTCTATATAGAAATCCCCTCTCACCCCTCAACCGACCTGGCCCTTATTTTATAAGGGCAAGTGGACACCACAAGGGTAGGTCACCATGTAGTGTTGATACAGAGTGCATATGCCCTCAACATGGTAGTGCGTCCTGTCACCACACTGCGTATCTCTCACCACATGCACTGAGCAGTCTGACACTGGATGAAAGAACATGTGGTCCTCCATGTGTGGTTTTGGTAATTAATAACAATCTCTATGAACTAATGCTTGTATCAAGTTGTACTTGTAGGAATTGTCCATAGGCAATGCTTGAAACATATGTTGGCTTCAAGGTTTGGAGAATAAGAAAGTAAAGAGGATCAAGTGGTGACCAAGGTGTTCAAAGAGTGATCCACAGATTGGTCATGTGAGATTTGAGCCTATTGCAAGGGTGTCTTGAAGAAGAAGATAGAGTTCATCATATGTATCTTCAAGACATAATCCAAATGGTGTTAGAAGAAATGTTGTGCAAGCTAAAGATGTGCCATATCTAGAAGATAACATGCTTGAAGCTTGCCATCCTCGGTAATCATGGATCGATGAAGATAAGGTCAAAGTAAAGGTTTTACCATGTCATATGGGGGAGCAACTTGCAAGTCTTCATCAAGCAAGTGCGCACGGGAGCAATCAAGAAAGGTGTTCAATCTTCACAAGGACAAGATTGTCTACATCAAGATCAAGTGGAATATGCGCAAGGAAAAGGTATTATATTGAGATTACTATGTCAGATTGATTAATGGTTTTGTCTATTTGATTCTATCATGTCTGTGTTGTTTGTGATCTTGCATGCTCTCCGTTGTTAGTAGCTATCTTGGCCAAGTAGTTATTAGTGACTCCATGAGGGGGTATTTATACTCGATAGAGGGTTCATGCCTCTTGTTTTCAAGGGAGTGACAGAAATCTCTTCGTTGGTAGATGTGTTGTTGCCAGTAGGGAGAAAACAACGGTCTCTTGTTCATGGAACAAGTGGAATGTTTACCTTACACACTTTTCTTAAAGCAGTTGTCTGTTGCTTGCAACTTAATACTGGAGGGGGTTCGGATGATAACTTGAAGGTGGACTTCTAGTCATAGATGCAGTTGGATGGTGGTCTATGTATATTGTTGTATTGCCCAATCAAATCTCATCGGATCTTTTTGTCTAGTATTGCATTGTTATGCCTTGCTCGGTTCCTGTCAATTGCCCTGCTGTAATTTGTGTACCCTTCATGCCATGTTGTTTATCTAAGGAGAGCACCTCTAGTGAACTATGGACCCCGGTCCAATCTTTACCATTGATACATCTTTCACTATTACTGTTTACTTGCTGCAAACCATCATTAGCTTCCACACCATACAGTTAATCCTTTGTTACAACAAACCGGTGAGATTGACAACCTCACTGATTCGTTGGGGCAAAGTCTTGAGTTTGTGTTGTGCAGGTCTCCACGTTGCTTGCAACACCTTTGAGTCGTTTCCTTCCTCCTACTGGTTCGATAACCTTGGTTTCTTACTGAGGGAAACTGCTACTGTGCTCATCATACCTTTCTCTTGGGGTCTTCCAACGAAGCGCCCACGTCAACACCGTGAGCGTCATCAAGCTTTTTCTGGCGCCGTTCCCGGGGAGGCTAAGGACGTATTCACAAGGGGAGTCCTCCTCAACCTTTCTCTTTACTTTGTATTTAGTTTGCTTAGTTTCTTTTGCTTGGTTTTGTTTGCCTCTTTTTATCAAAAACTCAAAAAAAAATTAGTTTAGTTTGGTTTGCTTTCTCTTATCAAAAACACAAAAAAATTAGTTCCTGCGCTAGCTGTTGCTACTGTTTTTGGCTTGCCCCACCTTTCTCAAAATGAACTTTGCTGAGAACACCAAGTTGTGTGACTTCACTAGGACAAACAACAATGATTTCCTAAGCACTCCTATTGCTCCACCTGCTCCTGATGATACCTTTTATGAAATTAAGCTTGCTTTGTTGAATCTTGTGATGAGAGAGCAATTTTTTGGTGCTAGTTCTGATGATGTTGCTGCCCATCTCAATAGCTTTGTTGAACTTTGTGAAATGCAAAAGTATAAGGATGTAAATGGAGATATTATTAAGCTCAAGCTGTTTCCTTTCTCCTCGAGAGGAAAAGCTAAAGAATAGTTGCTATCTTTGCCTAGAAATAGTATTTATTCTTGGATTAAGTGCAAAGATGCTTTTATTGGAAAGTACTACCCTCCCGCTAAGATTATATCTATGAGAAGTGATATTATGAAATTTAAACAACTTGATAATGAACATGGTGCTCAAGCTTGGGAAAGAATGAAATCTTTGGTTAAGAATTGTCCCACTCATGGACTCACTGCTTGGATGATTATCCAGAATTTTTATGCAGGTTTGAACTTCTCTTCAAGAAACCTGTTGGATTCAGCTGCTAGAGGTACCTTTATGGGCATAACTTTGGGTGCTGCAACAAAACTCCTTGATAATATGATGGTTAACTACTCTGAATGGCACACTAAAAGAGCTCCACATGGTAAGAAGGTAAATTCTGTTGAAGAAACCTCCTCTTTGAGTGATAAGATTAATGTTATTATGGCTATGCTTGTTAATGGGAAAGCTCCTTTAGATCCTAATAGTGTTACCTTAGCCTCTTTGGTTGCTCAAGAAGAGCAAGTTGATGTGAACTTCATTAGAAACAACAATCTTGGCAACAATACTTATGGTAATTATAGGCCTTATCCTCCTAATGGAAATACTTATTATGGTAGATCTAGAATGCCTAGTGAAGATAGAATTCTAGAAGTTGAAAGATCCACTAAAAACTTTATGAAGATGCAATAGGAGAAAAACAAGATATTCACTAAAACTATGGAAGAACAATCTGTTATCTTGAAGAATATTAGTCATCAGCTTGAGAATCTGAATAGAGAAATTCCTAGTTTACAGTCAAAAAATTTGAGTGCTGAGAAAAATATATCCTCTTTGTCTGAAGTACAATTCTCCTTGATTAATAAAATGGTTGCTAAACCTGAAACCATGGAAAGTACTTTTGCTGCTACTCATGCCATACAAGTTACTGTTGATGAAAATGTTAGACTGTTATCCCAACTTCATGCTAAGTGGGAAAGGGAAGCTAAAATTGATAAAAACAACAGTATGTGCACCATCACCACTAAACCACAAGAAGTCCCTATTCCTCCTACTACAATGCCTAAGCCTATTGAGTCTACTACTAGTGATGCTAAGTTTGATTTTGATATAGATGGTTGCAACATTTCTGAAGTGATTATGTTTTTGCAAAAGCTTGCTAGAAGTCCTGATGCCAGTGATATGCATGTTGCTTTCACCAAACACATTAAATATGCTATTGTTAAGATTAAGTAAGAGAAGTTAAAACACAAAGCTTCTATTCCTAGGAAAGTAGAAGATAGTTGGGAACCCATTATTAATATGCAAGTGAATGACTTTGATCTCAAAGCTTCATGTGATCTTGGTTCTAGTGTCCCTATTATGCCTAGGAAGATTTATGAAATGCTTGATTTTCCACCTTTGGAAGATTGTTATTTGGATGTACCACTGTCACATCCCAAAATTTTCCAAATTTTGAAATGTGAAAAATAAATAAACAAAATAAAACTTTGTTGAAATTCAGGGTGAGAAGAAACTTTTTTATTCCAATTGGAAATATCAAAACCTATTTTGAGCAAATAAAATCCTAAAGGTATTTAAAAAGATAAACAACTATTAAAGAAAGATTTAATAATTGGAATCACTATTTTTAGATCTTTTAATAAAAGGATTTGATTTTCAAAAGCAAAGGTAGAATTATAAATAAAGATTATTTTATAGAGCCAAATTAAATCTTGGCCAAGATTTTGAAATAAAATATTTCTATTTGATAAAAAGAGTAAAAGTCTATTTAAATAAAATAATGAGGTTTTATTAATATCCAATTTTATTAAAGTAAAGGCTTTTCTCTTTTAATTAAACACTAAAACTTGTTAAATTATTTTAAACAAGTTTTCCAAGTGTTATACTTTTTCAAATAAAACCTACTGAAATGATTTTGGTATTATTTAGATTTCAAATGGAGTTTTTAATAAATCAAATACTATTTGAATTAATAACTAAGGACTATTTTATTTAATTATTAAATAGATCCAAAAAGAATAAAAGTTTTATTTTATTTTGGACTTTGGTTTGTGTTGTTAAACAGAACTAAAAATTATACAAAGTTTGGCAAATGTTTGAATTCATTTGAGTGTTTGAATTGTTTGAATAAAATCAAAACAGAAAATCAAATGGAAAAGGAAAAAGATTCAGTACAAAAAAAATGAAACAAACAGCAGCCCAACCCATCTGGCCCAACAGCCCAACAACGCAGCCCACCAGCTCACCCCACTGCAAATCGTTTTTCACTGAGAAATCAACCCGCAAAGACGCTGACGAGTGGTCCCATCTTCCTCTCTCTCTCCCTCGCTGACAGCATGGCCCCACACTCCTGTTCTTCGTTTCCACCCGCGCCAGCCATTCCTCCTCACCGTTTCAGACTTGATTGCAGCGATCAATTCACATCAATGGAGGCGTTAATCTCTCCAACGTCTACGCCCTCTTAATCGCCTAACACTCCTCGCCATTTCCCCTCAGAAAGCACTGCACGGGAGCCACCAGGCTGCCTCGAATCGCCTTTGCACCGCCGCTGCTCCGGCGACCTTCTCCAGCAAAATCCGGCGAACCACGGCCACCCCTCGCCTCCCTCTGCACGCTAGCACATTCCCCATCGCCAGGCGCACCTGCCCATAGCCTCAGCTCACTCCCGCGTACCCCATAGCGTCGGCTTCGTCATGAACTGAGCGCCGCCGCGTCTGTCCCTTCTCCGGCGACCTCCCCCTGGTAAGTCTCGACCACCCCGGCACCTCCTGTTGATGCTCACATCATACCCAGTTCAGCCCGCGTCTAACTGTGCCCCTGCCTTGCCTCGGCACGGTCTGCAGCTTCGTCCCCGACGACGAACAGAACCGCCTGACGCCACCACCGACTCCGGCGAGCGATTACTTCTGTCCCTGTGCGCCCCTCGTCAAACCAACAGCACGTTGATCTTCGGCATCTTATTGCGAACACTGTGAGCCATTTTCCCCTCTCTTTTGCTTCCTGTATCGCCGGAACCGCCGTTAGCCGAGCGTCGCCGCCGCGCGCTGCCGTCGAGCGCCGCCCAACCATGGTCAGAGGCACCGTGGCCGTTAGATTTTGATCCGTTGGCTGAGAATAGATCTGAGCGAAGAGGTATGCGTGAACCAGAATCGCACGATCTTATTTAGATCCAACAGCCCACAGAGGCCGATCCGCACGAAACGGTACCGGCCAATAGAATTGCGCCGCGTGGCACTGGTTATGCTTAAAACAGAATTTTGAATCTGATTGATATGCAAACTTGTAAAAATCATAACTTTAATTCTACACGTCCAAATTTTGCAAATTTTATATCAATGGAATCAGTAGAACAAGTACTTTGCAACCATGCAATTTGTTTAATGTTTTGCTTCTGTAAAATTGGTTGAAATTGCAGAAACATGTGTAGGCTTATTTTGAATATAAAAATTGTTCTAGATAAAATTTTAATGTGAAATCTTTGCAAAATGGTTTTTTGTGAACCTACTGACCTTAGGAACCAACTCATGGATTTAAAATTGAATTTTGTGAAGTTTAGGAATAAATACTTGAATTAGCTCATTTCTAGTCAAATAAAAATATTGATTTTGATATGGAAATGATTTTTGAGTAAAACCTTTGGGAAATGATTTGATTCAAACCTTATGACCCTGAACACCAAGTTTTGTGAATTAACAACTTATTTGATGAACAATATAAAATTATTGCTTTGATAAAAGCATTTTCAACCACATAAAATATTGATTTGATTTAGAAATGGTCTATAGATAAAACCTTTTGCAAATGGTTTTACCACTTTAGAAAATGACCACTTTGAACTTTATAATGTTTAGAGCTTAGTAGAAACCACCTTTGCAAATAAAACTATCCTTTGCATGCTTGCATGCATGACCTTGTTTCTATTATTTTATGTGTGATAAATTGTTTGAATATTGGTTGGAATGCTAGTTGAATTGTTTTTGCTTGATTGACTTGTAGTGGAATTATAAGAGTGTTATATTTGCAAGATCAAGAAGTGAACCAACATTCTCTACTAAAAAGGCAAGTGACACTATCATCCAAGTCCTATTATTTTCATTATACTTAGTGGATTTTTGAAACATGCATGATAAAGTTTACTATATTTTATGCTATGCTAAAATCCAAATAGGATACCCTTATATATTCCTTAGTGAAAACAATGTAGTTGTAGTATGCTTAGCCCAGCTATATATTTGGGATGGGATGTTGGAATTATGCTCTAGAGGCAATAATAAAGATGTTATTATTATAATTCTTGTTCATGATAAAGTTTATATTCCATGCTAGAATTGTATTAAGCGGAAACTTTAATACTTGTGTGGTTTGTGAACAACACCGTGTCCCTAGTACGCCTCTATGGACTAGCTCATTGATCAATGATGGTTAAGGTTTCCTAACCATAGACATGAGTTGTCAATTGATAATGAGATCATATCATTGGAGAATGATATGATGGACAGACCCAAACTAAGCGAAGCAATTAGATCGTATCATCGTGTTCATCTTTGCGAAGCTTTTCCTATGTCAAATATTGTATTCCTTAGACCATGAGATAATACAACTCCCTGGTATCGGAAGAAAGCTTTGAGGTCATCAAACGTCATCCTATGAGAGGGTGATCATAAAGGTGTCTCTCAGGTGATCGGAAAGTATCTGTTGGGTTGTATGTATCGAGATGGAATTTGTCCCTCCCAAGTCGGAGAGATATACTTCGGGCCCACTCGGTAATCGATATCAACACCGCTTGCAAGCATGTGGTTAAGGAGTCAATCATAAAGTGATATCGGATTACGGAACGAGTAAAGTACTTGCTGTGAACGAGATTGAACTAGGTATGACGGTACCGACGATCGAATCTCGGGCAAGTAAAATATCGCGAGACGAAGGGAATATATATGGGATTGTTTGAATCCTGACATCGTGGTTCATCCGATATGATCATCGATGAATGTGTGGGAGTCAATATGGGTGCCCAGACCTCGCTGTTGATTATTGATAGAAGATCATGTCTGCATATTCTCGAACCCGCAGGGTCACACACTTAACGTATCTTGACGCTAGGATAGATTGGATAATTGGTTTATGAATTTTTGTTCGGAGTCTCGGATGGGATCCGGGATATCACGAGAGGTTCCGGAATGGTCCGGAGAATAAGATTCATATAAGGCAATGCAGTTTTTGGAGTTCGGAATTGTTCCGGGTTAATCGGTATTGTACCGGAAGCTTCTAGAACCTTCCGGAAGGGGACCAACGTGGCCCCACCTTCCGGGAGGGGGCATGGGCCTATGAGGGAGTGTCCTGGCCGCTTTGGGCCAGGGGCACAAGGCCCCATAGGGCCCAGCCGATCCTAGAGAGTTTAAACTCGTTTAAACTAGAGATAGGGTTTCTAGAAGGGGGAGAGTCCTTGCCCCCCACTTCTCCTCCCTTGGCCGCCGGCCCAAGGCTTGGAGGAGGGGCAAGGGATGGCCTCCCCCCTCTATATATAGAGGGCTGGTGCGCCCCCTCCCCCCTACACCTTGCCTCCAAACCCTAGTTGCCCTGCTACCCTTCCTCTCTCCCTCCCGACTGTTTGTAGGCGAAGTCCTGCTGCAGAAATTCTCCACCATATACACCACGCCGTCGTGTTGTAGATCCAATCTATCTCTCCACCATACTTGCTGGTCTGATGAAGGAGGAGACGTCGAGGTGCTGCACGTGTGCATCTCACGGAGGCACCGCCACTTGTGGTGCAAGATCGGATCGGATCGCGAGGAGGAGAAGAGAGTACCACTACATCACCCACGTTCCGACGAACGTTCCGTTGTGCGAATCTTCAAGGGTATGAAGATCTAATCCAATATCTCTCGTTGATTGCATCTCCTAGATTAGATCTTGGCTTTCCCTCTGTTCGCATCCATAGAAAATTTTGATTTACTATGCCGCGAATCCCTTCATGGGATACATGTTATGATTATATGAAGTATTGAAAGGACTTATGTTTTATATAATAAAACAAGTACTCAATGAACCACCTGGGTGGACAAGGATACTCAAGGTTGGACAAGGTGGCAACAAAAAGAACCATGTTTACATGGCTATCTCTTTTGTTGTGCACTAGAAGAAAACCACCCAGGGACTTAGAGATTGAACATGTTTCTCGTACAGTGGTTTCCGTGTATAGCCACATGCTAAATGGGCTCTGGCTTAGTCAACTACATAGTGGAAGACCCATGCATTCGCATCTTCAGGTTAACTAGATTTGTGCTAGGGAACTTGAAACCCTACATTGGTGCCTGGATGACAAGCTAGCATTGTGTATTGGGAGGACTCCTATGGAAAGACTTTGTCACATTCTCAATCTGCCAGTACTCCATCTTGGTGAGTACTTATCCAGCAGCCACTGGTGGCATCAAGATGAGATTGTGTCATGTGGGTAAAGTGTACAACTTCTGCAGAAGATCAAATTCTAAGTACTTAGCCGTGTCCCCGGTTATGGACAATACTGAGCAACTAAGGCCTGAAGCTATAGAAGATCTCGACATTCCAATTTATCAAAGTTAAAACTTGAGGGTGACAACAAGGGATTAGAAGCACTTGGACTTTTCCAAGAAGTTCAAAAAGATTTGACAAAGATCAAAAAACTATTTTGAAAAGATAGGACAAAACTATATTGCTTTCTGCAAAGAGCTTAAATCCCACTTAGCCAAATATGCATGTAATGATAGGATCCACATATTTCTACATAGTAGTGAAACTTGCCAATACAATTCAAATGTATTGACCCTTGTGGCTGCAACTTATTATGTTGCAGGTTTTTTTGATGTTAGTGAAGTGTGTTGAATTAGGATTACAAGTCTACAACCAACATGACTGCATGTGGCACTTTGAAGATGAAGGACCCCATGCTTATAGATATTCTGCTGCAATGTAATGTGATAGCCAAATGAGCTATGTAAGATGTAATGAATTATTTTATTCCTGGTTATAAAGTTGTATTATGACCTTTGTTTCTTGATATTACATCTTAACTGTGGATGCTAGCTATTGATCCAGGGACTAGCATTGTAAACACATGGATCTCTACCTTATTAAAGGTTGGGAACTTTACAACCACTTAATGATAATGCTAAGAAGAAACTCACGGGGAGTATTAATTATGTTCTCATTATGGTTAACATTGCTTATGTCCCTGTTGATTTCTTTGTTTTGGATGTCGAATACAATGCTTCTTGTCCTATTACTTTGGGAAGACCTTTTCTTAGAACTGTTGGTGCCATCATTGATATGAAAGAAGGCACCATTAAATATCATTTTCCATTCAAGAAAGTTATTGAACACTTCCCTATAAGGAGAGATAAGTTGGTTTTTGCTCCTCCTTTGAAAGCAAGTGTAACATCCCAAAAATCATAGTTCAAAACTCATTCATATCACTTTGCATCATTCATTCATTTAGGGTTTTCTCAAAAATCACTTAGTGATGAAATATGAGTTATGATTTCATGTGGGCATTTTATTCCAAAATGACCATCACACTTTGATGTTTGGAAGTTTAAATACTTGATTGCTTGACTCCATTGTTGGAAAGTTTATGAGAAACTTTTAACCAGGATTCAAATTTTAGAAATGATTTCAAACCCTAATTCAAATATTTGCAAACTATAGCAAAATCTCTGTTTATTTTGAAACCCAAGCTTGACCAAATCCTGCAAGGTAACCACTTGGTTAATTTACTGTTTTTGAAACCACAGAGCCCTACCAGATCCCCAAAATTGTTTGAATTCAAAAGGATTTGAATTCATATCAAAAATCATTCCAGAAAATTGGAACAGAAAAAGAAAAGGAACAAACAAAAGAAAAGGGCCGCACGGCCAGAATCTGGCCCAGCAGCCAAGCAAGCCCAACCAGCCCACCCGGGGATTTCTTTTCCTCCTCTCACGCGCGAGCGCATGCACTGAGCCGCTGACATACAGACCCCACACTCACTTCGCGCACCTCGCTGACAAGCGGACCTCCTCCACGTCAGCGTCGTCTCCACCCGCACGACAGTTCATCCCCAAATCAACGCGGCCGTTTCCTGTGTGTTAATCGCGGCGTCAATTCGAGTTATTGGCAGAGTGATTCTCGCTCGCGACCAGGCTATAAGAACCCCCTCTGTCCCCTCTCTCTTTTCCCCAAAACCCCAAGCACAGAACGCCCCCAGGCTGCGCGCATTCCTCTCTGCAACCCCGCCGTCTCCGACGACTGCGCCGGCGAATTCCGGTGAGCCTCGAGCTCCCCTCACTCTCGCGTTTACTTTATCTTGTTCAGTGAATCTCTGTGCACCTTCTGACACCCTCCGTTTACCTTCGCATGACTCATAGCTTCGGCAACGTCGACGACTGACCGTCACCGCCTCCTGCACGAACTCCGGCGAGCTCTAGCGGTAAGTCCAGACCGCCCCGAACCTTGTCGTTCACGCTCGCATGATCTCCGTAATCTTCCGCATCTAACCACACCTCCCTTTGGCATCCTAGTGATCTACAACGTCGCCTCCGACCTCGAGAAGAACCGCCGTTGCCAGATCCAACTCCGGCGAGAAATCTACCGCAACCCTGAGCGCCCCTTGCCAAGCTGATCACACGTTGAGCATCCCCACATCCTCGCGGTCTTGGTGAGCATCTTCCCCATCCCCCTAGCAATCTGTACCGCCGGCGCCGCCACCGTCTGGTCGTCGCCGCCGCGCACAACTGAGAAGCGCCGCCCGATTTTGGCCGATTGATTTAGAACGTTGGATCTGTATCGTAGCGCCAGGATAGAATCACTTAACCCCGAAGCGGTACGCGATCTGGAACGTTCGATCTACTCAGATCCTGTGGCTGCAGAAGCGCGATCCAACCGAAGCGGTACGCGCCAATCACAGCGCGACGCGTGGCTAGGGTTAGATCTGAAATTAGATTTAAAACCAGAAATTTGATTCAAATTCAAATGGCTATAACTTTTGAATCCCACGTTGGATTTTTACAAACTTTATACCGTTGAATTCAGTGAAACAAGGCCTTTCTGAATATCCACTTTATTTAACATATAGTAACAGTAAAACTGATTTTATTTGTGGAACAAGTTTGGGACTAGTTTAGGTATAGTTTTATTCATGTTTATTATTTTGAGACCAAATTGGTGTAATTAGCAAACTTGTGACATATTAGGTTCTGTACTCATGAACATACTTGGTACAATTTTCAAAAGAAATCACCATTAGATAAATTCTTGCATGCATGCATTCATGTTATTTTTGATTGTATATAATTGTGTGTAATTGTATGTTATTTTCTTGTGTAGAGTTTGCTAGTGATTGTGATTGTGAAGAGTGCTACTCTCCCCACTACCAAGGCAAGTGATATTTTCATGAATATTCCTATCCTAAGTTTTATGATAGCATTAGTTATTTTGCTAAAGTGTTGCATGATATTTTGCTAAGTGCTAAATTGGGAAATCCTAAGTAGAGTGAAATAGTAGAATGGTTAGGGAAATATTCCTAAGTTAGGTTACCATATTGCCTAGCCTAGCTCATAGCAAACAAGGGTGATGAACAACTATATATTATGAGATAAAAATATACTAAGTCAAAGAGGCTTATATTTTTCTTAATAAAACAACTAAGACAAATGAACTCCTGGGTGGAATGGGAAGATTGGGTTATGTTGAGTGGTTACACAAGGCCATGGACTTGGGTTGTGTATCTCACTTGTGGAATGCCACCCAGGCACAAAGGGATGTGGAGGCCAAGTGTTGAGAAAGCTTACAGTGCAACCACTTGGCAATATGGGCTCTGCCATGACCATATAGGTTGCTAGAACTTAGTCATTTTGGACAGATGGTGGTAGTTGGGTTGATAGGTTGGAGCGCGTCCATTTTGGCTAAGGAAAAGCTTCTGAAAGGTCCTGTCTTGGGAAACCAAGTCTGGTGGGGAAAGTGCACAACCTCTGCAGATGGAAAAACTAAGTACTTAGCCTAGTCCAAGGAAATGGACACTTTGAGCATCAAGACATGGAAGCTACAAGAATCTCATCACTCCAACTTCTACAATAAAAATTTGTGGGTGAACAAGGGTGGAGGACCCCAATGTCTATTGGTGGTTTCCTTGGGAATGTTTTTGACAAAGAAGAAAAAACTTAGCAGTTTCAACTAATAGGAAAAATCTATTTTCAAGCAAAAGCAAGCCAAGCTACACTTAGCCAAAATGCATATAGTTATATAGTCCCCTTAAAATATACTAAGGTATCACTTGCCAATACTATTCCAAAGTATTGACCCTCTGTGGCTGTAACTTGTGATGTTGCAGGTTACTCCGATGATGAATAGGAGTCATGAGTCTACACTCAACATGCTTGCCTGTGGCACATGAAGATGAAGACTTGTGTTTATTTATTTGTTCCTTAAAACTCTTGTATTAGGCCTATGGCCATGAGTTGTAAAAGACTATATTTTATCTCTGGAATGAATGTAATAAACGACCTTTGTATCTGTGTACTTCATCTCAAACTGTGGATGCTAGCATTGATCCAGGGACTAGCATTGCAATCACAGGGATCCTTTCCTCTTTAAAGGAGGGGTCTAACAGATGGTATCAGAGCACTGTGTTGCCTGTAGGATTATGACCCTAGGATTGGAAAACCACTAAGGAAAAAGTTTTTCAACTACTTCTACACTTGTCTATTCTTCTCGTAAAACTTTTCTAATCTCTTTCAACTTCCTTTGTAGATGAACTCCATGAACGAAGCCGTGAAGAAGGGACCACTCATGACCATGACCTTGGAGTGTGAGACTGAGTTTCCCAACATTCTCAAGGACCTCATGGAGGCAATGGATGCACATGGTGAAGCCGTGTACAAGGGCTTTCCAGTGATGGATGAAGGAGTAGAGTATTGGTGGGTGCAACTTCACTTGTACAAAAACAAGGAAGACAACCACAAAGAAAAGGGATTCTGCATGTACACCAACACAACAATGCACACCACGTTCTTTGAGTCAGCCAGGGATGCAGCTTGGAGGACTATCAAGGAACTAAGTGCTAGAGTCAAATGCAGAATACTCAACCTCCAAAAGGACTTAGAGAAAGAGAAGGAGCTTACTCAAGAATTGGAAGATAACAACCAAGAAATAAGGAGAGATGTGATAGATTTAGTGATTGAGTCCAGGGAGCAAGATTGGTGGATTGCCTCTAGGAACATTGTGTTTAATAATAAATCCCGTGAGATTGGACTGTAAGAAACTACGTTAGTTGGACCACCACCTATCACTTTATTTCCAAAACATATTCTAATTAAGTGTTGGACCTTTGATTAATGTAATAGACTTACGTATGCATGATTTGTGTGATGATTGTATTCCATGGATATGTATGAATGTTTGTCTCGAATTACCTTGATTTGTGTTGTTCTAACTTTTTCATTCTTATAAATAGATGCCTATTGCCATCAGCACTATTGAGGAGTTTCGGGTTACTCGTTTTGGTTCCCGTATCATTGAGCTTACCACTCTGCTTGATATCCCTCTTCCTACCATTACGGTGTACCCACTCACCAAGTTCGAGAGGAAGGACCTCTGGGGCTTCAAAGTGAATCAGCCCGGACGCCAGACTGAGCCTACCACAGAGGCCATCGTCTTCAAGCTGATGCACGACGACAGGGAGAGAGGCATGGAGGTAGTCATGCAGGACCTGATAGGACGACTGTTAGGCCGTCACTCCCGACAGGTTAGAGGTACTCACTTTCACGTCTTCGGAAGACGTGATGTTGACGGAGAGTCCATCGACTTCGAGGACGACTCGAGGAGCACCGCGGAGCCGATACGCCTTTATCTTCAGGACTTAGAGACTCTTCTCAGGCACGTAGATACGGACAGAACGAACGTCATGCTAGGAAATGACGAGCTTCAGGTGCAGCTTCGCGAGAAGGACAAGCTTTTTGCGCAGCAGGATGAGATGATCAAGGAAATGGGGACAAAGTTCGAGGCTCAGGACCGCAAGTTCAAGAGTCAAGAGAAACGCGTCCAGGATAGGAACAAGAGGATCCGGGACATGACCGAGGAACTGAAGTCCAAGGACTTCGAGCTTGAGCAGCAGCAGATGGTTATTGAGAGGCTTCGTTCCCAGAAGAGGGCTCTCAAGACCAAAGTTGATTCTTTGACCACTACGATTGAGGAGAACAAGACCGCGATGGAGAACGCAGGTCTTACCTTCGTCAAGGAGGAGATTGACGCTGATGAGTAGACTTGACTACTCGTTTATCTTTTTCATACTGGTTTTTGTGAACTTGTTTTTGGACCATCCGACATGTGGATGGCTTGCCATTTGTGTGTATCACTTCATAAGCTTGTTATGTGGTTGTTGAACTTTTATTCTTATGTTGCTTGTTATGTGATTGCTTATGTTGTATTGTGCATAAAACATCTATGGGTATCTCATTCTTATCTAATTGAACAAACCACAGATGCCTCCCCGTCGCGCAAACCCCAACCCCAACAACATCACCCCAGAAATGCAACAAATGATGAATGCACAAACCCAGCTTATGCAAATGATGACAACGTTCATCCAAAACCAGAATAACAACAACAACGACCCCAACAACAACAACAACAACAACAACAACAACAACAACAACAACAACAACAACAACAACAACAACAACAACAACAACCCTCCGGGTTTCGATATGCTCACCAGATTTCTGCGTCTGAGGCCAGCAAAGTTTTCGGGAACAACTGATCCCATGGTAGCCAATGACTGGTTACGTTCTGTGAACAAAGACTTAGTGACCGTGGGCTGCACGGATGCTGAAAAGGTCAGGTTTGCAGCACATCTGTTGGAAGGACCAGCCGCTACATGGTGGGACAACTTCCAAATCACCACTCCTATTGATGAGGTGACTTGGGCTATCTTTGAAGATGGTTTTCGCACCGCTCATATCTCATCAGGAATGATGAGTCTGAAAAAGAAGGAGTTTCACAACCTGAAACAGCGCCACCGCAGCGTGGCAGAATACATAGAAGAGTTTAACAATCTGGCGCGCTACGCACCGGATGAGGTTGATACAGATGCCAAGAGAAAGGAAAAATTCTTGGAAGGTTTGAATGATGAGCTGAACCTACAGTTATCTGTAGCATATGTTCCAACTTATCAGTCTTTGTGTGACAAGGCTGCTATTTTGGAAAGTAAAATGAAGCAAGTCGAGAGTAGAAAGAGGAAACACTCCGACAAGCACAGCTCGGGATCGTTTCACAAACGATCTCACTATGATGACAGTGGCAGTTCAGGATCCCATAAAAATGGGAAATTCAGCAAGCACAACCACAACCATCATAACAACAAACATCACCGCAGTCATGACAAGGAAAAGTACAAGAACCACAAGGGTGGACATAAGAGCCACTATGGTGGAAATGGAAGTGGAAATGGAGGCCAACCTCCTAAAAAGGACATCATTCAGGTTGAATGCTTCAAATGCAAGAAGTTGGGACACTATGCAAATGAGTGCCCCGAAAAGAAGGTGGAAGGACCTAACAAGCCAAATCCTTTCCAGAAAGGACAGGTTAACCACATCAATGTGGAAGAGGTCTATGAGGAACCTGATGCCGTGGCTGGTAAGTTCAGACTCAATTCAATTTTAGCATTTGTACTCTTTGATACAGGTGCATCTCATTCATTCGTATCAAAGGCATTTGTTGATAGAAATGGGTTTGCATCAGAAAACATTGGGTGTCCAATAAAAGTTAGTTCTCCGGGGGGAGACATGATAGTAAGCCTTGGATGCCGGGATCTCACCATAGAATTTGGTAAACATAAATTTCCAGTAAACCTGGTAATCCTAGATTCCCAAGGACTAGATGTAATATTGGGAATGGATTGGATGGCCAAGTATGAAGGTGTATTGGATTGTGCAAAACGTACCGTTACACTCACAACCCCCGAAGGAAAAAGAATAAAATTTAAGTCAAACTTTGAATCCAAAGGAAGTAAGCTGAATTCTCTTAAGGGAGTTAGCATGGATGGTGTACCAATAGTATGTGAGTATTCGGATGTGTTTCCGGAAGAGCTACCAGGAATGCCACCGGATAGAGATGTGGAGTTTCTGATAGATTTGGTGCCAGGATCAGGACCAATAGCTAAGAGACCGTACAAAATGTTTGTTGATGAACTGAAAGAACTCAAGAAACAACTAGGAGAACAATTACAAAAAGGGTTTATTCAACCAAGTTCTTCATCTTGGGGAGCCCCAGTGTTGTTCGTGGAAAAGAAGGATAGAACACAAAGGTTATGTATTGACTACCGTTCTCTCAACGAGGTTACCATCAAGAACAAGTATCCTTTGCCAAGAATCAACGACTTATTTGATCAGCTAGAAGGAGCATGCGTATTCTCGAAGATTGATCTCAGATCGGGGTATTTTCAACTCAAGATACGAGAACAAGACATACCAAAAACAGCATTCACCACAAGATATGGATTGTATGAGTACACTGTGATGCCTTTTGGATTAACCAACGCTCCAGCATACTTCATGAATATGATGAACAAAGTGTTCATGGAATTTCTTGACAAATTTGTGGTCGTTTTCATCGACGATATCCTAGTCTACTCCAAGAGCAAGGAAGAACATGAAAGACACTTGCGCTTGATACTTGAGAAACTAAGGGAACATAAACTTTATGCCAAATTCAGCAAGTGTGAGTTTTGGTTAGAAAAAGTTGGTTTTCTTGGTCATGTGATGACAAAAGATGGTGTGGCAGTTGACCCTGCTAAGGTTTCAGCTGTGACAGATTGGGAATCACCCAAGAATGTGAAGGAAGTTCGTAGTTTCCTCGGCTTAGCAGGTTACTACAGAAGGTTCATAGAAAATTTCTCGAAAGTTGCTAAGCCTATGACAGAATTACTAAAGAAGGACAAGAAGTTTGCTTGGACTGAAGGTTGCGAAGTCAGTTTCCAAGAATTGAAGAAGAGACTTGTAACAGCACCAGTTCTATGTCTGCCAGATTTGGAAAAGGATTTCCAAGTGTATTGTGATGCTTCTCATCAAGGTTTGGGTGCCGTACTTATGCAAGATGGTAAAGTCGTAGCTTATGCTTCAAGACAACTCAAAACTCATGAAGTGAACTATCCTACTCATGATTTAGAGTTAGCTTCTGTCGTCCATGCACTCAAAACATGGAGACATTACCTTTTAGGAAAGCGCTGTGAAGTATTCACCGATCACAAGAGCTTGAAGTATATTTTTACCCAGAAGGAAATCAACATGAGACAAAGAAGATGGCTAGAACTTATCAAGGATTACGACTTAAGTTTGCAATATCATCCCGGTAAAGCAAATGTAGTAGCAGATGCTCTAAGTCGTAAGACATTTGTAAATGGCCTTACAAAAGGGGAATTGCCAGATGACTTGTGTGAGCAATTCAAAGAACTCAGATTGGAGATTGTACCAGAAGGGCATCTCATGTCCTTAGATGTTCAACCCACTCTGTTGGACAAGATCCGAGAAGTCCAGAAGACTGATGAGGAAATTGAAAAGATTAAGGTAAATATTAGTCTAGGGAAGGCTAAGAATTTCCATATAGATGAACAAGGTACTTTATGGCACGGGAAACGTATTTGTGTTCCACAAGACCCGGAGTTACGGAAACTGATCTTACAAGAAGGTCACAACTCTCCATATTCTATTCACCCAGGAAACACCAAGATGTACATGGATATGAAAGAAAGATTTTGGTGGAACAATCTCAAAAGAGACATTGCCGAACATATTGCCTTGTGTGATGTGTGTAGCAGAGTCAAAGCAGAGCATCAAAAACCAGCAGGTTTGCTTCAACCACTACCTATTCCTGAATGGAAGTGGGAAAATATTGGTATGGATTTCATTACCGGGTTACCAAGGACCAGATCAGGGTATGATTCCATATGGGTAGTGGTGGATCGCCTAACTAAGGTGGCTCATTTTATACCTGTGAAGACCACCTATACAAGTGCCAAGTTAGCAAAAATTTACATGAGCAGAATTGTATGCCTTCATGGTGTGCCAAAGAGTATTGTGTCTGATAGAGGAACTCAGTTCACATCTCACTTTTGGAGACAACTTCATGAATCCTTAGGAACGAGATTGGAATTTAGCACTGCTTTACATCCTCAAACGGATGGACAAACAGAAAGGACCAATCAAATTCTTGAGGACATGTTGAGAGCCTGTGCATTAGATTATGGAGCAAGTTGGGATGAAAGTTTGCCCTACGCTGAATTCTCTTACAATAACAGCCATCAATCAAGTATTGGAATGGCACCGTTTGAGTTACTCTATGGAAGAAAGTGTACCACCCCATTATTATGGAATGGTGTGGGAGAAAGAAACTTATTTGGACCTGATCTTATCAAGGACGCCGAAGAGAAAGTTAAATTGGTTAAGGACAGGTTGAAGATAGCACAATCCCGACAGAAAAGCTACACGGATTCTAAGCGTAGAGAAGTCACCTACGAAGTTGGGGATAGAGCTTATCTCAGAGTATCACCACTTCGTGGAGTGAAAAGATTTGGAGTCAAAGGAAAGTTGGCCCCAAGATATGTTGGGCCATTCAAAATTCTGAGCCGCAAAGGAGAAGTTGCATATGAAGTTGAATTGCCAGAATCTCTATCAGCAGTCCATAATGTATTTCATGTGAGTCAGCTTAAGAAATGTCACCCAGAAATGGAAGAGTCTTCTTTGAAGGATACCATACCTTTGGAAGAGGTTCAACTAGAAATTGATCTCACTTATGAAGAAAAGCCTGTCAAGATTTTAGAGACCGCAGAGAGAGTCACCAGGACCAAGACTATCAAGTTTTGTAAAGTACAATGGAACCATCACTCCGAAGAGGAAGCAACATGGGAAAGAGAAGATGATCTTCAGAAAGACCACCCTCACCTATTTGCTAGCCAAACCGAATCTCGAGGGCGAGATTCATCTTAAGGGGGTTAGATTTGTAACATCCCAAAAATCATAGTTCAAAACTCATTCATATCACTTTGCATCATTCATTCATTTAGGGTTTTCTCAAAAATCACTTAGTGATGAAATATGAGTTATGATTTCATGTGGGCATTTTATTCCAAAATGACCATCACACTTTGATGTTTGGAAGTTTAAATACTTGATTGCTTGACTCCATTGTTGGAAAGTTTATGAGAAACTTTTAACCAGGATTCAAATTTTAGAAATGATTTCAAACCCTAATTCAAATATTTGCAAACTATAGCAAAATCTCTGTTTATTTTGAAACCCAAGCTTGACCAAATCCTGCAAGGTAACCACTTGGTTAATTTACTGTTTTTGAAACCACAGAGCCCTACCAGATCCCCAAAATTGTTTGAATTCAAAAGGATTTGAATTCATATCAAAAATCATTCCAGAAAATTGGAACAGAAAAAGAAAAGGAACAAACAAAAGAAAAGGGCCGCACGGCCAGAATCTGGCCCAGCAGCCAAGCAAGCCCAACCAGCCCACCCGGGGATTTCTTTTCCTCCTCTCACGCGCGAGCGCATGCACTGAGCCGCTGACAGACGGACCCCACACTCACTTCGCGCACCTCGCTGACAAGCGGACCTCCTCCACGTCAGCGTCGTCTCCACCCGCACGACAGTTCATCCCCAAATCAACGCGGCCGTTTCCTGTGTGTTAATCGCGGCGTCAATTCGAGTTATTGGCAGAGTGATTCTCGCTCGCGACCAGGCTATAAGAACCCCCTCTGTCCCCTCTCTCTTTTCCCCAAAACCCCAAGCACAGAACGCCCCCAGGCTGCGCGCATTCCTCTCTGCAACCCCGCCGTCTCCGACGACTGCGCCGGCGAATTCCGGTGAGCCTCGAGCTCCCCTCACTCTCGCGTTTACTTTATCTTGTTCAGTGAATCTCTGTGCACCTTCTGACACCCTCCGTTTACCTTCGCATGACTCGTAGCTTCGGCAACGTCGATGACTGACCGTCACCGCCTCCTGCACGAACTCCGGCGAGCTCTAGCGGTAAGTCCAGACCGCCCCGAACCTTGTCGTTCACGCTCGCATGATCTCCGTAATCTTCCGCATCTAACCACACCTCCCTTTGGCATCCTAGTGATCTACAACGTCGCCTCCGACCTCGAGAAGAACCGCCGTTGCCAGATCCAACTCCGGCGAGAAATCTACCGCAACCCTGAGCGCCCCTTGCCAAGCTGATCACACGTTGAGCATCCCCACATCCTCGCGGTCTTGGTGAGCATCTTCCCCATCCCCCTAGCAATTTGTACCGCCGGCGCCGCCACCGTCTGGTCGTCGCCGCCGCGCACAACTGAGAAGCGCCGCCCGATTTTGGCCGATTGATTTAGAACGTTGGATTTGTATCGTAGCGCCAGGATAGAATCACTTAACCCCGAAGCGGTACGCGATCTGGAACGTTCGATCTACTCAGATCCTGCGGCTGCAGAAGCGCGATCCAACCGAAGCGGTACGCGCCAATCACAGCGCGACGCGTGGCTAGGGTTAGATCTGAAATTAGATTTAAAACCAGAAATTTGATTCAAATTCAAATGGCTATAACTTTTGAATCCCACGTTGGATTTTTACAAACTTTATACCGTTGAATTCAGTGAAACAAGGCCTTTCTGAATATCCACTTTATTTAACATATAGTAACAGTAAAAGTGATTTTATTTGTGGAACAAGTTTGGGACTAGTTTAGGTATAGTTTTATTCATGTTTATTATTTTGAGACCAAATTGGTGTAATTAGCAAACTTGTGACATATTAGGTTCTGTACTCATGAACATACTTGGTACAATTTTCAAAAGAAATCACCATTAGATAAATTCTTGCATGCATGCATTCATGTTATTTTTGATTGTATATAATTGTGTGTAATTGTATGTTATTTTCTTGTGTAGAGTTTGCTAGTGATTGTGATTGTGAAGAGTGCTACTCTCCCCACTACCAAGGCAAGTGATATTTTCATGAATATTCCTATCCTAAGTTTTATGATAGCATTAGTTATTTTGCTAAAGTGTTGCATGATATTTTGCTAAGTGCTAAATTGGGAAATCCTAAGTAGAGTGAAATAGTAGAATGGTTAGGGAAATATTCCTAAGTTAGGTTACCATATTGCCTAGCCTAGCTCATAGCAAACAAGGGTGATGAACAACTATATATTATGAGATAAAAATATACTAAGTCAAAGAGGCTTATATTTTTCTTAATAAAACAACTAAGACAAATGAACTCCTGGGTGGAATGGGAAGATTGGGTTATGTTGAGTGGTTACACAAGGCCATGGACTTGGGTTGTGTATCTCACTTGTGGAATGCCACCCAGGCACAAAGGGATTTGGAGGCCAAGTGTTGAGAAAGCTTACAGTGCAACCACTTGGCAATATGGGCTCTGCCATGACCATATAGGTTGCTAGAACTTAGTCATTTTGGACAGATGGTGGTAGTTGGGTTGATAGGTTGGAGCGCGTCCATTTTGGCTAAGGAAAAGCTTCTGAAAGGTCCTGTCTTGGGAAACCAAGTCTGGTGGGGAAAGTGCACAACCTCTGCAGATGGAAAAACTAAGTACTTAGCCTAGTCCAAGGAAATGGACACTTTGAGCATCAAGACATGGAAGCTACAAGAATCTCATCACTCCAACTTCTACAATAAAAATTTGTGGGTGAACAAGGGTGGAGGACCCCAATGTCTATTGGTGGTTTCTTGGGAATGTTTTTGACAAAGAAAAAAAACTTAGCAGTTTCAACTAATAGGAAAAATCTATTTTCAAGCAAAAGCAAGCCAAGCTACACTTAGCCAAAATGCATATAGTTATATAGTCCCCTTAAAATATACTAAGGTATCACTTGCCAATACTATTCCAAAGTATTGACCCTCTGTGGCTGTAACTTGTGATGTTGCAGGTTACTCCGATGATGAATAGGAGTCATGAGTCTACACTCAACATGCTTGCCTGTGGCACATGAAGATGAAGACTTGTGTTTATTTATTTGTTCCTTAAAACTCTTGTATTAGGCCTATGGCCATGAGTTGTAAAAGACTATATTTTATCTCTGGAATGAATGTAATAAACGACCTTTGTATCTGTGTACTTCATCTCAAACTGTGGATGCTAGCATTGATCCAGGGACTAGCATTGCAATCACAGGGATCCTTTCCTCTTTAAAGGAGGGGTCTAACAGATGGTATCAGAGCACTGTGTTGCCTGTAGGATTATGACCCTAGGATTGGAAAACCACTAAGGAAAAAGTTTTTCAACTACTTCTACACTTGTCTATTCTTCTCGTAAAACTTTTCTAATCTCTTTCAACTTCCTTTGTAGATGAACTCCATGAACGAAGCCGTGAAGAAGGGACCACTCATGACCATGACCTTGGAGTGTGAGACTGAGTTTCCCAACATTCTCAAGGACCTCATGGAGGCAATGGATGCACATGGTGAAGCCGTGTACAAGGGCTTTCCAGTGATGGATGAAGGAGTAGAGTATTGGTGGGTGCAACTTCACTTGTACAAAAACAAGGAAGACAACCACAAAGAAAAGGGATTCTGCATGTACACCAACACAACAATGCACACCACGTTCTTTGAGTCAGCCAGGGATGCAGCTTGGAGGACTATCAAGGAACTAAGTGCTAGAGTCAAATGCAGAATACTCAACCTCCAAAAGGACTTAGAGAAAGAGAAGGAGCTTACTCAAGAATTGGAAGATAACAACCAAGAAATAAGGAGAGATGTGATAGATTTAGTGATTGAGTCCAGGGAGCAAGATTGGTGGATTGCCTCTAGGAACATTGTGTTTAATAATAAATCCCGTGAGATTGGACTGTAAGAAACTACGTTAGTTGGACCACCACCTATCACTTTATTTCCAAAACATATTCTAATTAAGTGTTGGACCTTTGATTAATGTAATAGACTTACGTATGCATGATTTGTGTGATGATTGTATTCCATGGATATGTATGAATGTTTGTCTCGAATTACCTTGATTTGTGTTGTTCTAACTTTTTCATTCTTATAAATAGATGCCTATTGCCATCAGCACTATTGAGGAGTTTCGGGTTACTCGTTTTGGTTCCCGTATCATTGAGCTTACCACTCTGCTTGATCTCCCTCTTCCTACCATTACGGTGTACCCACTCACCAAGTTCGAGAGGAAGGACCTCTGGGGCTTCAAAGTGAATCAGCCCGGACGCCAGACTGAGCCTACCACAGAGGCCATCGTCTTCAAGCTGATGCACGACGACAGGGAGAGAGGCATGGAGGTAGTCATGCAGGACCTGATAGGACGACTGTTAGGCCGTCACTCCCGACAGGTTAGAGGTACTCACTTTCACGTCTTCGGAAGACGTGATGTTGACGGAGAGTCCATCGACTTCGAGGACGACTCGAGGAGCACCGCGGAGCCGATACGCCTTTATCTTCAGGACTTAGAGACTCTTCTCAGGCACGTAGATACGGACAGAACGAACGTCATGCTAGGAAATGACGAGCTTCAGGTGCAGCTTCGCGAGAAGGACAAGCTTTTTGCGCAGCAGGATGAGATGATCAAGGAAATGGGGACAAAGTTCGAGGCTCAGGACCGCAAGTTCAAGAGTCAAGAGAAACGCGTCCAGGATAGGAACAAGAGGATCCGGGACATGACCGAGGAACTGAAGTCCAAGGACTTCGAGCTTGAGCAGCAGCAGATGGTTATTGAGAGGCTTCGTTCCCAGAAGAGGGCTCTCAAGACCAAAGTTGATTCTTTGACCACTACGATTGAGGAGAACAAGACCGCGATGGAGAACGCAGGTCTTACCTTCGTCGAGGAGGAGATTGACGCTGATGAGTAGACTTGACTACTCGTTTATCTTTTTCATACTGGTTTTTGTGAACTTGTTTTTGGACCATCCGACATGTGGATGGCTTGCCATTTGTGTGTATCACTTCATAAGCTTGTTATGTGGTTGTTGAACTTTTATTCTTATGTTGCTTGTTATGTGATTGCTTATGTTGTATTGTGCATAAAACATCTATGGGTATCTCATTCTTATCTAATTGAACAAACCACAGATGCCTCCCCGTCGTGCAAACCCCAACCCCAACAACATCACCCCAGAAATGCAACAAATGATGAATGCACAAACCCAGCTTATGCAAATGATGACAACGTTCATCCAAAACCAGAATAACAACAACAACGACCCCAACAACAACAACAACAACAACAACAACAACAACAACAACAACAACAACAACAACAACAACCCTCCGGGTTTCGATATGCTCACCAGATTTCTGCGTCTGAGGCCAGCAAAGTTTTCGGGAACAACTGATCCCATGGTAGCCAATGACTGGTTACGTTCTGTGAACAAAGACTTAGTGACCGTGGGCTGCACGGATGCTGAAAAGGTCAGGTTTGCAGCACATCTGTTGGAAGGACCAGCCGCTACATGGTGGGACAACTTCCAAATCACCACTCCTATTGATGAGGTGACTTGGGCTATCTTTGAAGATGGTTTTCGCACCGCTCATATCTCATCAGGAATGATGAGTCTGAAAAAGAAGGAGTTTCACAACCTGAAACAGCGCCACCGCAGCGTGGCAGAATACATAGAAGAGTTTAACAATCTGGCGCGCTACGCACCGGATGAGGTTGATACAGATGCCAAGAGAAAGGAAAAATTCTTGGAAGGTTTGAATGATGAGCTGAACCTACAGTTATCTGTAGCATATGTTCCAACTTATCAGTCTTTGTGTGACAAGGCTGCTATTTTGGAAAGTAAAATGAAGCAAGTCGAGAGTAGAAAGAGGAAACACTCCGACAAGCACAGCTCGGGATCGTTTCACAAACGATATCACTATGATGACAGTGGCAGTTCAGGATCCCATAAAAATGGGAAATTCAGCAAGCACAACCACAACCATCATAACAACAGACATCACCGCAGTCATGACAAGGAAAAGTACAAGAACCACAAGGGTGGACATAAGAGCCACTATGGTGGAAATGGAAGTGGAAATGGAGGCCAACCTCCTAAAAAGGACATCAGTCAGGTTGAATGCTTCAAATGCAAGAAGTTGGGACACTATGCAAATGAGTGCCCCGAAAAGAAGGTGGAAGGACCTAACAAGCCAAATCCTTTCCAGAAAGGACAGGTTAACCACATCAATGTGGAAGAGGTCTATGAGGAACCTGATGCCGTGGCTGGTAAGTTCAGACTCAATTCAATTTTAGCATTTGTACTCTTTGATACAGGTGCATCTCATTCATTCGTATCAAAGGCATTTGTTGATAGAAATGGGTTTGCATCAGAAAACATTGGGTGTCCAATAAAAGTTAGTTCTCCGGGGGGAGACATGATAGTAAGCCTTGGATGCCGGGATCTCACCATAGAATTTGGTAAACATAAATTTCCAGTAAACCTGATAATCCTAGATTCCCAAGGACTAGATGTACTATTGGGAATGGATTGGATGGCCAAGTATGAAGGTGTATTGGATTGTGCAAAACGTACCGTTACACTCACAACCCCCGAAGGAAAAAGAATAAAATTTAAGTCAAACTTTGAATCCAAAGGAAGTAAGCTGAATTCTCTTAAGGGAGTTAGCATGGATGGTGTACCAATAGTATGTGAGTATCCGGATGTGTTTCCGGAAGAGCTACCAGGAATGCCACCGGATAGAGATGTGGAGTTTCTGATAGATTTGGTGCCAGGATCAGGACCAATAGCTAAGAGACCGTACAAAATGTCTGTTGATGAACTGAAAGAACTCAAGAAACAGCTAGGAGAACAATTACAAAAAGGGTTTATTCAACCAAGTTCTTCATCTTGGGGAGCCCCAGTGTTGTTCGTGGAAAAGAAGGATAGAACACAAAGGTTATGTATTGACTACCGTTCTCTCAACGAGGTTACCATCAAGAACAAGTATCCTTTGCCAAGAATCAACGACTTATTTGATCAGCTAGAAGGAGCATGCGTATTCTCGAAGATTGATCTCAGATCGGGGTATTTTCAACTCAAGATATGAGAACAAGACATACCAAAAACAGCATTCACCACAAGATATGGATTGTATGAGTACACTGTGATGCCTTTTGGATTAACCAACGCTCCAGCATACTTCCTGAATATGATGAACAAAGTGTTCATGGAATTTCTTGACAAATTTGTGGTCGTTTTCATCGACGATATCCTAGTCTACTCCAAGAGCAAGGAAGAACATGAAAGACACTTGCGCTTGATACTTGAGAAACTAAGGGAACATAAACTTTATGCCAAATTCAGCAAGTGTGAGTTTTGGTTAGAAAAAGTTGGTTTTCTTGGTCATGTGATGACAAAAGATGGTGTGGCAGTTGACCCTGCTAAGGTTTCAGCTGTGACAGATTGGGAATCACCCAAGAATGTGAAGGAAGTTCGTAGTTTCCTCGGCTTAGCAGGTTACTACAGAAGGTTCATAGAAAATTTCTCGAAAGTTGCTAAGCCTATGACAGAATTACTAAAGAAGGACAAGAAGTTTGCTTGGACTGAAGGTTGCGAAGTCAGTTTCCAAGAATTGAAGAAGAGACTTGTAACAGCACCAGTTCTATGTCTGCCAGATTTGGAAAAGGATTTCCAAGTGTATTGTGATGCTTCTCATCAAGGTTTGGGTGCCGTACTTATGCAAGATGGTAAAGTCGTAGCTTATGCTTCAAGACAACTCAAAACTCATGAAGTGAACTATCCTACTCATGATTTAGAGTTAGCTTCTGTCGTCCATGCACTCAAAACATGGAGACATTACCTTTTAGGAAAGCGCTGTGAAGTATTCACCGATCACAAGAGCTTGAAGTATATTTTTACCCAGAAGGAAATCAACATGAGACAAAGAAGATGGCTAGAACTTATCAAGGATTACGACTTAAGTTTGCAATATCATCCCGGTAAAGCAAATGTAGTATCAGATGCTCTAAGTCGTAAGACATTTGTAAATGGCCTTACAAAAGGGGAATTGCCAGATGACTTGTGTGAGCAATTCAAAGAACTCAGATTGGAGATTGTACCAGAAGGGCATCTCATGTCCTTAGATGTTCAACCCACTCTGTTGGACAAGATCCGAGAAGTCCAGAAGACTGATGAGGAAATTGAAAAGATTAAGGTAAATATTAGTCTAGGGAAGGCTAAGAATTTCCATATAGATGAACAAGGTACTTTATGGCACGGGAAACGTATTTGTGTTCCACAAGACCCGGAGTTACGGAAACTGATCTTACAAGAAGGTCACAACTCTCCATATTCTATTCACCCAGGAAACACCAAGATGTACATGGATATGAAAGAAAGATTTTGGTGGAACAATCTCAAAAGAGACATTGCCGAACATATTGCCTTGTGTGATGTGTGTAGCAGAGTCAAAGCAGAGCATCAAAAACCAGCAGGTTTGCTTCAACCACTACCTATTCCTGAATGGAAGTGGGAAAATATTGGTATGGATTTCATTACCGGGTTACCAAGGACCAGATCAGGGTATGATTCCATATGGGTAGTGGTGGATCGCCTAACTAAGGTGGCTCATTTTATACCTGTGAAGACCACCTATACAAGTGCCAAGTTAGCAAAAATTTACATGAGCAGAATTGTATGCCTTCATGGTGTGCCAAAGAGTATTGTGTCTGATAGAGGAACTCAGTTCACATCTCACTTTTGGAGACAACTTCATGAATCCTTAGGAACGAGATTGGAATTTAGCACTGCTTTACATCCTCAAACGGATGGACAAACAGAAAGGACCAATCAAATTCTTGAGGACATGTTGAGAGCCTGTGCATTAGATTATGGAGCAAGTTGGGATGAAAGTTTGCCCTACGCTGAATTCTCTTACAATAACAGCCATCAATCAAGTATTGGAATGGCACCGTTTGAGTTACTCTATGGAAGAAAGTGTACCACCCCATTATTATGGAATGGTGTGGGAGAAAGAAACTTATTTGGACCTGATCTTATCAAGGACGCCGAAGAGAAAGTTAAATTGGTTAAGGACAGGTTGAAGATAGCACAATCCCGAGAGAAAAGCTACGCGGATTCTAAGCGTAGAGAAGTCACCTACGAAGTTGGGGATAGAGCTTATCTCAGAGTATCACCACTTCGTGGAGTGAAAAGATTTGGAGTCAAAGGAAAGTTGGCCCCAAGATATGTTGGGCCATTCAAAATTCTGAGCCGCAAAGGAGAAGTTGCATATGAAGTTGAATTGCCAGAATCTCTATCAGCAGTCCATAATGTATTTCATGTGAGTCAGCTTAAGAAATGTCACCCAGAAATGGAAGAGTCTTCTTTGAAGGATACCATACCTTTGGAAGAGGTTCAACTAGAAAGTGATCTCACTTATGAAGAAAAGCCTGTCAAGATTTTAGAGACCGCAGAGAGAGTCACCAGGACCAAGACTATCAAGTTTTGTAAAGTACAATGGAACCATCACTCCGAAGAGGAAGCAACATGGGAAAGAGAAGATGATCTTCGGAAAGACCACCCTCACCTATTTGCTAGCCAAACCGAATCTCGAGGGCGAGATTCATCTTAAGGGGGTTAGATTTGTAACATCCCAAAAATCATAGTTCAAAACTCATTCATATCACTTTGCATCATTCATTCATTTAGGGTTTTCTCAAAAATCACTTAGTGATGAAATATGAGTTATGATTTCATGTGGGCATTTTATTCCAAAATGACCATCACACTTTGATGTTTGGAAGTTTAAATACTTGATTGCTTGACTCCATTGTTGGAAAGTTTATGAGAAACTTTTAACCAGGATTCAATTTTAGAAATGATTTCAAACCCTAATTCAAATATTTGCAAACTATAGCAAAATCTCTGTTTATTTTGAAACCCAAGCTTGACCAAATCCTGCAAGGTAACCACTTGGTTAATTTACTGTTTTTGAAACCACAGAGCCCTACCAGATCCCCAAAATTGTTTGAATTCAAAAGGATTTGAATTCATATCAAAAATCATTCCAGAAAATTGGAACAGAAAAAGAAAAGGAACAAACAAAAGAAAAGGGCCGCACGGCCAGAATCTGGCCCAGCAGCCAAGCAAGCCCAACCAGCCCACCCGGGGATTTCTTTTCCTCCTCTCACGCGCGAGCGCATGCACTGAGCCGCTGACAGACGGACCCCACACTCACTTCGCGCACCTCGCTGACAAGCGGACCTCCTCCACGTCAGCGTCGTCTCCACCCGCACGACAGTTCATCCCCAAATCAACACGGCCGTTTCCTGTGTGTTAATCGCGGCGTCAATTCGAGTTATTGGCAGAGTGATTCTCGCTCGCGACCAGGCTATAAGAACCCCCTCTGTCCCTCTCTCTTTTCCCCAAAACCCCAAGCACAGAACGCCCCCAGGCTGCGCGCATTCCTCTCTGCAACCCCGCCGTCTCCGACGACTGCGCCGGCGAATTCCGGTGAGCCTCGAGCTCCCCTCACTCTCGCGTTTACTTTATCTTGTTCAGTGAATCTCTGTGCACCTTCTGACACCCTCCGTTTACCTTCGCATGACTCGTAGCTTCGGCAACATCGACGACTGACCGTCACCGCCTCCTGCACGAACTCCGGCGAGCTCTAGCGGTAAGTCCAGACCGCCCCGAACCTTGTCGTTCACGCTCGCATGATCTCCGTAATCTTCCGCATCTAACCACACCTCCCTTTGGCATCCTAGTGATCTACAACGTCGCCTCCGACCTCGAGAAGAACCGCCGTTGCCAGATCCAACTCCGGCGAGAAATCTACCGCAACCCTGAGCGCCCCTTGCCAAGCTGATCACACGTTGAGCATCCCCACATCCTCGCGGTCTTGGTGAGCATCTTCCCCATCCCCCTAGAAATCTGTACCGCCGGCGCCGCCACCGTCTGGTCGTCGCCGCCGCGCACAACTGAGAAGCGCCGCCCGATTTTGGCCGATTGATTTAGAACGTTGGATCTGTATCGTAGCGCTAGGATAGAATCACTTAACCCCGAAGCGGTACGCGATCTGGAACGTTCGATCTACTCAGATCCTGCGGCTGCAGAAGCGCGATCCAACCGAAGCGGTACGCGCCAATCACAGCGCGACGCGTGGCTAGGGTTAGATCTGAAATTAGATTTAAAACCAGAAATTTGATTCAAATTCAAATGGCTATAACTTTTGAATCCCACGTTGGATTTTTACAAACTTTATACCGTTGAATTCAGTGAAACAAGGCCTTTCTGAATATCCACTTTATTTAACATATAGTAACAGTAAAAGTGATTTTATTTGTGGAACAAGTTTGGGACTAGTTTAGGTATAGTTTTATTCATGTTTATTATTTTGAGACCAAATTGGTGTAATTAGCAAACTTGTGACATATTAGGTTCTGTACTCATGAACATACTTGGTACAATTTTCAAAAGAAATCACCATTAGATAAATTCTTGCATGCATGCATTCATGTTATTTTTGATTGTATATAATTGTGTGTAATTGTATGTTATTTTCTTGTGTAGAGTTTGCTAGTGATTGTGATTGTGAAGAGTGCTACTCTCCCCACTACCAAGGCAAGTGATATTTTCATGAATATTCCTATCCTAAGTTTTATGATAGCATTAGTTATTTTGCTAAAGTGTTGCATGATATTTTGCTAAGTGCTAAATTGGGAAATCCTAAGTAGAGTGAAATAGTAGAATGGTTAGGGAAATATTCCTAAGTTAGGTTACCATATTGCCTAGCCTAGCTCATAGCAAACAAGGGTGATGAACAACTATATATTATGAGATAAAAATATACTAAGTCAAAGAGGCTTATATTTTTCTTAATAAAACAACTAAGACAAATGAACTCCTGGGTGGAATGGGAAGATTGGGTTATGTTGAGTGGTTACACAAGGCCATGGACTTGGGTTGTGTATCTCACTTGTGGAATGCCACCCAGGCACAAAGGGATTTGGAGGCCAAGTGTTGAGAAAGCTTACAGTGCAACCACTTGGCAATATGGGCTCTGCCATGACCATATAGGTTGCTAGAACTTAGTCATTTTGGACAGATGGTGGTAGTTGGGTTGATAGGTTGGAGCGCGTCCATTTTGGCTAAGGAAAAGCTTCTGAAAGGTCCTGTCTTGGGAAACCAAGTCTGGTGGGGAAAGTGCACAACCTCTGCAGATGGAAAAACTAAGTACTTAGCCTAGTCCAAGGAAATGGACACTTTGAGCATCAAGACATGGAAGCTACAAGAATCTCATCACTCCAACTTCTACAATAAAAATTTGTGGGTGAACAAGGGTGGAGGACCCCAATGTCTATTGGTGGTTTCCTTGGGAATGTTTTTGACAAAGAAAAAAAACTTAGCAGTTTCAACTAATAGGAAAAATCTATTTTCAAGCAAAAGCAAGCCAAGCTACACTTAGCCAAAATGCATATAGTTATATAGTCCCCTTAAAATATACTAAGGTATCACTTGCCAATACTATTCCAAAGTATTGACCCTCTGTGGCTGTAACTTGTGATGTTGCAGGTTACTCCGATGATGAATAGGAGTCATGAGTCTACACTCAACATGCTTGCCTGTGGCACATGAAGATGAAGACTTGTGTTTATTTATTTGTTCCTTAAAACTCTTGTATTAGGCCTATGGCCATGAGTTGTAAAAGACTATATTTTATCTCTGGAATGAATGTAATAAACGACCTTTGTATCTGTGTACTTCATCTCAAACTGTGGATGCTAGCATTGATCCAGGGACTAGCATTGCAATCACAGGGATCCTTTCCTCTTTAAAGGAGGGGTCTAACAGATGGTATCAGAGCACTGTGTTGCCTGTAGGATTATGACCCTAGGATTGGAAAACCACTAAGGAAAAAGTTTTTCAACTACTTCTACACTTGTCTATTCTTCTCGTAAAACTTTTCTAATCTCTTTCAACTTCCTTTGTAGATGAACTCCATCAACGAAGCCGTGAAGAAGGGACCACTCATGACCATGACCTTGGAGTGTGAGACTGAGTTTCCCAACATTCTCAAGGACCTCATGGAGGTAATGGATGCACATGGTGAAGCCGTGTACAAGGGCTTTCCAGTGATGGATGAAGGAGTAGAGTATTGGTGGGTGCAACTTCACTTGTACAAAAACAAGGAAGACAACCACAAAGAAAAGGGATTCTGCATGTACACCAACACAACAATGCACACCACGTTCTTTGAGTCAGCCAGGGATGCAGCTTGGAGGACTATCAAGGAACTAAGTGCTAGAGTCAAATGCAGAATACTCAACCTCCAAAAGGACTTAGAGAAAGAGAAGGAGTTTACTCAAGAATTGGAAGATAACAACCAAGAAATAAGGAGAGATGTGATAGATTTAGTGATTGAGTCCAGGGAGCAAGATTGGTGGATTGCCTCTAGGAACATTGTGTTTAATAATAAATCCCGTGAGATTGGACTGTAAGAAACTACGTTAGTTGGACCACCACCTATCACTTTATTTCCAAAACATATTCTAATTAAGTGTTGGACCTTTGATTAATGTAATAGACTTACGTATGCATGATTTGTGTGATGATTGTATTCCATGGATATGTATGAATGTTTGTCTCGAATTACCTTGATTTGTGTTGTTCTAACTTTTTCATTCTTATAAATAGATGCCTATTGCCATCAGCACTATTGAGGAGTTTCGGGTTACTCGTTTTGGTTCCCGTATCATTGAGCTTACCACTCTGCTTGATCTCCCTCTTCCTACCATTACGGTGTACCCACTCACCAAGTTCGAGAGGAAGGACCTCTGGGGCTTCAAAGTGAATCAGCCCGGACGCCAGACTGAGCCTACCACAGAGGCCATCGTCTTCAAGCTGATGCACGACGACAGGGAGAGAGGCATGGAGGTAGTCATGCAGGACCTGATAGGACGACTGTTAGGCCGTCACTCCCGACAGGTTAGAGGTACTCACTTTCACGTCTTCGGAAGACGTGATGTTGACGGAGAGTCCATCGACTTCGAGGACGACTCGAGGAGCACCGCGGAGCCGATACGCCTTTATCTTCAGGACTTAGAGACTCTTCTCAGGCACGTAGATACGGACAGAACGAACGTCATGCTAGGAAATGACGAGCTTCAGGTGCAGCTTCGCGAGAAGGACAAGCTTTTTGCGCAGCAGGATGAGATGATCAAGGAAATGGGGACAAAGTTCGAGGCTCAGGACCGCAAGTTCAAGAGTCAAGAGAAACGCGTCCAGGATAGGAACAAGAGGATCCGGGACATGACCGAGGAACTGAAGTCCAAGGACTTCGAGCTTGAGCAGCAGCAGATGGTTATTGAGAGGCTTCGTTCCCAGAAGAGGGCTCTCAAGACCAAAGTTGATTCTTTGACCACTACGATTGAGGAGAACAAGACCGCGATGGAGAACGCAGGTCTTACCTTCGTCGAGGAGGAGATTGACGCTGATGAGTAGACTTGACTACTCGTTTATCTTTTTCATACTGGTTTTTGTGAACTTGTTTTTGGACCATCCGACATGTGGATGGCTTGCCATTTGTGTGTATCACTTCATAAGCTTGTTATGTGGTTGTTGAACTTTTATTCTTATGTTGCTTGTTATGTGATTGCTTATGTTGTATTGTGCATAAAACATCTATGGGTATCTCATTCTTATCTAATTGAACAAACCACAGATGCCTCCCCGTCGTGCAAACCCCAACCCCAACAACATCACCCCAGAAATGCAACAAATGATGAATGCACAAACCCAGCTTATGCAAATGATGACAACGTTCATCCAAAACCAGAATAACAACAACAACGACCCCAACAACAACAACAACAACAACAACAACAACAACAACAACAACAACAACAACCCTCCGGGTTTCGATATGCTCACCAGATTTCTGCGTCTGAGGCCAGCAAAGTTTTCGGGAACAACTGATCCCATGGTAGCCAATGACTGGTTACGTTCTGTGAACAAAGACTTAGTGACCGTGGGCTGCACGGATGCTGAAAAGGTCAGGTTTGCAGCACATCTGTTGGAAGGACCAGCCGCTACATGGTGGGACAACTTCCAAATCACCACTCCTATTGATGAGGTGACTTGGGCTATCTTTGAAGATGGTTTTCGCACCGCTCATATCTCATCAGGAATGATGAGTCTGAAAAAGAAGGAGTTTCACAACCTGAAACAGCGCCACCGCAGCGTGGCAGAATACATAGAAGAGTTTAACAATCTGGCGCGCTACGCACCGGATGAGGTTGATACAGATGCCAAGAGAAAGGAAAAATTCTTGGAAGGTTTGAATGATGAGCTGAACCTACAGTTATCTGTAGCATATGTTCCAACTTATCAGTCTTTGTGTGACAAGGCTGCTATTTTGGAAAGTAAAATGAAGCAAGTCGAGAGTAGAAAGAGGAAACACTCCGACAAGCACAGCTCGGGATCGTTTCACAAACGATATCACTATGATGACAGTGGCAGTTCAGGATCCCATAAAAATGGGAAATTCAGCAAGCACAACCACAACCATCATAACAACAGACATCACCGCAGTCATGACAAGGAAAAGTACAAGAACCACAAGGGTGGACATAAGAGCCACTATGGTGGAAATGGAAGTGGAAATGGAGGCCAACCTCCTAAAAAGGACACCAGTCAGGTTGAATGCTTCAAATGCAAGAAGTTGGGACACTATGCAAATGAGTGCCCCGAAAAGAAGGTGGAAGGACCTAACAAGCCAAATCCTTTCCAGAAAGGACAGGTTAACCACATCAATGTGGAAGAGGTCTATGAGGAACCTGATGCCGTGGCTGGTAAGTTCAGACTCAATTCAATTTTAGCATTTGTACTCTTTGATACAGGTGCATCTCATTCATTCGTATCAAAGGCATTTGTTGATAGAAATGGGTTTGCATCAGAAAACATTGGGTGTCCAATAAAAGTTAGTTCTCCGGGGGGAGACATGATAGTAAGCCTTGGATGCCGGGATCTCACCATAGAATTTGGTAAACATAAATTTCCAGTAAACCTGATAATCCTAGATTCCCAAGGACTAGATGTAATATTGGGAATGGATTGGATGGCCAAGTATGAAGGTGTATTGGATTGTGCAAAACGTACCGTTACACTCACAACCCCCGAAGGAAAAAGAATAAAATTTAATTCAAACTTTGAATCCAAAGAAAGTAAGCTGAATTCTCTTAAGGGAGTTAGCATGGATGGTGTACCAATAGTATGTGAGTATCCGGATGTGTTTCCGGAAGAGCTACCAGGAATGCCACCGGATAGAGATGT
The DNA here is from genome assembly GCA_910589765.1 of Avena atlantica. NCBI lineage: Eukaryota > Viridiplantae > Streptophyta > Magnoliopsida > Poales > Poaceae > Avena > Avena atlantica. Next base: position 486,088,521 of record OU342739.1, on the reverse strand, counting down.
GGAGTTTCTGATAGATTTGGTGCCAGGATCAGGACCAATAGCTAAGAGACCGTACAAAATGTTTGTTGATGAACTGAAAGAACTCAAGAAACAGCTAGGAGAACAATTACAAAAAGGGTTTATTCAACCAAGTTCTTCATCTTGGGGAGCCCCAGTGTTGTTCGTGGAAAAGAAGGATAGAACACAAAGGTTATGTATTGACTACCGTTCTCTCAACGAGGTTACCATCAAGAACAAGTATCCTTTGCCAAGAATCAACGACTTATTTGATCAGCTAGAAGGAGCATGCGTATTCTCGAAGATTGATCTCAGATCGGGGTATTTTCAACTCAAGATACGAGAACAAGACATACCAAAAACAGCATTCACCACAAGATATGGATTGTATGAGTACACTGTGATGCCTTTTGGATTAACCAACGCTCCAGCATACTTCATGAATATGATGAACAAAGTGTTCATGGAATTTCTTGACAAATTTGTGGTCGTTTTCATCGACGATATCCTAGTCTACTCCAAGAGCAAGGAAGAACATGAAAGACACTTGCGCTTGATACTTGAGAAACTAAGGGAACATAAACTTTATGCCAAATTCAGCAAGTGTGAGTTTTGGTTAGAAAAAGTTGGTTTTCTTGGTCATGTGATGACAAAAGATGGTGTGGCAGTTGACCCTGCTAAGGTTTCAGCTGTGACAGATTGGGAATCACCCAAGAATGTGAAGGAAGTTCGTAGTTTCCTCGGCTTAGCAGGTTACTACAGAAGGTTCATAGAAAATTTCTCGAAAGTTGCTAAGCCTATGACAGAATTACTAAAGAAGGACAAGAAGTTTGCTTGGACTGAAGGTTGCGAAGTCAGTTTCCAAGAATTGAAGAAGAGACTTGTAACAGCACCAGTTCTATGTCTGCCAGATTTGGAAAAGGATTTCCAAGTGTATTGTGATGCTTCTCATCAAGGTTTGGGTGCCGTACTTATGCAAGATGGTAAAGTCGTAGCTTATGCTTCAAGAAAACTCAAAACTCATGAAGTGAACTATCCTACTCATGATTTAGAGTTAGCTTCTGTCGTCCATGCACTCAAAACATGGAGACATTACCTTTTAGGAAAGCGCTGTGAAGTATTCACCGATCACAAGAGCTTGAAGTATATTTTTACCCAGAAGGAAATCAACATGAGACAAAGAAGATGGCTAGAACTTATCAAGGATTACGACTTAAGTTTGCAATATCATCCCGGTAAAGCAAATGTAGTATCAGATGCTCTAAGTCGTAAGACATTTGTAAATGGCCTTACAAAAGGGGAATTGCCAGATGACTTGTGTGAGCAATTCAAAGAACTCAGATTGGAGATTGTACCAGAAGGGCATCTCATGTCCTTAGATGTTCAACCCACTCTGTTGGACAAGATCCGAGAAGTCCAGAAGACTGATGAGGAAATTGAAAAGATTAAGGTAAATATTAGTCTAGGGAAGGCTAAGAATTTCCATATAGATGAACAAGGTACTTTATGGCACGGGAAACGTATTTGTGTTCCACAAGACCCGGAGTTACGGAAACTGATCTTACAAGAAGGTCACAACTCTCCATATTCTATTCACCCAGGAAACACCAAGATGTACATGGATATGAAAGAAAGATTTTGGTGGAACAATCTCAAAAGAGACATTGCCGAACATATTGCCTTGTGTGATGTGTGTAGCAGAGTCAAAGCAGAGCATCAAAAACCAGCAGGTTTGCTTCAACCACTACCTATTCCTGAATGGAAGTGGGAAAATATTGGTATGGATTTCATTACCGGGTTACCAAGGACCAGATCAGGGTATGATTCCATATGGGTAGTGGTGGATCGCCTAACTAAGGTGGCTCATTTTATACCTGTGAAGACCACCTATACAAGTGCCAAGTTAGCAAAAATTTACATGAGCAGAATTGTATGCCTTCATGGTGTGCCAAAGAGTATTGTGTCTGATAGAGGAACTCAGTTCACATCTCACTTTTGGAGACAACTTCATGAATCCTTAGGAACGAGATTGGAATTTAGCACTGCTTTACATCCTCAAACGGATGGACAAACAGAAAGGACCAATCAAATTCTTGAGGACATGTTGAGAGCCTGTGCATTAGATTATGGAGCAAGTTGGGATGAAAGTTTGCCCTACGCTGAATTCTCTTACAATAACAGCCATCAATCAAGTATTGGAATGGCACCGTTTGAGTTACTCTATGGAAGAAAGTGTACCACCCCATTATTATGGAATGGTGTGGGAGAAAGAAACTTATTTGGACCTGATCTTATCAAGGACGCCGAAGAGAAAGTTAAATTGGTTAAGGACAGGTTGAAGATAGCACAATCCCGACAGAAAAGCTACGCGGATTCTAAGCGTAGAGAAGTCACCTACGAAGTTGGGGATAGAGCTTATCTCAGAGTATCACCACTTCGTGGAGTGAAAAGATTTGGAGTCAAAGGAAAGTTGGCCCCAAGATATGTTGGGCCATTCAAAATTCTGAGCCGCAAAGGAGAAGTTGCATATGAAGTTGAATTGCCAGAATCTCTATCAGCAGTCCATAATGTATTTCATGTGAGTCAGCTTAAGAAATGTCACCCAGAAATGGAAGAGTCTTCTTTGAAGGATACCATACCTTTGGAAGAGGTTCAACTAGAAAGTGATCTCACTTATGAAGAAAAGCCTGTCAAGATTTTAGAGACCGCAGAGAGAGTCACCAGGACCAAGACTATCAAGTTTTGTAAAGTACAATGGAACCATCACTCCGAAGAGGAAGCAACATGGGAAAGAGAAGATGATCTTCGGAAAGACCACCCTCACCTATTTGCTAGCCAAACCGAATCTCGAGGGCGAGATTCATCTTAAGGGGGTTAGATTTGTAACATCCCAAAAATCATAGTTCAAAACTCATTCATATCACTTTGCATCATTCATTCATTTAGGGTTTTCTCAAAAATCACTTAGTGATGAAATATGAGTTATGATTTCATGTGGGCATTTTATTCCAAAATGACCATCACACTTTGATGTTTGGAAGTTTAAATACTTGATTGCTTGACTCCATTGTTGGAAAGTTTATGAGAAACTTTTAACCAGGATTCAAATTTTAGAAATGATTTCAAACCCTAATTCAAATATTTGCAAACTATAGCAAAATCTTTGTTTATTTTGAAACCCAAGCTTGACCAAATCCTGCAAGGTAACCACTTGGTTAATTTACTGTTTTTGAAACCACAGAGCCCTACCAGATCCCCAAAATTGTTTGAATTCAAAAGGATTTGAATTCATATCAAAAATCATTCCAGAAAATTGGAACAGAAAAAGAAAAGGAACAAACAAAAGAAAAGGGCCGCACGGCCAGAATCTGGCCCAGCAGCCAAGCAAGCCCAACCAGCCCACCCGGGGATTTCTTTTCCTCCTCTCACGCGCGAGCGCATGCACTGAGCCGCTGACAGACGGACCCCACACTCACTTCGCGCACCTCGCTGACAAGCGGACCTCCTCCACGTCAGCGTCGTCTCCACCCGCACGACAGTTCATCCCCAAATCAACGCGGCCGTTTCCTGTGTGTTAATCGCGGCGTCAATTCGAGTTATTGACAGAGTGATTCTCGCTCGCGACCAGGCTATAAGAACCCCCTCTGTCCCCTCTCTCTTTTCCCCAAAACCCCAAGCACAGAACGCCCCCAGGCTGCGCGCATTCCTCTCTGCAACCCCGCCGTCTCCGACGACTGCGCCGGCGAATTCCGGTGAGCCTCGAGCTCCCCTCACTCTCGCGTTTACTTTATCTTGTTCAGTGAATCTCTGTGCACCTTCTGACACCCTCCGTTTACCTTCGCATGACTCGTAGCTTCGGCAACGTCGACGACTGACCGTCACCGCCTCCTGCACGAACTCCGGCGAGCTCTAGCGGTAAGTCCAGACCGCCCCGAACCTTGTCGTTCACGCTCACATGATCTCCGTAATCTTCCGCATCTAACCACACCTCCCTTTGGCATCCTAGTGATCTACAACGTCGCCTCCGACCTTGAGAAGAACCGCCGTTGCCAGATCCAACTCCGGCGAGAAATCTACCGCAACCCTGAGCGCCCCTTGCCAAGCTGATCACACGTTGAGCATCCCCACATCCTCGCGGTCTTGGTGAGCATCTTCCCCATCCCCCTAGCAATCTGTACCGCCGGCGCCGCCACCGTCTGGTCGTCGCCGCCGCGCACAACTGAGAAGCGCCGCCCGATTTTGGCCGATTGATTTAGAACGTTGGATCTGTATCGTAGCGCCAGGATAGAATCACTTAACCCCGAAGCGGTACGCGATCTGGAACGTTCGATCTACTCAGATCCTGCGGCTGCAGAAGCGCGATCCAACCGAAGCGGTACGCGCCAATCACAGCGCGACGCGTGGCTAGGGTTAGATCTGAAATTAGATTTAAAACCAGAAATTTGATTCAAATTCAAATGGCTATAACTTTTGAATCCCACGTTGGATTTTTACAAACTTTATACCGTTGAATTCAGTGAAACAAGGCCTTTCTGAATATCCACTTTATTTAACATATAGTAACAGTAAAAGTGATTTTATTTGTGGAACAAGTTTGGGACTAGTTTAGGTATAGTTTTATTCATGTTTATTATTTTGAGACCAAATTGGTGTAATTAGCAAACTTGTGACATATTAGGTTCTGTACTCATGAACATACTTGGTACAATTTTCAAAAGAAATCACCATTAGATAAATTCTTGCATGCATGCATTCATGTTATTTTTGATTGTATATAATTGTGTGTAATTGTATGTTATTTTCTTGTGTAGAGTTTGCTAGTGATTGTGATTGTGAAGAGTGCTACTCTCCCCACTACCAAGGCAAGTGATATTTTCATGAATATTCCTATCCTAAGTTTTATGATAGCATTAGTTATTTTGCTAAAGTGTTGCATGATATTTTGCTAAGTGCTAAATTGGGAAATCCTAAGTAGAGTGAAATAGTAGAATGGTTAGGGAAATATTCCTAAGTTAGGTTACCATATTGCCTAGCCTAGCTCATAGCAAACAAGGGTGATGAACAACTATATATTATGAGATAAAAATATACTAAGTCAAAGAGGCTTATATTTTTCTTAATAAAACAACTAAGACAAATGAACTCCTGGGTGGAATGGGAAGATTGGGTTATGTTGAGTGGTTACACAAGGCCATGGACTTGGGTTGTGTATCTCACTTGTGGAATGCCACCCAGGCACAAAGGGATTTGGAGGCCAAGTGTTGAGAAAGCTTACAGTGCAACCACTTGGCAATATGGGCTCTGCCATGACCATATAGGTTGCTAGAACTTAGTCATTTTGGACAGATGGTGGTAGTTGGGTTGATAGGTTGGAGCGCGTCCATTTTGGCTAAGGAAAAGTTTCTGAAAGGTCCTGTCTTGGGAAACCAAGTCTGGTGGGGAAAGTGCACAACCTCTGTAGATGGAAAAACTAAGTACTTAGCCTAGTCCAAGGAAATGGACACTTTGAGCATCAAGACATGGAAGCTACAAGAATCTCATCACTCCAACTTCTACAATAAAAATTTGTGGGTGAACAAGGGTGGAGGACCCCAATGTCTATTGGTGGTTTCCTTGGGAATGTTTTTGACAAAGAAAAAAAAACTTAGCAGTTTCAACTAATAGGAAAAATCTATTTTCAAGCAAAAGCAAGCCAAGCTACACTTAGCCAAAATGCATATAGTTATATAGTCCCCTTAAAATATACTAAGGTATCACTTGCCAATACTATTCCAAAGTATTGACCCTCTGTGGATGTAACTTGTGATGTTGCAGGTTACTCCGATGATGAATAGGAGTCATGAGTCTACACTCAACATGCTTGCCTGTGGCACATGAAGATGAAGACTTGTGTTTATTTATTTGTTCCTTAAAACTCTTGTATTAGGCCTATGGCCATGAGTTGTAAAAGACTATATTTTATCTCTGGAATGAATGTAATAAACGACCTTTGTATCTGTGTACTTCATCTCAAACTGTGGATGCTAGCATTGATCCAGGGACTAGCATTGCAATCACAGGGATCCTTTCCTCTTTAAAGGAGGGGTCTAACAGCAAGGTTTGATGTTAATGCTTCCTCATTTGAAAATACTTGATTTTCTTGCTTCTTGTGCCTAACTTAAAGGCGTTAAAGAAAAGTACTTGTTGGGAGATAAACCAAGAGTTTACTTGAGTCTTGAAAGTTATTACTTCAGTAATGACCTCTTATTATCCTTTTTCTTTGCTTTTTGTGCCAAGAATGACCTCTAATAAGAGGGAAGTAAGATTTGGGGAGTTGCTGTCCCGAAACAGATTTCTGTCCTCCACCATAAAAATTTGTGATGAGTCTCTGTAAGTCAGATTGATCTCAAAATTTACTAATAAATCCCCAAGTATATTAGCTAACTTTCATTAGTTCAAAACTTTTTGATTTGAGCAACATAAGGTCTTTAAAAAAATCGGTTTCTACCTGCTGGTCTGTTTTGACAGATTTCTACCACTATTTGCATTTGCTTCTTATTGATTCCTTTTTGAGTTCTCTTTTGGGGAATTGAGCTTTTTGAAGGAGTTGCTACAGTAGATTGTGTTTTTAGTGAAAAGTTTTGCTGTTCCAAAGCTAAGCCTAAAGGTCTATTATCTTTTCAATACACTAATGTTGCTAATGAAGATTGTGTGATGTTTTGTATGAAGGAAAATTTTCAGGTGTAGAGAGAGAATGATGTAATGAGATGAAGAATGGACAAAAGCTCAAGCTTGGGGATGACACCACTGTGTCACCCCAAGAAATATTCAAAAGGTACAAGAGTCAAAGCTTGGGGATGCCCAAGGCATCCCCTTCTTCATCAATAAAAAGCCCATGTTTGTTTAGACACTTTATTTTTATTGTTTCATGCACTGTTGTGTTGTTCTTGGAGCGTCTTAGTTTTCGTTTGCTTTGATTAGTTTTTTTATTTTGCTTGAATAAAGTAGTTTGGACCCCCGTTCTCACTGTGTTGTTTCAAATAAGTCGATTGGTGTTGGAAAAGAGTAGAAAGTTCTTGCTTGGAAGTGCAAGAGGAGCTTGCATTGACTATGACTTAAACTTTAGCATGTCATGCTAGGTGTTGTTTTGACCTTATGCTTAGTGATTATTGTTATAGCATGACTTGTTCCAAGCAATTGGGATTGCTTTGTGTGCCTTGAAAGAATCATGTGTTGTTTTAGCATACAAAGCATAGTATTTTGGTATTCTCATTTGATGTTTTGTTTGGGTTGACTTGGCACATGCTCACACCATGTTATGACTATGAACAAGTCACCATAGCCTCTATGATCATTTAATCCTTAACTTGTAGTACCGCTCTATGCTTTGATTAGTAATGTTTTGTCGCTCTACATGATTATGGCCATTATTGCTCTCTTAGTTGGTTGCTACCAGTCTTTTGCTAGCCTCCACTTGCATGAGTAAGCTCTACTCATGATTCCAACTCCCAAGAAACCAAGTTATTCCAAAGTGTCCACTATAAATTCCTATGCATGGTGTGTTACACCATTCCAAGTATATTCTTTTTTCAGCTATCTTCCAATTAAAAAGTATTATGTTATGTGAAAACTTAGTGATTAAAGACCTCACGAACTTGATGGCACACTTTATATTCTTTGCCCCTAATAAACTTGACCATTGTGTCCTCTATGTTGTATATGCTTGCACTTATACGTTGGAATTAGCAGAACCATGCTGTCATGGGGAATGTTTTCAACATTGCACTTATACTTTGTACACAGTTGATATCATTCTCTTTTGTCTATGGATGTCACCGGTGTGAAATAAAGAGGGAGCTTGTAAGTCCATGGAGTTATGAATTTTGTGTTAGAGAAACGCCCGGGCCGCTAGCCTAAGCCATGCCTAATCATGGTGGAAACTTGCAGCATCACCATAATGAGCTATCTATGAAGCATCCTCAATAAAAATCTATGCAAATAGTAAATAAAAAGATCGCTGAGATGCTCATTGTCTGCTGGACTTGTTATTTTGGTTATGGGATAGCTCTTATACCATGTCCAAGGGGTACCCTATTAGCGGTTCTCTATGATACGCATGTACTTATTATGAAAAGAACTTACAGGTGACTGAAGTTGAGTAGCATGAGATGTGGCCCTCGTATTCAAGGGACATGAGATTGCCAACTTATACTTTGTCAATCATATACTCCATAGTTTGCTCACTTTAACCTTAATCACTTCAAGATGCTTATGATAGGGGCAATGAGGGCTGAAAGCTAACAAGTACCATAATTTTTGGAAGCTCTTTCTGATACTTGAAATTCCTGCTTCCCTTTATGAAGGGACTTTCTTCCACTATTTTATTGAGTCTCCACCTTCTATCTTTAGGCACCATTAAGAGAGCATAGTTGCCATTCTTAGTTCTATGTGCAGTGTCCCAAAACTTATTGATTGATGCATATTGTGATATTGCTTGTTCTTGTACTATTTGTATCTAGTCACTTTTATGAACTTTGAAGGTGTCCTATGCATCTATTTGCTACTCTATGAGGGACAAGCTGATTGCCACTATGCCATGTTTTTTGTATGTGAAACAAACAAACTTTTCCAATGCATGTTATTCATGATCTTTGTTTGTAGCCTTTCATGTTGCATGCATAGTTACTTTGTCTTACTGTTAGAACTCCATCTTTCATGCACATGTTTAGAGTTCTTTGATCCGAGCTTTTAATGCTTGCAAATGGTTTGATCTTGGTTTTGATGGTGCATGTCACCTCAAAAATTATTCTTTTATCACTTACCTACTCGAGGACGAGAGGGAGTTAAGCTTGGGGATGCTTGATACGTCGAAAACGTCTCTATAATTTTTGATGTTCCATGCTTGTTTAGTATCTACTTTGCTTTGCTTTGTATACACTTTGAGGTGTTTTTATATGTTTTCTGGAACTAACCTATTAACAATTTGTCAAAGTGCTAGTTGTCTGTTTTCTTCTTTTTATGGTTCTAGAAAGGCAGAAAATCAATATTCTCGGAATTGGATGGGACAAAAGCCAAAGTCAATATTTTACCGTGGGCAACATGAAGCCAGAGTACGAGACGGAGGAGGCTCACCAGGGGGCCACACCCCCTGGTGGCACGCCCTAGGGTTGGCTGCGCCGGGGGGGGGGGGTGCAACCACCCTGGTGGCCCCCTGCCTCGCCTCTTCACCTATAGTCCCCCCGATGCCAAAACCCTAAGTACCCAATCAATATTAATGGTTTTGTCTATTTGATTCTATCATGTCTGTGTTGTTTGTTATATTGCATGCTCTCCGTTGTTAGTAGCTATCTTGGCCAAGTAGTTGCTAGTGAATCCAAGAGGGGGTATTTATGCTCGATAGTGGGTTCATGCCTCTAGTTTCCAAGGGAAGTGACAGAAATCTCTTCGATGGTAGATGTGTTGTTGCCACTAGGGAGAAAACAATGGTCTCTTGTTCATGGAACAAGTGGATTGTTTACCTTACACACTTTGCTTAAAGCAGTTGTCTGTTGCTTGCAACTTAATACTGGAGTGGGTTCGGATGATAACCTGAAGGTGGACTTCTAGTCATAGATGCAGTTGGATGGCGGTCTATGTATATAGTTGTATTGCCGAATCGAATCTCATAGGATATTTTTGTCTAGTATTGCATTGTTATGTCTTGCTCAGTTCCTGTCAATTGCCCTGCTATAATTTGTTCCCTTCATGCCATGTTGTTTATCTAAGGAGAGCACCTCTAGTGAACTATGGACCCCGGTCCAATCTTTACCATTGATACATCTTCCACTGTTACTTTTTACTTGCTACAAACCATCATTACATTCCACACAGTATAGTTAATCCTTTGTTACAGCAAACCGGTGAGATTGACAACCTCACTGATTCATTGGGGCAAAGTCTTGAGTTTGTGTTGTGTAGGTCTCCACGTTTCTTGCAACACCTTTGAGTCGTTTCCTTCCTCCTACTGGTTCGATAACCTTGGTTTCTTACTGAGGGAAACTGTTGCTGTGCTCATCATACCTTGCTCTCGGGGTCTTCCAACGAAGCGCCCACGTCAACACCGTGAGCGTCATCAGCAAGTTCCCACGGGCAGAAAACAGTCAGAAATCTATGGGCCTATAAAAAGGGGCCCTTCTTCCCCAATGTCTCTTCTCGAGTTTTACAAGCTTTCTCCTCCATTCTTGACCCTCTTAAGCTTGCTCCCCTTCAATCCCTCCCTTGATTCTTGCATATACTTTAGGGATTTGAAAGAGGAGATCTAGATCTACAATCCCACCAATCAATCTCTCCTCTAACTGAGGGGAGCATCTTGGGATCTAGATCTTGGAGTCTTTTGTGGATTTCCTCCATTGTTCTTCCTCTCTTATTCCCCCACAAGCTTTTGTAGCTTTGGTGGAATTTGGGAGAGAAGGATTTGAGCATATGTTGTGTTCTTGCCATTGCATTTGGTGTATCGGTTTGAGTTCTCGGTGAGGATTCGATTGAGTGAAAGGTGAGAAGCCTTTTACTCTTGGGTTCTTGGAACCCTAGACGGTTTGCTTGTTTTGTAGGGTTGTGGATTACTTGGGGCCTCCAATTAAGTTGTGGAGCTTTCCCCAAGCTTGTTTGTTGGGAGCCTCCAGTTGAGTTGTGGAGAAGTGCCCCTACCTTGTGAGAGGTTCCGGATTGCCACCGACAAGTGCACCAATAGTGGAAGCGTGGATCAATCCCGGTGGGGTGATATTCACGGGAGAATAAGGGAGGCCTTTTGTGGCGTTGGTGGTTTGATACCACCCCCTCTCCAAATGAGACATACTCCATGTTGGAAGGAACTCGGTAAAATATCGTCGTCTTCACGTGCCTCAGTTATCTCTATACCCGATCTCTTACTTATGCACATTACTTTGTGATAGCCTTCGTGCTTGAAGTCTATATCTTGCTATCACATAGTCACTTGTCTTGCTTAGCATAAGTTGTTGGTTCACATAGGTGAACCCTAGTTGTTCTATGTGTTGTGCTTGACAAAGTAAACAATAGTTTAATTCCGCCTTTCTTGAGCCACTCTCAGAAAAGTTTTTAACCGCCTATTCACCCCTCTAGGCGGTATCTGTATCCTTTCACTGGCGCATGTGTCTTCATTCCGGGTCCTATCGTGGGTTGGCTCCCTGGGCTCACGAGGTCCCCCGGGGAGCGCATCCAGATCCCCGAGGGGATGCCCTGACCAATCTCCCGCGAGGTAACTAGCCACTAGGCAGGGGTCGCGGTCCGCTCGTCGGCTTCGGGGGTATACCTCGAACCCACGAATGCGACACCGGGTCATTTTGTGTCATGGGTGCGTACCCCTGACATAATTAGTAATCAGGTAGCATGAAATGCACCCGAATCAAACCTAAAAACTATGTAGTTGTGATCATGTTGTGTTAAACATATACTACCTTCATTCCAAAATATAAGCCTTTTTAGCATTTCAATTTGCACCGCTAGAAAGTCTTATATTATGAAACAGAGGTAGTAGTTTATTTACTTCTTATAGTTCTACAATGTGTGTGCATAACTTATAATAACATCGCCAATTTAAAAAAAGTGAGCATATCTTGATTTTGTGAGCATACGCGCCCTAGTTATTGAATGTTGTGTCTGATTGTACTTGTTTGTAATCGCGTGATCTTTTTTTTTCTTTTTTTCTCACGGGGACTCACACCACCAAACTCACAAACCCATGTGGTGTTTCCTAAAATCTAAGATCATCTCTAGCCGATCCCCTATAAATTAAAGGGGAAATAATGGCATAAACTTACGGTGACCGGACCTAACCAATTCCTCAAAATTAACTCATCAAACAAAGCGTCCCCACATGGAAGTGATGGTTGACCACGATGTGGAGGCCTCCGAAACCAGCGGAGAGAGGGTCTAGGAGATCTATAGAGTGATGCCCATGATGCTCCTTGCCACAGGAACCAGAAAGTGGCAGGCCGCTATCGAAATGGTCATCAGAAGTCCGCCGATGATGAACATCTACAGCGGAGAACAATGGTCAACGACGGTTGAGCAACCCAGAGCAAAACGGGGAGGGAGAAGAAAACTAGGAGGACCGACTGCTCACCAGTAACATGATGGAGGGCCTGTCGGTGCTAGAGGAGGATCGGGGCGGTTGGAAATGAATAAGGTCGGCGGCTGGAGGTGAAGAGGAAGGCCTAGTGGCAAAGATTGGGGTCGTGTGCGGGATTGATTCCTTGGGCGGGATACAGTGTACTTCACGACGCAGCTCATGGGCTACGAGTTGAAGTTTCGAGAGGTATCCATCGGTAGTATGATGATGAGGTGGAAGAGACTGTGTCAGTCATTCGTGGGGAAGGAAAACAAGCAAGAAGAGGGGCAATGCGAGGTGGCGGTGGTCGACGGAGTTGCGGAAAATCCTTCTGGTTCCATTCTGGCCGGAATTAGGTCATCGGTGCTCACACGGCGAGTTGGGGTGGCTCGGGTGGAAGAGGGGGGCGACCATAATTATACTCTGGAGAGACCTCAGATGAGTATGTTTGAGAGAGTTAGTCTATTTTCTAGGGGTGATTTACTCTTATAATTTTACTCCTCTAACCAATTTGAGAAATTGGCTAGTGCGATTTAGAGGAGTAAATGGAAATTTTACTCCTCTAATCTAATTTAAGAGATTACCTATACATCTCGATGAGCATCTCTAGCAGACCCCTTGGCAGATAAGGGGCAAGTTTTTGCTCTTTTTTACTCCAAGAGATCGACGCGTAAAACAAAAATGGCAAAATGAAACCTTAAAACAACGAAATTTAAACATTCGTGGGAGATTTTACATAGTTCGTCCATAGTTCACTATGATCATACATACAAATTGCTAATACGCGGGGATCAAATTGCTACTACGCGGGGATCTTCCATTGTCGCCGCCCTAACCCTATACGTCACCGGAGCCTTAGGGTGCGGCAGCGACGCTTCCGGCGGCGGGCTTTAGTCATTGTCGAAGACAAGGTCGATGAACATTCCCGACTGCAGCTCGCGCTCGAGGCGTCATTCCTCGTCTGTAAAGCGTTGCTCGCTCTCCCTGGCGAGGCCCTGCTCGAGGAAGATCTCGTTGAGCTCCTCGTCCCGCCATGTGCGCTGCCGGTTCTCCTTCTCCTCGGGCGCGCTATGCTGGAGAATGATGGCGGTCATCCGCTTGAGCAACGTGTCGTCGACAAATGCCTCTTCGCCGATGACGACACCGTACGTTGTCGGGTCGTAGCCCTCGATCTCCTCCTCCTCCTCCTCTCTCTTCGTCGGCGGCAGACGAGCGCGGGAAGCTCTGAACAAGCTCCCCTCCCCTGACTGGTGCCGACGGTCGAACTCCTCCACCTCGCGATGGAGGAGTTTGCGCGGGACCGGCCTATGGTGGTAGACGTAGTGGAGCGAGGCGCACTTCCGTGCACCGTCGGAGCGCACGCGGCGACGGTACTCCTCCTCTGAGTCAGAGCCGGCGCTCCAACCATGGCTACGCGATGAAGAAGAAGCGGAACGGCCAACCCGGCCGCCCCCCCCCCCCCCCCCCCCCCCCCCCCGAACTTCCATGAATGTATATGGCCGTGGTGTGGTGCTGGATCTGCTGTGCGGCGAGCCTAATTTCTCGTCGGCGGTGGAGGATTTAAGCGGCGGTTGCGCGGCAGAGGAGCGAAGGCGAGGGGGAAATGTGACGGATCGACAGCTAGCAACTCGTCAGTTCTGTCAGGTGGGCGTCCTGGTACTTCGTCAGCCATTGCCGCCCGCTTGAGAGCAAGGCAGCACGCAGCACAAACTCTCTGTCCCCTGTGTTTTCTCTCGCGTGAGTTAAGTGTGTTTATCTGTTGTTGTTCAGGTTCAGTAGATTGGCAACTACACTTGCAATACTGAATCCGTGGTCCATCAGGCCGCAAACCCGCTGCATCAACCGAGCCTGACGAAGACGACGCACCTCGCGCCCGGGTTACGTGTATCAACCGGGATAGGATCGACGTGGAAATCTTTCTCCCCGGACTTCCTGTTGATCCGAGTCCGATCTGATTAGGAATTCGACGACGCATCGGGCTACCAAATCCATCAATAAGTATCCACGACCACGAGAGGCATCGCACAACTCATCCCTCGACAACCCAAGAAAGATCCGGCGATGGCAGAGCAATCGCTCACAAGGATGTCCGCAGAGGAGGCAGCCGCCAAGCGAGCAGAATTCGAGTCCGGCGCGGCCGCCGACCCAGGGAACGTGAAGCTGTGGACCCGCTACGTGAGTTTCGAGCTAGCGAACGGCGGCGGCATCGAGGCGGGCCGCGCCCTTTACGAGCGAGCACTCGCCGCGCTCCCCGACCCTTCCATAGAGAATTACCTGTACTGGAGCTGGTCCGTGGCAGAGCGTGATTTCGGCGACGTCGACGGGCAGCGACGGGTGCTCGAGCAGTGGGTGGGTCGGCTCCCGCGGGGCGGCGGCCTCTCCGGCAGGCAGGGCTGGGAGGAGTACTTGGAGTTCGAGGTCGGCAACGGCGGGGTGGAGCGCGTACGCGCCGTCGCCGAGGCGCTCCTCAAGGCCTTCCCCATGGACCCGTTCGCGTACGTGCTCTACGTCAGGGCCCTGGCCGCTCTGTCCCGGCACCTGGAAGCCTTCGCCGTGGCCAAGCGCGGCATCAAGGAGCTGTCCGGCTGGTGCCCTGGGCACGATGAGTACCTCAGGAGGTTTATGGCCAAGTATATCAAGAGGCTCAAGACGAAGCAGAGCACCGCGTGGGACGACAGTGATTTATGGGAGTAGAACTGTAGATGCTAGTAATCGTTTGATGAAATTGTCTCCATGTTTTACCTTTGGGAATATTACTGCTCCTGTAACTTGTAAGAATAGCTATTACTCCATGTTTGATGCTAGTAAACGTTCGATGAAATTGTCTTCATGTTTTTTACCTTTGGGGATATTACTGCTTCTGTAAGAGCATTTCCACTCGGCTATGCTTATGTAAGAGCATCTCTACTCGGCTATTCACGACGTCGATCCAGACACCGAAAATAGGTCTGAACGCCGAAATTTCGCCCAGTCGCGTATCTAGGAACCGTTTTCATCCGGATTTGGGCCAACTTTAGTCCGGACTCTCCAGGCCGTACCCAGGATCCCGGGTACGCCCTAGGACGCCGGACGAAGCGAATTCGACGCGTATCTAGGAACCGTTTTCATCCGGATTTGGGCCAACTTTAGTCCGGACTCTCCAGGCCGTACCCAGGATCCCGGGTACGCCCTAGGACGCCGGACGAAGCGAATTCGGCGAGTGGACCCGCCCAGTTAGCCTGGGTTTGCCCAACGAGTGGAGATGCTCTACCTTGCATGAATAACTATTACTCCCTCCGTCCTAAAATAGTGTCTCAAATTTGTCAAAATTTAAATGAATCTAACACTATTTGGTATAATGGTTCATCCAATTTTTTTGACAAATCTAAGACATCTATTCTGAGACGGAGGGAGTAGTATAATCTTTTGACGAAGGCCTTTGGCATTTACCACTTCACAGCATGAAACGTAACTCTTATCCAAACCTGTAACACTCTTTTCAAAACAAACAAACAAAAAATGCTCATGTCTTCACAATAGAAAAATGCCGCAATTGTAAATTTGCTGCTCGTTCCAGCAAGACATTTTCCTAGCTCAGAATTTTCACCAGGCTATAACACAGGCATGGCATGTAAGAAACCTTAAGATTTTCTGTACGGATACATAAAGGATATAAATTGTGCAAGAGTAATTACGTAATGATCAGCCTTGGATCATACGGTGGTATATCTGATGCTATGGGTCATGTCTCATGCTATGGTATACTAGTACTACTAGTAGAGGAGGGGAGCACTACGCGTCCCCCGGAGGATATTTGCCTCTGATCCCCCGGGTCCTCGTGCTGACACGTGTCCACCTAAACCTGTTTTTTGCTACACTCAGACCCGCTTTTGCTACATAGTGCCCCACTTTTGCTACACTGTAGCACAAAACCGGTTCGGCCCAGAAATAGAAAAACAGATTGGACCTCGTCGGAGATTTCGCCGGAATCCTCGCCGGAGACCGTGTAGCAAAAACGTTGGGCTAACGTAGCATATTCGACCTCGCCGGAGACTCGCCGGATGCTTTTGCCGGTAGACCTCACCGAAGACCGTGTAGCAAAAAAGTTACGCTATTGTAGCAAAACCGCAAAACGGTGGTAGCAAAAAAGTTGTGTTAATGTAGCAGATCCGACCTCGCCGGAGACTAAGACCACGCCGGAGACGACCTCGCCGGAGATCGTGTAGCAAAAACTCAACGCTATTGTAGCAAAATCACAAAAAGGATGTAGCAAAAAAGTTTAACATATGTAGCAAAAAAATACTTCATCGAACACATCGCCGGAGACTTTCACCGGATAGCAAACCCAACGCCCACTTGTAGCACTGTCGCAACGCTTGTAGCAAAACTCGACACCGCTTGTAGCACCGCCGCCAACCACATGTAGCACCGTCGTCAACTGCATGTAGCAAATCTCGACGATTTACGTAGCAGCGTTGGTGGCCTTACCACTAGTAGCAAAACTCGAC
Source organism: Avena atlantica (assembly GCA_910589765.1). Classification (NCBI taxonomy): domain Eukaryota; kingdom Viridiplantae; phylum Streptophyta; class Magnoliopsida; order Poales; family Poaceae; genus Avena; species Avena atlantica. The sequence goes on along the minus strand of OU342739.1, from coordinate 486,071,952 downwards.
GCCACTTGTAGCACTATCGCCGATCATATGTAGCACCGTCGTCGATTGCATGTAGCAAATCTCGACGAGGCCGGAGGATGAGGAGCCCGAGTTCATGTAGACGCAGAGGAGGGCGATGGCTTGCTTGCCGGCGGAGAGCCGATGGGGGGACGTGGCGGCGAGAGCTCCAGCCATGGGCGGCATGGTGGTGGGCGGCGCAAGATGCTGGCAGCACGCGACGCGGCGATGCGACCTGCTAGCGGCACGCAGCGCGACCTGCTGGGGCGGGCAGCGCGGTGACGCGACCTGCTGGGAGACGCGGCCTGCTAGGGGCAGAGGCGGTGGCTGTGCGTAGGAGCGGCAGTTCTCCGGCGGCTACTCGTAGAAGCAACGGCGGTTCTCCGGCGGCTACACCTAGGGAACGGGGACGGCTGCAGTTTTCTGGAAAGGTAGGAGACGGCAGTTTAGAAAGAGATAAGGAAATAGGAAGGAAAGCATTGGAAGTGGGTCCACCACGCGAAGCTGGATGAGCGAGACCCGGGGGATCGGTGGGTTCGATCCCCCGGAGGATCCGTATCATTTTCCATATCATAGTGCCCTGGCCTATACAGCAGCGTCACACAAGGAACTATGGGCAAATCCTCCGGTGACTCGTAAATGATGTGGGTGTTTGGCCCGGCGGTCTTGGTTTTTGAAATGTCAACGTTGACGACTCGGAGGGGCACATGTAGTACATCAGTGAGCGCGACCAGATGGACATGCAGTGCATCTTCATGCATTGGGATCACTTTCCGTAGGCACCACTGCAATTTGAAGGATTTGTTGGGATCACTTTCCGTAGGCACCACTGCAATTTGAAGGATTTGAGAGTGAGCAATTCACATAAATTTTGTACAAACAAATTCACCTTGCTGGTATAAGTAACATGATGTGCTCTTACTATGCAGTTGCATCACACAAAAAACATAATCGGCAGACTACAAGACAAATACCAAACTCACCCCTACTGCATCAGGCTTTGCTTGATCAAGCCCAGGTATGGAATGACGAAACTTTTCAACCTCAGTGCATATCTCAATTGCTGTCAGGAGCCGAAGATACGATATGACTGGACAATAAAAATAGTTGGAGTCAGAAAATTAAAGTATGATACTCCCTCCGACCCATATTAGTTGACTCAAGTTTGTCTAGATTCATATGTATCTAGTTAAGTATCTAGTCTAGATGCATCCGTATCTAGACAAAGTTGAGCCAACTAATATGGGTCGGAAGGAGTAACAAAATAATAACTAAGCAAGATTTCTCACTTTCAGCAAACTTCCCCTCATTTTCACTCTCCTGAAATAGCCAGTCTTCATATTCACTGCAAAAAACATTTACAGGATAAGTATGCAGCATAGTTAACTGTTGCAATAATGTCAATAATGAACCCACCTTACTGACATAGTTTGTCTCCGTTCCATACATTCCAGTATCAAGCCCAAAAAAGCCTGGATGGATTGCAAAATTATGAATATATGACTTGATTGCAAATTCAAGGTTCTGATCTTTAGGATTAAACAAATTGGTTAATGAAACTATGCAAGAAGTCTTACATTATAACCATCAGCATATGAACCAGGCAAATGAAGTCTTTGAAACTTCTCCAGCATTGGCCCAACTGTCGCAAGCAAACGTAGTTCCTCGTCAGGAGATGCTTTCACAAGCTGCTCCTATAGACCCAATAGACAAAATGAAATCATCACTAGGCACCACGAACTTTAAAGCTGCTCCTATAGACCCAATGGACAAAATGAAATCATCACTAGGCACCACGAACTTTAAGGTGCAGAACTGGGAGAAATTTAGCAACAAGATATCATCATACCAAATATGAATATATGAACGATCTGTAGAAACAACTGCCATCTCCAGATACTTTCCGGTATTCAGAGTAATTAGCCAAAAGCATCTGGCAAAGCCCACAATAATAGATGAGAAGAGATCGCAAAGAAGTGAGTAAACAAAACAAGTATAAATTTAATGGTCCAGAAGTCGTACTTACATTTGATTTATCTTTCATAACCTCGTACACAAACTCAGCTGCTAGAGATGATAAAGGTTCCTGCACCAAGAAGATTTCAGTTAGTAAATCACAAAACAATGCAGTTTCCCCAAATTGCCATCAATTAGCCTCAGACATATGCACATAATCAATGAGAAAATTAACCTTTTCATGAATTTTGCGGCTGCCATTTTGTGATGTCTGCAAAACCATAGAAAGCTGAACATACGAAGAGGTTAACAAGGAAACAATGAGGGATAGTTAATTAGACTATGCATTATAAAAAGAAGCCCTCACATCATCACTTGCCTCGTCCTCATGTCTCCAAAAAGAATGCCCCAGAATCTGCAAATAGGACTATAGATGATAAGACATGCATTTACATCTGATCTCATTTGAGCTCCACAAAACAATATAAGAGAAAATAAATATCATGCTTGAGATAAACAAACATAAATCAAATGAAAACATCAGTGGGATGCACTGCATGCCTACTGAATCCTTACTACATCAAACTCCATGGAACAGTCAGTAGGACACACTCTCTACTATATTGCAGGAATTTGCAATTCAATGATGTACACCGGCTATCCATGCTCACTGCTCCATGTCTTTAATTAACAGATTTGGAGTATTGCACTGAAAATCAACAGAAATTGGTTGTCATTGAAAATGAAAGGGAAATATACTTCTAGTATTGCAATCTGACGTGTTCATTCTTGGAGTAAAAGGATATTTGGCAGTTAAATTTGGTGCCATAATCCACACGATTTATACAGATAGAAATGGGCTTACTGCTAATTGGTTGCTAAACAAAAGTTGCATAGCCAGCTGGTGCAGTACATTTTCCCTTGTAGCTTATGTCATGACTTATTTATAAAGATAACTAACTTTTTCACAATGAGTAAAAGAAACGAGTAACTAGTCCGGCATCCAGATTTTTGAATATGCAATAGTAGTATGCTGGAAACTATTTTAGATTGTCTATATACAAAATTTATGACATGCATAAAGCTATGTACTTATATGTTTATGTTTCTCAAAACATTTCAGTTCAGGCTAGATCAAGAAAACTTTAGATGGAAATTTTGCATGTAGATGTTATTCTCCATACAGAGTCGAGTAGTCAACTAATTACAAATGGCTAGTACATTTAATTCTAAGCTAGGTAGCGCTTACATACAGTTCCTTTGTCATCCTTTGGGTAAACTTTGAGTTTGGATGTACCGCACTACACTGACTATACTTCAGCAGGTCATTTTAGAAAGTTACAAACACGTGCCGGATTTTTTATTTCAAAGAAGAGCTGTGAATAGTTTGCAGGATGCCTAGTTTCAGTTTGAGTTCGGACTGTAGTCCTGTTCATATTGAGGCCATGATTGTATGATATCCAACACATTTTACATGAACATGGATTCGGTCAAAAAGCAGAAACTTGAGAAAGTAAAAATAATGCTAATTAAGCTATGAACATAATGTTAAAAATATAAACATTGGTTTTCATAAAAGTGCACCAAACAAGAAGAATCTGTTGCATAACCGGGCACCAAACATAAGATTTAACAAAAGAATTGGTGGAGAAAATCATATTAAGTTATGATATCCAACATATTAAGTTATGTTGAACATCTAAATTAGCAAGATTTGTGCGAAAACAAAATCTTAATTAGCAAGATAAGGAGCTTTTACAGGTACAGACTATTCATGTTATTGTCGATCCTTATCTATGCCGTCATTCTATTTTTATACACAAAGATGCAACGATAAAGTTCATAAAAGACCAAAAGATAACATGAACGGTGAAGACCATACAAAGAAATGACCTATGACCAAATAATATTTAACATTAGTTCAATTGCTAGTCTAAAATCTCGACCCGCTATGTACACTCTAAAATAAAAAAGAATGCATAGATAGAATCCATAGGTTTGCTCGAACCAAGCAAAAACCTTCTGTTATTAACACACAACTCTACACACAGGAGTAAGCAATACCTAGCGATGCAGAAGCAATATACAGAACTCCAATTGGTTCTCCAATTCCACCTTATATCCCAGAAAGAGACAATCATATAGGACTTTAACAGCACTAAGATTTTACAGGCCTCGAAGGTGAACCACATGATTGACCATCTAAATGAACAAGCACCGTTGACATCCCAATTGGACTTAGCAAGAACTGAGGGAAACCATCAAGAATAGCACAACTTATGACATCTCTCTACTCACATTTCGTTTTGGTATGAAAGAAACGGTGAAAATTAGGTGCAGTGCTCCAGTAGTATTGCTGGAAAGTTATAACAATCGCAAGATTCAACATTTCATCTGCAGAGCTTTTACGAGGACACAAGAAAATTTTGTTTGTGATGTTAAAAATGAATGTTTGCAAACCAATCGCAAGTCCTCGCCAAAGATCCAAACCATACGATTTAGAGAATCAATCTTTCATAAGACTTCGTCAAATTAGTTACAGAGACGATCCCAAATCCTGAAACTAGGGTTTCTTGCAATACCTGGTCACGCGTCTCCACGTAGGAATGGGGGTCGCCGAAGAAGGTCCGGTAGTCGTAGGCGTCGGGAGAGCTCGTCGAGGTTGAGGCTTCGCCGCCGGCACGGTCGCTGAAGCCGATCCAGCTCTCGCCGTCGCCGTCGGAATCGGAGTCCGAGGCCCCCATGGGGCTGCTCGAACTCCGTGGCCCCAAGAGGAAGAGGGAGGCGGTCTTGTCCGTGATCTTGGCGTCTTCGTCTTCATCGGATCCCCAGGCGGATGAAGAGGCGGCGCCAATGGTGGGACCGTCGCTCGGCAACTCGTTGAAGAAGATCGACCTCACCGGCTGACCGGAGTTGTGCACGCTCGGAGGGGGAGCAGCTGGGGAGTAGCCTTCGGTATCTTCGGACTCTTGGGGCGTCATGGAGGAGGTGGCCCCTCCGCCGCCGCAACTGGGGTCGTCGCCGTGAGGAGAGCGTCGGCTGTCGGCCATTTTGGCGATTGGGAGAGGCGCGAAAGGGGAAGGGGATTCGGAACAGGGGAAGGCGAAGGCGAGGACCGCGTGGCGAACTAGGAGGCAGGCACGATTTTGTGAAGGGGTCTTGTTGCTCCCGTTTCTGCGGGCAACAGCCGACGGCCCAGCTATTGGCCTCTTTTAAAGACCGTCAATGCAGAAGAAAAAAAACACCCTCTTTTTTCTTTTCGGAAAAAACACACATCCACTTTTAGCTGATTTTCTAAAATCTTCCCATATCTACAAATTGTTTAGAAAAAATTATAAACAACCAACCAGTCTTTAAATCTAGAGGAAATTTTCTCTAAGTGAGACCAACATCATTTTTCTCTCATGTGCATGTTCAATTATACCGCTACTTCCGTCCTACCGTTGTTTCCTTGCCTCCGATGATGCCACGTCACCCACTCATGGTCTACGGCCTTGATCCCTCACCTTGGCTCGCACGCCGCGACAACAGCTAGAGAGGAGTCCTCCCGCGGGGCTGTGCACTGCCAGACCACCTTTGCTTTAAGCCCGGGCTCCAAACCGCCATCTCGGTTCTCTCACCGGTTAACACCTTGTGGCTCTTGGCTACCGGGAAATAGGTTATGCCATCTCGGTCCTCTCACCTGGTGGCTCTTGGCTACCGGGAAAGATGTTTTTCCATTTTTATTCTCGTGAATGCAAATGCTGCAGGGGCTGTGCCCTTTATAAATGCATTTTACAAGTGCTAAATAATGTGTCAGCTGTGCTAAGCCTGGCTTTTGGCACCTGGGTTCCTCGGACCCAGTGTTTCAGATATGTATCTGTATGATGATGAGCTTAAATCCTTCGGTCTGCTGTCTTCTTCGCCTATGGCCATTGAAGCTTTTGGTTGCAATTATGAATCTGGAGCTAAATAACCAACTTTCTCATGGGAACCAAACAGAGAAAATGAATACTTAGACTCTGGACCTTGGTATTGCAACTAGACTTGCTATATACGAACTATTGCAACTACGGTATTGCAGAAACAAGCAAATTGCATGGTCATAACATAGATACATTAGTTTCACAAAAACTAAAACATCTTATAATTTTGAAATGGAGGGAGTATATCATTTTTTTTTAAGACAAAGATCCCTAGTGGAGGTAAAAGAAATTCATTGATATTTTTCACAAGTGATCTTACAGTCTTATGCCCTGAGGGCTGAGGAGGATTACATAACACGATTATTCTATGTCTGAATTTGTACAAAGAGTGACATAGATTATTCTAGGAGTCTGTCTGTCTTCTTTAGTCAAGAAATCCAGTTTGAACTACAGTGTCTTCGTGTGAGGGAGTATAATGTGCTTGCTTCTTGGTATCTCCTTGAAGAGAACAAGAGTTGGCTTCAATACTCAGTGGTCTTTGCAGGATTGTAATAGCGTCGACACACGATTCTGAGTGTCAACATGAGTTGTCATCAGAAATAAGCAGGTAGGTGTAGGTAGTGACCGTATGGTACTTGGAATGTGGACTGCCGGAAAAAGAGCCTGAGCTTCAGCATGAGATGGTTCTTGGAAGTTGACCTAGAAATCTTGGACGCCACCCAGGGTGAAGTTCTTTATCTGGCTCGCTTCAAAACTAGTTCTTTATCTGGCTCGCTAGCTAGAGCGCGAGGGCTTCCCCATCGACCTCTTTGCGCGCTGTGCGACCAGTCCACGGAGACCATGTCACACATCCTCACCGGATGCCCGTTCTCTCGGACCATTTGGCATGAGGTCCTATCATGGATCCGATCTACCGCGGGACCTCCGGTTGCTGAAGGACCCTTTGCAGAGTGGTGGGAGCTGGCGGTGCGCTCTAGCCCACGTCTGATGCGCAAAGGAACCTCGTCCGTGATCATGCTTACGGTGTGGTTGCTTTGGAAGCATAGAAATGCGATCGTCTTCAACAACGAGTCCCCCTCGGCGGCTCCCCTAGTCGACACGATCAAAGCCGAGGCTAAATCGTGGGCTGAGGCTGGGGCGCGAGGGTTGCGCCAGATACTCCCCTAGACTAGTTTTGGCTAAGTTTTGCTCTGCCTCTTTGGGTCAAGTTGTATGGCGTGGGTGTTGGTCCTTTCTGGACTTGTAATTTGACTATTTCTTGATCTATCAATGCATCGAAACGCAAAGCTTTTGCGAGCTTTGCGTTTTCGCGAAAAAAAGCTTCAGCATGAGATGCTGACATAGAGCACAGAGAGTGGCTTGCACTTTTTGACAAATCCTGTAAGTTGAAGGCCGCATACTCTGATGCAAACGCATATACTTGCAGGTTGAGACGGTTTGCAGGAATCATCCGCACAACAGATGTTTTGATGAAATCGATCCTCACTCAGTGGCGGAGCCAGCCAGCTCATGGTGCCCAGGCAAAGCAAGTACTGGCGATGATGGCCAGCGTTTGCCCCTGTATAGATTAGTACTAATTCCTGTGATTAGCAATGGGCACTAGCCGGACTTGATCTCCGGTACCTCCTCAGACTGAAGTGAAGTTTTCATCTTGAATGATGTTTATAGGGTTGCAATTCATTTGGTTTGGTACCTGCCAGGTGGAAAGTGAAGAGAAAATAGTTAGTGAAACCACCAGTCTTCTAAATGTCTTCTACTCCCTCCGATCCCTCACAAAGATGCAACCTGAAAAAGCCATAAGTACGGTCTTTGCACAAATCAGCATACAATAGACAGTTTCTCAGTAAATGAAAATAAAAAATGCATGTGTGTGGTGCATACATAATTTACCCACACTGAACAATATATACTGTAAAGTCACATTACATTACGTTTCTCAGCTATCAATAACTATAACCAAAATAAATAAAATTACAGCTGGCTGGTCCTAGTGCAAACAGAACTTCAGCAGCGGCCAGAGCTGAATTTATTTCTAAATAAGCGCAGTACAGCCTATTATGCTTAGTACCAACCATGAGAGACTGTCCCATGTCATCCTCCAATGGTTATATCGACGGATGAAGAGAATCCATCAACTAGTTGCTGCCTTATCAGACTCTTCTCTCTTTCCTCGGTTGGAAACCTCCATCTGATTAGAGACGATGAAGACTGAATATTCTCCATGGAATCACATTTCTCGCACGTGTCCTGATCAAGCAAGCGAATCCTCTTCAAGTGAACAGCTCGCTCCATGACGTGCCTTATGTATTTCATCAGTCTTTCATCCATCGCAAAGCCTTTGATCTCTAGAATACTCAGGTGCTGGTGCTTGAAACCGGATGATGCTTGATCCCACAACACATTGACCTTCTCAGCACTGTCCTCACATCTACTTCTTTCACATGGATGTCGAGATAACTTCATACAAAAGAATATAATTAGAAAGATACTGCTCCATATAGGCATGCATCGTCAAGCTAGAAATGTTATCTTAAATGACAGGTGACAGGAGACCTTTTTGCAGTAAACTTGATGGCTTTCGTATAAAAATATATAATAATGCTGTAAGTTATATCATGTAATCCACAGCCTTCTTTTCAGAATAAGAAAAGAAATTCCTAGAACTGGTGAAGAAATTTTATTTAATGAACTTGACTGTATAAAGTACAGTATGGCGCAGCATAGCCAGAATTGATGCATGCAACCTACCATAAGATAAAAGTTGTTCAGAGAAGGTGCAGCTTCAAGGAGAAACATGGTCCAATTGAGGTCACATTCATAGAAAATGTTGTAAATGTATACATCTCTCAAGTTATTGAACACATGAGAGAGATGTTTTGGATCTTCCGGTTCAATCCAAATCTGCAGAGAACAAAAAAAAAGGAAACATATGGCAATGAGTATGTGTTAAGATAAAGAGAACAAGATAAGAAGAACAAGGGAAACATTTTTTGGCAACATACCATTTGATCTCGGAAATTCAGATACAAGATTGTCAGGTTTCTGGTACTGGCTAGCAACTCTCTCGAATCAGGCTCGCGCCCCGCTTTATATATAAAGCAAAATCCAAGTACATATCCGGACAAACCACCCACCCGGCCGAAGCCAAAGGAAAAACAAAAACAAGTCACAATAACGCTGGGGCCACAGCACAACACAGCCCAAGACGAAAAGGCAAAGAAAGGAGGGGGGCGCCAAGGACGGCGGCGGCCAACATGGCGGCCCTCATGGCGAAGGGGGCGGGGGAGGAGCGTGGGCTGCTGCCGACGGAGCCGCGAGGGGGAGCGCCGCCGTACGTAACGCCTGAAGTGAAGACTCGAACCCGGCGCGGTCACGCGGGCGCACCAGGGGGGACCACTGCTGGAGAAAGGCAAGCACAGTAAAAACAGAGTCAGACGTCCGGGTGGGGAAAATCCGTTCGATCACCATCTTGTTGCGCACATTCCATAGGGTCCAAGCTAGGGCAGCGAAGAGGAGCCAGAAGAGGCGGCGCCCTCCTCCGGTCCGGTTAGCCTGGGCCTGCAGGAACTCTCCCAGATCCTGCGCCTGCCAAGCTGGGCCCAGAGCCTCGCGAACAAAACTCCAAAGGAACTGAGCCGCGGAGCACGAGAACATAATATGGGCACACGTCTCCGGTGTCCCACATAGGGGGCAGCGGCCGTCGCCGGGACCGTTACGCTTGAGGACTTCCACCCCCGAGGGCAAGCGGTCCCGGAGAAGTTGCCAGACAAAGATACGAATGCTAAGTGTCAAGGGGGCTTTCCAAAGGGGCAAATGGCGTCTGGTAACAAAGCGCGCTACATGATATGCATATGTTGTGAAGGCGAGGGACAATTCCGAGGCGCAGTGGAGGATTTGCATCATACCAAGTATTGCAGACCACCCGTCCGAGCTTTGGCACATGAATCAGATCAACCCTTGCAAATCCACAGGTGATGAACTCAAGCGTGACAAGCTCTGAGCACGGGGCATCAATCTTGAGGACATACTCAGCGCCTGTGACTGTGTCACAGGATGTCAAGGAAAGGGCACGCAATTTACTGCACGTGTCGATGAGACTGCGGACATCAGAGTCCTGAAATATAAGATCGTGCAGGATGAGCCTCGTAAGATGTCTGAAAGTGCTGGTGCAAGCATGAAAGAAACTCATGAAGCGGTGTCCAAACAGTATGCATTGCTCAAAGCTTGGGTCAGCGACATCTTTCCAGAGAGTGAGCTCCAGAAAATTGATTTTGTGGCTCTCCGCGACATCACCGACGATGTGGCCAATGGTGCACAGGTACGGATCCATCAGGTAGAAGCTGAGCTGCAGGTGCTTGATGGATCGGTTGCCGGACAGCAAAGTCCTCACAGCATCTGAGTACGTCGTCATTATATGATCCACTGCCCTGTTTAGTTGGCGAGGAGGCATGAAGTCTGCGACATCTATGAGCAGACGAGAGAGCATACGAGGAAGGTGTCTCCATCGCCTGGACAGCGCGCTGGCCTGAATCGTGATAGGCAAATCGAGGAATTCAAGTATGTGGATCAGGATGTCATCAGGGAGCTCGCTGATCCTATCATCGTCTATCTGGAGCTGAGTGTCATCAGGGAGCGCGTCGATCCTGGCATCGTCTTCCTCGTGCTAAACAATCGGCCAAAAGGGATAGCATCAGCGAAATTATCGACAAGAACAATTTGGAGAGGGGAAATCGAAGCGAGGGACTTACATTGATGATGTCCATCATCAACTCAATCCGGCATACTTCTGTGCCGAAATCAGGGATTGGTAGCTAGATTATATCACCCCTGAACGATGTTCCTTCCGATTCAGAGACGATACGAACTCTGGTATGTTTTTTTCCGATTCAGAATACAATACGAGAACGACCATTACGATGCAGCTAAGAAAGATGAAAGTTAACGGTGGCGGTGCGGAAGGAGTGTCCAACGGGAAGGCAACGCGGGAGAGGTGACGACAGAACACAACGGCCGCGGCGGCGAGCCGAGGAATGTGGTGGGCAACAGGGAATAACGGGGCGGCGAGGAAAATCAATTTTCCACGACGGCCGGGAGGGACGGGGTGGGGATAAGCACCGGGGGGGCGTGAGGTGGTGGAGCGGAAGGATTAAGATGTGAACTCAAAGATGGCGGCCGTGCCGGCGGCGGCGGCGAGGAAAGGGGGAGGTGAATTGGATGGGGCGGCCTGCTGGCTGGGTTGGAGGGAGCTCACCGCATCGTCTAAAAAAACACTGTTTTACAATTGACGGACAGACACTTTTTGGACGGTTCGATTTTGTTTCCGAATCTCTGCGCAACTCTCTCTCTCGTCCCCTTTCTGTCTCGCCTTCAATTCATCAGTCGGAAGCCACCGGCGGGAGGGGAAGGGGTAGCTATGGCAGAGAGGGCTCCGGCAACGCCGCGGCTAGCTCAACCAGTTGTCGGATGGGGCCGTGCTGGGGGATATGGGGAGACCGCCGACGGAGGGAGTGGCGACCCCGCAGCCTGCGCTAGCGACGATTGAGAGAGAGCCGCAGCTCGCGTCCTTCCTCGTCCAATGACGAAGAAATCGGCGATTCGCAAGCGTTCGCCACGGCGAGATCGGTATTCCTCCGGCCTTCTTCATGTGTCTGCTATGCTCTCTGATTTCACTCTATTTAGCTCCCGTACGTGTGTTGGTTTTGGTTTGGGTGGTAACGCTGTAGCGTTTGTTCGCGCAAAATCTGAGAATTTTCTGCGGCGGCGGATGCTTTTTTTAATTTTTTCGGAGGTAGTGCGGCGTATGTAGTGCAGTAGTGGGAGTGCTCGAATTGGGTCAGTCTGCCTAGTGCTTGTCTTTGATCTCCCCTTAGTTTGGGTTCAGTTTTTTGGGTGCTAGCTTGTTGATTGTATTAGGGTTTAGTTGATTGTCAGGTTAGGCTGAGGGTGTGCTCAGGTGTTGGATTAGTTAGGGTTTAGTTTTGCGGTCAGTATGAGTTTTTGTTGTATTTCAATTACTGCTTAATATGAGATAGATTTGTGTATTTAGTGTTCATTTTTTACTTCAAAATCATCTTGCGTACTGGAGCTCCTAACATTTTACAGGCACACAGCCTTGTGGAAGGACATATACGATCATGTGGATGCTTTTATGGTGCACCAACGTTGTTTCTAGTTGCGTCCGTCCTAATTTTGTGTGCTTTACATACTAAGCGGTCATCAAATTCACTGTTTATGACTAGATAAACATTTGGATGAAGGGTTTAATCTTCCAACTTTGCCATTCTGCTCCACCGGTATTATGCTCAGAGGCGTTGCTCCCTGCTCCCAGGTCTCCCATCAGTTGTGCAATATATCCCATTGCGATTGTAGAACTATTAGCTGTGAAGAGTTTGTAGTAAACTGTAGCTGCCTCCTTTCCCCGTGATTCTTTTGTCCTTGTCTCTGGTGTGAAACGAGTGTGATTCAGTAGAATGTAGTGTTGTATCAATTTGCGCAGAATTTTGTTTTTTGGTGGAACAAGGATACACAGAATGTACCATAGTGAACTTGACGGGCAGACATTGTATCACACTCTTTGCAAAAAAATTAACTGAATTCCTTTGTGCTCTGGTTTTGAATTGTTGGCAAAATATTCCTGATATGTTTGTTCCTACTGACTTGCGAAGCTATGAAATCATCATGTTTAATCCAGTCATCCATCTCTTTGGGAGCATCGCCCTTCCGTTTTCACGCCGCCTAAACTGTATTTTTCAACTATATACATCAGGTTGAGACTTGCATCGGATTTACCCAACGGTCATGTCTTGTTCAATTTTTAGCAACACATAACAGTTAAGTCTCATGTTCATAACTAGATCATATTGTTTTGAAGTTTTCTCTCTCTCCTGGTTGTAGGGCTTTGATTCATATTCAGTGTAATTTAATCGCTGTTTTCTTACTATTTTTTAGTTCCATTTGGTGATTGTAATCAGATGAACATGTTCTCTTTGATTTGTCCACAGAAGTGTTCATGAATCTACTATATTAATATAGCGGGGCGAAAGCCTATTTCGAGAGAGTGTTCGTGAATCTGCCTCCGTCCCATCAGTGTATGTGTCGTGCGAAGCAGCTTTGACCTATAGAGGTGAATCCAAAATACAATATAGCATATTTTTACTCCTTTTGTCTTTGTGAAAGAGCATGTACCAATTTGTATGTACCATTTCGTTCCATGCTCTTGTTGATTTAGATTTTGTGTCAGTTCAGTGCTAAGTGTGATTTCTGAACTTGTAGGATGGTTCAGAAGGTTTGCTTGTCATAATTTGTTTGGTCTTGCTGCAGGTTTGCAATGCTTGATTTGATTTCATATCTTGAGAAGCTGCTTCAGTTTCCTTGTTTTTATAGTTTAGGTATATGTTATCAAGTTCTTAGACCATTACTACTGATGTTGTTAATATGTAACTATTTTTTGTTTCGACCTGTAAATTGGACATGGATCGTCATGTTGTAGTCTACATCCATGTCCCTTGATCTGTCATATTGCATCTACTATCCAGATATCTGATGCCATTAGAGTTAGCGCTAAAAGATTTCTTGGAACACAATCTGTGGCAATTTTTAAAGTTGCTTGAATCATGTCACTTGTTATCCATTTCATTTATCTCTTTCGCACTACCGACCTGCAGGAGAAGACATCAGGCCTACGAAGGTGATTTTCTATTGTTATTATGAAACCTCAGCTGTACCCATCTTTGTTTTCTCATGAATCGCATCACTATACAGGATAACACCTGCAATCCTACATACGTTACGTTTTTATTGCCTTTCTCCTTGGAGTTGTGTGTCCACTTCTCTTCTCAGTGGCCCCAGATATATGAAATATTTTTTTTCCTCTATACTTAAGATGATGTTCGTTGACAAACTACTAAACCTATTTGTGGGGCTCACAGGACCGATAGAAGACCAGATTGATCACTTCTTTAATGAGAAGGTTGCTCCGAATGAGCTTGTTGATGCAATAAAGGTTGTTAGGCATCCTCCTGGATGCTTAGTGTTAAATGTAAATAAATCCTTTTTTTCTTCAAGTTGGATAATTGCTCTGCATATCCTAGAAGAAAAGGATAACAGTTGTCCAACTAATTCATAGTTCTTTGAACTTCTCATTTCTTCTTAGCCTGTTTCTTTTGGTTCTATGTTTCAAGAATCAAACCCAATAAGTTCTCGGTCCTTTTTCATCTTGTTCATTAGTTCAGTCTTTCAAATTTTTAGTTTACAACGAGGCCATCAACGATCTGTGCTTGATCGAGCTCCCCCTATCCGACCGTAGCTTCACTTGGTCAAACCGCCGGGCTACCCCCACCCTGGTACGCCTGGATCGAGTTTTCAATAATCATGCCTGGAACGAGCGTTTCCCCACCTCTTCGCTCTCATCCCTCGCTAGAGATACATCCGACCACGTGCCTCTCATCGCATCCATCTCCACTTCTATTCCCAAGCGGGGCTTCTTCAGATATGATGCTGCTTGGGGAATCCATGCTAACTTTCGTAGCATCATTGCCTGCAACTGGATTGGGACGTCCCGATCCGACCCCACTTCCTAGATTGTTGCGCGCCTTCGTCAATGCTGTTTTCGCTGTAAGGCTTGGGCAAAAAGACGTTCCCCCTCCCTCCTTTGGGAACAAGACTGTAGGTTACTTATTAACCTCCTGGACATCCTCGAAGAGGCGGGACCGCTCTCTCGCTTAGAAAACCGCCTCCGTTCCCTCACTATGGATTCCCTTCACCTCGCCTCTAAGGAGCGGACCCTCTACTGGAAGCTGAGGGATAAAGTTCGATACGCTCTGGAGAGGGATGAGAGCACTAAGTTTTTCCATGCCTCGGCCACATGTCGCCTTCGGCGCAACTCCATCCCCTATCTTGAGGTGGATGGAGTTGCGACCACTTCCCACCCCGGTAAAGTGGCGCTTCATAAAACCTACTACTCCGAGCTCCTGGGCATGGTCCACCCCACCTCCTGGCGTTTTGACCTAAACACGCTTTACCCCCCGGCCCTTCGCTCCCCGTGTCCCTCAGCGCTCCCTTCTCTCAAGATGAGATTAGGCTGGCCTTTATCTCTATGAACAAAATGTCTAGCCTTGGGCCCGATGGTTTTGGCCCCTCCTTCTACTCCACTTTCTGGGACACTATGGCCCCAGATGTTTTCGCTATTTTTGAATCTTTCTACCGGGGTTCTATCAAACTTACCCGCATCAACCGGGCCTTGCTCGTCCTTCTTCCAAAAGTGCCCGCCGCAAACCACCCCTCGCTCTTCAGACCCATCTCTCTCCAAAACTGCATCATGAAGGCTATCACTAAGGTCCTTACCACCAGGATGCAGTCTGCCATTCACTCCCTTGTTGATGCTGATCAAACTGGGTTCCTCTCCGGCCGTCGAATCTCGAAAAACATTGTTTATGCTGTCGATATCATTAGATCTTGTCATCTTCGCAAAGCACCGACTCTTGTGTTCAAAATTGATTTCCTAAAAGCCTTTGACTCTGTCAACTGGGACAGCCTCCTGACAATCCTTCGGGCTAGGGGTTTTGACGACCTCTGGTGCGAATGGATGGCACGTATCCTTAATACTGTACATACCGCGGTGCTCCTCAACGGGGTACCGGGGGATTGGATCCGCTACAAAAACGGCCTCAGGAAAGGATACCCGCTCTCTCCCTATCTCTTCATTATCGTTGCGGATGTCCTCCAACACCTCATCCGCAATGCGTTTGCCCTCGGCAAGTTGTCACACCCACTCTCTCCTTCCACCTTGTGCCCTGTCCTCCAATATGCGGATGACACCCTTATTATTTGCAAAGCGGGTGTCGAGGCCGCGTCCCACCTCAAGCTGGTGCTCGGCGATTTTGCCGTGGCCACTAGGCTCACCATTAAGTTCCACAAATCATGTCTTATCCCCATGAATGGTTCCCCCTCCGACTCGGCTCTTATGGCATCCTGTTTGGGATGTCCCATCTCCTCCTTCCCTCAACCCTACCTCGGTCTCCCCCTGTCCCCCACAAAGCTTCCCATTTCTGCCTACGCCCCGCTCATCCTCTCCTTTGACAGGCGCCTCTCAGGGTGGCGCACTCTCCTTCTGTCCTCGGGGGGACGCCTTGTGTTATGTAATGCCGTGCTGAACAATCTTGCTACCTACTATATGTGCTCGTATTTGCTTCCACAGGGTGTGCTCGAAAGTATCGACAAAAGGAGGCGCGCTTTCTTTTGGAACGGTAAAGATTCATGCTCGGGTGCTCGTTGTCTAATCGCTTGGGATAAAGTTTTGTTGTTTAAACAGGAGGGTGGTTTCGGCATTAATGATCTCCGCCGGCAGAACATGTGCCTCCTTTTGAACTTTGTCCATAAACTCCACCAAACTGACTCGCTACCTTGGAAAAGCTGGTACCGGCATCACTCTGGGCGTGACCTCGACGACACTGCCTCTTCCCCCTCCTTCCTCGACCGGATCATGCAGGAGTTCCTCCTGCTGTACCGCTCCATCACGCGTGCCGGCATCATTAGTGGCTCCACCACCTCCTTCTGGCTCGATAGGTGGCTCCCCAGCAGGCCGCTTGCTGATGTAGGGTTTGCAGCATAGAAAACAAAAAATTCCTACGATGGGAACAACTATGTACCAAGATCTATCTACTAGATACAAGCAACGGGCAGATATACATCCGTAGAGAACATACCCTTGAAGATCGACAAAGCTTAACAAGGTTGAACTCGTGGTTGATGTAGACGATCTCTTTCTGATCTCAAGATCGAGAGGAAGTCCTAGTGCCGCAAATCAGCGGCGCATCCGTGCTCGCACACACGTCTGAGGCACCAAGCGACCTCCGCCTCCTCGCTCCAGCGATGCAGCGGAAGCACAACTCTTTCTTGCCGAATAGCCACCGGAATATGTATCTCGCTAGTCTGAGACCATGGGGGATAAATACTAGAGGGGGAGAGAGATCCTTTACGAGGAGGTGTGAATGAGAAGAGAGGGGGCTCCTTTTATAGGAGGAGGGGGCACCCAAGGGGGTGGCCCCCTCCCCTCCTTCATTCATGTGGGTGGACACTCCACTCACAAAAATCCTTTCAATTTCCTCCACTCAAAAACCCACTCAAATTCCCATTAAATTTCCACCAAAATTAATGCAAACTCTCATTAAATAGAACTCCTTTTATTTATTCAGAATTTTTAAATTACTTTAATGACAAACATTCACATATAACCCATTGCTAGTATTTCATTTCACATGCAAAAACACTTTCTGCAATTTCACCCAAAAACCCGTTTCGGTATCTAGTGAAATAAATTCTTGCGCTTGTTATTATTTCCGGGATGAAACTTTTGCTCCAAATGGTGTCGGTGTCTCTTAAGTGTGTCACCCTACGGTTCGTGAATAATGCGGACATGATAGAGACCCCTCTCAGATCAATAATCAGAAGCGTGACCTAGAGATCCATACCGACTCCCACACATTCAACGATGACTTTCTTGTGATCGTGAGAACCTTTTACGCCAGTATCTTAATCCTTTTGTTTCGCGATATATTACATGTCCGAGATTCAATCATCGGTATCTCCATACCTAGTTTGATATCATTACTGACATGTACTCTTTTCTCGTTCCCGTGATATAATATTCTAGTGATCAAATCACTTGCTTGCAAACTAATCAATGTGATATCACCGAGAGGGCCCAAAGCATATCTATCCGTCATCGGGATGAACAAATTCCACTCTTGATCCATGGTCCTCAACATAACACTTTAGTAGTACTGAACCCATATTTATAATCACCCTGTTACGGTGTGACGTTTGATGTTATCAAGATACTCTTCCGGTGTTAGTGCTTGACATGATCTCATGGTCTAAGGATTAGGATCACTTCATATGTTGTTATAGCAATATAAACTCAATGACTTCGATCGTAATGCTATACTTCGGATGAATGTTCATCACACCATTACACTAATGTTGTGACCTCGTTATTAACAACATCCAATGTCCTTGATCAGGAAACCTTGATCATCTTGTTAATCAACGAGCTAGTTTATGAGAGAGGCATAACTAGGAACTTTCTGTTTGTTTATTAAACACACATGTATTAACGTTTCCGTATTAATACAATTATAGCATGCAAAATAAACATCTATCATATACTTGGAATATACATAATAACCACTTTATTATTGCCTCTCAGGGCATATTCCCTTCAGTCTCCCACTTGCACTAGAGACAATAATCTAATTACATAGTGATAAATCTAACACCCATGGAGTTCTGGTGTTGATCATGTTTTGCTCTAGGGAGATTTTTAGTCAACGAATCTGCTACATTGAGATCCGTGTGTAACATCCCAAAAATATAAAACAAGGATCATCAAACTCAAATCACTAAAATTAGGGTTAACAAAAAAACTTTGATTTATTAAAATCATATGAATGCATGTGTGAATGAAATGATTTGATAAATGCATGAATGAACTTGTGTGATTAACCTAAATAGCAAGAAATGGTTTAAAGAGTAAAATAACATCATATAAAACATTTCCATGCAGAAACAAATCAAGAGAAAATCAAAAACAAATCAAATAAAGCAAATAGTCATTTTTGCCAATCTTGCTCACTAGGTCACTTTGAGTGTTTCTAGTCCAAGATTTCAAACAAAAACTTTCCCAATTCTTTTTCACCCCTTGCTAGAACAAGTAAAAGTGAATCAAAATCCACCTTTCAAACTTACAGAAACATTTGGCAACCTCATTCAAATCACATTCCAAAATTGAATCTTTATCATATATGAAGATCACCCATTTTCAAAACCCAACCAAACTAGTGCCCCTTGACTAATACAACTAACCAGACACTCCCTAGTATGTGCCTAGCAAACCCACCAAGTTTGAATCCAAAATTCAAATTCAAAGTTCTTGCGGCCATTTCATCAAACACCTTGCAGATACAAATTAAATCAAACACTATAGTGTGCAGTAAAATTGGCCTAACTTGTTCCCTATCTAGCTCACACCACACCCTCAGTAGACCATCTAACTAGTTTAACCCCTCTAGCTCACTGTAAACCAGACCATGCCATCAATGGCAAGCAGGTCGAGCCTCACCTTGCCACCCCATTGTCGACACCAAACTAGGAGCAGCACCAAGCCTAGCCAGCATGTCTAGCAGGAACTCCACCGTCCACCGCCACTCCCTGTCCCAGCCCCGAGCACTGCCAGCCCCTGGACCACACGGCACAACCATGCCAAAATTCTATGTGTGCGATCCGAGAGCGCGCCAGTGCGCCACCCTCGACCAGCACCCACATACCGTGCGCCGCCCTCGCCGCATGCGTGCATGATCACCACCGCCCCAGCAACCCCGCAGACATGCCCGTTCACCGCCGCGCGGACCACGCGCGATGTGCGCCATTAAAATCGCCGTCGGACCCGCCCAGAGCATCGAAGCATTCCGACCGATCAGCATCACCCCACACCTTGCCACCACGCCGTTGAGCTTCGCCAGGTAGCACAACACCGCCCCTACCGTAGCCCATGCCAGTAGCCCTATGTGCCGTCGACCACGACGAGTTCAGCCTGCGCGCGTCGGTCCCCTTCAGCCACTATAAATAGAGGCCTCCACCGCTCGTTTTCTTCACACCAGTCCACTCCTCTCCACCTCAGAACCACCCCACCTCACTCCCGGAGGAAGGCGAGCAGCGCATCGCCGGAATTTGGCCGGAGCCCGCCGCTGCTAGAGGAGAAGGGAGATGTCGATTGGAGCCGCCCCAGGAGAAGCTGCCGGTACCAGGAGAATCGTCGTCGTTGACTTCATCATTCGCCCCCGTTGCCGACCCTCGCCTGAGCCCCGATGAGCCTCCCACGGCCCCTACCTGCCGCGCTAGGGTTCTATCTCGCCGGCACTGCCCGACGTGGACGATGAACCAGAGTCGTTCGATTAGAACCAGATCCCACGGTCCACTTTGCCCCGTACCGCTTCGCCCCTCCCCGTCTCACTGACGTGTGGGGACATCCACTTAACCAGCCCACGTACGCGCTGTGTGTAGTGGGCCGGCCCAGCTAAACCCTCCCGCACGACCCAACAATTCAAATTAAGGTTTATTCATTTAATTTCAAACATAGTTCTATACCTAGATTCAAAAATCAACCCAGCTCGATTCACTGAACCAAAATGCATAAAACCAATTTTGTTAGAAAGGTACTAAAATGCTTAATTCAAGCCCGTTGTATTCAGATCATTTGGAGTTATAGATCAACCATGGTAAAAATAACAAGGCAGAAGCTTTTCTGCATTCAAACATTTTTCAAAATTCAACCATAAAAGCTTTTGAGTTGATTCCAACTCTCAAAAATCACATTTAACTATACCTTTCAGAATCTATAAAAATATATAGGTTTACTTACAAAAATAATGTTCAATTAATAAAAGAATGCCACATAGGCATTTCTAGTCACTTTATTTAAACAAAATAAAAAGGTTAAACCTTATTAAATTGTGACACCAATTTAAATCACATTCCCATGTACTAAAAAATGTGGTGATGACATGTGTCAACATGATCCCATATTTGAGTTGGAGAATATTAAATCTTAAGTAGTTTTTCAATGAGTAGAAATTACTTTTCTAAAAATAAAATAAATAAGACAAGTGCTTTAATCCTTGTAATATTAGTGATGATGCTAGATCACCTAGTGTGTACCTTTGTGTGATGATTAAAAATAGTTAAGTATTGCTTGGTGATTGTGTACCTCATATTTATTTATAGACGCTAGTAGCGACCAAGGATATGAGGAGGAAGGAGGATACTACGAGGAAGAAGCCGAGGAGAACTTCAACCACTGCTCTGCTCAAGGCAAGCTAACTGTGGTGACCCAGCATACCACTGCATGTTGTAGTATACTATAGTCGTGGACATAACACTCATGGAGTACCATTCTGCAAATATTACATCCTCAGAGTGGTACAACAGAAATAAAGCGGGTCCACAACATACATTTTCTTTATTACAATTAGAAATTTACATGACGACTTTGAGATCCTCCTAGGTCCATAGAGGTATCCCGATGACTCGGGGCTAAACTATAATAACTCGGAGAACAGAATAAACAAACAACTAAGGTTTATACAAGATTTAATATAGATAGAGGATAGAGATCTATACTACTGGACTAGATCACTATATATGCTACATCTACACTTCAAATACGTCGGTTTCCATTCCATAGATGTTTTCATAATTGTTACCTTCGACGCTTCCGGATACTTCTGGTTCTTCATAGCAGAATTCTTCTTGGTCTTCAGTTGGATATAGTATTTCCTCTTCCTGACCGTTAATGCCTTCAGAATCTAGCAAGGGTTAAGAAGATACGTTGAGTATGAGCGTACTAAGAAAGTTCACTAAAAAGGAGTATTCGATGCACTATATCTACAGCCACAGACCATAGGTCGTAGGCAATGCAAATTTTTGTAAACATTTCTTTGAAGGTTGATTTTATTCTGAAAAGCTATGTCCGTCACCCTTCACGGGTTTATCAGAACTTTCATGGAGTTCCTTTCCCGCCGCGTTCGCAGCTCCTTCCCGGAACAGGGAGTAACAAGTTACAGTTCTTACACTCTATAGAGGTGCGTTACTTTACCCATGAGAGATCTTAGCTTTGTTGCACATCTAGGCGTGCATTCCCGTTCGCACTTCCTTGGTATGAGGCCCAGACTAAGATCCAAGCCAATCACCGTCCTTCTCCGCGACCCCGCATACACCATAATTGTTGGATGCCCAAACTCAAGGTAGACTTTTCCCCGTATAAAATGGCTATACCTTAGTTGGATACACACAGCAACCATTAACACTAGACTGTCTTTTGTAAGCCCAGATCCATGGTAGACTTTCCCCCGTATAAAACGGCTATACCCACAATCTGCAACTTATAAATGCCCAGAACAGTGTCCAATGCATGCGAAAGGGAGCTGATCCAGCCGACTTCTCCGTCCCATTCCAAATCTCATGGTTAACGCGTAATATACGGTGCAAGAATCACTAGCTACATTGGTTGTTAAGTCCTAAATAATATGTTCCTTTACCACCAGAACTTTCATAGAAGGTTATTACCTCATGGTAAATAACCTATAATCATATTATTATGAAAATAGTGTTTTCTGACCTTTTTGAAATGTAGGTGATGACAACACTGGATTTGCAAAATTCTTCACAGAAAATAATCAAAGGACATGAGCAAGTGTGAACTTGCCTTGATATAGCGAAGTATTGTAGTCGAATGTCTCGACTTGACCTGGACCTCAGGTGCTACAAAATTACCATCATTGCCTAGTAAGGACAATGTTTAAAGAAGCAATATGCTGTTATGCACTAAGTAATGCTATGCATTTTGTAAAAACTTAAGTAATTCCTCAACATTACATGTGAGTTGGATTTAGATGATTTGTTTAGGATGTGAGTTATCTTTAAGTTTACTTCATAAAGGAGTGTAGTTGTAAGGGTTTTTTGGATAACATATAAGACATGAAAGTAAGGAACAATTGTAATAAAATTCTAAGATTGGGTGATACCATGTAATCATTACAAGGTTTATGTTTTAATTTTGTTATGGCTTAAAAGGAATGGTATAGTGTTTCTTTTGAGGTGGCAAAAAGAATAACATTTGAAGAAAATATTATTTATGTTAACTTAATCAACTCTAAAGATTAATAATATTAAAGTTATGGTTTAGGATAAGGTTTAAATGATTTTGAGTCATTATATACCTAGCTTATGATATGTCAGACCAAAGTTAATTGTAAAGATATAATTGGACTTGGGATATAATATTTATGGTATTAACAACAATTAGGGTATTTCCTAAGTATAATGAAACTTAGTCTTAAAGACTTAAAAATAGTATATTTAATATTCATAGATTATACTATAAGATCTTACTATATAAAGCAACTGGTGAATTTATTTTATAATTTATTTAATGAATACTAAGTTTGTTATATGATTATATATGAATTGAGATTACTTACTTCTAATTTAATTTAATGATTTGCAAGACTAACCTTGTAAATCTTGGACTTATAGTTGATTAAATATTTTAAAAGAATATTATAAAATTGATTATTTAAACTTGGATAGTATCCTAAATTATAATTATAGGTTAGACTATTTTAGAGTTAAAAGATTGTGTTTTGAACATGATTATTTATTACTTAGGAAATAATGTTAAATATTTAATAAAACAACTATCTCATTTTAATAATTGAAGATATATGATCTAAGAATTTTAAAATGTTTTTGGAATAATATATTTAATATTATCCTAGTAAGTATTATTACTTAAAATCTTAAAATTGAATTTTTTTATCTTTAGAATTTTTTTATAAAATTTCTCAATTATTGAATGTCTTTAAATATTTTTTTTTAGTTTTATTTGTAAAATTTTGAGTTAGTATTTTTATTAGATAAGAGATTTATTTTTATGCATGAAAGTGATTTTTATTTATTATAGGAATTTTTCTGAATTTATTAAATTTCATTTAGTCATTTAAGGGTGTTAATGTTTATCTGTATTTTATTAAACTTAAATAAATATGATTATATTTTTCTTAGGTGGAGATTATTTTAATAAGCATTTAGATGTATTAAATATATTTTTAGGATTTTTTCTACATTTTTCTAGATATAAAAATAGTGTTTCGGGGTGTTTTGGTCATTACTTTATTCTAGCTTTTTCTTATGCCCTTTTTATTTTTGTCTGTTTGGTTGGTAACAAGAACGGCCCGGCCCGGCCCAGCCAGGCCTGGCTCGGGGTCAACACGACCCCGGGCCCTTTACCCTTCTCGCTCACATCTCGCTCTTGGGACAAACCCGAGCCTCTCCTCTGCGGCGCCCACTGCCGCCGCTCGCCAAATCCCGGCGAACACCGGTTGCTGCAGCCACCAACGCCAGCCACCCTAGCTCCGCCCATCTCAGACCTACTTATCCCTCCAATTCGATTTGTGAATGACGCCCTATTGATCTCGCCCCCTTCAATATCTGGTTCTAGGGTTCTTACTACCCAAGGCTCTAAAGGTTGATGTCAACCTCGTTGGTTTGTGGTGATGCCCTGGTGATGCGGAGAGGGCCTGGTGGTGGTGTGTTCGTGGTCGTTGACCACAGCCGCTTGCGGTGACGAGCTGGTATTTTGTTGGTGTGGTGATGTCCAGCATCGCCGTGCTTCTCCTCGGCTATCTTGATTGCGGCGTAGGCGCGGGTTGCAGCGCCTTTAGGTGCTCCTCGTGCCGCCGCCCTGGCTCACATCACCTCTATGTCACCACCGTCCACTTCCTCTTCTTGTTGTGTGAGGCTAATCTGGTAAGCTTTTCTCTATCCCACTCTCTCTCAGTATGAACCATAATTTGGGTTCCTCACTTTGGTTCATGATACACTACAATCGCTTTGCTACATAGCTTGCTCACTGAATTTGGCTTGTAAACTTATCTATTTGTATTGGATAGTGGATGGTGCTGGTTTGTGACTACAAGATAATGAATTTATTCTTATATGAGGTTTGGCTGGTTGTTGAGATGATCCAATATTAATTGGTTTTGATCTAGTTGGCTTGTGGAATTGTTTGGTATTGGCTCCATACTACTGGTGTGGCTTACACAATCATAAGTTATGTACTGCTGGAATTGGTGCTATAACTTGTTGTGGAATTATCTAGGAATAGCAGTGATATTACTCCTATCCACCGTGTTAATGATATGATCTAATGGATCATATGGTTTTGGGTTTCATGCTTATTTCACCTACTGCAATCTGCTGTGAGCATCCATTAGAAACTTGTGGGACTCATACTTGGCTTGGTCTGGTACTGCCTTGCAGGACCAATTTGGGTTTCTAAAACTTTATAATTGTTAAAGATGGTTGTGGAGTTATATGTGCTTGATTCTTAGGGACAATGCCTGATGATACACTAGAATGATGGTTGTAACTTTGATACTGATTTGGAGCCTAGGAAAAGGATCTGACTTCATGCCTTATTGACAGTAAAAGAATGTACATATTTGATTCCTAGATTCTTCTACTAGGAAAATTATATGTGTTGATTAGATTGCCATTGTTGCTTAAACAATTAGCTTCTGTAATATGACGGTGCTGTTGTGAAACCTCTTTGAGAGTGAAGACATCAACATAGATGATTTTTATGATTTTCTATACTTTTATTTATAGAATGTTGGTCCATGTCCTTGCCAATGATGCCAAGTCTGAGGCTTTACTTGTGTTGCACATGATCATATATAATTGTTGCCTTGCAACAGATTTGGCTAGTATCTGTCTACAAACTTTGTGGCTATTGTAGCTAGGCTATGCTATTGTGGTACCTCCCTAGAGGATGCACAACAATATAGATCCTTCTACATGATTTCTGTAAAGCTTGGTTGGCAAAAATAAAATAATGGGCAATTGCCAAGGATACAAAAGGCTGAGGCCAAGTGGATAATAGAAGTATATATGTGGCTGTGGCACTATTCTTACTCCTATGATGATTTTATAATCCACTTGAGTATAAATCTGAGGAGATGATCATTTAAAACTAAATCATGGTTGGAAACTAGTAGGAACAAACATTATGCATGATTTATAGTAGTGCAACCTTTTGTTGTTGCTGAATCAGTGTTATGACTTCTTGTTCCTGGTGGATCTTGTTCCTGGATGCTACTGGATAAGCTCCTCCTTGTTTGACTGGTTGGATTCTTGTGCTTTTGGCCTACTCCTTATGCTCCTGACCTCCTCCCGGTGCTCTTGGATGGCTTCCTCAAGCAACCAGGGCACTGATGTTGTGGTGGTAGTGCACTATGGAATGTTGGTGCTAAACTATAAGGTTTGGAAGTGTAGAAATGGTCTGGATGGTTGATCTGTGTTGGTTGTATTAGTTGTTTCTTGCTATGGTGAAGAAGGTTCAGCATAGCACTCCCTCTGTTACGGCTGTGTAGTTATCTCTTTCCCATAGTACCTCCTGTGTTGACAGCACATCCACATGCAACTGTGTGTGATATGCTTGTGTGTTTGCCTCACTCAAATGGATCAAATCAAGTAAAAACTGGATATTTTGCTGGGTATACTGTTTGGCTTTTACTTTTTACTGAATTGGTGAAACTTGCCCCTCTACCTATGAGGTTGTACTGAGGCAAATAAGATACTGATGAGATCAGATACTCCTTTGGTGAAACTTGCCCCCCATTTTTAATATGCTCAATGATGTGACAAGCAATGCATCACATTGCATTACTGAGAGCAAACTAATTAACACTAACCCCTCTCTTTTTGTCTTTTATTTGTTTGTTTTGCAGGAATTAAAATAATATCCAGGAACATCAAAGTAGATAGAGATTTTAGCTTAGATTTATATCTTCTGTAATTCTTTTATTTAATTGTAATAACAATGTAATTCTTTTATATTTTACTGAAGATTTTCTTTTTATTTATTTGTAACTTTTCATCTATGTAATGACTTCTGATTACTTGTATTGATTAAATCTTGGTTTTGTTAAACAAAGATTTCTTCTTATTTGTATTTCTTTGATTTCCATTAATCTGTATGATTTCTACTTT
The DNA here is from genome assembly GCA_910589765.1 of Avena atlantica. Classification (NCBI taxonomy): domain Eukaryota; kingdom Viridiplantae; phylum Streptophyta; class Magnoliopsida; order Poales; family Poaceae; genus Avena; species Avena atlantica. The sequence continues at coordinate 486,045,490 of OU342739.1, read as the reverse complement.
TTTTAATTAATGTATTGTACCTTATTCTTTTATTGTAAAAGAATAATGTAATACTTTATGTATTCTTTTATTATAAATAATTCTGTTATATCCTTGTTGTAATCATTTCTTTTTATTCCTTTATTATAAAAGGATAATGTAATATACATATATTATTTTAATAAGGAACTCTTCTATTTGTTTCATTATTGTAATTCATTTTCCATTTTCTTTATTCATTTAAGTATTTTATTATAATCTTTTCTTTATTCTTTAATTTTGAAAGAACATTGTAATGTTGGATTTTAAGAATCCTTATACTTTTACTTATAATACTTGCATTTGTATTATTGTGAATAATTATTTATAAGTCAAATTTCTCCCCTCATAACTCCAGAAAACAATAGAGGTCATCTCAAAATTCATCTCACTCCCGTTCTAATAACACTAAACCTAATTCATCGGAGTGAGAATTCTGATCACTCTAGTCTTTTAATTTGGCGAAAAATTTACCCGGATTTTCAGATGCATGCATGCAGATGCATAAAATCCTAAATCTACCCTTCGTTTAGTCCTAAATGCTGGGACGTTACAGAGTTCCCCCCTTAAATTAAACTTCGTCCCGAAGTTTGTGGTTTCTTGTTCAAGAAGGTTTTAGATAGTCTCGTCCTGAGTTTTTTCTTCTTTCCTCCCAGTTTCTTGTCTTTCCAAAGTAATGTTTTTAATAAACTCAGCACTCCTTGAGTTTACTCTCAACCTTGATTTGGTTATTGTTAATGCCTAATGCTAATCTATACTTCCTCCCGAAGCTTCATGAGATTAATTTTAACCTTGAACAACTTTATTGACGAAGGACTACTGATATTAAACATACCTGTCGTAGCCTCGTCAATGTGGTTCCATCTAAAGTTTCCACCCCTTAATGGTGGTTTTACTCCTCGAGTAACCAACTTGTTGGGACATTCAGATCTCCTATGTCCATCCAGACCACACCTATAACACACCTTATCGGTCTTCCAACAATTCCTGCTTAGATGACCTGAAGTTCCACACTTATTGCATATGATTTGTTTCTTTCGTTTTAATGCTTCATGTTTTGATATACCATTCGTGGATACGAATCTAGGCATAAAACTTAAGTTTGATGTTGATTCTGGAGATTGAATCTTCTTTGGTTCTCTTATAGCTCGTTTCTTGGCTAATTTCTTCCTCTCTTCCACTAGCATCTTGTAATCATCCTCGAAATTAATTGCTACATCAACCAGCTCTTGGAAACATCGTGTTGAAGCCCCTCGTATTTTCATCTTCATGTAAGGGTTTAATCCTTCCAAGAACCTTCTCTTGAGCTTTTCCTCCGTATTTAGTTCATCAACTGCATAACGAGATAATTGACTAAACTTGCTAATATATTTCATCACGGTTTCATCACTTTGTCGTAAATCTTTGAATTCTCTCCTCTTCAATTCCATAATGCTCTCTAGAACATGATGCTCACGAAACTTCTGCTTGAATTCTTCCCAAGTGATTATCTCTTCTGGTGTGAGCATGGCTAATTGATTTTTCCACCAATTTGCGGCAGGTCCTGATAGAAGAAATGTTGCATAACGTAACTTCTCCTCATCATTGCATCCAACTGTTTTAAGCTTCCTTTCTGTATCCATCAGCCAATCCTCCGCATCCATAGGTTCTGGTGCGGACAAAAAAGGAATTGGTTTGGCATATTGGAAATCGGAAAGACTTACTCTCATATCTTTGTTCCCCTCTCCGGGTCCAATTCGTTTGAGTATCTCTTGCATGAACTTATTCTGGTATTCTTGCATCATTTGCATGTATTGCATGAAATTCTCCTCTATCGACGGACGAGTTGATGGTCCAGTTACGGGTACCTCCTCATTACTTTCCCTCTGTTTAGCTTCTTGCTCCATACGCTGTCCTTTAGACCCAGCTTCTACTCCTGTATCCATACCCTCTCTAGTCCTGCTACATAAAGCGATTACTCATACTTACATCATGCATATATTTTCTGAGCTCAACTCTATGCACAGTGCTAGTAACACAAGGAAATCAAGAACCAAATCCAAATAACAACCAAACCTATACCATGTATTTTCCTTGTTTTTTAATAAGCTATTACAAACAATCCTCATAACTACGGTTTGTTTCTCACTTGGTACATTACTTGTATGTTTCAAGGACTTTCTTGCTTGTATGAGAATGCTCTTACTTCTTAAGTCATGCCTCTCAAACACTACGATGCACATTACTGGTTTATGTACATCATTTAAGCCCTTTACTTCTATGGATTGTCTCTTCTTAGTACTTCCTGGAATTCCGTCCATGATGACATGAAGTTCGACAACTACCTTCTGGAGTATATAAACATCCAGAGGGTGTGCACTTTTTATTAGAAGTACCAAGATTGAGATTATCCATTGAGAAATGACTATAAAATGCGTGATCTCCCATGGAATTCTCAGGTCCACCTTCAAACACATTTTCGAAGCAAGATATATTTTCTGCTTTTCCTTGATTTAGCCATACATATAGATATACTAATTGTCAATGCCTTCTTCCATGTCAACAGGATTGGTACTACCCCCATATGGATCATAGGTTCCACGCTAATCTTGCTGGTTTCTACTCCTTTCTTAGAATCACAGGGTATATGATTCTCCTGGTTTCAGTCTAAGATTCTACTCCCCATCCATCGTAATTCCAAACTGGAATACTTGGATTGGTTGTTTCCTGAGTTTTCCTGTTTTGTTTTATACTCGTCCATGGTCTACATGTTTATAAAACCCATTCTGATAATTAGGCATAGGTTTTGGACTATGGTCCCTCAAATTCATTCTCTTCATACACCACTCTTGAAAAGACTATTCTAAGATGCCTAGCTTCTCTATCTGACTCCCTTTTTGCATTCTATTGCTTTAGTAGGATCAACATAATCCTCAAGGTTGTATCCAACTCCTGGACTAGAATCTTAATGCGCGTCATGATAGGTACTGAATAATGTCCTATTATGATCTATGTATTCGGAAGCTAAGGTAGATTTAGTCTGCACAAGTGCAGCATGATCCAACTTAAGTTCCAAATTTATGGAATCTTGAGGTATAGTAGCATGAGTACTACCTACCAATCCTCTTGGATTCCTATTTTCGAAGCCTGGTTATTCCCTCTAATAGTGCAATTCGACACGCCGCTGCCATAAATCTCATCTTCCCTGATGGCATTTCTTCACTTATCCCTACCTTTTTAGTACGATAAGCACTACACGATACTTGACTAACACTTTCTTGAAATGGAAATTATAAACCTTGACAAAAAGTCGAGATTTACAATTCCATATTCCATAAGAGTTATCTCAAAAGTTTTGTCCAATCACCAACATGGTAATCTAAAGTCCTATACATCACTTGAACATCCTGGTTTGAATACTGAGATGCCATTCTCTACTGTAGGTAAGATATTATAATTAGTCCTACTAGTTTATAACTTAGTATTATTACCCAAATTACATCATAATAAAGAATTATCGCACTATAAACATGACAATATAATTCTCAAGTGAATTCTCATCATATTTCTAGAGAACTCTTTACCGTTGCTAGCATACTTCCTACAAGTTCTACCCATTTAATAGGTTTCCAACCTAAGGTCAAAGATTTTTCTCTGATACCAGCTGTGGTGACCCAGCATACCACTACATGTTCTAGTATACTATAGTCGTGGACATAACACTCACGGAGTACCATTCCGCAAATATTACATCCTCAGAGTGGTATAACAGAAACAAAGCGGGTCCACAACATACATTGTCTTTATTACAATCAGAAATTTACATGACGACTTTGAGATCCTCCTAGGTCCATAGAGGTATCCCGATGACTCAGGGCTAAACTATAATAACTGGGAGAACAGAATAAAGAAACAACTAAGGTTTATACGAGATTTAATATAGATAGAGGATAGAGATCTATACTACTGGACTAGATCACTATATATGCTACATCTACACTTCAGATACGTCGGTTTCCATTCCATAGATGTTTTCGTAATTGTTCCCTTTGACGCTTCCGGATACTTCTGGTTCTTCATAGCGGAATTCTTCTTGGTCTTCAATTGTATATAGTATTTCCTCTTCCTGGCCGTTAATGTCTTCAGAATATAGCAAGGGTTAAGAAGATACGTTGAGTACAAGCGTACTCAGCAAGTTCACTAAAAAGGAGTATTCGATGCACTATATATACAGCCATAGACCATAGGTCGTAGGCAATGCAAATTTTTGTAAACATTTCTTCAAAGGTTGCTTTTATTCTGAAAAGCTATGTCCGTCAGCCTTCACGGGTTTACCAGAACTTTCATTGAGTTCCTTTCCCGCCGCGTTCGCAGCTCCTTCCCGGAACAGGGAGTAACAAGTTATACTTCTTACACTCTGTGTAGAGGTGCGTTACTTTACCCATGAGAGATCTTAGCTTTGTTGCACATCCGGGCGCACATTCCCGTTCACACTTCCTTGGTATGAGGCCTAGACTAAGATCCAATCCAATCACTGTCCTTCTCCGCGACCCCGCATACACCACAATTGTTGGATGCCCAAACTCAAGGTAGACTTTTCCCCGTATAAAACGGCCATACCTTAGTTGGATACACACAGCAACCATTAACACTAGAAATATGTCTTTTGTAAGCCCAGATCCACGGTAGACTTCCCCCCCCACCACTTATAAATGCCCAGAACAGTGTCCAATGCATGCGAAAGGGAGCTGATCCAGCTGACTTCTTCGTCCCATTCCAAATCTCATGGTTAACGCGTAATATACGGCGCAAGAATCACTGGCGACATTGGTTGTTAAGTCCTAAATAATATGTTTCTTTACCACCGGAACTTTCATAGAAGGTTATTACCTCATGGTAAATAACCTATAATCATATTATTATGAAAATAGTGTTTTCTGACCTTTTTGAAATGCAGGTGATGACAACACTGGATTTGCAAAATACTTTACAGAAAATAATCAAAGGACATGAGCAAGTGTGAACTTGCCTTGATATAGCGAAGTATTGTAGTCGAATGTCTCGACTTGACCCTAGACCTCGGTTGCTACAAAATTACCATCATTGCCCGGTAAGGACAATGTTTAAAGAAGCAATATGCTGTTATGCATAAGTAATGCTATGCATTTTGTAAAAACTTAAGTAATTCCTCAAAATTACATGTGAGTTGGATTTATATGATTTGTTTAGTATGTGAGTTATCTTTAAGTTTACTTCATAAGGGAGTGTAGTTGTAAGGGTTTTTTGGATAACATATAAGACATGAAAGTAAGGTACAATTGTAATACAATTCTAAGATTGGGTGATACCATGTAATCATTACAAGGTTTATGTTTTAATTTTGTTATGGCTTAAAAGGAATGGTATAGTGTTTCTTTTGAGGTGGAAAAAAGAATAACATTTGAATAAAATATTATTTATGTTAAGTTAATCAACTCTAAAGATTAATAAGATTAAAGTTATGGTTTAGGATAAGGTTTAAATGATTTTGAGTCATTATATACCTAGCTTATGATATGTCAGACCAAAGTTAATTATAAATATATAATTGGACTTGGGATATAATATTTATGGTATTAACAACAATTAGGGTATTTCCTAAGTATAATGAAACTTAGTCTTAAAGACTTAAAAATAGTATATTTAATATTCATAGATTATACTATAAGATCTTGCTATATAAAGCAACTGGTGAATTTATTTTATAATATATTTAATGAATACTAAGTTTGTTAATATGATTATATATGAATTGAGATTACTTACTTCTAATTTAAGTTAATGATTTGCAAGACTAACCTTGTAAATCTTGGACTTATAGTTGATTAAATATTTTAAAAGAATATTATAAAATTGATTATTTAAACTTGGATAGTATCCTAAATTATAATTATAGGTTAAACTATTTCAGAGTTAAAAGATTGTGTTTTGAACATGATTATTTCTTACTTAGGAAATAATGTTAAATATTTAATAAAACAACTATCTCATTTTAATAATTGAAGATATATGATCTAAGAATTTTAAAATGTTTTTGGAATAATATATTTAATATTATCCTAGTAAGTATTCTTATTTAAAAACTTAAAATTGAATTTTTTTTATCTTTAGAAATTTTTTATAAAATTTCTCAATTATTAAATGTCTTTAAATATTTTTTTGGGTTTTATTTGTAAAATTTTGAGTTAGTATTTTTATTAGATAAGAGATTTATTTTTATGCATGAAAGTGATTTTTATTTATTTTTAGGAATTTTTCTGAATTTATTAAATTTCATTTAGTCATTTAAGGGTGTTAATGTTTATCTGTATTTCATTAAACTTAAATAAATATGATTATATTTTTCTTAGGTGGAGATTATTCTGATAAGCATTTAGATGTATTAAAGATATTTTTAGGATTTTTTTCTACATTTTTCTAGATATAAAAATAGTGTTCTGGGGTGTTTTGGTCATTACTTTATTCTAGCTTTTTCTTATGCCCTTTTTATTTTTATTTTTGTCCGTTTGGTTGGTAACAAGAATGGCCCGGCCCGGCCCAGCCAGGCCTGGCTCGGGGTCAACACGACCCCGGCCCCTTTACCCTTCTCGCTCACATCTTGCTCTTGGGACAAACCCGAGCCTCCCCTCTGCGGCGCCCACTGCCGCCGCTCGCCAAATCCCGGCGAACACCGGTTGCTGCAGCCACCACCGCCAGCCACCCTAGCTCCGCCCATCTCAGACCTACTTATCCCTCCAATTCGATTTTTGAATGACCCCCTATTGATCTCACCCCCTTCAGTTATCTGGTTCTAGGGTTCTTACTGCCCAAGGCTCTAAAGGTTGATGTCAACCTCGTTGGTTTGTGGTGGTGCCCTGGTGATGCGGAGAGGGCCTGGTGGTGGTGTGTTCGTGGTCGTTGACCACAGCCGCTTGCGGTGACGACCTGGTGTTTTGTTGGTGTGGTGATGTCCAGCACCGTTGTGCTTCTCCTCGACTGTCTTGATTGCGGCGTAGGCGCGGGTTGCAACGCCTTTAGGTGCTCCTCGTGTCGCCGCCCTGGCTCTCATCACCTCTATGTCACCACCATCTACTTCCTCTTCTTGTCGTGCGAGGCTAATCGTGTAAGCTTTTCTCTATCCCCCACTCTCTCAGTATGAACCCTAATTTGGGTTCCTCACTTTGGTTGATGATACACTACAGTCGCTTTCCTACATAGCTTGCTCACTGAATTTTGTTATTGGATAGTGGATGGTGCTGGTTTGTGACTACAGGATAATGAATTTATTCTTATATGAGGTTTGGCTGGTTGTTGAGATGATCCAATATTAATTGGTTTTCATCTAATTGGCTTGTGGAATTGTTTGGTATTGGCTCCATGCTAGCTAACCTGTGTCGTTGCACTACTGGTGTGGCTTACACAATCATAAGTTATGTACTGCTGGAATTGGTGCTATAACTTGTTGTGGAATTATCTAGGAATAGCAGTGATATTACTCCTATCCACCCTGTTAGTGATATGATCCAATGGATCATATGGTTTTGGGTTGCATGCTTATTTCACCTACTGCAATCTCCTGTGAGCATCCATTAGAAACTTGTGGGACTCATACTTGGCTTGGTCTGGTACTGCCTTGCAGGACCAATTTGGGTTTCTAAAACTTTATAATTGTTAAAGATGGTTGTGGAGTTATATGTGCTTGATTCTTACGGACAATGCCTGATATGATGGTTGTAACTTTGATACTGATTTGGAGCCTGGGAAAAGGATCTGACTTCATGCCTTATTGACAGTAAAAGAATGTACATATTTGATTCCTAGATTCTTCTACTAGGAAAATGATATGTGTTGATTGGATTGCCATTGTTGCTTAAAAAATTAGCTTCTGTAATATGACTGTGCTATTGTGAAACCTCTTTGAGAGTGAAGACATCAACATAGATGATTTTTATTATTTGCTATACTTTTATTTATAGAATGTTGGTCCATGTCCTTGCCAATGATGCCAAGTCTGAGGCTTTACTTGTGTTGCACATGATCATATATAATTGTTGCCTTGCAACAGATTTGGCTAGTCTCTGTGTACAAACTTTGTGGCTATTGTAGCTAGGCTACGCTATTGTGGTACCTCCCTAGAGGATGCACAAAAATATAGATCCTTCTACATGATTTCTGTAAAGCTTGGTTGGCAAAAATAAAATAATTGTAAGGTTCCCAACCTTTAATAAGGTAGAGATCCCTGTGTTTACAATTCTAGTCCCTGGATCAATAGCTAGCATCCACAGTTAAGATGTAATATCAAGAAACAAAGGTCATAGTATAACTTTATAACCAGGAATAAAATAATTTATTACATCTTACATAGCTCATTTGGCTATCTCATTGCAATGCAGCAGAATATAACAATAGCATGGGGTCCTTCATCTTCAAAGTGCCACAGGCAGACATGTTGGTTGTAGACTTGTAATCCTAATCAATAAACTTCTCTAACATCAAACAAACCTGCAACATAACAAGTTACAGCCACAAGGGTCAATACATTTGATTTGTATTGGCAAGTGATATTATGGTAGTATAGTGGAGTCTATCATCTATATGCATTTGGCTAAGTGGAGCTTAGGCTTACTTTGCTCAAAATAGATTTTCCTTATCATTTGAAAACACTAAGTTTTTGCTTGACAAAATCACCCAAGGAATCTTCCAATACAAATTGGTGATCCTTAACCCTTGTTCAACCACAAGTTTTTAACTTAGAAATTGGCATGATGAGATTCTTGATAGCTTCCATGTCTTGATGCTCAAATTGTCCTTTGCCAGGGGCATGGCTAAGTACTTAGATTTTACACTCTGCAGAGGTGGTGCACTTTCCCCACAAGACTTGGTTTCCCAAGACAAGATCTTTCAGAAGCCTTCCCTTAGACCAGAATGGACGCGTTCCAACCTATCATTCCCCTACCACCAACTGTCCATTTGGCTAAGTTATTGCAACCTATATGATCCAGGAAGAGCCCATAATGCCAAGTGGCTGCACTTGAAGCTTCTCAACATTTGACATCTCAAATATCTTTGTTCCTGGGTGGCCATCCACAAGTGAGATACACAAGGTAAACCATAGAAATGGGCCTTGTGAACCACTCAACACAAACCATTCCTTTCATTCCACCCAGGTGATTCATTCACTTAGTTGTTTTATTAACAAAACACAAGTCCACGGACTTAGAAATATTCCATAGCATGAATATATATTCCACCCTTGTTTTCTACTAGCTAAGCTAAGCATGATAATAGTAGGAATCTTAACTTAGCTAATTCTACTAAGGTTTCATCTACTAGGATTTCCCGTGTCATAGTATATACATAGCAAAATTCCATGCAAGTCCTACTTAGAAATATCACTAATGCATAGTGAAAATAGTGGGGCAAAAGTATGAAGCATCACTTGCCTTTTTGGTAGAGAATATTGGTTCACTCCTTGATCTTGTAATAATCACACTCTTCAAGTTCCACTACAATTCAATCAAGCAAGCAATATTTCAATCTACCATTCAAGCAAAACATCACCTAAAATGATAGAAACAAAACAATGCATGCAAGCATGCTAAAGATTGTTTTATTTGTAAAAGTGGTTACTAATGGGTCATAAAAAATTGAAAACACCTAATGGTCATTTTATATAAGTGGCAAAATCATTTGCAAAATATTTTACTCATAAACCATTTTTAAACCAAATCACTATTTTATGTGGTTGAAAATGTCTTTAGTAAAGCAATAATTTTATAGGGTTCACATAATATGTTTTCTAATCATAAAACTTTGTGTTTAGGGTCAGAGACTTTAAATCAAAATATTTCCCAAAAGGTTTTCTACCAAAAGCATTTTAATCACATAAGCATTATTTTTATTTGACTAGAAATGGTTTAAATCAAAAGTTTATTCTTTTGCTTCACCAAATACATTTTTGAAACCATAAATTGATTTCTATGGTCAGTAGGTTCGAAACAAACCATTTGCCAAAGGTTTTATCTCAAAAATTATTTTAGAACAATTTTTATATTCTAAACATGCATACATAAGATTCTGAAAAAACAATCAATTTAACAGAAGCATTTTACTAAAAAAAGTGCATGGTCAGAAAGTACTTGTCTTGCTGATTCCATTGATATAAAATTTGCAAATTTTGGACGTGTGGTTTGAAAGTTATGATTTTTACAAAATTGAACCACAAATAGATCAAATCTGTTTTTAAAACAGACTCTGTGACACGTGGCGCTATCCTACTAGCGCATACCGTTTCGTGCGGATAAGCAAATACAGCCGTTAGATCTAATTACATCGCACGGTTCAAAGGCTCTCATACCCCTTCGCTTAAGTGACTCCATCTAAGCCTTAGGATCAAGATCCAAGGGTCCTAGTGTAATGACTTAGAACTGGCGGCGCTGGACTCTGACGTGCGGCGGCGGCAGCCTGGCAGTGCCGTTGCCGGCGATGCAGGAAGCGATAAAGAGAGAGAGGGGGCTCACCGGATTCGCTGTACGATGCTGATGCTCAACGTGTTCTCGGGGAGGTAGGGGGCGCACGGGGTGGTCGACAATTGCTCGTCGGAGTAGTGGTCATCGTCGGTTGTGCTCAGACGTCGTTGGTGGCGAAGCTACAGAGCGCGCTAAGACGAGTGGAAGACACGGTCAGATGCGCAAGGTCGTGGCACGCACAGGAGTATCAAAAAGAGGGAAGAGGGAGGTCAGAGCTCACCGTGTGGAGTCGCCGGAGTCGAGGCAGAGGGTGGCAGAGTTCAGTCGAGGTTGTTGCCGAGCGTCTGAGGCTCGCGCGAGTGAGGGAAAGGCACTGGCATGTGCAGGAGATGATGGCGAGCAAGCTCGTGTGCTCTGGAGGCAGTGGGGCTAGCGGTGGTGGCTGGAATCATCGGAGAATCTCGTCGGAGCCGTGGATGTTGCCGAGAGAAATTCAGGCAGCCCTGGGGCGGAGGAGGTGTGGTGAGTCAGGGAAAAGAGGGAGAGAGGGCAGGCGCTTATGTATGCGTGATCGCGGGGCTGTTAAATGGCGTCGTTACTTCGTATTAACTCGAGGAAACGGCGACAGAACGGCCGGGGAGGTGGGCGTGGTCTTCGCGCGGGTGAGAACGATGATGAGGTGGCAGTGGGGTCCGTTGTCAGCGTGAGGGAGAGAGGAGGAGTGGGTCCCGGTGGTCTATGACTGAGTGAGTTCTTTCCGCGGTGAGAAAACGTTTCGGGGAAGAGAGGGCGAGGTGGGCTGCGAGTGGGCTCAGTGGGCTGGGCTGGCCAGATTCATTTTTTTATCTGAATGCTTTCCCTTTTTCTTTTCTCATATTCTGTTTTGGTTTTTATTAAACAATTCAAACACTCATTTGAATTCAATCCTTTGCCAAATTTTGTGAATAATCAAACCCTGTTTATTACCACATTCTGAAGTTAAATTTAGAATAAACATTTTATTCTTTTAGTGTCTTTTTAATTATTTAAAGTAGGTCCTTGTTTTAATTCAAATAAGATCAAATATAATTTTAATCCTTATTTAAATTTCATTTTTCCACAAAACCTTTTCAGTAAGTATTATTTACTTAATAGGGTGTCAAAATATTCACCTAGAATTAATTGGAATAATTTTAATATGATTTATTAATCATTTTAAATTGGGTACTTGTCTTTATTCCAATGAAATTAAATATAGTTTTAATTCCATAAATTTTATTTGGAAATTTTCTTTGATCTTATTTAAGTAAATTAAACAATTTTTCTTCCTCTTGGGTAAATTCCAAATATCATTTTCTCATGATTTAAATGATCATTCTTATTAGAGATTTGTCTTTATTAAAATAGGGATAGAATGGTTAATGCCATTTTATTTTATTTGGAAATTCTTCATCCTTTTATTTCATTTGGATTTGGATTATATTCATTCCATTTGCTTATGGTCTTGGCCAAGATTTAATTTGGTCTTTAAATATTCCTTATTTAATATTTCTTTCTTCATCTTATAAAATCCATCTCTTTTTATTTAGAGACCCAAACTTGGTGATTCCAATTTGTAAGATCTTATTTAATATTTTTTTATCCTCTTAATTCCTTTAGGATCATTTACCCATCATTTGGTATTGATTCTAGATAGGTGCTTTATTAGCTTTGGAAATTTCTTTTCCTTATCTTATTAAATTCATAGGATTTTATCTATGGCTCCAAAATAAGTGAAACCAATTTCTATGGTTTTATAATATTTCTATTTGTCACTCTTGATCATTTTGAAATGTTAGTTTGACCAATTTTTATATGGATCAAATCCATAGGCTTGGAGATAACTTGGAAATGATTTTCTTCCATTAGGGTTTTAGGGTTTTGGTTTATTTTTCAAGTGTTTAAATTTCCAGATGCATTTATGAAGAATGCATCCTACTTGATTTGAATTTAGTTGGATTCAAATGTTAACCAAAGTTTGTTCAAGATGGGATTTTTAAGTTTCCATTTAGAAACAAAAGTTTCTTTTCACCCTAATTTTCAACAATAATTTATTTTGTTTATTTATTTTTCACATTACAAGATTTGGAAAATCTTGGGATGTGACAGGCTACCACCCTTAAAATAAATCTCGTCCCGAGATTTGGAGAGGCTAGGGGTTACAAGTTGTCTCAAAGCAGCTAGGGTACTACCACCCTTAAATTATTTCCAACTAGATTACTTCTTGGCTTGCTTGGGATCTTGTTGAAATCTCTCTGGGCAAACATCTGCATAGTGTCCTTTGTTTCCACACTTGAAACATGTGACTAGGCTGAGATCCTTCATAGGCTTTATCTTGTGCTTCATCTTTTCTAGACAATTGCTTGCATAATGTCCTTGGTTACCACAATTGTAACATGTGATAAGGCTGAGTTCTTCACGTATCTTCTGTGGACAAGTTGACACATAATGGCCTAACTCTTTGCAGTTGTTGCAACAAACTTGGCTAATTTCCTTATACTTCTTCTTCTTGGGTTTCTCCAATGCTAGGAGTGCTTCTAGTTCATGCTCTTCACATCTTATCTCAAAGGTAGGAAAGTTTCCTGGCCTCCTTGACCTTTTCCTTGGATAATACATATGTCTCCTCTTTGGTCCTTTTAATTGGGTCATATTGCATGGGGGTGCAAGCTGAGATTTTCCTTTGACTTCATCCTTCTTGGTAGACTTAGCTCTCTCATGGTAATCTGAAATCAGTTGTTGCACTCCACCTTGTTTCCTTTGCTGAACTATGGAATAGATGGGGCATTGGATAGGGACATGATTATTTCCTTCACATAGGTAACAAGTAGCTTGAGATGTGGGGCATTGGTTATTTGGATGTTTCTCTTCACAATTGGGGCATTGATCTTCATGCTCTTTGGAAGTGTGATCCTTGTCTCCACAAATATTGCAAGCTTGGGTTCCTTCTAGAATATCATCCTTGACATCTTGTTTGCCATAATCTCCTTGGGAAAGGTTGTCTCCCATGTTGATCATTTGAGTGGCCATCCCTTGCAACAATTGGGATTGAGTTTTCAAAAACTTTTGCATGGTTGGGTCTAACTCATTGTTGTTGGCTAAAAACTGAGTTGTCACTTGGTTCAACTGGGTTTGGTTTGCTAGTAGTTGTTCTCTCATGTGCATCTCTTGGTTGTTGTTGTTGTCATTCTTGATGTTGGAGTCTCTTGGAGAAGTCATCTGTTTGGGTTGGATTGGGATTAGAATAGGCAAAAGATTTTCTAAGGAATCAATTCTAATCACACACATCACAATTCACACAAGCAAAGTGCAAGCAATCACAAACAAGCATTCCACTCAAACAACAAGTCTCAAGCATATTTTTAGGCAACCAAAAATATTTTTGTTACACCACATAAGTTGGTGGTTTTGAATTAAACTAAATATGGTGGTCCATCTATATGGTTCACTTGAGATCTTTCCATCCTTCTTGGTTGATTCTTCTTGAACAAGATCTTTGTATCCTTGGGAAAATTCTTGGTCACAAAATCTTCAAAGGTGATGATGATTCCCAAGTTGTGTTTCCTTAGTCTTCAAGTCTTTGAGCAACATTTCTTGTCTCACTTGTAGTCCTTAGTGATATCCAAGGTTGAAGTCATTGTTGAGAATAAGGTTTAAATCACTTGAAGATGTTGAAGTCATTAGAGTTGATGAAGTCCTTTGCACATGGTGAAGTCTTTGGCCATGGAGAAGGCTTTACCCATCAAGTTGAAATAGAAGAGATGTAGAGTCAAAACCAAAATGGTTGAGGAAAGAGTTTACAAGATTGTTTGTAAATAAGTTTTGGAACAAATAGAACTCCTATTTTTCTAAGGGGTTTTGTCCATCCTAGGGTTACAATCCTACAGGCAACACAATGCTCTGATACCATCTGTAAGGTTACCAACCTTTAATAAGGTAGAGATCCATGTGTTTACAATGCTAGTCCCTGGATCAATAGCTGGCATCCACAGTTAAGATGTAATATCAAGAAACAAAGGTCATAATATAACTTTCTAACCAGGAATAAAATAATTTATTACATCTTACATAGCTCATTTGGCTATCTCATTACAATGCAGCAGAATATAACAATAGTATACGGTCCTTCATCTTCAAAGTGCCACGGGCAGACATGTTGGTTGTAGACTTGTAATCCTAATCAATAAACTTCTCTAACATCAAACAAACCTACAACATAACAAGTTACAACCACAAGGGTCAATAAATTTGATTTGTATTGGCAAGTGATACTATGGTAGTATAGTGGATTCTATCATCTATATGCATTTGGCTAAGTGGAGCTTAGGCTTGCTTTGCTCAAAATAGATTTTCCTTATCATTTGAAAACACTAAGTTTTTGCTTGACAAAATCACCCAAGGAATCTTCCAATAGAAATTGGTGATCCTTAACCCTTGTTCAACCACAAGTTTTTAACTTAGAAATTGGCATGATGAGATTCTTTATAGCTTCCATGTCTTGATGCTCAAATTGTCCTTTGCCAGGGACATGGCTAAGTACTTAGATTTTACACTCTGCAGAGGTGGTGCACTTTCCCCACAAAACTTGGTTTCCCAAGACAAGATCATTCAGAAGCCTTCCCTTAGACCAGAATGGACGCGTTCAAACCTATCATTCCCCTACCACCAACTGTCCATTTGGCTAAGTTATTGCAACCTATATGATCCAGGTAGAGCCCATAATGCCAAGTGGCTGCACTTGAAGCTTCTCAACATTTGACATCTCAAATCTCTTTGTTCCTGGGTGGCCATCCACAAGTGAGATACACAAGGTAAACCATAGAAATGGGCCTTGTGAACCACTCAACACAAACCATTCCTTCCATTCCACCCAGGTGATTCATTCACTTAGTTGTTTTATTAACAAAACACAAGTCCACAGACTTAGAAATATTCCATAGCATGAATATATATTCCACCCTTGTTTTCTACTAGCTAAGCTAAGCATGATAGTAGTAGGAATCTTAACTTAGGTCATTCTACTAAGGTTTCATCTACTAGGATTTCCCATGGCATAGTATATACTTAGCAAAATTCCATGCAAGTCCTACTTAGAAATATCACTAATGCATAGTGAAAATAGTGGGACAAAAGTATGAAGCATCACTTTCCTTTTTGGTAGAGAATATTGGTTCACTCCTTGATCTTGTAACAATCACACTCTTCAAGTTCCACTACAATTCAATCAAGCAAGCAATATTTCAATCTACCATTCAAGCAAAACATCACCTAAAATGATAGAAACAAAACAATGCATGCAAGCATGCTAAAGATTGTTTTATTTGGAAATGTGGTTTCTAATGGGTCATAAACATTTGAAAACACCTAATGGTCATTTTATGTAAGTGGCAAAATCATTTGCAAAGATTTTACTCATAAACCATTTTTAAACCAAATCACTATTTTATGTGGTTGAAAATGTCTTTAGTAAAGCAATAATTTTATTGGGTTCACATAATATGTTTTCTAATCATAAAACTTTGTGTTTAGGGTCAGAGAGTTTAAATCAAAATATTTCCCAAAGGTTTTCTACCAAAAGCATTTTAATCACATAAGCATTATTTTTATTTGACTAGAAATGGTTTAAATCAAAAGTTTATTCTTTTGCTTCACCAAATACATTTTTGAAACCACAAATTGATTTCTATGGTCAGTAGGTTCAAAACAAACCATTTGCCAAAGGTTTTATCTCAAAAATCATTTTAGAACAATTTTTATATTCGAAACATGCATAGATAAGTTTCTGCAAAAACAATCAATTTAACAGAAGCATTTTACTAAACAAAGTGCATGGTCAGAAAGTACTTGTCTTGCTGATTCTATTGATATAAAATTTGCAAATTTTGGACGTGTGGTTTGAAAGTTATGCTTTTTACAAAATTGAGCCACAAATAAATCAAATCTATTTTTAAAACAGACTCTGTGACACGTGGCGCTATCCTACTGGCGCGTACCGTTTCGTGCGGATCAGCAAATACAGCCGTTAGATCTAATTACATCACATGGTTCAGAGGCTCTCGTACCCCTTCGCTTAAGTGACTCCATCTAAGCCTTAGGATCAAGATCCAACGGTCCTAGTGTAATGACCTAGAACTGGCGGCGCTGGACTCTGACGCGCGACGGCAGCCTAGCAGTGCCGTCGCCGGCAATGCAGGAAGTGAGAAAGAGAGAGAGGGGGCTCACCGGATTCGCTGTACGATGCTGATGCTCAACGTGTTCTCAGGGAGGTAGGGGGCGCACGGGGTGGTCGACAATTGCTCGTCGGAGTAGTGGTCACCGTCGGTTGTGCTCAGACGTCGTTGGTGGCGAAGCTACAGAGCGCGCTAAGACGAGTGGAAGACACGGTCAGTTGCGCAAGGTCGTGGCGTGCACAGGAGTATCAAAAAGAGGGAAGAGGGAGGTCAGAGCTCACCGTGTGGAGTCGCCGGAGTCGAGGCAGAGGGTGGCGGAGTTCAGTCGAGGTTGTTGTCGGGCGTCTGAGGCTCGCGCGAGTGAGGGAAAGGCACTGGCAGGTGCAGGAGATGATGGCGAGCAAGCTCGTGTGCTCTGGAGGCAGTGGGGCTAGCGGTGGTGGCTGGAATCATCGGAGAATCTCGCCGGAGCCGTGGATGTTGCCAAGAGAAATCCGGGCAGCCCTGGGGCGGAGGAGGTGCGGTGAGTGAGGGAAAAGAGGGAGAGAGGGCAGGTGCTTATGTATGCGTGATCGCGGGGCTGTTAAATGGCGTCGTTAATGCGTATTAACTCGAGGAAACGGCGACAGAACGGCCGGGGAGGTGGGCGTGGTCTTCGCGCGGGTGAGAACGATGATGAGGTGGTAGTGGGGTCCGTTGTCAGCGTGAGGGAGAGAGGAGGAGTGGGTCCTGGTGGTCTGTGACTGAGTGAGTTCTTTCCGCGGTGAGAAAACGTTTCGGGGAAGAGAGGGCGAGGTGGGCTGCGAGTGGGCTCAGTGGGCTGGGCTGGCCAGATTCATTTTTTATCTGAATGCTTTCCCTTTTTCTTTCTCATATTCTGTTTTGGTTTTTATTAAACAATTCAAACACTCATTTGAATTCAATCCTTTGCCAAATTTTGTGAATAATCAAACCTTGTTTATTACCACATTCTGAAGTTAAATTTAGAATAAACCTTTTATTCTTTTAGTGTCTTTTTAATTATTTAAAGTAGGTCCTTGTTTTAATTCAAATAAGATCAAATATAATTTTAATCCTTATTTAAATTTCATTTTTCCACAAAACCTTTTCAGTAAGTATTATTTACTTAATAGGGTGTCAAAATATTCACCTAGAATTAATTGGAATAATTTTAATATGATTTATTAATCATTTTAAATTGGGTACTTGTCTTTATTCCAATGAAATTAAATATAGTTTTAATTCCATAAATTTTATTTGGAAATTTTCTTTGATCTTATTTAAGTAAATTAAACAATTTTTCTTCCTCTTGGGTAAATTCCAAATATCATTTTCTCATGATTTAAATGATCATTCTTATTAGAGATTTGTCTTTATTAAAATAGGGATAGAATGGTTAATGCCATTTTATTTTATTTGGAAATTCTTCATCCTTTTATTTCATTTGGATTTGGATTATATTCATTCCATTTACTTATGGTCTTGGCCAAGATTTAATTTGGTCTTTAAATATTCCTTATTTAATATTTCTTTCTTCATCTTATAAAATCCATCTCTTTTTATTTAGAGACCCAAACTTGGTGATTCCAATTTGTAAGATCTTATTTAATATTTTTTTATCCTCTTAATTCCTTTAGGATCATTTACCCATCATTTGGTATGGATTCTAGATAGGTGCTTTATTAGCTTTGGAAATTTCTTTTCCTTATCTTATTAAATTCATAGGATTTTATCTATGGCTCCAAAATAATTGAAACCAATTTCTATGGTTTTATATATTTCTATTTGTCATTCTTGATCATTTTGAAATGTTTGTTTGACCAATTTTTATATGGATCAAATCCATAGGCTTGGAGATAACTTGGAAATGATTTTCTTCCATTAGGGTTTTAGGGTTTTGTTTTATTTTTCAAGTGTTTAAATTTCCAGATGCATTTATGAAGAATGCATCCTACTTGATTTGAATTTAGTTGGATTCAAATGTTAACCAAAGTTTGTTCAAGATGGGATTTTTAAGTTTCCATTTAGAAACAAAAGTTTCTTTTCACCCTAATTTTCAACAATAATTTATTTTGTTTATTTATTTATTTTTCACATTACAAGATTTGGAAAATCTTGGGATGTGACAATAATGGGCAATTGCCAAGGATGCAAAAGGATGAGGCCAAGTGGATAATAGAAGTATATATGTGGTTGTGGCACTATGCTTACTCCTATGATGATTTTATACTCCACTTGAGTATAAATCTGAGGAGATGATCATTTAAAACTAAATCATGCTTGGAAACTGGTAGGAACAAACATTATGCATGATTTATAATAGTGCAACCTTTTGTTGTTGTTGAATCAGTGTTGTGACTTCTTGTTCCTGGTGGATCTTGTTCCTGGATGCTACTGGATAAGCTCCTCCTTGTTTGATTGGCTGGCTTCTTGTGCTTTTGGCCTACTCCTTATGATCCCGACCTCCTCCCGGTGCTCTTGGATGGCTTCCTCAAGCAACCAGGGCACTGATGTTGTGGTGGTAGTGCACTATGGAATGTTGGTGCTAAACTATAAGCTTTGGAAGTGTAGAAATGGAATGGATGGTTGATCTGTGTTGGTTGTATTAGTTGTTTCTTGCTATGGTCAAGAAGGTTCAGCATAGCACTCCCTCTGCTACGGCTCTGTACTTATCTCTTTCCCATAGTGCCTCCTGTGTTGACAGCACATCCACATGCAACTATGTGTGAGCTGCTTGTGTGTTTGCCTCACTCAAATGGATCAAATCAAGTAAAAACTAGATATTTTGCTGGGTATACTGTTTGGCTTTTACTTTTTACTGAATTGGTGAAACTTTCCCCTCTGCCTATGAGGTTGTACTGAGGCAAATAAGATACTGATGAGATCAGATACTCCTTTGGTGAAACTTGCCCCCCATTTTTAATATGCTCAATGATGTGACAAGCAATGCATCACATTGCATTACTAAGAGCAAACTAATTAACACTGACCCCTCTCTTTTTGTCTTTTATTTGTTTGTTTCGCAGGAATTAAAATAATATCCAGGAACATCAAAATAGATAGAGATTTTAGCTTAGATTTATAAATTCTGTAATTCTTTTATTTAATTGTAATAACAATGTAATTATTTTATATTTTACTGAAGCTTTTCTTTTTCTTTATTTGTAACTATTCATCTATGTAATGACTTCTAATTACTTGTATTGATTAAATCTTGGTTTTGTTAAACAAAGATTTCTTCTTATTTGTATTTCTTTGATTTCCATTAATCTGTATGATTTCTACTTTTTTAATTAATGTATTGTACCTTATTCTTATTCTTTTATTGTAAAATAATAATGTAATACTTTATGTATTATTTTATTATAAATAATTCTGTTATATCCTTGTTGTAATCATTTCTTTTTATTCCTTTATTATAAAATGATAATGTAATATACATATATTCTTTTAATAAGGAACTCTTCTATTTGTTTCATTATTGTAATTCATTTTCCATTTTCTTTATTTAAGTATTTTATTATAATCTTTTCTTTATTCTTTTATTTTGAAAGAACATTGTAATGTTGGATTTTAAGAATCTTTATACTTTTACTTATAATACTTGCATTTGTATTATTGTGAATAATTATTTATAAGTCAAATTTCTCCCCTCATAACTCCAGAAAACAATAGAGGTCATCTCAAAATTCATCTCACTCCCCTTCTAATAACACTAAACCTAATTCATTGGAGTGAGAATTCTGATCAATCTAGTCATTTATTTTGGCGAAAAATTTACCTGGATTTTCAGATGCATGCATGCAGATGCATAAAATCCTAAATCTACCCTTCGTTTAGTCCTAAATGCTGGGATGTTACACTAACCCTTGCAACTTATGAAAGCTACTACTTGCTTGTTACTATGCCAAGTATATGCCTTAAGCATTTGTGATCACCCCACTTGATAACCCAATCCTAGTTTTACTTGCAAGCTTAATACTTTATTTTCTTTATCCAAGCTTTCTCTTAGAGTTTACATAGTGACTTGTAGATTCTAGAAAGATAACTAAAGGTAGAATAAAGAGCATAAAATTTGGCCTAAGTTAGATAATCTTGATGTCATCCTAAGGCATGAGATTGAACTTAGGAAATCCCCACTTGTTTACCACCCCTCATTAGTATTTACCACCACTTGTAGATGCTAGTGCTAAGTATAAAATTTGATCAACCTTAGATGGGAATACTTGGTGAAAATGGTTATGAAAACCTTAGAATGATGAGTCATTCTACTGAAAAGTTTTGACATGTGTTCTTGAAAATCAGATGATTTTGATGATGAAAATGTTGAGGCATGAGCCTTAGACCTTTATAAAACTGATGGTTGTCTGGATGCGATACCATTCCAGTTTTACCGTACAACCACAATACCCGAAGTTTGGGTAGGGCTTGACTGGAAATTTATATACCTTAGTATGGGTTCCCTCGCGGCCAAGGTCTGAGACGAGGCTACCTTGTGAAGATTGTCCACCTGTGCAGTACCCAAGATGACAGTTGGTCATGGTTGGGAGGCCAAACTCACAGGAGAGGTGCCTATACTAGGGCGTGTAACGGAAAGGTTAAGATTGATTATCCGCATACTGAGTATGGTGAATTCAGGATTGTTCCTGATGGATGTATCGAATGTTGTGGTGAAAGTGTACAATCTCTGCAGAGTGTCAAACTATTCGAATAGCCGCGTCTGCGGGTATGGACAGTTGGAGTGGCCATACTGTTCCCCCGTCAGATGTTTTCAAAATGACTTGTGAAATGGATTGTGACTTTGACTTGACCACAACAGAGTTGTGATATGAAATTCAAATTCCCACTTAGGTGTTATAAAACTTTCAACTAATTTTCTTTGCTTCTGAACTTAGTAGAGGTAAATCTGGCTTTTTGCAAAACCACCTTAGAGCTTAGTATCCTACTACAAAAAAACCCTTAACCTGTTAGTGTTAGTTTGCGAGTACTTAAAGAGTACTCATGGATTTGTCCCTGGCTATTCCCGTGGCCAGACTATGAAGAGGAGTATCAGGATGACGGACCGCAGGAAGGTTACGACAACTAGGATCATCTCCCATCGTCAGCATTGCCTGTGATCCCGAAGATGGAGCTTCGCCTACGCTATCGTTACTATTACGTTATTCCGCTGCTTGAGTTGTATTAAGAACTGGATCATGAGATCCTTATTTGTGTAAGACCTTATGTATGGTTTGTAATGGATGATGTACTGTGATATTCAAATCTGTTATGTCTCGCAAAAATGGTAATCCTGGGATTGCGATGTATGGCATAACAGGCATCTGGGATTAAAAATCCGGGTGTTGACAAGTTGGTATCAGAGCCATCCCGACCATAGGAGACCCTAGTTAGAATGGACGTTTAAATCAAAAATTTAGTTTCAAAACCAAAGGAAGTGAGTATTTACAAAAACTTATTCCCATTCTTATCACTTGGATTCTTTCATGGAAATTCATGTTCCTCAAAAATTCTTGCAAAATACATAAAATTTGACACACTTGATCACTCTACTAACTTTCTCGTCCTATATTCTTATAGATGGATGCGAAGTACAACAAGTTTTATCAGTTGGGGAATGGAGGATACCTCATATTTGAGCGTGACTTGGACCAACTATTGGAGATGCTGGAGCGTCCGCACCCCGAGTTCTTCGGAGCTCATCTCAAGATCAGGA
This sequence comes from Avena atlantica, assembly GCA_910589765.1. NCBI lineage: Eukaryota > Viridiplantae > Streptophyta > Magnoliopsida > Poales > Poaceae > Avena > Avena atlantica. The sequence goes on along the minus strand of OU342739.1, from coordinate 486,023,108 downwards.
AGGAGAAGATCTGTAGTGGATAGTTGTTGCAAGTATCCGAGGGAAAATTGAACCTCCCACTGCAGAGGGAATTCAGTTCATCTTAAGAGAGAACAACTGGCTCGATGGACTGGCCAGGGCAATGCAGGAAGCTCTTGCCCGTCTTTGTGGGCAGAGTATCAATCAGATCAAGGGTACCCGTTTCAAGTTCTACCCAAGGCGTGATGTTATGGGACAGCCACTGGAGGCCCCATATCACCCCGAGCTGAAGAGCCAATTGGACCACCTCAGCTTCATGATGTACGACCGTCAGAAGGAGCTGGACAATGCTCGTTCCTACACCAACCACAAGTACGCCATCGCCAAGAAGAAGGATCAGACCCTCGCCATGCTAGTGAAGGATCGCAAGTCTCGTCGCCGTCAGCTCGACAAGAAGGAGCGCATCATTGCCCGTCTTCACCACCAGATCACGGATTTGGAGGAGACCATCCAAGAGAGATACATGCAGTTGGAGGAGAGGGAGAATGCAGGGGAAAACGTTCGTGGAGACCCCTACTCCTATCTCAGCGATGACGATGACTTTCTGGAGGATCAGGCCATGGATTTCTTCACCGACGAGGATTACTTCGCCTTCATCGATGATGATGATGATGAGGATGATGAGGACACTGACTCCGAGGAGTAGTAGCACTTGATCACTAGCGTTAGTGAATTGTATTCGGCCCCACTATATCATAGTTTCCTAGAATTGTTCTTAAAACCATTTGTTTTCCTTTGTTGTGGTGTGTGTTTGTACTGTGTGCTATGAATGAATGAATGAAAAGCAAGTTGCTAGAAAAATCTGAGTCAAACTTTAAAAACTTTTCAAAAACCCCGAACCTTAGAAATTTCCCTCTTTTCTCATGATCTACCTCAATCTTCAGATGCCTCGCGGAGGAAGCAACTCAGCCCCAGACCCAATGTTGCAACTCTTGAAAATGTTGGTTTCGGACCGCGAAGCCGAAAGAGTAGAACGTCAAGCCAACCTAGCCACCCTTTAGCAGATAGGTCGGATGACCAACAACAATCAAGGCCATGGAAATCAGGACAACCATGGATCTAAGCTCAATAATTTCCAGAACACCAATCCACCTGTTTTCACTAAGTCAGAAGAGCCCCTAGATGCAGATGATTGGCTGCAAACCATGGAGAACAATCTGGAAGTCGCAGGAGTGGAATCTAATGAGAAAGTTCTGTTCGCCACCCACTATCTGGCCGGAGATGCAAGAACATGGTGGAACAGCGTTCGTGCAATGACCAGAGGTCAGCTGATGACTTGGGATGAATTCAAGATCAAGTTTAGCAGAACCCATGTGCCACCGGGTTTGATCAAGAGGATGATAGATGAATTCAGAGAACTGAAGCAAGGAAGGATGACAGTGGTGGAATACTGTGACAAATTCTTGTCATTAGCTAGGTATGCCCCGGATGAGATCGACACTGAAGCCAAGAAGAAAGAGAGATTCTTGAATGGTCTACACGATGAGATGCAGATGGTATTAGTCAATATCCCCTTTGCTGATATTGAAGCCTTAGTTGACTCTGCCATTCAGATGGAAGGAAAGATCAACCAAGCTAATGAGAACCGCAAGCGCCGCATGATGCATCAACCAGGAACCCACCATACACCAAAGTATCGCCCCAACCCATCTCCAGAATTTGCCCCGAGAACCAACAGATCCCCGATGAACCGTCCGACCTATCCCAATCGTGGAAACCCAAGGCCCGGAGGAAACCACAACAACCCCGGCAACTCTAGCAATTTCAACCGTGCACCACCCAAGTTCAACAATAACAATGCCGCCACCAACACCAACACTTCCCCAAGGACCAGAAGCAATGTTGTGCATGTTGCAGCGAAGGACAAGTCGCAAGTGACTTGTTATGAATGTGGAACCAAGGGTCACTATTCCAATGAGTGCCCCAAGAAGATTGCCGTATCCCCCAATACAAATGCCCCAGCTCAGCAAGAGCGTCGTGTTCAGCCCGGAAGAAGGTTTGCCCCGGGGAATTTGCTCAACTGCAATGGCCGTTTTTTCTCATGCATGGTGAAGAATCCCAAGAAGCGCCAGATGTCGTGCTGGATATGTTTTCTCTTAACTTAGTACTTGCAAGAGTGTTGTTTGATTATGGAGCATCACACTCATTTGTTACTGAAGAATTTGCATGCACTAGTAAGATTCAACCAACCAAATTGAAGCATGTTATGATTTTTCAAATACCCGGTTCAACCACCAAAGCTAGGCAAATTTGCAAAGCCGTACCTATCCGAATCCATGGCATAGATTTTTATGCTAATCTAATAGTACTCGGAACTAAAGGTTTGGAAGTAGTACTAGGAATGGATTGGATGTCCAAACACAAAGGATTAATTGACTACGCCAAGAAAGCCATAACCATGACCAGTACAGCCGGAATATCAGTCGAGCATGTGTTTGAAACCTTGCCTCGTCAATTCAAGTGCAACAAGAGTATAGCCCAGCCAACCATTGACAAAGTCCGGATAGTCTGTGAATACCCCGATGTATTTCCAGATGTTTTGCCCGGTATGCCCCCAGATCGGGATATCGAGTTTATCATTGAACTCATCCCTGGAACCGGACCCATAGCCCAGAGACCATATAGTATGAACCCGTCTGAACTAGCAGAACTGAAGAAGCAACTGGACGCCATGCTGGAAATTGGACTGATTCAACCAAGTGCGTCACCTTGGAGATCACCTGTTTTGTTCATGGACAAGAAAGATGGAGGTAACCGTCTGTGTACGGATTACCGGAAGTTGAATGATGTCACTATCAAAAACAAGTACAAGTTGCCGAAGATAGAAGACTTGTTTGACCAGTTGACTGGTGCCAAAGTGTTTTCTAAGATTGATCTTAGAACTGGCTATCATCAACTCAAGATTCACGTAGAGGATATTCCAAAGACTGCCTTTACCACTAGATATGGATTATACGAGCATATGGTCATGTCTTTTGGATTAACCAATGCCCCCACTTATTTCATGAACCTCATGAATAATATTTTTATGGACTTCCTGGATAAGTTTGTTGTTGTTTTCATCGATGACATTCTGATTTATTCCAAATCAGAAGAAGAACATGAGCTACACCTAAGGACCATCCTTGGAACCCTTAGAGAGCATCAGCTATATGCCAAGTTTAGCAAATGTGAATTCTAGTTACAGGAGGTAGGATTCCTCGGACATATTATATCAGTCGGAGGAATTGTCGTTAACCCTATGAAGGTGAAGGATGTCGAAGATTGGCAAGCCCCACTCAAACCCAAGTTCATGCATTTCTCGGATTAGCGGGATACTACCGCAAGTTCGTAGAAGGATTCTCAAGTATCGGCAGACCCATGACCCAATTGCTGAAGAAGGACAAGAAGTTTGAATGGACGGACAAATGTGAAGCGAGTTTTCAGGAACTCAAGCGAAGATTGATTTCAGCCCCAATCTTGATCATGCCGGACATCACCAAGCCCTTTGATGTGTATTGTGACGCATCCAAGATCGGTCTCGGATGTGTGCTAATGCAAGAAGGCAAAGTTATATCTTATCTATCCCGACAACTGAAGCAGCATGAACAGAATTATCCCACCCATGACCTTGAACTAGCAGCCGTAGTTCTAGCCCTGAAGACATGGAGGCATTATCTGATGGGAAACCGTTGTGAGATTTATTTGGATCACAAGATCTTGAAGTATATATTCACTCAGAAGGAGTTGAATGAGACAGAGAAGATGGATTGAGCTAATCAAGGACTATGATCTGGACATTCACTATCACCCCAGTAAAGCCAATGTGGTAGCAGATGCCTTTACCAGATTGACGTGCCGCTTGAACTCCATGATTCTAAAGGAGCAACCAAGTTTGCACAAAGAGATGGAAGATTTCAGAATGGAATTGGTAAGCGAAGGATTTTTTGGCTAGCATAGAACTTCAACCCATTTTGATCAGTCAAATCAAAGAGGCGCGGAAAGGAAATGCTAGTATCGACGGAATCAAGCGTCGTATCAATACATGCAAAGTACCCGGATTCACCGAAGACGAAGAAGGAGTTCTGTGGTACAAAGGACGCCTTTGTGTACCAGCAGATTCGGAATTGAAAGAAGTGATTTTGAAAGAGGCCCATGATACTCTTTATTCTATCCACCCTGGAGGAACAAAGATGTATCAGGATTTGAAGGAACAATTTTGGTGGCATAATATGAAGAGAGAAATCGTAAGCTATATCGCCAAGTGTGATATATGTCAGAGAGTCAAGGCGGGACATCAAAGACCCGCGGGACTGTTGCAACCGCTACAGATTCCGGAATGGAAATGGGATTCCGTTGGAATGGACTTTATCGTCGGATTGCCTACTTCTAGTAGGGGAAATGACTCTATCTGGGCCATAGTTGACAGATTGTCCAAAGTAGCCCATTTCTTACCCGTCAAGACCACATACCAGAGTTCGAAGCTAGCGGAGTTATACATCGCTAGAATCGTCAGTTTGCACGGAGTCCCCAAGAACATTGTATCAGATCGAGAAACTAGGTTTACCTCGAGATTCTAGAAGAAAGTCCAAGAAGGTTTAGGAACCCGACTAGATTTCAGCACGGCGTATCACCCTCAGACTGATGGACAGACGGAGCGAGTAAATCAAATACTCGAAGATATGTTGAGAGCATGTGTGCTAGAGTATGGATCTAAATGGGAAGATTGTCTGCCTTTTGTAGAATTTTCATACAACAACAGTTATCAAGCTAGTCTGCAAATGGCCCCATTTGAATTCATGTATGGAAGGAAGTGTCGCACCCCTTTGAATTGGTCGGAAGTAGGAGAGAGTCAGATTTTCGGACCCGGCATCCTACGAGAAGCAGAAGAAAAGTTCACAAGATTCGTGAGCACCTCAAGACCGCCCAGTCAAGTCAGAAGAGTTACGCCGACAAAAGACGTCGAGACCTCGCCTTCAATATCGGAGATTTTGTGTACCTTAAAGTGTCGCCGTTGAAAGGAATGCAACGTTTCCAGCTGAAAGGAAAGTTAGCCCCCAGATATATCGGACCCTTCAAGATTTTGAATCATCGAGGAGAAGTATCATATCAATTGGAACTGCCATAGGAAATGTTCGCAGTGCACAATGTGTTCCATATATCGTTACTTCGCAAGTGCCTTGAAGTTCCGGAGAAGGCCGAAGTTTTCAAGAACATTGATCACCGGACCATAGAGATCAATGATGACCTGAACTATCCCGAAGTACCCATTCGTATTTTGGAAGAATCTTTCAGAACCACCAGGACCCAAAGCATCAAGTTTCTCAAGATTCAGTGGAGCAACCACACCGAAGAAGAAGCTACCTGGGAGCGAGAAGATCAAATCAGGACGGAGTTTCCCGATCTCTTTAAATCCTAGGTAATCTTTTTCTTCCTTTTTCAAATATCGGGACGAGATTTCGTTTAAGGGGGGAAGGTTGGTAACATCCCAAAAATATAAAACAAGGATCATCAAACTGAAATCACTAAAATTAGGGTTAACAAAAAAACTTTGATTTATTAAAATCATATGAATGCATGTGTGAATGAAATGATTTGATAAATGCATGAATGAAATTGTGTGATTAACCTAAATAGCAAGAAATGGTTTAAAGAGGAAAATAAAATCATATAAAACATTTCCATGCATAAACAAATCAAGAGAAAATCAAAAACAAATCAAGAGAAAATCAAAAACAAATCAAATAAAACAAATGGTCATTTTTGCCAATCTTGCTCACTAGGTCACTTTGAGTGTTTCTATTCCAAGATTTCAAACAAAATCTTTCCCAATTATTTTCACCCCTTGCTAGAACAAGTAAAAGTGAATCAAACCCACCTTTCAAACTTACAGAAACATTTGGCAACCTCATTCAAATCACATTCCAAAATTGAATCTTTATCATATGTGAAGATCACCCATTTTCAAAACCCAACCAAACTAGTGCCCCTTGACTAATACAACTAACCATACACTCCTTAGTATGTGCCTAGCAAACCCACCAAGTTTGAATGCAAAATTCAAATTCAAAGTTCTTGCGGCCATTTCATCAAACACCTTGCAGATACAAATTAAACAAACATCAAACACTATAGTGTGGAGTAAAATTGGCCTAACTTGTTCCCTATCAAGCTCACACCACACCCTTAGTAGATCATGTAACTAGTTTAACCCCTCTTGCTCACTGTAATCCAGACCATGCCATCAATGGCAAGCAGGCCAAGCCTCACCTAGCCACCCCATTGTCGACAGCAAGCTAGGAGCAGCACCAAGCCTAGCCAGCATGTCTAGCAGGCACTCCACCATCCACCGCCACTCCCTGTCCCAGCCCCGAGCACTGCCAGCCCCTGGACCACACGGCACGACCATGCCAAAATTCTCTGCATGCGAGCCGAGAGCGCTCCAGTGCGCCACCCTCGACCAACACCCACATACCGCGCGCCGCCCTCGCCGCGTGCGTGCGTGATCACCACCGCCCCAGCAACCCCGCAGACATGCCCATTCACCGCCGCGCGGACCACGCGCGCTGTGCGCCATTAAAATCGCCGTCAGACTCGCCCAGAGCATCGAAGCATTCCGACCGATCAGCACCGCCCCACGCCTCGCCACCACGCCGTTGAGCTTCGCCAGGGAGCACAACACCGCCCCTACCGTCGCCCATGCAAGTAGCCCTCTGTGCTGTCGACCACGACGAGCTCAGCCCGCGCGCGTCGGTCCCCTTCAGCCACTATAAATAGAGGCCTCCACCGCTCGTTTTCTTCACAACAGTCCACTCCTCTCCACCTCAGAACCACCCCACCTCACTCCCGGAGCAAGGCGAGCAGCGCATTGCCGGAATTTGGCCGGAGCCCGCCGCTGCTGGAGGAGAAGGGAGGCGTCGATTGGAGCCGCCCCAGGAGAAGCTGCTGGTACCAGGAGAACCGCCGTCGTTGACTTCATCATTCGCCCCCGTCGCCGACCCTCGCCTGAGCCCCGGTGAGCCTCCCATGACCCCCACCTGCCGCGCTAGGGTTCTATCTCGCCGGCGCCGCCCGACGTGGACGATGAACCAGAGTCGTTCGATTAGAACCAGATCCCACGGTCCACGTTGCCCCGTACCGCTTCACCCCTCCCCGTCTCACTGACGCGTGGGGACAACCACTTAACCAGCCTGCGTACGCGCTGTGTGTAGTGGGCCGGCCCAACAAAACCCTCCCGCGCGACCCAACAATTCAAATTAAGATTTATTCATTTAATTTCAAACATAGTTCTGTACCTAGATTCAAAAATCAACCCAGCTCGATTCACTGAACCAAAATGCATGAAACCAATTTTGTTAGAAAGGTACTGAAATTCTTAATTCAAGCCCGTTGGATTCAGATCATTTGGAGTTATAGATCAACCATGGTAAAAATAACAAGGTAGAAGATTTTCTGTATTCAAACATTTTTCAAAATTCAACCATAAAAGCTTTTGAGTTGATTCCAACTCTCAAAAATCACATTTAACTATACCTTTCAGAATCTATAAAAATATATATGTTTACTTATAGAAATAATGTTCAAGTAATAAAATAATGCCACATAGGCATTTCTAGTCACTTTATTTAATTAAAATAAAAAGGTTAAACCTTATTAAATTGTGACACCACTTTAAATCATATTACCATGTACTGAAATATGCGGTGATGACATGTGTCAACATGATCCCATGTTTGAGTTGAAGAATATTAAATCTTAAGTAGTTTTTCAATGAGTAGAAATTACTTTTCTAAAAAAAAAAGACAAGTGCTTTAATCCTTGTAATATTAGTGATGATGCTAGATCACCTAGTGTGCACCTTTGTGTGATGCTTAAAAATAGTGAAATATTGCTTGGTGATTGTGTACCTCGTATTTATTTATAGACGCTAGTACCGACCAAGAATACAAGGAGGTAGGAGGATCCTACGAGGAAGAAGCCGAGGAGAACTTCAACCACTGCTCTGCTCAAGGCAAGCTAACCCTTGCAACTTATGCAAGCTACTACTTGCTTGTTACTATGCCAAGTATATGCTTTAAGCATATGTGATCACCCCACTTGATAACCCAATCCTAGTTTTACTTGCAAGCTTAATACTTTATTTTCTTTATCCAAGCTTTCTCTTAGAGTTTACATAGTGACTTGTAGATTCTAGAAAGATAACTAAAGGTAGCATAAAGAGCATAAAATTTGGCATGAGTTAGATAATCTTGATGTCATCCTAAGGCATGAGATTGAACTTAGCAAATCCCCACTTGTTTACCACCCCTCATTAGTATTTACCACCACTTGTAGATGCTAGTGCTAAGTATAAAATTTGATCAACCTTAGATGGGAATACTTGGTGAAAATGGTTATGAAAACCTTAGAATGATGAGTCATTCTACTGAAATGTTTTGACATGTGTTCTCGAAAACCAGATGATTTTGATGATGAAAATGTTGAGGCATGAGCCTTAGCCCTTTATAAAACTGATGGTTGTCTAGATGCAATACCATTCTAATTTTACCGTACAACCACAATACCCGAAGTTTGGGTAGGGCTTGACTGGAAATTTATATACCTTGGTATGGGTTCCCTCGCGGCCAAGGTCTGAGCCGAGGCTACCTTGTGAAGATTGTCCACCTGTGCAGTACCCAAGATGACAGTTGGTCATGGTTGGGAGGCCAAACTCACAGGAGAGGTGCCTATACTAGGGCGTGTAACGGAAAGGTTAAGATTGATTATCCGCATACTAAGTATGGTGAATTCAGGATTGTTCCTGACGGATGTATCGAATGTTGTGGTGAAAGTGTACAATCTCTGCAGAGTATCAAACTATTCGAATAGCCACGTCCGTGGTTATGGACAGTTGGAGTGGCCATACTGTTCCCCCGTCAGATGTTTTCAAAATGACCTGTGAAATGGATTGTGACTTTGACTTGACCACAACAGAGTTGTGATATGAAATTCAAATTCCCATTTAGGTGTTATAAAACTTTCAACTAGTTTTCTTTTCTTCTGAACTTAGTAGAGGTAAATCTGGCTTTTTGCAAAACCACCTTAGAGCTTAGTATCCTACTAAAAAAACCCTTAACCTGTTAGTGTTAGTTTGCGAGTACTTAAAGAGTACTCATGGCTTTGTCCCTGGCTATTCCCGTGACCAGACTATGAAGAGGAGTATCAGGATGACGGACTGCAGGAAGGTTACGACAACTAGGATCATCTCCCATCGTCAGCATTGCCTGTGACCCCGAATATGGAGCTTCGCCTATGCTATCATTACTATTACGTTATTCCGCTGCTTGAGTTGTATTAAGAGCTGGATCATGAGATCCTTATTTGTGTAAGACCTTATGTATGGTTTGTAATGGATGATGTACTGTGATATTCAAATCTGTTATGTCTTGCAAAAATGGTAATCCTGGGATTGCGATGTATGGCATAACAGTCATCTAGGATTAAAAATCCGGGTGTTAACACCGTGTGTACTTTACAAATCTTTATATCTCCATCCTTGACATGCTCGTGGATGGAGTGAAACCGGCACTTAATATGCTTGGAATTCTTGTGAGACCTTGGTTCTTTGGCATTGGCTATGGCACCATTGTTGTCACAATAGATCACCATTGGGTCCAACATGCTCGCAACCACACCTAGTTCGGATATGAACTCCTTTATCCAAACCGCTTTCTGAGCCGCTTCCGAAGCAGCAACATATTCGGCCTCCGTTGTTGATCCTGCCACCACGGGTTGTTTGGAACTCCTCCAACTAACCGCTACACCATTCATGAGAAATACGTATCCGGATTGAGACTTAGATTCATCCGGACCGGTGTCAAAGCTAGCATCGACATAACACTTAGCAACTAGCTCTTCTTCACCTCCGTACACAAGAAACATATCCTTAGTTCTTCGCAAGTACTTAAGGATATTATTGACCGCTATCCAGTGTTCCAATCCTGAATCGTATTGGTACCTACTAGTCAAACTAATAGCATGTGCCACATTCGGTCTTGTACATAGCATGGGGTACATTATAGAGCCTATGGCTGAAGCATAGGGGACTTTGTCCATTATCTCTCTTTCTTCCGCCGTAGCCAGACTTTGAGTCTTGCTCAATGTCTTGCCTTGCAACATAGGTAACAACCCCTTCTTACTTCCGTCCACTTTAAACTTCTTTAAATTCTTATCAAGGTATGTACTTTGTGATACCCCTATTAGGCGCCTAGATCTATCTCTATAGATCTTTATGCCTAATATGTATGACGCTTCACCTATGCCCTTCATTGAAAATTTGCTGTTTAGATAAATTTTAACACTGTTTAAAAGATCTATATCATTTCCGATCAATAATATGTCATCCACATATAATATCAGAAATGCCACATTGCTCCCACTCACTTTCTTGTAAGTACAAGCCTCTCCATAAGTTTGGACAAATCCAAACTCTTTGATCACCTCATCAAAGCGGAGATTCCAACTTCGGGATGCTTGCTTCAGTCCATAGATGGATCAATGAAGCTTTCATACCTTGTTAGCATCCTTAGGATCGATAAAACCCTTTTGTTGTATCATATACAACTCTTCTTCAATATTTCCATTGAGGAACACAGTTTTGACATCCATCTGCCATATTTCATAGTCGAAATATGCAGCAATTGCTAACATAATCCTAACTGACTTTAGCATCGCTACGGGAGAGAATGTCTCACGTAGTCAACTCCTTGAATTTGTCGAAACCCCTTTGCGACAAGTCGAGCTTTTTAGACGGTCACATTACCATCAGCATCAGTTTTCCTTTTGAAAATCCATTTATTCTCCACGACCTTTCGGTCGTGAGGTAAGTCCACCAAGTTCTAAACTTGGTTTTCGTACATGGATTCCATCTCGGATTTCATGGCTTCTAACCATTTGTTGGAATCCGGGCTCATCATCGCTTCTTCATACGTCGTAGGGTCATCAATTTCATCAACCATGAAATTCATAACAGGATTTCCGTATAGCTCGGGAGCTGCACGCGTCCTGCTAGACCTGCAAGGTTTGGTAGTATTCTCTTTCGGAGATTCATGATCATTATCATTAGTTCCCTCTTCAATTGGTGAAGCCAACTCCGGAACGACTTCCGGCGCTGCGCTACTCGCCATACTATGAAGAGAAGGTTCTACAACCTCTTCGAGTTCTACCTTCCGACTACTCACACCTTTCGCGAGAAACTCTTTCTCTAGAAAGGATCCGTTCTTGGCAACGAAAACCTTGCCCTTGGATCTGTGATAGAAGGAATACCCAATAGTTTCCTTAGGGTATCCTATGAAGACGCATTTTTCCGCTTTGGGTTAGAGTTTATTCGGTTGAAGTTTTTTCACATAAACATCGCATCCCCAAACTTTAAGAAATGACAGCTTAGGTTTGTTTCCAAACCACAATTCATACGGTGTTTTTTAAACGGATTTAGATGGTGCCCGATTTAAAGTGAATGCAGCAGTTTCTAGTGCATAACCCCAAAATGACAGTGGCAAGTCCGTCAGAGGCATTATAGATCGAACCATATCCAATAAAGTACGATTACGACGTGCCGACACACCATTTCGCTGTGGTGTTCCGGAAGGTGTGAGTTGTGAAACAATTCCACACTCTTTCATATGAGTGCTAAACTCGTAACTTAGATACTCACCTCCATGGTCGGACCGTAGAAATTTGATCTTTCTATTATGATGATTTTCCACTTCACTCTGAATCTCCTTAAACTTTTTAAAGGTTTCAGACTTGTGTTTTATCAAGTAGATATAACCGTATATACTCAAATCATCCGTGAAAGTTACAAAATAACGATATCCACCTCGCGCCGACACACTCATTGGACCACATACATCAGAATGTATGATTTCTAATAAATCTGTCGCCCGTTCCATTGAACCAGAAAATGACGTTCTAGTCATCTTGCCCATAAGGCATGGCTCACATGTATCAAATGATTAAAAATCAAGTGATTCTAAAAGTCCATCCGAATGGAGCTTCTTCATGCGTTTAACGCCAATATGACCTAGACGGAAGTGCCACATATATGCGGATATATCATCATTAAGTTTAATCCTTTTAGCATCAACATTATGAATATGTGTAACATTATTATCGAGATCCAACAGAAATAAACCATTCATCATCGATGCATGACCATAAAAGATTTCATTCATATAAATAGAACAACCATTGTTCTCGGATTTAAATGAATAACCACTTCGCATCAAACATGATTCAGATACAATGTTCATGCTTAGTGCTGGCACCAGATAACAATTATTCAAGTTTATAACTAATCCCGATGGTAAGTGGAGAGGTAGCTTTCCAACGGCGATCACATCAACACTTGATCCATTGCCGACACGCATCTTGACCTCACCCCTTGCTAGCGGTCCCTTGTTCCACAGCCCCTGATTTGAGTTACAAATATTAGCAACTGAACCGGTATCAAATACCCAGGTGTTACTGCGAGTACTAGTCAAGTACACATCAATAACATGTATATCATATATACCTTTATTTGCCTTGTCGGCCTTCTTGTTGGCCAAATACTTGGGTCAGTTGCTCTTCCAGTGGCCAGTCCCCTTGCAATAATAGCACTCGGTATCAGACTTAGGGCCAACTCGGGGTTTCTTTTCAGGCACGACAACTGGCTTGCCGCCCTTCTTTCCCTTCTGTTTGCCCTTCTTGTCTTTCTTTAAACCAGTGGTCTTATTGATCATCAACACTTGATGTTCTTTCTTGATCTCCACTTCTGCAGTTTTAAGCATTGACAGAAGCTCGGGGAGAGACTTCTTCATGCCTTTCATATTATAGTTCATCACGAAGCTCTTATAGCTAGGTGGCAGAGACTGCAGAACACGATGGATGCCTAAGTCAATGGGAATCGTTATTTCCAAGGACACAAGCTTATAGACGTAACCTGATATCTTGAGTACATACTCACTTACGGAGTTGCTCTCTTCCATCATGCAGCTAAAGAACTTTTCTAAAGCATTGTATCTCTCTACAGCAACATGTGTGTAGAAAATCATTTTCAACTCACCCATTGTATCAAATGCATTGCAGTTTTCAAAACGCTTTCGAAGTTCTGGCTCTAGCCCATACAATATGCCGCAATGAACTAAATTGTGGTCCTCCTGACAAGTCTGATAGACATTCTTCTCCTTGTCAGGGACATCATCGAACGGTGGGGGGCCTAGCGGCGCTCCTAGCACATATTTCTTTTGTGCAGCAGAGAGGAGAATCCTCAAATTCATGGCCCATTCGGTAAAGTTGCTACCATTCGTTGCAAGTTTCTCTTTCTCCATGAACACATTGAAATTAAAAACAGGTGGTACCATCTACAACAGAATTTGTAAAGTTTAGACTAAGTTTATGATAGATTGAGTTCAACTAATCCAAATTAAGAATGAACTCCCACTAAAAAACGACATCCCTCGTGCCTTTTTGGTGATTACATGAACCAAATCCACTACACCAAGTCCGATCATCACATGAGTCGGTGTAGCTTCAAAGGCGAGCATCAAATGGGCATCATATCTTCCATATGACTCATGTTTAACCTTTTGGTCCGTGTTCCGAGGCCATGTCTCTACATGCTAGGCTCGCCAAGTAAGAACCTTAGTATTCGCGTGTGTAACTGTCTTACACCCAAAATATGATCGTGGATCCAAGAACACCCGATCATCACGTGATGTCTTGGAGCGACGAAACATAATCGGTGCATACTTAAGGAAGAACACATTCTTATCTTGATATCTAAATGAGGGGTCATCTTATTATGCTAATAAAACGCCAAACAAGCAATATAAGATGCAATCAAACATCACATGTTTCTAAGTGGAATGATATGGTTATTGCACTCGATCTCCATCATGTGCATCGTGGTATGATCACTATCTAGTGAAAACAAGGTATGTGCATCATGATGCAATCGAACAAGGTCCCTGGATGACATGAATGAATGAGCTTTGAATTAACTATACATATTGATTAAGCTTTGATCCAACTGAATCTGTCCACTATCTAGTGAAATCTGCTGATAGCTCATCTTACATTTGCAATGGCATGGGGTCCTGATTATTGAGGCTAGCATCGTAGCACAAACAAGTTTAGAAGTAAACTTTTGCGATCAACAAAAACCGCAAAACAAATGATCAAAAAAAAGAAAAGGATTAACAAACTAAAGGAGATGAATGTTGGTTTTGTGACTTAGTTTGGTAAATAAATCTGGACAATTGGCATGACCTACATGAAATATATCCATTAGGTTCAAGAGGGAAACATCATGACTTTTCAACCAGTTGCCTTAATATGTTTCTCTAAAAAATTATATGCAATATGTCCCCTAATGTTCTCATTTGCTGAAGAATATTTCTGTATGAACCTAGCTCATGAAAACAAATACATATATTTAATTGATTTAACTCACCGAGTTGAGATGCAATGCATGTCATCCAGACAAATTCATAGTTTGTTCACCTGCTTGCTATTCATTTGTTGTAAAATCATGTATATCCTGCATTCTAGAACTTTCTCAACCAAAGGGTCTATAAGTCATAATTTAAAGACCAAAAAAGCAGAACCTTTTTTAGAAGTGCCACTTTATTTATCTGATTAGTGCAACATAGCTTAATATTATTAATACTGCTAGTAGCAAAGAAATATAACTACTTAGTTACAGGAGTTTTTCTGTTTGCAATTGAGGAGACACAACGAAAGGGTAAACGGATTAAGTTTTTTTTTTGGACGGGGGAGTTAATTAGGTAGGAGATTAGCACTAAACGTGGTAAGGTGTTCATCGTTGGAGCATTCTAGACCATTGGATGATTGGATGGACATGGATCAATGGTTGAAATCAAATGTTCCTGCCATGCTTGTGCCTTTATAAGTACAGTAGTAGAGATAGAGATAGAGATTATAAATTACGGAAAATCACACCAAATCCACAGCTGCGCCTAATTCTTTGACAAAAATTGCCAAAAAGAAAGCGCCGTAAGCAAAGGAACGGAGATAGTAATAGTATATCTTTTCAGCCTCCCCCGTAAAGAAATAACTTTTCAGCCTCCAGCAGAAAATAAAATCTGGATACAGAGGAAACAAATTATTTGGCTCCTTCAACTTCGGTAGGACTAAGCCCAGTATCAGCAATGCTTTGCCTAGTGAAGCCCATCCTGGAGCAACACGTAGGTACAATGCTAACTTACAATCAGCTACTGTACTAATGTAGTATGTAGGAAAAACAGATGCTTATGAGTTATGCGTATTCGACCTGTATATCTTCAGTCTAGCATATTTACACCGGCGAATTCAGTCCATATTTTTCTTTCTCGGCGTAAGGCGGGCCGATCTATATATAGCATCAGGACATTCCCCACATGAACCAAAGTTATGATCAGGTTGCCTCAAGGGACAGACATGATATCGAAACATATCCCTGCTCAAGGGAGAGGTGGCAAGATGCCCCATTGGTGCAGGAACCCATGTCCGGTTGTTACCTCCAGCACCAGGAGAGCCAACACGGCCAGCATAGCAGCACGGCCGTTCCATGTCTCGGCACTCTTCGTCCAGCCCCACTCCCACACAATGACCGGAGGAGGAAGCATGTCACGTTTCGAGTCGTAGGCTGCTAGCAGCTCCTCCACGCTCCCGAGTGGCACGAGTGACTGCAAAGATAAATCCACAATATGTCACTGAATTTCTACCGCAAAGGGTGCAAGTTTTGTTTCTTGGTTACAATAAAATTTGCAATTCACACCTTGCTCATCTGGTTCCTAATGCCAAATTCCTTGAGATTTACAAACTATTGGATGTTCAGTTATGTAGGAATTCGAGAACTCTCCCGTGGCTGAGTGGTAGGCACGCAGGCGCACCTAACCAGCAGCCTCGGCTGGAGGACTCACCCCGACTTAATGACTATGGCAGGGTGGGTCTCCCCCTCTGCTCTAGTTATGTAGGAATTCATTCACTGAATCAGTACTACATCGACCACAGAGAGTGATCAAAAGTATTGCTTTGACTAGAATCAGATTACTGTTCGATCTAGGGCCTTTTTTGCAAGTAACTTATGTTTAAACAAATTTATTTTATTATTTTCTGATGACCCTAATTCGATATTTGGTCTTAACGCTACTAACTAAACAAAGCCAGGGCACCAGTATCTTTTGATTGATATAAGCTCATTCAATGACTAGGCTTGTTTTTAACTCTAGGTTGAAGTAACTACATGCATATTAGAATATTGGAAGCTGACTTGATCGAGTAAGGTATAAAACATGAATAGAATAGAGAGAAGGTACTTTGCATGTCTTGTGATACTTGTTACCTGCCGAGCCTCGAGGTTGGAAACTGCCATTGCACCAACGTAAGGCAGGCTTTCAATAACAGCATCTGCGAGATCTGAAATGAATGTAGGCTCACAACCTAAAGCAGGAACTCGTCCCCAGTGCTTGATGCCAGATTCTAAAGCCAGCTCCTTGTACTCCACATCGATTTCTTCCAATGTCTCAATATGTTCGCTGACAAAACTGAAGAGAGAAGAACAGAATAGAAGATGATGATTGTTAAACTAAAATAGTGTATAAGGAGCATAATGCGAAAAGAGTATGGAAATCCACTTTTGATCTCGGGTGCATATGCTCCTGCTAGCTGAATTTTTTTTTAAATGTCAAAAAATTCGGAACTTTTTTTGGCGCGTTCATCTTGTGATTCTATGTGCTTACAAAGTCGTTTTGCGGAAAACCGATATGTTTTGTGTCCTGTATGAAAAAGACAAAGAAATGTGTCGTTACCCGCACAAAACATATGTTTTGTGTCCTGTATGAAAAAGACAAAGAAATGTGTCGTTACCCGCACAAAACATATCAGTTTTCCGTGAAACGACCTTGTGAGCACATAGAATGTCAAGATGTACTCATGGAATTTTTTGTTGAATTTTTTAAACATTTTAACTTGTGTTTAAAATTCAATTAAAAAACCGAGAGCCAAAACGCCTCTTGCTTTAGTTATGACAGCAGCGAAACCAAGTTAAGAGAAGTGATACCTAATGGGAACTGCTAGCAGACTCTTTACCCCCCTCTGTCCAAGCGCAATAATTGTCTCGTCAGTGTAGGGTTTCAGCCATTCCACTGGTCCTACTCGACTCTGGAAATTCATGCAAATATGTTAGGTCAAAAGAAGGCCCAGTTTAAATAAGACTAGCCACCATGTTTATCTTCTGCTGTAATTGGACCGAATTAATCACCAAACTGATGTTAAGCTAATAATACGCACTACACAGGCTCCCCATTTGGTCGGTGAAAGCACAAGTCAGTGTGTGATGTATTGACCTGATAAGCAAGTGTACATGGATTTGCCATTCCTCTTTTTTCGAGCTCCTCCATGATAAGATCCACACACTCTTCCATCTCTGCTTTATATGGGTCACCAGCTTCTTCAACGTATGCTAGAGGAACTCCATGAGCACTGAAAAATATCATGACCTGCAAGTTTCATGTCCCATCAAATATAATATTGCATTCGTCTGAACACAGCAACTAAAAAGGGTAAGTTCGGAAAATAAATAGCTACCAGATGAGAACAATATAAGATATATCTTCTTCCATAATTAAGATATTTCTGGTTGAAGATTATCATACTAAATGAGGATGCATTCTCTAAAGAAGAAACTTCCGAAAGAGTGGGACTTCACTGTCTGCGGACAGCCCACTTTCCCCCAAACTGGCCCCAGTCCCACTCTCCCTAGCCGCCATGGACGCTGTCCCGCCTCCGTTCTCGGCCTCCACCGCCGTTTAGGATATGATTTGGCTGGGCAGACACAAGTTTAGGACAATTTGGAGATGCTCTAAGGCCTCTAGGTTTTGTCTAAGTCAAAAAATCAAGATTGAACAAGTCCATAGAAATATTAACATCCACAATACCAAATCAATATCACCAGGTCCATCAAGAAATGTGCTTTCATATCCAAATGTCGACTTTTTTTTCTATAAGCACTTGGGTAGATTTAAAAAGGTTTGACTTTAGAAAAAATCTACAGGCCATATAAACTAAAAAGGAGGGTGTATGATATTTTGTGATTACACCGAGAAAATTGTCTCCATGTTTAGCAGCCTTCTACTTTCAGGGAAGAGAGCACAACAAGATCGTGTAACATGGTTCTTACCTTCTGAGGTTTTGGAAATTTGAACAGCTCCTTCTCAATCAAAGTTGCCATGGCCTTGATATATCCTTCACGCTGATACCAAGAAGGTATAACCGTATGTTGCATATTCACTAGATACTCATCCTCTCTACAAGAGCCATTGAATGTGTCATTTCATATAAATTTGCAAAGCACAAGCAATGGGACATTTATCATTTCAAATTACCATACTTACCTGAATATGCTCTCCAGTAGACGGAGACTTGAACCACTGGTCGATATGGAGAACTGGGGATAAAGAGGTAGTACTAC
This sequence comes from Avena atlantica, assembly GCA_910589765.1. Taxonomy (NCBI): domain Eukaryota; kingdom Viridiplantae; phylum Streptophyta; class Magnoliopsida; order Poales; family Poaceae; genus Avena; species Avena atlantica. Next base: position 486,004,618 of record OU342739.1, on the reverse strand, counting down.
AAGTTTTGTAATTCCATCCCGTTTTATCTAGAATGCAAAGAGAACAAAATTAATATCATGTGCAAGGAAATATAATTTACGATACCGAAACATAAGTAATTTACCATATCTAGAATAGCATTGATATTTTTTTTACTGGAAAGACTATCATTGATATTGAATATGATGCTGTTTGCAAGTTTCATGAACTTTGAGTTCTCTTCCGGTGTACGTAGAAGATTTAAAAGTGCATCCCAGATGCCCATACTACTGTGAGTCACTAAATCCAAAATGAAAAATGTAAGCCAACTAAGTATCTCTTTAGAGTGAACTCTAAATTTAGAACACTTGAGTTTCTGTGTCATGCTACCGAAAAGACAATGTATCCGTTATCAGTAACTTTTGATGCTGAAATAATCAAATGAATTGACCAATAGAAGTAAACAACAGAATCAAACAAGCATAAATGACATATGAAAAGCCCCTACTTGTTCTATAGCTTCCTCAGTGAAGGGATGCCAATACCGCATTCCAACATACACCTTAGCAGGAATATCTTTTTCACATAATGCCTCCATAAGTGCTTCTCCCTGTACAAGGAGGTTTCCATAAAATGATAAAACCATCAAATGATATCTAATATAGGATGCATTAAGTTTATGAAAAGATTTAAATAACATTAGGAAAAGTGAGGACACTATAACAAGTTTACTTAGCATCATAATGTATATGAGTTGATCAATGCCACAGGGGAACAACATAATTCCTTGCTCAACATCAAGTAGAAGTATTCTTGTGAAGTGACTCATTAACCCCATCTATTAGTGTGACATTGCCTTTGAGGGCACATTATAGAAAGGAAATAGGCCTAGCCTTGGTTGGGGAAGTGGATCTACAACCCCACCACCTGGGTTGAAGTCCTCACAAATGCAAATTTGGGTTCCTATATACACTATGCACTTCCCCTACAGCTTTTCTTTCAAAAAATAGTGAAAATTATAGATGGTTAGAATAGTATTACATAATGATTCTCAACATGAATGATTGTGCAGAATATTGCGCGTAGCAAGCAGTTTTTTTTGTTTTTGTTTCACGTGTCCAACTTGGCTGGAATTCTATTCATTGCATATGAGAAATGAGAATCTTTTTCAAAAAATTGACTGTGATTTGGGCAGTTAGCTTTAACTCTGCTGAACAATAAGTTTCATATGTGAATATACACACTAGTTAGGTGTATAGATTTCTTCCTTTTTTGGGGGGTATTTTGGCTAGCCTAGGCCCTTTCTCTTTCTTTGTGTGTCAGTTTCTGTAAACTCTTGCATCATCTTGACGTTTGCCACTAAGTGTGTGGATATACACCATACGGTACTATGTTAGTTATGTTGGTCAGCAATTCAGTGAATTTTAGTAGTATCCACGTTGTTAAGAGATTCACTGTGCACGAGCCATGGCAAGTTGTCAATTACGCAATACAAGACCACAGTGTACCTGCGCATCAGTAATTTGTCGAAGAGGTGAACCACCACCTATAGATGCATAACCTTCCTTGCTCTTTGGAGCTCTTGCAACAGATATAAATTGTGCTAGCGGCTTCTGCAGAAAACGGAACGCCCTAGGAAGACGGATAATATCCTGTCATTATACATACATGAGAAATCTAATGAGTATGAGAAAACAAACTGCAATTTGACTTCCTCAAAAACACTACCAAGGCCCATCTGAACCTCTTTCTGTATTAGCTACAAAATGTATACCATGATGGCAGAATCTTAGGTAAGCTCCAAGGTTGATTTGTCCTTTACAATTCGATGAAAACTACGAAGTAATTTTTTGTGAATTTCCGGGAAAATGCTAAATAGGTCAACATAATCTTTTTGGCAAAATAATAAAGACTAAAAGTATAGCAACTGAAAAAACTTAGGCTCATAATTTCATATGAGGAGAGTAATTACCGGATCAGCAAAAAGGTTAAACAAGAAAGGCTGGACATCATCAAGGGTTTCTGGGCCTCCAAGATTCAGCAACAGTACGCCGATTTTCTCATTGGCAACAAAAAGATTCCTAATATCAGACTGTGCAGTGAGAACGGCCTCTGATGCTGATGAACATGGTCTAAAATGTTGCCTCGAGTCAGGTGGCTGTTGAGAAGACCATCCTAGCTTGCATTTGCAGGACAAAGGCTTGCAGTGACAACAATGTCCAAGACAAAGCCCTGTGCGGCCACCAACCGAAGAAGATCTAATTGCATATGTCCTCGATAGACTGAGCCTGCTTGGACAAGGAAAGCTATGTAAGTATACGCTCGAATCCCATCTCCGGTTTACTGAACCAAACCACTAACCACCATTAGAGGCTACTTGCATCAACATTTTTTAAGACAATGGAAGGTCACCCTCCCGGCCTCTGCATGTTGCAGTGTTGCAAGATGCACACAGCCAAAATTTAGGCAAACATCAATCGCTATTTCTTGTGTGGAAAACGTAAGAGGGGAGCTATAGTATTACCTTGACAAATTACGCGGCGCAGGCCCAGGGGCGGGCCTAACATGGAGCATGGATCCCCAAACTTGTTGGGAAACTGAACGAAATTAATACTCCACCAGGCAGGCAGCAAGCAAATCCGCAAGAAGCTGGATGGATGGGAGAGGACGGGAGATTCGGGTTACAGAAAAATTATGATTGATCCAGGAACAAATAAGAACTAATCGGAAAAGGCTAGTGCATTGCGGGGTTCCAACAAGAAGCGTGGAGCCACGAGAGAGAGAGAGAGCGCGCAGAAGAGCAAGTGGCAGGGGAAGAAAGAAAGAGGATAGGGTCCGAATTTTGCGAGGGTGGAATTTTTTTAGATTATTTTTTGACTCTTCAAGAAAATATCTTCCGAAGAGAGGGTTCTGGGTCTGTTTGCTTTATTTGAATAGCAAACCGTTTTCGGGCCTGAACTTGGGCTGCCCTGTGCCGGGAGCACGTGCGTGGATCAGGGCTATTCATTCAAATAAAGCAAACAGAGGAACGCAACCGGGAGGCGCAGAGCATGGCGGCGGGGACCATGGCGTTGGGGCGAGCTCACGGAGCCTCAGGTGCGCGTCGGGGACGGGAGAACGTAAGTTGGGGAGAGACGAGTGAACAGAGGAGAGGGGCTGGATCGCGTCTGAGAGATAGCGGCGGGAGTGTATTTGGATGGTAACATTTTGTCCATTCGCGTTCTCACGATACATTTTTTTTTATTGGATTAAGCCTAACTTTTATCTGACATTTCTGACCGAACCCGACGTACTGGGAGTCGTCTAGAAACGTCGGATGGAAGGAAGACGGATTAACCCTGTCGGTGAGACGTCCCATTTCTCCACCAAGATTCGGCTCTCCCGTGATACAGAGCCCTCTCCACCCACCCTCGTCGCCATGTAGCCGCCGGTGTTACCCAGCGCTACCCCGCTGACCCTAAATATGTTTGTGTGAATTTGAGCCGAATTGTGGTGAAATGTTGCCAAATTTGTTGAGAATCGCTTGCCTGGGAACGCCACCTAGGTGTGCGAGTGGGAATTCGGCCATTCCTAGGCCGAAAGTTGCATCCATCGGTACTATTTGGTGTCGGATCGGTCTGGGAATGCCAAACGAGTGGAGGTTCTCTTGGTGTTGGGGGAATGACCCCAGGTAGGGTCAAACTAAGGTAAAAGGGCAAAGCCCACCGAGGTATAAATCGGGCCAAGGCATGACCCGACCAAGTAATATAAGGGTCGGCCGAATGAGGGTCGGGTTATCCTGAGCTAAAGAACATTAGTTTGACTCGGTCGATATATAAGGTATGTCGGCATGAGGTCTAGCAAACTTCTTATCTGCAGGTATGGGCTTGGCCGAGTCAGAATAAGTGAGGCTGAGTCATAAGATGGCTTGCTCGAGAAGGAGAGAGTAAGCTCCAAGGTCAACAATGTGCTTTATCTCTCCCTCAAGAATCCACGCAGAGCCAAGCGCTATAGACAAGGACTAGAGGTGCAGAGGGACAGAGGAGATGGCATGGAGGTGACAGTCCTAGAGTCCAACGATCACATGTCGTGGGCTCTGGGTCTTTGTCGTTGATAGAAGAGAGACATGGAAAGGGGCGTGCCGAATTACCCTTTTGGAAGAGCATATTCCCCGAATATGATGTCCAGCTCAGCCCTAGATGTTACCTGGCCACCCCTATATAAGGTGAGTCAAGGCCTCCTAGAGAGGGAATCGATTCATTTTACGCTTAGAGAGTTCTTGAGTGCTTCTTCCTCATCTCTTCAGGGTACCTCATACGAGGGGCCCTCCGCTGGAAAGGCCAGAAAATATATTGCAGGAAGCGATAGATAGCTTAACTACTCCTATAGCTCCAATCCTAGATCCGTCTCGAGCACAGGCCGAGCTGGAGGAGACCCGGTAGAAAATGTTAGAGGGAGCCAAGAGAATAGTAGCTGCGCAGCAGTCACTTAACACTACCTTGCGTGAGTATGCTAGGTAAAATAAGCTTTAACACTAGCTCGACTCGCATGGATGGTGTAAGGATGAAAGAAAAGAATCTCCTTAGTGATATTAACAAGGAACATGTGCCCAGGCCCAGGTGACTCGGCTGACCCATGGTTGTCGAGGTATAGCACACCTGCAAAGAACCCCAGGGCGGCAGATGCAATAGCTGCCGAGATACCTTCTCTATCCATCGAAGTTCGGTAGAGGCATCAGGAAAGAGTGAATGAGCTGGTGTGCATAGAAAACCAGCAGAATGAGGAACTGCTCAAGAACAACCCGGCAAGACCCGGAGCTTCCCGTATTGTTCATTCGGCTAGAGGTACTCCGATCAGCTTCCGCGGCATCTTCACCCGATGGGGGCACGAGGAGATAAGAGGTGGTCACCTCTAGGAGAAGGAACAAGCAGATGGTGCCATGTGATCCGGCAGTGGCTGGAAAGGAAAAACAGCACAAGCTCGTGACCAAGGAAGTGGAAGCCGAGGTAACCAAAACCCCGGCCAAGGACATGGCGTCCAGCGCAATTCGGCTAGCAGAGGACAACATCCACCCCAACAGCATGAGTTGGGGTATATGCCTCGGCAAGAGCACGGTGCAGGGCCTGCTCAACAGAACCCAGAGCAGAACAAGTATAATGATGGTTACTCGGCAATGGAGGATGTCGAGTTCCGTAGGCCGGATCATCATGTCTCGGAAGCAAGGCTAGGGAACATGAACTTGTAGCCAGATGACGTGAGGTTGAAGTTGGACAGAATATATAGGTCCAAAATGTTGGAGGAACAAGGTCCACTGGGTTCGGCATGCTTTGGACCTCAGATCATGAGGGAAGCTCGTGTGGCACATTTCCAGTCGGCCAGGGGGACGAAAACATATGATGGAAGTACAAAGCCACACGATTGGCTGATAGATTATGCTACTGCAGTACACATCGCAGGAGGAAACCTCAGATCGGGCTGTAAGATATGTACCACAGATGTTGGAAGGGCCAGCAAGGGTTTGGTTGAATAATTTGCCGGCAGGAAGTATCAACTGTCGGCTAGATTTTGAAGAGATATTCGTGAGAAACTTCACAAGCACGTACAAAAGATCAAACAGACCTCAGCAACTCGCCATGTGCAAGCAAAGGTCGAATGAGACCGACCGAGAGTTTCTGACTTGGTGGTGCAACCTGAGAAACTCCTGTTAGGGATTGATTGAATCACAAGCAATAGCATGGTTTGCACAGGGGTGCAGATATGCGAGTGTCTTATGGCAAAGATTGCAGCGAGATATGCCAACTGCGTTGGCCGAGATGATCAGAATTGCCGGACTTAGCCAGAGCTTATGTCGGCAAAACAAGATGAGGAGCATTACGCTCGCAATGGTGTTGGGTCATCCCGGAGGAATGATTTTAGAAATAAGAGAAGAGAAGATAGGCCAAATTATCGATACAATTCGAGTCATGCTGCTGCTGGAATCAAGGATCGGCCAGGAGCTGGGGGTAATCAGTGTCAGAAGAACAGTGTGCAGCAGTGGACTCCGAAAAATGATGGCAAAAAGCAGTGGAGTGCAGAGCAAAATAAGTAGTGGTAAGAGAGTCCGAAGTACACATACGAGTCTATGTTGGATCAGCCATGCAAGTTCCACACGTCGAACCCGTCTAAGCCGGCGAATCACATGAATCAGTAGTGTGCTTGGATGAAACTGGCAATGGGCGGAGCAGAACCAAACCAGCTGAATCACCGACCTTAGCTCACAGGAGGCAATGCTCAGCAGCGGTTGGCTTTACCTCCACCACCATCGAGGTATGAGAACCATGATAGAATAGAAGCAGTGCACCAAGTAGCGAATCAGAACGAAGAAAACCGTGGAGACCCCAGCCATGGAGGCAAAAAATAGTATAGAGAACATCATCAGGCATATTGTGTGTTCACTACAGAACAAACAGACAGGAAAAGTATGCAGAGGAGGCATATGGAAGTCAACGCGACTATGTCGGCCGTGCCGAGGTATATGCACTGGTCAGATCAAGATCATGTCGAATCCTGGATCATATGCCTTGGTGCTTGATCCGACGTTCATTGGGCCGAATATCAACGTAAAAAATTTCAAGGTGCTGATTGACAATGGCAGCAGCATAAACATATTGTACAAGGACACAATGCACAAGCTGGGTATCAGTGAGAACATGTTGTATTCAACTAAGACTACCTTCCATGGCATCGTGTCTGTAGGGTTTCGTAGCATGGAAAACAAAAAATTTCTACCGCATACAAACAAACAAGCCAAGATCTATCTACTAGATTGTAGCAACGAGTCGATAGAATAACTCACCCTCGAAGATTCCAAAGTGTTTAACGAGAGCGGATTCTCGTGGGTGATGTAGTCGTACTCTTCCCGATCTCAAGATCGCGTAGACGATCCTTCCGGCGCTGCGTTCCGGCAGCGCTCCCGCAGTCGGTCACACGTTCGGTACTCGACGAAGACCTTCCTCTCCCTTGTTCCAGCAGGCAGCGGAGGTTGTAGCACTCTCCTCGCGATTCCGGCAGCACAACGGCGTGGTACCAGAAGTAGAGGGGAGATCTCGCAGGGCTTCGCCTTAAGCCGGAGCGAGTATGGTGGAGTATGAGAGAGTCCCTCGACGATATAGGGTTTAGACACGCCGAGGAGGGGGCAAGCCGGCGGCTAGGGTTAGCTAGGCGGCGGCGGTTTGCCCTAGGTCGGCGGTGGCGGCAGTGGAGGTGGCGGCGCCGGCGGCTAGGGTTTAGAGGTGGTGGAGTTGTGTGTCTAGGAGGGGAGCCCTGCCCCTCCTTTTATAGGTGGAGGGGCCGGCCGGCCAAGGGGAGGGGAGTCCCTCCCCAACTCGGCTTGGAGGTGGGCCGGCGGTGGAGGAGGGACTCCTCCCCAACTCGGTTTCCTCCTCCTTCCCCACTTCCCAAAAATAGCCGTTTGACTTTCAAACTAGCCGTTTGACTTTCAAACTAGTCGTTTGACTTTTCAAACTAGGATTTGAATAAACCCTCTATTTTGTTCAGCGATGACACCGAGTACATAATGCAATCATACCAACTTGATATAACACATTTATGTACCCTTCCCCTCCGGAGTGCCGGATATTCCGGAACCTTCTAGAACATTCCCAATGAAAACACCGGAACCATTCTCCAACTCCGAAACGGGACTTTCCTTATATGAATCTTATTCTCCGGACCATTCCGGATCTCCTCGTGATATCCTGAATCCCATTCGAGACTCCGAACAACATTCGGTCTCTTTCTCATCATTCCATAACTACTCAAACAACGTCGAATCCTAAAGTGTGTCTCCCTACGGTTCGTGAATTATGCGGACATGATCGAGACACTTCTCCGAACAATAAGAAATAGAGGAATCTGGAAATTCATATGGCTCCCACATATTTCTACGATTACTTTGCGATCGAATGAACCACTTACATACGATATCAATTTCCCTTTGTCTCACGATAGTTTACTTATCCGAGGTTATGATCATCGGTATCTCTGTATACCTAGTTCAACCTCGTTACCGATAAGTACTCTTTTCTCGTTCCCGTGATATGTGATCCCTTGTGAGACAGTCACATGCTTGCAAGCTAATTGAATGACATTTCACCGAGAGGGCCCAGAGTATATCTATCCGTCATATGGATGGACAAATCCCACTCTTGATCCATGTGTTTTAACCAATACTTTCCGAACACTCAATGCCACCTTTATAGCCACCCAGTTACGGTGTGGTGTTTGATGTCATCAAAACATCCATCTGGTAAAGGTGATATGCATGATCTCATGGTCGAAGGAATTAGATAACTATGTATCAGAAAGCATATAGCAATTGAACTATTAAAATGACTTGATCTTTATGCTACGCTTATCTATAGGAGTATGTCCACCATATCATTCTCCTAACGATATGATCTTGTTGTTAATAACATCTCAATGTTCATGATATGGAAACCACAATCATCTATTAACCAACAAGATAGTATTATAAAGAGGCTTTTACTAGGGACTCTTATTTTAGTTTACAAATCACACAAGTATTAATGTTTCCTTGTTAATACTATTATAGCATGAATGTAAACATTTATCATAAACACAAAGATATAATAATAAATACATTTATTATTGCCTCTAGGGCATATCTCCAACAGTCTCCCACTTGCACTAGAGTCATCTAATCTAGATTGCATGGTAATATACCGAACACCCATGGCAGTTTGGTGCTGGTCATGTTTTGCCCTCGGGAGAGGTTTAGTAAACGGATCCGCCACATTCAGATATGTGTGTACTTTGCAAATCTTTATATCCCCATCTTGGATATGTTCTCGAATAGCGTGAAAACGTAGCTTGATATGCTTCAGCTTCTTGTGTGACCTTGGTTCTTGCGCATTGGCTATGGCGCCCATGTTATCACAGTAGATAGACATTGGGTCCAGCGCACTAGGAACCACACCCAGCTCTGTAATGAACTCTTTCATCCATATCGCTTCTTGTGAAGCCTCCGAAGCAGCCATGTATTCCGATTCAGTTGAAGATCTCGCCACAACGCTTTGCTTTGCACTCCTCCAGCTAACTGCTGCACCATTCAAAATAAATACGTATCCGGATTGTGATTTAGAATCATCCGGATCTGTGTTCCAACTAGCATTGGTGTAACCATTAACAACGAGCTGTTCATCACCTCCATAAGAAAGAACCATATCCTTAGTTCTTATCAGGTACTTAAGGATGTTTTTGACCGCTGTCCAATGATCCACTCCTGGATCACTTTGATATCTGCTAGTTAAATTAACAACATATGCAATGTCGGGTCTAGTACATAGCATGGCATACATTAGAGATCCTATGGTTGAGGCATAGGGAGTCTTACTCATCCTTTCTCTATCTTCTGTCGATGTCGGACTTTGAGTTTTACTCAAGGTCGTATTGGGCAACATGGGCAAGAACCCTTTCTTGCTATCTTCCATTCCAAACCTCTTTAGAACTTTGTCCAAATATGTATTTTGTGACAATGATATTTGGCGTCTTGATCTATCTCTATAAATCTTTATGCCTAATATGTAAGCTGCTTCGCCAAGATCCTTCATTGAAAAACTATTATTCAAATATTCCTTGACACTATTAAGAAGGTCTACATCATTCCCAATCAACAATATGTCATCTACATATAGTATTAAGAATGCTACAGAGCTCCCACTCACTTTATTGTAAATACAAGCTTCTCCATAAGTTTGTACAAAACCAAAACTTTTGATTACCTTATCAAAACGTTGATTCCAACTTCGGGATGCTTGCTTCAATCCATAGATGGATCGTTGAAGTTTTCATACCTTGTTAGCATCTTTAGGGTCAATAAAACCTTTGGGTTGCATCATATACAACTCTTCATCAATGTCTCCATTGAGGAATGCTGTTTTGACATCCATCTGCCATATCTCATAATCATAATATGTAGCGATTGCTAACATAATCCTCACAGACTTTAGCTTCGCTACTGGTGAGAAAGTATCATCGTTGTCAACTCCTTGAATTTGTCGAAACCCCTTTGCGACAAGTCGAGCTTTATAGACAGTAACATTACCATCAGCATCTGTTTTCTTCTTGAAAATCCATTTGTTCTCGGCAGCCTTCCGGCCATCCGGTAAGTCCACCAAAGTCCATACTTGGTTTTCGTACATGGATCCAATCTCGGATTTCATGGCTTCTTGCCATTTATTGGAATCTGGGCTCATCATCGCTTCCTCATATGTCTCAGGGTCATCGGTGTTGTCCACCAACATGACACTCATAACGGGATCATACCAATCTGGAGTGGTACGAGTTCTCGTTGACCCGCGAGGCTCTGTAGCAACTACAACCGAAGTTTCATGATCATCATCATTAGCTTCCTCTCTTATTGGTGCAGGCACCACAGGAACTTCTTCCGGTGCTGCGCTACTCGCAATTTTGAGAGAAGGTTTCGACAACCTCGTCGAGTTCTACTTTCCTTCCAGTCACTTCTTTCGAGAGAAATTCCTTCTCTAGAAAGGATCCATTCTTGGCAACGAAGATTTTGCCTTCGGATCTATGATAGAAGGTACACCCAATAGTTTCCTTCGGGTATCCTATGAAGACGCATTTTTCCGCTTTGGGTTCAAGCTTGTCCGGCTGTAACTTCTTTACATAGGCTTCGCAACCCCAAACTTTAAGGAACGACAATCTAGGTTTCTTCCCAAACCATAATTCATATGGTGTCGTTTCAACGGATTTAGATGGTGCCCTATTTAAAGTGAATGCGGCTGTTTCTAATGCATAACCCCAAAATGATAGCGGTAAATCTGTAAGTGACATCATAGAACGAACCATATCTAAGAGAGTTCGATTACGACGTTCGGACACACCATTACGCTGTCGTGTTCCCGGCGGTGTCAATTGTGAAAGTATTCCGCATTTCTTCAAATGCTCGCCAAACTCGTAACTTAGATATTCACCTCCACGATCAGAACGTAGAAATTTAATCTTCTTGTTACGTTGATTCTCTACCTCACTTTGAAATTCCTTAAACTTCTCGAAAGTTTCGGACTTATGTTTCATGAAATAGATATACCCATATCTACTCAAGTCATCCGTGAAGGTAAGAACATAACGATAACCACCGCGCAATGCTACACTCATTGGACCACACACATCGGTATGTATGATTTCTAATAAGTCCGTAGCTCGCTCCATCATACCAGAAAATGGAGTCTTAGTCATTTTACCCATCAGACATGCTTCGCATCTATCAAGTGATTCGAAATCAAGTGATTCAAGAAGTCCATCGGAATGGAGTTTCTTCAAACGCTTCACTCCAATGTGACCAAGACGACAGTGCCACATATAGGTCGAGTTATCGCTCGATTTCAAACGTTTAGCCTCAATGTTATTAATATGTGTATTTCCACTATTGAGATTCAATAAGAATAGACCATCTATCAAAGGTGCATGTGCATAAAACATATTACTCATATAAATCGAACAACCATTATTCTCGGACTTAAACAAGTAACCGTCTTGCAATAAACAAGATCCTGATATAATGTCCATGCTCAACGCAGGCACCAAATAACAATTATTTAAGTATAAAACTAATCCCGATGGTAGATGAAGGGGTAGCGTGCCGACCGTGATCACATCAACCTTTGATCCGTTTCCCACGCGCATCGTCACCTCGTTCTTCGCTAGCTTCCGTTTATTCTGCAGCACCTGTTTCGAGTTACAAATATGAGCAACCGAACCAGTATCAAATACCCAGGCACTACTACGAGTACTAGTGAGATACACATCAATAACATGTATATCAGATATACCTTTCTTCTTGATGTTGCCGTTCTTCAAATCCGCCAAGTACTTTGGGCAATTCCGCTTCCAGTGACCTTCTCCCTTGCAGTAAAAGCACTCAGTATCAGGCTTAGGTCCAGCCTTGGTCTTCTTCGTCGGCGTGGTAACTTTCTTACCACCCTTCTTGAAGTGTCCCTTTTGCTTAGACTTGCCTTTCTTGAATTTGGTGGTCTTATTGACCAACAACACTTGGTGCTCTTTCTTGATCTCCAATTCTGCAGATTTCAACATGGCAAAGAGTTCTGGCAACGTCTTGTTCATGTTCTGCATGTTATAGTTCATCACAAAGTTCTTGTAACTTGGTGGTAGTGATTGGAGGACACGATAAATCCCCAAAGCATTAGGAATCACAATACCCAAGCTTTGAAGTTTGTTTGCGTGCCCAGACATCTTAAGCACATGCTCACTGACGGAGCTGCCCTCTTCCATCTTGCAGTTAAAGAACTTTTCAGAAGCCTCATAGCTTTCAATTGCCGCATGAGTCTCAAAGATAAATTTGAGATCCTCGACAATATCATATGGGTCTGAATTCTCAAACCTTTTCTGAAGCTCCGATTATAAACCATACAAGATAGCACACTGAACTATGGAGTACTGAGTCTTCCGAGTGAGGTAAACGTTCTTTACTTCATCGGTAGCATCAGCTGCAGGTGGGTCACCCAGCGGTGCATCCAGCACATAGGTCAAATTACCAGCTGTGAGGACAATCCTCAAATTGCGGAACCAATCCGCGAAGTTGCTTCCATTGTTTTTCAACTTTTCTTTCTCTAGGAACGCATTAAAATTGATGGTAGGGGCTGCCATTGATCTACAACATATTTGCAATAGTTTAGACTAAGTTTATGACAAATTGAGTTCAAATTAATAATAAAATTAATCTAGGTGAACTCCCACTCAAAACAATATCCCTCACATTGTTTTAGTGATCACACGAACCAAATCCACCATATCAACACCGATCATCACGAGAGTTGATATAGTTTCAATGGCGAACAATCGTCATGTTCATCATATCTACTATATGATTCATGTTTTACCTTTTGGTGATCCGTGTTCCGAGACCATGTCTGTACATGCTAGGCTCGTCAAGATCAAACCTTAGTTTCCGCATGAGCAAATCTGGCTTGCTCACGTTGTATACACTTGCGGAATCTAACACACCCGATCATCACGTGGTTCTTCGAAACAACAAGCTTTAGCAACGGTGATAACTAAGGGTGAACACTTTATGACTTGAAATTCATGTGCATGAGGGATCATCTTATAATGCTACCGTCGTCTACTAAGCAATACAAGATGCATAAAGGATTAACATCACATGCAATTCATAATATGTGATATGATATGGCCTTTCTTCTTTGTGCTTCCGATCTCCATCTTCTAGCACGAACATGATCTCCATCATCACCGACATTGCATCAAGGTCAATGACGCTTCTCCATGGTTGTCGTCCACCGGCTTCAACTATTACAACTACTTTGAATAGACACGCGGGTCTTAACATAAATTAAAGACAACTATATGGCTCCTGCCGGTTGCCAACTTACAATAAGGAACATTGCATACATGAAATATAATCACAATCATGGCCATATCACATCACAGCACACCCCTGCAAAACAAAGTTAGACGCCTCTACTTTCTTTGCATATTTTACGTGGTTTGGGGCTTTCAATAAGTGTCGTTCTAACTTACGAACAAGAACCACAACATTGATATTAGCATTGTTAATCACCCGTTGTAAATTGAATCTTAACTATGCTAGGAGAAACAGGCACCCGCAAATCCACTTATGCAATACAAGTTGCATGTCAAGCGTGGAGCAAGTCTCATGAACGATGTCATGTAAGGTTAGCCCGGGCCGCTTCATCCCAACATCCCGCAAGATGCAAAGTACACAAGAAGCAATCAATAATAAAAGCATCAACGCCCACAATGACCATTGTGTTCTACTCGTGCAACAGATCTACATATAGACACGGCTCTGATACCACTGTAGGGTTTCGTAGCATGGAAAACAAAAAATTTCTACCGCATACAAACAAACAAGCCAAGATCTATCTACTAGATTGTAGCAACGAGTCGATAGAATAACTCACCCTCGAAGATTCCAAAGTGTTTAACGAGAGCGGATTCTCGTGGGTGATGTAGTCGTACTCTTCCCGATCTCAAGATCGCGTAGACGATCCTTCCGGCGCTGCGTTCCGGCAGCGCTCCCGCAGTCGGTCACACGTTCGGTACTCGACGAAGACCTTCCTCTCCCTTGTTCCAGCAGGCAGCGGAGGTTGTAGCACTCTCCTCGCGATTCCGGCAGCACAACGGCGTGGTACCGGAAGTAGAGGGGAGATCTCGCAGGGCTTCGCCTTAAGCCGGAGCGAGTATGGTGGAGTATGAGAGAGTCCCTCGACGATCTAGGGTTTAGACACGCCGAGGAGGGGGCAATCCGGCGGCTAGGGTTAGCTAGGAGGCGGCGGCGGTTTGCCCTAGGTCGGCAGCGGCGACAGTGGAGGTGGCGGCGCCGGCGCCTAGGGTTTAGAGGTGGTGGAGTTGTGTGTCTAGGAGGGGAGCCCTGCCCCTCCTTTTATAGGTGGAGGGGCCGGCCGGCCAAGGGGAGGGGAGTCCCTCCCCAACTCGGCTTGGAGGTGGGCCGGCGGCGGAGGAGGGACTCCTCCCCAACTCGGTTTCCTCCTCCTTCCCCACTTCCCAAAAATAGCCGTTTGACTTTCAAACTAGCCATTTGACTTTTCAAACTAGGATTTGAATAAACCCTCTATTTTGTTCAGCGATGACACCGAGTACATAATGCAATCATACCAACTTGATATAACACATTTATGTACCCTTCCCCTCCGGAGTGCCGGACATTCCGGAACCTTCTAGAACATTCCCGATGAAAACACCGGAACCATTCTCCAACTCCGAAACGGGACTTTCCTTATATGAATCTTATTCTCCGGACCATTCCGGATCTCCTCGTGATATCCCGAATCCCATTCGAGACTCCGAACAACATTCGATCTCTTTCTCATCATTCCATAACTACTCAAACAACGTCGAATCCTTAAGTGTGTCTCCCTACGGTTCGTGAATTATGCGGACATGATCGAGACACTTCTCCGAACAATAAGAAATAGAGGAATCTGGAAATTCATATGGCTCCCACATATTTCTACGATTACTTTGCGATCGAATGAACCACTTACATACGATATCAATTTCCCTTTGTCTCACGATAGTTTACTTATCCGAGGTTATGATCATCGGTATCTCTGTATACCTAGTTCAACCTCGTTACCGATAAGTACTCTTTTCTCGTTCCCGTGATATGTGATCCCTTGTGAGCCAGTCACATGCTTGCAAGCTAATTGAATGACATTTCACCGAGAGGGCCCAGAGTATATCTATCCGTCATATGGATGGACAAATCCCACTCTTGATCCATGTGTTTTAACCAATACTTTCCGAACACTCAATGCCACCTTTATAGCCACCCAGTTACGGTGTGGTGTTTGATGTCATCAAAACATCCATCTGGTAAAGGTGATATGCATGATCTCATGGTCGAAGGAATTAGATAACTATGTATCAGAAAGCATATAGCAATTGAACTATTAAAATGACTTGATCTTTATGCTACGCTTATCTATAGGAGTATGTCCACCATATCATTCTCCTAACGATATGATCTTGTTGTTAATAACATCTCAATGTTCATGATATGGAAACCACAATCATCTATTAACCAACAAGCTAGTATTATAAAGATGCTTTTACTAGGGACTCTTATTTTAGTTTACAAATCACACAAGTATTAATGTTTCCTTGTTAATACTATTATAGCATGAATGTAAACATTTATCATAAACACAAAGATATAATAATAACTATATTTATTATTGCCTCTAGGGCATATCTCCAACAGTGTCGGGGTTTTTGTGTGAGCCAATTGGCAAGGTTCGGATTGATGTGTTATTCGGCACAAGGTTGGAGTTCGATGTTATGGACTTGTAGAGTTGTTACCATGCATTGATGGGCAGGCCGGCAATATCAAAATTCATGTCTTGTACTCACATCAGTTACTTGAAAATGAATATGTCAGGACCCCATGGATTATGACCATTGCTGGAGATTACAGGAGATCGATGGAGTGTGCCTCGGCCAGCTCTAACCTAGACGAGTCATTGGTACTTGCGAGGGAAAAAAGAATGTTCAAGAAGTGACATCTTTGGCTCAGTCAGCGTAGTTAAATATGCCGGCACTCACTACTATCATTTGTAGACGTGTACTCTGGTTTCCACTAGATACCTTTAAATTTGTCCGATCAAATAAAGACTGCATTCATTACCCTGTATGGGGCTTATTGCTATTGCACTATGTCATTCGGCTTACGTAATGCAGGGGCAACGTATCAAAGATGCATGCAAAAATGCTTACATGATCAAATTAGCAAAAAAGTCCAAGTATATGTTGATTATGTGGTAATAAAAAACAAAGAGAGTCACACGCTCCTAGATGATATCCAGCAGACATTCGCAAATCTAAGGAGATTCCGAATGAAGCTTAACCCGGAAAATGCACCTTTGGTGTCCCGGCCATAAAATTACTCGGTTTCCTCATGTCAAGCTGAGGTATCGAAGCAAATCCGACTAAGAATTGGGTTGTTAAGCGCATGGAGTTACCGAAGTGTCTCAATGATGTCCAGAAGTTTACAAGCTGTCTAGCATCGCTGAGTCGATTCGTAAGCCATCTTGGAGAAAAGGTATTGCCCTTATATCAATTAATGAAAAATTCGGATAAATTCATCTGGACACCTCAAGATGATAATGTTTTTCATGAACTAAAGAAAATGTTAGCCTCTGCACCAGTGCTAGCTTCACCACTATCCAAAGAGCCAATGTTGCTCTATATAGCAGCGACCAACCGAGTCGTGACTGTCATGGTAGTGGTGGAGTGTGACGAAGAGGTAAGTCGGTGCAGAGGCTAGTATATTACCTAAGCAAGGTACTATCAGCTTCAAAACAGATTATCTCATTATCAAAAAATGGCATACAGCGTATATATATCGGCAAAGAAGCTTAAGCACTACTTTGAGGAACACCCCATAAAGGTGATATGTGAAGCACCAATTGCCGAGATAATGGGCAATAAAGATGCAAGTGGCCGAATAGCCAAATGGGAAATTGAGCTATCCCCTTATGCTCCACAATTTGATGGAAGAGATGCAATCAAGTCTTAGGAACTGACCAGCTTTTTTGTTTATTGGGCTAAAATGCACTTTGACGGATCTAAGTTGACAACCGGGTTAGGTGTCGTGATAGTGCTTACCTCGCGCAAGAAAGATTAGCTAAAATATGTGTTACAGATACACTTTGTTGCATCAAACAACATATCCGAATATGAGGCACTGGTCCATGGCTTAAAGGTATCAAAGGACATTGGCATACGTCGGATACAATGTTTTGGTGATTCGGACCTGGTGGTGCAGCAAGTGTCAGGTCATTGGGATGCACTTGATGCAAATATGTCACTGTATAGATTTCATGTGTAGAAGATAAGTGGGTGCTTTGAAGGATGTGAATTCCATCATGTACCTCGGGCAGAGAATGATGCATCCGACACTTTGTAAAAACTCGGCTCATCCAGGCAGTCTATCCCGCCCGGCATAGCTCTTGAACACCTCAGAAAACCATCAATTTTCCCATCACCTATGTAATATACCAAATTTCATCAAATACAAAATCATGTATTGCATTCATATCATCATAGCATTTAGATTTTGCATAAAAAATTCAAAGTTTGAAAATCAAATAAAACCATATTTATGCCCTTTTTATTATATACATATGAGGCATGGTTTTGTTTTTATTTTCAAAAGACCAAAGAGATTTTGAGTGGTTAGATGTGTTTGACACACTTTTGAGTGCTAGGATCACCCTACAAATTTTTGGAGAAGGTTTGAATTCAAACAAATTTGAATTAGGGTTTCAAAACCTTTTCTAAAAATCAAAATAGAAAAGAAAAGGAGCAAAGGAAAAAATAAAAATGGCGCCACCTATCTAACCTAGACCCACATTCGGCCCAATAGCCCACCCCGGGTTTTCCCCCTCTCCTCCCTCTCTCACCGTGCGAGCCATACCCCACACTCGCTGACCATTGGGCCTAGTGCCACCTCACCCCTTCGTCCCCAAACCCCGCGCCCGCAGACGACGTCGTCGCCGCCCGTTTCTCCCCTTCACTGCCGCAGATGAATTCGCTTAATTGGCATTCATTTGCCGCGTGATGGCCGCCCCTTCTCTGGATACTTAAGCACTGTTGGAATTATGCCATAGAGGCAATAATAAAGATGTTATTATTATAATTCTTGTTCATGATAAAGTTTATATTCCAAGCTAGAATTGTATTAAGCGGAAACTTTGATACTTGTGTGATTTATGAACAACGTCGTGTCCCTAGTACGCCTCTATGGACTAGCTCATTGATTAATGATGGTTAAGGTTTCCTAACCATGGACATGAGTTGTCGATTAATAATGAGATCATATCATTGGGAGAATGATATGATGGACACACCCAAATCAAGCAGAGCAATTAGATCGTGTCATCGTGTTCATCTTTGCGAAGCTTTTTCTTATGTAAAATACTGTATTCCTTAGACCATGAGATAATGTAACTCCCTGGTATCGGAAGAACACTCTGAGGTCATCAAATGTCATCCTATGAGAGGGTGATCATAAAGGTGTCTCTCAGGTGATCGGAAAGTATCTGTTGGGTTGTATGTATCGAGATGGGATTTGTCCCTCCCAAGTCGGAGAGATATACTTCGGGCCCACTCGGTAATCGATATTAACACCGCTTGCAAGCACGTGGTTAAGGAGTTAATCACAAAGTGATATCGGATTACGGAACGAGTAAAGTACTTGCTGTGAACGAGATTGAACTAGGTATGCCGATACCGACGATCGAATCTCGGGCAAGTAAAATATCGCGTGA
Organism: Avena atlantica; assembly: GCA_910589765.1. Lineage (NCBI taxonomy): Eukaryota > Viridiplantae > Streptophyta > Magnoliopsida > Poales > Poaceae > Avena > Avena atlantica. The sequence continues at coordinate 485,985,808 of OU342739.1, read as the reverse complement.
CGAAGGGAATATATATGGGATTAATTGAATCCTGGCATCGTGGTTCATCCGATATGATCATCGATGAGTATGTGGGAGTCAATATGGGTTTCCAGACCCCGCTGTTGATTATTGATAGAAGATCATGTCTGCATATTCTCGAACCCGTAGGGTCACACACTTAACGTGTCTCGACGCTGGGATAGAATGGATAAATGGTTTATGAGTTTTTGTTCAGAGTCTCGGATGGGATCCAGGACATCACGAGAGGTTCCGGAATGGTCCAGAGAATAAGATTCATATAAAGGAAAGCAGTTTTTGGATTTCGGAATTGTATCGGAATGTTCGGTATTGTACCGGAAGGTTCTAGAAGCTTCTGGAGTGGGACCAACGTGGCCCCACTTGTAGGAAGGGGGCGTGGGACTATGAGGGAGTGCCCTGGCCGCATTGGGCCAGGGGAACAAGGCCCAGCCGGCCAAAACCCTAGGGAAACCCTCTAGAAGGAGGGGGAAAACTTACCCCCCACTCCAACCCTTGGGGCCGCCGCCCTAGGGCTTGGAGGAGGGGCCAAGGGGGCCGGCCAGCCCCCTATATATAGAGGGTAGGGGCACAGCCCTCCTCCCCCACTCCTTCAACCCTAGCCGCCATACTGCTGCCCTCCAGATCTCTCTCTCTCCCGACTACGCGTAGGCGAAGCCGTGCCACAGAAACTCTCCACCTTTGCACCATGCCGTCGTGTTGTAGATCCAATCTATATCTCCACCCCACTTTCTGGACCAAGGAAGGAGGATACGTCGAGGTGCCGTACGTGTGCATCTCTCGGAGGCATCGCCACTTGCGGTGTTGGATTGGATCAGATCGCGAGGAGGAGAAACTAGTATGACTACATCAACCACGTTCCGTTGAACGTTCCGCTGTGCGAATCTTCAAGGGTATGAAGATCTCATCTATCCCCCCTCGTTGTTTGCATCTCCTAGATTAGATCTTGACTTTCCCGTTCGCATCCGTAGAATTTTTTTGATTTACTATGCTGCGAAACCCTTCAGTGGTATCAGAGCTAGATCTATGCGTAGATGTGTTTCATGAGTAGAATGCAACATGCTTGTTGCGGGCGTTGATGTTTTCTGTTGCAAACCTCTTGTTTGTGTACTTCTTATGACACGGGATAGTGAGATCGAAGCGGTCCAGGCCAACTTTACGCGACCTCGTTCGCGAGACCGGCTCCGCACTTGACGTGTGGCTTGTTACACACATGCGGCTGGTGGATGCCAGTTTCTCTCACTATAGTTGTCATGGGATTTACACCGGATGTTGGCAACCATAATATCACCGTTGTGGCTTTCCGTAGGTAAGAATCGTTCTTATATTGTTACTCCCATAAGCCACGTAAAACATGCAACAACAAAGTAGAGGCGTCTAACTTGTTTTTGCAGGGAGTGTTTTGTGATATGGTATGGCCCAAGATGTGATGTGTATGTTGTATGAAATGATCATGTTTTGTAATGTTTCACGACTTGCATGTCGATGAGTACACAACCGACAGGAGCCATATGGTTGTCTTTATAATTGTGTATGACCTGTGTGTCAACTTCTTATACGCCATGTAATAGTTTTGCTTTATCGCTAAGTAGTTAGCAATAGTTGTAGTTTCTATTCGTGGTGGAGGCAATCATGGTGGAGTGATGGAGATCATGCTGGCACGCACAAGATGGAGATCATTGCACGGAGATTGGCTATACCATGTCACATAAAATTATATGCATGTGATGTTTATCCTTTTATGTATCTTATTATGCTTAGATCGCGACGGTAGCATTATAAGATGATTCCTCACTTAAAGATCAAGATAAAACTATGTTCTTCCCATGTATGCACCGTTGCGAAAGTTCGTCGTGTTCAAGCATCACGTGATGATCGGGTGCTATAAACTCAACGTTCACATACAACGGGTGCAAGCCAGTTTTGCACACGCAGAAATACTTGGGTTTGACTTGACGAGCCTAGCATGTACATACATGGCCTCGGAACACACGAACCGAAAGGTTAAGCATGAGTCATATGAATGATATGATCGACACTTTGTTGTCCACCATTGAAACCACATCTCTTCTCGTGAAGATCGGATCAGGTGTGGTGAATTTGGATCATGTTCACTAAACAACTTGAGGGATGTTGAATTTAGTGGGAGTTCATCTAGTAATTTGATTAAGTTGAACTAGTTATCATGAACATAGTCTAAATTTTACTTGCAAATTTTGTAGATCAAATGGCTAAGTCCAACTTCAACTTCAACGTTTTTGCTGAGAAAGAAAAGCTTAATAACAATGGGTCTAACTTCACCAACTGGTTCCGCAATCTGAGAATCATTCTCTCTGGCGGACAAAAGGACTATGTCCTTGAGAAAGCGCTAGGTGACGCCCCTGTTGTGGATGCGCCGGCTGATGAGAAAGCTGTTTATCAGTCGCGCAAGGATGATTATGGTGTGATTAAGAGCACCATGTTGTTCTCTATGAAATCGGACCTTCAAAATCGTTTTGAGGAGTTCCCCGGGTCCTTTGAGATTCTTGAGGAACTGAAAACTATGTTTCAGACTCAGGCCCGTTCTGAGAGATATGAGATCTCTGAGAAATTCTTTAACTGCAAGATGGAGGAAGGGAGTTCCGTTAGTGAACAGGCCATTAAGATGTCAGGCTACACTCAACGCCTTGAGCAACTGGACTGCAAGATTCCAGAGGAGCTCAAGATAGACAGAGTTCTGCAATCACTCCCTCCTAGATACAAAGGTTTTGTAGTTACTCATAATCAGATTGGTTCCACTGATACGATCACTGAGCTCTTCGCTAAGCTGAAAGCTGCGGAGGTGGACATTAAGAAAGATAATCATGTGTTGATGGTCAACAATCCCCTCAGCTTTAAGAAAGGTAAGGGTGCAAAGAATCCCTTCAAGAAGGGCAACGGCAAGCGTGTTCCCCCTGCAGAGAAGAACCTCAAGTCTGTACCTAAGCCGGACACTGAGTGCTTCTATTGCAAGGACAAGGGTCACTGGAAGCGCAACTGTCCGAAGTACTTAGCGAACAAGAAGGCTGGCACCATCAAAGGTATATTTGATATACATGTTATTGATGTTTTCCTTACTAGCCCTTGTTGTAGTGCCTAGGTATTTGATACTAGTTTAGTTGCTAATATTTGTAACTCGAAACAGGAGCTACGGAATAGACGCGGCTAGCGAGGGATGAGGTGACGATGCGCGTTGGCAACAGATCAAGAGTTGATGTGATGGCCGTCGACACGCTCTCCTTAGTTTTACCTTCGGGATTAGTTTTAAACCTCAATAAATGTTATTATGTGCCTGCGTTGAGCATGAACATCATATCTGGATTGTGTTTATTGCAAGACGGTTATTCATTTAAATCGGAGAATAATGGTTGTTCTATTTATATTGGTAACATCTTTTATGGTCATGCACCTGCTGTGAATGGTTTATTTCTTCTGAATCTCGAAAGCAATGAAACACACATCCATAACATTGAGGCTAAGAGATGCAAGGTAGATAGTGATAATACGACTTATTTGTGGCACTACCGTCTAGGTCATATTGGTGTAAAACTCATGAAGAAACTCCATTCTGATGGACTTTTGGAGTCTCTTGATTTTGAATCATTTGACACGTGCGAGCCATGCCTCATGGGCAATATGATCAAAACCCCGTTCTCCGGAATAATGGAGCGAGCAACGGACTTGTTGGAAATCATACATACCGATGTATGCGGACCAATGAGTGTTTCGACACGCGGTGGTTATCGCTATTTTCTCACTTTTACCGATGACTTAAGTAGATATGGGTATATCTATTTAATGAAACATAAATCTGAAACATTTGAAAAGTTCAAAGAATTTCAGAACGAAGTGGAAAACCATCGTAACAGGAAAATTAAATTTCTACGATCCGATCGTGGAGGTGAATATTTGAGTTATGATTTTCTCACGCACCTTAAAGCAAGCGGAATCGTTTCACAACTCACGCCATCCGGAACACCACAGCACAATGGTGTGTCTAAACACCGGAATCAAACTTTATTGGATATGGTGCGATCGATGATGTCTCTTACAGATTTTTCGTTATCATTTTGGGGTTATGCATTAGAAACCGCTGCATTCACTTTAAATAGGGCACCATCTAAATCCGTTGAGACGACACTGTATGAACTGTGGTTTGGAGCTAAACCTAAGTCGTCGTTTCTTAAAGTTTGGGGATGCGAGGCTTACGTCAAGAAGTTGATGCCGGACAAGCTCAAACCCAAAGCGGAGAAATGCGTCTTCATAGGATACCCTAAGGAAACTATTGGGTATACCTTCTATCACAGATCCGAAGGCAAAGTGTTTGTCGTAAAGAACAGATCCTTTCTTGAGAAGGAGTTTCTCTCGAAAGAAGTGAGTGGGAGGAAAGTAGAGCTAGACGAGGTTATTGAACCTTCTCTTGAGTTGGAGAGTAGCGCAGCACCTGAAATTGTTCCAGTGTCGTCTGCACCAACAATAGAGGAAGCTAATGACAAGGATCATGAAGCTTCGGACGATGCTACTACTGAACGTCGCAGGTCAACAAGGTCGCGTTCCCCTCCTGAGTGGTACGGCAACCCTGTCTTAACTGTCTTGTTAGTAGACAACAGTGAACCTGCGAACTATGAGGAAGCAATGATGAGCCCAGACTCTGAGAAATGGCTAGAGGCCATGAAATCCGAATTGGGATCCATGAGCGAAAACCAAGTATGGACTTTGGTGGACCCTCCTAGCGACCGAAAGGCCGTTGAGTGCAAATGGATTTTTAAGAAGAAAATGGACGCGGATGGTAATGTTACTGTCTATAAAGCACGTCTTGTCGCGAAAGGTTTTCGACAAGTTCAAGGTGTTGACTATGATGAGACTTTCTCTCACGTAACGATGTTTAAGTCCATTCGGATTTTATTAGCAATTGCTGTGTTTCATGATTATGAAATATGGCAGATGGATGTTAAGACTGCAATGAAGAGTTGTATATGATGCAACCCAAAGGTTTTGTCGATCCTAAGGATGCTGATAAGGTGTGAAAACTTCAGCGTTCCATTTATGGACTGAAGCAAGCATCTCGGAGTTGGAACCTTCATTTTGATCAAGTGATCAAGAGCTTTGGATTTGTTCCAAATTGCTACGAAGCTTGTATCTACAAGAAAGTGAGTGGGAGCTCAGTGACATTTTTGGTACTATATGTGGATGACATATTGATTATCGGAAATGACATTGACATGCTTAACGATGTGAAGAGTTATTTGAACAAATGTTTTTCAATGAAAGACCTAGGGTAAGCTGCTTATATATTGGGCATCAAAATCTATAGAGATAGATAAAGACGCCTGATAGCTTTAAGCCAAAGTACATACCTAGACAAAGTTCTGAAAAGGTTCAGAATGGATAAGGCAAAGAAAGGTTCAGTGCCTATGTTGTCAGGTAAGATATTGAGCAGGGCTCAGTGTCCAGCTACGGTAAACGATAGAGAAGCTATGAGCAAAGTGCCTTATGCCTCGGCTATAGGATCTATCATGTATGCCATGTTATGTACTAGACCGGATGTGTCCAATGCTCTTAGTTTGACGAGCAGATACCAAAGTGATCCAGTAGTGGAACACTAGACAGCCGTGAAGAACATCCTAAAGTATTTAAATAGAACTAAAGAAATGTTCTTAGTCTATGGAGGTGATGAACAGCTCGTCGTAAAAGGTTACGTCGATGCTAGTTTCGACACCGACAAGGATGATTCTAAATCTCAGACAGGATACATTTATATTTTGAATGGAGGAGCTGTGAGCTAGAGAAGCTGCAAGCAAAGCGTGATCGCGGGATCTACAGTAGAAGCGGAATACATGGCTGCTGCAGAAGCGTCAAGTGAAGGAGTTAGGATCAGGAACTTCATCACTGAGCTTGGTGTGGTTCCAAGTGCCTTGGACCCACTAGAGATATTGTGTGACAACACTGGCGCCATAGCACTGGCTAAGGAACCAAGATATCATCCAAAGACCAAGCATATCAACCGCAAGTTTCATATAATTCGAGATTATATAATAGATAGAGATCTGAAGATTAGCAAAGTACATACGAATCTGAATGTCGCAGATCCGTTGACTAAACCTCTTCCACGAGCAAAACATGATCAGTACTTTAGTGCCATGGGTGTTAGATTGTTGCCAGATGTAAACTAGATTATTGACTCTAGTGCAAGTGGGAGACTGTTGGAATTATGCCCTAGAGGCAATAATAAAGATGTTATTATTATAATTCTTGTTCATGATAAAGTTTATATTCCATGCTAGAATTGTATTAAGCGGAAACTTTGATACTTGTGTGGTTTATGAACAACGCCGTGTCCCTAGTACGCCTATATGGACTAGCTCATTGATTAATGATGGTTAAGGTTTCCTAACCATGGACATGAGTTGTCGATTAATAATGAGATCATATCATTGGGAGAATGATATGATGGACAGACCCAAATCAAGCAGAGCAATTAGATCGTGTCATCGTGTTCATCTCTGCGAAGCTTTTTCTTATGTCAAATATTGTATTCCTTAGACCATGAGATAATGCAAATCCCTGGTATCGGAAGAAAGCTTTGAGGTCATCAAACGTCATCCTATGAGAGGGTGATCATAAAGGTGTCTCTCAAGTGATCGAAAAGTATCTGTTGGGTTGTATGTATCGAGATGGGATTTGTCCCTCCTAAGTCGGAGAGATATACTTCGGGCCTACTCGGTAATCGATATCAACACCACTTGCAAGCACGTGGTTAAGGAGTTAATCACAAAGTGATATCGGATTACGGAACGAGTAAAGTACTTGCTGTGAACGAGATTGAACTAGGTATGCCGATACCGACGATAGAATCTCGGGCAAGTAAAATATCGCGTGACGAAGGGAATATATATGGGATTAATTGAATCCTGGAATCGTGGTTCATCCGATATGATCATCTATGAGTATGTGGGAGTCAATATGGGTTTCCAGACCCCGCTGTTGATTATTGATAGAAGATCATGTCTGCATATTCTCGAACCCGTAGGGTCACACACTTAACGTGTCTCGACGCTGGGATAGAATGGATAAATGGTTTATGAGTTTTTGTTCGGAGTCTCGGATGGGATCCAGGACATCACGAGAGGTTCCAGAATGGTCCAGAGAATAAGATTCATATAAAGTAAAGCAGTTTTTGGATTTCAAAATTGTGTCGGAATGTTCGGTATTGTACCGGAAGGTTCTAGAAGCTTCCGGAGTGGGACCAACATGGCCCCACTTGTCGGAAGGGGGTGTGGGCCTACGAGGGAGTGCCCTGGCCGCATTGGGCCAGGGGCACAAGGCCCCATAGGCCCAGCCGGCCAAAACCCTAGGGAAACCCTAGGGAAAATTTCTAGAAGGAGGGGGAAAACTTGCGCCCCACTCCAACCCTTGGGGCCGCCGCCCTAGGGCTTGGAGGAGGGGCCAAGGGGGCCGGCCAGCCCCCTATATATAGAGGGCAGGGGCGCAACCCTCCTCCCCCACTCCTTCAACCCTAGCCGCCATACTGCTGCCCTCCAGATCTCTCTCTCTCCCGACTGCGCGTAGGCAAAGCCCTGCCACAGAAACTCTCCACCTTTGCACCACGCCGTCGTGTTGTAGATTAAATCTATCTCTCCACCCCACTTGCTGGACCGAGGAAGGAGGAGACGTCGAGGTGCCGTACATGTGCATCTCTCGGAGGCATCACCACTTGCGTTGTTGGATCGGATCGGATCGCGAGGAGGAGAAGCTAGTACGACTACATCAACCATGTTCCGTTGAACGTTCCGATGTGCGAATCTTCAAGGGTATGAAGACCTCATATATTCCCCCTCGTTGTTTGCATCTCCTAGATTAGATCTTGGCTTTCTTGTTTGCATCCATAGAATTTTTTTGATTTACTATGCTACGAAACCCTTCAAGCACCACGTCGCCGCGTGATGACCCACAAGTATAGGGGATCACAACAGTCTTCGCGGGTAGTATTACCCAGTTTATTGATTCGACACAAGGGGAGCCAAAGAATACTTGCAAGCCTTAACAACTGAGTTGTCAATTCAGCTGCACCTGGAAATAGTTCTTGCTCACAGAAGTTTATCAGTAGCAACAGTTTGTAGTAGCAACAGCAACAGTGAAACATGAGCAATAGTAACAGTAACGGTAACAGTGGGGTTCGAGTGCGGTAGGCATAGGGATGGATGGGCGGGCGTTGCATTGACGAGTCTAAACATGTAACTTCAAGATCTATGGCATTGCAGATAAATAATAACAAGCATCCAAGTACTAAACAATCCTAGGCATGTGCTCCATATATAGTCATACGTGCTCGCAATGAGAACTTGCATAACATCTTCTGTCCAGCCAGCCCGTGGCAGCAGGGCCTCTAGGGAACTAGTGGCAATTAAGGTGCTCCTCTTAATAGAGCACTGGAGCAAAGCATTAACACTCTCTGAACACACGTGATCCTCACACCACAGCCATCCCCTCCGGTTGTCCCAATTATTGTCACTTCGGGGCCTTTGGATCCGGACAATGATATGTGTACACAACTTGCAGATAAGACCATAAACAATACTATCATAATGATTCAATAATAAGTTCAGATCTGAGATCATGGCACTCGGGCCCTAGTGACAAGCATTAAGCACAACAAGTTACGACAAAGTCAAATAGCACTATTAAAGATACTAGGCATTATGCCCTAACAGATCTTATTCGATTACATGATAGAACTCATCCAATCCCTACCATCCCCAAGCCTACAGTGGGGGATTACTCACTCATGGATGAGGGAAACATCGGTGGTTGATGGAGATGCATTGGTGATGACGATGGCGATTATCCTCTCCAAATTCCCCGTCCCGGCAGGGTGCTAGAATGGAGTTTCTGGATCCGAATCTTGGTTTCTGGTGGCGGCGGCGGAGTGGAACTCTTTCTGGAAAACTATCGAACCCCTCTCGGTTTTTAGGTCAAGAGGCAACTTATAGGCACAGAGGGAGGCCGAGGGGGTGCCTGGGGTGGCCGCACCCCCTAGGCGCGGCCAGAGGTGGGCTCGCGCCTGGCAGGGGTGTGGGCCCCCCATGCCCCTTCTCCATCTCGTCTTATGGCTCCGTGGATCTTCTGGTGAAATATAATTTTTGGCATATTTTCCGGGTTTTTTCCTGATAGTTCATTTTCTTCATAAAGACTAGACACCAAGGTAATTCTGCTGAAAACAGCGTCAGTCCGTGTTAGTTGTATCCAAATCACACAAGTTTAGAGGAGAAACAATAGCAAAAGTGTTTGGTAAAGTAGATACATTTTGGACGTATCAACTCCCCCAAGCTTAGCTTATTGCTTGTCCTCAAGCAATTTAGTTGAAAACTGAGTGCGATAAAAGACCTTTCACGAACACATTTGCTTCATATGATGTATATATTCTCAGCACAGGAGTAGACAGTTAAACCATTCATAATAAGAAGTATGCAACTAAGTCTACTCAGTAGTAATTGCAAGCTATGAAGAGAAACCAACTCAATAATAATAAGTAGCATGGAATATAAACATAAGCAACATTGCAATGCTCATAATAAGGTATGATAGAGTGGTATCTCGCTTGCCTTTGTTTGTAGAGCACAATATAAGTGCCAAGGCACCTATGAAGTTCAAGTGAAGACTAGAGATAAAGATATCAGAGATACAAGCATCAAAGTCATGACATAATTAACCAAGTTTTGGAACAAGCACAAGAATGACAACTATGCTCTCAAGAAGGTGCTCATAGAATAAGTGGTGACTCAACAATGTTGTAAAAAGGTTTTGTAAAGTTTGAAAGGCTTCCCAATGCTGAAAGGAAGGTACTCATTAGCTTTGAGCTCTCATTGCCCCTATCATAGGCATCTTCATGTGGTTAAGGTGAAAGTGAGGTCCACTCTGAATCATATGCTTGACAGACCATAAACTGGAAATCCCATGTCCCTTGAGTATGAGGGCCGCTCCGCATGCTACTCAACTTTGGTTACGTGTAAGTTCTTGTCATTGTTAATACATGCATATCATAGAGAACTGCCAACGGGGTACCCCTTGCACATGATACAGGAGCTATCCCATGATCAAAATGACAAGGCAAGCAGACAATGAGCATCTCAGCGATCTTTTTATTTACTATATGCATAGCTTTTTATTGAGGATGCTTCATAAATGCTCATTACAGTGATGCTGCAAGTTTCCACCTTGATTAAGCATGGCTTAGGCTAGTGGCCCAGGCGTTTCTCTAACACAATGTATAGACTCCATGAACTCACAAGCTCCCCTTTTATTTCACATCGTCGACATCTGTAAACAAAAGAGCAAAGTATCAACTGGATAGGAAATCCAAAAAGTGTTGAAAGCGTTCCCCGTGGAAGCACGGTTCTGCTGACTCCCAACATATAATTTGCAAGCATATAACTTTCATGGACTCACAATGGTTCAGGATTATTGAGTGCAAGGAATAAAGTGTGCCATCAAGTTCGTGAGAGCTTTACTAACTAACTTTCTCAAAACAGACAAACATTTTATTTGGAAGAAAACAAGGCATATTGAATATGCACTGAAATAGCAAACGATGCTAATAGGTAGGTATGGTGGCACAATTGGCAATAGTGGTCTTGGGGAGTTGGAAACACAGGTAGAGCTCATACCCAGTGCAAGTGAAGGCTAGCAAAAGAGAGGGAGCGACAAACGAGAGAGCAATAATTGTCATAATCATGCTTGCAACAAAACAGGACTAATTATGGCATGAAAGTGATACAAGAACTCTGAGGCAAAATAAATCATCGAGGCTTACTGACTATTGTTTAGTCATATGCATGCGTGAGCATGTGCCAACTCGATTCACATGAAACTTCCAGAGGAGGATACCACAATATCATACCAAAATATGAATAAAACAATGCAAGCAAACATTCATATGACATGCTACAAACTATTAGAAAGCTGGAGCTAATCATAGACAAGCAAGAACTACTAAGCATCCATCAGTAACACACTCCTTACAATGAACAGACTAAGCATGCTCACAATCATGAGTATTTGTACAAAAATGAAACAAATAGAGTTCATTACCAGCCTCTTACCACACCTCAAGTTGTCTTAATCTTCATTATTGCCCTTCACTTGTGTGACTTGAATAATACCATGTAACCAAAATCCACTGAGGACGGATAAACCCTCTAAAGAACTCACAAAACCAAAAAAGAACAACAAATATTTTTGGTGTTTTCTATTTTTTTCAAACAAGCCAACAAAGCAAAAACAAACCAAACAAAGCAAAATCTTTTTGGATTTTTATTTTAAGGCAAACCAAAGCAAAGAAACAAAGAAACAACCCAAGAGAAACAACAAATTTTTTTTTGGTATTTTTGTGTTTTAAGAAAGAAGAAGCAAGAACCAAAAATAAAGCGAAACAATGGATATACAAAGAACCGACCGAACATGGTATATAGATGAGTGTGATGTCGGTATACCTCCCCCCAATATTAGGCTTTTGGCCTAAGTGGGGCTCAATCCCATGGTGCCCAGGTAGATGCACCTCCGTAGTATGATGAGGAGGCTCCCTTGTCCTGGTACGAGCTCGAGGAATCCCCTGTGTAGTGTACAGTGGGGTCATACGAGGGCGCTTCCTCTTGATAGTGCCCATGGAAGTTAAAAGAGCGCAGCAACTCATCCATCTCCTCCTTGGAGCGTGACAAAGGTCCCTGAGAAATACTGAACAAAGTGGTTTGGGGGAGAGGGATCTCTCTCTCTCTTCCCCGTCAATAAACAACATTCTATAAACAAAATTCTCAAGGGTAGAGCTAGTGGTGACAAAGTGATGCGCCTTCATGGCAGCAAGATCAAGCCTCTCAGGAGCCAAGATTGTATCATTTGGATCAACAACAATGTCCAAGGCAGCAGCAACACGTGTAGCAATAATTCCCCCATAAATGGGTCCCTTAGCAGTTAAGCAACGAGCAATGAGAGAACCAAGATTGTACTTGGTTTCATTGTTGAGCACAGCAGCTAAAAAGCCAAATGATAGCTGGAAATATTACTAGTATTCTCCCTACCAAGAACACTAGTGGCAAGATAGTAAGCGAAGTACCTGATGGCTGGAAGCTGAATGTTTCTTATCTTTCCCCGTTGAGCTCTACGGTTATCATCATTGGTTATTCCTCGGTAAAGCTCCAACAAATCAGCGGGTTGAGCTGGAATCTTCTTTGCTGACCCAACTGTACCAAGTCCAAGATCCCCACAAAATTTCTTCAATGTCATATTGTAAGACCTGCCATAAACTTTGAAAGAAACATCTGGATGGAACACACTGTTAGTAAAGGAGAAACTCTCCTCAAATGTTTTGGTTAGTGTAGCATATTGCGCGCTCTCATCCTGAATAAGGCTCGTTAGTCCAGCCCTCTGAACCAAGGTCATAAAATCATCAAGAATCCCAGCAGCCCGCAAGAAAGTTTGGCAAGGAAAGGTGGAGGGGTGCGCATTCCCCTCATCTCCCTCGTCACCAAATCGCGGAGTAATGAGATCCTCATTATATGAGGGCCTGACACTGGTGGATGATCTTGGAAGCCTTTCCCTTCTAGGTGCATCACCCTCAAATATTTCACTAAATGTGTGGTGGTTCATGACTTCCCTTTTCTGAAATTGTAGACAAGCATCAAACAAAGTGATTCCTAAGTTGATAAACAGTGAGCAACTACTATAGGAACTTGCTAGAGGGATACACACACATCAAAATGATATTTCTAAGCATAGAACAAGCATGGAAGCTCAAACAACCTGTCACCTATAGCATCAAAATACTCAAGATACAATCTACCAATCACAAATCTAATTGGACAATTGGAGGAGGCACATACCAAGGAGCAATCTCTCTAAAATCAGCAACAAAGATGGGCTGAGCAAGGAGATCGAAAATCGCGAGCAAGAACAGCAAGAACTCGAGCTTGAGCAAGTTTTCCGGTGTTTTTCGGGAGAGAGAGAAAGAAGATGGCTTTGAGGAGGCAGCCTGGAGGGGCCCAGGTGGGCTAGACCCCCCCCCCCCCAGGCGCCACCCACAGGTAGGCCGCACCTACCATGGGTGTGGTGGCCTGGGGTGTCCCCTGGGTCACTTTAGGTGTCCCTCTGCCCCTTTTTTCAAGGAAAATTTTATTTTGAATTTTCTGGGATTTTTGGCAAACTTTATTTTTGGCCAATTTTCAGGGTATGAAAATTGATTTTCTCGCAGAAATAGTTTTTTCAGAAGAAGCAAAAGCAAACCAAAAGCCAAACTACAGGAGCTCTAAGACAAACTAACAAGCAAATAACTAGCAAAAGAAAGACAAAAACTAAGAAGGAGAAAAAGTAAAAGAAAGCAAGTATAACCATTGTGAAAACATTATTTTGTTCATTAAAATCCTTTTGTTAACAAGGTTGATCAAGTCTTGTTACCAAAACAATCTTATATGAGACAAAACTTTGCATTCCAGAAGGTGATTATGTTACCTCATACTTGATAGCAATGGTCCCAGTCATAATAGTTTCAAAGTTTTCTTATGGAATGGGACAATAAATCTCTCCAACCTTGATGCTCTCAATATTTTCAATGGAATTCAGGCAATAGCTTCTAGCAACCTTCTTGGGGAAATAGACAATATTCTCTTTGTCATTAATATTGAATGTTGCTTTCCCTTGATTGCAATTGATGACAGCACCTGCAGTATTAAGAAAAGGTCTCCCAAGAATAATAGATATATTATCATCTTCAGGCATTTCAAGCACAAAAAATTTAGTAAAAACCAAGCAATTATGAGACACTTGAACAGGAACATCCTCACATATACCAACATGAATAGTAGTTGACTTATCAGCCATTTGCAAATATATATCAGTGGGTATCAACTTTTCCAGCTGGAGTCTCTTGTAGAGAGAAAAAGACATAACACTACCTCCAGCTCCCAAATCACATAAAGCAGTTCTAACATAATTGTTCTTAATAGAGCAAGGAATAGTTGGTATACCTGGATCACCAAGTTTCTTTGGAACCTACCATTGAAGGATTAATTAGCAAGCAAAGTAGAAATCTCCTCATTAGGAATCTTCCTTTTATTAGAGACAATATCCTTCATATACTTTGAATAAGGAGGCAATTTAATAGCATTAGTCAAAGGAATTTGCAAAAATAAAGGTTTCATCCACTCACAAAACTTTTTGTAGTGTTCTTCCTCCTTTGACTTGTGTTTCTTACCTAGAAAAGACATAGGTTTCTGCACCCAAGGTTCTCTCTCTTTACCATGTTTATTAGCAATAAAATCTTCCTTAGTGTACCTAGTGTTCTTAGTGTGCTTCTCAGGTTCTTCCTCACCTTCCTCCTTATCAGGAGCATCATTTTTATCATTACCACTCTCAGTTTCAGCATCAGAGACAGATATACTATTAGGATCTACAGCAGGTTCAAGTGGTTCCTCAACTATTTTGTGTTTCTTTTTCTTTCTCTGCCGAGGACTACCACTATTCTCACCTTATTGAGAATCCTGATCAATTCTTTTAGGGTGTCCTTCAGGATATAAAGGATCTTGACTAGCTATACCATTCCTAGTTCTAATTCCATAAGCATGTTTATTTCCTGAGGCATTAACTAGCATATCCTTTTGTACCTTAGCAAGTTGATCAAGTTGGGTTTGAACCATTTGAAAGTGTTTAGAAAGCATTTTAATATCATTGGAAGTTCTTTCCACAATATATTTCAACTCATGGATAGCTCTAGAGTTTTCCAATAAATGATTCTGAACTTGTTTATTAAAATTACCTTGTTTAACAATAAATGTGTCAAGTTCCTCTAAGCATTGATCAGGAGGCTTACCATAGGGAATATCACCTTCATTAAAGTGGAGAGAGTGTACCTCAATAGTAGATGGGTGGGGAATTGGCTTACATAATTCTTCTATAGGAGGTAGATTCTTCACATCTTCAGCTCTAATAGCTTTCTCTCTTAGACACTTCTTAGCTTCCTTCATCACTTCATCATTTAGTGCAATAACTCCCCTATTCTTTGGTGTTGGTGTTGGATCTGGTTCAGGCACAACTGGTTCAGGAGTAATAGGCTCAAGTGTATTTAGCTCAGTTGAAGTCCAATCATCATAATTCTTGCTTATCTTATCCATTAATTCTTCGGCATCTGTAGGAGTTCTTTTCTTGAAAACACAATCAGCAAAGCTATCTAGGTAGGTCCTAGAACCATCAGTTAGTCCATTATAATAAATATCAAGAAGCTCATTCTTAGATAATGGACATCCAGGATGTGCATGAATCAAGGCACATAACCTTGTCCATGACTCAGGCAATTTCTCTTCTTCTCCATGTTTAAAATCAAAAACTCTCTACAAAGCAGCATGTCTAGCACTGGGAGGAAAATATTCCTGGAAGAAAGAATCAATCAAGCAATCAGGGCTATCAATGGAACCAGGAGGTAATCTATTAAACCAATCCCCAGCTTCTCTTTTTAATGAAAAAGGGAAGATCTTAGTAACAAAGTATTTGCGCATCTTAAAATCATTAGAGAACAAAGCACTCATAGTAGAAAGCTCATTCATATGAGCCACAACACTCTCATTTTCAGTCCCACAAAAAGGTTCTTTCTCAACAATATCTAAATAAGATAAATCAAGAGAGAAATCATAGTCTTCATCTTTAATATCTATGGGAGAGGTGGCAAACTTAGGATTAGAGGACAGTTTAGGCATAATAGTACGTCTAGCAAGGAGACTCTTAATAGCACTAGTACCATGTGTGTTTCGGCACTCTTCAACAAATTCATCAGTGAACTCAATGTAACCATCATTAATATCATAACTCTCACTAGACTCAGGTGAGCTAATAGGTGTAATAGTGTCTTCACTAGGAGTTTTGGTATTTCCTAGACTATCCATAGTAGCATCTAGGAAAGGACCTAATGAACCACTCGCATCAAGCACAGTAGAAGTAACATCACGCATCAAAAGCAGTTTCAGATTCAGCAGTAGTAGCAGTGTGTGTAGCATGAGTATGTGGTGGTGGTGTGATAAGGTTACTTATAATAGATGGTGAATAAAGAGCAGCAGAGGTGTTTAGGACTGTATCTCTTCTTGTAGTGGATGGTAAAATAGGAAACTTTCCATCACGATACTTACCCATGATGAAAGGAGTAGCAGTGAACAATAATAGATCCAAGTGAACTTACAAATAAAGCTATGCTCCCCGGCAACGGTGCCAGAAAATAGTCTTGATGACCCACAATTATAGGGATCGCAACAGTCTTTGCGGGTAGTATTACCCAATTTATTGATTCGACACAAGGGGAGCCAAAGAATACTTGCAAGCCTTAACAACTGAGTTATCAATTCAGCTGCACCTATAAATAGTTCTTGCTCACAAAATTTTATTAGTAGCAACAATTTATAGTAGCAACAGCAAAGCAACAACAACAATGAAATAGGAGCAATAGTAATAGTAACGGTAATAGTGGGATTCGAGTGCGGTAGGCATAGGGATGGATGGACGGGCGTTGCATGGACGAGTCTAAACATGTAACTTCAAGATCTAGGGCATTGCAGATAAATAATAACAAGCATCCAAGTACTAAACAATCATAGGCATGTGCTCCAGATATAGTCATACGTGCTCGCAATGAGAACTTGCACAACATCTTCTGTCCAGCCAGCCCGTGGCAGCGGGGCCTCTAGGGAACTACTGGCAATTAAGGTGCTCCTTTTAATAGAGCACCAGAGCAAAGCATTAACACTCCGTGAACACATGTGATCCTCACACCACAGCCATCCCCTCTAGTTGTCCCAATTATTGTCACTTTGGGGCCTTTGTATCCGGACAATGATATGTGTACACAACTTGGAGATAAGACCACAAACAATACTATCATAATGATTCAATAATAAGTTCAGATCTGTGATCATGGCACTCGGGCCCTAGTGACAAGCATTAAGCACAACAAGTTGCAACAAAGTCAAATAGCACTAATAGATATACTAGGCACTATGCCCTAATAGATCTTATTCGATTACATGATAGAACTCATCCAATCCCTACCATCCCCAAGCCTACAGCAAGGGATTACTCACTCATGGATGAGGGAAACATTGGTGGTTGATGGAGATGCGTTCGTGATGATGATGGCGATGATCCTCTCCAAATTCCCCGTACCGACAGGGTGCCAGAACGGAGTTTCTGGATCCGAATCTTGGTTTCTGGTGGCGGCAGAGCGAAACTCTTTTTGGAAAACTATTGAAACACCCTCGGTTTTGAGGTCGAGAGGAAACTTAGAGGCGCAGAGGGAGGCCGAGGGGGTGCCTGGGGTGGACGCACCCCCCTAGGCGTGGCTAGAGGTGGGCCGACGCCTGGCAGGGGTGTGGGCCCCCCAGTCCCCTTCTCTATCTCGTCTTCTGGCTCCGTGGATCTTCTGGTGAAATATATTTTTTGGCATATTTTCTAGGATTTTTCCTGATAGTTCATTTTCTGCACAAAAACTAGACACCAATGTAATTCTGCTGAAAACAGCGTCATTTCCATGTTAGTTGTATCCAAATCACACAAGTTTAGAGGATAAACAATAGCAAAAGTGTTCGGTAAAGTAGATACGTTTTGGACGTATCACCGCGGTCATTTTACCTCACCTAACCCCCACTTAGCGCCCCCAGGCTGCCAGTATTCGAGCTTGCACCGTCGCTGCCTGACGAACGCCAGCGAGTAATTACGATGAGTTCCATCCACCCCTCCCCCTCTGGTTGATGCGATCTTGTTCGCCATCCTCTTGCGCGCCTAATTATGCCCCTGGTTCATCCTGTATCGCCCCAGGTCACCGTCCCTATCAACCTCCGCGAACAACCGAAGCACCGCTCAAGTCTGACGAGTAATTCCGGTAAGGTCCGCACGCCCCTTGCCATCTAGTTCAAACCATTGTGTGCGCCGCGACTTTGTGCATGTCCTGATGCCCTTCGTCTGCCACCGTCTCTGTTCGCAAGCGCCCGACGCTAGGACCGACTCCAGCGAGCTCCCACGGCCACGACAGTACACCCCTGACCAAGCCAGTTCCACCTTGAGCTTCCTCGTGTTCAAGCGAGTCTGGTAAACCTTGCCACTGCCCCCTTACACCCTAGCACGGCTAGAGTGTCACTGGCAGTAGTGCCGCCGCCAACGCCATTAGCGCCGCTAGGTTTTGGTCACTTGATCCAGAGCCGTTAGATCTAGATCATGTGTCGTAGAACAGATCACTTACTGAATCGTTTTGTTTAGATCTAGCGCGTTGGATATGACTTGATCCAACGACGCAGAAGCGTGATCCGCGCGAAGCGGTACGGGCCAATAGGAACACGCCGCGTGTCTGGATTTTAGATTTAAAAATCTGTTTTTGAATCTATTAGTTGATTTAACTTGTAAAATTCACAATTTTTGTTCTGTTTGTCCAAAATTTGCAAATAATATATCATTGGATTCAAAAAATTAAGCCCTACACTTCCGTGGCCTTGTTTTAGTATTTTGCTTCTGGAAAATAGGATTATTTACAGAACCATTTGTAGGCCTATTTTGCATATAAAAATTATTTAGAAAATGTTTTTAAAGTAAATTTGAGTTTGTTTACACTTTAGAAAGTTTACTTTGATTTCAATATTGTTTAGTTGATTTGATTAGTGTAGAAAAATCATTTTATTGCATTTGCATGCAGTCATATGTATTTTTGTTTGATTATTGAAATGTGATTTTGGTGTTATGATTTTATGTGTAGATTTTGGTGATTGTGATTGTGAGGATTTTTCCTACTCCCCCAACTATCAAGGCAAGTGATGCTCCATTTCTGTCCTACTATTTTGTCTATGCATTAGTAATATTTTGAGTAGGACTTGCATGGAGATTTTTCTAAGTATATTACTATGGTATGCCTTGGGAAATCCTAGTAGTTGTTGTCTTAGTAGATTTTTCCCTAAGTTAAAGAAACTTGCTACTAGTATGCTTATCCTAGCTAGTAGAAAACAAGGGTGGATTATTCATGCTATGAATTATTGCTAAGTCTATGACTTGTGTTTTTGATTAATAAAACAACCATGTGAATAAATCACCTAGGTGGAATGGTATGGTCGGTTTATGTTGAGTGGTTACACAAGGCCCATGTCTATGGTTTACCTTGTGTATCACACTTGTGGATTGCCACCCAGGAACAAAGGGATTTGAGATGTTTAGTGTTGAGAAGCTTCTGGTGCAACCACATGGCATATGGGCTCTGCCTTGACCAACTAGGTTTCAAGAACTTAGCCAAATGGATAGTTGGTGGTAGGGTTGATAGGATGGAACGCGTCCATGGTGGTCTAAGGGAATGCTTCTGAAAAGTCTTGTCTCGATGCATGTCGAGTCTTGTAGGGAAAGTGCACCACCTCTCGAGAGGGTAAAACCTAAGTACTTAGTCGTGTCCCTTGCAACGGACAATTTGAGCATCAAAGACATTGAAGCAATCAAGGATATCCTCATCCCAGTTTCTCTAAGTTAAAAACTTGTGGTTGAACAAGGGTAAAGGTTCACTAATGTCTATTGGTGGTTCATTGGGATTTTTATCAAACAAAAGCTTAGCATTTTCAACTAATAAGGAAAACCTTAATTTTGAGCAAAGCAAACCTAAGCTACACTTAGCCAAACTCATATAGTTATTAGATATTACTATTCTACTATGGTATCACTTACCAATACAATTCCAAATGTATTGACCCTCTGTGGCTGTAACTTATGATGTTGGAGGTTACTCTGATGGAGAATAGGGTTGTGAGTCTACGCTCAATATGTTTGCCTGTGACACATGAAAATGAAGACTTACAGTTATTTACTTTATGTTATGAACTCCATGTATTAGCCTTGGGATATTGAGTTGTAAAGACTATGTTATCTCTGGAATGAAGATGTAATAACGACCTTTGTATCTGTGTACTTCATCTTAAACTGTGGATGCTAGCATTTGATCCAGGGACTAGCATTGCAATCACAGGGACCTTTACCTTAAAAGGTAGGGTCTTACAACCTAAATCTGAATCAATTCATATCCCAGCCAGTGTAGCGTCCGAGGTTGTCCCAATGGAAATAGATGGGAGAAATGATACGAGTAACCAGGGGACTGACTCGGCAAACCTGGGGATTGCCTCGCAGAACTCGGGGACTGGTTAGTATAATCCGGCAAAGGTTATGTCGGCTGAAGCAATGGAAATTGATGAAGTGGTTACCCCGACACATAAATTACCAGAATGGGCACGACCAATTTTGAAATTTTTGAAAGATGAAATCCTGTCGAGTGATGAAGTCCTCGCCGGGCAAATCCAAAGAACGACAAAGGCCTATACCATAATAAACAACGAGCTATATAAAATAAGTGTCACCATTGTCCTGCAGAGATGCGTTGATCCGGCAGAAGGTCAAGAGATTTTCCTAGACACCAATCAAGGTGAATGTGGACATCATGCTTCATCCAGAGCCTTAGTCGCCAAATTATTCCGGCATGGATTTTATTGGCCTAGTGCTCCGCGAGAGGCAGAAGAACTAGTGAAAAAATGCAATGGCTACCAAAGATATGCAAGAAAGATTCATGTGCCATCATCCGAGTTAAAAACTATACCTATCACTTGGCCATTTGTTGTATGGTGTTTGGACATGGTTGGGACATTTAATTCAGCTCGTGGTGGAATAACTCATATCTTGGTCATGGTTGATAAATTCACAAAGTGGATTGAGGTTAAGCGAATAAGAAAATGTGATGGGACCACCGCCGTGAGATTCCTCAAGGATATTATCCTGAGATATGGGTACCCACATAGCATCATAACAGATAATGGCACAAACTTTTTCGAAGGAGAATTTGCTCGATTCTGCCGAGATAATAATAAAAGACTAGATGTCATGTTAGTCGCACATCCTGTATCTAATGGGCAAATGGAAAGATCCAGTGGACTAGTACTATCTGGGATAAAACCCCGTCTCATTGAGCCACTACAAAGATCAGCGGGGTGTTGGATTGAGGAGCTCTCAGACGTGTTATGGAGCCTGAGGACAACTATGAATCGATCAACTAGCTATACACCATTCTTTTTGGTATATGGGGTAGAAGTTGTATTACCAGCCGACATAGTGCATGATTCTCCTAGAGTCACCCAACACACAGACGTTGAAGTGAATGAAATAACCAGGCAAAATGATGTTGATCTGCTAGAAGAGGCAAGAGAATTGGCACTGTCCAGATCCGCCATATATCAGCAGAATCTCAGACGCTATCATAGCAAGAAAGTAAATCCTCGAGTTTTTTGAGAAGGATATTTGGTGCTTCGGATCATGCAACGCACAGCCGACATGCATAAACTATCACCTCTATGGGAGGGTTCATTTATTGTGTGCAAGGCACTGCATAATGATCATACTATCTCATAGATGCTCAAGCACATGAGAAGAATAAGGCAGACAGGTTAGGAGAAGAATCACAGAGGCCATGGAATGTAGCTCTACTTCGTCCATTTTACACTTGGATGAAGTGTATGTATCTCAAACTCTCATATGTCGGACTGTATGACGACAATGAGTTAATGAATGAAACATCGGCATCTCGAGCTATAACTCGGGGACTACCTTAATAAAATTGTCTCTTATGCATTTACTTCCGTATATCGACTGGCTTAGTTTTATTAATCTTTAGACCGGATTAGTAATGTGTTGGCAACAAAGTCCAACTCTTCGACATGCTGATATCCAAAAAATAGGCTTCATGCCAAGCAAGAGAAAAGCCAGCAAATGCTAAACACATGAAAAACGACTAAAGGAAGAAGAAAACGCGAGCCGACTCATGTTTTTGGCTAACCCCTGTATTTACTTTCTTTACTTATTTTGTGAATTCATTTTGAGCTTATTCTCCAAATTTCTAAGTATTGTTGATTCAGTCTGTTAATCTCGGACCCGTAAGTTGAATGCCAAAAAATGGTAGACATGGGCCGAATGACAGATTCGAGAGAACAAGAAACATGAAACTTGGGGACTACACCCAAAAGGATTCAATATTTACAAGCATAAATAGTAGCAAAAGCACTTAAACTGTATATTACATACTGTTCCCGACATACCGGGGATTTAATAAAAAATTGAAGTTATTATGCCTAAGGAGCAGCATAAGATGCGTCACTAACAACTAGCGGGGGAACAACAACTTTCAGAGTAGGAGTCTCCGAAGCATGAGCTTCGGCATTAGCAGTGGGAGCCTCGGCTTATGTAGAGGGCACCTTGGCTTTGGCTGAGGGAACCTCGGCCTCAGTTGAGGGAATCTCGGTTTCAGCATGAGAAGCCTCGGACTCTGTGAAGGAACCTTGGCCTCGGCCTCATGTTCCGAGGTTTCCTCGTGCTAGTACGAGCTACCAGCTCTTCCTCCAGGTTATATTCCTCATCATTGGTTTCTTCCTCGGATCCTTCTTTGCCTTCCTCATAAGAATTATCTTCAACATCATCTTCGAGGAAGCTCGGCCCTTCCTTCCAAGCATGCGTATTGGCATACTGGATAAGTTGGTAGGCCCGAGCTTGCCGGCATTGAATATGTTCCTTATCAGAGAGCCACAGTGAGTCGGCGCACATGTTTTGAAGAGTGTCCAAGCTAATACCTTCATACAATGAGAGCACGAAGCTCAAGGAAGTGTCGGCACCAGCTCGCACGGCGGACTCCCTCTAGAGGTTGAGCCGAGTCTCGCAATTCATCAGCCTCTCAGCAAGCACTTAAACATGTTTCGGGATCTCTTCTGTCGGCTAGATGACATTGAAGACCCGGATGGCTGCATCCATCAGATCAACGCTGAATGATTTTGTAGGTTTTGTGTTGGCAACCAAACTAATCAAGAAATCCTCAATGTTGTAAGTGTGGCCCGGGTCATTGGTTTCACCACGATATTCCCGAGCTCTCATTACAGTCTTGGCACTTCGGACTTTGCACTCCGGAAAGTTGTTTGAGCATAAGTAGAAGGACAAGTCAGAAAAATAGGTCAAGCAAATGTCGGATGAGAACAAGAAAGCAACAGAAACACTTACGATGCACGACCAAGGTTATCTTGGCGAGGTTGGACAACCATCCAACTTGATTTTTGATCAACCTCTCAAGCTCAAGTTTGGCCGAGTCAGTCGTGGCCTTGGCTGTTTTGATAAGCTCTTGGTCCTTCTCTAGCTGGACGTTAAGTTGGCTCTTCTCTTTTGAGAATTATTGGTTGAATTTTGATAACTCGACCTGATGAGTTTTCTTCAGGGCTTCTTTTCAGCACGAATCCGAGCTATCTCGTCGTTCTTCTCTTTTAGCTGGGTGGTATGTTCTCCTGCTTGTTCAAGAAAATGCATCATCAAATCAGGCATAGAAATGCATTCTTGATGGGATTCTGCAAGAACTCGTAGTTCGGCTGGGCCGAGGTAAAACTGGTAAGGAAAAAAACAAGGAGAGAAAGGCGATAAAATAAGATATGAGGCACCGAAGTACCTTCCAATCTGGTGACCTTGTCCTTCAGATAGTTGTTCTGATTATCTATAGCGGCTTACAAAAGGGCAATTCAGAGGTTAGTTCGGTTTGCTGAATAACAAAAAGAGCTGGGTTGAAGTATGCAAAGTACAAACCTGTTTTCTTCCCTATAGGCATCAACTTGTTATATGTGGTGCAGAGACGCCTGTGGGAGAACAGAAGCTCCTGGAACTCGACAGTACGCCGGTTGTGAGCAATCTGGAAAAGCAAGGATAATAAGAAGTAAGCAATAAGTGAGATTTGAATCAAATAAAACTTGATCCGGATCTAGGTGGATGGATATTCAAATCTCAACTCAACATCCGAATGAAGTAAAACTTGACTCGGATCTAGGTGGCTGGGTATTCAAAGAAATAAGTGATATTCGAATCAAGTAAAACTTGATCCTGATCTAGGTGGCTGGATATTCAAAGCTAAACTGAAGATCCGAATCAAGTAAAACTTGACTCGGATCTAGGTGGTTGGGTATTCAAAGCAATAAGTGAGATTCGAATAAAGTAATACTTGATATGGATCTAGGTGGATGGATATTCAAAGCTAGACTCAAGATATGAATCAAGTAAAACCTGACTTGGATCTAGGTGGCTGGATATTCAAAGCTAAGACAAATTCTGCCTAAGTTAAAATGACTCGGTTACGCACCCCGGAGACACTATGTACTAGCTTAAGAGAGCATCCGACCAAATAATAGATCATTCCCCCGGAGGCTCGGGGACTAATGGCTATATATTACACTATGCAAGGACATAAAGTGTGAGACAAAGTGTTTACCTCCATCATATGATCGGCCTCCATAATGACCCGGATGGCAAGCTGCATCCTGTGGCTAATCTCGGCCGGGCCAAAGCTCTTTGGCGCAGGGTTGCCACCAGAGCTAACCTCGGCATAGTCAGTGCCATTCCAGTTTTGCGCATACTTGGCAAGAGAGGGCCGAGGCTCTCACCACTTGGATTGCGCATCAATATCTTTCCCTTCTTCTCCGAAGCTTGCTTGGCTGCCACCTCGGCTGCCAGACTCTTGTGTAGCACAATCTTCTTGCCACTAGTCGAGACAAAGGTAGAGGCAGAAGCTCCTTTCTTGAGAAGGTCGGCCACAGAGGGATGTGAAGAAGGTTCCTCGTTTTCTTCTACGGCGGCTTGGTCACGGATCCACCTTTCTTCTGCTTGACGGCGGGATCAGCCTAAGACTGTGACTTGGTTGGCCTAGCAGCAATTGGCAAAGTTGAAGGAGCCGTAGAAGGAGATTGAAATTTGGAGTGCGGGCTCTGTCGTGTTTGATCTGTGGCCGAGTCTTGGAAGACCCGGACGAAGTTGGAGCTACTGTTTGAGGAGGGGCTTGAGGTTGAACAGGGGCTGAGGTAACAGGTACCTCAGCAGAAGTTGGTTCGGCGCCAGGGCCTTCTTAGTCTTGGCAGGCACAACCGAATCAAATGGTTGATCTGGCATGGCCGTATCTCCGGAGGCGTCGACACCACCACCACCAACATTCCCCTCCTCCTATCGAGATGGAATGTTAGTCATCGCAGGAGGAAAGCCACCTCAGACGGGGCTTGAAACCTGGACATCGTCGTGGGCCGGGGGTGATGGTGGCCTGGCAATAGGAGATGCCATGCTTAACCCGCTCTAAGAAATGTCCAGCGGGTCGCTACCAAAGTAAAACATCTAGAAAAGTTGAGTCACATAAAGAAAAAGAGAAACAAGAAATACGAGCTTGACTCGAACAAGGAAACTTACGAGGAAATTGCTGGTGCAACTTTGGTACTAGGAGCCCTCTTGGCGGCCACCTTGACTCATTTCCTGCGAGGCTCGGCCCGAGGATCTGAGCTGGCTGCACGCTTCCTCATTGGACCCTAGACTCCCACGACAACGGGAGGCACGTCATACACCTGTCCAATCGGATTAGCTAGAGAACAAGGAGCCAGATAGGCGTATGAGAGAGGCGCCGGATTAAGTACCTCGAGGAGGTCACAATCATCCTAGTCATCATTGTTAGGCAGTTCCTTATGGACTGAATCCTTACCCAAGGTGCGGCTGGGGTCCGAGTCAGATTTGGGCATGAACTCCTCAGAGTCTGGCTCTCCCTCGTCCGAGGTGTCGTGGTCCTTGCCCCAAGTAAGGGCAAGATTCTTGCTATCCTCCGCGGATTGCTCGAGGAATTCCTTAGGAAAACAACACAGAAAGAAGTTATATAATTGAATGAGCTGAGATGAAAATATGATCCGAGATATACAACTCGGTAGAAAGTTACCTGGGGCGGAGGATTATCTCAGTTGTAGGGCTTCATGCCCCACTTCCAATCCTCGGACATGTCCGTCTTAAAGATGGACTTGACGCGCTTCCGTATCTAGTCATCATCTATCTCGACCATCGAAACCCGGTTAGGGTCAAGTCGGCTGCTCATGTGGCAGATTTTATGGCTGCGCTTCTGAAGAGGACAAACCTGACTACTAATAAAAGTAGCCATGAGGTCGTCGCCACATAATCCATCTTTGTTCAGTGCAATGAGCCGCTTCTCGAAGGAATGAACAAACTTGTTGGTCTTCTTCGGGTCCAGATCCCAGTTCTTCTTGGTGGGCACACCGACTGAGAAGGTCGGCAGCCGGATCTTGTCCTCCTCAGTGTTGTTCTCCACATAGAAGAATGATCTGTGCCATTTCTTGCATGATTTCGAAGCCAGTGACTCAGGGGAAGACAAAACCCTTCCGAGGTATGATGGAGGCTGCACCGAACTGGGTAAGAGATTTTTCATGGGGGCGCAAGTCTTTATTTGGCACTATGTTGGCCCTAATCTAAAAGAACTTGGCCCAGAGCTCAATAGAGGTCCAAAGGCCGAAATACCCCTCGGTGGCTGAGATAAATGCCGAGAGAGAAGCTATGGCCGAATTTCTCTAAGAATTTCGAGGCAAAGCCGCTAAGGGGGAGGCCGAATCTCTGGGCAAAGTGAGAGACAAAGACTACAAACTCACCCAATTGCGCGTTTGGGGTGAGCTCCGATACGTCCAAAACGTATCTACTTTCCCCGATCACTTTTGCTATTGTTTCTCATCTAATTTGTGTGATTTGGATACAACTAACACAGACTGATGGTGTTTTCAGCAAAATTGCTTTGGTGTCTACTTTTTTTTGCAGGAAATCAACTTTCAGGAAAAATACCGGAAAATATCGCAAAACTCCTATTTTACCAGAAGACTCACGGAGCCAGAAGACGAGACGGAGAAGGGCCACGAGGGGCCCACACCACCTGGTGGCGCGGGCAGGCCAGGTCGCGCCAGGGGGTGGTGTGGCCACCTCAGGCACCCCATCGACCTCTTCCTTCGCCTACATAAGCCATCTGACCTAAAACAGAGGGGGTTCGATGTTTTTCTAGATAGAGTTCCGCTACACCGCCACCACCAGAAACCGCGATTCGGAACCAGAAACTCTGTTCTGGCACCCTGTCGAGACGAGAAATTAGAGGAGATCATCGCCATCATCACCACCGACGCCTCTCCATCAACAATCCATGTTTCCCCCATCCATGAGTGAGTAATACCCCATTGTAGGCTATGGGGATGGTAGTGATTGGATGAGATCTATCATGTAATTGCATCAGATTGTTAGGGCATGGTGCCTAGTATCTTTGTTAGTGTTTTTTGACATTGTTGCAACTTGTTATGCTTAATGCTTGTCACTAGGGCCCAAGTGTCATGATCTCAGATCTGAGCATATTATTGATTCATGATGATATTATTATTTGTGATCTTACCTGCAAGTTGTTTACACATATTATTTTCCGGAACCCGAGGCCCCGAAGTGACAGAAATTGGGATAACCGGAGGGGATGGCTGTGATATGAGGATCACATGTGTTCACGGAGTGTTAATGCTTTGCTACGGTACTCTATTAAAAGGAGTACCTTAATTGCCAGTAGATTCCCTTGAGGCTCCGCTGCAATGGGCTGACAGGACAAAAGATGTTGTGCAAGTTCTCATTGCGAGCATGTATGACTATATATGGAACACATGCCTATGATTATTTAGTACTTGGATGCTTTATCTTATTTATCTGCAAATGCCCTAGATCTTGATATTACATGAATAGTCTTGTCCATTCAACGGCCGTCCATCCATCTCTATGCCTACCGCACTCAAATCCTGTTGTTTGTTACTATTGTTACTACTGCCTTTATTTTACTACTGTTGTTACTTTGCTATTGCAACTACAAAACTGTTGCTACTGATAAACTATTGTGAGCAAGACTATTTCCAGGTGCAGCTGAATTGACAACTCAGTTGTTAAGGCTTATAAATATTCTTTGGACCCCCCTATGTCGAATCAATAAATTGGGATTTACTATCCTCGAAGACTATTGCGATCCCCTATACTTGTGGGTCATCAAACTCCTTGTCGGGTAAGCGGCAGGTGACCTCGGACGGGATCCGACGCGTCCGGATGAGCCAATCAATCTCTGCTTGGGTCGCCTTGGATCCTTGCCAAGAGCCTTGCTCGGAGATGGTGGCGCCCTCCTTGTGTCCCTCGGCGACAGCAATGTTGTGCGCGCTTGCCATGGATTCCTCAGAGGAGCTACTCGAGGCATAAATTCTCGCGGCGACGGGGAGAGGCCTTGACTGCCACAGGACCATCACTGCGATGGAGGAGCGCGGTCGCGAGAGGATGATCACGGCTAGAGCAGAGGATATGCGTGGAGCAAGCGCGTTATGCAGCGTTTCGAGCGCAACAAACGGGCGGCGCTGCAAGGAAGAAGGAGTTGGGATCGGGGGAAAGTGAACGAGGGTCCCCTACTCCCCTATTTAACGGCATCGCCCATGAACCGTAGTGGGATCGTGCATGCGTAGCGGTTCCGCTGCACATGCGTGTATTTCGCGGTGGCGGTCATGGTCTGGAGCCACATGATCGGTTACACGTCGCAAAAGATTAAGCGGCGCTTACTTACCCCTGCGGTATCGAGGAGTTGCTGTGTGACTTGACGGGTCATAGGGATAACTGTCCGCGCGCCAGTGATCACTGTAGCATCCCAAAGAATGATATAAAGCGCAATGATTACTGACACGTAGGATGGAAGTAGCTTACAAAGGAAGGAAGGAAAATAACCCGGACATATCAGAATGACTCAGCCGACGAGATATGCCTCGGACAAAGCCAAAATGAGTCAGAACAACTATGAGATCAACAATATTGCGTCAGAGTCGCACTTCAAAGATTGGCCGACTAGAGCATATGTCAGCAACAAAGATATCAGTTCCAAGTAAAGATGAACTTGTTATGGCCTTGCCGGCTAATGCCATTAAGATCGCACCAGCTTTGAGGACTAATGTTGGGGGGATGACCCCAGGTAGGATCAAACTAAGGTAAAAGGGCAAAGCCCACCGAGGTATAAATCGGGCCCAGACATGATGGTCCAAGTAATATAAGGGTTAGCCGAATGAGGGCCGAGTTACCCTGAGCTAAAGAACATTGGCTTCAATCGGCCGACATATAAGGTATGTCGGCATGAGGTCTAGCAAACTTCCTATCTGCAGGTACGGTCTTGGCCGAGTCATAATAAGCAAGGCCGAGACAAAAGATGGCTTGCTAGAGAAGGAGAGAGAGAGCCCCAAGGTCAACACTGTGCTTTATCTCTCCCTCAGGAATCCATGCAGAGCCAAGTGCTACAGACAAGGACCAGAGGGGCAGACGGACAGAGGAGATGTCACGGAGGTGACAGTCCTAGAGTCCAACGATAACATGTCATGGGCTCTGGGTCTTTGCTGTTGATAGAAGAGCGATAGGGAAATGGGCGTGCCGAATTACCCTTTTGGAAGAGCATATTCGGATCTAGATCAGGCCTAGATGTAACCTGGACACCCTATATAAGGTGAGCCAGGGCCTCCTAGAGAGGGGATCGATTCATTTTACACTTAGAGAGTTATTGAGTGCTTCTTCCTCCTCTCTATGAGACAACTCAAGGAGCAAGTGTAAGCCATTGTTGTTCCAAGAAAAAAACTAGAGATCATTTTGTGTGTGTAGAATCCACTACGCTATCCCTCCTTGGATCCCACTAGTACCCATTGGACCCAATTTTAGCCTACCCATGACATCTTCCGTGCCACCACCATGACACTTAGGATTTAGTTTGGGTATGTGCGTGGTCATGGTGGTGTTTTGTGTGTGCATGGTTGTGTTGCATTTGTTGTTGTGTGGGCGATGTGTGTGGTGTGGGTCACGCTTAGGGGTGTTAGTGGTACCTGATACCCGCTAAATCGACGGGAACCCGCATTAAATGGGGCGGGTCTGGTAAAGAAAAAATGTGGGTCTAGCGGTGGTGGGTACGGGGGTCTGAACCCAAACACGTAAACTGCAGACCCGCTATGACACGAGAGCTTGGCCCATCAGTCATTGTCTAGAGTCAAAATAATATCCTAACCCACCGGCCCACACACCGGCTTGACCACCCCATGTCTCGCGAGTTGTTGCATCGTTGCCGCCTCGCGCGCTTGCTACACCGCCACCATCACCGCCTCGCTCGTTTATGCGCCGTCGCCACCTCGCGGGACATATGAACAAGGCGAGTACCCTTCAAGTCCTGGGTACCCACCAGGTGGAGGGTCTGGAGAAGATTTCGGCCCAACAATGGGTTCTAGGCGGGTATGGGGGGCCAGCCCCAAACCAGACGGGTGACAAGCGGAGTTCTAGGTAGCGCCTGCACCGGGCGTTTGTATGCATGCAGGACCCTCGTGGCAAGCGCAGATGCTAAAGTAGCCTAGAGCTAGTTTTGTGGGGTTAAATCAGTCATGTTGTCTGTCTTGGGTGAGCGTAAAAAAGACTAAAATCATCCAATAGTTGCAAGTATGTGGAAGCGCAAACTTCCTGCCCACTCTCTCACTCCATAGTCACTGTCTCTGTCTCCCACTCCCTATATCGCATTCTCTACATACCATTGGAAAGACCGATAGCTTCCACACCTCCTCCACCGTGGCCTTCGATAATAGATCCGGTCGATAGCTTGTGCCCCGCTGTGCTTGATCTACCCCCCGCGCCTTCGCAAAGTACAAGGTAGGGATGCCGTGGAACACGACTGTGGTCATTGACCCGGCCACGGTTCCCTGGCTGAGGCAGTGATGCATGTAAAGTGCATACATGAACTTTATAGTTTATTGTCAAATATTCCAACACATTTGTATCTTATACAATATTATATCCATGTTTTACATTTATTTATGAGATTTACCAATGATCCTTTTTATTTGGTTTATAACTCTACATCATAGAAAACGGATGTTTTGTGTATTTTAACTTTCAACGAACTAAAAACGTACTTGGGATCATTTTTTATGAAGACAAACACCTGGAGCACTAGAACCTCACGAGCGGAGCCCGGAGGCCCAAAAGAGCCAAGGTAGCACAACCCAGGAGGGGGAAAGCCACTTATGCTTGTTTCCTCCTCGAGCATCCACAAATGTTCGTCTATAACCCTAACCCTGAGTCTTTACCTAAAACTCCTATAAGAAGTCCCCCTGATGCGATCTCAAAGGAGGCAGAGCGAAAACACCGAAATAGAGCCAGAACCAGTGAAAATTGGAGGGTGAAGTGCCGCAGGAGCCATCTCCGATTAGATCTTCACCCTCTCAACATCATCAACACCGTCTCCATGACGAAGAGGGAGTAGACCACTATCGTATCCACGGGAACAGGGTACCCGTGATCCTACTAAGTGTGTGCCCCAAAGCCCTTTGTGCCACGTAGGCCATCCCGTGGCCTGTACGGTGGTAGGCGCCAGGATCCGTCCTGCGGCCAAAGCCATGAGAATAATACGTAAGCAATGACGTATCCTTCCCGGGGCCTGGGGAATATGCCCCTCTGTATGCGATCTAGTCGGTCTAATTGCCCCTCCCCCGAGGGGAAGGCGATCAATAAAGTGTCCCAACCGACCCGAGCGCTTGGGCGACAGCTGGTGTGGGGTCTCCATGGAAATGCACATACTTGATGAAAGAGGTATGCTCTAGAGACTCCGTCGGCTAACATACAAACAATAGGGATGCAAGCTTACCCAGGTTTAAGCCCCTAGAGAAAAAACCCTACTCCTGCTTGACTATTCTTGATTGATGAACAAATCGAAGGTTACATGTCACCGAGATGTCTATGGTTGTGTAGATTGGATCTGGTGTGTTTGCGATGATATCTAAGGTATCCTCCCTGTCGATCCCTCCTAACCCTTGTATGGGAAGGGTAGATCTTGGGTACCATCTGAGTCGGTTTCAAGTTCGATTCTATCTCTAAGATTTCATAGTTTAGAAGTTTATTCTTGCTTGTCACGCCAGGAATCAGTGTCTATATGGGCTTTGGGTCACTAGAATCTTCATGGGATTTGGGGATCTAAATAGATCATTGCATGGGCCCCCGGGTGGGCTGAACCGGATAGGCCAAGAGTGGGTGCCCGTTGGGCATACCTATGTAAGATGTCAATATGTTGTGGGTTAAGCCATGGTTTGGCCCAATTTTTCACGGTTCTCGAGGGAAGGCAGAGGCTCGCGAGGAAAAAAAGGAGAGGGATATGAAATCGAACTCACGCAAAGGCGAAGAACACGACAAACACACCCAACATGATGCACGCCATTGGCTCACTCTAGTGGCTACCAACCCAATACAATCCTCATGTGGGGATCGATATCGAACAAATATCTCTTTCAATCCCAATCGGACAGGGGTAAGAGCTTTGTTGAGGATTTTGACAACTTCACTTACAAACAACTCAAGGTGGAGGCCTTGTAGAACTTGGATGCCATGGGAAACATCTAAAGAGATGGGGATAATATAACTTCCATAGAATAAAGATGAGACCAAAACTAGATTGGATCCTCTCTTAGGGTTTCCTAGTTATGTTATCATTTCTAGGGTTTACAATAGATGGGTGGTGGCAACAAAGGCTGCCACTTTTTGTTGGGACTCCAAGTGTAGAGTGTTGCAGCAAGTGTCTTTTCCCCACAAGGATGACTCGAGGGTTTATATCGAACTCTCGGGGAATTGTGTAGATAATTGTCTTCTCCTCTTCAAGCAACCTGTAAAGTAAAATAATTTTCCTTGTGTCCCCAACTCCACCAAGTGGTTGTCAAGCACAAGGTTTCGTATTAGTAATATAAAATATAAAACAAAGTAAAGTAAAGTAAAGAAATGCAGACTAGATGTTATGAAAGATAGTAGAGTTGTTTTGGGGGTTTTTATGAGTGATTGCAAGTAGGAAAAGTATTTTTATATTTTCGAAATAATAAATTGCAGAGATTAAAGAGGATAGTAGATGCAAAGGAAAGATGTTTCTTATGATAAAAATCGGACCGGGGTTCATGGGTTCACTTGTCTACTCTCTTTTTAGGTTGTGGTGATAACAAAAAAGTTCATCAATGATAAAGACTCATGGAATTTTCTATATGTGCTTGATAAAGGATTGAATATGGGCATCACATTCTAATATTGAGATAGAATACATCTCTCTTATACTCAAGAAAGGTAAATCTCCATGAAACCTTAAATTAAGAACAAATCAAAGTATAGCTTTAAGCAATAGTACATGATGTTTGAAATACAAATATGATACCTTGATCTATAAAGGTTATCAAACTATCACGTGATAACTATAGCACATGATTTCACTTTATCCCAAGTGAGGCGGCAAAATAAAAGGTAAAAACCAAAGTAGATCTTGAATATTATGTGTCACAATTCAATCTCTACCCACCATGCTACTCCATCTAACACACACTTCTCCCCATACAAGTTGGATCAAAACAAGAAATTAAGAACGGGGTGCATTATATGCATCTATCAAAAAATCTTACACAAGATATATTCAAATCTCAAATATCAAATCATAGAACAAAGATCCACCACATAGGAATTACAAAGATGACCATAATCATGTAGGACAGCTCATATGGTACTAGATTTATGAAGAACAAGATAGAGAGAGATCAAGATACTACCACAAACCCATAGCCCGGAGGTGTACTATTCCCTCTTCATCATGGGGATGATGCTGGAGATGTTGGAGAGGGTGGAGATCTCCCCGAAGGTGGCTCTAGCAGAGTTTCCCCCTCCAATCTTCGCTAGATCTGCCTCTATTTGGTGGTGTTTTTGCCTCTGGTGTGCTCTGGTGTCCTCCGTCTTGGGGACGCCTTGGGGAGTCCTTATATAGGGATTTTTAGGTTAAGAGAACTCCGTGGGCGAAAGAATCGAGTCGATCAGACGACTGAGGAGGAAACGAGCATGGGTGGCGCGCCCACCAGGCCTAGGCGCGCCACCTAGGCTCGTTTGGCCCTCCTGCCCCTCCTGGTGAGATCCTCATGCTCCAGATGCTTCTCGTGGATAAATATTGGCATTCCCAAAAGTTCAGGTCCATTTGACTTTGTTAAGGTCTCGAAACATCAAAAACATTGAAAACGGGGTTTTTCTGCCCTGCAGGGTTATAGCCAAAATAAAGTGGATCATTGGTAAATCCCCAAAAATCAACATAAAACATGGATATAACATTATATATGATGCAATATGTTGGAAAACATGTTAACATACTACAAAGTTCATGTATGCATTTTACATGCATCAACATCCCCAAGCTTAACCTATGCTCGTCCTCGAGCATGAAGGTGATAAAACTAAACATGGACTTTGGAGTTTGTTACCTTTGCTTCCTTCATTATCATGTAGAGTTCATAGGATCAATTCCTTTCAATGAAACATAATATGCAAGTGTACTATAAAGTTGTATCTTTTACACATCTATAAATATGTTGAACAATAAGTGATGGTGTGATAAAACAAAATAAACTTTCAAGCACACTTTGATGAACCTACAAAATTAGACTCTTTCCATGATTGGAATTGCTTTTTCATGCCTTTATTTCTAGGCTACTTATTAGTTTCATGCCCTTGACTAGAAGACTCACTGCTTAGTTTTATGTCTTCCCTTGAGATGTTTTGCATCCCGTACTGAAAGTAAACACTGAATATATATATATATATATATGTTAATCTTCCATAAAGAATGTAAAATAATTTTTTTGAGCTATGTAGTTCATGTCAACAATACTAGTAAGGATTCGGTTCCAAGTATCTTCTATTTTCAAAGATTCATATGGTTTATGTGCTAAACATATTACAAGTTAATTGTTTTATGCACCTAGTACATGACCTTGCACTCCTCATGCTACTCAACTTAGGCCTGTCATTATATACTCATGTTGGTCTGTGAAACCGCATCATTGAAGTACCTCTTGCCCCTGTTTAGCTACATGCCCCCCTTTGTATTTATTTACTTATTCATTCATTTATTCATTTAGCATAAAATATAATGTAATTCCTTGGCTGTGTTCAAGGTGGGAGGGGCAATATCTATACTCCAAAAGTACAAGAAAAATAGACATATGAATCATATCAACAAGGATCATCATGCTGTAAATTTCCACCATGTCATGCATGGTTCTGACTAGCGATTCATGAGCGTTTTCTACCAATACGCCTACTCCAGTGTGCACACTTCATTTCACATCAGTGTAATTGTAGAACTTAAACATGATTAATATTCAACATTTTATATTGAAAAGCTTTGTGACATGCTAACATGGTTTAGCTACTAATGACTAATAAGATGTGAAGCACAAAAAATTCCATAGTGGTATCACCCCAAACCTTAATTTCTTATGAGCTTTAAAATACATGAAAAAGGTGTTTTTAAGAGTGTTTGGAGGATTAACATACATACTATACTTCAAAATAGCTTTTGCCACAAGTAGGAGGATATGACTAGTCTAGTTTTAAGGGACTTGGAATAAGTCATAGCTTGTGTAGAAAAAGTCTTAGCAAAATAAGATCTAAAGAGTGTACCATTTAGTTTATAATGTCAATATTTATTTTCTCACCTTACTTCTTAATGTTGAACATAAATATTCACAAGCAAAGGATACAAATTAATAGACATAAAACAGATCATGCTTCATATAAAGTACTTGAGCTTACGAACTAAAATAACATGAATTTTAGCTTTTGTTTTTATCTCTCCTTTTCTTTTATTCCATGGAATTCTTTTTCATTTTTTATCTTATTAAGGTAAAGCTTATTTTCAGTAGCTGATCATAAACATTTTATAATAATGGTGGTGGTCTTTTTAATACAAAGCAAAAGTAAAAACATAAAACAGACGCTCCAAATTTCTACGACAGTTCTATGTTGCTTAAAAAACAAAGTTTAGAGATTTGCAAACCGAAAGTTGAGTAGGTCTAGTGGGGTGCCTTGGACATCCCTAAGCTTATGATTTTCACCATCCTTGGATTGCTCTTGGTGTGATGTTTCTCTATTCTCTGTCAAAAAACTTCAACACAATTTTTTCTCCCATCTCTTTTTTAAAAGGTGACATTAGTGGCACAAGAGTATAATAGTTGCTGCATATATATCAAATAAAAAATTCTTTCTAAATGTTCCAGCAAGCATATAATGTTCCTACATATCCCTAGCATATAATATGACTCATACAAATCATTTTAGGACACTTGGAAATGGTTAAAACAAAATATGGCAGAATCTGTCCAGATTTTCGGCAGTAGCAAAACAAATTTGTTTTACCCACTTAGACATGTCAGGAATTTTAGCCAATTTTTGTGTATACAGAGAATGAAAAGTTATAAACAATGTATAAATTTAAGCAAAATCGGATTTACAGAAAAAATTAGAATTGTTTTGCACTAAAAACTGTTCTAATTTGCTGCTCCATGTGTTTAACAACTTTTTAACATCTAAAATAGGTTTCACTTGGTACTTTATTAAAAATTACAGACAAACTAAAAGAAAACTTTCTTGCTACAACAAGAGTTAAAAAAAATAAAAAAAATAACCGGGTTATCTCCCGCAAAGCGCTTTCTTTATAGCCATATAGCTATGCTTTATTTATTTGGTTTAGATGATATGGAATTCATCTGGTAGCTTGTGCTTTTTTGCTACCTCCTTCCTTAGTACGTGTTCTATCAACGTTGACATTTCAAATAATGTGGAGCCAAACATTCGCATCATCTACGAATCATCCTTAGTTCCTTGTGTGACGCTGCTTTATAGGCCAGGGCACTACGATATCCTCTATAAGTAGTATCTGTCGACTCGATTGAGTCATAGATATCCAAGGCTGATCCAAGTCACGTATACATGTAAATTACTCTGGTTGTGTACAGACACATCTCGCACCATTTCTGTGCTTTCTGCATCCGTATAGAAAATATTGAGCTTTCTTATATGGCATGCCTGTGTTATATGTGTGTGGTAAAATCTTGAGAAAATGCGGAGAGCTGGCAATGACTCTACATGTTTATATAAGAGTTACATTTCATTCCTTTTGAGCAAGAGGTAAAGGGTGAAATGTATTTTTCT
This sequence comes from Avena atlantica, assembly GCA_910589765.1. Classification (NCBI taxonomy): domain Eukaryota; kingdom Viridiplantae; phylum Streptophyta; class Magnoliopsida; order Poales; family Poaceae; genus Avena; species Avena atlantica. The sequence continues at coordinate 485,948,848 of OU342739.1, read as the reverse complement.
CAAGAATAATATCATATATACCAGTTATAAATCACCTTACAAGTTATAGAATCAGTCGGACATGGAGATGCCAAGACAATTTCATCAAGTTACTAACTTCTACTGGTTATCTGATGAAGACGAGCAGAACTCGTGCTACTGAACTTATAACTGAACAAATTCAGACCATTGTCGACAACAGGATTACATGAACAGTAGTTCGATCCCACGCAGTGATATTCTTACAGTTACAGAAGCAGTCAATTTCCCAAAAGTAAACACGGAGACAAATTTCATCAAACCATTACTAGCCTCTACAGGACTACCAGAAACAACTGTCGTCCCACGCGGTGCTCTGCTTCCTCTTGAGCCTCTTGACATACTCGGCTATGAAAAACCTGATGAGCTCATCGTGCCCACGACACCAGCCGGACAGCTCCTTGACGCCGCGCTCCGCCACGGCGAAGGCTTCCACGTGCCGTGACAGAGCGGCCAGGGCCCTGATGTAGAGCACGTACGCGAACGGGTCCATGGGGAACGCCTTCAGGAGCCCCTCGGCGACGGCGCGCACGCGATCCACCCTGCCGTTGCTGACCTCGAACTCCAGGTACAGGTCCCAGCCCAGCTTGCCGAAGCCTCCGCCGCCCCGCGGGAGCCGGCGCACCCACCGCTCGAGCACCCGTCGCTGCCCGTTGACGTCGCCGGCTATGCGCTCCGCCGAGGACCAGCTGCAGTACACGGAATGCTCTATGGCCGGGTCGGGGAATGCGACGAGTGTTCGCCCGTAGAGGGCGCGGGCGGCCTCGATGCCGCTGTCGCCGTCCCCCAGCTCGAAATTCACGAAGCGAGCCCACAGCTTTACGTTCCCAGGGTCGGCGGCCGTGGCGGACTCGAATTCTGCTCGCTTCGCGGCTGCCTCCTCTGCGGACATTGTGACCGATTGCTCTGCCATCGCCGTACCTTGGGTTGTCGAGCTCTGAGTTGTGCGATGCCTACGGCAAGCCCTCGCGTGGGTATTTATTCATGGATTTGGTAGGCGCGCGGGTGCGTCGTCGAATTCCAAACCAGATCGGATTCGGATCAACAGGAAAGATTTGGTAAGCAAGAGACAAACTTGATTAACCAGATGGTAAAATTGATTAGACAAGTTTATCATTACCAACAGTGATGTTTTTTTAGATAACATGCCAAAGGCTCGAACGGCGACAAAGGTACAAAGCGCTGAAACCAGCTTACAAAACCCAACTGTATACACCCACACAACCAAAGAGACTACAACTGACGGAAGAAAAGCGCCTAAGAACATCTTTAGCAGAGCCCGTATTTCTCCGAACCGAAAACGCGGAGTTCAGTTTCCCGAACTGTTCAGTTTAGATGGTTTTAGTCACGGCGCAGATTAGAAACCGAACTCGCAAACTGAAAATCCAAAAATCAAACGTCGTGAAAAAATGTGATGCGATGATCTTGCGAAATTGAACCCATTCTTGCTCCAATCGAGCTACATTCATCAATAATTTACATAAACTAGCCAAAATATAGGGCCTCGCGCGGTCCGCCTCCGACCGCACACCCAGCGGACACGGTGCTGGCTTCCCGCCGCCGATTCGGCCCCCTCCCCTACCTACGCGTCTTAAGCGCCCCATTGCGGACGGAGGGATGGTGGCGGCAGCAGCGGAGCGGCGGCGGAATTGCTCGCCAGAGAGGAGGCAGGCGGCGGCGAAGGGAGTGGTAGCGGCGAAGGGGAGTAGGGTTTGGAAACCGAACTCCCCTCCACGGCCCGTTTTAATACAGGGCGGCCGACAAGTTTCTCGGGCCCCCGAACTCGTTTTACGGACCATGTCGCGAGTTCGGGCTCCGTTCTGGGCCTCTTTTGGCCTGGACCCGTATTGTTGCCGGACTTCTTCAGTTTCATCCCATTTTACAGGCTCTGCTAGAGATGCTCTAACGGACTACTCCGGCGAGACTGGGAACTAGCAGGGCGGGCAAAGATGTCGGGCCAAAGCTCAACCTAGCGGACAAACCGACACACCAACACACGCTACACACCATAAACATGGGAGAGGTGTCGGACCGAAACTCACCATAGAGCACATGCCGACTCACCAACACACGCTGCACACCGACAAGACATGGACAACTCGAACAGAGACCACCACTAGAAGCACACCTTCTGCCCGCGCTGCTCAAGAGCTCCAAGGTTAGCCAAAGGAGCAGGACAAGATGCAAGCTTTGCCGAAGAACGCCCTAAGAATATCCAACGCTAGAGGCGCCACAACTTCGGCGGACAACCTTCGGAGAGCCACCCACCATGAGCTCCAAGGAAGCGTCTTCAAGAAGAGCACGATGCCACAACGCCGCCGCCGCCCAATCCGAGGATCTTGGGTTTTCACCCGGAGCCCGTAGGAGGAAAAAGGGGAGCCACGCCGGCGCCTTCAAGAAGGGAATGACGTCTGCGATGCCGCTGCTGCATCCAGGACAAAGCCAACACTACTAGAAAAAAGGTTGTTCATGGCATACCGGTTTTAGACATTCGTGGCGCACATGCAGTGCGCCACAGGTAAAAAAAATTTAGTCGTGGTGCACTAGCTAGTGTGCCACGGGTAGGGGTAGCTAGTGCACTACGAGTAAAATTTTCAAATTTCAAAAAAGGAGGAAGATCTAGATCTCGCTGCCGTCGTCATTATCGCGCCTATTATCCCCATCGCCTGTCGTTGTTGCCTTGTCAGAGAGGTGGCCGTCATCACCTCATCGAAGAGGTGGCCATCGTCACCTCGTCAGAAAGGTGTCCATCATCGCGTCTTAGAGGTGGATGCCGCCGCCTCATCAGAGGTGAAGAAGGAGGCCGGAGTAAGGATGCCGCCGGAGGTGAAGAAGGAGGCCGGAGCAAGAGGCCGAAGAGAAGAGAAGGAGAAGGTGAAGGAGAGGAAGGATAAGAGGAAGAGAAGGAAAGGAAGGAGAAGAGGAGGAGCAGGAGAAGAGAAGAAGGAGAAGAGGAGGAGGAGGAGAAGGAGAATGGGAGGGAAAGGTGGAGGAGAAGTAGGAAGGGGTAGGTAGGTGTGGCCGGCGGGATTCAAATTTCGAATCCCGCACTCACTTAGCCGTGGTGCACTACGAGGTGCCCCACGGCTAAGTGGCCTCATTTTTTTTGCATCTTCTTTTTTCCATATTTTTTCCTTTTCGAATTTTGAGAATTAAAAAATGGAAAACGGTATTTGACCATTGCAAGCGGATAGAAAATTTCGTGCTCGTCGTTTTGATATATTATAGACTATTTTTCGACGTCATACGTAAAAGTTATGGACGTTTTACCATGCAATAACCTTTTTATGCAAAGAAAGTCGGAATTCATGTTTGTTAATTTTCCTTGAAACTATATCACATAACCTACCTATATCTGAAAGAATTTTATTTTTTAAAGTATTTATCATTTTCTGTTATTTTTTGCAAACCTAAAAAGACGATCCGGGGGTGTGTCGAGCTGAAATTAGTCAGTGCTCTTAGCCGTGGCGCACTACTATAATGTGCCCCACGGGTAACCCACATAACCTTGACGCACATGAAGGTGATGCGCCATAGGTAAGTGGGGTGCGCTCGTTTGCACCCTGGCCCACAGATAGTGGTGGTGCACCACCTTCATGTGCGCCATGGGTAAGTGACCTACCCGTGAGGCACTTCCTTCTCTGTGGGGCACCACCTTCCACGTATGGCATGGCTATATGGATTACCTATAGCTGTTTTCCTAGTAGTGCAAGGCGAGAGTTTCCTCCTGGCAAGACCCCTCATCCTCTTGCACAGGGGTGAAGTATGCCACCAAGATGGCGACTGCACCGCTGCCATGGAGGTCACTCGCCGGGCACCACGCCATCCACACGGCCATGGCCACAAGCCAACATCAAAGCCAGGGGCACGCCCTCCAACCCACTGGCTCCCACCATCCAGGGCCTCCGCCCTGGTGACCTACCTCCCTGCACCACCGAACTGGCACAAGAAGGGGGCCCCCAGCCCCTATGGCTGAGAAAACCCTAGATCTGGGGCGGAGAAGACAATGAGCAAGGGGGTTCGGGCCCCTACCCTTGCCCCTGCCCAAGGACGAGGAGGTCGGGGCCTGCCCGCGGCCGCGCCGTCCGTTCGTCTCTCCAAAGCGCCCATATCTACCGGGGAAGAGCGTCACCGGCCAGGAAAGCGGCCGTCATGGCCTGCCTGCTGGTGAGGTGCATTGTTGCCGCCTGTTCGTGTCCACAGGGAGGGGGGCCTCGCCGCCGCCGGCGCGGGCGTGGGGCGAGCCCGACGGCGGCGAGGGAGGGGGATCGCGAGAGGGGTTGGGTCGCGGGAGGAGAGGGATTGGCAGGAGAGAGGCACCTCGATTCATCAACAGTGATGTAATGTACACACACAAATCTTACGCAATGCTGTGTAAAGTTTAGTATTTGGCTAAATTACCTCGGCCTTTTGATTATTATTGATGAGTCAAAGATCCATTTGATACAGTAAACTGCACGCTTATTAAAATTTGAACCTAGAAAATAGAAGTCAAAATATGGTGGTTTGTCAGGCGCATCTACGTGGACACGGCATGGACTACAGCTTGGTGGGTCCCATGCTGCGCGCCCGGCGCCTCGACACGAAGCACCACACCACCAGGGAGACGATGGCAGCTGCGGCCGCCACGGACCCGAGCACCGCGATCAGTATCACCCACCATGACGTTCCCATCTTCTTGTTGCCGTCGAACCTGTCCACCGTCAGGTCCCAGTCACGGACGCCGTCGAAGATATCGCGGACCGTTCCGGCGAAGAAACCGACGAGCGCGGTCTGGGTGGTGCCTTGGCCGACGAAGAAACCGGTAGGGGAGGTCTGCGCGGTGCCTTGGCCGGCGAGAGAGAGCGGCGTGTCGAGCAGGGCTTTAGCCGGCCTCGGCTCCACGCCGGCGGCGCCGACGTACACGTGCAGGAGGTGCGCGACGGCGTCGTACTCGATCCACACGGCGGCCTCCGCGGTGCCGTTGGGCGTGACTGTGACGTTGAGGCCGACGTCCGGGGACTCTGGCGCGTACGACTTCACGGTGCCGACCTCGACCGCGGCGAGGCCGTCCGCCGTGGCGTTGGGCACGGCGCCCGTGTTCGAGTCGTTGGCGCCGCGGAGGCCCACCGGGTTGTTGAACGTGGGGAACCTGTCGAGGAGGATGACGAACGAGACGGGGGAGGCGGAGCTCTCCACCGTGAAGCTCGTGTTGAAGGACGCCTCGCGTGCCGGCAGCCCGCCGTCGTCGCTGGCGCGCCAGAGATCCACCTGCCCGGGGAGCACCAGGAAGCCCTCGGACGCGTTGACCTCCGGGAAGGGCCGCTCCGGCTGGAAGAGGAGCGACGCCCCCTGGACAACGGTTTCGTTGGTGGCGACCCAGAGAACGTCGGTTGTGTTGGCGTCGAAGACGGGGAAGCTGTGGGAATCGACGTCCGCCGTGGCCGGCGCCGCCATGATGGTCGCTGCGCAGAGCAGCACTAGAGCTAGAGCTGTATGCTGAGGAGAGCGCGCCATCTTGCAGAGTCTGTGTTGATACGCACACACGTCTGTTGTTTGTGAATGAGGATCCCTTGCGATCGGGATAGATTTTATAGGCTAGGGCAACGCTGACAAAGTCAGAAAGGACAAAATATGGCGTGTTACTGGTCAAACAGGGAGAAGAAAGGTCAAAGGTTTAATGCCGGGCCAAAGCTAGACAAGAAGTGTCGTGTGACTTTCCAGCTGAAAATTAAGGCGGCGATGTTCAGGATACGTAGTATGTTGAAGACTCGACACGTATGTTGGATGCGACGTGAAAAATTCCATAACAAATGCTTCCTGCTTGCGTTGTACCTGGTCGCTGCAGGAGTTGCACCGCGTGGGCTGGCTCGTGTACGGAACGTCTATCTAGTAGGAGTACGTAACATGCAATGGATTTGGTCAACGAACTATACTGCCACGCATTCCGTAGTTGACTGAAGATCTGCAAAGTGCAAAACTGGGGACCGGGCCGAGAGCCTGAGACGTACCTGAATAAGCTACGCCGACATAACACGCGTGCTCTACTGAAAGCACAAGCAAAATCAACTAAGAAAGATGTTCATTTCGAGAAAGACAAGATCGTCTTCGTCATGCTCTGGACAAGATATGATTTTGATAGATTTTTTATTTTGTTTTTCTCATGTTGTTAGTTGGGAGACCAGTTTTAGGATAGATAAACATACTATCAAAAGAGACTCTCAAGTGAGAACTTTATCGCATCTTTCAGAGAGAGTTTAAATCATTGCATACTTAGCATCATCTTTCTTGGTTGTTATTTGGATCTTATTCATGTGAGGCTCTAAAGCTTGCGGTTATCTTTAAAACAAGCTCTAGTTCATCAAAAAAATATGTCCCATGTATATTTTATTGAATTTTTGATGTTGGAGGTTTTATCGATCTTATCTTAGGGAGGTTTCATATCTCTCTCGTCTTAATGATAATCAATATTTCCAACAAAATTGGATTCTACTTTACTTTATTTTCTCAAAAAATTGGTAGCATCAAATTGGAGTTCAGATGCTCAAGTTACCGAAGTTCTGGTTCAGCAGTTTTCCCAGGAGCGGTAGTACCATCGTTTTGCCGGTAGTACCGCTGGAAGTACCGGGTCACTTTCGCACATACCATGTCACCCTTTTGTATGTTTCATTTTTATATCCGTAAGTTAGGTGGAAGTGGAGCGGTAGTATCGGCGCCTAGCTTTGGCGGTAGTACCATCTTTATACTACCCTCTCACTTCCGTGGCAATTGGACCATTGGATGGGCTGGCGGTAGTATGGCCGATTTGGTGGTACGAATGGGTCTGCGTGAACTGCACCTAACAGGCAGATTTTGGAGAGGCCCTTATAAGTCATCCTTCCTCTTGTTTGGTAAGCTCTTCTACTCTCTCTATCTCTTCTTCATTGTTGATCTTCAAGAGCTTGTGCTCTCCCATCTTTTTCCTATGATTCTTGCATCTTTTGAGGAATATGAGAGATGAGATCTAGATCTAAAACCCTACCAAACGAAATCCCTTCTTTTTGAAGGAAATCTTAGTATCTAGATCTTGAAGAATTTGTTTTTTCTTCTTATGTTCTTCCTTCCTTATTTCCCTAATAGCTTTTGTAGCTTCGGTGAAATTGGGAGTGAAGGATTTTCATTACATTAGGTATATCAGTTTGAGTTCTCTATGAGGAATCGGTTGGTGAAATATTTTGAGCTTATTACTCTTGGGTTTTTGGAACCCTAAATGGTTGTGGCCTTGGTGGTGTTTCTTGAGGCCTACAATTAAGTTGTGGAGATTGCCTCAAGCTTTGTGGCATTTTATGGCATTATTTTGGGAGACTCCAATTGAATTATGGAGATTTTCCTAATCTTGTACTGATTCGGTGACCATCCTCAAGTGTTCCATAGTAGATCGCGTGCCCGCCTTTATGGAACGCATATGGGAGAATAAGGTGATCCTTTTGTGGCATCAATGAGTGTTGTGCCTCCGCATCTTGGGATGAGGCCATGTGTGGAGCTGGTTGTGCATCGAGCCACCACACCTCAAGGTGAGCCACTTGTGGTACTCATGGAGCATTATTGCACAACACATTTCCAACAAAGACATACTTTCCATCAAAAGGATGGAACTTTGGGATAAAGTCTTTGCCTCCGCGTGCCTCGATTATGTCTACACCCAAGCTTTTTTACTTATGCACTTTATATTGTGATCACCTCCGTGCTTGAAGTAATACATCTTGTTATCACCTTGTTACTTGTCATGCTTAGTATAATTTGTTGGTACACTTTTTTTTAGAGTATTGGTGCAATTCGGTTGAACCTAGTGGATTTAGATTCCGTGCTTGATAAATTAAACGTTAGTTTTTTTTCCACATTTATTATAAGAGTCAAAACCGTAATAGTTTAAAATTTCCTATTCACCCCTCCCTATCTAGCGACATCCGAGTCCTTTAAATTGATTTGAAAGATTTGGGGCACTTGAAAACAAAATTCTTCGTATGGGGTCACAATTCAAAATAGGCTTTGGACAGACGACCGGTTGGCAATGCGAGGATCCCCAAATTATGGATTTTGCCCCTATATAAAAGAGCACCAGAATCTATTATAAAAAATTCTCTGATATAAACTTTTTCTACAACTTACGAATGTCCAAGCTGTCCATTTGTCTTGATGACATGGAAAACATAACAAAAACTGTTGGAGATATGCCCTAGAGGCAATAATAAATGTAGTTATTATTATATCTTTGTGTTTATGATAAATGTTTACATTCATGCTATAATAGTATTAACAAGGAAACATTAATACTTGTGTGATTTGTAAACTAAAATAGAGTCCCTAGTAAAGCCTCTTTATAATACTAGCTTGTTGGTTAATAAATGATTGTGGTTTCCCTATCATGAACATTGAGATGTTATTAACAACAATATCATATCGTTAGGAGAATGATATGGTGGACATACTCCTATAGATAAGCGTAGCATAAATATCAAATCATTTTAATAGTTCAATTGCTATATGCTTTCTGATACATAGTAACCTAATTCCTTCGACCATGAGATCATGCATATCACCTTTACCGGATGGATGCTTTGATGACATCAAACACCACACCATAACTGGGTGGCTATAAAGGTGGCATTGAGTGTTCAGAAAGTATGGTTGAGACACGTGGATCAAGAGTGGGATTTGTCCATCCATATGACAGATAGATATACTCTGGGCCCTCTCGGTGTAATGTCATCCAATTAGCTTGCAAGCATGTGACTGGCTCACAAGGGATCACATATCACGGGAACGAGAAAAGAGTACTTATCAGTAACGAGGTTGAACTAGGTATGCAGAGATACCGACGATCATAACCTCGGATAAGTAAACTATCGTAAGACAAAGGGAAATTGGTATCGTATGTAAGTGGTTCATTCGATCGCAAAGTAATTGTAGAAATATGTGGGAGGAATATGAATTTCCAGATTCCTCTATCGGTTATTGTTCGGAGAAGTGTCTCGATCATGTTCGCATAATTCACGAACCGTAGGGAGACACACTTAAGGATTCGACGTTGTATGAGTAGTTATGGAATGATGAGAAAGAGACCGAATGTTGTTCGGAGTCTCGAATGGGATTCGGGATATCACGAGGAGATCCAGAATGGTCCGGAAAATAAGATTCATATAAGGAAAGTCCTGTTTCGGAGTTGTGGAATGGTTCCGGTGTTTTCATCGAGAATGTTCTAGAAGGTTCCGGAATGTCCGGCACTCCGGAGGGGAAGGGTACATGAATGTGTTATATCAAGTTGGTATGATTGCATCATGTACTAGGTGTCATCGCTGAACAAAATAAAGGGTTTAATCAAATCCTAGTTTGAAAAAGTCAAACGGCAATTTGAAAGTCAAACGACTATTTTTGGGAAGTGGAGAGGGAGGTGGAAACCGAGTTGGGAAGGAGTTCCTCCCCTCCACCGCCGGCCCACCTCCAAGCCGAGTTGGGGAGGGACTTCCCTCCCCTTGGCCGGCCCCTCCACCTATAAAAGGAGGGGCAGGGCTCCCCTCCTAGACACCCAACACCTCCACCTCTAAATCCTAGCCGCCGGCGCCGCCACCTCCACTGCCGCCGCCGCCGCCCTAGGGCAAACCGCCGCCGCCGCCGCCGCCTAGCTAACCCTAGCCGCCGGCTTGCCCCCTCCTCGGCGTGTCTAAACCCTAGATCGTCGAGGGCTCTCTCATAGTCCACCATACTCGCTCCGGCTTAAGGCGAAGCCCTGCGAGATCTCCCCTCTACTTCCGGTACCACGCCGTTGTGCTGCCGGAATCGCGAGGAGAGTTCTACAACCTCCGCTGCCTGCTGGAACAAGGGAGAGGAAGGTCTTCGTCGAGTACCGAACGTGTGACCGACTGCGGGAGCGCTGCCAGAATGCAGCGCCGGAAGGATCGTCTACGCGATCTTGAGATCGGGAAGAGTACGACTACATCACCCACGAGAATCCGCTCTCGTTAAACACTTTGGAATCTTCGAGGGTGAGTTATTCCATCGACTCGTTGCTACAATCTAGTAGATAGATCTTGGCTTGTTTGTTTGTATGCGGTAGAAATTTTTTGTTTTCCATGCTACGAAACCCTACAAAAACGTCGTCAGATATGACTTAAAAGGGCTTCTTTTGGATGTATACCACAAATTAGCATATTTTTATGCAACTTTTTAGGTTCACATGTTTCACCCTAAATTGCATTCCATAGCCAAAAAAGTTCATGGATTTTTTACAATTTTCTTGAGGACCGCAAGATGCATCAGAACCAGATAAGAACATCTTTCTTGCATGAAAGTAATTCCATAAGGCCGATCCCAATGCTATCGTCTCTTAGTGCGCTCACAAGAGATGAAATATTTATAGATATGATAAACCAATGCATTGTTTTTACCCAACGAGCCTCCCCATATAGATTTTAATTGGAAAATGATTTTTTTACAAAGCAAACATAAAAGTGTAACCAGACTTAAAAGTACCACAAAGCAACAATGCTATTTAGCGACTAATGATACCACTAGGAGATGCACCACATCCAACAAGAAACAAGTTTTCATCATCGCATCCGGAACTTGAAATCAAGCAACAACACATTCCAACCTTACAACGGTCTCGAATCACGGACTTGATCTTCTCTGCTACAACTTCGAGGTTTTCTTGGTTTTTTGCTTCTCTGCAATACATCTAGCGATTCAATCATGCCACAAAGTCTAAAAGACAAACTTATTGTACTTTAGATATACTTGCTATTATTATTATTATTATTGTAGACTAGTTTCATATTATTAGATGATAGTATGATATTCAATTATGTATACGTACAATTGGTCATATCTAAAATAATAAACAACTTTATAGATACATATTTTTTTGCTTACATGAAAATGCATGTTATCACCTATGTTATTCACATTATGAGAGGTCAAAATGCTATGGAGAATTGGAAGCGGCCTCATCTAAATCTCTCTGCCGGTCAAAGCAGGAAGACCTCTCATAAGGACATTTTTTAGGAGACACTCATAAGGCCATGGATTTTTTTATATATCCAAAGGGATTTTTAGGGACATATCCAAAGGGCTATGTGCTAAGGGCATGTACTCCCTCCATTTATAAATATAAGATGTTTTAGGTTAGTGAAGCTAATGTATCTAGACAATTTTCAATGTGTAGGTTCAAATAAATCTACACAATAAAATATGTTTAGATATATTTACTTCATAAATATAAAACATCTTATATTTCTAAACAGAGAGATTACAACGGTAGAGAGAGTAATCTTAACCCTGCACATCATTTAGAGAAGGCTTTATTGGTATGATACAACACATTATCTTCAACTATTATCTCTAGTAATCAATGAGAGTTAACTATTTTTCGTATACAATTGTGTTGTTAAGGGCAGAACGTGGTATAATAAAAATAGCATTTTCTTATTTTATAAAAGATCATCTCTAAGCTAATGAAAGGTAGATTTTTTTTCTTTATTTTATCTCCTCCAACTAAGTAAAAATCCCACTGAGAAAGAGTGAAGTCATCCTATAGCATGTGCACTTAGCCACCGGCGATTTCGTAGTAGAAATGTCTAAGCACTAGAAAGGCAGCCGCTTCTTTGTTAAGCATTTGAAAGGCCCATCCGCGTATGCTTAAGCCCAGTAGGTACATCGTTAGGCCCAGCTGTGGCCTTAAGTCTCGTTTATCTCTCCTTATCCCATCAATCCATCATCTCCCACGCTTCACAAATCGACACCAATCCAACACGCTCTTCCCTGCTCCCTCCAATGGCGCTCCTCGCGGTCCAGGGCATGGCCGTGTCCACCGCCGCTTTCCCCTCCCACCACCACGGCGCCGTGTCCTCTTCCTCCTTCGGGCTCTCGGCCACCGTATCATTCTCCCGCTCCCGCACCACCGTCGCCGCCACAGCCGTCTCGGCCCCTCTCACCCCAGTTCTTGATGGTAAATCCACTTATCTTTTTTCTCTTAGTACTTTTGAAGCGTAAATTTTGTTCGGTAGATTGTTTTAATGTTCGTTAGCGGAATTCTTCTTCCATTTACTATCCAGAGAAAAAGAAGTTGGACCAACGGACCGAGTAGGAATCCAAGATATTAGTTGGGAATGCCATGGAAATTATTGCATGAAACACTGATGGAGGTGAAATTCGTTTAGAAAGTATAGAAGTTTCACTTCGAGTTTGGCAATTAAATGTTGCAGGAAAGTTCACAATAATCTGGAACCGCCCTGCTTTCCAAATGGCTAGTGGAGTTGAGTTGGTGTGAGTTGGTAGAGAATACAATTCAGTTGAAATTAGGGATCCCTTGAAATTATGTGTGGATTGTAACTAAACAAATTAAAGACAAACTGCTCGTAAAAAGACTCAGAGATGTTGAATATAAGACGAGCGTCTGGCCTTTGAACCGAATGTGACTTCAAAACTCTCTCTGTCGTGTTCAGTGTACTGTGGAAGAGGGGACAGAAAGACAAGGAGAGGCAAAAGGTTCAGCCACTCATATGGCAATGTGAGTCCTCTAGCACAATCCCAAACTGATTCACCTGTTGTGATTCTTACATTCTCTCTTCTCTGTATGGTCATGTTAGGCACGTCCCCGTAACAAGAAGAAGGGAACAGGCCCATCACGGCTATATGCCCCTCCAGCGCCTCCCAGGAAGGACCAGTTTGAAGACGGGGAGATCATCGCAATCGAGATTGACGAGGACATCATGGAAAGGATGGATTAGTCTGTTTAAGTTTTCTCTTATTTCACGGTTTCCTCGCCTTGTGTGAAGTACAATTCTCTGGGAGTAATTATGTTGTCATCATCCTATGCGAAGTGCAATTTCTTATAAGTAATTTATTTGGTCTTTCTGAACAAAACATAGATGTCCCAGTGTCTTTGAATGCTCAGGGTTAATCCCTGGATTAATCGAGCAAAAAACTGGCGCCTGATGTTGTCTAGCTCTGCTTATGAGCCGGCAAAGTGCTTCTGAAATATGTTGGTTTTTTTCTGTTGCCTGTGTGACTCCGAAATTATGGTGTAGATATTCCTGTTGAGTCTTTTTGGAAGGGGAATAAATAAATATCTGTAGGTTGTTATCTAAGTTCTTAGCTGCCTTCAGTCTTTGCACTCCTGCAGATGCTGTGGTCATCCAGTATTACCAAGCATATGACTGAAGCGAATGGCAAGAGGGCCACTTGTGGTGTATGCCTCCTGTCTCTGGTTGTCTTTGCAAGTTATCTTATGTCCAAAACCGTGAAATAAGACCGTAATTCGTTGGAAGACTATGTAGCTCTGGGAACAAGATAAAGATTTTTTGCCTTTGTTTTGTTGCCAGCATGTTTCTGTATTGATAAAATCGGTAAGTCAAAGAGAACATAAGAGAGTGGAGAATTTGAATCCTGCTAAACCTTAAACCGGCAGCTCGTGGCACCGGCCAGGAGGAATGTTTCCACCCGGTTCGCACATTGTCTAAGGCCCTGTTCGGTTAGTGTGGGATTGGGTTGGACTGACATGGATTGATCTGGATTAGATCCCATGTAAGTCAAAATCCTTCTTAATTCTCTCCAATCCCATCTAATCCACTCTTAGATGGATTAACCGAACAGGGCCTAAGTGATAATCTTGTGTGTTAGCAAAACCAGTTGCTAAACCTTAAACCATCTACCTTGTAGGTAGGACTCGATCGTCTCGACCCTGAAAACAAGATCCGACATTCTGATGGTAGAATGATAGATACACGAACACTCCTTCAGTCGGAAGATATAACTGAAAGTTCAATGTAGCGGCAGTATGATAGATACACGACTCATATGAGTATGCAACACGATGACTCCGTGAGGGCGCACGCAACAGATTAGCAGTTGCTAGCACATGGATGTGACACAAAAACAGTTGCCCACCTGACCTCACCACTGATGTCAACGAGTAGACCTCCTCAACTACCGTGCTTCTCTGTTCCTTGCAATTTCCAAGCTGTACCCACAACTAACGGAAGTGCGAGCTAACGACGACCACGATCATGCAATGCAAGAATCGGCTCCATTTTCCGGATCATGGTTCGTCCTCCGTCGATCCATCATGCAACAAGAACTCTTTAGATTTCCACCTGACACCTAATTCTTACACCATGAACACTGTATGTAAAGTAACACAACAGAAGAACTCACTACACAGTGCATATTCTGGAGTGTACAACTATACAAGTATCTGGCTGGCTTGTGCTAGCCTGACACCTAATCGGAGCAGCATATGTTGAGCTACAAGACGACATCTAAGGCCACCATGGGGGACGCCGTCTTGCTGCCGATGAACCGCTCGGACTGAACCCTGCGCAGCGAGCTCCACCCGGCGACGACCGGGGACGACGCCGCAGCAGCCTCCGGGCTGCCGCCGCTCTCCTCCGGGATAGACGTCAGCGCGCCCGACCACGGCGAACCCGTGGCGCTGTAGTCGCCGTGGCCGTACCCGTGGTACCGGTCGTCATGCCGTCTCGCGCCGCGCACCGAGGCCGGGAGACGCAGCCGGAGGAGCGCCTTGGAGAAGAACCTCCGGAGCAGGGCCGGTAGCCGCCTCGCGCGCTTCTTCCTGCCGCCAGCTGCCGGCGCCGTGGCGGCCGCCGGGAGGTGAGGCATGGAGATGGAGCGGCAGGCGAGCACGGCGGCGTCGAGCTGGCGCTTGAAGGCGGTGAGCTCGTACGAGTCGTAGAGCGCGCTGCCGCAGTCCCACAGCACGAGCGCCGCGCCACCACCAGCACCACCGGTGTCATCTGTCGGCCCGTGACCACCAGCCAGGATGTCTCCCGCCATGCTTATAGCTTTCCCTTCCCTTTTTTGCCTCGATCGGTCAAGCAAGAAATGGGTGATGAGAGAGATGGAGAGGCGAGCTTTACAAGTGGGTGGAGGTGGTGGTGGCATGGACGCGCGGTGTGCACCGTGTGATGATTGCCGATAAAGGGGACGAACGGCCGGGCTCACGGCTCACACGACACGACACGGCACGATCGACCTCCGTCGTCTCCACTTGCGACCGATCGACATGAGTGAGACACACAAACAAAGGTGCAGAGATGGTGATCCAAATTATGGTCGACGTGGTACGCACTATATTTTTGGACGATTAGTTAGGTAGGGTGTAAATGCGTATGCTTATCGCTCGCGGAAGTTAATCAAGCACTCGGCTTGAGTGCCTTGACAATTTACTTTTGGATGATGCTACTAGTACTACTTTCTTCTACCCCCATGATTTGAATTTGTCTAAATACGAATGTATCTAGACATGTTTTAGTGTTAGATACATTTAAATCTAAAAAAATTCATGTTAACAATACACGCGATTAAATCATTACAGAAAGTAGACGGAGAAGACGACGTTTGGTAACGTAGTTCGGCAAAGCCTACGTCTGCGGGGCATGCTTTACGGACGCTCCTCCTCTGGTACTATAATCAGAGTACCGTCGACGATAAACCCGTCACGGTGTACAGACACATCAGATCTACAAAACGTCACGCCGGTCCGACGCGCCTGCCACAGGCACCGGACCGTCCCGAAACTCGATCTTGTGTCTAACCTATCTTGCGTCTAGTCTATTTTGGATACTCCCGGTGCCTTTATATAATAGGACATGTTACAAGTATCCGACTCAAACACCTAACCCTACCGCACAGTCCAAGTCCAACTGTGGCCTATACACATATTCGATACTATTGTAACAATCTCCATCTTGGCGAATATGTCGCCAATGGAAACGCCGTCTTTGCGCGAACACCTCAGTGTATGTTGAATTTGGTTTTCTTGTTGCTCACTTGCATGAGCCGTCGTCCGAGCCCTCATCGGACCCGGTCGCCCCAGCTGATCCTGCCGTCTCATCGTGCTTTTCTTCAGCTCCACCTGGAACGATGCTCACACACACCTTGTACAGGTTATTCCTAATCCTTATGCCCTTCAGCACCAGCTTCTTGTTCTTCTTGACCCGCATAGACAACTTGTCCCTGTCAACATGATGGGTATAACCGTTGTCATGGAGTTCTCCCAGTGAGATTAGATTCTTGCAGGCCCTCAGCACATATCTAACATCCTGGAGCACCATTTCACCACCATCTTTAGACTTGATCTTGATATCTCCCATGCCCATGATGCACTGAGGTGCACCATCGACTTGATAGACAGCTCCAAAATCACCAGGCTTGTAGGTAGAGAACCACTCCTTGTTAGACGTCACATGATAAGAGCTCCCTGAATCCAACATCCACACCTTATCGAACAATTCGCTTACCAAAGCCAGAACTTTACTATCAGAATCAGCTACAGATTTAGTAGCAATATTTGCAACTCCATCAGCCTTATATGTTAGACAAAACCTCCTGATATGACCCCACTCCTTACAATGATGACACTGTGGCTTTCCCTTATTTTTCTTGCCCTTCCCACCATGATTGCCCTTGACCACCAGCCCTTGTCCATCACTAGCACTAGCGGAAGCACTTTCTTCGGAAGTCTTTTTTTCACGTTGATCATATGATAACAGCGCAGTTTGTACCTCGCTTTGAAGTGATGCTTGACTTTCCGTATGTCAGGGTAACCATCAAACTCTTGTAGAATTTTGGCAATGAAACAAGCATGAGCAAAGCCTTGTCCTCGTCCTCCAGCTTGGACCCAATCCTCTCCAGATCTGATGCCACACGGTTGAAGGTATTAATGTGTTCAGTAAGGTTCGCCCTTTCTTGCATCCTCATCCCGTATAGTTTCTGCTTCAGATACAACTTATTGGGCGCAGTCTTGTCCAGGAACTGATCCTCCAACGTCTTTCAGATTGCACTTGGCGACTCCTCGTTCATCACATGGTACAGGACCTGATCAGCTAGGCTCAGCCGTATAGTACTGGCCGCCCTGATTTGCATCTCAACCCAGCCATCAGCGTCCAACTTTGCAGGATTCACCGCATCAGTCTTGATTGTCCTCAGGAGTCCCTGCTGCCCCAGCAAATCCTTGACCCTCGACTGCCAAAGCGGGAAGTTGCCCGTGCCATCGAACTTCGTCACCTCGAACCTGGTGGAAGACATCGCGTCCTCCCGCTGCTCTCCCACGAACAGCCACCGATCAGATCGTTTAGGTCAGGACGATCCAACTGACCAGAGCCTCTCCTTCGGTTCAGCAAAACCTTCTCGCGTGCGCCGCCTCGCCTCTGAAATTCCATGCTCGAACTTAGGGCAAAGCAACTTGTGAGCTCTCCGTTGCCTCCTCAGCCCTCCTTTTATTGACCTAGAGATAGTTCGGATCTATCTCCACCTTCAAACCGAACCGTACATGACTCTCTTTCCTAAGCTACAAGCCACACCTTGCGTCATCCTACTCGGCCTTCCTTGTTCCGTGTGTACACCATAATAGAGTCGGTCCATGACGTGTCGAATTGAAACCGTGTTGGACTCCACCAGATATTCCGAATCTTAGAGTCCACACCCGCATGTCTGTTTACGTGCCTCAGAGACCATAACCGTCATGACATCAGAACAAGTCGAGTCCTTGTCGTATTGCACATGGTCTCCTTTCGTCGAGCCGGCCTCTCCGGTTGAACCAGCCAGTCTGACCGCTCGAACCATGTTGCGCCGCCTCAGTCGGTACGATCTCCCCCAACTTGCGTGCCAAGCTATCCAACCGACAATGCCTGCCAATCGGATATGCTTCGACGACATGGCCGCCTCGCGTCGTCACGCCCGCGATCAATGCCGTCCTTTGTTGATGGTGTTCCGCCGTCATCAACAACGCGTACCATAGTGCGGGGACACCCCCCGCACCCCCCATAGTCGTCGTTGACAAACTTGGGCGGCTTCAGTCTCGCTTCAGACCAAGGTTGGAAAAAGCGTTAGGCGTAGGCGAAGCGTTTGGCCTTCGCCTAGAGCCTAGGCGGTGCTTAAGCGCCCTAGGCGTGGCCTAGGCGAGCATATAGTTTTTACCATCAAGGGTATATATGGGTTATTATATGTGATATACATTAATTTAGAGCATGTAAATGAGTAAACAACCAACGACCGCCATTGGAATATGGCCCAGCTAGCTAAAAAGTGAAAAAAATTAATGATTTCTTGCTCGATAATAAAATTTATTAGTTATCCTGCCTAGACTTCCGCTTATGTTCTAGGCGAGGCGTTTGTCTACCGCCTAGTGCCTAAGTGTGCTTAAGCGTTGCCTAGGCGCCGCCTAATCCAACAGTGCTTCAGACTATGCGTAAGGAACCTCACTTCGCTCCGTCCTCTGCTCGACAGAAGCCCGCCACCCACCAAAACCTCCATCGACTCGCCTTCCTCTACGATCATCCGCACCATGAATCCGATCTTGTAGCCTGATGGCTCTGATACCACTTGTTAGCAATATACGCGATTAGATCATTGCAGAAAGTAGACGGAGAAGACGACGTTTGGTAACGTAGTTCGGCAAAGCCTACATCTGCGGGGCATGCTTTACGGGCGCTCCTCCCCTGGTACTATAATCAGAGTACCGTCGACGACAAGCCTGTCACGGTGTACAGACACATCAGATCTACAAAACGCCACACCGGTCCGGCGCGCCTGCCACGGGCACCGGACCGTCCCGAAACTCGATTTCACATCTAACATGTCTTGCGTCTAGTCTATTTTGGCTACTCCCGATGCCTTTATATAATAGACCAGGTTACAAGTGTCCGACTCAAACACCTAAACCTACTGCACAGTCTAAGTCCAACTGTAGCCTATACACATATTCGACACTATTACAACAATTTGAATCAATTAATATGGGTCGGAGGAAGAATTATACTTTGAGGGCCTTGACAATTTACTAGCAGGCAGCAAACACATAGGACCATATGGGGTAAATTATACTCCATATGTCGATGTCTGTATTATTCAGCTCAGCTACTACGTACCTGCCCTGCAGCCGAACATGTGATTTTGCATGGCCTCTAGAGAGCGACAACAGATAAAAATATTGCATGCCAGTATTCATAACGGATTCAAGTATTGTCGGAGACTTGGAGGTACGCAAGCAGCATAAGACAAGGTTGGATCGGAGATATATCATCAAGGCAAGGCTGAATTATTCCACTCCAGGGACACAGGATAACGACGTGGACGTACCCAAATGTGCGATAGTGTCACTTGTTCATGATCCGGCGAATAGCGGTTGCACAACCCGGAGCAACCGTGAGTGGTATTCCGGCATCACTGACGGCCGGTCTGCTCGTTTCCTGGGCCGACAGAAAAGCGCTCTAAGGCAGTGGCGAATCCAGCTCATTTTACTAGGGTGAGGCAGATCTAACTTGGGCTAGACTTTTTATTTTTTCTTGTTTTCTATATATGCAATATGGGCTGGGTCAGCCCCACCCTTCCACCCAACTAGCTCCGCCACTACTCTAAGGGTAATGGTTTTCCCTGACGGGCCATAGTGTCCGCAAGTCAGAATCGCCACATAAATTAAATCAACAACCCTAATTGGGTTGTATTGCCGAGCGTGTGTAACACCACGGTTCTGAAAAGACCATAACTTCTATTTTACATGCCAATTCCTGGATCGGTTCATTGGCCCACAATAGAATAAGATGAATAACATAGCAAAATATCCGTGTATCATAAATAACGAAGGTCCAGAGTACCATTATTACAATAAAAGCTTAGCTCAATGCTAGCTCAAATTATTCAGGTAGCAACATAAATAAAGCAAATCCTCCATTCTTCAAATTGCCCACAAGTGAACAAGTGCCGAGTGGAGTACCGTGGCCTATATCGATTACTCAGAATCGGAATATCCTGCAACATGAAACGTAGCAGCCCCGAAGGGTCAATACATGGAATGTATGGCAAGTAGAGCTATTAAAGGAGACAATAGTGCTAACATCTACATGCATATTTGGCAGGTGAAGCTGTGGCTAGCTTGCATTTGCAAATACCTTTGTCCTACTTTTATAAACAGTTTTTGATTTTCTTTGAAAAGATCCCAATTAAGTTAACCCAACAACATTAAAGCAATTATGAAATTAGAATGAGCGAGAAACATGTCATGGAATCAATATCAAGCAACTCAGACGTCCATAACCGGGGACACGGCTAATCGATTAGTTTATACACCCTGCAGGGGTTAGTACACTTTACCCATGTGACTTGGCCAGCCCGACTCGTACCATCACTCTCATATTGGATGATGATAGGGAGAAGTCCAAGAAGAGACCGTTCGGGAAGTAGCTCCCCAATCCCGACGCGCACCGGTCCAACCTACCAAAATTCTACATCTCTGGATACGCGGGTTCGAGTTACCACAACCTACTAAGTCTAACCAACCGCTCATTCCATTATTGGCACACGGTTGTACACGTAAGCTACAAAATAAAGAAGCCAATCATTTTCTCTTGATACCTGGGTGCCTTTCCGCAATGATACCACCAAAAATTATCAATCCCATCACACCAGGAGTTTCATTGATTAAGTTGTTTTAGTTTTCGCAAACCAACACATTTAGAAACAACTTTCAGTGATGTAACCCAGCCCTTGTTCATCAAAGCATGGCTAAGCACATCTACCAACGGTGGTTCATCTACAAGGAAAACCCTACCACATAATAGGACATAGCATAGCGATAGTATTATCCTACACATGCATCTACAACATACACGACAATGCATTGAAAATAGTAGGACAATATCATGAACAAGGTAGCATCTACTTGCCTTGGTTGTAGCGGTCAGAAGAACAATCCACACACGAGCAAGCGTTGCACTCGTCACAATCTACACGATACAATTGCAATCATAAACAAACCATCCGCAAGCATATGCAAACAAAGATGATGTAAGATGCATGCATGACAAGTGGATTGATGCTACAACAGCATCACATAACCTTATTCAGTAAAGCTACTGAATGCATGCATGGAAAATATTTTTAGCGCAAGGAAAACTAGTATGCAATTTGTAATGCTCAATAATAGAGCTAGAACCCAAATAATTCACTACTGTTAACATACTGTTTGTAAAAACTTGGAAAAATTCTACTATTTAGGCATTACTAAATAGGAACAGCACCAATTGGAATTTCTCAAAAAGGATTTATATAACTCCCTGAGTAATTAAAATACTGCAGATAGCCATTAAATAGATTCTGCAAAATTTATTACTGTAAGCCTAACCTTTTAATTCACTTTGAGATTTCCCTTGTTCTACTGATTCCAGGGGCATATTATTTGCAATTTTTGGAGTTACAGATCTTTTTCTACGAATTAATTACTCTAAAAAGGCCATTAACTTATTTAATTAATCTGGACAAAATCTTGCTGTAAAAGTGTGAAACAAAGGTACATCAAGATTCTACACGACTTACTGAATCTACACATATTTTATTTGTAATTTTTGGCCTAGTAGATCTATAGCTATGAATTTTGCAAGTTTTGTTTAAAATCTTTCAATTAATTCAATTTGAAAAACTACCGAGTCAACTTTGACTGTTGACCGGCTAGAGGCGGCGGCGTCGGGTGGCGTGGGCGACGGCGTCGGTGGCGACCTGCGGGGGATAGAGGAGGGCGCCGAGTCAGCCGGGGGGCGGCGAGCTCGCGGTGCGAGAGAGGGGCAAGGCGAGGCGGCGGCGAGCTCACCGAGCTCGAATCGGCGGCGGCGACGTAGAACTCCGGCGAGAAATCGCCGGGGATTGGAGGCGGCTTGGGCGAGGATTTTGGGGGGTTTAGGAGAGGGGTTTCGAGGGCTATATGGCGGTACTCGCGGTGCGCGGAGAGGCGCTCGATCCCGCGCCGAGTCCGCCTCGGCGTCCGCGCCCACGGCGGCGCCACGCTGGCGAGCGGGCCCCAGCTGGCAGCGGTGCAGGGGGCGCTGGGCTGGCTGAGGGCGGCGGCTATCTGCCGCGCGGGCGCGCGCTGATGCTGGCGCGGCTGGGCTGGTTGCGCCCCTTTTTTTTGTTCTTTTTATTTTTCTAATTTCTGTTTAGTAAAACCATCGTATCTTTTTCATACGAACTCCGAATTGAGTGTTTTTCGTCTCTAAATTTTCATAAAAACCAGAGGATCAACATAAGGTCAAGTTTGTAATCCCTTTCACTAGTTGAGGTTAGTGGATTTATATATTCCTAGTATCCTCTTGTAGGTGCATTGTAGCAATTTAAAATAGGCTTTGAAAATATTGTTTCGCCAAAACCTTTTCAAGCTGAAAAACTTGCATGGATGATCATGATGCAATGACATGAATGATATACAGAACCAAATCTAAAATTTGGGATGTGACAAGACTAACCCCTTTAAGATGAATCTCGTCCCCGAGATTCGGCGCGGCTAGCAAATAGGTGCGGGTAGTCCTCTCGGATGTCATCCTCACGTTCCCAAGTGGCTTCCTCTTCGGTGTGGTGGCTCCATTGAACCTTGCAAAACTTGATCGTCTTGGTACGGGTAATCCTCTCTGCTGTCTCGAGAATCTTGACTGGCTTCTCCTCATAGGTCAAGTCATTATCAAGCTGAACCTCCTCTAATGGCACAGTGTCTCTCAACGGCGTATCCACCATCTCCGGATGGCACTTCTTCAGCCGGGACACTCCAATTGATAAGCAACTTCTCCTTTGCATGCTAAGATCCGATATGGTCCAATAAACCGAGGTGCCAGCTTACTCTTGATTCCAAATCTCTTGATTCCACGTAGTGGCGACACTCTGAGGTATGCTCTATCACCTATCTCATACACCACTTCCTTGCGCTTGGCGTCAGCGTAGCTCTTCTGCCTTGATTGTGCTACCTTCAGCCTGTCCCTAATCAAGGCGACCTTCTCCTCAACGTCCTTGATCAAATCAGGTCCAAACAACTGACGTTCTCCTACTCCATCCCATAGCAATGGTGTCCGGCACCGCTTCCCATACAGCACATCGAACGGTGACGTCTTGATGCTGGTTTGATAGCTGTTGTTGTAGGAAAACTCAGCATACAACAAATTCTCATCCCAACTAGAACCATGAGCCAAAGCGCAAGCTCTCAGCATGTCTTCCAAAATCTGATTCACCCTCTCGGTCTGTCCATCAGTCTGGGGGTGGAACGCTATGCTAAACTCCAACCTAGTCCCAAGTGACTCGTGCAGCTGGCGCCAAAAGTGTGAGGTAAATTGGGTGCCTCTATCAGATACGATACTCTTAGGAACTCCATGTAGGCACACAATTTTGTCCATGTAGATCTTGGCCAACTTTGCACTCGGTAGGTCGTCTTCACTGGTATAAAGTGGGCTACCTTGGTCAAATGGTCGACCACTACCCAAATGGAGTCATATCCTGACCTGGTCCTGGGCAATCCTGTGATAAAATCCATTCCCACTCTATCCCATTTCCATTCTGGCACAGGCAATGGCTGCAGTAGTCCTGCTGGCTTCTGGTGCTCCGCCTTCACTCGGATACACACATCACATAGGGCAATATGCTTGGCGATGTCTCCCTTCATGTTATTCCACCAAAATCTGCTCTTCAAATCCATATACATCTTTGTATTGCCTAGATGTATGGAGTATGGCGAGTTATGAGCTTCTTGCAGAATCAACTTCCTTATCTCCGGGTCGCTGGGCACACACAAACGATCTCCATACCGCAAGGTACCACGCTCATCCTCGCGAATATCCTTTTCTCGATTTTCCTTCATCTTTTCCTTTATCTCTTCTATTTCCTTGTCTCCTACCTGAGCCTTCCTGATCCTGTCTTGTAGCGTTGGTTGGACTTCCATTGCTGCCAAGTATCCTTCAGACACTACCTCTAGTCTAAGGTCCTTGAATTGCTTGCACAAATCCTTGGGCAATTCCCCAATTGTCAATCCATTGGCATAAACCTTCCGGCTCAGAGCATCTGCTACTACATTGGCCTTTCCTGGGTGGTATTGCAGATTCATATCATAATCCTTGATAAGTTCCAACCATCTTCTTTGCCTCATGTTCAGTTCCTTCTGTGTGAATATGTACTTCAGAATTTTGTGGTCGGTGTACACATCGCAGTGTTTCCCCATTAAGTAGTGCCTCCATACCTTAGTGCATGAACCACTGATGCTAATTCCAAATCATGCGTGGGATAATTCCTCTCATGGTGTTTAAGTTGCCGCGAGGCATATGACACCACTCTCCAATCCTGCATCAGCACACTCCCAAGTCCCTGTCGAGAAGCATCACAGTACACTTGGAAATCCTTCTGAAGATCTGGTAAACACAGAACAGGTGCGGTCACTAGTCGACGCTTCAGTTCCTGAAAGCTGGCTTCACAAGCATCTGTCCATTCAAACTTCCTCTCCTTCTTCAGAAGTTCTGTCATCGGCTTAGCAATCTTGGAGAAGTTTTCAATGAACCTCCTGTAATATCCCGCAAGTCCCAAAAAGCTACGAATATCACCCACATTCTTGGGTGCTTCCCACTCAGTCACTGCAGTCACTTTGCTTGGATCAACAGCGACTCCTTCTCCTGACACCACGTGTCCAAGAAATCCAACAGTGTTAAGCCAGAATTCACACTTGCTGAATTTGGCATATAGCTTGTGTTCCCTCAGCTTCTCCATAATCAGTCGCAGATGTTTCTCATGCTCAGCATCATCCTTGGAATATATCAGTATGTCATCAATGAACACAACCACGAACTTGTCCAAGTACTCCATGAATACCTTGTTCATCATGGTCATGAAATATGCCGGGGCATTCATTAGTCCAAAATACATAACTGTATACTCATATAAACCATACCTAGTAGTGAAAGTAGTTTTTGGTATGTCCTCCTCCCGGATCTTCAATTGGAAGTAGCCCGATCGCAGATCAATTTTGCTAAACACCTTTGCTCCTTCCAATTGATCAAACAAATCATTTATGTTCGGCAGGGGGTATTTGTTCTTGATGGTCACCTCATTAAGCGAGCGATAGTCCACCACTAATCTCGTGCCGCTGTCTTTCTTCTCCACAAATAGAACAGGTGCACCCCATGACGACGAACTAGGCTGAATGAATCCCTTGTCCAACTGCTCCTTTAACTGTTTCTTCAATTCTTTCAGCTCATCCACATCCATCTTATATGGTCTCTTGGCTATTGGTCCTGTTCCCGGCATCAGATCGATGAGAAACTCCACTTCCCTGTCAGGTGGCATCCCTGGTAGCTCTTCCGGGAACACATCGGGGTAATCCTTAATCACAGGCACAGTATCCATGCTAACCCCCTTAAGAGAATTCAGCTTACACCTTCCCGGTCGCACAGCCGACTTGAACCTAATTCTCTTACCATCCGGGGTTTTGAGTGAAACAGCTCGCTGTGCACAATCTATGTGTCCCCCATGCATAAACATCCAATCCATACCCAGAATAACATCTAACCCTTGTGATTCCAACACTACCAAATGTGCAATGAAATTGTGTGCTCCAATCCTCACAGTTAAGTCGCGGCATCCCGCGCTAGCTATCATATCCCCTCTAGGTGAACTCACTCTAATAGACTCTTTCATAGACTCCATAGGTAACTTATACTTATCCACAAATGCCCTTGATATGAATGAATGCGATGCACCCGTATCGAAAAGTATAAGTGCAGGGTGAGTGTTGATTGGAAACTTACCAATCACAAGGCCAGGCTCATCTGGGATCTCCTCCACATTCATGTGGTTCACTGTGGCCTTCTGGTTGTTGGTTGGCTTCAGTACCTTCCGCTCCGGACAGTTGTCTGCATAATGTCCCTTCTGGCCACACTTGAAGCATGTCACCTCACTCAGATCCTTCTTCACAAAGCTGTGATCACGGTTGCGGTCATGTCCACTGTGTCCTCCAGAGTGGTGGGTGTGTCCTCCCTTGTGGTTGTGGTGGTTGCTCTTGTGGCTATCATGGCGATGTCCATCGCCTCCATGGTTGTGGCGGTCATGGCTCCCATGGTCACTCCCCCATGCTTGGAGTATCCATCAAAAGAAGTGCGAGACTTGTGGTGAGAACCAGAGTGGTGATTGCTGCTCTTTCTCTTGCGGTTTTCCACCTGCTTGTGCTTCCCTTCCAAGATCCTGGCATTGTCCATAAGCTCCTGGAAAGTGGGACAATAAACCACCAGCAGCTGCACTGAAAGCTCATCACCGAGGCCATCCAGGAATCTCTCCCTCCTTTTTGCATCACTGTCAACATCCTCAGGTTCATAACGAGACAGGTTGTTGAACTCCTCAATGTACTCAGCCACAGTGCGGTTGGTTTGGCGCAAGTTGCGAAACTCCTTCCTCTTCAGGCTCAGAACTCCTGAAGACACGTGGTTGGTCCTGAAACCTTCCTCAAACATTGCCCAAGTCACGGTGTCCAGCGGGTGGGTGAACTGAAAAGTGTCCCACCAAGAAGCGGCTGGTCCCTCCAGTAGGTGAGCGGCAAACCTCACCTTCTCAGCATCAGTGTATCCAACAGTTACCAGATCCTTGTTGACTGAACGCAACCAGTCGAGAGAAACCATCGGCTCCGTTGCAGTAGAGAACTTAGCTGGCCTTAGCCTCAGAAACCTGGTGAGAGCATCTCCCTGAGGCTGGTTGTTCCCATTGTTGTTGTTGTTGTTGTTCTGAGCTTCCATGAACTGGGTCATAACTTGGGTCATCTGTGCCTGAGCTGCCATGAGCTGCTCCAACTCAGTGGGTTGACGGCGGGGAGGCTTCTGTGGTTCAGCACAGGTAAGCTTAGAAAGAATCAACTACGAAAACAGGATTCTACCCATGCATTATGATCAAACAACAACAAAACAATAGCAGACAATCTCAAGCAAGCAACACATCAACAAACAAGTGGTCCAGCAACATCCCAGGGGTTATCCTAGCAGCATATACCTACTGAAATAGTTTTTAGAAGAGCTGGCAAAGGTTATCCACACAATAGATCAACAAAGCATTAAAAACAGCAATCTGCCAGAACAGTCCAGCAGTGTTCACGAATTTTTATACCTGACTTAAACTCGTCAGGAATTTTAGCTGATTTTTGTGCATACAGTACAGAGAGTTCTAACCATCCCTATTGTTTTCAGATTTTTCCCAGATACCAGTAAAATATGAAAAATCGTACAGTACTGCTATATCAGCAGAAAACTGCAACAGGAATAACTCAGATATTAACCAAACTTGCCATAACTCTTCCAAAAATTCGCACAAATAATCCTGGGATATTGGAGTACACAATTAAGCAACTAAACACTCTTAAACTAACAGTAATTAAGTTTTACATCGATCGAGTCTAAATCTTAACGATTTTACCTAACGAAGACTAATTGGTGGACTTCTATCTACTTCTTGAAGAGGTTGCGGTAGGTCCTTGCACTCATGCGTTGGTGCTTCTGTCCACGATCCAACCATGGCGGCGGAGTGTACACCTATCCTGTGTCATCACTAGAAATCTCAAACTCCACCTCTTTTGGATCCTCCTCTTCTTCTTCACTCTCTGCTGCAACTGCAACAGCTTCATCTCCTCCACCATCATCGTCTCCATCATCATCATCCTTGTCCTCATCATCATCATCGTTCCCACTGTCATCATCATCATTGTTGCCACCATCTCCATTGTCATCATCAGAGGGTGGATTCAGCTGTGCTCGGAGAGCGGCAATCTGGGCTGCCATATCTTCAATAGTTTGATCCCTTTCCTGGACGGTCCCTTGCAAATGTTGTATGGTCTGGGTGTTATCCTGCACAGTCCCATTAAGATGAGCTATGGTTGCATCCCTGCCTATCAGGGCATTTTCCAGAACTCCCACAGCTTCATGCAAGGTGTCAATCTCCTGTCCTTGGACCACCATACCATTGCTGGCAAAATCTGCAATCTCCTTTACCATCATCACTTTCTCAGCTAGAGCTCCATTCTCCCTTTCCATGTCCTCTATGTGCCTCCGACAGGGCGGCATGTTGTTCCTGTCGCTCGGGGTAACCACAATGTTCCCATCTTCATCACGCCTCCCATAGTCACGGTAGGGTGAGTCTGCTGGAAGTAGGTGTCAGACAAGATGGCACTGGCGAGACATGGCTTCATGCATGGCCAAGTTTATTCCAAGTCCCCAGTTGCAGTATGTCTTGGTGTAGATCAGATGCACATGGTTTGGCAAGGCGGCATCTCTGAATATGAAGGTGGTGATCTCCCATGCATCCTCGCCATATCCATAGGTGTATAGCCTCCTTCCCTTGAACATGGGCAGTGGCAATCCCAATGACTGCGAGAGCTGTGCTAACTGTCTTGCAAAGGGCCTTTGTGACTCCATGGTTGCATACTCAGTCCTGACTTCTCCCATCTATCAATTAAAAGAGGAAAGTGTGAGAATAGCATATGGTAGAATTTACGAGAGTGAAAGGCATAAGATGAAAGACAGGTTAATATAGGCTTTAATAATTCTATGGCTTCCTATTCCAAACCTAGGTCACGATCCTACAGTCGACACACGGGCTCTGATACCATCTTGTAACACCACAGTTCTGAAAAGACCGTAGCTTCTATGTGACATGCCAATCCCTGGATCGGTTCATTGGCCCACAATAGAATAAGATGAATAACATAGCAAAATATCCGTGTATCATAAATAACGAAGATCCAGAGTACCATTATTACAATAAAAGCTTAGCTCAATGCTAGCTCAAATTATTCAGGTAGCAACATAAATAAAGCAAATCCTCCATTCTTCAAATTGCCCACAAGTGAACAAGTGCCGAGTGGAGTACCGTGGCCTATATCGATTACTCAGAATCAGAATATCCTGCAACATGAAACATAGCAGCCCCTAAGGGTCGATACATGGAATGTATGGCAAGTAGAGCTATTAAAGGAGACAATAGTGCTAACATCTACATGCATATTTGGCAGGTGGAGCTGTGTCTAGCTTGCATTTGCAAATACCTTTGTCCTACTTTCATAAACAGTTTTTGATTTTCTTTGAAAAGATCCCAATTAAGTTAACCCAACAATATTAAAGCAATTATGAAATTAGAATGAGCGAGAAACATGTCATGGAATCAATATCAAGCAACTCAGACGTCCATAACCGGGACACGGCTAATCGATTAGTTTATACACCCTGTAGGGGTTAGTACACTTTACCCATGTGACTTGGCCAGCCCGACTCATACCATCACTCTCATATTGGGTGATGATAGGGAGAAGTCCAAGAAGAGACTGTTCGGGAAGTAGCTCCCCAATCCCGACGCGCACCGGTCCAACCTACCAAAATTCTACATCTCTGGATACGCGGGTTCGAGTTACCACAACCTACTAAGTCTAACCAACCGCCCATTCCATTATTGGCACATGTTTGTACACGTAAGCTACAAAATAAAGAAGCTAATCATTTTCTCTTGATACCTGGGTGCCTTTCCGCAATGATACCACCAAATATTATCAATCCCATCACACCCAGGAGTTTCATTGATTAAGTTGTTTTAGTTTTTGCAAACCAACACATTTAGAAACAACTTTCAGTGATGTAACCCAGCCCTCGTTCATCAAAGCATGGCTAAGCACATCTACCAACGGTGGTTCATCTACAAGGAAAGCCCTACCACATAATAGGACATATCATAGCGATAGTATTATCCTACACATGCATCTACAACATACACGACAATGCATTGAAAATAGTAGGACAATATCATGAACAAGGTAGCATCTACTTGCCTTGGTTGTAGCGGTCGGGAGAACAATCCACACACGAGCAAGCGTTGCACTCGTCACAATCTACACGATACAATTGCAATCATAAACAAACCATCCACAAGCATATGCAAACAAAGATGATGTAAGATGCATGCATGACAAGTGGATTGATGCTACAGCAGCATCACATAACCTTATTCAGTAAAGCTACTGAATGCATGCATGGAAAATATTTTTAGCGCTAGGAAAACTAGTATGCAATTTGTAATGCTCAATAATAGAGCTAGAACCCAAATAATTCACTACTGTTAACATACTGTTTGTAAAATATTGGGAAAATTCTACTGTGTAACAGTACCAATTGGAATTTCTCAAAAAGGATTTATATAACTCCCTGAGTAATTAAAATACCACAGATGGCCATTAAATAGATTCTGCAAAATTTATTACCGTAAGACTAACCTTTTAATTCACTTTGAGATTCCCCTTGTTCTACTGATTCCAGGGGCATATTATTTGCAATTTTTGGAGTTACAGATCTTTTTCTACGAATTAATTACTCTAAAAAGGCCATTAACTCATTTATTTAATCTGGACAAAATCTTTTGCTGTAAAAGTGTGAAACAAAGGTATAGCAAGATTCTAAACGACTTACTGAATCTACACATATTTTATTTGTAATTTTTGGCCTAGTAGATCTATAGTTATAAATTTTGCAAGTTTTGGTTAAAATCTGTCAATTAATTCAATTTGAAAAACTACCCAGTCAACTTTGACTGTTGACCGGCTGGAGGCGGCGGCGTCGGGTGGCGTGGGCGACAGTGTCGGTGGCGAACTGCGGGAGAGAGAGGAGGGCGGCGAGTCAGCAGGGGGGGGGGGGCGGCGAGGTCGCGGTGCGAGAGAGGGGCAAGGTGAGGCGGCAGCGAGCTCACCGAGCTCGAATCGGCGGCGGCAACGTAGAACTCCAGCGAGAAATCGCTGGGGATTGGAGGCGGCTTGGGTGAGGATTTTGGGGGGTTTAGGAGAGGGGTTTCGAGGGCTATATGGCGGTACTCGTGGTGCGCGGAGAGGCGCTCGATCCCGCGCCGAGTCCGCTTCGGCGTCCGCGCCCACGGCGGCGCCACGCTGGCGAGCGGGTCCCAGCTGGCAGCGGTGTAGGGGGCGCTGGGCTGGCTGAGCGGCGGCGGCTATCTGCCGCGCGGGCGCGCGCTGCTGCTGGCGCGGCTGGGCTGGTGGCCCAGCAGGCTGCGCCGGTTGCGCCCCCTTTTTTTGTTCTTTTTATTTTTCTAATTTCTGTTTAGTAAAACCATCGTATCTTTTTCATACGAACTCCGAATTGAGTGATTTTCGTCTCTAAATTTTCATAAAAACCAGAGGATGAACATAAGGTCAAGTTTGTAATCCCTTTCACTAGTTGAGGTTAGTGGATTTATATATTCCTAGTATCCTCTTGTAGGTGCATTGTAGCAATTTAAAATAGGCTTTAAAAATATTGTTCCACCAAAACCTTTTCAAGCTGAAAAACTTGCATGGATGATCATGATGCAATGACATGAATGATATGCAGAACCAAATCTAAAATTTGGGATGTGATAGCGTGGAAAATCAACATACCTCATCGAGTCAACGACATTCTCATTGAACAGTAGCGGCTTGATAGACGACACGTCAGAGACCTCCTTGAGTGGCCACTTTCGACGATCGCCGCCGCTGCCAACGACAGTGTTCCTATCCAGATTGGCCACATCCACATCCTTTTCCTCCACCCGCGCTCTCAGACAGGATTTGGCATTGGCGTGACAGTGGCCAGAGCATGGTATGCACTGCACTGACCGTTCGTAACCTCGGCAATGGCTTGAAAGGCGTCGAAAGCCTCTGATGAGCTGACCGCATCCTTCACTGATAGCTGATCTGCCGACTTGCTTCATTGCCATCTAATGGGTCGATGGAGGGAGGAAGGAGCTTGTGTGCGCAAGTGGAGAAGCAAGGGGTAGTTTTTTGGCAGATTGGGGAAACATGGGGGAGGCAATGTGAGCGAAGGAATTTATATACCTCCCGACTTTAGGGCTCCTGCAGATACGTGCACATACATATACACGTAAGGTCTACACAAATATAAGCGGGACACGGTCGGTGTCGGGGATATTACCCCCGGTAGGGTCATACGGGGTAAAACCTAACCCAGCTTGGCTTTAGCCGAGTCAGGCATACACATGTCGGGTCTTAACGGCTAGGACATGATGCGTGTATAAGTCCGACATAAGAGGTATGTCGGCCCGTATAGGACAAGGAACTTAAACCTGCAGGAAGCGACAAGCCGAGTCTCACAAAGGGGAGCCGAGTGAAGGAAGGCATGCGGCTCCTTTCCGACTAACATTCGGGGAGGACCACACCAAAGCAGAGTCAAAAGAGATAGGCGACGCCGGGTGACAACCAAAGGAGCCAAGTGACGCCAAAAGACAAAAGACAACGAATGACAGTAAAAATCAAGAGGTGACGCCAAAGGAGCTGGCGCGTATGTACAGGAGGACCGTTGGCTACGCAGCTTTGCTGACTGGGTCAAGGGCCAAGGGCTGGCCCAATGACCCGGCTCGCTGGATAAAGATGAATCCATAACAGTAAACCCTAGGATCTATACTGTAACCTAGCTACTCCCGTTGTCTATATAAGGAAGGGTGGAGCTAGAGATAGAGATAGATGCAACTAGTGCCTCAAGGTTGGCATTTTTCCTTCTTGCTAGTAGTTTCTTGGCAAACAGCTCAAGGAGCACTTGTAAGTTAGAAGGTGAAATAAAATCACAAGTCCTTAGCGGTTCTTTGTGTTCTTTGTGTGCGGCTACACCGTGCACTCCCTCCCCGGATTCCTCAAGCGTCCATCCGGCCCCAACTTAAGCCTACCCATGGCATTTGCCGTGACACCACCACGACAGTTGGCGCCCACCGTGGTGCCAGCAGCGGCGCTTGCTGGGGTTTTGATCCAGACGGGCAACATCATCGCTTCAACGGGCAAGCCCGTCTACTCAGGCCTCATCCAGAGGTTTGGAAAACGCTTCCCTTCCCCCGGACGATCACGTCTTTTGCATCCTCCTGATGCAGCGTGCGACACGTGTACCGCTCAGAACAGAATTGAAACCAGACGCGCTCAATGGGCCCACCAACATTCACATCTCCATCTTCCTCTCGAGACATCTCTCCTGCCGTCTCCCAGCTCTCCCACACGGATCCACCGCCCCGTCGCCATCCCTCAACGCAACGTCGTTGTTGTCCCACAATGCACCGCTGCCCCAAACTACCCACCTTCTCCTTTGCATCCTCTTGCGGATGAAAGTGGAGCGCTCTGCAGCCAACGGCAGCAAACGCTTGTAGCAGTTCGTCCGTAGCTCGCGGCAGCGGCAAAGGCGTCTAACGGGTGCAGATTTGTAGCATTTGCGTCATGGATTTGCAGCACACAGTGTCAAGATCCGTAGCAGCAGCGGTAGTCGGCAGCCCTTTGCAGCAGTGCGTCCGCCGCGATAGCGGTGGAGACACATCGCGGTCACGTCGAGTAGCAGTAGAGGTGGCCACTTGCAGCATGTCGCCGCCGCGTCGGTAGCAGCAACAACGGTCACATGCAACAGTGTCTTCCCAGTGGGTGGTGCCCATCTGTGTCAGTATGAGCAGCGGCGCCGATTGTAGAAAATAGTGGGCGCGACGATAGATTTGAGGCACATAACGGCGTGCGTAGATAGCAGCAAAGGTGGTCGCTTGCAGCAGGTCACGACCACGTCGGTAGCAGCAGCGGCGATCGCTTGCAGCAGTGTGTCCTGGGTGGCGGTGGCCAGCTGCGGCGGCTCTATAGCGTCCGCATCGGTAGCAGCTGCGGCGGACGCTTGTAGCACATCGTGGCCGCGTCGGTAGTAGAAGTGGCATTTTCTTGCAGCAGCTTATCCGTGGCAGTGGTTTGTTAACATCGCAGGAGGCGGTGGCAATGATTCTTGTGAGCATCGATCGAAGGGAGGTATGGGAGAGGAGGTCTGGAAGAAATAGCAGGAGGCGGCCACACGAGGGGCCATTTGCAGCTCCGGTGAAAATTCAGAGCCACCACTGCTGGAACGAATCGACGAGCTCGCCGAAACTAAGCAGCGCATGCAAGTCACACCATGTGAGCAGGACGCGGAGGGAGTAGAGGTACCAGGCTACCAAAGCGTAGATGGAGAAGAGGTACCACGCTAGGAATTGCAGCCCGCTAGTTTTTTTATCGCGCCATAGATTTGTGCGGGCAGAAGAGGCGACAGGCGGATCAAATGGTTGGCAGCGTCCCATCAGAAGGCTCCCGAGGGGGAGGATCGGCGATTCCCATCCCCCGGGGACGCTCAGGAGCTTACCAGAGGTTTGGCGCTCTCAACTACATCAGCAACAATGTAGGCTGCTTCGGCACAAGGCCATTCCCTAAGGGGAGGTCGCTTCATCAAGTTCGGCAAGCATCAAGTCTACGTCGCGGTGCGCGTGGAGCACGCGTACCCCTAGCGGGTCATCTTGGCGCCGGATACACCCGCGGTTCACGCTGCGGGAAAACTTCACCGGGTTGCTCCTGCCGAGGTAATGATGATAACACCCGCTCCCTCGCGCCCTCTAGCACCTCTAGTAGCTCCAGTGATAAACGATCTGGTATAAGAGGAAGATCCATATGCCATACCCAAGGCAGCAAGGACTGCGAAGGTACCACTAGAAAGACTGGATAGCATAGCAACGAGTAGGAGAGAAAAAGAGTTGCAGGAAGCGATATATAAGCTGGCAGACGGTGGCACCAGCAGCTGACTCGGTGCGAGCGCAAGCCGAGTTAGAAGAAACTAGGAAGAAAGTATTGGAGATAGCTAAAGAGGTTGCAAGGCTCCAACATGATCTAGAGATTACTCTTCGAGAGTACAACTCGGCGAATCGAGTCAAGGGGACCAAGACCCGGCTCGATGCAGCAAAAATACGAGGAAGGAACCTCAACAACGAGATGGCAATGGATGCCACGTCAAGGGTGACTCCATCATGCAGCCATGAAACCGCCATACGGCCGACATACAATACATTAGCTGCAAACCTCAGAGCTGCAGAAGCAACAATGGCCGAGTTACCTCACTTGACGGGTGAGGCAAAGAGGAAACATCAGGAAAGAGTAAATGAGTTGGTGAAAGAAGCTGGGGAACTGAATGAAGCATACTACAGGGCAAATCCGGGTGTAGTAGGCAGATCACAACTTGTTCACTCGGCAGCGCCAAACTCGGCCAAATCCATTGGACATGCAGCTTCCTCACCGGGAGACGTGCCAAAACAGAGACGGAAAAAAGTGTAGATTCGGGGAGGAACAAGCAAATGGTTGCTTATGACCCAGCAGTTGCCCAAGGCAATCCAGGTCGTGGTCAAGGCACAAGAAAAAATGCTGACCAGGGAAATGAGAACCAAGAGAACACTGGCCTAGAAAGGCATGTCGGCCAAAGAAATGATAATGGAGGTCAGAATTACCCGTCACAGCCTAGGCGTGGAGGTCACTCGACATGAGGAGGAAACCCGCCTCCGAATCCTCCACATGCACACTTAGAGAGACAACAACAAAGTGCAGGGCGAGCAGCGCAACAACCCACAGATCAAAACGCAAACAAATACAATGATGGTTATTCGGCCATGATGAATGCCGGGTATGAAATGCCGGATCACGTGTACAACGCGCTGGGAACTCAGCTGGGAGGCAGAAACCTCCAGCCGTATGACGCAAGACTAAAGCTTCACCGGATAAAGATGGTTGAACTAGTCGAGTCACGAGGACTTCCTTGTCCACCATGTTTTGGGCCAAGGATCATGAGAGAGCCGCCAGTGCCAAACTTTCAACTGGTAAGGGGTACTAACACCTATGACAGTAGCACCTGATATGTCAAAAACGTATATATAATTTTTGATGTTCCATGCTTGTTTAGTATATACTTTGCTTTGCTTAGTATTCACTTTGAGATATTTTTATATTTTTTCTAGGACTAACCTATTAACAAGATGCCATAGTGCCAGTTATCTGTTTTCTTCTATTTTTGGTTCCAGAAAAGGCAGAAAATCAATATTCTCGGAATTGGACGAGACAAAAGCCAAAGTCAATATTTTACCGTGGGGAACACGGATCCAGAATACGAGACAGAGGGGAGCCACCAGGAGGCCACACCCCTAGCCGCGTGGCTAGGCTTGGCCCACGCCTGGGGGGTGCAGCCACCCTAGGTGCCCCTTCCTCACCTCGTCGCCTATAAGAAGCCCCCGATACCTAAACCCTAAGTACCTGATCAATCTTCCCATGAAATAGTCTGTAGCCGCTACCACCATCGTCCCTAGAACGGGGAATCTGAAGCTCTTCCCGACACCCTGCCGGAGGGGAGATCATCCCGGAGGCCTTCTTCATCACCATGCCAGCCTCTGGTATGATGCGTGAGTAGTTCCACCTTGGACTACGGGTCCATGTAGTATCTAGATGGTTGTTTCTCCTCATTTGTGCTACCATGTTTAGATCTTGTGAGCTCCGCTCATGATCAAGATCATCTATTTGTAATCATGCATGTTGTGTTTGCATGGATCCGATGGATATTGATATTAATATGTCAGATTGATTAATGGTTTTTTCTTATTGATTCTATCATGTCTGTGTTGTTTATGATCTTGCATTCTCTCCGTTTCTAGTAGCTATCTTGGCCAAGTAGATGCTAGTGACTCCAAGAGGGAGTATTTATGCTCGATAGTGGGTTAATGCCTCTATTTAATCTGGGGAAGCGAAAGAAATATCTAAGGTTGTAGATGTGTTGTTGCTACTATGGAGAAAACAACGATCTCTTATTCATGTAACAAGTGGATTGTTTACCTTACACACTTTGCTTAAAGCAGTTATCCGTTGCTTGCAACTTAATACTGGAGGGGGTTCAGATGATAACCTGAAGGTGGATTACTAGTCATAGATGCAGTTGGATGGCGGTCTATGTATCTTTTTGTATTGCCCAATCGAATCTCATAGGATCATGAATGTCTATTATTGCATTGTTATGCCTTGCTCTGTCCTGTTAATTGACTTGCTATAATTTGTTTACCCAGCATGTTATGTTGTTTAACTTAAGGAGAACACCTCTAGTGAACTATGGACCCCGGTCTAATCTTTATCATTAATACATCTTCCACTATTAATGTTTACTTTCTGCAAACCACCATTACCTTCCACACCATATAGTTAATCCTTTGTTTTCAGCAAACCGGTGAGATTGACAACCTCACTGTTCGTTGGGACAAAGTCTTGAGTTTGTGTTGTGCAGGTTTACAAGTTGCTAGCAACACCTTTGAGCAGTTTCCTTCCTCCTACTGGTTCGATAACCTTGGGTTCTTTCCGAGGGAAGACTTGCTGTTGTTCTCATCATACCTTCCTCTTAGGGTCTCCCAACGAAGCTCTACAGTGATCTGAGCGCATCAAGCTGTTTTCTGGCGCCGTTGTTGGGGAGGCTAAGGACGTCTTCAAAAGGGGAGTCCTTCCACTATAAGAAATCTGGTGATACATGACCCTCCATATTGGTCATTGAAAGTTCACAGTTTTTAATTTGTGACGTTTTTGTGACCAAATACAGAAGGTCAAAAGCTGAGCGTCACTAGTTAAACACCACGACTTTTTTTCTGAATTGGTCATAGACGTCTATGACCAATACAGTTGGTCACAGATTCTATGACCAAATGTATTAGTCATAGACTGTTTGCCCTGTTCACGTCATATCATACGTGGCTAATCCTACGTGGCAAATCTATGACCAATTGAGAAGGTTGTAGATCAAAATCAGCACGATCCAGTTTGATGTTTTCCATTGGCCAAGCCCAACAATTTTAGCTACTTACATGGCCTTCTTGGCTATTTCCAGTCCATTTTTATTTAGGCTTTTATGATTCATTTCTTGTTTTGGCCGTAGCCTTGTATGTTCCATTTTAGCCTATTTATTCTGCTTCTCTAAAATGTTTTTATATATTTTCAAATCCTGCTACCCGATAATCAAGTTTTATTATATTCACACCTCATTAATAACAATAATGTACCAATAAAGGAAGGAGAGGAAGAACATACGAAAATCTACATACAACCCAAATCAGTTTATATCAATATTCTAGCCAAAACAGATAGAACACATGAAACCCACACTCAAATTCAAATTACAACCAGTTTAACCATAAAAACTAACTGCACTTTTATACTCTACATATCTGCCATGTTTTAACACTCTAGATATCTTCACGTTTCCACATCTTAAGAATGTAGCTCTTGTATACGAGAGGATATCTGCAAACAGTTCAATAAAACAATTACAAATAGAAACGAAAAAGTAGAGAAATGGCATTATAAGAAGATCAATGCTCGACAGAAATAAGTGCATTTGTTATTGTCTTAACATAACAACAATATCTTTACTGACAGAGTGATAGTACACATCAGGCTGCATGTGGGAGCAGGCTGGCCGTCCGCGGTGCCGACAATACACATCAGGCTATTATCATACTCAGTAGCAGAAGGAGGTAGCAAAGCATGCAACAACAGGGTCTCTTAGGCTGCATGCCGCATATTTTTGTACTCAGTAGAAAATGATGCAAGTGTAGCTCGAGGTAGCAAAGCATGAAACAGCAGGATCGCTGAGGCTTCCTTTTATTCGTTAATCCTATGTACAGATCTACCTAAAACACAACAATGCTACCAATGAGATGATTGAATCTGTCACTTAAGAAAAGTTCAGTCTTTACATTACAGACTTATGGAACAAAATCTGATGCATATGATAAACTGAATTTGATGAGAGAATGTTTGATCCGTGATTTTTTGACATCTGGGCAATTAAAAATAGCAACATTTCCACCTTTCGATAAGCAACACAAGCATATATAAAGCAACACAATTCATTTTTAAAGGAAGCTAGTAGTGTGTTTGTTAAATCACAAAAAAACAACTAACTTTCAACTAATCAAGATCAGCACCTAGAAGCATCAAAACCAAGCTCACGAGCACATGCAATTTGCATATTCTTACTCAAGGGAGTAACCAGAAAACTCACCTAAATGGCGCCTGCTAGCTTCGGTAGACTCCTTGGCACACATATGGAGATGATCATCCTGGATCCATCAGTTAGAGGTGAAGGTGTTGATCTCGTCATTCAGAAACAACCTATTAATATTCAAGACAACCATGTAAGATATGTGTCAGCCATGAAAAACACATCTACCACACATACAGGCTAGGCATTATTTTGTATATGCCAAATCAAGGAGAACCAACAGCAAGCAAGCATAAACACATTTCAATCTTCGTCTCAAATTCCAAACTAACAGAAGAAGCAAGTAGACTTCACATGAGTTTTGCCATTTCATCTATCATGGGAACACCAACATAGTGGGTATATAATGAGTAGGTACAAGCAGGGAGCTAGTTTATTCTGTGTAGATTGCTAGCTAGAGATGATATAGATATGCCTAGGTAAAGTCAAAATATAACGAAGCAAAATAAAATTGAAACCAATTCCAGGACCTCAATCTTTATATAGTTCACTGAATAAATCTAAGTATGCACCTAAAGTGAATATGCAGTATCGTATGGTTGACAATTAGCAAGTATCCATGAACAATAATCCCACACATGAAGACTGCTAGAACAACAATTATTAGTGTAGCTACTTTATAAGGGGCGGTCATTGCACTTCTCAATAATGGAACAAAACAAGTTATATATGATTTTCTACACACAAGAGCATACAGATTTAGACTTGAGTTCACTCGAAACTTGAGGAATCAGTGATTTACCTAGAATAGAGATGAAT
This sequence comes from Avena atlantica, assembly GCA_910589765.1. Lineage (NCBI taxonomy): Eukaryota > Viridiplantae > Streptophyta > Magnoliopsida > Poales > Poaceae > Avena > Avena atlantica. The sequence goes on along the minus strand of OU342739.1, from coordinate 485,909,402 downwards.
CAGGAGGAGCCTGGAAGCAGCGGAGCTCCTAGGACAGGTCGGGGATGTCGATGGTGTGGTGGTGGATGTGGTCGTGCCTTAGTCATTGTAGTTGGGTCCGCCGGTGATGCAGATGACGGGCATATTATCGTTGAAGGTGCCACCAATGGACGTTGAGGAGGTCGACGGTGAGCATGACGGCACAGACGCCGATGCCGTTGGCCCCTGCATACTCCGTGTGTAGCTTGTTCCAGCAGCCGTCGAGGCCCAGCCTAGGCTCGACGATGGGGTTTGAGGTTCCCGGGGATGGCGAAGAAGTAAACTACGCCCATCTACACGAGCCGCCATGAATAAGCATGGATCCAACGAAGGTGCAAGGATCCGAGGAGGGTTCGTGCAGTGGCACTAGTGGTTGGAGGAGGGAGGAGAAAGCGCATGCAGATGGAGAGGCGGCGGTGAAGAGGAGAAGGGAGACTGCGGGTGGAGGATGGCGTTGATCATGGGAGGGGAGGGAAAGCGGCAACGTGGATTGGATCTGGGGAGGCGGCGACACGGATTGGATCTGGGGAGTACGGGAGGTAGAAGTGGGCGGTGCAGGAGATGGTTAGGGTTTGGAGGGGCTGGGTTAGGATCCTATGTGGAGTGGCAGCGGTGGTGTCTGCGTGTGGGGAGTGGAGGCCAAGATGCCATGTCATCGATCCACACCAAAACTGACCAGGATCCCGATCTGGTCCGTCCATTCTGCTCTGATCCAATGACTCTCCTATCATCTCAGCTTTATTGAAGGCTTTAAACCAGTGTTACCCGTCTATGACCATTTCATGTTAGTAAATCATGACCTTCTTCACATAATTGGTCATAATATTTCTAGTTTTGGACTCTCCCAAATGCCCTATGACCAGTTGGTTCAGAATGGTCATAGATCTATGACCAAAAAACCCATGGTCGTTAAGAAAAGGTCAATAGTAAGCATATTTCTTGTAGTGTTCACAACCTTTCTCCTTACTTTGTTTTTGTTTTGCTTAGTTTCTTTTGCCTTGTTTTGTCTGCCTCTTTATATCAAAAATTCCAAAAAAAAATTAGTTTCCTTGGTTTTGCTTTCTCTTATCAAAAACACAAAAAAATAGTTCCTACTTCAAGTTGTTTTTATGTCTAGTTCTGCTCTAATCACTATTTCATTATGGATAACCCACTCGGTTTCTTATTTGGGAAAACTACTATCACCACTAAGGTAGTAGATGAACCACCGCCTGTTAGAACCTCCATGGAAGATATTATAAGATATAGAGAATCTTATAAGGGTAAAGTCATGAGAGCTGTGTTAAAAAGGTTGGATCTAATTGCTAAAATTTTGCTTAAACACCATGATATAAATTGTTGCTCTGAACAGGATACTAAACATATTAAATTCCAATGTGGCTTTAGCAAAGAATTTGTAACTATGAACTATCATTGGAGTAACTATTTTCATCTTGGATTTTAAGAAGTAGAACAATTTGTTTTGTTTATGGGAGCTTCTAAAATAGAATCCTTCATGTCTAAAAACTATGATACCTGTGTTGCTTGTAAAGACCTTAAAGATATGGTCTCTTCTATCCTTGATCATTGCATAGAAAATTTCAGCAATAATTTTTATATCATTGATTATAAAGAAAGACTCAGTCATGCACAAGAATGTGTCCACAATTTGCAAGTGCGTATGGAAGAAGAAATTGCTGAACCTGAAAGCTCATTAGATGAAAAAGAGGAGGAGAGTGATGACAAAAGGAGGAAGAATGGATTAGCTACCCATTCTTACCTTCTAATGAGAGTAAATCTTTACCTCTTACATTATTTGATTGTCCCCCATGCTTACCAAAGGAGGATGATTATTATGTTCCTATGGATTCTTTTGAAATATCTGCTATGGGTAAAACTTGTGATAATAATTATGCTCCTGTTATCTATTATAATCCTATAGTTGTTCCTAACTTTGAAATGCATGGTACTAAATAGTTTTGCTTAGAAAATGTTAATGATAAAGCTCTAGAAGATGGTCCTATATTGAATGATCAATCACCTTATTATAAAATTGCTAAAAGTGGGTTTGAAGCTTTTAATCCCACCATTTTTGAGCTTGATAAAAATTATGTGTTTGTAGATCATGAAAAGCATACTTTATGTGATAGTGATATTGTTGAGTTTGTTCATGAGGCTACTGAAAATTATTATGAGAGAGGAAAATATGGTTGTAGAAGTTTTCATGGTACTGAAAAACCTCTCTATGTGCTGAAAATTTTGAAGTTACTCTTGTTTTATCTTCCTATGCCTATCACTTTGTTCTTTGTGAGTTTATTTGCATACAAGATTCCTATGCATAGGAAGTGGGTTAGGCTTAAATGTGTTTTGAATTTTCTTCTTGATGCTCTCTTTTGCTTCAATTCATATTTCTTATGTCAGCATCTTCTCAAACTATTATGCGTAACTTAAAGGCGTTAAAGAAAAGTACTTATTGGGAGATAACCCAAAAGTTTTAGTTGAGTCTTGGAAGTTAATACTTCTGTAATAACTTCTTGTAACACCCTCAGAATCGGCCCTATGCAAGTTTTAGCGCTTCCCGCCAAACCGGCATAGAAACGATTCAAAGGTGCCCACCAGGCACTTGCGTGCGGGTGGAAAACAAAGTAATATCATTAAACAATAGTCCTCGATGGAATCCACAAAACATATATATACAACAACGACTCCATGAGTCAAGAATACAATATACAGTACAAAGATCCAAATCACCTTGAAAACGATACAGCGTCCGAGTACGGACAAGATGCAAATTGAGCTAAGAGCCCTGAAGAATAACCAATGGCGTCCATAACCCTGCCCAGGCCAAGCCGGAAGGGTAACCCTGCTAACGACGTCGATCTCAAAACCTGCTAAAACAAAAGGGGTGCCGACAAAGGGCCAAGGAAAAAGAGAGCGGTCAGTACTGAGGCCAGTACACGGCGAGACTAGAATTCGGCGGTCCTCGCCTACATAGGTATGGTGGACTAAAGCGGCAGCGCAGCATGCACTAAACAACCTATAGAGACTCGATACAACTGGCGGCTATCAGATAGGGATAAGAAATGCCTATTCGGATCCAACCTGAAACTATCATCAAGCATACCCATCCTGGCATTTCCCCCTCGAGACCAAACGAGGAAGTCAACCGAGGAACTCACACAGTTGGCAGTTTTATTTATTCAGTTATCGTTGCAGCAATTACTAGTTAGATATAGATAGTCATCCTAACATAATAAGTAGTGGGCACTTTTAGTTAACCATTCCGTTGTAGTTGTAGTACTTACTAGTCAGTTACATATAGCATGAGGCATCCCAAACCCAGCAGTTGTTGGTAATTTTATTTAGCCATTCCGTTGTAGTTGCAATACTTACTAGTCAGATACAATGGTAATAGGTGACAACCCAAACAAGCAATTGTTGGCACTTTTATTTAGCCATTCCATTATAGTGAAGCTGATTACTAGTCATTATAAAGTCAAATTTATAGAACTACTTTAGTTATAGTTGTCTATGATCGAGATACTGTGCTCCAAGTCGTCCATAACCGCGGACACGGCTTTCAGAAAGTTTTACCCTGCACGGGGGCACAAATAGCAACACACGCACGATCAACCTCGAGAAAAACCAATAAAAACCCAACGAGGCATCATGACAGAGCAATTGCAAGATTCATATAGATTTCAGGGGGCCACCCCCCAAGCTACCCGCTACGAAGTTGGCCGGCTCCGAGACGGACCCAGAGGTTTGCGAGAACGGCTGTAAACGACTGGGAACCCAAAAGTGTGACTAGGCTTGTCGATACCGCGTAATCGTGCCGCGATCCAAAACAGTACGGGCGCTCCACGCGCAATCGTAAATAAAGCAGTAAAGCATGGCATAGGTACAGGATAGTAATAAAGCCCCAAACTACTTTGTGGCCCCAAGAAATAAATATGACTCAAGCTCTGGCTAGAGGGATTCATGGTCCCACATGCGGATAGTGCGAATATTCAAAGAACAGGTATCAAGTACTCGGGGTCCTACGGGACACAAGTGGACGGTAAAAACCAAATAACATCTATTGCCCACCTGTGCCTCTGCATTATTTACCTACTTCAATTTTAGTTATTAAACTGTAATTAAAGTTATAATCATCTCCAACATAAAGCATATGGCAGACTTCCAACAACTGTGGTGCTTGACGACACGCAACAACACTTGAGCATGCGACTACGACACGCAAGTCCAACTATCTAACAAACAACAGGTAATAGGATGTGTCCAAGGCAATATGAGGCTGCAAGGGATATCACGGGTACGAAAACTAGAGCATCGAAACACAGATAGCAATAGATCAACAGGAGGGAGTAAATACTATGAAAGTAAGATAGGTAGAAAGGGGGAGATTGCTCGCCTGAAACATTGTCGACGGTTCAGCCAAAGATCGAGTCTCGCATCAACTCATCGACCTAATCCGTGAAGAAGCAAAGCACTAGAAGAAACACCGGATGCACTATTTAATACTACGGCGGAAGATCGGCATGATGCATGTATGATGTATGGCATGGCAAAGATGCGATGCAATTAGGCAATATTAAGTGGAACCGAAGTCCCGACAATTAATTAATATGTTCATGTTATTCAGATGCCCCCAATTTAATGTTGTATTAACAAGGCAAAATTATATCATCGGTTCGCTACACAAATTTAAATGGGCCAATATTAGGCTAGATTAGCCCGCATATCGCCTCCATATTTAATTATGAGGTGAATCGGCAACACCCCCAAACACCCACGATATGTATGCAAGCATGACAATTTAAATATGCAACAATTTATATAGTTAGCAATTTATAAAAATAGGGTCTTGGATAGGGTTCACACATTGGCGGATCGAAGATTTTGGGGGTTCGACGTGGGTTCGGGCTCGGTCTTCAAGCGCCGGGATCGGTCTTCGGATCCGGAAGGAGAGCTTGTCGTTCCATGTGGTCGATCTTGGATAGCCACATCACCATATCAACACACTGGAACAGCAGAACAATAACATCGAGGTCACCCACGAGTCACTGGAAGCCAAAGGAGACAGACTTGTTTAGGGAACACACATACACGCGAGTGCACGCCTTGGGCAAGCCAGCAGGCCATGCACCACAGATGAAGGCGTTCATCGAGGGGGTCAAACTCGGGCTACGCGGCCGTGACAGGACGGCGATGCACATGAGGACGCACCCGTGCAGGAGGTTGACAAGCGCGAGAGGACAAGCAACGGCTGGCGGCGGAACATGGTAGGATGCAGAACGAGGGCAAGGAGGGCTGGACCCTGGCCGGGCTGCAGGGCAGCGAGGAAAACGTGTGGCCACACGCGAGCAGCGGCGGCTCGGAGAAAGGCGGCCAGAGGTGCTCGCGGGCGGCGAGGCCTTGCAACGGAGAGGACGGCCGTCGGAGCGCGGCTTGCAGGGAAATGGAGGAAGGCGCTGGCGGCGGAGGGAGCTCGACGGAGGAGGTGAGACGACGGGGCAGGATCCCGCGGGAGTCGTACGGCGGCGCCCTGACCGCGAGAAGGAGGGCAACGACGGGTGCCTGGTGCGGGCAGACACGGGAAAGCAGAGGGCGGCGATGCTCGCTGCCGACAGCGATGGAGCGAGGACAGGGTCGACGGGCAGCGACGACGAAGTGGAGGTCGATGCGGGGGAGGGAGAGAGCGCTGGTAGCGGCGACAGATGGGAAGGATACAAGCGAGGCTCAGGGGATTGAGGTTGGGGACGGGAGAGAGGCGCCGGAGGGGCCGGGGCGAGGGAGGGGGGTCGTGCTCGCGAAGGAGAGAGAGGGAGCGGGGGTTACGGGGTGTGGCTGGTGGGGTGGGTCCGCGTGTGGGTCCTGCTGGCAGGTTGACCAGATCAGGGAGGGGTGGGGTGTGCGTTGCGTGCTGTGTGTGTGGTGGGTGATTCTTGTTTATGGCCGGCGGCGGCTGGGGGTGATAGGATAGCTGGGGGTCTGGGGTAGATGGGGATCTAGGGTTTGGTTAGATGTAGGGATAGGATTAGGTCTAGGGTTTGCTAGGTGTGTTGGGCCGGGTGGTAGATGGTCTGGTCCGGTTGGGCCTCTGGCCTGACCGACCGGACTGTCTCCCCGGACAAAACGTTTTATTTATTTTGTTTAGTTTTAAATATTCTTTTGGTAAAATAGTTTAGGCAAACAAAAGATCCAGGCGGACCGAGGGTTTGATTTGAAATAAAAGACGGGGATATTTATAAAACAAATAGAGATTTTAGAGAAATAGTTTTAGGTTAAAAGATGCATGATGTCATGACGATGCATAAAGTAGTAGACAACAGGCGATTTCCTAGTAACGGTTTTACCGTGGTGCTACAATTCGACACCACTAACAATGGATCTCGCCCTCGAGATCCGCCTCCTGGTATGGGAAAGAATGCCGACGATCTGAATCTTCTCGCTTCGTGTAGATCTTCGCGACACCACTAACAAAGGTTCTTGTTCCGTCTTGAAATCGGCGACACCACCAACAAGATGTCGTTGATCCTGTTCGTCAAGAGAACACTCCGGATAACAACAGACAAAGTTAAAGGTAAGGCCACCTCTAACTTCTATGGAAGGAGTAAGAATTGCATCGATCCACCATTCAATGTACAAAAGCGAATGGTATGAGTAGTGGTATGGTCGCGACTCCATCCCGCACTCAAAGCATTAATTTGTACATGAATAGAAGACTTATGCAACCAACTCTCGGGATTTAGACTGAAGATCTCGACAAGCGAGGTTTGGAAACAAAGGAGGGATGGAGATTCTCATCAGATCTGATGTAGATGACTTCGTCGTATCGGAAAACACTGGAGGATAGAAAGAAAAATTTTATTGATTTTTCGGTCCATTGAAAGGTATAACAGATGAAAGATTCATCAGATAGCATGAAGAACAGATGTCGAAGCACCGTTACAAGAGGATGGAAGCGGAACCCTAAAGGTACGACGGAAACCCAACCACGAGAAATCCTAAACTCGAAGGAAAGATAAGGGGTAGATCCAAAACACGCGAAGGTAAGAGGAGAATAGCAGAGGGGTAAGGAGTAAAACCAGACCTAATCAGATCTATCCAACCGATTTTCCAAAATAGTTTTGACACTCTACAACGTCCGTTAGCTAGGTTATCCTACAAGCTGGACCAGTGGGGTATCGTAACTGCTGAGCTCTGATACCACTCTGTAACACCCTCAGAATCGGCCCTATGCAAGTTTTAGCGCTTCCCGCCAAACCGGCATAGAAACGATTCAAAGGTGCCCACCAGGCACTTGCGTGCGGGTGGAAAACGAAGTAATATCATTACACAATAGTCCTCGATGGAATCCACAAAACATATATATACAACAACGACTCTGTAACATCCCTAAATTCATATTCCAAAACTCATTCATATCATCCTTGCATTCATCATCATTTAGGGTTTTCTCAAAATCATTTCAAAAACAGGAGCATTTGTGGCTCATTATTTTATGTATGAAACCCTAGCCTTTGTGCTACATGCTTTTGGGAAAGATGCTGTTATTCATTCAGAATGTATTGAATTCAAACTTAAGTGGTCTCAAAAGCCTGAACATAATATCAAAAGCAAAATATGAATTAAAACAAATCATATACCTATTATCATCTCTCATAAAGGCATAGTTTAATTTATTTGCAAAAGGACCCAAGTGTTCTGAAATGTTTAGATGGGTTTGACACTCATTTAGGAGCAAGTTTCATTTTACAAAAGTCCTGTAAAGTTTTGGATTCAAACAGATTTGAATTTAAGTTTAAAAACCATTTCTGAAAAATCAATCTGAAAAAGAAAAGGAATTAAAAATAAAAAAATAACCAAACCAGCCAATCTGGCCGACCCAGCCCAACACGGCCCAGCTAGCCCAGCAGCTCCCACCCCCGCGAATCGTTTTCTTTCACCCGCTCTCGCACCCTCCAGCCCACTGACAGAAGGGACCCGCTTCGTTTTCCCTCTCTCGCTGACAACCGCGGCCCACCCGAGCATCGTCGTCTCCACCCCCCACGACCTGTTCGTCCCCAAATTGACGCGGCCGTTTCCTGTTGATTACGCAGCTTAAATTCGAGTTATGGCACGAGTGATTCTCGCTCGCGAGCAGGCTACATAAACCCCCTCTTCCCCCTCTCTCTTTTCCCCCAAACCCCAAGCACATAACTGTTGGAGATATGCCCTAGAGGCAATAATAAATGTAGTTATTATTATATCTTTGTGTTTATGATAAATGTTTACATTCATGCTATAATAGTATTAACAAGGAAACATTGATACTTGTGTGATTTGTAAACTTAATTTGAAGTCCCTAGTATAGCCTCTATACTTCACTAGCTTGTTGGTTGATTAATGATTGTGGTTTCCCTATCATGAACATTGAGATGTTATCAACAACAAGATCATATCGTTAGGAGAATGATATGGTGGACATACTCCTATAGATAAGCGTAGCATAAAGATCAAGTCATTTCAATAGTTCAATTGCTATATGCTTTCTGATACATAGTAACCTAATTCCTTCGACCATGAGATCATGCATATCACCTTTACCGGATGGATGCTTTGATGACATCAAACACCACACCGTAACTAGGTGGTTATAAAGGTGGCATTGAGTGTTCGGAAAGTATTGGTTGAGACACATGGATCAAGAGTGGGATTTGTCCATCCACATGACGGATAGATATACTCTGGGCCCTCTCGGTGGAATGTCATCCAATTAGCTTGCAAGCATGTGACTTGGTCACAAGGGATCACATATCACGGGAACGAGAAAAGAGTACTTATCAGTAACGAGGTTGAACTAGGTATGCAGAGATACCGACGATCATAACCTCGGATAAGTAACATATCGTGAGACAAAGGGAAATTGGTATCGTATGTAAGTGGTTCATTCGATCGCAAAGTAATCGTAGAAATATGTGGGAGCCATATGAATTTCCAGATTCCTCTATTGGTTATTGTTCGGAGAAGTGTCTCGATCATGTCCGCATAATTCACGAACCGTAGGGAGACACACTTAAGGATTCGACGTTGTTTGAGTAGTTATGGTATTATGAGAAAGAGACCGAATGTTGTTTGGAGTCTCAGATGGGATCCGGGATATCACGAGGTGATCCGGAATGGTCCGGAGAATAATATTCATATAAGGAAAGTCCCGTTTCGGAGTTGCGGAATGATTCCGGTGTTTTCATCGGGAATGTTCTAGAAGGTTCCGGAATGTCCGGCACTCCGGTGGGGAAGGGTACATGAATGTGTTATATCAAAGTTGGTATGATTGCATCATGTACTAAGTGTCATCGCTGTCCGAAATAAAGGGTTAATTCAAATCCTAGTTTGAAAAGTCAAACGGCTAGTTTGAAAAGTCAAACTGCCAGTTTTCGGAAAGAGGAGAAGGAGGATTGGTGGAGGCCGACTTGGGGGAGGAGTCCCCTTGGCCGGCGCGCCTCCCAAGGCCGACTTGGGGAGGGACTCCTCCCCTTGGCCGCCGGCCCCTCCCATCTATATAAGGAGGGGCAGGGCTCCCCTCCTAGCACACACAAGTTCCTATCTTCTGCCTCCGGTTTAGAGCCGTTTGGGTTTAGAGCTTCTAATTGCTTTAGCCTTCGGTTTAGAGCCTTCTAATTGGTGTGTCTAATTACTATACCACTAATAGCCTCTCTCATACTCCACCATACTCGCACCGGCTTAAGGCAAAGCCCTGCGGGATTTCCCCTCTACTTCCGGTACCACGCCGTTGTGATGCCGGAATCGCGAGGAGAGTGCTACAACCTCCGCTGCGTGCTGGAACAAGGGAGAGGAAGGTCTTCGTCGAGTACCGAACGTGTGACCGACTGCGGGAGCGCTGCCGGAACGTGGCGCCGGAAGGATCGTCTACACGATCTTGAGATCGGGAAGAGTACGACTACATCACCCACGAGAATCCGCTCTCGTTAAACTCTTTGGAATCTTCGAGGGTAAGTTATTCCATCGACTCGTTGCTACAATCTAGTAGATAGATCTTGGCTTGTTTGTTTGTATGTGATAGAATTTTTTTGTTTTCCATGCTACGAACCCCTACAATAACGCCCCCAGGCTGCGCGCATTGCTCTCTGCAACCCCGCCGTCTCCGACGACTGCGCCGGCGAATTCCGGTGAGTCTAGTGTTCCCCTCTGCCTCTCATTCATGCTGTCTTGTCCAGTGAGTCTTGGCGCATCTACTGACACACCCCGCTTACCTTCGCATGACCTGTAGCTCCAGCAACGTCGACGACTGGCCGCCACCGTCTTCGGAACCAACTCCGGCGAGCTCCAGCGGTAAGTCCAGACCGCCCCGAACCTTGTCTTTCACGCACACATCTTCGCCACGGTCTCCTGCATCTGAACGCATCCTCCGTTTGCCTCCTAGTGATCCACAACGTCGCCTTCGACCTCGAACAGAGCCATCGTTGCCAGATCCAACTACGGCGAGGAATTCACCGCAACCCCGAGCGCCCCTTGCCAAGCTTTCCACAAGTTGAGCATCCCCACGTCCTTGCGGTCTCGGTGAGTACTTTCCCTATCCTCCTAGCGACCAATACCGCCGGCGCCGCCACCGTCTGGCCGTCGCCGCCGCGCACAGCCGCTAAGCGCCGCCAGAATTTGGCTTGATGATTTGGTCCGTTGGATCTGCATCGTAGGGCTAGGATAGACCTTAATCGAAGAGGTACGCGCGCGTCTGAGCCGCCAGATCTAAGTTAGATCCTACGGCCTGCGACTGCCGATCCGCGCGAAGCGGTACGCGCCAGTGAGGTTGCGACGCGTGGCTAGGATGAATTCAAAAACAGAATTTAAACCTGATTTAGATCCAAACTTCAAACTGCTATAACTTTTGAATGCCACGTTAGAATTTTACAAACTTTATACCGTTGGATTAAGTGAAACAAGACCTTTCTGAATATCCAATTTGTTTAACAAATAGTAACAGTTAAAATGAATTTATTTGTAGAACAAGTTTAAAGGCTATTTTAAGTATATATTTATTTTGGTAAATTGTATTGGTGCCAAATAAGTTTAGTTGGCAAACTTGTGACTTGTTAAGTTTCTGTAAACATGTGCATGCTTGGTAGTATTTTCAAAAATCACCACTTGGTAAACTCTTGCATGCATGCATTCATATTATTTTTGATTGAATATTATTGTGTGTAATTGTATGCTATAATTTTGTGTAGATTTTGCTAGTGATTGTGATTGTGAAGAGTGCTACTCTCCCCACTACCAAGGCAAGTGATATTTTCATGAATATTTCTATCCTATGTTTTGTACTAGCATTATATATTTTGCTAAGTATTGCATGCTATTTTGCCTAGTGCTAAGTTGGGAAATCCTAAGTAGTGTAGAATGGTAGAATTGCTAAGGAATTTCCTAAGTTAAGTTATCTTACCATGCTTAGCCTAGCTATATAGCAAACAAGGGTTGGTGGAAATCTATACACACTATGATGAAAATATTTCTAAGTCATGAGACTTATGTTTTTCTAATAAAACAACCAAGTCAAATGAACCTCCTGGGTGGAATGGAAGGATTGGGTTATGTTGAGTGGTTACACAAGGCCATGGACTTGGGTTGTGTATCTCACTTGTGGTATGCCACCCAGGCACAAAGGGATTTGGAGGCCAAGTGTTGAGAAAGCTTACAGTGCAACCACTTGGCAATATGGGCTCTGCCTTGATCATATAGGTTGCTAGAACTTAGTCATTTGGACAGTTGGTGGTAGTTGGGTTGATAGGTTGGAGCGCGTCCATTTGACTAAGGAAAGGCTTCTGAAAGGTCCTGTCTTGGGAAACCAAGTCTGGTGGGGAAAGTGCACAACCTCTGCAGATGGAAAACCTAAGTACTTAGCCTTGTCCAAGGAAATGGACAATTTGAGCATCAAGACATGGAAGCTACAAGAATCTCATCACTCCAACTTCTAAGTAAAAAAAATTGGTGGGTGAACAAGGGTGAAGGACCCCAATGTCTATTGGTGGTTCCTTGGGAATGTTTTGACAAAGAAAACTTAGTGATTTCAACTAATAGGTAAAACCTATTTTTTTTAAGCAAAGCAAGCCAAGCTACACTTAGCCAAAATGCATATAGTAATATAGTCCAATTAAAATATACTAAGGTATCACTTGCCAATACTATTCCAAAGTATTGATCCTCTGTGGCTGTAACTTGTGATGTTGCAGGTTACTCCGATGATGAATAGGAGTCATGAGTCTACACTCAACATGCTTGCCTGTGGCACATGAAGATGAAGACTTGTGTTTATTTACTTATTCCTTAAACTCTTGTATTAGGCCTATGGCCCTGAGTTGTAAAAGACTATGTTTTATCTCTAGAATGAATGTAATAAACGACCTTTGTATCTGTGTACTTCATCTTAAACTGTGGATGCTAGCATTGATCCAGGGACTAGCATTGCGATCACAGGGATCCTATCCTTTATAAAGGAGGGGTCTAACAGACTCCATGAGTCAAGAATACAATATACAGTACAAAGATCCAAATCACCTTGAAAACGATACAGCGTCCGAGTACGGACAAGATGCAAATTGAGCTAAGAGCCCTGAAGAATAACCAATGGCGTCCATAACCCTGCCCAGGCCAAGCCGGAAGGGTAACCCTGCTAACGACGTCGATCTCAAAACCTGCTAAAACAAAAGGGGTGCCGACAAAGGGCCAAGGAAAAAGAGAGCGGTCAGTACTGAGGCCAGTACACGGCGAGACTAGAATTCGGCGGTCCTCGCCTACATAGGTATGGTGGACTAAAGCGGCAGCGCAGCATGCACTAAACAACCTATAGAGACTCGATACAACTGGCGGCTATCAGATAGGGATAAGAAATGCCTATTCGGATCCAACCTGAAACTATCATCAAGCATACCCATCCTGGCATTTCCCCCTCGAGACCAAACGAGGAAGTCAACTGAGGAACTCACACAGTTGGCAGTTTTATTTATTCAGTTATCGTTGCAGCAATTACTAGTTAGATATAGATAGTCATCCTAACATAATAAGTAGTGGGCACTTTTAGTTAACCATTCCGTTGTAGTTGTAGTACTTACTAGTCAGTTACATATAGCATGAGGCATCCCAAACCCAACAGTTGTTGGTAATTTTATTTAGCCATTCCGTTGTAGTTGCAATACTTACTAGTCAGATACAATGGTAATAGGTGACAACCCAAACAAGAAATTGTTGGCACTTTTATTTAGCCATTCCATTATAGTGAAGCTGATTACTAGTCATTATAAAGTCAAATTTATAGCACTACTTTAGTTATAGTTGTCTATGATCGAGATATTGTGCTCCAAGTCGTCCATAACCGCGGACACGGCTTTCAGAAAGTTTTACCCTGCAGGGGGCACAAATAGCAACACACGCACGATCAACCTCGAGAAAAACCAATAAAAACCCAACGAGGCATCACGACAGAGCAATTGCAAGATTCATATAGATTTCAGGGGGCCACCCCCCAAGCTACCCGCTACGAAGTTGGCCGGCTCCGAGACTGACCCAGAGGTTTGCGAGAACGGCTGTAAACGACTGGGAACCCAAAAGTGTGACTAGGCTTGTCGATACCGCGTAATCGTGCCGCGATCCAAAACAGAACAGGCGCTCCACGCGCAATCGTAAATAAAGCAGTAAAGCATGGCATAGGTACAGGATAGTAATAAAGCCCCAAACTACTTTGTGGCTCCAAGAAATAAATATGACTCAAGCTCTGGCTAGAGGGATTCATGGTCCCACATGCGGATAGTGCGAATATTCAAAGAACAGGTATCAAGTACTCGGGGTCCTACGGGACACAAGTGGACGGTTAAAAACCAAATAACATCTATTGCCCACCTGTGCCTCTGCATTATTTACCTACTTCAATTTTAGTTATTAAACTGTAATTAAAGTTATAATCATCTCCAACATAAAGCATATGGCAGACTTCCAACAACTGTGGTGCTTGACGACACGCAACAACACTTGAGCATGCGACTACGACACGCAAGTCCAACTATCTAACAAACAACAGGTAATAGGATGTTTCCAAGGCAATATGAGGCTGCAAGGGATATCACAGGTACGAAAACTAGAGCATCGAAACACAGATAGCAATAGATCAACAGTAGGGAGTAAATACTATGAAACTAAGATAGGTAGAAAGGGGGAGATTGCTCGCCTGAAACATTGTCGACGGTTCAGCCAAAGATCGAGTCTCGCATCAACTCATCGGCCTAATCCGTGAAGAAGCAAAGCACTAGAAGAAACACCGGATGCACTATTTAATACTACGGCGGAAGATCGGCATGATGCATGTATGATGTATGGCATGGCAAAGATGCGATGCAATTAGGCAATATTAAGTGGAACCGAAGTCCCGACAATTAATTAATATGTTCATGTTATTTAGATGCCCCCAATTTAATGTTGTATTAACAAGGCAAAATTATATCATCGGTTCTCGCTACACAAATTTAAATGGGGCCAATATTAGGCTAGATTAGCCCGCATATCGCCTCCATATTTAATTATGAGGTGAATCGGCAACACCCCCAAACACCCACGATATGTATGCAAGCATGACAATTTAAATATGCAACAATTTATATAGTTAGCAATTTATAAAAATAGGGTCTTGGATAGGGTTCACACATTGGCGGATCGAAGATTTTGGGGGTTCGACGGGGGTTCGGGCTCGGTCTTCAAGCGCTGGGATCGGTCTTCGGATCCGGAAGGAGAGCTTGTCGTTCCATGTGGTCGATCTTGGATAGCCACATCACCATATCAACACACTGGAACAGCAGAACAATAACATCGAGGTCACCCACCAGTCACTGGAAGCCAAAGGAGACAGAGTTGTTTAGGGAACACACATACACGCGAGTGCACGCCTTGGGCAAGCCAGTAGGTCATGCACCACAGATGAAGGCGTTCATCGAGGGGGTCAAACCCGGGCTACGCGGCTGTGACAGGACGGCGATGCGCATGAGGACGCACCCGCGCAGGAGGTTGACAAGCGCGAGAGGACAAGCAACGGCTGGCGGCGGAACATGGTAGGATGCAGAACGAGGGCAAGGAGGGCTGGACCCTGGCCGGGCTGCAGGGCAGCGAGGAAAACGTGTGGCCACACGCGATCAGCGGCGGCTCGGAGAAAGGCGGCCAGAGGTGCTCGCGGGCGGCGAGGCCTTGCAACGGAGAGGACGGCCGTCGGAGCGCGGCTTGCAGGGAAATGGAGGAAGGCGCTGGCGGCGGAGGGAGCTCGACGGAGGAGGTGAGACGACGGGGCAGGATCCCGCGGGAGTCGTACGACGGCGCCCTGACCGCGAGAAGGAGGGCAACAGCGGGTGCCTGGTGCGGGCAGACACGGGCAAGCAGAGGGCGGCGGTGCTCGCTGCCGACAGCGATGGAGCGAGGACAGGGTCGACGGGCAGCGACGGCGAAGTGGAGGTCGATGCGGGGGAGGGAGAGAGCGCTGGTAGCGGCGACAGATGGGAAGGATACAAGCGAGGCTCGGGGGATTGAGGTTGGGGACGGGAGAGAGGCGCCGGAGGGGCCGGGGCGAGGGAGGGGGGTCGCGCTCGTGAAGGAGAGAGAGGGAGCGGGGGTTACGGGGTGTGGCTGGTGGGGTGGGTCCGCGTGTGGGTCCCGCTGGCAGGTTGACCAGATCAGGGAGGGGTGGGGTGTGCGTTGCGTGCTGTGTGTGTGGTGGGTGAGGGAGTGGGGTGGGTGATTCTTGTTTATGGCCGGCGGCGGCTGGGGGTGATAGGATAGCTGGGGGTCTGGGGTAGATGGGGATCTAGGGTTTGGTTAGATGTAGGGCTAGGATTAGGTCTAGGGTTTGCTAGGTATGTTGGGCCGGGTGGTAGATGGTCTGGTTCGGTTGGGCCTCTGGCCTGACCGGCCGGACTGTCTCCCCGGACAAAACGTTTTATTTATTTTGTTTAGTTTTAAATATTCTTTTGGTAAAATAGTTTAGGCAAACAAAAGATCCAGGCGGACCGAGGGTTTGATTTGAAATAAAAGACGGGGATATTTATAAAACAAATAGAGACTTTTAGAGAAATAGTTTTAGGTTAAAAGATGCATGATGTCATGACGATGCATAAAGTAGTAGACAACAGGCGATTTCCTAGTAACGGTTTTACCGGGGTGCTACACTTCTCCTTATCCTTTTTGTTTGATTTTTGTGCCAAGAATAACCTCTAATGAGAGGGAAGTAAGATTTGGAGAGTTGCTGTCCCAAAACAGATTTTTGTGCTTCACTGTAAAATTCGTGTAAAATCTCTGTAAGTCGGATTGAGCTGTAATTTTCTGAATAAATCCCCCAGGTTGTTAGCTAACTTCCGTTAGTTAAACACTTTTTGATTTGAGCAACAGAAGGTCTTCTAAAAATTGGTTTCACCTGATGGTCTGGTTTGATAGATTTCTGCCATTATTTGCATTTGCTTCTTATTGATTCCTTTTTGGGAAATTGAGATTTTTTAGGGAATTTCTACAGTAGCTTGTGTCTTTAGTGAAAGTTTTGCTGTTTTGAAACTAAAACCCCAAGGTCTATTATCTTTTGAATACACTAATGTTGCTAATGGAGATTGTGTGAAGTTTTGTATGAAGGAAAATTTTCAGGTGTAGAGAAAGAATGATGTAATGAGATGAAGAATGGACAAAAGCTTAAGCTTGGGGATGCCACCCCGTGTCAACCCAAGAAATATTCAAGAGGTACAAGCGTCAAAGCTTGGGTATGCCCAAGGAATCTCCTTCTTCATCAATAAAAATCCCAGGTCTTTCTAGACACTTCGTTTTTATTGTTTCATGCACTGTTGTGTTGTTCTTGGAGCGTCTTAGTTTTCAGTTTTGGTTTTTGTTTGCTTAGTTTTCTTGAATAAAGTAGTTGGACTCCCGTTCTCGTTGTGTTGTTTCAAATAAGTTGATTGGTGTTGGAAAGGAGTAGGAAGTTCTTGCTTAGTAGTACAAAGAGGAGCTTGCTTTGACTGTGACTTAGAATTTATCATGTCATGCTAGATGTTGTTTTGACCTTATGCTTAATGATTATTGTTGTATCATGACTTGTTCCAAACAATTAGGATTGGTTAATGTGCCTTGAAAGAATCATGCATTGTTTTAGCATACAAAAGCATAGTATTGCGGTATTCTCATTTGATGCTTTGTTTGGTTGACTTGGCACATGCTCACACCATGTTATGACTATAACAAGTCACCATTAGCTTCTATGATCATTTAGTTTTTGACTTGTGGTACCACTTTATGCTTTGATTAGTAATGTTTTGTCGCTCTGCATGATTATGGCCATTATTGCTCTCTTAGTTGGTCGCTCCCAGTCTTTTGCTAGCCTCCACTTGTATGAGTAAGCTCTACTCATGCATCAAACTCCCAAGAAACCAAGTAATTCCAAAGTGTCCTCTATAAATTCCTATGCATGGTGTGTTACACCATTCCAAGTATATTCTTGTTTTCATCTACCTTCCAATTAAAAAGCACCTTGTTATGTGAAAATTTAGTGATTAAAGCTCTCACAAACTTGATGGCACACTTTATTTTTCTTGCCCCTAATAAACTTGAACCATTGTGTCATCTATGTTGTATATGCTTGCACTTATATGTTAGAATTAGCAGAACCATGTTTTCATGGGGAACGCTTTCAACATTGCACCTGTAGATTGTACCCAGTTGATATCATGCTCTTTTGTTTATGGATGTCGTCGGTGTGAAATAAAAGGGGAGCTTGTAAGTCCATGGAGCTATGTATTAGTGTTAGAGAAACGCCTGGGCCGCTAGCCTAAGCCATGCCTAATCATGGTGGAAACTTGCAGCATCACCATAGTGAGCAATCTATGAATCTTTCTTCTTATAAAAAAAGAGATATGAGATTTAGAAAAAGAAAAAAAAGAGAAAAGAGGAAAGAGAGAAAAAAGCACCATTTTCCCATGGTAAATAATAAGATTGCTGAGATGCTCATTGTCTGCTTGCCTTGTCATTTTGATTATGGGATAGCTCCTATATCATGTGCAAGGGGTACCCCATTGGCGGTTCTCTATGATACACATGTACTTACCATGACAATAACTTGCAAGTAACTAAAGTTGAGTAGCATGAGGGGCGGCCCTCGTACTCAAGGGACATGAGATTGCCAACTTGTACTTTGTCAAGCATATACTTCATAGTTTGTTCACTTTAAACTTAATCACTTCAAGATGCTTATGATAGGGGCAATGAGAGCTGAAAGCTAACAAGTACCATAATTTTTGGAAGCTCTTTATGAG
Source organism: Avena atlantica (assembly GCA_910589765.1). Taxonomy (NCBI): domain Eukaryota; kingdom Viridiplantae; phylum Streptophyta; class Magnoliopsida; order Poales; family Poaceae; genus Avena; species Avena atlantica. Next base: position 485,891,088 of record OU342739.1, on the reverse strand, counting down.
ACTTGAAATCCTTACTTCCCTTTTATGAAGGGCCTTTCTTCCACTATTATATTGAGTCTTCACCTTCTATCCGTAGGCACCAATTAAGAGAGCATAGTTGCCATTCTTAGTTCTATGTGCATTGTCCCAAAACTTATTGATTGATGCATATTGTTGATATTGCTTGCTCATGAACTATCTGTATCTAGTCACTCTTATGAACTTTGAAGGTGTCTTATGCATTTATTTTCTACTCCATGAGGGACAATCCGAATGACACTATGCTATGTTTTCTATATGTGAAACAAACAAACTTCTTTCAATGCATTGTTATTCATGATCTTTGTTTGTAACCTTTCATGTTGCACGCATAGTTACTATGTCTTATTCTTAGAACTTCTTATTTCATGCTCATGTTTAGAGTACTTTGATCCCAACTTTCAATGCTTGCAAATGGTTTGATCTTGATTTTGATGGTGCATGTCACCTCAAAAATTATTCTTTTCATCACTTACCTACTCGAGGACGAGCAGGAGTTAAGCTTGGGGATGCTTGATACGTCAAAAAACGTATCTATAATTTTTGATGTTCCATGCTTGTTTAGTACATACTTTGCTTTGCTTAGTCTTCACTTTGAGGTATTTTTATATGTTTTCTGGGACAAACCTATTAACAAGATGCCATAGTGTCAGTTTCATGTTTTCTTCTGTTTTGGTTCCAGAAAAGGCAGAAAATCAATATTCTCGGAATTGGATGGGACAAAAGCCAAAGTCAATATTTACCGTGGGGAACACGGATCCTAGACACGAGAAGGAGGGGAGCCACCAGGGGGCCACACCCCTGTCCACGTAGCCAGACCTGGCCTGTGCCTGAGGGGGTGTGGCCACCCTGGGTGCCCCTGCCTCGCCTCTTCGCCCTATAAGAAGCCCTCGATACCTAAACCCTAAGTACCCGATCAATCTTCCATGAAATAGTCCATAGCCGCCACCATCGTCCCTAGATCGGGGGATCTGAAGCTCTTCCTGGAACCCTGCCGAAGGGGAGATCATCCCAGAGGCCTTCTTCATCACCATGCCAGCCTCCGGTATGATGTGTGGTAGTTCCACCTTGGACTACGGGTCCATGTAGTAGCTAGATAGTTGTTTCTCCTCCTTTGTGCTACCATTTTTAGATCTTGTGAGCTTCGTTCATGATCAAGATCATCTATTTGTAATCATGCATGTTGTGTTTACGGGGATCCGATGGATATTGAGATTACTATGTCAGATTGATTAATGGTTTGTCTTATTGATTCTATCATGTATGTGTTGTTTGTGATCTTGCATGCTCTCCGTTTCTAGTAGCTATCTTGACCAAGTAGATTCTAGTGACTCCAAGAGGGAGTATTTATGCTCGATAGTGGGTTCATGCCCCTATTTAATCCGGGGAAGTGACAGAAATCTCCAAGTTTGTAGATATGCTGTTGCTACTAGGGAGAAAACAATGATCTCTTGTTCATGGAGTGAGTGGATTGTTTACCTTAGTCACTTTGCTTAAAGCAGTTATCCGTTGCTTGTAACTTAATACCGGAGGGGGTTCGGATGATAACCTAAAGGTGGATTACTAGTCATAGATGCAGTTGGATGGCGGTCTATGTATCTTGTTGTATTGCCCAATCGAATCTCATAGGATCATGAATGTATAGTATTGCATTGTTATGCCTTGCTCTGTCCTGCCAATTGCCCCGCTATAATTTGTTTACCCAGCATGTTATGTTGTTTATTGATGGTGCACTGGTTGAACGCAGAGCTTCATTGGGAGACCCCAAGAGGAAGGTGTGATGAGCACAGCAGCAAGTTTTCCCTCAGTAATAAACCAAGGTTATCGAACCAGTAGGAGGAAGGAAACGACCCAAAGGTGTTGCTAGCAACTTGGAAACTTGCACAACACAAACTCAAGACTTTGCCCCAAACGAATAGTGAGGTTGTCAATCTCACCGGTTTGCTGAAAACAAAGGATCAACTGTATGGTGTGGACGGTAATAGTGGTTTGCAGAAAGTAAACAGTAACAATGGAAGATGTATCAATGGTAAAGATTGGACCGGGGTCCATAGTTCACTAGAGGTGTTCTCCTTAAGATAAACAAACATGGCATGCTGGGTAAACAAATTACAGCAGGGAAATTGACAGGACTGAGCAAGGCATAACAATGCAATACTAGACAGTCATGATCCTATGAGATTCGATTCGGCAATACAACAATATACATAGACCGCCATCCAACTGCATCTATGACTAGTAATCCACCTTGAGGTTATCATCCGAACCCCCTCCAGTATTAAGTTGCAAGCAACAGATCACTGCTTTAAGCAAAGTGTGTATGGTAAACAATCCACTTGTTCCATGAACAAGAGACCGTTGTTTTCTCCCAACTAGAAACAACACATCCAGAACCTTAGATATTTCTGTCACTTCCCATAGATTAAGTAGAGGCATGAACCCACTATCGAGCATAAATACTCCCTCTTGGAGTCACTAGCATCTACTCGGCCAAGATAGCTACTAGAAACGGAGAGCATGCAAGATATCAAACAACACAGACATGATATAATAAATAAGACAAAACCATTAATCAATCTGACATAGTAATCTCAATATCCATCGGATCCCCACAAACACAACATGCATGATTACAAATAGAGATGATCTTGATCATGAATAGGGCTCACAAGATCTAAACATGGAAGCACAAAGGAGGAGATACAACCATCTAGCTACTACATGGACCCATAGTCCAAGGTGGAACTACTCATGATTCATACCTGGTTGGCATGATGATGTAGAAGGCCTCTGGGATGATCTCCCCTCCGGCAGGGTACCGAGAAGAGCTTTAGATCCCCCAATTTAGGGATGATGGTGGTGGCGACTATGGACTGTTTTGTGGAAGATTGATTGGGTACTTAGGGTTTTGGTATCGGGGGCTTTTTGTAAGTAAAGATCATCCCAATGCTGGCAGCAACCAACGTCAGAGGATAAGTGGGCAACAACAACAATGGGTTCCAAAGACCGATGGAAAAAAGCCATACGAACAAAGGAATCCTTGGCAAGAAAGGTAAAAATACACTTTTGTGATGATTATGGATCAGCCATGCAAGTTCCATACACCAAGTCCGACTAAGCCGGCGAACCACATGACTCGGTAGTGTAACTGGTTCCAAAAGGGTGATAAAGGAGATTCGGCAAGTCAGCAGCTAACACCACCTCCCCCACCATCGCTCATAGGAGGAAATGCTCAGATTATTGGTAACGAGCCGAGATATGAAATCAGTAGTTGAGATACCGTAACCAAGAAAGAAGAGAGGCAGTGCATAAAGTACAAGACCCAAGAAACGATGGTGCTCATCTTGGCCACGGAGGACGAAACGAGTACAGGGAGCATCACCAGAGTTACGTTGTGTTTGTAACTGAGCCGAATGACAAGAAGATTCAGCAAAGGTAGATTATGGAAGTGAATGCCACAATGCCATCGATACCAAGGTATATGCATTGGTCTAAACAAGAAATAACGTGGAGCATAAAAGATCACCCCAAGATCGTGCCAACTCCTGGAGGCTATGCCCTGGTGCTGGACCCAACTTTCATGGACCCTGATATCAACGTGAAGTTCTCCAAAGTATTGATAGATGATGGCAGTAGCATCAATATCATGTATAAGGATACGTTGCTCAAACTGGGCATTACCATGAACATGTTGGAGCCGACTAAGACGACGTTTCATGGCATTGTGTCGGGATTGTCGTGCGAGCCAATTGGAAAAATTTGGGTGGATGTCTTATTCGGCAACAGGGGAACTATTGCACTGAATCCATAGAGTTCGAGGTAGTAGACCTCGTCAGCTCATATCATGCATTACTCAACAGACCTGCTATGGCAAAGCTTATGGCCACCCCTCACATTGCTTATCTAAAAATGAAGTTTCTGAGTCCATGTGGAGTTATCACAGTTGAGGGTGACTACAAGCGATCTATTGCGTGCGCCTCAGCCGGCTCTTCACTGGCCGAGTCTTTGGTGATACCACAGGAAAAGCATCAGATGATGGAGGTTGCAACATTAGCCAAGGCGGCACAATTGTCTATGCCGACATTAACTAACCCGCACGACAATGTTTGTTTCCAAGCAACAAAGGAGATAAAGAATATACAGATTGATGAGGCTTTCCCAGAACGCACATGGACCATTGGTGCCGGGTTAGCTGACAAATAGGAAAGCGAGCTCACCAACTTCCTCTATGAGAATCGTGATATTTTTGGATGGTCCACACAGGATTTTCAAGGTGTTCCGAGGGAGTTGGCTGAGCACTCTCTACATGTAAGGCCAGAATCCAAGCCAGTGAAGCAACCCCTCTTACGCTTTGCCAAAGACAGGAGGAAAGTGATAGCTGCCGAGATAGCCAGACTCTTAGTTGCCTGGTTCATTATGGAAGTACTTCATCCAGATTGGTTGTCAAATCCAGTCTTGGTTGATAAAAAAAGGATGCCCAAACGTGGCAGTGGTATGCTGCATGTGTATTGACTACACGAACCTAAATAAGACGTGTCCAAAAGATCCATTTCCACTGCCTCGGATTGATCAAGTCATTGTTTCCACTGCCAGATGTGAGTTCTTATCATTTGTAGATGCTTACTCTGGTTTCCACCTGATACCACCGAACCCGGATGATCAAATAAAGAAGACTTTCATTACCCCGTATGGGGCTTATTGCTATCGCACTATTCCATTTGTATTGAGAAAAGCAGGTGCCACATATCAAAGATGCATGCAAAAATTCCTGGAAGATCAACTTGACAAAAACGTTCAAGTATATGTTGACGATGTGGTAATAAAAACCAAGAAGGGTCACACTCTCATCGATGACTTGTGTCAAACATTCACAAATTTAAGAAGATTCCGGATGAAACTTAACCCGGAAAAATGCACCTTCGGTGTCCCAGCTAGAAAGTTACTCGGATTTCTTGTATCCAGCCGAGGAATCAAAGCTAACCCGACAAAGATCAGGGGCATTGAAAGAATGGAGTTGCCAAAAATCCTCAATGATGTCCAGAAGTTCACAGGGTTCCTGGCCTCATTGAGTCGGTTTGTGAGTCGGCTAGGCGAATAAGCCTTACCATTATATCAACTGATGAAGAAATCAGACAAGTTCAAGCTAATAGCGCTTTCCACGAACTTAAGAAGATGTTGGCAACAACACCAATATTGACCTCACCACTATCCAAAGAGCCAATGTTGCTCTATGTCGCATCAACTAATTGAGCGGTTAGTACAGTGATAGTGGTAGAGCGCAAGAAGAGGGCAAATCAGTCCAGAGACCAGTTTATTACTTGAGCGAAGTGCTCTCTATGTCAAAACAGAACTACCCCCACTATCAGAAAATGACATATGGGGTGTACATGGCTAAAGCATTACTCAAGCGCAAGAAGCTAAAGCATTACTTTCAAGAGCACCCAATTCGGGTAATATGCGAGGCACCTATCTCGGACATTTTGGGCAGTAAAGATGCAAGTGGAGGAGTGGAAAAATGGGCAATAGAGCTAGCACCATATACTCCATAATGTGATAGGCGGGAGGCCATTAAATCTCAAGAGGTGGCGGACTTTTTTGTAGATTGTATGGAAATACAGTACGAGCCACTATTACCTGACCCAAACTACTGGAAGATGCACTTTGAGGGGTCCAAAATGAAAATGGGTCTCGGTGCCAGGATAATTCTCACCTCACCAAAGAAGGATCAACTCAAGTATGTGTTGCAGATCCATTTTGTTGCGTCCAACAATGTTGCCGAGTATGAAGCACTTGTTCACGGAATAAAAGTGGCTAAGGAAGTTGGCATCAAAAGAATCACATGCTTTGGCGACTCAGACTTGGTCATTCGGCAAGTGTTGGGGCATTGGCATGCATTCCATGTTCAGCAGATTTCGGGATACTTTGAGGGATGTGAGTTTCACCACATACCCAGAGCAGAAAATGAAGCAGCTGATGTTTTATCCAAGCTAGGGTCATCTCGGCAAGCAATCCCGCCAGGAGTAGCACTGGAACACCTCAGAAAACCGTCAATCAAACCCTCACCAGAGTCCGAGTCAATCTTTATCCCAGCAAGCCAAGAGTCGGATGTTACGCCAATGGACGTGGATACGGGGGCAGGTTCGAGTAACCCGGGGACTGTTCCATTCGACCCAGGGACTGCCGAATCAGAACCGGGGACTATTCCATTCAACCTAGGGATTGCCGAATCGAACCCAGGGACTCGCTAGGTTATGTCAGCAGAAGCAATGTTGGCTGGGCCCATGGAAATTGATGAAGAAACAGACCCAACACCGATTATACCAATTTGGGAACAACCAATATTTAACTACTTGAAGGATGGAACTCTGCCAAATGATGAGATATTGGCAAGACAAACAGAAAGAAGGGCAAAAACACACACTATTATCAACAAGGAGTTGTATAAAAGGAGTGTAACCAATGTGCTGCAGCGATGCGTTAGCTCAGAGCAAGGCCAAGAGATACTCATGGATATTCATTAAGGAGAATGCGGGCACCATGCCTCATCTAGAGCATTGGTGGAAAAGGCATTTCTACATGGTTTTTACTGGCCAAGTGCACTTGAAGAGGCATAGGAATTGGTGAAGAAGTGCAATGGATGTCAACAATACTCGACCAAAACACATTTGCCGACATCGGAGCTCAAAAGTATATCAATTACTTGGTTGCTTGCAATATGGTGCTTGGATATGGTGGGACCATTCAAACCTGCACAAGGTGGCATGACTCACATACTTGTTATGGTTGACAAGTTCACCAAGTGGATAGAAGTGAAACCCATCAAAAAATGTGACGAAAAAATAGTAGTGATGTTCTTAAGGGATATAATCCTAAGGTATGGCTACCCGCATAGCATAATTAGAGACAACGGCACAAACTTTGCCGAGGGAGCCTTTGCTTGATTCTTGCATAGACAAACGAATAAGACTCGACATAGTGTCAGTCACTCACCCGGAATCAAATGGGCAAGTCAAAAGGGCAAGGCTAGTCCTGTCCGGGATAAAGCCTCGCCTAATTGAACCACTCTAGAGAACACCTGGCTGTTGGATAGAGGAATTACCCTCAGTTTTGTGGAGCTTAAGAACAACTCCAAATTGATCAACTGGCTATACGCCATTTTTCCTTGTCTATGGGGCAGAAGCAGTTTTGCCTGCCGACATAGAGCATGACTCGAAAAGGGTAAGACAATACACATAATTTGAGGTAGAAGAAGCCCGGGAAGATGGAGTAGATTTACTCGAAGAAGCACAGGAACTGGCATTATCCAGATCCGCCATATAGCAGCAAAATCTATGACGCTATCATAGCCGGAAAGTTCACCCTCGTGTATTCAGAGAAGGGGATTTGGTGCTCGGGCTCGTATAACAGATAGCTGGAATGCACAAGCTATCACCCCCATGGGAAGTTATGACCCACAAGTATAGGGGGTTCGATAAATAGGAGTGTCGATCCCAACGAGGAGCAGAAGGTGCTGAACAGTGGTATGGAGCAGGAAATCCCTGTGAATACTTAGCAAACAGATTTTTATTGTTTTTCTGACAAGGCAACAAAACAAGGAGCAAGTAATAAAAGTAATAAACAAACGGAGCAAGTGGCCCAATCCTTTCTTAGCAAAGGACAAGCCGATGGAAATACTTATAAGGGCCAAACGTTCTCGAGGACACATGGGAATTCTGTCAAGTGCTTTCGCTTCAAATAGCTGAGTACTCTTCTCTGGTGTTTGTAAGTGTTGTATGGGTGAACCTGTGCTAATATACCGCCCTTCCTAGGACTAATACATACTTGTGATTAAACCCCTGCAAACATCCGTAACTACAGGAAAGTAATTAAGATATAAATCTAACCACAACCTTAAACTCTGATATCCTACGCTCCCTTGTGCAAAGGTGTCCTAACAGGGGTTCAGGTATCTGTCACTCCGGCAACCCCACAATTAGTAGCCAAATACACAATGCATTCCCCTAGGCCCATATATGGTAAAGTGTCATGTAGTCGACGTTCACATGACACCAGTAGAAGAATAGCACCACAACTTAAATACTAAACCATTGAATAATAACTCATCACAGATTCAATACTAACAACATGACTTCTTCCATGTCCTCAAGAACTAAACGAACTACTCACAAGACATCATATGGATCAAGATCAAAGATGATATGGTAATGGATAACAATCTGAACATAAAAAATAACCCAATGGTTCCACTCACAAGCATCAACTACAATAGTAATCAACATCGGGAAAGTTTCCCCTAAGAACTAAAGCAATATCCAACACAATTGTTACAGCGGGACAGAGTGGTGGTGATGGTGCTAGTGGATATGATGGTGTGGATGATGATGATCCCCATGAATCCTAGCTTGATGACGGTGTTGATGGCGACGGTCTCCCCTCTCCGGGAAGGAATTCCCCCGGCAGAAATCTGTCTGCCGGAGAGATCTTTCTCTCTCGGTGTTTTCCGCCCCAGAGGCGGCGGAAATCTATCTGTGGTCGCTCCCCGAGCCTTAGAGTTTTGTAGGGAAGATATAGGCGAAGGGGCGGAGTTGGAGGCCGGGCAGGTGGGCCACACCTTCCCTAGGCACGGGGGCAGGTGGGACCGTGCCTAGGGGGGTGTGGACCCCGTGAGGCCCCTCTTCGTCCCTCCTTCTGGCTTCCTTCGTCTTCTGATAAATAATATGTTTCCATATTTTTTTGGTATTTTTCTGATCTTTGCGAAATTGCACCGAAACGCCTTCTTTTCCATCAGAATCCAGACTTCGGCAGTCCATCCTCAAAGAATCATCGAACATGCATAAACATATGAAAAGCCATAAGTAATACCTCATAATAAGACAAATATCAATGAATAAAGGTAAATTATGATATAGAATGGTGATGCAAATTAGGCGTATCAACTCCCCCAAGCTTAGACTTCGCTTGTCCCCAAGCGAAAAATGAGCTCAGTAAACATGTCCATAGGTTTATGGAGTGAAGTGTCGATAAAAGAATACGAACAAGAAGCATCACACTTACCATTGCACAACTCATAGAAGAGAGCAACTCACCATTATATAACTTAGCTTGCAACCAAGTACAACAGTCACAATAGAGATGCATAAAGATAAATCATAATTGGAATTGGCAAACTTGTTCTTGGCCAGAGAACACCTGGCAAACAGTTTCACAAAAGCTTTTTGTAGAAGTTTCAAGACAGGAGCACTCCTGGCTGAAAAAGGTTTTTCACAAGTGAAGGCTTTCAAAGTAATACTCAATAGATAAGAGTTTTATGCAAACAAGGAGGATGAAGAACATGATTGAATAAATCACCATATGAATGCTTGAAACACAACAATTCAAAAGCTTGCTGGAGATAGAGAGGAAGTAGGTTTACTGACTCAACTTTCTAAGTGGGAGAAAGGTCCCTTTATAGAGGGAAGCAGGGATTACAAGTCATAAAGAGCTTCCAAAATATTATGGTACTTACTAGCTTTGAGCCCTCATTGCCCCTATCATAAGCATCTTGAGATGATTAAGGTTAAAGTGAACAAAGATGGAGTATATGCTTGACGAAATATAAGTTGGCAATCTCATGTCCATTGAATATGAGGGCCACTCCTCATGCTACTCAACTTTGGTCACAGGTAAGTTCTTGTCATTGTAAGTATTTGCATATCATTGAGAACCGCCAACGGGGTACTCCTTGCACATGGTACATGAGCTTTCCCATTACCAAAATGACAAGGCAAGTAGACAATGAACATCTCAGCGATCTTTTTATTTACTATGTGCATAGATTTTTTATTGAGGATGCTTCATAGATGACTCACTATGGTGATGTTGCAAGTTTCCACCATGATTAAGCATGGCTTAGGCTAGCGGCCCAGGCGTTTCTCTAACATAGGATACAAACTCCATGGACTTAAAAGTTCCCTCTTTATTTCACACCGTTGACATCCATAGACAAAAGAGGACGATATCAACTGTGTACAGAGTCCAATTGCAATGTTGAAAACGTTCCTCATGACAGCACGGTTCTGCAAATTCCAACGTATAGATGCAAGCATATACAACTTCGATGTTCACAATGGTTCAAGTCTATTAGGGGCAAGGAAATAAAGTGTGCCATCAAGTTCGTGAGAGATTTACTAACTAGTTTTCACATAACAAAATACTTTTTAATTTGAAAGGTAGATGAAGCTTGTGAATTTGCTTGGAATAGCAAAAGCTACTAGGTAGATATGGTGGACACAAGTGGCAAAAGTTTTGGTTCAAAGGATTTTTGGAAACATGAGAAGTATGCCTTCTCAAAACAGGTTTTTGGCTAGCAAGGCTGGGAAGCAAGCAAGAGAGTTGAAAGAAACAAGCAAACATACAAGTAATAAAGCCAAACATGTAATCTTCCTTGAAGACACAAAAGAGTCTTAAATAAAGAATACTAAGCTTATGAGCCAACAAGAAAGAAAACAAATGATACAAAATACCTGAAATCTTTTTCTTTTTTCTTTATTTCAAACTAATGCCACTGACCAGAACTCGGTTTGCCAAAACAAATTTAGATCCACTTGATGATCCCAAAGTGGTGCCAATACTGAACAACAAGATCCATCATATAATAGATATTGCAAACTAAAATAAGAAGTGCAAAAAGTAAAATATGAGACTTCTCATTAATATTGAATAAAGGCACTCACACCAAGGGATACATAGATAATCAACTAAAGGAGAGATACTTCCACATGCAAACCGAACTATAAGATAACCTCTCTACCACAGATATGAACCCACTAAAAAGGTAAAAGATAAAAGATAATGGTGGTGATACCGCGACACTCCCCCAAGCTTGGAACAAGCCAAGGGGATGCCAAACCTGATGACGAATTAATCCTTCCATGGTGGTGGTGTTCTCTTGTCATGGGTTAGAAAATCTCCCATCAACTTACGAAGCCTGTTATTCTCCTCTTGAAGCGTATCCACCTTCATCCTCAAAGCACGGTACTTATCACAATACTCGTTGGTGGTTCGAAGGGCTTCCGCTGCCTTAGGGCAGTATATGAGTTCTGGACCGAAGGCAATGATTCCCTGCATGTGACAAGAAAAATCATCGGCAGTGTTAATTGCTCCTATAAAAGTAGGTTTCCTTCCCCTTGTTCCTGCGGTGGTTTGTTCTTCCAACTCCATCTCCACGGGTTTCTTGCCTTTGTGTTGGCGGAGGCCATGGTGCTCTAAACTTGAGAAGATTTCCTGACAGAAATAGATCAAAACGAAAATACGACGAGAACACGATGCACGAACCTCGGGAAATCCGGGGGGTTATATATTATGAAGTTTCAATGCATAAGGAAGGTTTTGACACGGAAACAAGGCGGAGATGGAGTTCGAAGGGGGAACACCCCCCTCAGGCGTGGCCAGGCTAGGCCCGCGCCTGGGGTGGGTTTGTCCACCCCGGGCTCCGTTTCCTCTTCAGTTTCGTCTCGTAACTTCCCTTATTTATTAAAAACATCAAAAATATAAAATATTGGGGTTTCACGAACCTTCTGCTTTCACCACTTTTACCTATTAAAAGACGAACTCTGTAGATTCCTTTCCTCTTTCTCCTGAGAATTTCCTTCATACAAATTTTTTGCACAAACTCAACTAAAACATTAGTGTAAGCAAAAACAATAAACCTTTGGTAAATACTTTAACTGAAAACCCATCAAAACAAAAGCTTCCGTAAGAGGCAAATGCAAATGATGGCAGAAATCTGTCAAAACAGACCAGGCGGTAAAGATTGATTTTTACGAAGACCTTATGTTGCTCAAATCAAAAAGTGCAGAACTGATGAAAGTTGGGTAACAACCTGGAGAACAAGCTCAGAAAAATTCAGAACCATCCGAATTATTGAGCTTCCTCACGAATTTTTACAATACAGCATAAAAATCTGTCCCAGGACAGCTACTTTTCACAACTCCTCTACTTCACAAAAGTAGTTGAACTTGACACAAAAACCAAAACAGAAAGGATAAGGAGCGATTATTACTGAGGTAATAACTTCCAAGACTCGACAAAACTCTTGGGTTATCTCCCAACAAGTACTTTTCTTTAATGCCTTTAAGTTAGGCTTGAAACTTCCAAAGAAGCTCACAAAGAAGATATATATTTGAAGTGAAAGAGAGCATCAAGAAGCAAATAACCGACACACTTGAGTCTAACCTACTTCCTATGCATGGGGGTATCATGATAAAACGAATTGTTGAAACGAAAGGCCACAAGCATAGGAAGACAAAACAGATGCAACTTTAAAGCTTTCAACATAAAACGGGGAAACTTAACATCATTGAGATGCATAAAACCATGTTTCCCTCTCTCAAAATAACTTTCAGTAGCACTTTGAATAAAGTTGACAATATAACTGTCACTGGAAACAACTTTATCATCAGAATAAGCATACTTACAGTCATCAAAAAGAGGACCAAGATCATAGACTGGATCAATAGAAGCAAGGTGTTCCATCCTGAAATCTTTATTAGGCAAGCTATTTTCACAAGGAGCTTTAGCAAATTTGGAAAATTTAAACTCATAATAATATCCATCAAACTTAGTTAAAACTTTTTCCTTCTTACAATCAATAATAGCTCCACAATTGTTCAAGAAAGGTCTACCAAAAATTATGGGACAAGTTTTGCTAGCTGCTGAATTAAGCACTAGAAAATCAGAAGGATACTTAATCTTACCACAGAGAACCTCCACATCTCTTATAATGCCAATGGGGCAAATGGTCTCCTTGTTAGCAAGGTGAATAACCACATCAATGTCCTCAATCTCACAAGGACCAATCTCATGCATAATCTCCTTGTAAAGCTCATAAGGAATAACATTAGAACTAGCACCAATATCACATAAACCATAGTAGCAATGATCACCAATTTTAACAGAAAGCACATGAACACTAGCTTTTCTAGCCTTACTAGGATGAGAGATAATATTAGAAGCATCTGCATAGAAGACAATGTGCTCATCCTCTATATTTCTAGTGACAGTGTCTTTCACAATTGCTACCATAGGTTCATCACTCAAATGCTTACCAGGCACCACAGTTTTCATTGTACCTTTGTTATTTGCACTAATAATCATAGAATACTCCTTTACCTTAGCTGGGAAAGGCATTTTCTCAACATGAGGTTCAGACACAATATGATTAGTAGTACAAAATTGAGTACTTCTAACAGGAACATGACTAACAACATCTTTATACGTAGGATGGTACTTATTCCACTTCTTTTTGGGAATTTCAATGTAAGAGGCAAAGGCCTTAAAACAGTTGGCAATACTTTGGGAATCAAGACCAAGCTCATTACTAATATCACGGAAGTCATCAGTTCCCATAAAATATTTAATGCAATCATAATCATAGTTTACACCTGACTTTCTTCCTTTGGCATTCTCCCAAGCTTCAGTGTTCTCTTGAATACGGTCTAGAAGATCCCATTTAGCTTCTTCCTTCATACGTGTGAATGATCCAGCACAAGAAGCATCTAGTAAATATTTATCATGAAGAGAAAGCCTAGCATAAAAGTTATTGAGAATAATATTATTAGGGAGTTCATGAATAGGACATTTAAGCATTAGTAACTTCAATCTCCCCCAAGCTTGAGTTGTACTCTCTCCATCAAGAGGCCAAAAGTTATATATAAGATTTCTATCCTTATGAATCTCACTAGGAGGATAAACTTTAGAGTAAAAGAGAGATGTCATCTCTTCCCATTCCATGGATTGTCCATTCTTCAGCAGCTTATACCATTCTTCAGTTCACCCGTTCAAGGATATGGAGAGTAACTTCTTATTCACCTGTTCAGTTGTTATACATGCACACTTAAACAACCTGCATAATTCATGGATAAAAAGCAAGTGATCACCGGGATGGACAGTTCCATCCCCAAAATAATAATTATCCATAACACGATTAACAATACTTGTAGGTATCTTAAAAGGATATATCTCAACAGGAGGTGGTTAATCTACTACCCTAGAAGTGGTAGTAGTTTTACCAAACAGAAAACCAAGTGGGTTATCCAAATTGGAAACAAAGTAACAAGCAGTAACAAAAGCAATACTCACAGTAAAAGTTTCCTTTACCAGTTCCACTCTTCAATAGCGCTTCACTCCCCGACAACAGCGCCATAAAATAGTCTTGATGACCCACAAGTATAGGGGGTGTATCGTAGTACTTTCGATAAATAGGAGTGTCGATCCCAACGAGGAGAAGAAGGTGCTGAACAGTGGTATGGAGCAGGAAATCCCTGTGAATACTTAGCAAACGGATTTTTAGTGATTTTCTGACAAGGCAACAAAACAAGGAGCAAGTAACAAAAGTAACAAACAAACAAAGCAAGTGGCCCAATCCTTTCTTAGCAAAGGACAAGCCGGTGGAAATACTTATAAGGACCAAACGTTCTTGAGGACACATGGGAATTCTGTCAAGTGCTTTCGCTTCAAATAGCTGAGTACTCTTCTCTAGTGTTTGTAAGTGTTGTGTGGGTGAACCTGTGCTAATATACCGCCCTTCTTAGGACTAATACATACTTGTGATTAAACCCCCTGAAACATCCGTAACTACAGGAAAGTAATTAAGATATAAATCTAACCATGGCCTTAAACTCTGAGATCCTACGCTCCCTTGTGCAAAGGTGTCCTAATAGGGGTTCAGGTTTCTGTCACTCCAGCAAACCCACAATTAGTATCCAAATACACAATGCATTCCCCTAGGACCATAAATGGTGAAGTGTCATGTACTCTACGTTCACATGACATCACTAGAAGAATAGCACCACAACTTAAATACTAAACCATTGAATAATAACTCATCATAGATTCACTACTAACAACATGACTTATCCCATGTCCTCAAGAACTAAACGAACTACTCACAATACATCATATGGATCAAGATCAAAGATGATATGGTAATGGATAACAATCTGAACATAAATAATAACCTAATGGTTCCACTCACAAGCATCAACTACAATAGTAATCAACACCGGGAAAGTTTCCCCTAAGAACTAAAGCAATATCCAACACAATTGTTACAGCGGGACGGAGTGGTGGTAATGGTGCTAGTGGAGATGATGGTGTGGATGATGGTGTTGATCCCGATGAAGCCTAGCTTGATGACGGTGTTGACGGCGACGGTCTCCCCTCTTTGGGAAGGAATTCCCCCGGCAGAAATCTGCCTGCCAGAGAGATCTTTCTCTCTCGGTGTTTTCCGCCCCTAGAGGCGGCGAAAATCTATCTGTGGTCGCTCTCCGAGCCTTAGGGTTTCGTAGGGAAGATATAGGTGAAGGGGCAGAGTCGGAGGCCGGGCAGGTGGGCCACACCTGCCCTAGGTGCGGCGTTAGGTGGGCCCACGCCTAGGGGGTGTGGGCCCCCTGAGGCCCCTCTTCGTCCCTCCTTATGGCTTCCTTCGTCTTCTAGTAAAATAATATGTTTCCATATTTTTCTGATCTTTGCGAAATTGCATCGAAACGCCTTCTTTTCCATCAGAATCCAGACTCCGACAGTCCATCCTCAAAGAATCATCCAACATGCATAAACAGATGAAAAGCCATAAGTAATACCTCATAATAAGATAAATATCAATGAATAGAGGTAAATTACGATATAGAATGGTGATGCAAATTGGGCATATCAGGAAGGTCCGTTCATTGTAAGCAAGGCATTGCACAATGATTCCTACTATCTAATAGATGCCAGTAAGGCACAAAAGAACAAGGCGAACAGGTCTGGTGATGAAACCAAAAGGCCATGGAATGTGGCATTGCTTCGTCCTTTCTATATTTAGGGACCTTATGTCGGCTATGTGCTGATAATAAAAATGGTATGACTTGAAAAGTGACTCGGGGACTTCCCTTTTATCTATGGTTCTACATTCAATACATATTATTTATGTCAGCTAGCATTGCCTCCTACCCCTTATCTCGGAATAAATAATGTATACACGTCCGAGGTCAACTCTTCGACTTAGCTGTTGTGCAAAACACGACTTCATGGCAAGCAAGAGAAAAATACCAAAGACGGGTAAACATGAACAACGGATAAGGAGAGGAAAAAATGCGAGTCGACACTATGTATATCTAAGTATATCCAACCCATTGCAGGATATGTTGGCTTATATGTCGGATGACTCTAGGTCAGGTTTCTCAGTTTCAAGAACTGCTAACTTAATCGTTACGACCTTGAGACTCTAATTTCGAACGCCAAAAAAGGTAGACAAGAGCCAAAGTTGGGGAATTAAGAAACATAAAATGAAACTGCAGGACTTTCCCCAAAGTGATTCAAAATTAAGAAAGAATATAAGTTTACACCTTCACAAAGGCACATCACCAAAAGAACTACAGTATATATTACATCTGCACCCGGCATACCGGGGATCTCATGAAACTTAAGTGTTTTTCTTCTAGCTTAAGAGACAACTAGACTTGGGGATGATTCAGCGGGCTTAGAACTCGGTGCGTCATAAGTTGCTGCCGAATCAAGTATGTCGCCCATAGCAGGCACATCTTACTTGGTATCTTCACTGTGAACCCCGCCTTCTTCAACAACTTCTTCAACTGATTCGGCAGAATCAAGAAAGCTAGAGCCATCACACCAAGCATGAACATTTGTGTATTCAATCATAGAATAAGCTCTCTCTCTTGGAATTTCTTGATGAGTTCTGGGTCATAAGTCCACTTGCCGTCAGCTCTTATGTTTTGCAGCACCTCCAGATTGATATCCTCATACCAAGACATTACAAAGGATAGAGCCTTGTCTGCAGTAGCTTGGCCGGCCGACTTATGAGATTGATCCATCCGCTCTTTAGAGAGCATAAGTCTCTCCACGAGTGGGTCAATAAGTTCAGGAGGATCTTCATCCGGCCAAAGCGTCCTAAAGACGTGAATTGCAGCCTTGAGCAGATCGACCTCGCAGGATTTCAAAGTGGTCACCCGCTCTGAAAGTGCAGCGAGATGTTCATCGATGGTCACGTCGCCATCTGCTGGCTCACCAGACTAGGACCTAACCTTCTGCATTGCCCTAATGGCAAATATGTTGGCTTTTGGGAAGTGTTCTGAAAGAAAAGGAGAAATCATCAGGAAATGGCAAAAACGGAAATGTCAGAAACAATATTACAGCAAATAGAGTAAGGACTCACTATTGATGGAAGAGTTGACTCAGCCGAGTTTGGATTTCCAGATCTTCGACTTGGCACGAAGAGCATCAAGGTCGTGGTGGGATGAATCCAAAGTTAACTCGGCCTCCTTAAGCAATTCATCATATTTCTATGCTTTTCCAGAAAACTATTCCTCTTTCTCGGCAAATTCTTGGCGTTGTCCCTCAACTTCAGCCTTGTGCTTCTGCTCCATCTCAGCAATCTGCCGCTTCAGCTGGGTCACCTCATCTCGCTCCTTTTGGATCTCGAGCTGGTGTTTTCCTGCTTGTTCGAGATAGTGTTTCATTAGACCTGACATCGAAACACTATCCTGGAGTTGTTCTGCGAATGAAAGTTTCTCGGCTATTCCGAGATATAACAGCATGGAAAGGAAAAACTTTAAGCTAGATAGCTATAAAATCACTAAGGAAAAGAGCAATACCTTCAACATCATAGATCTGCTTATGAAGCGCTTCCACCGTAGATTGAGCAGTAGCTACAAAGCGAAGATAATAGGAGAAAATTAATATAAGAGGCAAAATGGTTAGTTGGAAAGGGGTCGAGTAAGACGAGGTACCTTTGCCCTGGACCTCGGCAACAAGATCATGGTGTTCCAAAGAGAGATTCTGGTACTTCCACAACAAAGTCTGGGAACTCTTCGTGCGCTGGATATACATAAGCTGCGAAAAGGGACATGAGCCCATGAGTCCTTAGCTGACTAAGTTTGTTTAAGCGTGGTCTCGGCAAAATGACAAGATAAGATACACCTTGACTTTGAGCTTACGACCGAGTAAATGCTTTACTCGGCAGTAACCTCGGGGACTAGGGGTCAAATTTTCAACATGTGACCTCGACAAAATGACAAGATAAGATACACATTGACTTTGAGCTTACGGCCGAGTAAATGCTTTACTCGGCAGTAACCTCGGGGACTAGTGGTCAAATTTTCAACATGTGACCATGACAAACGGCATGATAAGATGCATCTTAACTTTGAGCTTACGACCGAGTAAAAGCTTTACACGGAAGTAACCTCGGGGACTAGGGAATATGCACATACAAACACTCAGAACATTAAAGAGTGAAATGGTTTCATACCTCATTCACCTGATGAACTCGCACCATGAGATTGATGGCTTGTTGAGTCATCTCGAACACAGTCTATGGGCCCAGCTATACTTCTTGTTGGCCTAACGCTGGAGGAAGACTGGAATTGACTTATTGATCGCCCGTGGCATTCCATTCCAGTGCAAAAGGTTCAGCCGAACCAAGGCTGTGCCCACTCAAGGTCCGAGTCAGAACTTGACCTTTATTTAAGACATCTCCAACATCGACACGAGTAGCAGCAGGGATATTGTGCAATGTCATTGCCTCAGAAGTGCCACTCGACCCGGCTGCAGCGGCAGATTTATCCAACGAACCCGCCGAAGCGGGTGCCTTTGTTGTTGTTGTTGCCTTTTTCTACTGAGCTGCACCTTGGACGAAGCTCAAGGTCTACTATTTTTATCCCGTCAATTTGATGGGAGCAGTCCGGGTTTGACCAGCTGAAGGGGGCCAGGTTTGGCTTCTCTGCGCTGGTGGTTGCGGAGTCGGTTTTTCTGTTGCTGCTGCGGAGGAGCCGAATGAGCTGGCTGGGATTGTTGCTGAGAAGGCAAGGCAGTTTTCTTCTTCCGATCAATCACAAGGGGAGCTGTCACAGTAGAAGTCTGGGTGGACTCTATGTCTATGTTACTGGCGCCGGGTCCCTTCTACAAATTTCTTTCAATGATGGGTTGTGCTGGTTGGGTCTCCTCTCTTGGATGAATTGCCGGGTTGGACTTAGGCCGAGACTCGAAAGCCTCAGTCATAGATGCAGAGACCCGGACGGGAATCTGAGGCTCGTTTTTGGCACGAGCAGGAGAAACATGCTTGGTAATACTCAACACCATGCAATTGGCCGACTGAGTCGAGGACATGGCAGAGCTAAAAATAAGAAGCTAAGGCTCATAAAAGAAAAACAGAGAGAAAATCAAAGGACGATAAACAACAAAACTTACCCGGAAACAACGGGATCGCAAGGAACACACCATGAAACTTTGCGGATCTTGCAGGGCTGCGAGGGTTCAGGTTCAGGGGCCAGAGCAGCAGCAGCTCCGCTCTTCTTTGAAGGTCAGGCGCCACTGGAATATGCCTCCCGCCGTTTACCTGGCTTGATAGTGGGAATCTTGCCTCGAACATTGATGTCTTGCACAGCTTATGTGGAGCCTGTTGGGAACCCCAAGAGCAGGGTGTGAAGCAGTACAGCAGCAAGTCTTCCCTCAGTAAGAAACTGAGGTATCGAACCAGTAGGAGGAAGGAAATGTCACACAGGTGTTGCAAGCATCGCGGAGACCTACACAACACAAACTCAAGACTTTGCCCCAACTAACAGTGTGGTTGTCAATCTCACCAGTTGCTGTAACAAAGGATTAAACGTATGGTGTGGAAGATAATGGTTTGCAGCAAGTAAACAAGTAATAGTGGAAGATGTATCAATGGTAAAGATTGGACCGGGGTCCATAGTTTACTAGAGGTGCTCTCCTTAGATAAACAACATGGCATGAAGGGTAAACAAATTACAACCGGGCAATTGACAGGAACTGAGCAAGGCATAACAATGCAATTAGTAGTCAGAAAGATCCTATGAGATTCGATTGTGCAATACAACAAGATACATAGACCGCCATCCAACTACATCTATGACTAGAAGTCCACATTCAGGTTATCATCCGAACCCCCTCCAGTATTAAGTTGCAAGCAACAGACAACTGCTTTAAGCAAAGTGTGTAAGGTAAACAGTCCACATGTTCCATGAACAAGAGACCGTTGTTTTCTCCCTAGTGGAAACAACACATCTACAACCGAAGAGATTTCTGTCACTTCCCTTGGAAACTAGAGGCATGAACCCACTATCGAGCATAAATACCCCCTCTTGGAGTCACTAGCAACTACTTGGCCAAGATAGCTACTAACAACGGAGATCATGCAAGATCACAAACAACACAGGCATGATAGAATCATAAAGACAAAACCATTAATCAAACCAACATAATAATCTCAATATCCATCGGATCCCCGCAAACACAACATAAATGATTACAAATAGATTAGATCTTGATCATGAACAGAGCTCACAAGATCTATACATGAAAGCACAAAGGAGGAGATACAACCATCTAGCTACTACATGGACCCATAGTCCAAGGTGGAAATACTCACGCATCATACTGGAGAGAAGGCCTCCGGGATTATCTCCCCTCCGACAGGGTGCCGAGAAGAACTTCAGATCCTCCCCGATCTAGGGACGATGGTGACAGCGGCTACATACGGTTTCGTGGAGATTTGATCGGGTGCTTAGGGTTTCTGCATCGGGGGCTTCTTATAGGCGAAGGGGGAGGCCGAGGCGGCGACCAGAGGGGGCAAACCCTACCCAGGAGCGGGGTAGGGCCCACCCGCGCCTAAGGGGTTTAGCCGCCCTGGCACGCCACCTCGTCTCCCCTCTGGACTTCTTGTTCCCCACGGAAAGTAATTGACTTTGACGTTTGTCCCGTCCAATTCCGAGAATATTTCTTTAATAACTTTTCTGAAACCAAAAACAACAGAAAACAGGCATCTGGCACTGTTGCAACTTGTTAGTAGGTTAGTACCATAAAACATGTAAAAAGCACCTCAAAGTGTATACAAGCAAAGCAAAGTAGATACTAAACAAGCATGGATCATCAAAAATTATAGATACGTTTCCAACGTATCAACCACCTATGGCAAGAGGGAGACCCTCATACACTTATCTGGCTACATCAGCAAATGCAAACTCAACAAAATAAGCCAAGAGCATAAGGCGGAGGTTATATACCTCCAAAAGCCGATAGTCATCATCATCCGGCCAATCCCTGAAAGCAACTCGAGAAGGATTCTTACCCAGAGAAGGGGCGACAACGGCAAACAAGATAGGCATGAAGCATTCAGAATCAAAATCCTCATCATCAGGATCAGGGATATCCTCATAAAAACCAATAGGAGGACGAGTGATGTCGTTTACCTGGGCCACAAGGTTCTACAAAAAGCAGATAAGATGAAAACAACATGGGAACACCAAATAAGTGTAAGTCAAATGAAGGCTGAGTAAAGTATGTCGGCAAGGTCAAGTTACTCAGAATCTTACCCAGGGGACGATATTCTGGGGGCTAAAGGGGGGAAATCTCCAAACACAGTCGGGTGGCATAGTTAGCTTAAAGATCGAGCTAACTCAGCGAGCAACATCATCGTTGGGCAGATCAAAGGTTGAATGACGAGTGCGGTCGCGTAAACCACTCATAAAACATATCTTGTGCGGCCAAAGTTGAAGGGGGTTGACTCAGCGAATGATGGAAGTGTGCATCAGGTCCTTCTCAGTTAAGTTAAAACCCTCTTTCGGGTCCAGTATCATCTCAACGAGGGCATGAGCCTCATTGACCGCAGGGTTTTTGTCTCGTGGGTCAAACTTCCAGAAAACCTTATCGGGCACCTCATCCTTAAATGCGGGAAGACGAATGAAGTCGTTCCTAGTGGTGTTCTTGACATAGAAAAAGGTTATATGCCACTTTTTGCAAGAGTCCAAACCAGTGACTCGGAAAAAAATGGAACCCCTCCTAGGTGTGATGCTAGCGGCGCCACATTGGGTGGGTATCTTTTTAGAAGAAGGGACACCCGGATCAGAAACAACCTGAATCCAAAAAGAAAATACTTCGCCCAAAGAAGAATAGTAGGCCAGAGGCCAAGATAGCCCTCTGAGGTAGAAATGAAACAGGACAAGGGCCGATAGCGTTGGCAGGAAGATGGTGCATTTGCAAATGGAAAGTAGAGAGAAACGATTTGAATAAATCACTAAAAGGAAGGCCAAAACCATGCTCCAAGTGGGACAGAAAAACGACGCGTTCGTCGGGCTCGGGCTTAGGAGAAATCTCACCACTAGGAGGGCTTGGCCCAACGCCCAAGGGGATGCATCTGGTGGAGAGAAGCTACTCAATCTCCTCGATGGAGACCTCTGAGCTGTCCCAAGCACCGCGGTCACCGGCAGTTTCGTGCTCCTCCACCTCCTCGCTGGTGTCGTGGTCGTCCATGTGCTCCAGAGCTTCGGGCCCTTCCTCCGTCAAAAGCGGCCTGGACTGACAAGGGCCTGTCAATGAATCAAAGGAAAAAAGATGGAAGAGGAAAACGCCTCGACAGAGCCAGCAATGCAGGCAAGGAGAAAATCTTGGAGGCAGATGGAGATTAGAGTGGCGCAAGAAAGAAGAAAGGAGGCATGGAAAGCATTGGGGCGGTTTTCCCCCATGCCCCTACATAAGGGGGCACTAAAACCCCAATCGTGGGATCAACATGTGCTGTGTAGCCCCGGTGTGGCCGTGTACACAACCAATGGACGCGTACAATGTGCCACGTGTGTGTGATACACGCTCTGGGCTGCATCGCATCTAGCAGCGAAGGGTCCGAGGCGCTGCACGATGTGACTGTCACAGTGACGGGCGTTACTATGCCGCCGCCACTATGCTGTTAGGATTTGAGATGAATTTGAGGAAATCTACCATGATCACGAGTTGTTAGTGACTAAAACGAATATTAAAAGTCTAAAATGACTCGGCTAAGTCTAAAATGACTCGGCTGAGTCTAAGAAGACTCATCTAAATTCGAGGAAGCACCGCTAAGTCAAAAGATGGCTCGGCGAAGCTTCGAGAGACTCGGCAAGGATTGAGATCAGGTCAAAAAGGCCATCTTGCACAAGTAATACATGATAAGAAAATAAGTTTAAAATTCATTAAAGGAACCTGGAGACACCTAACAGCCAAACCCGTTAGACCTCACCAGCTTCGGGGACTAAGGTCGGAGAGATTACCCCCGGTAGGGTCATAAGGGGTAAAACCTAACCCATCTTGGCTTTAGCCGAGTCAGGCATACAGATGCCGGGTCTTAACGGCTAGGACATGATGAATGTACAAGGCCTACATAAGAGGTATGTCGGCCCATACAGGATAAGGAACTTAAACCTACACGAAGCGACAAGCCGAGTCTCACAAGGGGGAGCCGAGTGAAGGAAGGCACGCGGCTCCTTTCAGAGTAACATTCTGGGAGGACCACGCCAAAGAAGAGTCAAAAGAGATAGGCGACGCCGGGTGACAACCAGAGGAGCCGGGTGACGCCAAAAGACAATGAATGACATAAAAAGCAAGAGGTGACGCCAAAGGAGATGGCATGTCAACACCCGGATTTTTAATCCCAGATGCCTGTTATGCGATACATCACAATCCTAGGATTACCATTTTTGCGAGACGTAACAGATTGGATATCATAGTACATCATCCATTACAAACCATACATATGGTCTTACAGCAATTAAAGGTTCTCATGATCCAGTCTTAATACAATCAAGCAGCGGAATAATGTAATGATAACGGTAGTGTGGGCGAGGCTCCATCTTCACGGTCACAGGCAATGCTGACGATGGGAGATGATCCTAGTTGTCGTAACCTTCCTGCTGTGCGTCCTCCTGATAGTCCTCTTCATAGTCTGGCCACAGGAATAGCCAGGAACAAAGCCATGAGTACTCATTAAGTACTCGCAAACTAAGACTAGCAAGTGAAGTGGTTTTGAGTAGGAGATACTAAGCTCTAAGTTGTTTTGCAAAAAGCCAGATTTATCTCTACTGAGTTCAGAAGCAAAGAAAGCTAGTTGAAAGTTTTATAACACCTAAGTGGGAACTTGAATTTTTATATCACAACTCTGTTGTGGTCAAGTAAAAGTCATAAATCATTTCACAAGTCATTTTGAAAACATCTGACAACGGAACAATATGGCCACTCCAACTATCCATAACCACGGACGCGGCTATTCGAATAGTTTGACACTCTGCAAGGTGGTACACTTTCACCACAACATTCGATACATCTGTTAGGAACAATCCTGAATTCACCATACTCAGTATGCGGATAATCAATCCTAACCTTTCAATTACATGCCCTAGTATAGGCACCTCTCCTATGAGTTTGGCCTCCCAACCATGACCAACTGTCATCTTGGGAACTGCACAGGTGGAAAATCTTCACAAGGTAGCCTCATCTCAAACCTTGGCCGCAAGGGAACCCATACTAAGGTATATAAATTTCCAGTTAAGCCCTACCCAATTTTTGAGTATTGTGGTTATACGGTAAAATTGGAATGGTATCTCATCCAGACAACCATCAGTTTTATAAAGGGCTAAGGCTCATGCCTCAACATTTTCCTCCTCAAAATCATCTGGTGTTCAAGAACACATGTCAAAACATTTCATTAGAATGACTCATCATTCTAAGGTTTTCATAATCATTTTCACCAAGTATTCCCATCTAAAGTGATCAAGTTTTATGCTTAGCACTAGCATCTACAAGTGGGGGTAAACACTAATGAGGGGTGGTAAACAAGTGTATCTTATCTAGGTTCAATCTCATGCCTCAGGATGCCATCAAGATTATCTAACTTAGGTCAAGTTTTATGCTCTTTATGCTACCTTTAAGTAATCTTTCTAAGCTCTACAATTTATCAAGTAAGCTTAACTAGAAAGCTTTGATAAATAAATAAAATATTAAGCTTGCAAGTAAAACTAGGATGGGGTATCAAGTGGTGTAAGCTTGCAAGGGTTAGCTTGATAAGTCAACTGGTATAGTGAGGCTTGCTAAGATAGCTTGCAAGTATTAGCTTGCATAGTGAAACTTGATTAGTTGGTAGCTTGCTAGGTAAGATAACTTGCACGTTTTAGCTTGCCTGGTGTAGTACAGTGGTTGAAGTTCTCCTCGGCTTCTTCGTCATAGTATCCTCCTTCCTCCTCGTATCCTTGGTCGGTACTAGCATCTATAAATAAATACGAGGTACACAATCACCAAACAATACTTAACTACTTTTATTTATCACACCAAGGTTTTCACTAGATGATCTAGCATCATCACAAACATTACAATCATCAAGCACTTGTCTTATTTATTTTATTTTGGAAAAGTAATTTCTACTCATTGAAAAACTACTTAAGTTTTAATATTCTCCAACTAAAACATGGGATCATGTTGACACATGTCATCACCACATATTTCAGTACATGGGAATGTGATTTAAAGTGGTGTCACAATTTAATAAAGTTTAACCTTTTTATTTTAATTAATTCAAGTGACTAGAAATGCCTATGGGGCATTCTTTTATTATTTGTTCATTATTTTTGCAAGTAAACCTATATATTTTTATATATTCGGAAAGGTCTTGTTAAATGTGATTTTTGGAGTTGTAATCAACTCAAAACCTTTGTGGTTGAATTTTGAAAAATGTTTGAATGCAGAAAAGCTTCTGCCTTGTTAGTTTTACTATAGGTGATCTATAAATCTAAATGATTTGATTCCAACGGTCTTGGATTAAGAATTCCAGTACCTTTCTAACAAAATTGGTTTCATGCAATTTGGTGCAGTAAATCGACCAGGGTTGATTTTTGAATCTGGGTACAAAACTATGTTTGAAACTAAATGAATAAACCTAAATTCAACCTACTAGGTCACGCGGGAATAGAAATGGGCTAGCCCACGGTGCACAGCGCACGTGTGGGTGAGTTTAAGTGGGTGTACCCACCAGTCAGCAAGACAGGGGATGCGAAGCGGTACGGGGTGATGTGGTTCGCACGATCAACATCTAATCGAACGGTTGTGACCTATCGTCTCCGTCGGGCAATGCCGGTGAGACAGAACCCTAGAATGGCCATTGGGGGTCTACGAGGGCTCACCGGGGCTCAGGAGAGGGTCAACGATAGGGGTGAACGATGAAGTCGATGATGGTGAACCTCCTGGTACCGGTGGTTTCTCCTACGGCGGCTCAAATCGTTGGCTCCTTTCTTCCTCCTCCACGGCAGACTCCAGCCAAATTCCGGCGACCTGCTGCTCGCCTTGCTCCGGGGGTGAGGTGGGGTGGTTCTGAGAGAGAGGATAGTGTGATGGTGTGCTCAAATCAAACGGGGGTGGCCTCTATTTATAGTGCCAAGAGGGGACCAAAGGGCGCGGGCTGAGTTCGTCGTGGTCGTCGGCACAACAAGCTAATGGCATGGGCGACGGTAGGGGGTGATACTGTGCTCCCTGGCGAAGCTCAATGGCTTGATCGCGAGGTGTGGGGCGATGCGAGACGGTCGGAACGCTGCGGTGCTCTGGGCGGGTCCGACGGACATTTTAATGGCGCACCGCGGCTATGGGTCGCGCGGCGGCGAACGGGGTTGTCTGGCGGTCTCCTGGAATGGTGGTGATCACGCTTGCAAGCGGCGAGGGCGGCGCGCGGTCTGTGGGCGCGTGTGATACGTTGGAAACGTATCTATAATTTTTGATGCTCCATGCTTGTTTTGTATCTACTTTGCTTTGCTTGTCTACACTTTGAGGTGCTTTTTACATGTTTTCTGGTACTAACCTATTAACAAGTTGCAACAGTGCTAGATGCCTGTTTTCTGCTGTTTTTGGTTTCAGAAAAGTTAGTAAATAAATATTCTCGGAATTGGACGGGACCAACGTCAAAGTCAATTACTTTCCGTGGGGAACAAGAAGTCTAGAGAAGAGCCGGAGGGGCCGGCCAGGGGGGAAGACCCACCCCAGGCGCAGGGGCAGGTGGGCCCGCACCTGGATAGGGTTTGGTGGCCCTGGCCGCCTCCCGGTCTCGCCCCTTCGCCTATAAGAAGCCCCCGATGTAGAAACCCTGAGTACCCGATTAGAAATCCACGAAACCGTCTGTAGCCGCCGCCACCATCGTCCCTAGATTGGGGGGATCTGAAGTTCTTCCCGGCACCCTGCTGGAGGGGAGATCATCCTGGAGGCCCTCTCTCCGGTATGATGCATGAGTAGTTCCACCTTGGATTATGGGTCCATATAGTAGCTAGATGGTTGTATCTCCTCCTTTGTGCTTTCATGTATAGATCTTGTGAGCTCCGTTCATGATCAAGATCTAATCTATTTGTAATCATGCATGTTGTGTTTGAGGGGATCCGATGTATATTGAGATTATTATGTTGGTTTGATTAATGGTTTTATCTTTATGATTCTATCATGTCTGTGTTGTTCGTGATCTTGCATGCTCTCCGTTATTAGTAGCTATCTTGGCCAAGTAGTTGCTAGTGACTCCAAGAGGGGGTATTTATGCTCGATAGTGGGTTCATGCCTCTAGTTTCCAAGGGAAGTGACAATAATCTCTTTGGTTGTTGATGTGTTGTTGCTACTAGGGATAAAACAACGGTCTCTTGTTCATGGAACATGTGGACTGTTTACCTTGCACACTTTTCTTAAAGCAGTTGTCTGTTGCTTGCAACTTAATACTGGAGGGGGTTCGGATGATAACCTGAAGGTGGACTTCTAGTCATAGATGCAGTTGGATGGCAGTCTATGTATCTTGTTGTATTGCCTAATCGAATATCATGGGATCTTTCTGACTAGTAATTGCATTGTTATGCCTTGCTCAGTTCCTGTCAATTGCCCCGCTGTAATTTTTTACCCTTCATGCCATGTTGTTTATCTAAGGAGAGCACCTCTAGTGAACTATGGACCCCGGTCCAATCTTTACCATTGATATATCTTCAGCTGTTGCTTGTTTACTTGCTGCAAACCATTACCTTCCACACCATATGTTTAATCCTTTTACAGCAAACCGGTGAGCTTGACAACCTCACTGATTCGTTGGGGAAAAGTCTTGAGTTAGTGGTGTGCAGGTCTTCGTGTTGCTTGCAACACCTGTGTGACGTTTCCTTCCTCCTTCTGGTTCGATAAACTCGGTCTCAACTGAGGGAAGACTTGCTGTTGTGCTCTTCACACCTTGCTCTTGGGGTTCCCAACAAGACTCCACATCAAGCACCAAGTTCTCTGGCGCCATCAAGGAGTCATCAACAAGTTTTCTGGCGCTGTTGCCGGGGAGGCTAAGGACGTCTTCACTAGGGGAGTCCTTCACATCCTCTCTCTTTACTTTGTTTTTAGTTTGCTTGGTTTTTTTTGCCTCTTTTCAAAAAAAAACAAAAAAAATTTAGTTCCTTCTCTAGTTGCCACCTTGCTCTAGCTCACCATGTTGTTCCCCAAGTTCGCCCTCAAAGATCTTGCAATAGGTAGTGGCTCCATAATTGGGAAAGATAATATTGAAGAATTCTTTAATTATGTTAGCAAGCATGAGGATATTGAGGATAAATCTATAGCTGAACTTGCTCCTAATTATGAGATTGCTGCAGCTTCTTTAGTTCATATGTTGGAGGCTAGGTTTGTTAGCCTTAACCCCTTCATACAATTCTTGTTCCTAAAACTAAAAGAAGAGAAGAATGTTGAAAAAAGGGAATTCATCCTTGAAACTTTATCAAAAGAATTCCATGATGTTGCTAGGGAGGCCAAAAAGGTTTTTGAACGTTTCAATATGCTAGATTCAAGTGTAGATGTTGTGGGTATTTATGATAAAACTAAGCCTAGAGAGGAATACAATATACCCATACCCTTTATGCTTGTTGGAATGCATGAAGCCTTTGAAAGGAATTTTGATTGGATTGCCCCTGAATATATTTTTGATGAAGGTAGTAGACCAAAGAGAGATGAGAAAGGATCCTTCAAAACCCATTTGGATGAGATACCTTTCATAGTTGAAGATTTTGCAAGTATGAATGTTAATGCTTCCTCATTTGAAAATACTTGATTCTTCTTGCTTCTTGTGCCTAACTTAAAGGCTTTAAAGAAAAGTACTTGTTGGGAGATAACGCAAGAGTTTCCTTGAGTCTTGGAAGTTATTACTTCTGTAATAACCTCTCCTTATCCTTTTTGTTTGCTTTTTGTGCCAAGAATGACCTCTAATGAGAGGGAAGTAAGATTTGGGGAGTTGCTGTCCCGAAACAGATTTCTGTCCTCCACTAAAAAAATTCGTGAGGAGGCTCTATAACTCGGATCGAGCTCAATATTTATGAATAAATCCCCCAGTATGTTAGATAACTTTCATTGGTTCAACACTTTTTGATTTTAGCAACAGAAGATGTTCGAAAAAACCCTTGCTATTCCAAAGCTTTGCTAGAGGTCTAATATATTTTGAATAAGCTAATGTTGCTAATGAAGATTGTGTGAAGTTTTGTATGAAGGAAAATTTTCAGGTGTAGAGAGAGAATGATGTAATGAGATGAAGAATGGACAAAAGCTCAAGCTTGGGGATGCCACCATGGTGTCACCCCAAGAAATATCCAAGAGGTACAAGCATCAAAGCTTGGGGATGCCCAAGGCATCCCCTTCTTCATCAATAAAAAGCTCAGGTCTGTCTAGACACTTTGTTTTTATTGTTTCATGCACAATTGTGTTGTTCTTGGAGCGTCTTAGTTTTCATTTGCTTTGCTTAGTTTGTTTAGTTTTCTTAAAGTAGTTTGGACCCTCGTTCTCGCTGTGTTGTTTTGCAAATAAGTTTGCTTGGTGTTTGGAAAGGAGTAGTAAGTTCTTGCTTGAAGTGCAAGAGGAGCTTGCATTGACTGTGACTTAGACTTTAGCATGACATGCTAGGTGTTGTTTTAGCATTATGCTTAGTGATTATTGCTATAGCATGTCTTGTTCCAAACAATTGGGATTGCTTAGTGTGCCTTGAAGAAATTATGCATTGTTTTAGCATGCAAAAGCATAGTATTATGGTATTCTCCTTTGATGTTTTGCTTGGGTTGGCTTGGCACATGCTCACACCATGTTATGACTATGACAAGTCACCATTAGCCTCTATTATCATTTATTCCTTGACTTGTAGTACCACTCTTTGCTTTGATTAGTTATCTTTGTTTCATTGCATGATTATGGCCATTTTTGCTCTCTTAGTTGGTTGCTCCCAGTATTTTGCTAGCCTCCACTTGTATGAGTAAGTTCTACCGATGCCTCCAACTCCCAAGAAACCAAGTTATTCCAAAGTGTCCAATATAAACTCATATGCATGGTGTGTTACACCATTCCAAGTATATTCTTATTTTCAACTATCTTCCAATTAAAAACTATTTTGTTATGTGAAAACTTAGTGATTAAAGCCCTCATGAAATTGAAGGCACACTTTATTCTTTGCCCCTAATAAACTTGAACCATTGTGACAACTTTGTTGTATATGCTTGCACTTATAAGTTGGAATTAGCAGAACCGTGCTGTCACGGGGAACATTTTCAACATTGCACTTGTACCTTGTTGTACTCAGTTGATATCATGTTATTTTGTTTATGGATGTCACCGGTGTGAAATAAAGAGGGAACTTGTAAGTCCATGGAGTTTGTATCCTATGTTAGAGAAACGCCTGGGCCGCTAGCTGTAACATCCCAAAAATCATAGTTTCAAAACTCATTCATATCATATTTTGCATCATTCATTCATTTAGAGTTTTCTCAAAAATCACTTAGAGATAGAATTTGAGCTATGATTTCATGTGATCAAACTATCCCAAATAACTATCACCCTTTGAAATTTGAATGTTTAAGAACTTGTTTGCTTGCCTCCATTGATGGAAAGTTTAGGTGAAATGTTTAACCCAAGATTTCAAATTTAGAAATAATTTCAAATCCCTTTCAAATATTTGCAAATTAGAACTAATCTCTGATTACTTTGAAAACCAAGCTTGACCAAGTCTTGCAAAGTAACCACTTAGTTTTATGACTGTTTTTGAATCCACAAAACCCTGCAAAAATTCCCAAGGCAGTTTGATTTCAAAA
This sequence comes from Avena atlantica, assembly GCA_910589765.1. Lineage (NCBI taxonomy): Eukaryota > Viridiplantae > Streptophyta > Magnoliopsida > Poales > Poaceae > Avena > Avena atlantica. The sequence continues at coordinate 485,860,168 of OU342739.1, read as the reverse complement.
GGATTTGAATTCATATCAAAATTCATACCAGAAAATGAATTTAGAAAAAGAAAAGAGCACTTCAATAGAAAAAGGCCACGCGGCCAGAATCTGGCCCAGCAGAAGAACGAGCCCAGCAAGCCCACCCGGGGATCTCCTTTCCTTCTCACACGCGTGAGCCCACGCAAATAGACGCTGACAAGCAGACCCCACCCAAACACCGCGCACCTCGCTGACAAGCGGGCCATCTCCACGCCAGCGTCGTCTCCACCCGCACGACCTGTTCGTCCCCAATCAACGCAGCCGTTTCCTGTGTGATAATCGCGGCGTCAATTCGAATCAATGGCCGAGTAATTCTCGCGCTTGGCCAGGCTATATAAACCCCCTCTGTCCCCTCTCTCTTTTCCCCCAAACCCCAAGCTCAGAACGCCCCCAGGCTGTGCGCATTTCTCTCTGCAACCCCGCCGTCTCCGACGACTGCGCCGGCGAATTCTGGTGAGTCTCGGGTTCCCCCCAGTCTCGCGTTCACGCTATCTTGATCAGTGAACCTCTGTGCATCTTCTGACACCCTCCGTTTGCCTTCACATGACCCCTAGCTTCGGCAACGTCGACGACTGGCCGCCACCGTCTTCTGCACGAACTCCGGCGACCTCCCTCCGTAAGTAGCCACCGCCCCTTGCCCTCTGACTGATACGCCTAGAATCCTCATCGTCTTGCGCATCTGACAGTACCCCTATTTTGGCTTAGCGCGACGAGGAACCTCGCCAATGACGACGACTGACCGTGGCTGACGCATTCGCGAACTCCGGCGAGGAATCCCCGACGACCCCGTGCGCCCCTTGCCAAGCCACCTCCACGTTGAGCTTCGCCTCGACCTTGCGGTTCTGGTAAGCACGCCCTTTCCTCCCCGAGCGACCTAGAACGCCGGCACCGCCGTAGTCAGACGCGCCGCCGCCAGTCAACGCCGGTAACGCCGCTCGTTTTTGGTTAGGAGATTTTTAGCCGTCGGATCTGAATCTTACGCGTAGAAACATTTCACTTAACGAAGGGGTATGAACAGATCTGAGCCGTGCAGCGTTAGTTAGATCCAACGGCACATAAGGGTGATCCGGTGCGAACCGGTACGCGCCAGTAATAACGCGACGCGTGGCAAGGTTTAGATTAAAAACAGAATTTAAAACCTGATTTAGATTCAAACTTCAAATGCTTATAACTTTTGAATGCCACGTTAGATTTTTGCAAACTTTATATCGTTGGATTCAGGGAAACAAGGCCTTTCAGAATATCCACTTTATTTAGCATATAGTAACAGTTAAAAATGATTTTATTTATAGAACATGTTTTTGGACCATTTTAAATGGAAATTATTTTGGTAAACTATGTGGATGCCAAATGAGTTTAGTTGGCAAAATTTTGTGTTATGTTACGTTTCTGAACTCATGAGCATACTTGGTAGAATTTTTCAAAGAAATCACACTTGGTAAATTCTTGCATGCATGCATTCATATTATTTTTGTTTGTATATAAATTGTGTGTAATTGTATGCTATGATTTCTTGTGTAGATTTTGCTAGTGATTGTGATTGTGAAGAGTGCTACTCTCCCCACTACCAAGGCAAGTGATATTTTCATCAACATTTCTGTCCTATGTTTTGTATTAGCATTAGTTATTTTGCTAGAATTTATTGCATGATATTTTGCCAAATGCTAAGATGGGAAATCCTAAGTAGAATGAAATAGTAGAAATGCTAAGGAAATTATCCTATGGTAGGTTGCCATATTCTGCTTAGTCTAGCTACTTAGCAAACAAGGGTGGTAAACATCTATATAGTTTATGATAATATATTCTAAGTCAAGAGACTTATGTTTTCTTAATAAAACAACTAAGTCAAATGAACCTCCTGGGTGGAATGGAATGATTGGGTTATGTTGAGTGGTTACACAAGGCCATGGACTTGGGTTGTGTATCTCACTTGTGGTATGCCACCCAGGCACAAAGGGATTTGGAGGCCAAGTGTTGAGAAAGCTTACAGTGCAACCACTTGGCAATATGGGCTCTGCCATGATCATATAGGTTGCTTGAACTTAGTCATTTTGGACAGTTGGTGGTAGTTGGGTTGATAGGTTGGAGCGCGTCCATTTTGACTAAGGAAAAGCTTCTGAAGGGTCCTGTCTTGGGAAACCAAGTCTGGTGGGGAAAGTGCACAACCTCTGCAGATGGAAAACCTAAGTACTTAGCCTAGTCCAAGGAAATGGACACTTTTGAGCATCAAGACATGGAAGCTACAAGAATCTCATCACTCCAACTTCTACAATAAAAACTTGTGGGTGAACAAGGGTGAAGGACCTCAATGTCTATTGGTGGTTCCTTGGGAATGTTTTTGACAAGAAAGAAATTAGAGTTTTCAATTAATAGGAAAAATCTATTTTCAAGCAAAGCAAGCCAAGCTACACTTAGCCAAAATGCATGTAGTAATGTAGTCCACTTAAAATATGCTAAGGTATCACTTGCCAATACTATTCCAAAGTATTGACCCTCTGTGGCTGTAACTTGTGATGTTGCAGGTTACTCCGATGATGATTAGGAGTCATGAGTCTACACTCAACATGCTTTCCTGTGGCACATGAAGATGAAGACTTATGTTTATTACTTATTCCATAAACTCTTGTATTAGGCCTTTGGCCCTGAGTTGTAAAAGACTATGTTTTATCTCTGGAATGAATGTAATAAACGACCTTTGTATCTGTGTACTTCATCTTAAACTGTGGATGCTAGCATTGATCCAGGGACTAGCATTGCAATCACAGGGATCCTTTCCATTATAAAGGAGGGGTCTAACAGATGGTATCAGAGCACTGTGTTGCCTGTAGGATTATGACCCTAGGATTGGAAAACCACTAAGGAAAAAGTTTTTCAACTACTTCTACACTTGTCTATTCTTCTCGTAAAACTTTTCTAATCTCTTTCAACTTCCTTTGTCGATGAACTCCATCAACGAAGCCGTGAAGAAGGGACCACTCATGACCATGACCTTGGAGTGTGAGACTGAGTTTCCCAACATTCTCAAGGATCTCATGGAGGCAATGGATGCACGTGGTGAAGCCGTGTACAAGGGCTTTCCGGTGATGGATGAAGGAGTGGAGTATTGGTGGGTGCAACTTCACTTGTACAAAAACAAGGAAGACAACCACAAAGAAAAGGGATTCTGCATGTACACCAACACAACAATGCACACCACATTCTTTGAGTCAGCCAGGGATGCAGCTTGGAGGACTATCAAGGAACTAAGTGCTAGAGTCAAGTGCAGAATGCTCAACCTCCAAAAGGACTTAGAGAAAGAGAAGGAGCTTACTCAAGAGTTGGAAGACAACAACCAAGAGATAAGGGGAGATGTTATAGACTTAGTGATAGAGTCAAGAGAGCAAGATTGGTGGATTGCCTCTAGGAACATTGTGTTTAATAATAGATCCCGTGAGATTGGATTGTAAGAAACTTCGTTAGTTGGACCACCATTTATCACCATATTTACAAAATTTATTCTAATTAAGTTTGGACCTTTGATTAATGTAATAGACTTATATATGCATGATAAGTGTGAGGATTGTATTCCATGGATATGTATGAATGTTTGTCTCTATTTACCTTGATTGTGTTGTTCTAACTTTTTCATTCTTATAAATAGATGCCTATTGCCATCAGCACTGTTGAGGAGTTTCGGGTTACTCGTTTTGGTCCCCGTATCATTGAGCTTACCACTCTGCTTGATCTCCCTCTTCCTACCATTACGGTGTACCCACTCACCAAGTTCGAGAGGAAGGACCTCTGGGGCTTCAAGGTGAATCAGCCCGGACGCCAGACGGAGCCTACTACTGAGGCCATCGTCTTCAAGCTGATGCACGATGACAGGGAGAGAGGCATGGAGGTAGTCATGCAGGATCTGATAGGACGACTGTTAGGCCGTCATTCCCATCAGGTTAGAGGCACTCACTTCCACGTCTTTGGGAGACGTGATGTTGATGGAGAGTCCATCGACTTTGAGGACGAGTCGAGGAGTACTGCGGAGCCGATACGTCTTTATCTTCAGGACTTAGAGACTCTTCTCAGGCACGTAGATACGGACAGGACGAACGTCATGCTAGGTAATGACGAGCTTCAGGTGCAGCTTCACGAGAAGGACAAGCTTTTGCGCAGCAGGATGAGATGATCAAGGAAATGGAGACAAAGTTCGAGGCCCAAGACCGCAAGTTCAAGAGTCAAGAGAAACGCGTCCAGGATAGGAACAAGAAGATCCGGGACATGACCGAGGAACCGAAGTCCAAGGACTTCGAGCTTGAGCAGCAGCAGATGGTTATTGAGAGGCTTCGCTCCCAGAAGGGGGCTCTCAAGGCCAAGGTCGATTCCTTGACCACTACGATTGAGGAGAACAAGACCGCGATGGAGAACGCAGGTCTTACCTTTGTCGAGGAGGAGATTAACGCTGACGAGTAGATTTAACTACTCGTTTACCTTTCTTATTCATACTTATTATTGTGAACTTGTTAATGGACCATCCGACATGTGGATGGCTTGCCACTTGTGTGTTTTACTTCATGAGCTTATTATGTGGATGTTGAACTTTTATTCTTATGATGTTTGTTATGTGTTTGCTTATGATGTATTGTGCATGAATCATCTAAGGGTATCTCATTCTTATCTATTTGAACAAACCACAGATGCCTCCCCGTCGCGCAAACCCCAACCCCAACAACATCACCCCGGAAATGCAACAAATGATGAATGCGCAAACACAGCTTATGCAAATGATGACGACATTCATCCAAAACCAGAATAACAACAACAACAACAACAACAACAACAACAACAACAACAACAACAACAACAACAACAACCCCAACAATAACAACAACAACCCTCCGGGTTTCGATATGCTCACCAGGTTTCTGCGTTTGAGGCCAGCAAAGTTTGCGGGAACAACTGATCCCATGGTGGCCAATGACTGGCTACGTTCCGTGAACAAGGACTTAGTGACCGTGGGCTGCACGGATGCTGAAAAAGTCAGATTCGCAGCACATCTGTTGGAAGGACCAGCCGCCACATGGTGGGACAACTTCCAAATCACCACCCCTACTGATGAGGTGACTTGGGCTATCTTTGAGGATGGCTTTCGCACTGCTCATATCTCATCAGGAATGATGAGTCTGAAAAAGAAGGAGTTTCACAACCTGAAACAGCGCCACCGCAGCGTGGCAGAATATATAGAAGAGTTCAACAATCTGGCGCGCTATGCACCGGATGAGGTTGACACAGATGCCAAAAGAAAGGAGAAATTTCTGGAAGGCTTGAATGATGAGCTGAATCTACAGTTGGCTGTAGCATATGTTCCAACCTATCAGTCATTGTGTGACAAGGCTGCTATTTTGGAGAGTAAAATAAAGAAAGTCGAGAGTAGAAAGAGGAAACACTCCGACAAGCACATCTCGGGATCGTCTCACAAACGATCTCACTATGATGACAGTGGCAGCTCAGGATCCCATAAAAATGGGAAATTCAGCAAGCACAACCACAACCGTCATGACAACAAGCATCACCGCAGTCATGACAAGGACAAGTACAAGAACCACAAGGGTGGACATAAGAGCCACTATGGTGGAAATGGCAGTGGAAGTGGAGGCCAACCTCCTAAAAAGGACATCAGTCAGGTTGGGTGCTTCAAATGCAAAAAGCTGGGGCATTATGCTAATGAGTGCCCTGAGAAGAAAGTTGAAGGACCTAACAAGCCAAATCCTTTTCAGAAAGGACAGGTCAACCACATCAATGTGGAGGAGGTCTATGAGGAGCCAGATGCCGTGGCTGGTAAGTTCAGACTCAATTCAATTTCAGCATTTGTACTCTTTGATACCGGTGCATCTCATTCATTCATATCAAAGGCATTTGTTGATAGAAATGGATTTGCATCAGAAAACATTGGGTGTCCAATAAAAGTTAGTTCTCCGGGGGGAGACATGATAGTAAGCCTTGGATGCCGGGATCTCACCATAGAGTTTGGTAAACATAAATTTCCAGTAAGCCTGATAATCCTAGATTCCCAAGGACTAGACGTAATTTTGGGAATGGACTGGATGGCTAAGTATGAAGGAGTATTAGATTGTGCCAATCGTACCGTTGCACTCACAACCCCCGAAGGAAAAAGAATAAAATTTAAGTCAAACTTTGAATCCAAATGAAGTAAGCTGAATTCTCTTAAGGGGGTTAGCATGGACAGTGTACCAATAGTATGTGAGTATCCGGATGTGTTTCCGGAAGAGCTACCAGGAATGCCTCCAGATAGAGATGTGGAGTTTCTGATAGATTTGGTGCCAGGATCAGGACCAATAGCTAAGAGACCGTACAAAATGTCAGTAGATGAATTGAAAGAGCTCAAGAAACAGCTAGGAGAACAGTTACAAAAAGGGTTTATTCAACCAAGTTCTTCATCTTGGGGAGCTCCAGTATTGTTCGTGGAGAAGAAGGATAGAACACAAAGGTTATGTATTGACTACCGTTCTCTCAACGAGGTTACCATCAAGAACAAATATCCTTTGCCAAGAATCAACGACTTATTTGATCAGCTAGAAGGAGCATGTGTATTCTCGAAGATTGATCTCCGGTCAGGTTATTTTCAACTAAAGATACGAGAGCAAGACATACCAAAAACAGCATTCACCACAAGGTATGGATTATATGAGTATACCGTGATGCCTTTCGGTTTAACCAACGCTCCAGCATACTTCATGAATATGATGAACAAAGTGTTCATGGAATTTCTTGACAAGTTCGTTGTCGTTTTCATCGATGATATCTTGGTCTACTCCAAGAGCAAGGAAGAACATGAAAGACACTTGCGCTTGATACTTGAGAAACTGAGGGAACATAAACTTTATGCCAAATTCAGCAAGTGTGAGTTCTGGTTAGAGAAAGTTGGTTTTCTTGGTCATGTGATGACAAAAGATGGTGTGGCAGTTGATCCTGCTAAGGTTTCAGCTGTGACAGAATGGGAATCACCCAAGAATGTGAAAGAAGTTCGTAGTTTTCTCGGCTTAGCAGGTTATTACATAAGGTTCATTGAAAATTTCTCGAAGGTTGCTAAGCCAATGACAGAATTGCTAAAGAAGGATAAGAAGTTTGCTTGGACTGAAGGTTGTGAAATCAGTTTCCAAGAATTAAAGAAGAGACTTGTGACAGCACCAGTACTTTGTCTGCCAGATTTGGAAAAGGATTTCCAAGTATATTGTGATGCTTCTCATCAAGGTTTGGGTGCCGTACTTATGCAAGATGGTAAAGTCGTAGCCTACGCTTCGAGACAACTCAAAACTCATGAAGTAAACTATCCTACTCATGATTTGGAGTTAGCCTCTGTCGTCCATGCACTCAAAACATGGAGACATTATCTTTTGGGAAAGAGGTGTGAAGTGTTCACAGATCATAAGAGTTTGAAGTACATCTTCACCCAGAAGGAAATCAACATGAGACAAAGAAGATGGCTAGAACTTATCAAGGATTACGACTTAAGTTTGCAATATCATCCCGGTAAAGCAAATGTAGTAGTCGATGCTCTAAGTCGTAAGACATTTGTAAATGGCCTTACAAAAGGGGAATTGCCAGATGACTTGTGTAAGCAATTCAAAGAACTCAGATTGGAGATTATACCAGAAGGATATCTCATGTCCTTAGATGTTCAACCCACTCTATTGGACAAAATCCGAGAAGTTCAGAAGACTGATGAGGAAATTGGAAAGATTAAGGAAAACATTAGTCTAGGGAAGGCTAAGAGTTTCCGTGTTGACGAACAGGGTACTTTATGGCACGGGAAACGTATATGTGTTCCACGAGACCCAGAGTTGCGGAAACTGATCTTACAAGAAGGACACAACTCTCCGTATTCTATTCACCCGGGAAATACCAAGATGTACATGGACATGAAGGAAAGGTTTTGGTGGAACAATCTCAAAAGGGACATCGCCGAACATATTGATTTATGTGATGTGTGTAGCAGAGTCAAAGCAGAGCACCAGAAACCAGCAGGATTGCTTCAAGCACTGCCTATTCCTGAATGGAAGTGGGAAAATATTGGTATGGATTTCATTACCGGATTACCAAGGACCAGGTCAGGGTATGATTCCATATGGGTAGTAGTGGATCGCCTAACTAAAGTGGCCCATTTTATACCGGTGAAGACCACCTATACAAGTGCCAAGTTAGCAAAAATTTACATGAGCAGAATTGTTTGCCTTCACGGTGTGCCTAAGAGTATAGTATCAGATAGAGGAACCCAGTTCACATCTCACTTTTGGAGACAGCTTCATGAATCTTTAGGAACAAGATTGGAATTCAGCACTGCTTTTCATCCACAAACGGATGGACAAACAGAAAGAACCAACCAAATTCTTGAAGACATGTTGAGAGCCTGTGCTCTAGACTATGGAGCAAGTTGGGATGAAAGTTTGCCGTACGCAGAGTTCTCTTACAATAACAGTCACCAATCTAGTATTGGAATGGCACCGTTCGAGTTACTCTACGGAAGGAAGTGTACCACCCCATTGTTATGGAATGGTGTGGGAGAAAGGAGCTTATTTGGACCGGATCTTATCAAAGACGCGGAGAAAGTCAAATTGGTTAAGGACAGGTTGAAGGTAGCACAGTCCCGACAGAAAAGCTACGCGGATTCTAAGCGTAGAGAAGTCACCTACGAAGTTGGGGATAGAGCTTACCTCAGGGTATCACCACTCCGTGGAGTGAAAAGATTTGGAGTCAAAGGAAAGTTGGCACCAAGGTATGTCGGGCCATTCAGGATTCTAAGTCGCAAAGGAGAAGTTGCTTATGAAGTTGAATTGCCAGAATCTCTGTCAGCAGTCCATAACGTATTTCATGTGAGTCAGCTTAAGAAATGTCACCCAGAAATGGAAGAGTCTTCTTTGAAGGATACCATACCTTTGGAAGAAGTTCAGCTAGAAAGTGATCTCATTTATGAGGAAAAGCCTGTCAAGATACTAGAGACCGCAGAAAGAGTTACCAGGACCAAGACTATCAAGTTTTGTAAAGTGCAATGGAACCATCACACCGAAGAGGAAGCAACATGGGAAAGAGAAGATGATCTTCGGAAAGACCACCCTCACCTATTTGCTAGCCAACCCGAATCTCGAGGGCGAGATTCATCTTAAGGGGGTTAGATTTGTAACATCCCAAAAATCATAGTTTCAAAACTCATTCATATCATCTTTTGCATCATTCATTCATTTAGAGTTTTCTCAAAAATCACTTAGAGATAGAATTTGAGCTATGATTTCATGTGATCAAACTATCCCAAATAACTATCACCCTTTGAAATTTGAATGTTTAAGAACTTGTTTGCTTGCCTCCATTGATGGAAAGTTTAGGTGAAATGTTTAACCCAAGATTTCAAATTTAGAAATAATTTCAAATCCCTTTCAAATATTTGCAAATTAGAACTAATCTCTGATTACTTTGAAAACCAAGCTTGACCAAGTCTTGCAAAGTAACCACTTAGTTTTATGACTGTTTTTGAATCCACAAAACCCTGCAAAAATTCCCAAGGCAGTTTGATTTCAAAAGGATTTGAATTCATATCAAAATTCATACCAGAAAATGAATTTAGAAAAAGAAAAGAGCACTTCAATAGAAAAAGGCCACGCGGCCAGAATCTGGCCCAGCAGAAGAACGAGCCCAGCAAGCCCACCCGGGGATCTCCTTTCCTTCTCACACGCGCGAGCCCACGCAAATAGACGCTGACAAGCAGACCCCACCCAAACACCGCGCACCTCGCTGACAAGCGGGCCATCTCCACGCCAGCATCGTCTCCACCCGCACGACCTGTTCGTCCCCAATCAACGCAGCCGTTTCCTGTGTGATAATCGCGGCGTCAATTCGAATCAATGGCCGAGTAATTCTCGCGCTTGGCCAGGCTATATAAACCCCCTCTGTCCCCTCTCTCTTTTCCCCCAAACCCCAAGCTCAGAACGCCCCCAGGCTGCGCGCATTTCTCTCTGCAACCCCGCCGTCTCCGACGACTGCGCCGGCGAATTCCGGTGAGTCTCGGGTTCCCCCCAGTCTCGCGTTCACGCTATCTTGATCAGTGAACCTCTGTGCATCTTCTGACACCCTCCGTTTGCCTTCGCATGACCCCTAGCTTCGGCAACGTCGACGACTGGCCGCCACCGTCTTCTGCACGAACTCCGGCGACCTCCCTCCGTAAGTAGCCACCGCCCCTTGCCCTCTGACTGATACGCCTAGAATCCTCATCGTCTTGCGCATCTGATAGTACCCCTATTTTGGCTTAGCGTGACGAGGAACCTCGCCAACGACGACGACTGACCGTGGCTGACGCATTCGCGAACTCCGGCGAGGAATCCCCGACGACCCCGTGCGCCCCTTGCCAAGCCACCTCCACGTTGAGCTTCGCCTCGACCTTGCGGTTCTGGTAAGCACGCCCTTTCCTCCCCGAGCGACCTAGAACGCCGGCGCCGCCGTAGTCAGACGCGCCGCCGCCAATCAACGCCGGTAACACCGCTCGTTTTTGGTTAGGAGATTTTTAGCCGTCGGATCTGAATCTTACACGTAGAAACATTTCACTTAACGAAGGGGTATGGACAGATCTGAGCCGTGCAGCGTTAGTTAGATCCAACGGCACAGAAGGGTGATCCGGTGCGAACCGGTACGCGCCAGTAATAACGCGACGCGTGGCAAGGTTTAGATTAAAAACAGAATTTAAAACTTGATTTAAATTCAAACTTCAAATGCTTATAACTTTTGAATGCCACGTTAGATTTTTGCAAACTTTATATCGTTGGATTCAGGGAAACAAGGCCTTTCAGAATATCCACTTTATTTAGCATATAGTAACAGTTAAAAATGATTTTATTTATAGAACATGTTTTTGGACCATTTTAAATGGAAATTATTTTGGTAAACTATGTGGATGCCAAATGAGTTTAGTTGGCAAAATTTTGTGTTATGTTACGTTTCTGAACTCATGAGCATACTTGGTAGAATTTTTCAAAGAAATCACACTTGGTAAATTCTTGCATGCATGCATTCATATTATTTTTGTTTGTATATAAATTGTGTGTAATTGTATGCTATGATTTCGTGTGTAGATTTTGCTAGTGATTGTGATTGTGAAGAGTGCTACTCTCCCCACTACCAAGGCAAGTGATATTTTCATCAACATTTCTGTCCTATGTTTTGTATTAGCATTAGTTATTTTGCTAGAATTTATTGCATGATATTTTGCCAAATGCTAAGATGGGAATCCTAAGTAGAATGAAATAGTAGAAATGCTAAGGAAATTATCCTATGGTAGGTTGCCATATTCTGCTTAGTCTAGCTACTTAGCAAACAAGGGTGGTAAACATCTATATAGTTTATGATAATATATTCTAAGTCAAGAGACTTATGTTTTCTTAATAAAACAACTAAGTCAAATGAACCTCCTGGGTGGAATGGAATGATTGGGTTATGTTGAGTGGTTACACAAGGCCATGGACTTGGGTTGTGTATCTCACTTGTGGTATGCCACCCAGGCACAAAGGGATTTGGAGGCCAAGTGTTGAGAAAGCTTACAGTGCAACCACTTGGCAATATGGGCTCTGCCATGATCATATAGGTTGCTTGAACTTAGTCATTTTGGACAGTTGTTGGTAGTTGGGTTGATAGGTTGGAGCGCGTCCATTTTGACTAAGGAAAAGCTTCTGAAGGGTCCTGTCTTGGGAAACCAAGTCTGGTGGGGAAAGTGCACAACCTCTGCAGATGGAAAACCTAAGTACTTAGCCTAGTCCAAGGAAATGGACACTTTTGAGCATCAAGACATGGAAGCTACAAGAATCTCATCACTCCAACTTCTACAATAAAAACTTGTGGGTGAACAAGGGTGAAGGACCTCAATGTCTATTGGTGGTTCCTTGGGAATGTTTTTGACAAGAAAGAAATTAGAGTTTTCAATTAATAGGAAAAATCTATTTTCAAGCAAAGCAAGCCAAGCTACACTTAGACAAAATGCATGTAGTAATGTAGTCCACTTAAAATATGCTAAGGTATCACTTGCCAATACTATTCCAAAGTATTGACCCTCTGTGGCTGTAACTTGTGATGTTGCAGGTTACTCCGATGATGATTAGGAGTCATGAGTCTACACTCAACATGCTTGCCTGTGGCACATGAAGATGAAGACTTGTGTTTATTACTTATTCCATAAACTCTTGTATTAGGCCTTTGGCCCTGAGTTGTAAAAGACTATGTTTTATCTCTGGAATGAATGTAATAAACGACCTTTGTATCTGTGTACTTCATCTTAAACTGTGGATGCTAGCATTGATCCAGGGACTAGCATTGCAATCACAGGGATCCTTTCCATTATAAAGGAGGGGTCTAACACTAGCCTAAGCCATGCCTAATCATGGTGGAAACTTGCAGCATCACCATAGTGACATCTATGAAGCATTCTTCTTAAAAAGGGACACATTGATAAAAGAGGAAAGAGAGAAAAAAGCACCATTTTCCCAAGGTACATAAGAAGAATTGCTGAGATGCTCATTGTCTGCTTGCCTTGTCATTTTGGTTATGGGAAAGCTCATGTACCATGTGCAAGGGGTACCCCGTTGGCGGTTCTCAATGATATGCAAATACTTATTGTGACAAGAACTTACCTGGACCCAAAGTTGAGTATGCATGAGGTGTGGCCCTCGTATTCAAGGGGCATGAGATTGCCAACTTATACTTCATCAATCATATACTCTAGTTTTGCAACTTTAACCTTAATCACTTCAAGATGCTTATGATAGGGGCAATGAGGGCTGAAAGCTAACAAGTACCATGATTTTTGTAAGCTCTTTTTGAAACTTGTAATCCCTGCTTCCTTTACAAAAAGGTCTTTCTTCCACCACAACTGAGTCTCCACCTTCTACCTTTAGGCACCATTAAGAGAGCATAGTTGTCATTCTGTGTGCAGTGTTTCAAAGCTTATTACTTGATGCATATTGTGTTATTACTTGATCTTGTGCTACTTGTTTGTAGTCACCCTTGTGAACTTTGCAGGTGTCCTATGCATTTATATTGCTACTCTATGAGGGACAAGCTGATTGCCACTATGCTATGTTTTCTGCATGTGAAACAAACAAACGTTTTTCAATGCATATTATTCATGATCTTTGTTTGTAGCTTGGCATGTTGCATGCATAGTTACTATGTCCTATTGTTAGAACTCCATCTTTCATGCACAATATTAGAGTTCTTTGATCCCAGCTTTCAATGCTTACAAATGGTTGGATCTTTATTGTGAGGGTGCATGTCACCTCAAAAATTATTCTTTTTATCACTTACCTACTCGAGGAGGAGTAGGAGTTAAGCTTGGGGATGCTGATACATTGGAAACGTATCTATAATTTTTGATGCTCCATGCTTGTTTAGTATCTACTTTGCTTTACTTGTCTACACTTTGAGGTGATTTTTATATGTTTTCTGGTAATAACCTATTAACAAGTTGCAACAGTGCCAGATGCCTGTTTTCTGCTGTTTTTGCTTTCAGAAAAGTTAGTAAAGAAATATTCTCGAAATTGGACGGGACAAACGTCAAAGTCAATTACTTTCCGTGGGGAACAAGAAGTCTAGAGGAGAGACGAAGGGGCCGGACAGGGGGGCAGACCCACCCCAGACGCGGGGGCAGGTGGGCCCACGCCTGGCTAGGGTTTGGTGGCCCTGGCTGCCTCCCGGTCTCGCACCTTCGCCTGTATGAAGCCCCCGATGCAGAAACCCTGAGTACCCGATCAGAAATCCACGAAACCGTTTGTAGCCACCGCCACCGTCGTCCCTAGATCGGGGTGGGATCTGAAGTTCTTCCCGGCACCCTGTCGGAGGAGAGATCATCCCGATGGACTTCTCTCCGGTATGATGCGTGAGTAGTTCCACCTTGGACTATGGGTCCATGTAGTAGCTAGATAGTTGTATCTCCTCCTTTGTGCTTTCATGTATAGATCTTGTGAGCTCCGTTCAAGATCAAGATCTAATCCATTTGTAATCATGCATGTTGTGTTTGCGGGGATCCGATGGATATTGAGATTATTATGTTGGTTTGATTAATGGTTTTATCTTTATGATTCTATCATGTCTGTGTTGTTTGTGATCTTGCATGCTCTCCGTTGTTAGTAGCTATCTTGGCCAAGTAGTTGCTAGTGACTCCAAGAGGGGGTATTTATGCTTGATAGTGGGTTCATTCAATAATCTCTTCGGTTGTAGATGTGTTGTTGCTACTAGGGAGAAAGCAATGGTCTCTTGTTCATGGAACATGTGGACTATTTACCTTACACACTTTGCTTAAAGCAGTTATCTGTTGCTTGCAACTTAATACTGGAGGGGGTTCGGATGATAACCTGAAGGTGGACTTCTAGTCATAGATGCAGTTGGATGGCGGTCTATGTATCTTGTTGTATTGCCCAATATAATCTCATGGGATCTTTCTGACTAGTAATTGCATTGTTATGCCTTGCTTAGTTCCTGTCAATTGCCTCGCCGTAATTTGTTTACCCTTCATGCGATGTTGTTTATCTAAGGAGAGCACCTCTAGTGAACTATGGACCCCGGTCCAATCTTTACCATTGATATATCTTTCACTGTTACTTGTTTTCTTGCTGCAAACCATTACCTTCCACACCATACATTTAATCCTTTGTTATAGCAAACCGGTGAGCTTGACAACCTCACTGATTCATGGGGGCAAAGTCTTGAGTTTGTGTTGTGCAGGTTTCCGCGTTGCTTGCAACACCTGTGTGACGTTTCCTTCCTCCTTATGGTTGGATAACCTCGGTCTCAACTGAGGGAAGACTTGCTGCTGTGCTCTTCACACCTTGCTCTTGGGGTTCCCAACAAGACTCCACATCAAGCACGAAGTTCTCTGGCGCCATCAAGGAGTCATCAGCGTGTCGAGTGCGGCACTCTGGCGCGCTCTCGGCATGGCACATAGGCATAGGGCGCGGTGGTTCTAGAGTGGTCCAGTGGTTGGCAGGGCGTTGGCGTTGGACAGGGGATGTCAGTGGACGGTGGTCAATGTCCCAGACAAGGTGGCTAGGCTTGGTGCTACTCCTAGCTTGTTGTCGATCATGGGGTGGCAAGCCGAGGCTCGGTATGCTCACCATTGATGCCAATGGCAAGCTCCCAGTGAGCTAAAGCTGGTTAATTGAGTTATATGATCTACTAATAGCATGTTGTGAGCTAGAGAGGGAACAAGATTGGAGAAATCACTGCTCACTATAGTGTTTTGTGTTTGTTTGTTTCCTGTTTGCAAGGTGTTTGATGAAATGGCCGAAAGAGATTTGAATTTGAATTTTTGGTTCGAACTTGGTGGATGTACTAGTTATATACTAGGTAGTCTTTGGTTAGTTGGAAAGGTCAAAGTGAATTGGTTTGGTTGGTTTTTGAGAATGGATGATCTTCACATATGAACTAGATTCAATTTTGAATTGTCATTTGAATCAAGTTGCTAAATGTTTCTATGAGTTTGAAAGGTGGGCTTGGGTTCACTTTTACTTGGTATGGCAACAGGTGAAAATAATGTAGGGTTTCATAGCATGGAAAACAAAATTTTCTATCGCATACAAACAAACAAGCCAAGATCTATCTACTAGATTGTAGCAACGAGTCGATGGAATAACTTACCCTCGAAGATTCCAAAGTGTTTAACGAGAGCGGATTCTCGTGGGTGATGTAGTCGTACTCTTCCCGATCTCAAGATCGTGTAGACGATCCTTCCGGCGCTGCGTTCCGGCAGCGCTCCCGCAGTCGGTCACACGTTCGGTACTCGACGAAGACCTTCCTCTCCCTTGTTCCAGCAGGCAGCGGAGGTTGTAGCACTCTCCTCGCGATTCCGGCAGCACAACGGCGTGGTACCGGAAGTAGAGGGGAGATCCCGCAGGGCTTCGCCTGAAGCCGGAGCGAGTATGGTGGAGTATGAGAGAGTACTATTAGTGGTCTAGGGATTAGACACACCAATTAGAAGGCTCTAAACCGAAGGCTAGGGCAATTAGAAGCTCTAAATCAAAACGGCTCTAAACCGGAGATTAGAGGATAGGAACTTGTGTGTCTAGAGGAGGAGGCCATGCCCCTCCTTTTATAGGTGGGAGGGGCTGGCGCGCCAGGGGAGGGAGGGGAGTCCCTCCCCAACTCGGCCTGGTGGAGGCGCCGCCGGTTGGAGGAGGGTTTCCCTCCCCAACTCGGTTTTGGCCTCCTCTTGCTTGTTTCCCACAGTTTCTTGTTTTAGCCGTTTGACTTTCAAACTGGACATTTGACTTTTCTGTTTTAGGATTCAATTTAATCCTTTATTTGGGACAGCAAGAACACTTAGTACATGATGCAATCATTCCAATATGTAATGACACATTCATGTACCCCTCCCACCCGGAGTGCCGGACAATCCGGAACCTTCTAGAACATTCCCGATGAAAACACCGGAATCATTCCCGAACTCCGAAACGGGTCTTTCCTTATATGAATCTTATTCTCTGGACTATTCCGGATCACCTCGTGATATCCCGGATCCCATCCGAGACTCCGAACAACATTCGGTCTCTTTCTCATAATACCATAACTACTCAAACAACGTCGAATCCTTAAGTGTGTCTCCCTACGGTTCGTGAATTATGCGGACATGATCGAGACACTTCTCCGAACAATAACCAATAGAGGAATCTGGAAATTCATATGGCTCCCACATATTTCTACGATTACTTTGCGATCGAATGAACCACTTACATACGATACCAATTTCCCTTTGTCTCACGATAGTTTACTTATCCGAGGTTATGATCGTCGGTATCTCTGCATACCTAGTTCAACCTCGTTACCGATAAGTACTCTTTTCTCATTCCCGTGATATGTGATCCCTTGTGAGCCAGTCACATGCTTGCAAGCTAATTGGATGACATTCCACCGAGAGGGCCCAGAGTATATCTATCCGTCATATGGATGGACAAATCCCACTCTTGATCCATGTGTATCAACCAATACTTTCCGAACACTCAATGCCACCTTTATAGCCACCCAGTTACGGTGTGGTGTTTGATGTCATCAAAGCATCCATCCGGTAAAGGTGATATGCATGATCTCATGGTCGAAGGAATTAGGTTACTATGTATCAGAAAGCATATAGCAACTGAACTATTGAAATGACTTGATCTTTATGCTACGCTTATCTATAGGAGTATGTCCACCATATCATTCTCCTAACGATATGATCTTGTTGTTGATAACATCTCAATGTTCATGATACGGAAACCATAATCATTAATCAACCAACAAGCTAGTGAAGTATAGAGGCTATACTAGGGACTTCAAATTAAGTTTACAAATCACACAAGTATCAATGTTTCCTTGTTAATACCATTATAGCATGAATGTAAACATTTATCATAAACACAAAGATATAATAATAACTACATTTATTATTGCCTCTAGGGCATATCTCCAACAGTCTCCCACTTGCACTAGAGTCATCTAATCTAGATTACATGGTAATATACCGAACACCCATGGCAGTTTGGTGTTGGTCATGTTTTGCCCTCGGGAGAGGTTTAGTCAACGGATCCGCCACATTCAGATCTGTGTGTACTTTGCAAATCTTTATATCCCCATCCTGGATATGTTCTCGAATAGCGTGAAAACGTAGCTTGATGTGCTTCAGCTTCTTTTCTGACCTTGGTTCTTGCGCATTGGCTATGGCTCCCATGTTATCACAGTAGATAGACATTGGGTCCAGCGCACTAGGAACCACACCCAGCTCTGTAATGAACTCTTTCATCCATATCGCTTCTTGTGAAGCCTCCGAAGCAGCCATGTATTCCGATTCAGTTGAAGATCTCGCCACAACGCTTTGTTTTGCACTCCTCCAGCTAACTGCTGCACCATTCAAAATAAATACGTATCCGGATTGTGATTTAGAATCATCCGGATCGGTGTTCCAACTAGCATCGGTGTAACCGTTAACAACGAGCTGTTCATCACCTCCATAAGAAAGAACCATATCCTTAGTTCTTCTCAAGTACTTAAGGATGTTTTTGAACGCTGTCCAATGATCCACTCCTGGATCACTTTGATATCTGCTAGTTAAACTAACAGCATATGCAATGTCGGGTCTAGTACATAGCATGGCATACAT
The DNA here is from genome assembly GCA_910589765.1 of Avena atlantica. Taxonomy (NCBI): domain Eukaryota; kingdom Viridiplantae; phylum Streptophyta; class Magnoliopsida; order Poales; family Poaceae; genus Avena; species Avena atlantica. The sequence continues at coordinate 485,841,996 of OU342739.1, read as the reverse complement.
TAGAGATCCTATGGCTGAGGCATAGGGAGTCTTACTCATCCTTTCTCTATCTTCTGCCGATGTCGGACTTTGAGTTTTACTCAAGGTCGTATTGGGCAACATGGGCAAGAACCCTTTCTTGCTTTCTTCCATTCCAAACCTCTTTAGAATTTTGTCCAAATATGTACTTTGTGACAATGATATTTGGCGTTTTGATCTATCTCTATAAATCTTTATGCCTAATATGTAAGCTGCTTCGCCAAGATCCTTCATTGAAAAACTATTATTCAAATATTCTTTGACACTATTAAGAAGGTCTACATCATTCCCAATCAACAATATGTCATCCACATATAGTATTAGGAATGCTACAGAGCTCCCACTCACTTTCTTGTAAATACAAGCTTCTCCATAAGTTTGTATAAAACCAAAACTTTTGATTACCTTATCAAAACGTTGATTCCAACTTCGGGATGCTTGCTTCAATCCATAGATGGACCGTTGAAGTTTGCATACCTTGTTAGCATCTTTAGGATCGACAAAACCTTTGGGTTGCATCATATACAACTCTTCATCAATGTCTCCATTGAGGAATGCTGTTTTGACATCCATCTGCCATATCTCATAATCATAATATGCAGCGATCGCTAACATAATCCTCACAGACTTTAGCTTCGCTACTGGTGAGAAAGTCTCATCGTAGTCAACTCCTTGAATTTGTCGAAACCCTTTTGCGACAAGTCGAGCTTTATAGACAGTAACATTACCATCAGCATCTGTTTTCTTCTTGAAAATCCATTTGTTCTCGACAGCCTTCCGGCCATCCGGTAAGTCCACCAAAGTCCATACTTGGTTTTCGTACATGGATCCAATCTCGGATTTCATGGCTTCTTGCCATTTATTGGAATCTGGGCTCATCATCGCTTCCTCATATGTCTCGGGGTCATCGGTGTTGTCCACCAACATGACATTCATAACGGAATCATACCAATCTGGAGTGGTACGAGTTCTCGTTGACCTCCGAGGCTCTGTAGCAACTTCAACCGAAGTTTCATGATCATCATCATTAGCTTCCTCTCTTATTGTTGCAGGCACCACAGGAACTTCTTCCGGTGTTGCGCTACTCGCAATTTCGAGAGAAGGTTCGACAACCTCGTCGAGTTCTACTTTCCTTCCAGTCACTTCTTTCGAGAGAAATTCCTTCTCTAGAAAGGATCCATTCTTGGCAACGAAGATTTTGCCTTCGGATCTATGATAGAAGGTATACCAAATAGTTTCCTTCGGGTATCCTATGAAGACGCATTTTTCCGCTTTGGGTTCAAGCTTGTCCGGCTGTAACTTCTTTACATAGGCTTCGCATCCCCAAACTTTAAGGAACGACAATTTAGGTTTCTTCCCAAACCATAATTCATACGGTGTCGTTTCAACGGATTTAGATGGTGCCCTATTTAAAGTGAATGCGGCTGTTTCTAATGCATAACCCCAAAATGATAGCGGTAAATCTGTAAGTGACATCATAGAATGAACCATATCTAAGAGAGTTCGATTACGACGTTCGGACACACCATTACGCTGTGGTGTTCCCGACGGTGTCAATTGTGAAAGTATTCCGCATTTCTTCAAATGCTCGCCAAACTCGTAACTTAGATATTCACCTCCACGATCAGAACGTAGAAATTTAATCTTCTTGTTACGTTGATTCTCTACCTCACTTTGAAACTCCTTAAACTTCTCGAAAGTTTCGGACTTATGTTTCATGAAATAGATATACCCATATCTACTCAAGTCATCCGTGAAGGTAAGAACATAACGATAACCACCGCACGATGATACACTCATTGGACCACACACATCGGTATGTATGATTTCCAATAAGTCTGTAGCTCGCTCCATCATACCAGAAAATGGAGTCTTAGTCATTTTACCCATCAGACATGCTTCGCATCTTTCAAGTGATTCAAAATCAAGTGATTCAAGAAGTCCATCGGAATGGAGTTTCTTCATACGTTTCACTCCAATGTGACCAAGACGATAGTGCCACATATAGGTCGAATTATCGCTTGATTTCAAATGTTTAGCCTCAATGTTGTTGATATGTGTATTTCCACTATCGAGATTCAATAAGAATAGACCATCTATCAAAGGTGCATGTGCATAAAACATATTACTCATATAAATCGAACAACCATTATTCTCGGACTTAAACAAGTAACCGTCTCGCAATAAACAAGATCCCGATATAATGTTCATGCTCAACGCAGGCACCAAATAACAATTATTTAAGTATAAAACTAATCCCGATGGTAGATGAAGGGGTAGCGTGCCGACCGCGATCACATCAACCTTTGATCCATTTCCCACGCGCATCGTCACCTCGTTCTTCGCTAGCTTCCGTTTATTCTGCAGCACCTGTTTCGAGTTACAAATATGAGCAACCGAACCAGTATCAAATACCCAGGCACTACTACGAGTACTAGTGAGATACACATCAATAACATGTATATCAGATATACCTTTCTTCTTGATGTTGCCGTTCTTCAAATCCGCCAAGTACTTTGGGCAATTCCGCTTCCAGTGACCTTCTCCCTTGCAGTAAAAGCACTCAGTATCAGGCTTAGGTCCAGCCTTGGTCTTCTTCGTTGGCGTGGTAACTTTCTTACCACCCTTCTTGAAGTGTCCCTTTTGCTTAGACTTGCATTTCTTGAATTTGGTGGTCTTATTGACCAACAACACTTGGTGCTCTTTCTTGATCTCCACTTCTGCAGATTTCAACATGGCAAAGAGTTCTGGCAACGTCTTATTCATGTTCTGCATGTTGTAGTTCATCACAAAGTTCTTGTAACTTGGTGGTAGTGATTGGAGGACACGGTAAATCCCCAAAGCATTAGGAATCACTATACCCAAGCTTTGAAGTTTGTTTGCGTGCCCAGACATCTTAAGCACATGCTCACTGACGGAGCTGCCCTCTTCCATCTTGCAGTTAAAGAACTTTTCAGAAGCCTCATAGCTTTCAATTGCCGCATGAGTCTCAAAAATCAATTTGATATCCTCGACAATATCATATGGGTCTGAATCCTCAAACCTTTTCTGAAGCTCCGATTCCAAACCATACAAGATAGCACACTGAACTATGGAGTACTGATTCTTCCGAGCGAGGTAAACATTCTTTACTTCATCGGGAGAATCATCTGCAGGTGGGTCACCCAGCGGTGCATCCATCACATAGGTCAAATTACCAGCTGTGAGGACAATCCTCAAATTGCGGAACCAATCCGCGAAGTTGCTTCCATTGTTTTTCAACTTTTCTTTCTCTAGGAACACATTAAAATTGATGGTAGGGGCTGCCATTGATCTACAACATATTTGCAATAGTTTAGACTAAGTTTATGATAAATTGAGTTCAAATTAATTAATAAAGTTAATCTAGGTGAACTCCCACTCAAAACAATATCCCTCACATTGTTTTAGTGATCACACAAACCAAATCCACTACATCAACACCGATCATCACGAGAGTTTATATAGTTTCAATGGCGAACAATCGTCATGTTCATCATATCTACTATATGATTCATGCTTTACCTTTCGGTGATCCGTGTTCCGAGACCATGTCTGTACATGCTAGGCTCGTCAAGATCAAACCTTAGTTTCCGCATGAGCAAATCTGGCTTGCTCACGTTGTATACACTTGCGGAATCTAACACACCCGATCATCACGTGATGCTTCGAAACAACAAGCTTTAGCAACGGTGCTAACTAAGGGTGAACACTTTATGACTTGAAATTCATGTGCATGAGGGATCATCTTATAATGCTACCGTCGTCTACTAAGCAATACAAGATGCATAAAGGATTAACATCACATGCAATTCAATATATATGTGATATGATATGGCCTTTCTTCTTTGTGCTTCCGATCTCTATCTTCAACCACGAACATGATCTCCATCATCACCGGCATTGCATCAAGGTCAATGACGCTACTCCATGGTTGTCGTCCACCGGATTCAACTATTACAACTACTTTGAATAGACACGCGGGTCTTGACATAAATTAAAGACAACCATATGGCTCCTGCCGGTTGCCGACTTACAATAAGGAACATTGCATACATCAAATATAATCACAATCATGGCCATATCACATCACTGCACACCCCTGCAAAACAAAGTTAGACGCCTCTACTTTCTTTGCATATTTTACGTAGTTTGGGGCTTTCAATAAGTGTCGTTCTAACTTACGAACAAGAACCACAACATTGATACTATTATTGTTAATCACCCGTTGTAAATTGGATCTTAACTATGCTAGGAGAAACATGCACCCGCAAAGCCACTTATGCAATACAAGTTGCATGTCAAGCGTGGAGCAAGTCTCATGAACGATGTCATGTAAGGTTAGCCCGGGCCGCTTCATCCCAACATACCGCAAGATGCAAAGTACACAAGAAGCAATCGACAATAAAAGCATCAACGCCCACAATGATCATTGTGTTCTACTCGTGCAACAGATCTACATATAGACACGGCTCTGATACCACTGTAGGGGTTCGTAGCATGGAAAACAAAATTTTCTATCGCATACAAACAAACAAGCCAAGATCTATCTACTAGATTGTAGCAACGAGTCGATGGAATAACTTACCCTCGAAGATTCCAAAGTGTTTAACGAGAGCGGATTCTCGTGGGTGATGTAGTCGTACTCTTCCCGATCTCAAGATCGTGTAGACGATCCTTCCGGCGCTGCGTTCCGGCAGCGCTCCCGCAGTCGGTCACACGTTCGGTACTCGACGAAGACCTTCCTCTCCCTTGTTCCAGCAGGCAGCGGAGGTTGTAGCACTCTCCTCGCGATTCCGGCAGCACAACGGCGTGGTACCGGAAGTAGAGGGGAGATCCCGCAGGGCTTCGCCTGAAGCCGGAGCGAGTATGGTGGAGTATGAGAGAGTACTATTAGTGGTCTAGGGATTAGACACACCAATTAGAAGGCTCTAAACCGAAGGCTAGGGCAATTAGAAGCTCTAAATCAAAACGGCTCTAAACCGGAGATTAGAGGATAGGAACTTGTGTGTCTAGAGGAGGAGGCCATGCCCCTCCTTTTATAGGTGGGAGGGGGCTGGCGCGCCAGGGGAGGGAGGGGAGTCCCTCCCCAACTCGGCCTGGTGGAGGCGCCGCCGGTTGGAGGAGGGTTTCCCTCCCCAACTCGGTTTTGGCCTCCTCTTGCTTGTTTCCCACAGTTTCTTGTTTTAGCCGTTTGACTTTCAAACTGGACATTTGACTTTTCTGTTTTAGGATTCAATTTAATCCTTTATTTGGGACAGCAAGAACACTTAGTACATGATGCAATCATTCCAATATGTAATGACACATTCATGTACCCCTCCCCCCGGAGTGCCGGACAATCCGGAACCTTCTAGAACATTCCCGATGAAAACACCGGAATCATTCCCGAACTCCGAAACGGGTCTTTCCTTATATGAATCTTATTCTCTGGACTATTCCGGATCACCTCGTGATATCCCGGATCCCATCCGAGACTCCGAACAACATTCGGTCTCTTTCTCATAATACCATAACTACTCAAACAACGTCGAATCCTTAAGTGTGTCTCCCTACGGTTCGTGAATTATGCGGACATGATCGAGACACTTCTCCGAACAATAACCAATAGAGGAATCTGGAAATTCATATGGCTCCCACATATTTCTACGATTACTTTGCGATCGAATGAACCACTTACATACGATACCAATTTCCCTTTGTCTCACGATAGTTTACTTATCCGAGGTTATGATCGTCGGTATCTCTGCATACCTAGTTCAACCTTGTTACCGATAAGTACTCTTTTCTCGTTCCCGTGATATGTGATCCCTTGTGAGCCAGTCACATGCTTGCAAGCTAATTGGATGACATTCCACCGAGAGGGCCCAGAGTATATCTATCCGTCATATGGATGGACAAATCCCACTCTTGATCCATGTGTCTCAACCAATACTTTCCGAACACTCAATGCCACCTTTATAGCCACCCAGTTACGGTGTGGTGTTTGATGTCATCAAAGCATCCATCCGGTAAAGGTGATATGCATGATCTCATGGTCGAAGGAATTAGGTTACTATGTATCAGAAAGCATATAGCAATTGAACTATTGAAATGACTTGATCTTTATGCTACGCTTATCTATAGGAGTATGTCCACCATATCATTCTCCTAACGATATGATCTTGTTGTTGATAACATCTCAATGTTCATGATAGGGAAACCACAATCATTAATCAACCAACAAGCTAGTGAAGTATAGAGGCTATACTAGGGACTTCAAATTAAGTTTACAAATCACACAAGTATCAATGTTTCCTTGTTAATACCATTATAGCATGAATGTAAACATTTATCATAAACACAAAGATATAATAATAACTACATTTATTATTGCCTCTAGGGCATATCTCCAACAAATAATTGGAATTGTTTATGTTTGAAATCTTGGACTAGAAACACTCAAAGTGGCCTAGTGAGCAAGATTGGCAAAAATGACCATTTGCCTTATTTGGTTTGTTTTTGAATTTCCTTTGATTTGTTTCTGCTTGGATTTGATTTAGATGATGTTGTTTTCATCTTTAAACCATTCCTTGCTATTTACAACAATCACACAAGCCCATTCATGCATTCATATAATCATCACATACACACATGCATTCATATGATGTTAATTAACAAAAGTTTTTGTTAACCCTAATTTTGGTGATTGGGATTTGATAATCAAATATTTTTGGGATGTGACAAACCTTCCCTCCTTAAACAAAATCTCGTCCCAAGATTTGAGAAAGAAGAAAAAAGAAAAATAGGATTTAAAGAGATCGGGAAACTCCGTCTTGATGTAATCTTCTCATTCCTAGGTAGATTCTTCTTCAGTGTGGTTGCTCCACTAAACCTTGAGAAACTTGATGCTTTTGGTCCTGGTGGTCCTGAAAGCTTCCTCCAAGATACGGATGGGTACTTCGGGATATGTCAGGTCATCGTTGATCTTTATGGTTTGGTGATCAATGTTCTTGAAAACTTCAGTCTTCTCCGGGACTTCAAGGCATTTGCGAAGCAACGATATATGGAACACATTATGCACTGCTGACATCTCCTCTCACAGTTCCAGTTGGTATGATACTTCTCCTCGACAAATCAGAATCTTGAAAGGTCCAATATATCTGGGGGCTAACTTTCCTTTGAGCTGGAAACGTTGCATCCCCTTCAAAGGTGACACTTTGAGATACACAAAATCTCCGATATTGAAAGCGAGGTCTCGATGTATTTTGTCGGCATAACTCTTCTGTCTGGATTGGGCGGTCTTGAGGTGCTCACGGATCTTGTGAACTTTCTCTTCTACTTCTCGTAGGATGTCAGGTCCAAAAATCTGAATCTCTCCTACTTTCGACCAATTCAAAGGGGTACGACACTTCCTTCCATACATGAATTCGAATGGGGCGATTTGCAAACTAGCTTGATAAATGTTGTTGTAAGAAAATTCTATGAAAGGCAGACAGTCTTCCCATTTAGATCCATACTCTAGCACACAGGCTCTCAACATATCTTCGAGTATTTGATTACTCGCTTCGTTTGTCCATCGGTTTGAGGGTGCTAAGCTGTGCTGAAATCTAGTCTTGTTCCTAATACTTCTTGAACTCTCTTCCAAAATCTTGAGGTAAACTAAGTTCCTCGATCCGACACAATGTTCTTGGGGACTCTATGCAAACTGACGATTCTAGAGATGTACAACTCCGCTAGTTTCAAACTCTGGTAGGTGGTCTTGACTGGTAATGAATGAGCGACTTTGGACAGTCTATCAACTATGACCCAAATAGAGTCATTTCCCTACTAGAAGTAGGCAATCCGGTGATAAAGTCCATTCCAACTGAATCCCATTTCCATTCTGGAATGTGTAATGGTTGCAACAGTCCTGCGGGTCTCTGATGTCCCGCCTTAACTCTCTGACAAATATCACACTTGGCGATGTAGCTTCCGATTTCTCTCTTCATCTTATGCCACCAAAATTGCTCCTTCAAATCCTGATACATCTTCGTTCCTCCGGGGTGGATAGAATAAAGGGTATCATGGGCTTCCTTCAAAATATATTGCTTCAATTCTGAGTCTGCTTGTACACAGAGACGTCCTTTGTACCACAAAACTCCTTCTTCATCTTCGGTAAATCCGGGTACTTTGCATGTACCGATGCGACGTTTAATTCCGTCGATACTAGCATTTCCTTTTTGCGCCTCCTTGATCTGAATGATCAAAGTGGGTTGAAGTCCTATGCTAGCCAAAAGTCCTTCACTTACTAATTCCATTCTAAAATCTTCCATCTCCTTGTGCAAACTTGGTTGCTCCTTCCGAATCATGGAGTTCAATCGACACGGCAATCTGCTAAGGGAATCTGCTACCACATTGGCTTTACTGGGGTGATAGTGGATGTCCAGATCATAGTCCTTGATTAGCTCGATCCATCTTCTCTGCCTCATATTCAGCTCCTTCTAAGTGAATATATACTTCAGGCTCTTGTGATCAGAATAAATCTCACAACGGTTTCCCATGAGGTAATGCCTCCATGTCTTCAGGGCTAAAACTACGGCTGCTAGTTCAAGATCATGAGTAGGATAATTCTGCTCATGCTGCTTCAATTGCCGGGATAGATAAGATATAACCTTGCCTTCTTGCATTAGCACACATCCGAGACCGATCTTGGATGCGTCACAATACACATCAAAGGGCTTCGTAATATCCAGCATGATCAAGATTGGGGCTGAAATCAATCTCCTCTTGAGTTCTTGAAAACTCGCTTCACATTTGTCCGTCCATTCGAACTTGTTATCCTTCTTCAGCAATTGGGTCATGGGTCTTGCGATACTCGAGAATCCTCCTACGAACTTGCGGTAATATCCCGCCAATCCGAGAAATACACGAACTTGGGTTTGAGTGGTTAGGGCTTGCCAATCTTCAACATCCTTAACCTTGGTGGGGTCAACGGCAATTCCTCCGGCTGATACAATATGTCCGAGGAATCCTACGTCTTGTAACCAGAATTCACATTTGCTAAACTTGGCATACAACTGATGCTCCCTAAGGGTTCCAAGGATGGTCCTTAGGTGTAGCTCATGTTCTTCTTCTGATTTGGAATAGATCAGAATGTCATCAATGAAAACAACGACAAACTTATCCAGGAAGTCCATAAAAATCTTATTCATGAGGTACATGAAATAAGCGGGGGCATTGGTTAATCCAAAAGACATGACAGTGTACTCATTCAATCCATATCTGGTGGTAAAGGCAATCTTTGGAATATCCTCTACTCGAATCTTGATTTGATGATAACCAGTTCTAATATCAATCTTAGAAAACACTTTGGCACCAGTCAACTGGTCAAACAGGTCTTCTATCTTTGGCAACGGGTACTTGTTCTTGATGGTGACATCATTCAACTTTCGATAATCCGTACACAAACGGTTACCTCTATCCTTCTTGTCCACAAATAAAACAGGTGATCTCCATAGCGAAGCACTTGGTTGGATCAATCCTATCTCCAGCATAGCATCCAGATGCTTCTTTAGCTCCACTAATTCCGATGGGTTCATACTATATGGTCTCTGTGCTATGGATCCAGTTCTAGGGATTATTTCAGTGATAAACTCAATATCCCGATATGGGGGCATACCGGGCAAAACATCTGGAAATACATCGGGGTATTCATAGACTATTCTGACTTGGTCAATCGTTGGTTGGGCTAGACTCTTGTTGCACTTGAATTGACAAGGCAAGGTTTCAGATACATGCTCTACTGATATTCCGGTTGTACTAGTCATGGTGATGGCTTTCTTGGCATAGTCGATTAATCCTTTATGTTTCGACATCCAATCCATTCCTAGTACTACTTCCAAACCTTTAGTTCCAAGTACTATTAGATTAGCATAAAAATCTATGCCATGGATTCAGATAGGTATGACCTTGCAAAATTGTCTAGCTTTGGTGGTTGAACCAGGTATTTGAACTATCATAACATGCTTTAATTTGGTGGGTTGAATCTTACTAGTTCATGCAAATTCTTCGGTAACAAATGAGTGCAATGCTCCAGAATCAAACAACACTCTAGCAAGTACTGAGTTAACAGAAAACATACCCAGCACGACATCTGGCGCTTCTTGGGCTTCTTCAGCATGCATGAGAAAGAGACGGCCGTTGCGGTTGAGCGAGTTCCCTAGGGTAAATCTTCTTCCAGGTTGAACACGACGCTGCTGCTGAGCTGGGGCATTTGCATTGGGGGCTGCAGCAATGTTCTTGGGGCACTCATTGGAATAGTGACCCTTGGTTCCTCATTCATAACAATTCACCTGAGACTTGTCCTTTGCTGCAACATGCACAACATTGCTTCCAGTTCTCGGGGCAGTGTTGGTGTTGGTGGCGACATTGCTGTTTTTGAACTTGGGCAGGGCACGATTGAAATTGTTGGGGTTGCCTGGGTTGTTGTGGTTTCCTCCGGGCCTTGGGTTTCCTCCTCCACGGTTGGGATAGGTCGGAAGGTTCATCGGGGGTCTATTGGTTCTTGGGGCAAATCCTGGAGATGGGTTGGGGATATACTTTGGGGTATGGTGGGTTCCTGGTTGATGCATCATGCGACGCTTGCGGTTCTCATTAGCTTGGTTGATCTTGCCTTCCATCTGAATGGCAGAATCCACTAGGGCTTCAATATCAGCAAACAGGATATTGACTAACACTGTTTGCATCTCATCATGCAGACCGTTCAAGAATCTCTCCTTATTCTTGGCTTCGGTATCAATCTCATCCGGTGCATACCTAGCCAATGACAAAAATTTGTCACGGTACTCAACTACTGTCATCCTCCCTTGCTTCAGTTCTCTGAATTCATCTCTCATCCTCTTGATCAAACCCGGTGGCACATGGGTTCTACTAAACTTGACTTTGAATTCATCCCAAGTCATCATCTGTCCTCCATTCATGGCGCGAACGCTGTTCCACCATGCTCTTGCATCTCCGGCCAGGTAGTGGGTGGCAAACAGTACCTTCTCATTGGCTTCCACTCCTGCAACTTCTAAGTTGCTCTCCATGGTTTGCAGCCAATCATCGGCATCTAGGGGCTCTTCAGACTTAGTGAAAATGGGTGGATTGGTGTTCTAGAAGTTCTTGAGCTTTGATCCATGGTTGTCCTGATTTCCATGGCCCTGGTTGTTGTTGTTGGCCATTTGAGCTATGTGTTGAAGGGTGGCTAAGTTGGCTTGACATTCGGCTCTTTCAGCTTCGCGGTCAGAAACCAACATTTGCAAGATTTGCAACATTGGATCCGGGGATGAATTGCTTCCTCCGCGAGGCATCTAAAGATTGAGATAGATCATGAGAAAAGAGGGAAATTTCTAAGGTTCAGGGTTTTTGTTTTGGAAAAAGTTTTTGAAGTTTGACTTAGATTTTTCTAGCAACTTGCTTTTCATTCATTCATTCACACAATACAACACACACCACAACAAGGAAAAACAGATGGTTTTAAGAACCATTCTGTGAAACTACGATACAGTGGGATCGGATACAACTTCCCTAACGCTAGTGCTCAAGTGCTACTACTCCTCAGAATCGGTGGCGTCGTCCTCATCATCATCATTAATGAAGGCGAAGTCATCCTTGTCGGTGAAGAAGTCCATGGCCTGATCCTCCAGAAAGTCCTCATCATCACTGAGATAGGAGTAGGGGTATCCACGAAGGTCTTCCCCTGCATTCTCCCTCTCCTCAAGCTGCATGTCTCTCTCGTGGATGGTCTCCTCCAAGTCGGTGATCATGTGACGAAGACGGGCAATGATGTGCTCCTTCTTGTCGAGCTGACGGCGACGAGACTGGCGATCCTTCACCAGCATGGCAATAATCTGATCCTTCTAGGCGGCGATGGCATACTTGTGGTTGGTGTAGGAGCGGGCATTGTCTAACTCCTTCTGATGGTCATACATCATGAATCTGAGGTGGTCCAATTGAGTCTTCAGCTCATGGTGATATGGTGCCTCCAGTGGCTGTCCCATAACATCACGCCTTGGTACCCTTGATCTGGTTGATACTTTGCCCACACAGACGGGCAAGAGCTTCTTGCATGGCCCTGGCAAGTCCATCTAGCTAGTTGTTTTCTCTTAAGGTGAACTAAATTCCCTCTGAGGTGGGGGATTCAATCTTTCCTCGGAGACTTGCAACAATCAGCCATTGCAATTCCTATCCTTCCTGATTGTTGAGCTGAGCTCCTAAGAACTCAGAGTGCGGACGCTCCAGAAGTTCCGAAAGCTGGTCCAAGTCACGCTCAAAGATGAGGTCTCCTCCATTCCCCAACTAATAGAACTTGCTATACTTCATGAAAGAATGTAGGATGAGTAAGTTAGTAGAGTGATCAAGTGTGTCAAATTTTATGGAAGTTCGCAAGAATTTTTGAGGAACATGAATTTTTCATGAAAGAATCCAAGTGGTAAGAATGAGAATAAGTTTTCATAAATACTCACTTCCTTGGTTTTGAAACTAAGTTTTTGATTTAAATGTCCATTCTAAACTAGGGTCTCCTATGGCCATGATGGCTCTGATACCAACTTTTCAACACCCAGATTTTAATCCCACATGCCTGTTATGCCATACATCACAATCCCATGATTACCATTTTTGCGAGACATAACAGATTGGATATCACAGTACATCATCCATTACAAACCATACATAAGGTCTTACATCAATTAAAGGATCTCATGATCCAGTCTTAATACAATCAAGCAGCGGAATAATGTAATAATAACGGTAGCGTGGGCGAGGTTCCATCTTCACGGTCATAGGCAATGCTGACGATGGGAGATGATCCTAGTTGTCGTAACCTTCCTGATGTCTGTCCTCCTGATAGTCCTCTTCATAGTCTGGCCACGGGAATAGCCTGGGACAAAGCCATGAGTACTCTTTAAGTACTCGCAAACTAAGACTAGCAAGTGAAGTGGTTTTGAGTAGGAGATACTAAGCTCTAGGATGTTTTGCAAAAATCTAGATTTATCTCTACCGAGTTCAGAAGCAAACAAAGCTAGTTGAAAGTTTTATAACACCTAAGTGGGAACTTGAATTTTTATATCACAACTCTTTGTGGTCAAGTCAAAGTCATAAATCATTTCACAAGTCATTTTGAAAACATCTGACAACGTAATAGTATGGCCACTCCAACTGTCCATAACCGCGGACGCGGCTATTCGAATAGTTTGACACTCTACAGAGGTGGTACACTTTCACCACAACATTTGATACATCCGTCAGGAACAATCCTGAATTCACCATAGTCAGTATGCAGATAATCAATACTAACCTTTCAATTACACGCCCTAGTATAGGCACCTCTCCTATGAGTTTGGCCTCCCAACCATGACCAACTGTCATCTTGGAAACTGCACAGGTGGACAATCTTCACAAGGTAGCCTCAGCTTAAACCTTGGCCGCAAGGGAACCCATACTAAGGTATATAAATTTCCAGTCAATCCCTACCCAATTTTTGGGTATTGTGGTTGTACGGTAAAATTGGAATGGTATCGCATCCAACAACCATCAGTTTTATAAAGGGCTAAGGCTCATGCCTCAACATTTTCCTCCTCAAAATCATCTGGTGTTCAAGAACACATGTCGAAACATTTCATTAGAATGACTCATCATTCTAAGGTTTTCATAATCGTTTTCACCAAGTATTCCCATCTAAAGTGATCAAGTTTTATGCTTAGCACTAGCATCTACAAGTGGAGGTAAACACTAATTAGGGGTGGTAAACAAGTGTATCTTATCTAGGTTCAATCTCATGCCTCGGGATGATATCAAGATTATCTAACTTAGGTCAAGTTTTATGCTCTTTATGCTACCTTTAAATAATATTTCTAAGCTCTACAGTTTATCAAGTAAGCTTAACTAGAAAGCTTTGATAAAGAAATAAAATACTAATCTTGCAAGTAAAACTAGGATGGGGTATCAAGTGGTGTAATCTTGCAAGGGTTAGCTTGCTAAGTCAACTGGTATAGTGAGGCTTGCTAAGATAGCTTGCAAGTATTAGCTTACATAATGAAACTTGATTAGTTGGTAGCTTGCTAGGTAAGATAACTTGCAAGTTTTAGCTTGCCTGGTGCAGTGTAGTGGTTGAAGTTCTCCTCGGCTTCTTCCTCGTAGTATCCTTCTTCCTCCTCGTATCCTTGGTCGGTACTAGAGTCTATAAATAAATACGAGGTACACAATCACCAAACAATACTTAGATACTTTTATTTATCACACCAAGGTTTTCACTAGATGATCTAGCATCATCATAAACATTACAATCATCAAGCACTTGTCTTATTTATTTTATTTTGGAAAAGTAATTTCTAATAATTGAAAAACTACTTAAGATTTAATATTCTCCAACTAAAATATGGGATCATGTTGACACATATCATCACCACATATGTTAGTACATGGGAATGTGATTTAAAGTGGTGTCACAATTTAATAAGGTTTAACCTTTTTTATTTAATTAATTAAAGTGACTAGAAATGCCTATGGGGCATTCTTTTATTACTTGTTCATTATTTCTGCAAGTAAACCTAGATATTTTTATATATTGAGAAAGGTCTTGTTAAATGTGATTTTTGAGAGTTGGAATCAACTCAAAAGATTTTGTGGTTGAATTTTGAAAAATGTTTGAATGCAGAAAAGATTTTGCCTTGTTATTTTTACTATAGGTGATCTACAAATCTAAATGGTTTGATTCCAACGGGTTTGGATTAATAATTCCAGTACCTTTCTAACAAAATTAGTTTCATACAATTTGGTTTAGTAAATCGACCTGGGTTGATTTTTGAATCTAGGTACATAACTATGTTTGAAACTAAATGAATAAACCTAAATCCAAACTACTGGATCACACGGGAATATAAATGGGTTGGCCCACGGTGCAAAGCGCACGCGTACGTGAGTTTAAGTGGGTGTCCCCACCAGTCAGCGAGACAGGGGGTGCAAAACGATCAACATCTAATCGAACGACTATGACCTATCATCTTCGTCGGGCAACGCCGGCGAGACAGAACCCTAGCATGGCCAGTGGGGGTCTACGGGGGCTCACCGGGGCTCTGT
The DNA here is from genome assembly GCA_910589765.1 of Avena atlantica. Classification (NCBI taxonomy): domain Eukaryota; kingdom Viridiplantae; phylum Streptophyta; class Magnoliopsida; order Poales; family Poaceae; genus Avena; species Avena atlantica. The sequence continues at coordinate 485,826,879 of OU342739.1, read as the reverse complement.
CGAGGGTCGGCGACAGGGGCGAACGACGAAGTCAATGACGGCGAACCTCCTGGTGCCGGTGGTTTCTCCTGGGACGGCTCCAATCGCTGGCTCCTTTCTTCCTCCTCCACGGCAGACTCCGGCCAAATTCCGGCGACCTGCTGCTCGCCTTGCTCCGAGGGTGAGGTGGGGTGGTTCTGAGAGTGAGGGGAGTGTGATGGTGTGCTCAAATCAAACGAGGGTGGCCTCTATTTATAGTGCCAAGAGGGGACCGAAGGGCGCGGGCTAAGCTCGTCGTGGTCGTCGGCACATCGAGCTAATGGCATGGGCAACGGTATGGGGCAGTGTTGTGCTCCCTGGCGAAGCTCAACGGCTTGATCGCGAGGCGTGGGGCGGTGCGAGACGGTCAGAATGTTGCGGTGCTCTGGGCGGGTCCGACAGACATTTTAATGGCGCACCATGGCTACAGGTCGCGCGACGGCGAATGGGGTTATCTGGCGGTCTCCTGGAATGGTGGTGATCACTCTTGCAAGCGGCAAGGGCGGCGCGCAGTCTGTGGGCGCGTGTCGAGTGCGGCGCTCTGGCGCGCTCTCGGCATGGCACAGAGGCATAGGGCGCGGCGGTTCTAGAGTGGTCCAGTGGCTGGCAGGGCGTTGGCGTTGGACAGGGGGTGGCGATGGACGGTGGTCAATGTCCCAGACAAGGTGGCTAGGCTTGGTGCTGCTCCTAGCTTGTTGTCGATCATGGGGTGGCAAGGTGAGGCTCGGCATGCTCACCATTGATGGCAATGGCAAGCTCAAAATGAGCTAAAGATGGTTAATTGAGCTAGATGATCTACTAATAGCATGATGTGAGCTAGAGAGGGAACAAGGTTGGCCAAATCAATGCTCACTATAATGTTTTGTGTTTGTTTGTTTCCTGTTTGCAAGGTGTTTGATGAAATGGAGGAAAGAGATTTGAATTTGAATTTTTGGTTCAAACTTGGTGGGTGTACTAGTTATATACTAGGCAGTCTCTGATTAGTTGGAAAGGTCAAAGTGAACTGGTTTGGTTGGTTTTTGAGAATGGATGATCTTCACATACGAACTAGATTCAATTTTAAATTGTCATTTGAATCAAGTTGCTAAATGTTTCTGTGAGTTTGAAAGATGGTTTTGGGTTCACTTTTACTTTGTCTAGCAAGGGGTGAAAAGAATTGGAATTGTTTCTGTTTGAAATCTTGAACTAGAAACACTCAAAGTGGCCTAGTGGGCAAGATTGACAAAAATGACCATTTGACTTATTTGGAATTTGTTTTTGAATTTCTTTTGATTTGTTTCTGCTTGGATTTGATTTAGATGATGTTGTTTTCATCTTTAAACCATTCCTTGCTATTTACAACAATCACACAAATCCATTCATGCATTCATACAATCATCACATACACACATGCATTTATATGATGTTAATTAACAAAAGTTTTTGTTAACCCTAATTTTGGTGATTGGGATTTGATAATCATTGTTCAATATTTTTGAGATGTTACATGGCACCTACGTAGGGGAGGACCGTTGGCTACCCATCTTTGCCGACTGGGTCAAGGGCCAAGGGCTGGCCCAATGACCTGGCCCGTTGGATAAAGATGAATCCCTAACAGTAAACCCTAGAATCCATACGGTAACCTAGCTACTCCCGTTGTCTATATAAGGAAGGGTGGAGCTAGAGCTAGAGATAGACACAACTAGTGCCCCAAGGCTGGCATTTTTCCTTCTTGCTAGTAGTTTCTTGGCAAACAGCTCAAGTAGCACTGGTAAGTTAGAAGGTGAAATAAAATCAAGTCCTTGGCGGTTTTTCGTGTTCTTCGTGTGCGGCTACACCGTGCACATCCTCCCTGGATTCCTCAAGCGTCCATCCGGCCCTAACTTAAACCTACCCATGGCATCTGCCGTGACACCACCACGACAGTTGAGTTCATGCGTCTTGTGGAATGACGATCTTGCCCACATGAAGGAAGAGGTATCATGTGATCCTCGCTGTCCACAAGTTTCAGTTTGCCCAAATTTGGAGGGAGAGGAGGAGATGAGAGGGGTGGAGGGAGACACCGAAGCAAAAGTGCATGATGCTTAGTCCTTACAGACTCAAATTGGAGTCCTATATTGCATATGGTTTGTGCCTTTTCAGAACAAGTGAACAAACTACTTGTACCTCCTCTGTCTCAAAATAGATGTCGCGAATTTGTTCAAATTTGGATAAATCTAGACACTATTTTATATATAGATTTATCAAAATTTTAATAAATTTGTAACATCTATTTTGAGATGGAGAGAGTATAATATCAATCGACACAGAAAAGGGATAAATATGATTATGGTGCACACCTATAATGCTACTAGCCTAGCTTGCGTGACAGTATATAATGCTTAAAATTGGGCTAGTGGTCCGTGCTTAGAAAATCCTTGATGGTCCCTTCAAGTTGCTTCATGACGGCCTTCCAGCCTGCATTGGTGGGGTTCATCTCGTCCCAGTAGAAGTAGCTGTTGACGTGATCCATGTCTAGCTTGAAGTTAAACTCCAAGACGCCGGCGATGTCCCCGCGCCCGCAGTACCCCTTGGGATCAGTGGCCTCGCAGCACGGCCTCAGCCTGTTGGTGAACTGGTCCGAACCTTCACATCAAATAATCGTCAATTAATGTCCCATGTATTAAACCATGACTATATCTTGCAGTTGCAGAGATCAATCAGATGCAATTAACTAGAGTAGTATATATGCAATTAGTGTATATACGTACCGTAGGAGCCGTTGATGATTTTGGTGAATGCTGTGTTGATGTCGAGCACGAGGACGGTGTCGTTAGTATTGGCCAGCTTTTGTCCCAACAAGCTGTTGTGGACGGAGGCGATGGCATTTCCGTGCTCGTCGCAGCCGGTGTAGTCGCCGTTGCCGTATCTGGCGCGCCGGGGCGCGCAGCCCAGCGGGTGCATGTTGTTGACGAGAATCTTCTTGGCCCCGAGCTTTCGCAGCCGGTTCACGATGGCCACGATCTCGTCCGTCACCTTGGCCGGCATCCCGCTGGAGGAGATGGTCGGCTCGTAGTCGTTGCCGGAGACAGCCACGAGAAAAACAGAGTAGCGGAGGCGCGATCTGGAGATGGTTCCCTTCTTGAGGAGACGCTCGAAGCTGTCGACCTGCTGGCCGATCGTCGTCACGTTGGCCGCCGGCACCTGGAACACGCCGGCGCCGCCCGTGGCGAAGGTCATGCCGTTGAAGTAGAGGTGGAAACCGCCACGGTTGTTCGCGGGAGGGGCTTCGTGGAAGCCCAGTATCGTCTTTGCTGCGATCGAATGAGCGGATTAGCTAGCTAGGACGCGTAACGAAAAACTCTGATGTGATTAATGGATGTGTGTAGACAGACGACGTAGTACGTACGTACCGAGGAAATCAGATTGGACCTTGTCGTCGGAGAAGCGGCCGGTTGCTTTGGCGCGGCCGATGGTGACGGACTCGCCGTAGGGATAGTACCATGCGCGCGACACCGGGCCATGGGATTTACCCGGAGTGTTCCCGACGTCGGCGAACGAATCTCCGAAGGCGAATATGCTGGTGTAGTCCCAGCTATGGAACGAGCGGCGGGACTCCACACTGCAGGCAGCTGCATGTAGGCAGGGTTCGATCGCGCATTCAGGGTCGATCGATGTTAATTAATCTCCGGCGACGACATGCAAAAGAGACAAGCAGAATACGTACCATGGAGGAGAAAGAGAACGCACACGACGACGGAGATGGCCGGAAGCTTCATTGTTCAAGACGACGTACGGCCGGACGTGCGCTGTGTGGATCGATCGGGACTAGCTAGCTCGATGGCGAGGAAGTATAGATGCTCTGGTGCGCCGCGTTCCCGAGTTTATTTATAGCATCTCACGATAAGCCAGCGAGATATTTCTGCAGACGGACGCTCCCGGAAAATCTCTCGTCCAACAAAAAGAATTGCTGCCTTCAGAAAAAATCGTCCTACCGTTCCAACTAATTTCTCGGTTAGTCGAGAACTAGTGCAGCTCTCGATCGATTTACGTCCTGGACTTTTCTCTTGTTTGTTTCGTTTCGTGTCACCTATTTGTGGGAACGCCTCGGTAGCGCGCGGGCGATCCCGGAAACGATTTTAACGGTGGGCTCGGCCCATTAGCACCTCGTTCTACCTTTCTTCCATACCCAACACGAGGGCAGGTGATATTGGCCACGCCGGATGCTTCTATTTTCCGGCTGCAGCCTGCATGTATACGCATCGTCTGAAGGGTTTTCCAGGTAGCCGGTCCATTAGTGCTTCGCTAGTTTCCTTTTTAGTTCGCTTTGATATTGTTTTATTTTGTTAAAATTCAAATCTGAACATTGTCTAAAACTAAATAAAAAACAAATTTTGAATCTAAACAAATTTTAAATATGTATAAATTTCAGATATGAACAAATTTCAAATTTGAACATATTACAAATCTGAAGAAATTTTAAATCCAAATAAAAATCAAATTTGAAGAAAATTGAAAAATATTCAAATTCAAATTATTGTTCACATTTAAAAACTATTTGAATTAAAAAAAACTGTTCACAAGAAATAAAGAAAACATAAAAGAGAAAAAAAAAGAGACACAGAAAAACAAATAGCGCCCGCGTGATCACGGGAACGATTTTAACGGTGGCGTCGGCCCATTAGTACCTCGTTCTACCTTTCTTCCATACCCAACACGAGAGAGATGCTAATGGCCGCTCAACGCGGCGCTGCCGCGCGCGCCCGCCTAAAGTCGACACGAAATGGGCTGGCCCATTTGTATATCATTGGTTGTTCGTTTGTTCATTGGGTCGTTTTGGTCGTACGCTTCATCACCACTACTATACGAGGAAAATTCGTATTGCACCTGATTGAAGAACCAACTCGCTCTTGTTTCCTTTTTTTAAAAAAAAAAACCATGAATCAATTTCCAAAAATTCATGAACCAAATTTCGAAATTTATGAACAAATTTAAAAAATATGAATATTAAAAAAACATAAACACTTTTCGAAAATCATGAACCATTTTTATTTTTGAAATTCATGGACATTTTTCGAAAATAATGAACCATCTTCCGAAATTCATGAACCAAATTCCAAATTTCATGAACCATTTTCTGAAAAATCATGAACCATTTCTCGAAATTCATGAACAAATTTAAAAAATTCATAACCAATTAAAACAAATCTTAAACATTTTCCGAAAATCATGAACCATATTTCAACAATCACGAACCAAAAATCAAATTTATGAATTTTTTAAGAGACACAAACATTTTTCAACAATCATAATTTATTTTTGAAACAAGTGAATAGTTTTTAATCATGAACAAATTATAAAGTTTCCAAACCTTAGAAAAATAAAGCCGAAAAGTAAAACAGGAAAAAAAAGTAATGGAAAAAAGAGAAAGGCAAATAAATGGATCGGCCCATTGCGGCGCGAGGTATGCGACGCGAGGCTCCCGCGCCGCGTTGGGCTACATTTAGCACCAACACGAGGGCAGGTCATATTGGCCACGCCGCCTTAGCTGGTGTCGATATGGGCTGGCCCATGTTAAGTTTGGTGGTTTATTTACTTCACCGCTTATGTACGATCAACTTCCACTAGAAAAAGTACAATCAATTCTTAAAACCTGAAATCATCTGGGATTTTTCTCTAATGTTCATCAAGAGTTTTGTAAAAAAAATTATGAACAAATTTTCAAAATTCATGAATAATTTTTTGAAACATCATAAACCAAATTTCTAAAAATCCTAAACCAATATTCGAAAAATCATGAATGAAAATTCAAAAGTCATGAACAAATTTACAAAAACTATGAACCAAATTTTGAAAATCATAATAAGTTTTCAAAATTCATGAACCAAATGCCAAAAATCATATTTTTTTTGAAATTTATGAACCAAATTCCAAAATTCATGAACCTAATTCAAAAACAATAAACCAATTTTTGAAAATGCGAAGTTTTTTAAACAGGAAAACAAAACCGGAAAATAAAAAAAATGAAAAAGAAAACAGAAAGAGGAAACGGGAAAAATAAAAAGAAAAAAAAAGAAAAAGGAACATACTTACAATAACAAACTATAAACCTCAAAACACAAAATCCTTGCATCTTTTATTGTTTTACTTATTGAACTTCCTGATACTTGTATTTTGTATCATCATAGTAGTCACATATAGAACTAATTTAGATTGTTATCTCCATTGATATATCATTATTTATGCAACTTTTAGATGGTTTATGAGACTTTTCTACAAAGTTTCTTGTTTTGGTATTTAATTTTTAGGAGGTTGAAAGTCTCTTTTTCATATTTTGTTATTTGAGGGACTTTTTGAAGAACAATTAATTCAAGTAAAAATACCACGGAAGTTTTTTATCGCGAGAAGGACAATGCGCTTTGGAAGCACACGAGGGGAGCCATAAGGGCTGAACAAGCCCAGGTGGTGCGGGCCCACCTATAGGCCGCGCCACCCAAGCCAGTTCGGTCCTCGAGCGTCGCTTTGGCTCCCCCTTTCTATAGACGACTACGTTTTCCCCGAAAACCTATGCCATACTTTTCCCACGATTTATAAAGGCGGCAGCAGAAGCGAGAGTCTTCTATTACTCCAGAAGAGGGGGAAATCGAAGCCATCGTCATCACCACTACAACTTTGCATCGTCTTCATGGCGTGTGTCAAGATGAGGTGTCAACAAGCTGGAGCCACCGGCTCGCATGGACAAGATGTTAAGCCTTATCCCATCAGTATTGCGGTCCGCAGAGAGGGTGTTCATATGTGAGAGTGTGGTTGCCAGGTGGCGTGGATGGTTTCCACTTTGTTCCCCTGGGTTCGTACGTAACAGATGACAGATCCCTTCACTGGGCTTAGGATGCTAGGAAGGCCCACAAGCCTTCCCAGTGCTTTGTTCACTCCACATCTGAGCTTGCTCTGCGGGAAGCGGACCCTTCGTCACCCACAGCCTCTTCGAATGCGCTACCCAATGAAGCTCTTTAGTATAGTCTTCACGAAGATCTGTGTGATCCCTTGGAGAGGGAAAGTCTTAGTTGCTTGAGGGCGTACTCGTTATCCTCGGAGAGGACAACTATCAATATAAAACTAACCAATTTCTGCCAAATTTAAAGAGCTAAATACACTGGTAGTCCTAATAGTTGTCTGTTAGGTGCATTTTAGTTCCACTAGTAGCAAAATAGGGGTAGAGTAGTCTCAATAGTTGCTACACCGTGCAAAACTAGTCCGAAATGACTCAATAGATGACATGTGGCAATGCTTGTTTTGCAAAAATGTCCCTACACTTTTTATCAGGCACATTGATATGTTGGAAACGTATTTATAATTTTTGATGTTCCATGCTTGTTTAGTATCTACTTTGCTTCACTTGTCCACACTTTGAGGTGCTTTTTACATGTTTTCTGGTACTAACCTGAACAAGTTGCCACCGTGCCAGTTGCCTGTATTCTGCTATTTTTGGTTTCAGAAAAGTTAGTAAAGAAATATTTTCGGAATTGGATGGGACGAAGGACAAAGTCAATTACTTTCCGTGGGGAACAAGAAGTCCAGAGGAGAGCCGGAGGGGCCGGCCAGAGGGGCCAAACCCCCCCTCCCCAGGCGCAGCCATAGGAGGGCCCGCGCCTGGCTAGTGTTTGGTGGCACTGGACACCTCCCGTTCTCGCCCCTTCGCCTATAAGAATCCCCCGATACAGAAACCCTGGGTACCCGATCAGAAATCCACGAAACCGTCTATAGCCGCCGCCACCATCGTCCCTAGATCGGGTGGGGGATCTGAAGTTCTTCCCGGCACCCTGCCGAAGGGGAGATCATCCCGAAGGCCTTCTCTCCGGTATGATTCGTGAGTAGTTCCACCTTGGACTATGGGTCCATGTATAGCTAGATGGTTGTATCTCCTCCTTTGTGCTTTCATGTATAGATCTTGTGAGCTCCGTTCATGATCAAGATCTAATCTATTTGTAATCATGCATGTTGTGTTTGCGGGGATCCGATGGATATTGAGATTATTATGTTGGTTTGATTAATGGTTTTATCTTTATGATTCTATCATGTCTGTGTTGTTTGTGATCTTGCATGCTCTCCGTTGCTAGTGGTTATCTTGGCCAAGTAGTTGCTAGTGACTCCAAGAGGGAGTATTTATGCTTGATAGTGGGTTCATGCCTCTAGTTTCCAAGGGAAGGGACAGAAATCTCTTCGGTTGTAGATGTGTCGTTGCTAATAGGGACAAAACAACGGTATCTTGTTCATGGAACATGTGGACTGTTTACCTTACACACTTTGCTTAAAGCGGTTGTCTGTTGCTTGCAACTTAATACTGGAGGGGGTTTAGATGATAACCTGAAGGTGGACTTCTAGTCATAGATGCAGTTGGATGACGGTCTATGTATATTGTTGTATTGCCCAATCAACCTCATAGGATCTTTCTGGCTAGTAATTGCATTGTTATGCCTTTCTCAGTTCCTATCAATTGTCCCGCTGTAATTTGTTTACCCTTCATGCCATGTTGTTTATCTAAGGAGAGCACCTCTAGTGAACTATGGACCCCGGTCCAATCTTTACCATTGATACATCTTCCATTGTTACTTGTTTACTTGCTGCAAACCATTACCTTCCACAACATACGTTTAATCCTTTGTTACAGCAAACCGGTGAGCTTGACAACCTCACTGATTCGTTGGGGCAAAGTCTTGAGTTTGTGTTGTGCAGGTCTCCATGTTGTTTGCAACACCTGTGTGACGTTTCCTTCCTCCTTATGGTTCGATAACCTCGGTATCAACTGAGGGAAAACTTGCTGCTTGCTCTTTACACACCCTGCGCTTGGGGTTACCAACGAAGTGCCACGTCGAGCATCATCAAGACTTTCTGGCGCCGTTGCCGGGGAGGATAAGGACGTATTCACTAGGGGAGTCCTTCACTTCCTTCCTCTTTAATTTGTTTTTAATTTGCTTTGTTTCTTTTGCTTGGTTTTGTTTGCCTCTTTCCAAAAAAAAAACCCGAAAAAATTAGTCTAGCTTGGTTTGCTTGTCTTATTCAAAAACACAAAAAAAATTAGTTCCTGCTCTAGCTGTTGCTGCTGTTTTTGGCTTGCCCACCTTTGCCAAAATAAAATCTGCTAAGAACACCAAGTTGTGTGACTTCACTAGCACCAACAACAATGATTTCCTAAGCACATCTATTGCTCCACCTGCTCCTGATGCTATCTTTTATGAAATTAAGCCTGCTTTGTTGAATCTTGTGATGAGAGAGCAATTTTCTGGTGTTGGTTCTGATGATCCTGCTGCCCATCTTAATAGCTTTGTTGAACTTTGTGAGATGCAAAAGTATAAGGATATAGATGGAGACATTATTAAGCTCAGGGTTTTTCCTTTCTCCTTGAGGGGAAAAGCTAAAGAATGATTGTTATCTTTGCCTAAAAATAGTATTGATTCTTGGACTAAGAGCAAAGATGCTTTTATTGGAAAGTACTATCCTCCTGCTAAGATTATTGCTATGAGAAGTGACATTATGAAATTTAAACAGCTTGGGAAAGAATGAAATCTTTGGTTAAAAATTGCCCTACTCGTGGACTTACTACTTGGATGATTATCTAAACTTTTTATGCAGGTTTGAACTTCTCCTTAAGAAACCTATTGGATTCTGCTGCCAGAGGTAGTTTTATGGGACTCACCTTGGATGCTGCAACAAGGCTCCTTGATAATATGATGGTTAACTACTCTGAATGGTATGTTGAGAGAGCTCCACATGGTAAGAAGGTAAATTCTGTTGAGGAAACTTCCTCTTTGAGTGAAAAGATTGATGTTATTATGGCTATAATTGTTAATGGGAAAGCTCCTCTAGATCCTAATAGTGTTCCCTTAGCCTCTTTGGTTGCTCAAGAAGAGCAAGTTGATGTGAACTTCATTAGAAACCATAATTTCAACAACAATGCCTACATGAATAATTTTGGTAGCAACAACAATTATAGGCCTTATCCTCCTAATAATGGAAATTCCTATGGAAGCTCTTAAAATAATGCTAGAAGTGCCCCCTCTGAAATTGAAGTAATGCTCAAGGACTTTATTAGTAAACAAACCACTTTCAATAAAACTATAGAGGAAAAGCTTTTAACTGTTGAGAAAAATATATCCTCTTTGTCTGAAGCTCAAACTTCCTTGGTTATTAAAATGGCTGCTAAACCTGAAACTATGGAAAACACATTTGCTACTACTCATGCCATACAAGTTACTATTGATGAAAATGTTAGGCTGTTAGCTCAACTTCATGCTAGGTGGGAAAGGGAAGCTGAAATTGATAGAAACAATAGTGTGTGCACTATCACCACTAAACCACAAGTAGCCCCTATTCCTCCTCCTACTATGCCTAAGCCTAGTGAGCCTACTACTAGTGATGCTAAGTTTGACTTTGATATTGATGGATGCAATATTTCTGAAGTGATTATGTTCCTGCAAAAGCATGCTAAAGTCCTGATGCTAGTGATATGCATTTTGCCTTTACCAAACACATTACAGATGCTCTTGTTAAGATTAAGGAAGAGAAGCTAAAACACAAAGCTTCTATTCCTAGGAAAGTAGAAGATAGTTGGGAACCCATTATTAATATGCAAGTGAATGACTATGATCTCAAAGCTTCATGTGATATTGGTTCTAGTGTCTCTATTATGCCTAGGAAGATTTATGAAATGCTTGATTTGACACCATTAGAAGATTGTTATTTGGATGTCCCACTCAATGATAATGCTAAGAAGAAACTCATGGGAAGTATTAATGATGTTCTCATTATGGTTAATAATGCTTATGCCCCTGTTGGTTTCTATGTTTTGGATGTTGAATACAATGCTTCTTGTCCTATTACTTTGGGAAGACTTTTTCTTAGAACAGTTGGTGCCATCATTGATATGAAAGAAGGCACCATCAAATATCATTTTCCATTCAGGAAAGGTATTGAACACTTCTCTATGAGAAGAGAGAAGTTGCTTTTTGCTCCTCCTTTGAAAGCAAGGTTTGAGGTTAATGCTTCCTCATTTGAAAATACTTGATTCTTCTTGCTTCTTGTGCCTAACTTAAAGGCGTTAAAGAAAAGTACTTGTTGGGAGATAACCCAAGAGTTTCCTTGAGTCTTGGAAGTTATTACTTCTGTAATAACCTCTTCTTATCCTTTTTGTTTGCTTTTTGTGCCAAGAATGAACTCTAATGAGAGGGACGCAAGATTTGGGGAGTTGCTGTCCCGAAACAGATTTCTGTCCTCCACTAAAAAAATTCGTGAGCAGGCTATGTAACTAGAATTGATGTCAAAATTTACGATTAAATCCCCCAGTATTTTGGATAACTTTCGTTAGTTCAACACTTTTTCATTTGAGCAATAGAAGATGTTCGAAAAAAATCATTTCTACCTGCTAGTCTGTTTTGACAGATTTCTGCCATTATTTGCATTTGCTTCTTATTGATTCCTTTTTGAGATCTCTTCATGTAAATTGAGTTTCTTTGAAGGAGTTAATACAATAGCTTGTGTTTTTAGTGAAAAGCCTTGCTGTTCCAAAGCTTTGCCAGTGGTCTAATATCTTTTGAATAGCTAATGTTGCTAATGAAGATTGTGTGAAGTTTTGTATGAAGGAAAAATTTCAGGTGTAGAGTAAGAATGATGCAATGAGATGAAGAATGGACAAAGCTCAATCTTGGGGATGCCACCATGGTGTCACCCCAAGAAATATCCAAGAAGTAAAAGCGTCAAAGCTTGGTGCCCAAGGCATCCCCTTCTTCATCAATAAAAAGCTCAGGTCTGTCTAGACACTTTGTTTTTATTGTTTCATGCATAGTTGTGTTGTTCTTGGAACGTCTTAGTTTTCGTTTGCTTTGCTTAGTTTGTTTAGTTTTCTTTAGTAGTTTGGACTCACGTTCTCACTGTGTTTGTTTTGCAAATAAGTTTGCTTGGTGTTTGGAAAGGAGTAGTAAGTTCTTGCTTGAAGTACAAGAGGAGCTTGCATTGACTGTGACTTAGACTTTAGCATGACATGTTAGGTGTTGTTTTAGCATTATGATTAGTGATTATTGTTGTAGCATGTCTTGTTCCAAACAATTGGGATTGCTTAGTGTGCCTTGAAGAAATTATGCGTTGTTTTAGCATGCAAAAGCATAGTATTGTGATATTCTCCTTTGATGTTTTGCTTGGGTTGACTTGGCACATGCTCACACCATGTTATGACTATGAAAAGTCACCATTAGCCTCTATGATCATTTAGTCCTTGACTTGTAGTACCACTCTTTTCTTTGATTAGTTTGCTTTGTTGCATTGTATAATTTTGGCCATTATTACTCTCTTAGTTGGTTGCTCCCAGTCTTTTGCTAGCCTCCACTTGTATGAGTAAGTTCTACTCATGCTTCCAACTCCCAAGAAACCAAGTTATTCCAACGTGTCCACTATAAACTCCTATGCATGGTGTGTTACACCATTCCAAGTATATTCTTGTTTTCAACTATCTTCCAATTAAAAACTATTTTGTTACGTTGCCCCTAATAAACTTGAACCATCGTGAAAACTTTGTTGTATATGCTTGCACTTATAATTTGGAATTAGCAGTACCGTGCTGTCACGGGGAACGTTTTCAACATTGCACTTGTACCTTGTTGTACTCAATTGATATCATGTTATTTTGTCTATGGATGTCACTGGTGTGAAATAAAGAGGGGACTTGTAAGTCCATGGAGTTTGTATCCTGTGTTAGAGAAACGCCTGGGCCGCTAGCCTAAGCCATGCCTAATCATGGTGGAAACTTGCAGCATCACCATAGTTACATCTATGAAGCATTCTTCTTATAAAAAAAGAGACACATTGAGAAAAGAGGAAAGAGAGAAAAAAACACCATATTCCCATGGTACATAAGAAGAATTGCTGAGATGCTCATTGTCTGCTTGCCTTGTCATTTTGGTTATGGGAAAGCTCCCGTGCCATGTGCAAGGGGTACCCCGTTGGCGGTTCTCAATGATATGCAAATACTTACAGTGATAAGAACATACCTGGACCCAAAGTTGAGTATGCATGATGTGTGGCCCTCGTATTCAAGGGGCATGAGATTGCCAACTTTTACTTCGATAAGTATATACTCTAGCTTTGCCACTTTAACCTTAACCACTTCAAGATGCTTATGATAGGGGCAATGGGGGCTGAAAGCTAACAAGTACCATAATTTTTGTAAGCTCTTTTTGAAACTTGTAATCCCCGTTTCCTTTACAAAAAGGCCTTTCTTCCACCATTATTTGAGTCTCCACTTTCTACCTTTAGGCACCATTAAGAGAGCATAGTTGTCATTCTATGTGCAGTGTTCCAAAGCTTATTAATTGATGCATATTGTGTTATTACTTGTTCATGTGCTATATGTTTCTAGTCACCCTTGTGAACTTTGCAGGTGTCCAATGCATTATATTGCTACTCTATGAGGGACAAGATGATTACCACTATGCTATGTTTTCTGCATGTGAAACAAACAAACATTTTTCAATGCATATTATTCATAATCTTTGTTTGTAGCTTGCCATGTTACATGCATAGTTACTATGTCCTATTGTTATAACTCCATCTTTCATGCACATGTTTAGAGTTCTTTGATCTCAGCTTTCAATGCTTGCAGATGGTTGAATCTTTATTGTGAGGGTGCATGTCACCTAAAAAATTATTCTGTTTATCACTTACTTACTCGTGGACAAGCATGAGTTAAGCTTGGGGATGCTGATATGTTGGAAACGTATCTATATTTTTTGATGTTCCATGCTTGTTTAGTATCTACTTTGCTTCACTTGTCCACACTTTGAGGTGCTTTTTACATGTTTTCTGGTACTAACCTATTAGCAAGTTGCCATAATGCCAGTTGCATGTTTTCTGCTGTTTTTGGTTTCAGAAAAGTTAGTAAAGAAATATTCTTGGAATTGGATGGGACGAAGGACAAAGTCAATTACTTTCCGTGGGGAACAAGAAGTCCAGAGGAGAGCTGGAGGGGCTGGCCAGAGGGGCCAAACCCCCTCCCCCCAGGCGCGGCCATAGGTGGGCCCACACATGGCTAGGGTTTGGTGGCCCTAGCCGCCTCCCGGTCTCGCCCCTTCGCCTATAAGAAGCCCTCGATACACAAACCCTGGGTACCCGATCAGAAATCCATGAAACCGTCTGTAGACGCCGCCACCATCGTCCCTAGATCGGGGAGGGGGATCTGAAGTTCTTCCAGGCACCCTGCCGGAGGGGAGATCATCCTGGAGGCCTTCTCTCTGGTATGATTCGTGAGTAGTTCCACCTTGGACTATGGGTCCATGTAGTAGCTAGATGGTTGTATCCCCTCCTTTGTGCTTTCATGTATATATCTTGTGAGCTCCGTTCATGATCAAGATCTAATCTAATTGTAATCATGTATGTTGTGTTTGCGGGGATCCGATGGATATTGAGATTATTATGTTGGTTTGATTAATGATTTTGTCTTTATGATTCTATCATGTCTGTGTTGTTTGTGATCTTGCATGCTCTCCGTTGCTAGTGGTTATCTTGGCCAAGTAGTTGCTAGTGACTCTAAGAAGGAGTATTTATGCTCGATAGTGGGTTCATGCCTCTAGTTTCCAAGGGAAGTGACATAAATCTCTTCGGTTGTAGATGTGTTGTTGCTACTAGGGATAAAACAACGGTCTCTTGTTCATGGAACATGTGGACTGTTTACCTTACACACTTTGCTTAAAGCAGTTGTTTTTTGCTTGCAACTTAATACTGGAGGGGGTTCGGATGATAACCTGAAGGTGGACTTCTAGTCATAGATGCAGTTGGATGAAGGTCTATGTATATTGTTGTATTGCCCAATCAACCTCATAGGATCTTTCTGGCTAGTAATTGCATTGTTATGCCTTGCTCAGTTCTTGTCAATTGCCCTGCTGTAATTTGTTTACCCTTCATGCCATGTTGTTTATCTAAGGAGAGCACCTCTAGTGAACTATGTACCCTGGTCCAATCTTTACCATTGATACATCTTCCACTGTTACTTATTTACTTGCTTCAAACCATTACCTTCCACACCATACGTTTAATCCTTTGTTACAGCAAACCGATAAGCTTGACAACCTCACTGATTCGTTGGGGCAAAGTCTTGAGTTTGTGTTGTGCAGGTCTCCACGTTGTTTGCAACACATGTGTGACGTTTCCTTCCTCCTTCTGGTTTGATAACCTCGGTATCAACTGAGGGAAAACTTGCTGCTTGCTCTTCACACACCCTGCGCTTGGGGTTACCAACGAAGTGCCACGTCGAGCATCATCACACATTTGACTACATTACTTTTTGTTGATGTAGGTCCCACCTGTCATAGGAGTTGGAAAGAAATTTCAAAATAAGGAAGCACTGGGATTCTAACTCACGAGAAGAGCTATGGACGACCATGTCTTTACCGCAGCATCTATGGACAACCGTGTCTTTACCGCAGCAGCTCACGCATGTGCGTGTCATAAGAGTAAACCTTCGGTTAATTATACATAAGTAACTCACCCACAACCAGTGTTGTTCCGTCTTGGACCCGGCTTGATGAACTGCTGCACGTGGTGACGGGGTGCAACTAGGGTTGCAAACGGCGCGGGATGCGATAATAGTCTCTAGTACAATTTATCTAGATGCATGTAGTGTTATATAAGGATGACGTCCTCTAGTATAATTTGTACTAATCCATGTGTTTTGCGGAATATGCGGGATCTCGCTTGTGCAACCCTAGGTGCAAGTGAAATATTCTACATGGTGATGCTCAGGGGCATCACCTTTGGCAGGCAGCAAGTGGGCGGCATCCCCTCGATGGTGTTCGTGGGAGATACGGTACGGTGGTGGGTACGGTGGTGGGAACCAGCACAATGATCACACGAATGTAGCCCACGGTTGACACGACGTCGAGGTCAACGTTACGCAACGCCATGACGCCCTAAGGGTACCCGTCTGTGCCGTCTACAAGGATTCTGGACACATGCTACGACGTCGTCGTGACACTGAAGATGGTGATACTCACGTTTAGCGGCGGCACAACCATGTCCCTAGAGGTGCCATGGATCATGTCGGCAAGCGTGCGACGTCGGCCAGGTTGTACTCGATTATGACCCAGCTAGTCTTGTCACCCTTGGGCCGGCGCCTTGCCAGTGTAGAAGACAAGCACGCCTTCTTGACGACACCGGTTTTGGCATCCCACCGTCATGGAGATGAACTAGACACTCAGATGCATGAACATGACGGCAATGCGCATCTCTTCTAGACCATGATGGACATCAAGCACGCCGTCACCATCCCACTAATGACCAAGGTATGTACTCCGTGGACCAGAACTGGCATAGGTGGCGCTGGTATGTGGTGTTGCCATTGACCTTATGGACCATGACGGATACGAAGCACACTGTCGTCTCGTCCGTGTGCAGGAATTGGACGCGACAACTATGTTTAATAACATGAAGTTCTACCTGTTTGTAACAAAGTATTATTATCCTAGCGATAGAGGCACATTTGTTTTTTGATGTGCTTGCGAGTTCGAGCCACAACCCAGAGTGTTGCCTATAATTTTAGATTTTCTTTCCAACCTTTCGACAGGTGGGACTACTCCAAGAAAGTGTAGTATCGTGGTCACATGTGCTATGCTAAAAGGTATAAGGGTGTTTTTGCAAACCAAACACGCCATATGTCGGGCTCCTGAGTTGTTTGGCACTAGTCTTGCATGTTGTAAAGCAAGTACTAAGACTACTCCACCCCATTTCCCAATTATTGGGACTAAATGCACCTAGACTACATGTGTATTTAACTCAAATTTAAACTAAAACCACGATATATACGACACTTATTATCCCCGATCAGGGGAGTATACTACTACTAATTAAATTAACCCGTAATAACTTGCAAGGAGCCATATGCATGCATGGCAGCACCCAGAAGGACGTAGCGTGAGACAGGGCATGCATGGCAGAAGGCTGAATGAACCATTCATGCAAGCGCGCCCAGCGGAAGGATGTAGCGTGAGACAAGGCATGGCAGAAGGCTGAATGCGCCATTCACAACACTCCAGAAGTCCTCTTTATGGGCGGCCTCGCATTGAATCGCCGCGCCGGCCGTGGGTCTGGAAGGCCGACATATATCCCGGCGAAACATGACTGCGGCGGCTCTGATAAATGGACTGTACGTACGTGAGCGAGTGAGACCACCGGCAGGACAACCATGCATGCATATGCACACCACCAAGGTAGCTAGCCAGCCGCACTGCATGATGCAGCAGCAGCGGCAGAGGCACAGCTAGCTAGCTGCCCTTGATATATTTCCTGTCATTTATGCCATACTTCACTGTTCGAGCTTGCCACCTTCAATTGTGGGCCTGCAGATCCCCCCTCAAATGTTCACGATGAATACATATTCTTTCTCTTCATTTAATTTGCTTGCGATAGTATAGCTACCCCAAACTCCTGAACCCTAGTACTACTATAAGTTAAGGAGATCTATCTCCATGTCATACCTCTTCCGTGGATGCCATTCAACGCACTGAGCGTGGATTTAATGCATGAGGATGAGGTTTCGTCTAGTATGGAAATTGAGAGGACGGAGGAGAGACAGCTCCATCGCTTTGGAATTTTGAATCATGAATACACATGTACTTACTCTCTCTTTTGCAAAATATAACTAAAAGGAAGTAGCTAGGATCTCCCGGCCTGGGTGTTCGATAAACTGCGAATTCTGTGAGCATATATCCAGCAAAAACTTCACTATCCATCCATCATCAGAGCAGGTGCCATATATATGAACTGGAAAATATGCTATATGATCGTGTTTTGAAGCGTGTTAGGCAGAAAACATGAAATGATATATAGTAACTGATCTGAGCAGAGAAACGGCGTGTGACCTTCAAGCTATAGCTATAGCTATCATCTAGCTAGGTGGCCATGCACGGACCGATGATGAGGGGGTTCTGCATGGCACACGAGAAATTTAAGCTCCTCTGACATGTGCATATATGCAATGTCCCTGCATGCATGCATGGCGCCCTATAACTGTTGCCCGCCTGCTGCCATGCAGTTCTGTTCCATGGCCACCGGCGCAAACGCAGGATCCTCCTTTGTCGTCGCGCTATTGTTTTCATACCTCATTTGTCGTCTGGCTATTGTTTCCTTCTTTCATTTGTCGTCTCGCTGTTGTTTTCTTCTTGCCCCTGACATGCTACCAAAGTTCAGAGCAATCAGCACTGTGCTCTGCATGCTCCTACTCCGTACGTGAATGCACCAGGCACCACCGGTGCAAATTGCGACGTACCTCTCCATATTTTTTTTGGCAAAACAAATGTCTCAGTAGCCAGGGCGAAACTATTTTCTGGTCTCTCGATGGCATCGACAGATCTCACTTTTTTAAAAATTTAGCTAGAAATGATTTTTTTTACAAAAAGTTAGTAAGATCTAACTAGTTTTGGTACCTTCAAACACTCCAGGTTAGACGTGGTGCGCTCAGAGGCTCCGACGATAGGCTTACAAAGCTAACGGCATCTCCACCGGTTCAATCTATCCGCACGACCTAAAGGATCCGTTTCTGTTCATTAGGTTGGGTTAGGCCCCGAATGATTTGAGAGGGGGTCTGGCCTGTTCGGCCAGTCGTGCCCAGCGGCACGACCCATTTATCTGTTCTGGCTGTGGATTTTATTTTTGCAAATTCAAACACAAACAGTCTGTGCTAAAACTAACAAAGTTTATACTTAATTTACATTCAAAATATATAAAAAGAATTTAAACTAGCCTAACCCTAGCTACCGATCTTCCCGCGCCGGCGCCGCCTCGTCCACCTACGGGTCGAGGTCAATGTACTCCGGCGGCGTCCATAGCTTGGGCGGCGATAGGGACGGAGCGGGAGCGGGCGCAGGTGGATTCACATGCCCAGGCCACTCGCCCAACCATGCTGGTGGTGCGCCTCGGATTGGTAGGCAACATCCCACCGTTGGGCCGGCGGGAGGCTCCTGATCCGGCTGCAGATCTCCTCTTCCAGCCCTTTGCCGGCCTTGGGCACGGGCGGCACCGGGACACGGTCTCGGTTGAGGTGCCACCCGGTGGGGAGGGACACGTCGTTGTGTCTGATGCCCCGATCCTTCCTCCAGCGGCGCTCGCACTCCGCGATGCGGAGTACTTCCGCTCGCGGCGCTCCCAATACTGCGGTAGCGGGTGAACCTCCACGGGGCGGCCCCGGAAATCCTCCGGCCGTGGCGGAGGCGGCAGGATGTGCCGCGGAGGAAGGCCGACAGACGAGAGCGCTGGCTGCTCGAGCCAGAAGCCTCATGGTCGTTCTTGATCCTTCCCTTCTTCAGCCACGACGACGTCTTCATCGTTGGCGGTGGTGGTGGCGGCGGCTAGGGTTTGCGATGGCGAGAGGTGAGAAGTGCGGCACCGATGGACGCATGGTTAAATAGCCCCTTCGCCCGCGCTTTCCGCTCCTTTGCCATCAATGCCGGCACGAGAATGTAGGCGCCGCCGAGTGGGTCAGCGTGTCGTCTCGTCGCCATTGGTGGTGCAGGCTGCCGCCGTCAGCCTTCCCTCTAAATCACTGTCGCGGTTGCATCGAAATCGGTGCTGCTGAATCAATACCGTCGGTATGACGGGTGGGCCACTGACACGCGCGGGCAGGATACCCGCGCTATCCGCGCGCGTCCGGGTCGACGCAACCAAACCCCAGATTAGATAAATAGATAGATCGAGTCGGACGCGCTTCTCCGGATGGGTCGGCCCACCGGGGCGCCGCGCACACCCCGCATGTACGCGCGGACAAGTTTAAGTTCGAACACGACTCGGATTGGATGGATCAGCCTGGTGGAGATACCCTAAAAAGTAAGGATTATCAGCAGAAAATGGCTCAATGGGTTCGACCCCAATGGTTTTGGCGCCAACCTTGCGTTAGCGCTGAGTCTACGGGCCAGATCCCAAAATAGTTTCGCTGGGTGCCAAAGCCCAAAGGGCTAGATTTTGTTAAAAAAAAGTACGTGCCCCTCTTCCTTTCTCTATCTCGCTCTCTCGCCGCAGGCATATGCACCACATATACGCTTCGTGCATGAGAGGGAAAATGTTGATAACTTAATTTTCGCATGCATTCGGTTGTTGATGGGGTTAATGTGAGAGTAAATGTTGAGGCAGGAGAGGCAGGGACGAGAGGGAGGGATGCGACGGCTAGCTGATGATCACTAAATAGGGGCTGCAGTTGCCATTACTTCGATCGTATTCATGTCTTACTTAACTGTGCCATGACTTCTCCGTGTCTTGCATCATTCAAGCTTCATACTTCCATAGGTAATGTACGGAGTAGTATAGTATATTTTTTCAAGGGAATGATTTATATATACGGAGTAGCACTAAGGCACGAGGAGAAACAGTCTGTTAAAGGTCTCTCATGTTATATCTTCGATAAATCATCTATAGAACTCCCTCTGTTCCAAACTTTAGTCTCTTACATTATAATCTTCTCATAAATAGTCCTGCATCAATTAACTTGGAACTCGCTTCTAAATCCTTGACACCCACAGTTCGTGTTTTTTTTGGGATGCCTTCCTCGTTGACACTATCAATGCCATCTTTCTTTTTTATTACATTTCAGTACGATTTCGTTTGTGTTCATGTTTCAATTTAGAACCCCACGGAAGTGAACAGAAAAAGGAAAAATAACCCAACAAAAAAACGATTTAGGGTTTGAGGAACACAAAATCCTATAACCATGTTTCGTGGCAGCAGAGGGGGTATGTGTTGCAATGGAGATAAGTGCTGGGAAACGGGGAAGATCTTCGTCAAGAAGAAACATTAGGTGAATGTGAGTGTGGAGGGTGTGGCTCGTTGGAACAAACTAGTTGTCGGAAAAGCTAGGAACCGAGGATGCACAACAAATATTAGAAAGACCAAGTAGCATTTGCAAAATTGAAATTAAGGATGCATATAGGTCATTGCGAGTTTACCGAGTGAAATAGTATAGAAACTGAGTTGTGCATTTATGATATAGTGTAGACATAGCTTGCGAAGTACTACATTTTATGAGGAAATTATGCATATTTCATTTATGAAATAACCTAGAAATAGGTTGCAAAGTAGTAAATTTTATGGGTGGACTCATGTCTAGAATTACTTCCTATGTCCCAATGCCCGTGCCTTCCTCGTTTTATATTTTTAACTTTAATCATTAATTTCATCTATAACAATGTGTCGCTTGTTATAAAATTAGACCTTTAGAAACTTTATTCGAATACAAGTTTAAGTCTATAACTTTTGTGACATATAATTCATGTTTCATTGATCAAATGATCAAACTTAGATCTCAAAAGTCTAGCGCCACATAAATGAAGATAGAGGGGAGTACAGTATAGCATCAGGGTAGAATGGAGATTTTAGCCCCCTCTAGCCCCTGCTCCCTCGGTAGCTAGTGATGAGGTGACAATTGGGAGATAATATTTTGACTACTAGCCCCAAACAAATTTAAATATAATAATAAAAATTAAAGAACAATATATAAAATAAATAATAACCAAACATTTTTCTATTTTGCGGTAAGGCACTATATCTAGGGTGAGTAGACCTCAATATCAGTTAGGTAGAGAGCAGATAAAATGTAGAACTGCAGTACACTCAGATAACTCACCATCCACAAAAGAATGACTAGGGATTCATATGCCATTAGAATGGGAAACAAATGACAAGACGAGGAAAATGTGACACATAGTCACAATACTGGGTGGCAAGCAATAAAATAGGGCAAACAACATCACAAACACACATGGGAAGCACAAACTGGAATTTACTCAAAAATTTAGTGACCAATGTTTGTCTAATTTAGTAGTAAGGTAGTTTATCTAGTGTGACTAGCAATCTGAATATTGACTTGTAAAAGTAAACAAAAACCGAGGCCATGTGATACTCCTTCCATTCTAATTCGTAGGGAGGGGGCACCTGGTAGACAAGTACATGTGACCACTTTTATCTAGGGGAGTTACTCATTTATGCATTTCTATTTTGTTCTATTCTGTCCATTGGGATACAACTACAACATTTGCAATATATACACGAATGTATAACTTAGTTAGGTTAATTGCCTCATGAAAGACTTTGAACTATAAATGTATGCCTCAACCCATCATGATACACGTTTTGATGTCCAGCGGCCTTTTGTTGTGGTGAAGGGCTAGCTTCGGGATTGTGGTGGAAGGCTAACTCTTGCATTATGGTGAAGCAATAATATTACACACATAGGAGTACCTCGATGGATTATTGACTTAGAAATGGTCTCCTTCAATTCTAATTCTAAACTTGTGGTGAATGGAAAAAATATGCATCGTGCTTGATGGTGCGGGTACCCAATCTTTGGCATAATTTGACATAAAGTGAACCTTAATTAGGTGCATGATTTTTTGAGTAACATCGAGTACAACAAAGACATGCATAGATGCATGCTCTCCATCATGCTCACCCTATGGATAATCAAGACCGGAGTTAGATGATTTTAGATTGAGGATGCACTATGGATATCTCTCTAATGATGGGACCATCTCCTCCGCTAAAATAATATTCCATCTAATGAGATACACATGGCTTAAAACCTGAAATTTATCCTTGGCTAGAGGTAGAACCACCCTACTAACCATCCAACTATGGGTTGGTTCTCTTATTAGGTGCACGATTTTAATATTCTAGGGAAGTATTGTACTTAGTGATTCTTCTAACATACCAAGGTCTAAAGCTTATATTCCTTTGTGAAAAACTCCATACTTAATGAAACTTCAACATCTGCCTGGTTTGTCGTATGCTACACTTCCTTGGCTCTTCGATGTAGTATGATTCGATTACTCTTATATTTTATATGGTTTAGATCCTTTGATTCCAATGAAATAGCTTCTTGTCACACTTATGCATGTATGTGCCCGTAGTTGGCCTACTTCATCATAGCGTATGCCCACTTAAGTGTCTTTACAATACATAACGAGTTGAAGCTTCATATCTAGTTGTGAACTACTCCCTCTGTTTCAAAATATAAGATTTTTTAGGTTTAATGAAACAAATGTATTTAGACATTTTTTAGTGTATGTAAGTTCGGAGTGAACTTATACAGTAAAAGGGGTCTAGATGCATTCATTTCACAAAAGATAAAACACCTTATATTATGAAACGGAGGAAGTAGTTGGTATGAGTCAGGAATTACCCAATTAGATTATTTTTGCATTCAACATGATCATCACAAGCATGAAATATATCAAAGATTTTTCAGCCGAACATCTTTATTTATAAGAAGCTTGGTCAAAATATTATGTAAGTACCATTTGTTTATCATAATAGTATTAATCTAGCAAATCGAGAATTATTTAGAGCAGGGTAAATGGCAAAGGGTATGTAATAGAATGGCTAATAATATTTAGAGATAAGGAAGGATTAGAGCTGGAGGAGAGGCAACTATATGGGGCAATTGTGGACCCATGACAAAGGGGCAAGTGGTTAGGTGACAGTGGGCGCCAATTGTAAAGGTTGAGGCGGGGAGGGTGAGCTAGAGTTTGGTAATAGAGGTGGCGGCAGTTCAAAAAGTCTAGGGCACACCAAGTTTAGGATGATTCAGAGATAATATGTACATTGTATGTGGATACTAACGGTTAAGATAAATAAACTGAAATCATTTCCACATTCAGACAAGTTGACACAATGTAGCCCTTGCAACTGCCAGCATTTAGGTAGCTCTTCGCAGTGGTCCACACGAGTAACTAGTTAATCATTAGATTACATAACTATGTTGAAGGCAATAAGACATACACACAAAGAGACATATACAAGCGGCTGTGCTGCTACTTTATAGTACATTTACGGAACTTGTTAAATTTGCCTTGGCTCTATCTCGTTAGATCTTTGCAGTTTATTGTTTATAAGCGGCTTTCTTAATTAACGTTGGCCACTCGCAGGGAATGTGACCTAGAGATGCATGCGATCTAACGTTAAGACGCATGTTACTGTCAGGGCAAAAGGAATATGACATTATTACTGCGGTGAAAAGTGTACATCAGTAATGACCATACGCAGTCTGCCTTAAATGGGATCTAATTACTATAGTTTGCTGCTGCATTCATGCCTGGCAGGCTGCAAATGGATCGGCAGGGGTCATGGAAATGCAAGGCACGCAGGAAAATGAGAGTGAATAAATTTGATTTCAGAGCAAGCCAAGCTGTAAACCTGAAATTAATCTATAACAATGCCAAATTCATGTTACCTACACTATTTGGCTACAGTATTACCTACACTATTTGGCTTTGCTTTAGAGGTCAAATATAGTATGCCATTCAATTAGTGGCAAGGAATTGGCCAGGATAAAAAAAATTGTCCTTGTTGTGGGCAGCAGAAAATGTCGATAATATTATTTTTAATTGCCCTATAGCTACATATATCTGGTGTGTCATTTAGGATGGCTTTGAAGTTCCTGTTATACCGAGAATTAGAGAAGAGTTTTGCTCTTGGTTCAGGCAGGGGCCAAGTGCAACATGGTACTAACATATGATTTTGGTTCGTCCTGTTGCTTTGTCCCTATATATGGCTCACCGGTGAGAGAATTGTTTTACTCCCTCCGACATATATTAGTTGACTTAGATTTATCTAGATAAGGATGTATCTAGTTAAGTTTTAGTGCTATATACATCTGAATCTAAATTTGAATCAACTAATATGGGTCGGAGGGAGTAATATAAAGTATTGTTTAATCCAGTCAACCTGCTTTATAGAGAATTATTTTCCTTTATGTTACAGTTTAAACTACTTGTTGCTCCTGAAGAATCCTTTCCAAGATCAACGGCAAACAACAAGAACTGGGTGTTGGAGCTGCAGGAGACAGAGCTGGAGTAGGTTAAGATAGGCATCGGAGGTTCCCCTCTTGGTGGTTTCAGCATTGTAGAGGTTTTTGTATCCTTTTGTCTGTGAGCCGTGTTCTCGCTCGATCAACAAATGTGAGTTGGTGTAGCTAAAAGGAGATTGATCTGTTGTACTAGATCTTAAAAACATGTAGGCAACTCTCTTAAGATTTGATGATGTACTTCGTTTCCTCTGAATAATCACCCATTTCATCACTGGCAAATTCATGCTTGTACAACGATTAAGAAACGTAAGTTACTGAGGGCGAGAAGTGAGTGCCCACACGTAAATCCGTACGTAAGGGAGCAGCCCGTCATTTAAGTTACTCGTACTACCCGCTCAGATCATGTCTTCCTAATCAGTTTTTAAAGTAGTATCCGGAAAAGGACTTACCAACAACCAAGATTTTCTGGACGATAATTCGCACCAACCATAATTCACTTAAAAAAAACATAATCTACCGGAAAACGCGGCGTTGCCGTGCAACGGTGTGATTCTTCCTGACACATGGCAAAGGTCGACAATGCCTTGTGGATTCTGGGAAAAACACGGCAAAGCAAAATCGCACGATAGCCCAAAAGATAAACCCACGGCAAAGCAAAACACACGGCACATGTCAAACAAAACCTCACAGCAACATAAAATATACAACGAATTGAAAGAAAACACATGGCAAAGGTACCTGCACGGCAAAATGGCAAGATAGTGTAAACCCCCGGCCCGTTCTCACTTCACGGAACTGTTATAACGGTTATTCTTTATCGTGTGCGTTTACAGGACACATGGAAATTTTTTAGAGCCACATCAATAGTAGCTTCGTGCGTGCGTAATATTTCGTTCCCGCCGTGTATCCCCGTGCAGTGAATTTAACTTCGCTGTGTGCTTAGCCCCAGAGTGCACGACAAAGACGGTGTCCAGTGCTTTTGGCATATCACATGACAAAGGCTATATTAAAAAAAATCCAAAGTTTTTTTCCACCGCAATTTCTTTCCCGTCATATTTTGTCTCTGATGTCGCTATATATTGACAACCCCCGGCTAGCTAGATGTGTCCTGCAATGCGTGGTTCTCTTTCGGTTTACCTCGGCCCTGCATGTCTCCCTCTCTAGGAATCCACTGAGGGTCAACGCATGCATGTGAAGAGGCTTGCACCGGGAGTCATACATTGCATATACGAACCTTCCACCACATTTTTATACATATGTCATGGCCACATGCAAGTTTTTGTGGAATTTCTGCGCTCCAATGGTCTTTTTTCTGGAGAAACCCTAGTCTGTGGACCCCTTAGGTCTACCCATGTAGGTTTCTTCTTACTAGAGTTGACCAATAGAATTTGTCTATAGTTTGGTTTGTTTAGACTATATCAACATGTAAAAACAAGGTTGAGCCCAAGATTCCACTAGTTTCCATCTGGTTGACCCGTAGTGGGAGTTTCCTGCTACATGGCCTAGGACTTCGGTGAGTGTCAACACATGCATGTGAAGAGGCACGCACCCGGGAGCTATACATTGCATCAATAAACCTTCCACCACACTTATGTACATATGCTAGGGCCACACACAAATTTTTGAGTGATTTCGGCGCTCCATCGGTCTTTTTGCAGTGAAACTCTAGTTTGTGGGCTCCGTAGGTCTACCCTTATAGGTTTCTTCGTGTGAGGGTTGACCAATAGACTTTTTTCTATATTTTGGTTGGTTTAGGCCATATCAATATGGAAAACCCAAGATTGAGCCCAAGATTCCACCAGTTTCCATCTGGTTGATCCGTAGGGGGAGTTTCGTACTAGATGGTCTACGACTTCACTTAGTGTTAATGCATGCATGTAAAGAGGATCGCACCTGGGAGCTGTACATTACATCTATGGACCTTAAACCACACTTCTATGCATATGTTAGGGCCATACGCAAGTTCTTTAGGGAATCCAGCGTTCCGACGGTCTTTTTCCGGTGAAACTAGTCCACGGGACCCGTAGGTCTACCCCTGTAGCTTTCTCCATACGAGGGTTCACTAATGGGATTTTTTCTATATTTTGTTTTGTTTTGTCCATAGAAATATGAAAAACCAAGTTTGAGTCCAAGCTTCCAGCAATTTCCATCCGGTTGACCCAGTGGGTCTAAATAGTGGGCCTAACCCTTAGGGGTATTTTGGTAAAGCAATAAATAGTCATAAACACTAGAAAATAAATAACACCCAAATTAAAACTCCGAAAAATAAAGTAAAAATAGTTTTGTGTGTTGAAAAATTCAAAGAATGCAAAAGGTGTTTTTTTGGTATTGTTTCCAACACTTTGAACCGGTGTGAACAATAAGATTTTTAAATAGGGCATTTTAAATATTCCATAATTCATGGAAATATGCTAATAAAATTATGTAGGTGTTCGTAGCATGGAAAACAAAAATTTCTACCGCATGCACACAAACAAGTCAAGATCTATCTACTAGATTGTAGCAACGAGTTGATAGAAGCACTCACCCTCGAAGATTCCAAAGCGGTTAACGAGAGTAGATTCTCGTGGGTGATGTAGTCGTACACTTGCCGATCTCAAGATCGCGTAGACGATCCTTCCGGCGCTGCGTTCCGGCAGCGCTTCCGTAGTCGGTCACACGTTCGGTACTCGATCAAGACCTTCCTCTCCCTTGTTCCAGCAGGCAGCGGAGGTCGTAGTTCTCCCTTCGTGATTCCGGCAGCACGACGGCATGGTGTCGGCAGTAGAGGGAAGATCCCGCAGGGCTTCGCCTAAGCCAGATGCGAGTTATGGTGGATTAGGGTTTTCCAGAAATCTAGGGTTTAGAAATCCGGGAGGAGGAGGAGGTGTCGGAGGCGGCTAGGGCGACGGCGACGGACCGGCGCGGCGCGGAGACGGGTCGGCGGCGGCGGGCTCGGGTGGAGAGGGCTTGGAACTTGTGTGTTATGTTGGGGCAGCCCTCCCCCTCTATTTATGAGAGGGGGCAGCCTTGGGAGGGGTGGGTTTGAATCCAAACCCAAACCCAAGTTAGATTGAGAGAAGGACTTGTTTCTTCTCCCACTAGGAAACCATTGTTCCAGTTTGACTTTTCAAACTTCCGTTTGACTTTCAATTTAGAGCTTTATTTATCTCTCTCATATGCCAACACCAAGTGACCTTGGATATGATCCAATCATTCCACATACCCATGACACATCATGGACCATTCTCCTTCCGGACCGGTGAACCTTCTAGACCCTTCTAGAACCTCTCCGATGAAATCATCGGAAACTTTCCCGAACTCCGAAATAGGACTTTCCTTATATGAATCTTATTCTCCGGACCATTACAGATCTCCTCGTGATATCCCGGGTCCCATACGAGACTCCGAACAACATTCGGTATCCCTACTAACATTCCATATCTACTAAACAACATCGAATCCTTAAGTGTGTCTCCCTACGGTTCGTGAATTTTGCGGACATGATCGAGACACTTCTCCGATCAATAACCAATAGAGGAATCTAGAAATTCATATGGCTCCCACATATTTCAATGATTACTTTGCGATCGAATGAATCACTTACATACGATACCAATTTCCCTTTGTCTCACGATAGTTTACTTATCCGAGGTTTTGATCGTCGGTATCTCTGCATACCTAGTTCAACCTCGTTACTGATAAGTACTCTTTTCTCGTTCTCGTGATATGTGATCCCTTGTGAGCTAGTCACATGCTTGCAAGCCAATTGGATGACATTCCACCGAGAGGGCCCAGAGTATATCTATCCGTCATATGGATGGACAAATCCCACTCTTGATCCATGTGCCTCAACCCATACTTTCCGAACACTCAATGCCACCTTTATAGCCACCCAGTTACGGTGTGGTGTTTGATGTCATCAAAGCATCCTTCCGGTGATGGTGATTAGCATGATCTCATGGAAGAAGGAATTAGGTTACTATGTATCAGAAAGCTTATAGCAAACAAACTATTAAAATGACTTGATCTTTATGCTATGCTTATCTATAGGAGTATGTCCATCATACCATTCTCCTAATGATATGATCTTGTTATTAACAACATCTCAATGTTCATGATCGAGAAACCACGATCATCTAATAATCAACAAGCTAGTATTATAAAGAGGCTTTACCAGGGACTCTAATTCAGTTTACAAATCACATAAGTATTAATGTTTCCTGTTAATACTATTATAGCATGAATGTAAACATTTATCATAAACACAAAGATATAATAATAACTGCTTTTATTATTGCCTCTAGGCCATATCTCCAATAGTCTCCCACTTGCACTAGAGTCAACTAATCTAAATTACACGGTAATATACCGAACACCCATGGCGGTTTGGTGTTGGTCATGTTTTGCCCTCGGGAGAGGTTTAGTCAACGGATCTGCCACATTCAGATCTGTGTGTACTTTGCAAATCTTTATGTCACCATCTTGGACATGTTCTCAAATAGCGTGAAAACGTAGCTTGATGTGCTTCAGCTTCTTGTGTGACCTTGGTTCTTGCGCATTGGCTATGGCGCCCATGTTATCACAGTAGATAGACATTGGGTCCAGCGCACTTGGAACCACACCGAGCTCTGTAATGAACTCCTTCATCCATATCGCCTCTTGTGAAGCCTCCGAAGCAGCTATGTATTCCGATTCAGTTGAAGATCTCGCCACAACGCTTTGCTTTGCACTCCTCCAGCTAACTGCTGCACCATTCAAAGTAAATACGTATCCAGATTGAGATTTAGAATCATCTGGATCGGTGTTCCAACTAGCATCGGTGTAACCATTAACAACGAGCTGTTCATCACCTCCATAAGAAAGAACCATATCCTTAGTTCTTCTCAAGTACTTAAGAATGTTTTTGACCACTGTCCAATGATCCACTACTGGATCACTTTGATATCTGCTAGTCAAACTAACGGCATATGCAATATCGGGTCTAGTACATAGCATGGCATACATAAGAAATCCTATGGCTGAGGCATAGGGAGTCTTACTCATCCTTTCTCCATCTTCTGCCGTTGCAGGACTTTGAGTTTTACTCAAGGTCGTATTGGGCAACATGGGCAAGAACCCTTTCTTGCTATCTTCCATTCCAAACCTCTTTAGAACTTTGTCCAAATATGTACTTTGTGACAATGATATTAGGCGTCTCGATCTATCTCTATAAATATTTATGCCTAATATGTAAGCTGCTTCGCCAATATCTTTCATTGAAAAACTATTATTCAAATAATCCTTGACACTATTAAGAAGGTCTACATCATTCTCAATCATCAATATGTCATCTACATATAGTATTAAGAATGCTATAGAGCTCCCACTCACTTTCTTGTAAATACAAGCTTCTCCATAAGTTTGTATAAAACGAAAGCTTTTGATTACCTTATAAAAACGTTGATTCCAACTTCGGGATGCTTGCTTCAATCCATATATGGACCGTTGAAGTTTGCATACCTTGTTAGCATCTTTAGGATCGACAAAACCTTTGGGTTGCATCATATACAACTCTTCATCAATGTCTCCATTGAGGAACGTCGTTTTGACATCCATCTTCCATATCTCATAATCATAATATGCAGCGATTGCTAACATAATCCTTACAGACTTTAGCTTCGCTACTGGTGAGAAAGTCTCATCATAGTCAACTCCTTGAATTTGTCAAAACCCTTTTGCGACAAGTCAAGATTTATAGACAGTAACATTACCATCAGCATCTGTTTTCTTCTTGAAAATCCATTTGTTCTCGACAGCCTTCCGGCCATCTGGTAAGTTCACCAAAGTCCATACTTGGTTTTCGTACATGGATCCAATCTCGGATTTCATGGCTTCTTGCCATTTATTGTAATCTGGGCTCATCATTGCTTCCTCATATGTCGCAGGGTCATCGGTGTTATCCACCAACATGACACTCATAACGGGATCATACCAATCAGGAGTGGTACGAGTTCTCGTTGACCTCAAGGTTCCGTACTAACTTCAATCGAAGTTTCATGATCAACATCATTAGCTTCATCTCTTATTGGTGTAGGTACCACAGGAACTACTTCTGGTGCTGCGCTACTCGCAAGTTCGAGAGAAGGTTCAACAACCTCGTCGAGTTCTACTTTCCTTCCATGTTGGGGAGGTGACCTCGGATAGGGTAAAGATGGGGAAAGACGAAAGGATGTTCCCCATCCAGTTTCCAAGTTACAGTCTGAGTCGGCCGAATCCTATAGAGGTCGGCCGAGATAGGAAAGGGCAGGACCCTTATGATAATGGCAAGGCATTACCCGGCCGAGATACTGCGTAAAGTTGGCCGGGTTAGCCCGAGTAATCTTAATGCAGGTGAAGGACGAGCCGAGTTACGGGAGGAAGGGCCGAATGATACGAAGCTTGCAGGAGAAGGAGAAGCATAAAGTCAAACTCTAGCCACGGGCTAGGGAGAATCTGAGCAGAGCCAAGCACAAGGGACAAAGGCGCAGAGCGACAGAGGGGCAGAAGGAGGTCACGGAGGTGACAGTCCTGAAGCCCGAGGCACGCAGGAGGGGCCCTCTGGAACCTTGCCGTCATTAGAGGGGTGACAGGGAAAGGAGGCCGCCGAACTACTATATTGGGACAAGCATATTCCTCGAATATGCTTGCCACGTCAGCCCTAAAGGAACCCAAGGATCTCCTTTATAAGGGGAGGCTTGGACCCTGAGGAGGGATCGGCTCATTTTAGTACCGTTAGGCTGGTAAAGTTCTCTCTTTCTTCTTGTACACAGCTCAAGGAGCACTTGTAGCCCAAGGAAGGAGAAATAAAGATCTTTACCTTAGTCTTTTGTGTGTAGAATTAACTACATCTTCCCTCCCCAGATCCCTCTAGCATCCATTGGCCCCATACTTTAGCCTACCCATGGCATCTGCCGTGCCACCACCACAACAGTTGGCGCCCACCGTGGGGCTAGCAGCGGTGCTAGCTGGAGTCATGATCCGGATGGGAAACTTCATCGACACTGGCGAGCGCATTGTCTCTGTCTTGGTCCGGAGATTTGATCTCTGTGACTACGTCAGCGACAACGCGGGAAGCTTCAAGGGAAAAGCTCCTCCGCGCAACCGCGTCTTCATCAGCTTGGGCATGCACCAGATCTACGTCGGCGTCGACATCTCCGGCGTTTATCCTCACCAGGTTGTTGTTGCAGGAGAACCTCCCCTTAGCGCCGCGAGCAGTCCGCGCGGGGCGCGCCCTATCAGCAGCGTCGAGGTGATGGTCGCAGCCGGGGTGCAGGCGGGAGTAGCGGCGCCGGATCAAGCAGAGACCCTGCGGCGGGCGTGCAGGTCGTGCCCAGGCAGACAGCTCCACAACTCACCGAGGTAATTCCTTCAGTGGCCAACCAGGCCGAGGTGTAGGAGACAACCCCAAAGGCACCAAGGGTAAGAGGGCCACCTCTGGAAAGACCAAAAAACATTCTTTAGGCAACCATAGATAATCTGACTACGCATGTAGCGCTGATACTTGATCCGGCTAATTCTCAGGCGGAGTTAGAAGTGACCAGGCAGAAAGTGCTGGTGGAGGCAAAAAAGGTATCAGCCTTGCGGGAGTCCTTAAACAGGACCCTGCGAGAATATGCCAGGGCAAACAAGCTTGACGTCGCCCCCGAGCGGGTTGACGAGTTGAGATTAAGAGGAAAGAACCTCATAGATGATATCAACAAGGAGCATGATGCTCATAAGGCAGAATCAGTTGATTTAGGATTGCTGAGGTACAGTACCCCAACAAAGAACCTGAGAGCGGCAAATGCCGCAGCATTAGAGTTAGAAGGATTGACCGGCGAAGCCCGACAGAAACAGCAAGAAAGAGTGAATGAGCTGGTGCGCATTGCGAACCAGCAGAATGAAGAAATGCTTAGAGCAGACCCAGCGAGGCCAGGTGCCTCGCGAATGGTTCACTCGGCTGGTGCAGCACCTGCCTTATCTGTGGCAGCAGCATCTTCGCCCGGGAATAATGCACGAAAGGACAGAGCAGTAACTTCAGGAAAGAGAAACAAGAAAATTGTTCCATATGATCCGGCGATAGCCGGAAAAGCAAATGAGAACAGAGGCAATGGAAACCGAGGTAACAGTGGCGAGAGAAACCCCGGCCGTGCCGAGAAGGGCGGCGGAAGCCGAGGCAATGGACATCTCGGAAGAGGAGAACTCGGAAGAGGGAATCACGAGAACAATATCCCGGTCGAAGGAAGGAGAGAACCTCCACCCAACCCGCAGCCGAGACATGAACCTCGGCCGGAAAGAGAAGTGAGACAGGTTCGCCACAACCAGGTGAATGAGAGGTATAATGATGGATATTCCGAGATGGAATATGCGATTCATGGTGGAAATAACCACTATGGAATGCAGGAGAGAGTTCTGTACAGAGATTTACCGTCAACTGACACCAGAGTGAAGCTGGACCGGCTATACCGGTCCGAGCTGCTAGAAGAACAGGGTCCAGCAGGTCCGTCGTGCTTCGGACCTTGGATCATGGGCGAGCCGCCTGTGCCGAACTTTCAGCTGGCAAGAGGCACAAAAACATACAATTGGAGCACTAAACCATAGGATTGGTTGATTGA
This sequence comes from Avena atlantica, assembly GCA_910589765.1. Lineage (NCBI taxonomy): Eukaryota > Viridiplantae > Streptophyta > Magnoliopsida > Poales > Poaceae > Avena > Avena atlantica. The sequence continues at coordinate 485,793,483 of OU342739.1, read as the reverse complement.
CTATGCTACTGCTGTAAAAATAGCTGGTGGAAACTTACGATGGGCGGTACGATATGTCCCGCAAATGTTGGAAGGACCAGCTAGAGTATGGCTGAATAACCTGCCAGCAGGCAGCATCAACTGTTGGTTGGATTTTGAAGAAATGTTTTTTAGCAATTTTACCAGTACTTACAAGAGGCCAAACAGGCCGCAACAGCTAGCCATGTGCAAGAAAAGGCCGAATGAGTCAGACAGAGAATTCTCAACTCGGTGGTGTAACCTGAGAAATTCGTGCGAGGGAGTTATAGAGTCACAGGCAATAGCTTGGTTCGCCCAAGGATGCCGCTATGCCAGTGTGTTATGGCAGTGACTGCAAAGAGATATGCCAACCACATTGGCAGAAACCATCAGGATAGCGGATTCCTATGCATTGGGAGATCCGACGCAACCAGAATTAATGTCGGCAGATCATCGAGAACATCAAGATCAATATGCAAGAGACGTGGCCGGGTCATCCAGGCGCAATGACTTCAGAGGAAGAAGAAGAGAAAAGAGACCGGATTATAGATATGGTTCAACTCAGGTGGCAGCAGTAGTGCAAGACCAGCCGAGTCACGGAAATAGTCAACGGCAAAAGAATGGTCCTCAGCAGTGGACACCAAGGAATGAAGGAAAAAGACAGTGGACACCAGAGCAAAAGAAGCAATGGCAGGAGAGGCCAAAGTACACGTTTGAGTCTATGTTAGATCAGCCGTGTAAATTTCACACGTCAAACCCGGCCAAACCAGCCAACCATACAACCCGCCAATGTGCATGGATGAAAAATGCAATGGGTAACCCTGCAGGCATACAGGCATCACCTCTCCAGGCACATCAGCAGCATCAGCCACAGTTGACTGGAGCAAATGCACAGCAACTGATGTTACCGCCTCCTCCCCCGAGGTATGAAAACTCGGACCGGAGAGATGCGGTGCATCAAGTGATAAACCAAGGTCCAGATGGAAGGAAAAATCCAGGAAATAATGGACGCAATGATTACAGAGAACATCATCAGTCGTATTGCGTGTTCACAACAGAACAACAAGACAAGCAGAGTGTACAGTGCCGGCATATGGAAGTAAATGCGGTTATGCCGGCAGTACCAAGATATGTGCCTTGGCCGGATCAAGAAATAACTTGGAGCATAAAGGATCACCCCAAGATAATGCCGAGTCCGGGGTCGTATGCACTTGTGTTAGATCCGACATTTGTCGGACCGAGCATTAATGTGAAATTTTCAAAAGTACTCATTGACAATGGGAGCAGTATCAATATCATGTACAAAGATACAATGCATAAACTCGGAATATCGCAGAACATGCTGCAGTCCACGAGGACCACATTCCATGGGATAGTTCCAGGGCTTTCATGCGAACCCATTGGAAAGGTTCGAGTGGATGTGTTATTCGGCACAAGAGATAACTGCAGAGCAGAAAATTTAGAGTTTGAAGTAGTGGATCTAGAGAGTTGCTATCATGCTCTACTCGGACGGCCAGCATTGGCCAAATTCATGGGCAGCTGCACATAACTTACCTGAAAATGAAGTTACCCGGACCACAATGGGTGATAACAGTTACAGGGGATTATAGGAAGTCAATGGAATGTGCTTCTGCCGGGTCAAATCTGGCCGAATCATTGGTAATAGCAAGAGAAAAAAGAAGGATTCAGGAGGTAGCAACCCTCGCTCAGTCGGCACAGCTGAATATGCCGGCATTAGCCAACCCACATGGAAGTGTCTCCTTTCAGCCGACTAAAGAAACAAAAAAGTTCCAGAAAGATGAGCAATTCCCAGAGCGCACCGTCACCATTGGTGCCGGCCTAGATGCTAAATAGGAAAGCGAGCTCACCAACTTCCTCCGTGAGAATCGGGATATCTTTGCATGGTCAACTCAGGATCTGCAAGGTGTGCCGAGGGAGTTGGCTGAGCACTCTCTGAATGTAAGGCCAGGAGCAAGGCCGGTGAAGCAACCTCTCCGCCGCTTCGCCGAGGACAGGAGAAAAATAATAGGGGATGAAATAGCTCGGCTCCTTGCGGCCGGGTTCATCATGGAGGTGCTGTATCCGGATTGGCTATCGAACCCGGTGCTAGTGGAAAAGAAGAAGGATGATCCAAATGTAGCCATTGTATGGCGAATGTGTATCGATTACACGAACCTGAACAAGGCGTGTCCAAAATATCCTTTTCCCTTACCTAGAATAGACCAAGTCATTGATTCGACCGCTGGTTGTGAGCTATTGCCATTTGTAGATGCGTATTCTGGTTTTCACCAGATACCGTTAAACCTGGCCGATCAAATAAAGACTGCGTTTATTACCCCGTACGGGGCTTATTGCTATCGCACCATGCCATTCGGCCTACGTAACGCGGGGGCAACGTATCAGAGATGTATGCAAAAATGTCTACATGACCAGATAGGAAAGAATGTACAAGTGTATGTAGATGATGTGGTTATCAAAACCAAAGAAAGCAAAACGCTACTGGAGGATATATGACAAACTTTCGCGAATCTGAGAAGGTTCCGAATGAAGCTTAACCCGGAAAAATGCACATTTGGTGTGCCAGCGGGAAATTGCTCGGTTTTCTCGTATCTAGCCGAGGTATAGAGGCCAACCCAACTAAGATAAAAGCAGTGGAAAGGATGGAATTGCCAAGATGTCTAAATGACGTACAAAAGTTCACAGGTTGTTTAGCCTCGCTCAGCCGATTTGTATGTCGGTTGGGAGAGAAAGCACTACCACTTTATCAGCTGATGAAAAAACCGGATAAGTTCATTTGGACTCCACAAGCAGACAATGCATTTCATGAATTGAAAAAGATGTTGGTCACAACGCCGGTCTTGGCTTCTCCATTATCGAAAGAGCCTATGTTACTTTACATAGCAGCCACCAACAGAGTAGTGAGCGCTGTGATCGTGGTGGAACGAATTGAAGATGATAAATCAGTACAAAGGCCGACGTATTACCTAAGCGAGGTACTATCAGACTCAAAACAAAATTACCCACATTATCAGAAGATGGCATATGGGGTGTACATGTCAGCAAAGAAACTTAAACATTACTTCGAAGAGCACCCCATCAAGGTGATTTGTGAAGAACCCATAGCCGACATATTGAGAAACAAAGATGCAAGTGGCCGAATAGCAAAATGGGCAATTGAATTGTCACCTTATGCTCCACAATTCGATAGGCGAGATGCAATCAAATCTCAGGCTGTGGCCGACTTCTTCGTAGATTGGGTCGAGGTACAATATGAGCCACCATTACCAGATCCGAATTATTGGACGATGCACTTTGACGGTTCCAAACTAAGAAATGGTTTGGGGGCAGGAATAGTGTTAACCTTGCCAAAAAGAGACCAGCTGAGATATGTGCTGCAAATACATTTCGCCGCGTCAAACAATGTAGCCGAATATGAAGCACTAGTCCATGGATTGAAGGTGGCGAAAGAGATTGGCATACGCCGAATCTTGTGCTATGGAGATTCAGATCTAGTAGTACATCAAGTCTCAGGCAATTGGGATGCGTTGGATGATAATATGGCCTTATATAGATTTCATGTGCAAAAACTCAGTGGATACTTTGATGGATGTGAATTTCATCATGTACCTCGGGCGGAAAACGACGCCGCAGACACATTGTCAAAACTCGGATCAACCAGACAATCGATTCCCCCAGGTATCGCCCTAGAGCACCTGAGGAAACCATCAATAACACCATCACCAGAGTCCGAATCTATTTTTATTCCGGGAAAATCAAGCGGAGATAGTGTGCCGATGGAAGTTGACAAGGAATGTAATCCGGAATTTCCAAAAATGAACCCGGCCGATGCATGGACGAATATGGGGAAATCCGAGGTAATTATGTTAGTAGAAAATATGGAAATAGATAGTGAGATTACCCCAGAAAAAATTATACCAACATGGGCGCAACCCATATTTTCTTTCCTCAGAGACGCGATTTTGCCGAATGACGAGGTACTGGCAAGACAGACACTGAGAAGAGCTAAAGCTTATACAATAATAAACAATGAGCTGTATAAAAGGAGCGTCACAAGCGTGTTGAAAAAATGTGTGAGCTCGGCGGAAGGCCAGGAGATCCTCCTAGATATACATCAAGGAGAATGCGGTCATCATGCCTCATCCATAGCTTTGGTGGCCAAAGCATTCAGGCATGGGTTTTATTGGCCAACAACGTTGAAAGAGGCCAAAGAACTGGTCGAAAAATGTAATGGTTGTCAAAGATACGCCAGCAAAATACATATGCCTTCGTCCGAGTTAAAGACAATACCAATTACTTGGCCATTTTCTGTATGGTGCTTAGATAAGGTGGGACCATTTAAGCCGGCCCAAGGCGGGATGACCCACATATTAGTAATGGTGGACAAATTCACAAAATGGATTGAAGCGAAACCAATAAAGAAATGTGATGGGCCCACAGCAGTGAAATTCCTCAAAGATATTATCTTAAGATATGGGTACCCACACAGTGTTATTACAGACAACGGTACAAACTTGGCAGAAGGAGCCTTCGCTAGATTCTGTCAAGAAAAGCACATAAGACTAGATGTCGCCTCTGTGGCTCACCCAGCATCCAATGGGCAAGTAGAAAGGTCTAATGGACTAGTACTGTCCGGAATAAAACCACGACTCGTCGAACCGCTGCAAAGGTCGGCAGGATGTTGGATTGAGGAACTACCAGCAGTACTATGGAGCCTGAGGACTACCCCAAACAGATCAACAGGTTATACACCATTTTTTCTAGTGTATGGGGCAGAAGCAGTGCTTCCATCCGACATAATACATGACTCGCCAAGGGTTACCCAATATACAACCGCTGAAGTAAATGAAGTAGCTTGGCAAGATGATGTCGATCTGCTAGAAGAAACCAGAGAGCTGGCGCTATCAAGATCAGCTATCTATCAGCAGGACTTGAGACGATATCACAGCAAGAAGGTGAATCCCAGAGTGTTTAAAGAAGGAGATTTGGTTCTCCGGCTGGTGCAACGCACGGCCGGCATGCACAAACTGTCACCTCCATGGGAAGGACCATTCATCGTGAGCAAGGCATTGCACAATGATGCGTACTGCCTAATCGATGCTCAGTCACCAGGAAAGAACAAGGCAGACAAAGCGGGCGAAGAATCGAAAAGACCATGGAACGTAGCTTTACTTCGTCCATTTTACTCATAGGAGTCATCTACCACACATCGTAAAGTGGCGCTTCAGGACGGAGCATCTGCTATGTATTGAACCTCGGCGCCCAGAGCAGTGGCTCGGGGACTGCCCTATGTTGTTTTTTGATTTTGCGTTATGTATTAAACCTCGGCACCTTGAGCAGTGACTCGGGGACTGCCCTATATTGTTTCTGAGTTTGGTTTATGTATTAAACCTCGGCGCCTTGAGCAGTGGCTCGGGGATTGCCATATGTTATTTTTGATTTTGTGCTATGTATCAAACCTCAGCACCTTGAGCAGTGACTCGGGGACTGCCCTATATTGTCTCTAAGTTTGGTTTATGTATCGAACCTCGGTGCCCAAAGTAGTGGCTCGGGGACTTCCATATATTGTTTTTTATTTTCTGTTTTATGTATTATACCTCGGCGTCTTGAGCAATGACTCGGGGACTGCCCTATATTGTTTCTAAACTCGGTTTATGCATTAAAAGTCGATGCCTTAAGCAATGGCTCGGGGATTACCCTATATTATTTCTAAGTATGGGTATCCTGTCTTACAAGAGTGAGTACCAAACTTCGGCACCCAGAGTGATGCCATTTCACTTCCCCCAAATACGACCTTCGAGATCTACACCCAGATTAACAGTCCAAAAAACAGCGGTCACGCTACGGAGCTTATTGAAAGTCAGGCAATATTGAACGCCGAACTACGGTAGAGCAAAGACAAATATACACTCCAAACTTAAGAAATTGAAAGCTGCCAAAGCAAGGATTCGGACAAACACGACCAGTTTAAACAAAGTGATAACAATTACAACCACATATGTCCCAGCGGCACAAGGCAAAAGAGTTTCATACCGCACAAAAGACGGACTAATGTTTGACGTACATCATACGCCCGGCATACCAGGGATAAGAAATGACTTAGAGTTTTTTAAACTGGAGAGGCAGTGACTTGGTCAGGAGCTAGGCACTCCGAGGTAGGTGGCACTTCGGCCGAAGTTGCCTCGCCCTCCACAGATCCAGGAGCGACTTCGGGGGAAACCCGAGGTTGTTGAGAAACGTCAGCTTGCGCTGTGGAATGCCCAGTCCCTTTGGAGGAGGATCGCGCGTCACCATTACCATCCGAGCTCGAATTGGAATCACCAGAGGTAGCCGAGTCACCCTCATCTTCGCCCTATTCGGCTGAGTTATCATCAGAGGCATCCTCAACTTCGACCTCGTCTTCCGGGTTAGGAAGGAAACTCGGCCCTTCATTCCAGTTATGCACGTCTGCATACTCGACAAGCTGGAAGGCACGAGCCTGCCGGAGAGCGACGAAGTCTGGGTCCTCAAACCAACGGGAACCAGTGCGCAAATTTATCAGGGTATCAAGGGAGATATCCTCATACCATGACATAATAACTGTGAGAGCCATATCAGCACCAGCTCGTCCGGCGGATTCCCTCCAAAGACATAGCTGTCTCTCAGATGCCATTAGTCTTTCCACCAATATTTTGACCTCATCAATGTTAGGAGTCCCAGAAGTATTCGGCCAGAGAACATGGTAGGCCCGGATAGCTGCCTGCACCAAATCCCTGCCCATAATCTTCATCGGACCAACAGCAGCGCCAACAGCGACCACGAAATCTTGCATCGAGTATTCTGAGTCCTCATCAGCAGGAACACCTCGGCGCACACGAGCATTAATCACCGCTTTAGAGCTCACGGGCTTAGCTTCTGGAAAATGGTCTGCGCAAAACAGAAGTGCGTCGGTCAAACAGTAAGCAAGGGAAAAGATAACTCGGCCTAGGTCAGAAGCTTACGATGAATATAGCTCAAGATTATCTGAAGATCTTTAGCCCAGTCACTCTTGCTCTTCTCAAAGCGACTGATCTCCTCGCTCATCCCCCGTGTCTTCAGTTCGGCAGCCTCGAGGAGCTCTTTATTTTTCTGCAATTGCAGAGCTAGCCGATTATTCTCCTCGGAGAACTCCTGGTCGACTTTTTCTAATTCAGACTTCTGAGAGAGCTTAAGGGACTCCACCTCGGCACGCAAGCGAGCTATCTCGTCATATTTATCCTTCAGCTGCGTCGAGTGAGTAGCGCTTTGTTATAAAAAATACAGCATCACATCAGGCATGGGCGTGCAATCTTGGTGAGACGCTGCAAAGGTTTGTAACTCGGCTTTACCAAAGCCAAAAGAGTTAAAAGAAACTTAGTGCACATTTCAAAGGGGAGTATATAAATTAAAAGAGCAACTAACCTTCCAGGGCCTTGACCTTCTTTTCAAGACGGATGTTAAGATTATTGATGTTCCCTGTTTACCAACAAAGTGAGCCAACATCTCATGTACAAAACAATAAGAGCTTCGGAGATGATGCAAGAGTTTGTCGACTTACCAGCTTTCTTCACCACAGGAATAACCTTCTCGTACTTTTCTTGCAATTTTCTATGCGCAAAAAGCAGCCTTTGGAATTTGGCGGTCCGCCGGTCATGCGCAACCTAAGCAATAAAGCAAATAGTAATAAGGTATTCGAACCTAAGACAGATCCGAGTCAAGCAAGACTTAACTCGGATCTAGGTAGCTGGATATTCGAAGGTAAGACAGATCCGAGTCAAGCAAGACTTAACTCGGATCTAGGTGGCTGGATATTCGAACCTAAGACAGATCCGAGTCAAACAAACCTTAACCTGGATCTAGGCGGCTGGATATTCAAAGCTAAGTCAGATCCGAGTCAAGCAAAACTTAACCCGGATCTAGGTGGCTGGATATTCAAAGCCAAGACAGATCCGAGTCAAGCAAAACTTAACTCAGACCTAGGTGGCTGGATATTCAAAGCTCAGACAGATCCAAATCAAGCAAAGCTCAATTCGGATCTAGGTGGCTGGATATTCGAACCCTAACAAAAACTGAACTAAGTAAAGCATTATGAAACTTCCAAACGAATAACAAGTTATTCGGTTGCAGCTTCGGGGACTAGAGTATATATAATAGCATCCGGAGAAATAATCAAAACTCCATAAAAACAATTACCTCATTCATCTTGTCACTTTCAAGAACGATCTTGGCAGCCTGATGTAGGCGGCTGCTGATATCGGAGAGTTGAAACGACTGGCTGCTTGGATTACCCTTGAGCTGATTGGCAGCGTTCCAATTGTTGGCATACTCGACCAACGAGCCGAGACTGTTCCCACTCTCCGTGCGAGTCAGAACTTTACCTCGGACATGTTGGGTAACAACCGCCGCCGCCAGACTCTTGTGGAGAGCAAGCTGTCTATCAGCAGCCGTGGTAACAGTGCTCTTGGCAGAAGAAACCCCCTTGCGCAGCGCATCAGCAATTGTAGGCTAAGATGAGCTGGCAAGTCCTTTCTGAGAGGACGCAGGCTTCGTAACAACGATCTTCCTTGCCTTAGGAGAGGTGTCAGTAGGATCCGATGCGTCGGCACTTGGAGCAGTGTCCTTGGGAGCCGGAGGAATGACGGTTGCAGAGGGCGCCGAGATATTGATATCCTCGGCTGGAGTTGGTGTCGCAGTAGAGACCACGGGGGTCGAAGGAATCTCAACAGAAACATCGGGGTTCACGGAGGAGGCAGCGGGTTCGGTAGGAATATTTGTGGGCCGAGGTGTATCGGCATCAACATGAGAAATCTCAGGCGCATCATGGCGAGGTGGCGTCTGATTCGGAGCAGGAGGAGAAGCAACACGATCAGGACTCGGAACTCTGGTATCCTCAGGAGGTGGAGGAGAAGGCGGCCGAGTCATATGACTCGTCATGCTGGGACCGCTGGGCTTAACAGAAAGAGGAGCCCTGCAAAGACAGAAAAGGTCGGGTCAGAAGGGAGAAAGAGAGAAACAAGAAATATAAACAAAAGCAACTCACCCAGTAACCCCGAGCATAGTTTTGCGCTTCGGAGGGTGCTGGGCTGACTTCTTTATTCGTTTCCTGGGAGCCGCTTCGGAGGCACCAGCTGGAGCGCTACGTTTCCCCGAGGTAACAGGAGGCCGGGAGGCGAGAGGCTCGGCGTTGTGAACCTGACCGGCCGGATTAGCTGAGAAAGTAGAAGCTGGAAATGCATAAGAAATTGGCATTGCGGCAACTACCTCTAGAACTTGGACCTCGTCCGAATCACCTTCCTCCTCGTGGGCCGGGGTCTTGCCGCGAGCGCGAGCCGGAGCGAGATCCGACTTGGGAACGAACTCTTCTGAGTCTGGCTCCCCGCTGTTCAGAGTATTCCGATCCTTAGGCCACGGGAGTGACAAAACCTCGACATCCTCAGTTTTCTACTCCTCAAACCTCTGTAGGACAAGAAAGAGAAAAATTAGCAAAAAGAGTTACGAACGCGATTAGGAAGCAAAACACTAATGTGTAAACTTACTTCAGGAGCGAGGGGGATGCTCGCGGGTGAATGGCTTCAATCCCCAGGCCCAATCCTCCGGCATCTCCATCTTAAAGATAGCCCGAACACGCTTGAAGATGAGGTAGTTGTCCAGATCCACCGTCGAGACTCGGTTGGGATCGAGAGGACCGCTCATATAGAGCTTGTGTGTGCGTTTCTGGAATGGGCAGATCCGGCTGCTGATGAAGGTAGTCATTAGATCCTCACCGCGTAGCCCGGAGCGGATTAGTTCCTTCAGCCGAATCTCAAAAGACTCGTCCAGAGCATGACTCTTCCTCGGATTATAGGTCCAGTTTTGCTTGGAAGGAGGGCTGATGGAAAAAGCAGGGAGCCGAATATTATCTTCACTCCCAGAGTTCTTGACATAAAAGAATGACTTATGCCACTTCTTGCATGATTCTAGACCTGCAACGCGAGGAAATACGGATTTCCTCCGAGGTGTGATGGACGCGGCACCGCATTGGGTGAGCAACTTCTCGGAGGGTTGCAGAGATTTGTCTGGGACGACGTTGGATCGAATCTGAAAAAACTTTGACCAAACATGCACAGATGGCCATAGGCCGAAGTATCCCTCCGAGGCGGAGATGAAGGCAGAAAGAGAGGCGATGGAGTTAGCAGGAAGATGATGCGGCTGAAGGCCGAAGTAATCAAGGAACTCCCTAGCAAAATCACTGAGAGGGAGACCAAACCCGCGAGCAAAATGTGACATGAAGACTACATATTCGCCCTCCCTAAGAACTGGAGAGGATTCGCTGCCGGGTAAGCGACAAGCTATCTCGGCAGGAATCCGGCGAGTTCAGATTAGCCACTCAACCTCTCGGCGGGTGACAGAAGAGCCCTGCCACGAGCCCCGCTTGGGCCCAGAGGCAGCATCGTCATCCTCGATAAGGGCACCGCTGACAGAGCTCGACATGGGGTCGCCGGAGAAATTTACGGAGGAAGAACGAGTGGCGGAGGATAACTTAGAACTGCATGGCCCCGTCGTGATTCTACAGGGAAACGGCGACGGAGCAGCGAAGGAGCTACCGTGCGAAAACGAAAGGGAAACAGAGGAGTCTAGAGGAGAGCCTAGGCGATGGGACCGGAAGAACTCACCGGGCGACGGCGCTGGAGCAAGCGAACAGGGACGAGGCAGACAGAGCAGTGCGGCGGGATCCCTGCCGTCGGAGACCCAGATGAACGCACGACGGCGGAGTCGCGAACGGGCGCAGAGGCGAGAGGAAGAAGAAGGGCGCAGGTGAGCGGAGGGGGAAAGTGAATCTCCCAGCCCCGCGCCCCTCTTTATAACCAGGCCGCCTGTGAGGTAGTGGGATCGTGGGTGTGGCGGTTGACCGTGTAGATCGTGTGCGCGGCATGACCGCACGCCGCTAAGTGGAACCGCACCAAGGACCACACGGTGGAAAAGAAGGTCACGATCCCCGACGGAAACAACACACGAGGCGTCGCAGCTGTAGGGGTTCGTAGCATGGAAAACAAAAAATTTCTATCGCATACAAACAAACAAGCCAAGATCTATCTACTAGATTGTAGCAACGAGTCGATGGAATAACTTACCCTCGAAGATTCCAAAGTGTTTAACGAGAGCGGATTCTCGTGGGTGATGTAGTCGTACTCTTTCCGATCTCAAGATCGCGTAGACGATCCTTCCGGCGCTGCGTTCTGGCAGCGCTCCCGCAGTCGGTCACACGTTCGGTACTCGACGAAGACCTTCCTCTCCCTTGTTCCAGCAGGCAGCGGAGGTTGTAGCACTCTCCTCGCGATTCCGGCAGCACAACGGCGTGGTACCGGAAGTAGAGGGGAGATCCCGCAGGGCTTCGCCTTAAGCCGGAGCGAGTATGGTGGAGTATGAGAGAGTACTATTAGTGGTCTAGGGTTTAGACACACCAATTAGAAGGCTCTAAACCGAAGGCTAGGGTAATTAGAAGCTCTAAACCAAAACGGCTCTAAACCGGAGATTAGAGGATAGGAACTTGTGTGTCTAGAGGAGGAGGCCCTGCCCCTCCTTTTATGGGTGGAGGGTGCGGCCAAGGGGAGGGGAGTCCCTCCCCAAGTCGGCCTTGGTTGGAGCGCCGGCTTGGGGAGGAGACTCCTCCCCCAAGTCGGTTCCCAACTCCTCTTGCTTGTTTCCCACAGTTTCTTCTTTTAGCCGTTTGACTTTCAAACTGGACATTTGACTTTTCTGTTTTAGGATTCAATTTAATCCTTTATTTGGAACAGCAAGAACACTTAGTACATGATGCAATCATTCCAATATGTATTGACACATTCATATACCCCTCCCCCCCGGAGTGCCGGACAATCCGGAACCTTCTAGAACATTCCCGATGAAAACACCGGAATCATTTCCGAACTCCGAAACGGGACTTTCCTTATATGAATCTTATTCTCCGGACCATTCCGGATCACCTCGTGATCCCGGATCCCATCCGAGACTCCGAACAACATTCGGTCTCTTTCTCATAATACCATAACTACTCAAACAACATCGAATCCTTAAGTGTGTCTCCCTACGGTTCGTGAATTATGCAGACATGATTGAGACACTTCTCCGAACAATAACCAATAGAGGAATCTGGAAATTCATATGGCTCCCACATATTTCTACGATTACTTTGCGATCGAATGAACCACTTACATACGATACCAATTTCCCTTTGTCTCACGATAGTTTACTTATCCGAGGTTATGATCGTCGTTATCTCTGCATACCTAGTTCAACCTCGTTACCGATAAGTACTCTTTTCTCGTTCCCGTGATATGTGATCCCTTGTGAGCCAGTCACATGCTTGAAAGCTAATTGGATGACATTCCACCGAGAGGGCCCAGAGTATATCTATCCGTCATATGGATGGACAAATCCCACTCTTGATCCATGTGTCTCAACAAAAACTTTCCGAATACTCAATGCCACCTTTATAGCCACCCAGTTACGGTGTGGTGTTTGATGTCATCAAAGCATCCATCCGGTAAAGGTGATATGCATGATCTCATGGTCGAAGGAATTAGGTTACTATGTATCAGAAAGCATATAGCAATTGAACTATTGAAATAACTTGATCTTTATGCTACGCTTATCTATAGGAGTATGTCCACCATATCATTCTCCTAACGATATGATCTTGTTGTTGATACCATCTCAATGTTCATGATAGGGAAACCACAATCATTAATCAACCAACAAGCTGGTGAAGTATAGAGGCTATACTAGGGACTTCAAACTAAGTTTACAAATCACACAAGTATCAATGTTTCCTTGTTAATACTATCATAGCATGAATGTAAACATTTATCATAAACACAAAGATATAATAATAACTACATTTATTATTGCCTCTAGGGCATATCTCCAATAGTCTCCCACTTGCACTAGAGTCATCTAATCTAGATTACATGGTAATATACCGAACACCCATGGCAGTTTGGTGTTGGTCATGTTTTGCCCTCGGGAGAGGTTTAGTCAACGGATCCGCCACATTCAGATCTGTGTGTACTTTGCAAATCTTTATATCCCCATCCTGGATATGTTCTCGAATAGCGTGAAAACGTAGCTTGATGTGCTTCAGCTTCTTGTGTGACCTTGGTTCTTGCGCATTGGCTATGGCGCCCATGTTATCACAGTAGATAGACATTGGGTCCAGCGCACTAGGAACCACACCCAGCTCTGTAATGAACTCTTTCATCCATATCGCTTCTTGTGAAGCTTCCGAAGCAGCCATGTATTCCGATTCAGTTGAAGATCTCGCAACAACGCTTTGCTTTGCACTCCTCCAGCTAACTGCTGCACCATTCAAAATAAATACGTATCCGGATTATGATTTAGAATCATCCGGATCGGTGTTCCAACTAGCATCGGTGTAACCATTAACAACGAGCTGTTCATCACCTCCATAAGAAAGAACCATATCCTTAGTTCTTCTCAAGTACTTAAGGATGTTTTTGACCGCTGTCCAATGATCCACTCCTGGATCACTTTGATATCTGCTAGTTAAACTAACAGCATATGCAATTTCGGGTCTAGTACATAGCATGGCATACATTAGAGATCCTATGGCTGAGGCATAGGGAGTCTTACTCATCCTTTCTCTATCTTCTGCCGATGTCGGACTTTGAGTTTTACTCAAGGTCGTATTGGGCAACATGGACAAGATCCCTTTCTTGCTTTCTTCCATTCCAAACCTCTTTAGAACTTTGTCCAAATATGTACTCTGTGACAATGATATTCGGCGTTTCGATCTATCTCTATAAATCTTTATGCCTAATATGTAAGCTGCTTCGCCAAGATCCTTCATTGAAAAACTATTATTCAAATATTCCTTGACACTATTAAGAAGGTCTACATCATTCCCAATCAACAATATGTCATCCACATATAGTATTAAGAATTCTACAGAGCTCCCACTCACTTTCTTGTAAATACAAGCTTCTCCATAAGTTTGTATAAAACCAAAACTTTTGATCACCTTATCAAAACGTTGATTCCAACTTCGGGATGCTTGCTTCAATCCATAGATGGACCGTTGAAGTTTGCATACCTTGTTAGCATCTTTAGGATCGACAAAACCTTTGGGTTGCATCATTTACAACTCTTCATCAATGTCTCCATTGAGGAATGCTGTTTTGACATCCATCTGCCATATCTCATAATCATAATATGCAGCGATTGCTAACATAATCCTCACAGACTTTAGCTTCGCTACTGGTGAGAAAGTCTCATCGTAGTCAACTCCTTGAATTTGTCGAAACCCTTTTGCGACAAGTCGATCTTTATAGACAGTAACATTACCATCAGCATCTGTTTTCTTCTTGAAAATCCATTTGTTCTCGACAGCCTTCCGGCCATCTGGTAAGTCCACCAAAGTCCATACTTGGTTTTCGTACATGGATCCAATCTCGGATTTCATGGCTTCTTGCCATTTATTGGAATCTGGGCTCATCATCGCTTCCTCATATGTCTCGGGGTCATCGGTGTTTTCCAACAACATGACATTCATAACGGAATCATACCAATCTGGAGTGGTACGAGTTCTCGTTGACCTCCGAGGCACTGTAGCAACTTCAACCGAAGTTTCATGATCACCATCACTAGCTTCCTCTCTTATTGGTGCAGGCACCACAGGAACTTCTTCCGGTGCTGCGCTACTCGCAATTTCGAGAGAAGGTTCGACAACCTCGTCGAGTTCTACTTTCCTTCCAGTCACTTCTTTCGAGAGAAATTCCTTCTCTAGAAAGGATCCATTCTTGGCAACGAAGATTTTGCCTTCGGATCTATGATAGAAGGTATACCCAATAGTTTCCTTCGGGTATCCTATGAAGACGCATTTTTCCGCTTTGGGTTCAAGCTTGTCCGGCTGTAACTTCTTTACATAGGCTTCGCATCCCCAAACTTTAAGGAACGACAATTTAGGTTTCTTCCCAAACCATAATTCATACGGTGTCGTTTCAACGGATTTAGATGGTGCCCTATTTAAAGTGAATGCGGCTGTTTCTAATGCATAACCCAAAATGATAGCGGTAAATCTGTAAGTGACATCATAGAACGAACCATATCTAACAGAGTTCGATTACGACGTTCGGACACACCATTACGCTGTGGTGTTCCCGGCGGTGTCAATTGTGAAAGTATTCCGCATTTCTTCAAATGCTCGCCAAACTCGTAACTTAGATATTCACCTCCACGATCAGAACGTAGAAATTTAATCTTCTTGTTACGTTGATTCTCTACCTCACTTTGAAACTCCTTAAACTTCTCGAAAGTTTCGGACTTATGTTTCATGAAATAGATATACCCATATCTACTTAAGTCATCCGTGAAGGTAAGAACATAACGATAACCACCGCGCGATGCTACACTCATTGGACCACACACATCGGTATGTATGATTTCCAATAAGTCCGTAGCTCGCTCCATCATACCAGAAAATGGAGTCTTAGTCATTTTACCCATCAGACATGCTTCGCATCTTTCAAGTGATTCAAAATCAAGTGATTCAAGAAGTCCATCGGAATGGAGTTTCTTCATACGTTTCACTCCAATGTGACCAAGACGACAGTGCCACATATAGGTCGAATTATCGCTTGATTTCAAACGTTTAGCCTCAATGTTGTTGATATGTGTATTTCCACTATCGAGATTCAATAAGAATAGACCATCTATCAAAGGTGCATGTGCATAAAACATATTACTCATATAAATCGAACAACCATTATTCTCGGACTTAAACAAGTAACCGTCTCGCAATAAACATGATCCCAATATAATGTTCATGCTCAACGCAGGCACCAAATAACAATTATTTAAGTATAAAACTAATCCCGATGGTAGATGAAGGGGTAGTGTGCCGACCGCGATCACATCAACCTTTGATCCATTTCCCACGCGCATCGTCACCTCGTTCTTCGCTAGCTTCCGTTTATTCTGCAGCACCTGTTTTGAGTTACAAATATGAGCAACCGAACCAGTATCAAATACCCAGGCACTACTACGAGTACTAGTGAGATACACATCAATAACATGTATATCAGATATACCTTTCTTCTTGATGTTGCCGTTCTTCAAATCCGCCAAGTACTTTGGGCAATTCCGCTTCCAGTGACCTTCTCCCTTGCAGTAAAAGCACTCAGTATCAGGCTTAGGTCCAGCCTTGGTCTTCTTCGTCGGCGTGGTAACTTTCTTACCACCCTTCTTGAAGTGTCCCTTTTGCTTAGACTTGCCTTTCTTGAATTTGGTGGTCTTATTGACCAACAACACTTGGTGCTCTTTCTTGATCTCCACTTCTGTAGATTTCAACATGGCAAAGAGTTCTGGCAACATCTTATTCATGTTCTGCATGTTGTAGTTCATCACAAAGTTCTTGTAACTTGCTGGTAGTGATTGGAGGACACGGTAAATCCCCAAAGCATTAGGAATCACTATACCCAAGCTTTGAAGTTTGTTTGCGTGCCCAGACATCTTAAGCACATGCTCACTGACGGAGCTGCCCTCTTCCATCTTGCAGTTAAAGAACTTTTCAGAAGCCTCATAGCTTTCAATTGCCGCATGAGTCTCACAAATCAATTTGAGATCCTCGACAATATCATATGGGTCTGAATCCTCAAACCTTTTCTGAAGCTCCGATTCCAAACCATACAAGATAGCACACTGAACTATGGAGTACTGATTCTTCCGAGCGAGGTAAACATTCTTTACTTCATCGGGAGAATCATCTGCAGGTGGGTCACCCAGCGGTGCATCCAGCACATAGGTCAAATTACCAGCTGTGAGGACAATCCTCAAATTGCGGAACCAATCCGCGAAGTTGCTTCCATTGTTTTTCAACTTTTCTTTCTCTAGGAACGCATTAAAATTGATGGTAGGGGCTGCCATTGATCTAAAACATATTTGCAATAGTTTAGACTAAGTTTATGACAAATTGAGTTCAAGTTAATTAATAAAGTTAATCTAGGTGAACTCCCACTCAAAACAATATCCCTCACATTGTTTTAGTGATCACACGAACCAAATCCACTACATCAACACCGATCATCACGAGAGTTGATATAGTTTCAATGGCGAACAATCGTCATGTTCATCATATCTACTATATGATTCATGCTTTACCTTTTGGTGATCCGTGTTCCGAGACCATGTCTGTACATGCTAGGCTCGTCAAGATCAAACCTTAGTTTCCGCATGAGCAAATCTGGCTTGCTCACGTTGTATACACTTGCAGAATCTAACACACCCGATCATCACGTGGTGCTTCGAAACAACAAGCTTTAGCAACGGTGCTAACTAAGAGTGAACACTTTATGACTTGAAATTCATGTGCATGAAGGATCATATTATAATGCTACCGTCGTCTACTAAGCAATATAAGATGCATAAAGGATTAACATCACATGCAATTCAATATATATGTGATATGATATGGCCTTTCTTCTTCGTGCTTCCGATCTCTATCTTCAACCACGAACATGATCTCCATCATCACCGGCATTGCATCAAGGTCAATGACGCCTCTCCATGGTTGTCGTCCACCGGCTTCAACTATTACAACTATTTTGAATAGACACGCGGGTCTTAACATAAATTAAAGACAACCATATGGCTCCTGCCGGTTGCCAACTTACAATAAGGAACATTGCATACATCAAATATAATCACAATCATGGACATATCACATCACTGCACACCCCTGCAAAACAAAGTTAGACGCCTCTACTTTCTATGCATATTTTAAGTGGTTTGGGGCTTTCGCTAAGTGTCGTTCTAACTTACGAACATGAACCACAACATTGATACTGGTATTGTTAATCACCCGTTGTAAATTGGATCTTAACTATGCTAGGAGAAACAGGCACCCGCAAAGCCACTTATGCAATACAAGTTGCATGTCAAGCGTGGAGCAAGTCTCATGAACGATGTCATGTAAGGTTAGACCGGGCCGCTTCATCCCAACATACCGCAAGATGCAAAGTACACAAGAAGCAATCGACAATAAAAGCATCAACGCCCACAATGACCATTGTGTTCTACTCGTGCAACAGATCTACATATAGACACGGCTCTGATACCACTGTAGGGGTTCGTAGCATGGAAAACAAAAATTTTCTATCGCATACAAACAAACAAGCCAAGATCTATCTACTAGATTGTAGCAACGAGTCGATGGAATAACTTACCCTCGAAGATTCCAAAGTGTTTAACGAGAGCGGATTCTCGTGGGTGATGTAGTCGTACTCTTTCCGATCTCAAGATCGCGTAGACGATCCTTCCGGCGCTGCGTTCCGGCAGCGCTCCCGCAGTCGGTCACACGTTCGGTACTCGACGAAGACCTTCCTCTCCCTTGTTCCAGCAGGCAGCGGAGGTTGTAGCACTCTGCTCGCGATTCCGGCAGCACAACGGCGTGGTACCGGAACTAGAGGGGAGATCCCGCAGGGCTTCGCCTTAAGCCGGAGCGAGTATGGTGGAGTATGAGAGAGTACTATTAGTGGTCTAGGGTTTAGACACACCAATTAGAAGGCTCTAAACCGAAGGCTAGGGCAATTAGAAGATCTAAACCAAAACGGCTCTAAACCGGAGATTAGAGGATAGGAACTTGTGTGTCTAGAGGAGGAGGCCCTGCCCCTCCTTTTATGGGTGGAGGGTGCGGCCAAGGGGAGGGGAGTCCCTCCCCAAGTCGGCCTTGGTTGGAGCGCCGGCTTGGGGAGGAGACTCCTCCCCCAAGTCGGTTCCCAACTCCTCTTGCTTGTTTCCCACAGTTTCTTGTTTTAGCCGTTTGACTTTCAAACTGGACATTTGACTTTTCTGTTTTAGGATTCAATTTAATCCTTTATTTGGAACAGCAAGAACACTTAGTACATGATGCAATCATTCCAATATGTATTGACACATTCATGTACCCCTCCCCCCGGAGTGCCGGACAATCCGGAACCTTCTAGAACATTCCCGATGAAAACACCGGAATCATTTCCGAACTCCGAAACGGGACTTTCCTTATATGAATCTTATTCTCCGGACCATTCCGGATCACCTCGTGATATCCCGGATCCCATCCGAGACTCCGAACAACATTCGGTCTCTTTCTCATAATACCATAACTACTCAAACAACGTCGAATCCTTAAGTGTGTCTCCCTACGGTTCGTGAATTATGCGGACATGATTGAGACACTTCTCCGAACAATAACCAATAGAGGAATCTGGAAATTCATATGGCTCCCACATATTTCTACGATTACTTTGCGATCGAATGAACCACTTACATACGATACCAATTTCCCTTTGTCTCACGATAGTTTACTTATCCGAGGTTTTGATCGTCGGTATCTCTGCATACCTAGTTCAACCTCGTTACCGATAAGTACTCTTTTCTCGTTCCCGTGATATGTGATCCCTTGTGAGCCAGTCACATGCTTGTAAGCTAATTGGATGACATTACACCGAGAGGGCCCAGAGTATATCTACTCGTCATATGGATGGACAAATCCCACTCTTGATCCATGTGTTTCAACCAATACTTTCCGAACACTCAATGCCACCTTTATAGCCACCCAGTTACGGTGTGGTGTTTGATGTCATCAAAGCATCCATCCGGCAAAGGTGATATGCATGATCTCATGGTCGAAGGAATTAGGTTACTATGTATCAGAAAGCATATAGCAATTGAACTATTTAAAATGACTTGATCTTTATGCTACGCTTATCTATAGGAGTATGTCCATCACATCATTCTCCTAATGATATGACCCTGTTGTTAATAACATCTCTATGTTCATGATCAGGAAACCATGATCATATATTAACCAACAAGCTAGTTTAACAAGAGGCTTTACTAGGGACTCTTATTTTAGTTTACAAATCACACAAGTATTAATGTTTCCGGTTAATACAATTATAGCATGGTATGTAAACATTTATCATAAGTATGAAGATATGATAATAACCCACTTTATTATTGCCTCTTGGGCATATCTCCAACAGTCTCCCACTTGCACTAGAGTCAATAATCTAGTTTCAAACTTTTGTGTATTCAACACCTATGGCTTTCTGGTGCTGTAAGTACACGTTCGCTAGTGGTCAACTGATCTCCGGATCTGACACTTCCAGGTCCGTGTGTAATTGCATGTATTTGCGTCTCTACGCATCACTCATTCTCTAATGAGATGGCTTTGTATAAATTTGGTCCTTTGGTGAGACCTTTAGTTCTTTAGGGTTAAAACATGTTGATAATATTGTCGTACAATATATCTTCATAGTATTATCCCGCTATGAACTACACCTAGTTTGATAACAAACTACTTGACCCAAATGCCCTCTTTAGCTGCTATAACAGCAGTCATATACTTAGCCTTTTGTTGTAGTATCTGTCACAATGTCTTAACTTTGGAACTCATCCAAATCCATTATGGAACTTACTTTCCATTATATTGTACCACCCTTAGTTTAGATTGAGATAAACTTAATTTGTACTTTGTGACAAAACTAGTATCAATGTAGTACTTTTACAATGAACTAACCATCTATTTTTCACTTCTACAAATATTATACTATTAGTTCTTCCAAAAGATCATAAGAATATCCTTACTATTGTCCAATGATCATCTTATGAATCATTCTGGTATATGCTCATAACATTTAGAGCATAGGACATATCTGGATTTGTACATATCACAGTATGATTGATATAAATACTCTTTGTGATTTCATACATCAAGTATCAATCTATACTTGAATCTTGTATCACTTACCAAGTGTCAATACACTTGAATATATCATTAATATTGAACTCATTCAATCCTTTCTGTGAGACAAGAACCTTTCTTGTAGTTTCTATATTGAACTCATTCAATATCTCGTCTATGTACTTCTGGCATAACCATATTAGCGTCTATTCATGCCAAATATTTGGGTTTTGCCTAAGTCTTTCATCGGGATGAAATTCTTAATATGTGTTAATAAAAGATACATCATTTCCAATCAACAATATGTCTTCCACATAACATATTAGAAACATGTCTTAGCACTCCCACTTAATTTCTTGCAAATGCAAGCATCTTCATTGTCTCTGATGAAATTAAACTCTTTTAACAGTTTCATCATAGTGAAGATTCCAACTCCGCTATGCTTACTTCAACCATTGAAGTTTACATATGCTTTTAGCATCCTTTGAATTAACAAAACCCTATGGACCGTGTTACGCACATGTCCTAGGTAACAATTCTATTAGAAGAACTTGTTTTGTTTATTCAACTACCATATAACAAATTTATATGTAGTGGTTGCTACATTAATCCGTCTAGACTAAATATCGCTATGAAAGATCAGATCTTGTCATAGTCAACCTTTGAACATTGTTGTGAATACTTTCCCAACATGTCGACTATTTCATAGATGTGAAACATCCATGTCTTATTTATTTTATAGATCCAAATACGACTGTAAGGTCTTGTACCTTTTCAGAGGGTCTTTCAAGTTCAAAGCTTGATCTCTCGTATATGGAACTATCACGGATTTTATGGCTTCAAGCCATTTGACGGAGTCAGGGCCCATCATCGCTTCTTTGTATGTAGTCAGATCATTATTGCCAAATAATGATTTAACTCTCAAATCTTGGTATTTGATTGTTTACCCGACCTACTTGTTTCAATAGAAACTTTGACCTTCGTAGCCACAACCTTTGAGGCACGTGAGCCATGAGCATTATTGCTGCCTCCGGAACACTTTTCGGCACTGCGCAAATCTGCACATATAGCTAAGGTTCTTTTAACCTTATCAAAGTTCTATTGTCCTCCCACTTATCTTTTCACGAAAAATTCCTTCTCAAAGAAACTTGACGTTCTAAGCGACAAACACTTTTGTCTCTGGTGTTATGGAGGAATACTTAACAAAGACAGGTTCATCCGATTTTGGTTGCAAACATCTTTCTTATGCACAGCATACCAATGTTTAAGAAAAGACAACTTGGGTTTTATCCCAAACCATAACTTTATATGGTGTCATTTCAACGGATTATGATGGAGCTCTTTTCAGTGGAAAAACGGTAATCTCTAAAGCTTTTAATCTTTAAAATACAATGGCAGTTTTATGAATTACACCTTCGATCTTACCATGTCAAACAAGGTTTAATTACATATCTCGAACGCTCCATACTCTTATGGTGTTTCGGGAAATGCAAATCCACGGAACGATTCCTTAAATCTTAGGTATTATGCTAAACTTGTAACTCAAATATCTTCCTTTATGATCTTATCATAAACTATTTATATTCTTGTTACAATGATTTTGCACTTCATGTTGAAAGTCTTTGAACTTTTCAAATATTTCACATTTCATCCTTATTAAGTAAATATTCATATATTCACTCAAATTTTCGGAGAAAGCATATGAAGTTGAAATCCATCGCTCTTGACTACACATAATGGACTTCGTACAACAATATGTACAAGTTCCAATAAGCTAGTCATTCGTTCCCTTTTGGCCTATGAACGAAGTTTTAATTATCTCTAGGAAAGTTTCACAAGCGTCATTTGATCAAAATCAAAAGACTCCAAAATTCCACACACATGGAGTTTCTTCATGTTTTCTTTCCAATATAATTTAAACGGCGATGTCACTTCCTAAGTGATCTTTCAATCAATTTGTCTTTCGACATTTTTAGCACTAGTTTTATGGATGTGATTTCTCCAACGAGATTTGTGAATCATCCATCTTTTATGGATTACGAAAATTATTTGAACAACCCTTTTTGTTCTCATAATACCTGATAAAACAAATCTTGAAGGCAAACTTTGATGTTTAATGAGCAACACAATAACCCTTTATTTGTTCTCGATGAACATCATCACATATTCTTTTGCTAGTTACTTAGGCCATTGTAGTTCATGAATTGTGTTGTTTCGTATGACGATTCACACCAACAAATTCAGTATCAAATACTTAAGAACCACATTGTTTAATAAGCAAAGAATATAGCCATAACATGTATATCATCTATATACTTAAACTGAACAATTCTAGTCTTTTCTTTTCTGCCATATATTTATGAGATTCTCTTTCAGTATTTCCTTTTCTGTTTGAAAGAATCTATCAATATCAATAGTGGAGTCATACATATGACACATAGTCCAAAGCATGTATAGTTAAATACCAATGTCCTTGGACTTGCACTTTGAAGTAGATCACCATCATCAAATGTTTGGTGTTCTTTCAAATTCCTTTCTTTAGTAATCTCTTGGTGTAGTAAACATTTTACCTACATCAATCATTCACCTTTATCATAGAATTATCCAAGATCAAGCTACTTTTAGCTTGTAATGGTGAATCGCAAGTATAATGTTGCTCTCCAAAACCCTTTTGTAGGATTAGGACAACTAGTGTCTCCAACCTTTTGCAAATTCTCATCAAATATGAGAACATGACTTTTGCCATATTATACTCTATCATGTTGCAACCAAAACTTTGTTTCAGATATCACAATATCTTCCACACATCATGGTTTCTGAAACAACTCTTTCAGATCCTAGATAACCTTGATATTAAGATAATCCTTTGAATATCAAGAATCATGGAGACAAAGATGATACTTATACACTAACACATGGAATTGTCACTCTTGTTTTAATAACAATTATTAAACTTCATGGAGTGACCGGAACTTACTGAAAGTTTGCAATAGGACTTTTAAACTTTAGATTAACACTTCAAAACAATACGATACCAGTTAACTAACCAGAATTCTATAGTTCTATCATCTCAATTATAACTAAGCGCAAGGTGGTAAACGGATGCCAATGACTACAACAACTATGCAAATTCACTTTGATTTAGTTTATGATAAATTGAGTTCTAATTAATAATTAAATTAATCTAGGTGAACTCCCACTCAAAACAATATCCCTCACATTGTTTTAGTGATCACACGAACCAAATCCACCACATCAAAACCGATCATCACGAGAGTTGACATAGCTTCAATGGCGAACAATCAACATGTTCATCATATCTCCTATATGACTCATGCTTTACCTTTCGGTGATCCGTGTTCCTGAGACCATGTCTGTACATGCTAGGCTCGTCAAGTTCAAACCTTAGCTTCCGCATGAGCAAATCTGGCTTGCCCACGTTGTATACACTTGTGGAATCTAACACACCCGATCATCACGTGGTGCTTCGAAACAACAAGCTTTAGCAACGGTGCCAACTAAGGGTGAACACTTTATGACTTGAAATTCATGTGCATGAGGGATCATCTTATAATGCTACCGTCGTCTACTAAGCAATACAAGATGCATAAAGTATTAACATCACATGCAATTCATAATATGTGATATGATATGGCCTTTCTTCTTGTGCTTCCGATCTCCATCTTCAAGCACGAACATGATCTCCATCATCACCGGCATTGCATCAAGGTCAATGACGCTGCTCCATGGTTGTTGTCCACCGGCTTCAACTATTACAACTACTTTGAATAGACACGCGGGTCTTAACAGAAATTAAAGACAACCATATGGCTCCTGCCGGTTGCCGACTTACAATAAGGAACATTGCATACATCATATATAATCACAATCATGGCCATATCACATCACTGCACACCCCTGCAAAACAAAGTTAGACGCCTCTACTTTCTTTGCATATTTTACGTGGTTTGGGGCTTTTAATAAGTGTCGTTCTAACTTACGAACAAGAACCACAACATTGATACTAGTATTGTTAATCACCCGTTGTAAATTGGATCTTAACTATGCTAGGAGAAACAGGCACCCGCAAAGCCACTTATGCAATACAAGTTGCATGTCAAGTGTGGAGCAAGTCTCATGAACGATGTCTTGTAAGGTTAGCCCGGGCCGCTTCATCCCAACATACCGCAAGATGCAAAGTACACAAGAAGCAATCGACAATAAAAGCATCAACGCCCACAATGACCATTGTGTTCTACTCGTGCAACAGATCTACATATAGACACGGCTCTGATACCACTGTAGGGGTTCGTAGCATGGAAAACAAAAATTTTCTATCGCATACAAACAAACAAGCCAAGATCTATCTACTAGATTGTAGCAACGAGTCGATGGAATAACTTACCCTCGAAGATTCCAAAGTGTTTAACGAGAGCGGATTCTCGTGGGTGATGTAGTCGTACTCTTCCCGATCTCAAGATCGTGTAGACGATCCTTCCGGCGCTGCGTTACGGCAGCGCTCCCGCAGTCGGTCACACGTTCGGTACTCGACGAAGACCTTCCTCTCCCTTGTTCCAGCAGACAGCGGAGGTTGTAGCACTCTCCTCGCGATTCCGGCAGCACAACGGTGTGGTACCGGAAGTAGAGGGGAGATCCCGCAGGGCTTCGCCTTAAGCCGGAGCGAGTATGGTGGAGTATGAGAGAGTACTATTAGTGGTCTAGGGATTAGACACACCAATTAGAAGGCTCTAAACCGAAGGCTAGGGCAATTAGAAGCTCTAAACCAAAACGGCTCTAAACCGGAGATTAGAGGATAGGAACTTGTGTGTCTAGAGGAGGAGGCCCTGCCCCTCCTTTTATAGGTGGGAGGGGGCTGGCGCGCCAGGGGAGGGAGGGGAGTCCCTCCCCAACTCGGCCTGGTGGAGGCGCCGCCGGTTGGAGGAGGGTTTCCCTCCCCAACTCGGTTTTGGCCTCCTCTTGCTTGTTTCCCACAGTTTCTTGTTTTAGCCGTTTGACTTTCAAACTGGACATTTGACTTTTCTGTTTTAGGATTCAATTTAATCCTTTATTTGGGACAGCAAGAACACTTAGTACATGATGCAATCATTCCAATATGTAATGACACATTCATGTACCCCCCCGGAGTGCCGGACAATCCGGAACCTTCTAGAATATTCCCGATGAAAACACCGGAATCATTCCCGAACTACGAAACGGGTCTTTCCTTATATGAATCTTATTCTCCGGACCATTCCGGATCACCTCGTGATATTTCGGATCCCATCCGAGACTCCGAACAACATTCGGTCTCTTTCTCATAATACCATAACTACTCAAACAACGTCGAATCCTTAAGTGTGTCTCCCTACGGTTCGTGAATTATGCGGACATGATCGAGACACTTCTCCGAACAATAACCAATAGAGGAATCTGGAAATTCATATGGCTCCCACATATTTCTACGATTACTTTGCGATCGAATGAACCACTTACATACGATACCAATTTCCCTTTGTCTCACGATAGTTTACTTATCCGAGGTTATGATCGTCGGTATCTCTGCATACCTAGTTCAACCTCGTTACCGATAAGTACTCTTTTCTCGTTCCCGTGATATGTGATCCCTTGTGAGCCAGTCACATGCTTGCAAGATAATTGGATGACATTCCACCGAGAGGGCCCAGAGTATATCTATCCGTCATATGGATGGACAAATCCCACTCTTGATCCATGTGTCTCAACCAAAACTTTCCGAACACTCAATGCCACCTTTATAGCCACCCAGTTACGATGTGGTGTTTGATGTCATCAAAGCATCCATCCGGTAAAGGTGATATGCATGATCTCATGGTCGAAGGAATTAGGTTACTATGTATTAGAAAGCATATAGCAATTAAACTATTGAAATGACTTGATCTTTATGCTACGCTTATCTATAGGAGTATGTCCACCATATCATTCTCCTAACGATATGGTCTTGTTGTTGATAACATCTCAATGTTCATGATAGGGAAACCACAATCATTAATCAACCAACAAGATAGTGAAGTATAGAGGCTATACTAGGGACTTCAAATTAAGTTTACAAATCACACAAGTATCAATGTTTCCTTGTTAATACTATTATAGCATGAATGTAAACATTTATCATAAACACAAAGTTATAATAATAACTACATTTATTATTGCCTCTAGGGCATATCTCCAACAGTCTCCCACTTGCACTAGAGTCATCTAATCTAGATTACATGGTAATATACCGAACACCCATGGCAGTTTGGTGTTGGTCATGTTTTGCCCTCGGGAGAGGTTTAGTCAACGGATCCGCCACATTCAGATCTGTGTGTACTTTGCAAATCTTTATATCCCCATCCTGGATATGTTCTCGAATAGCGTGAAAACGTAGCTTGATGTGCTTCAGCTTCTTGTGTGACCTTGGTTCTTGCGTGTCACATCCCAAGATTTTCCAAATCTTGTAATGTGAAAATAAATTAATAAAACAAAACTTTGTTTGATTTTTAGAGCCAGAAGAAACTTTTTGAATTCAAATGGAACCTCAAACCAATTTGAATTAAATAATCCTAAAGAGATTTAAAAAGATAAACTTTTATTAAAGGAAAATAAAAATATTTAAAATACTATTTTGGATCTCTTAATAAAAGATTTGGTATTCAAAAGAAAAGATGGATTTATAAATAAAGATTATTTTATAAAACCAATTAAACCTTGGCCAAGCTTTTGAATTAAAACATTTTATTTTAAATAAAATAGCAAAGGTTTAATTAAAAATAATAAAGGATTGTATAAATAAAATAATAAGGATTTAATATCCAACTTTATTTAATAAAAGGTTTTACCATTTTAATTAAAACATCAAAGCTTGTTAAATTATTTTAAATAAGTTTTCTAAGTATTTTATTCTCTTAATTAAAACCTACTAAAGTGTTTTGGCTTTATTTTTAGATTTCAAAATGAATATCTCAATAAAATAAAACCTATTTGAAATAATAATGAAAGTCTATTATATTTAATTAATAATGGACCCTAAAATAAAATGTTATTTTATCTCCAAGTATTCTATTTTTCCCAAATAAAACCCACTGATTTGGTTTTGAAAATATTTAGGTTTCAAATAAAGATTTTATTAATAAAATCAAACTCTATTTGATTTCATAACTAAGACCCATTTTATTTAATTATTAATGGACCTTAAAGTAAAAGGATTATATTATTTTAAACAAGTTTTCAAAATATTCTTTATTAACAAATAAAACCTACTGATTTGGATTTGAAAACATTTGGAATTCAACTGGAGATTTTATTAATTAAACCAAACCTTATTTTATTAAATAAACCATGGTCCGTTTTATTTAAACTAATAAATGGAACCTAAATAGATTTAAAAATATTGTTTTATTTTGGATTAGGATGAAAAACAGAACCAAATTCAAAGTGAAGTTGAGTGCTTGTTTGAATTGATTTGAGTGTTGTTTGAATGTGTGAATAATTGTTTGAAATTCAAATCAGAAAATAGAAATAGAAAAGAATAAAACAAACAGGCAGAAAAAAAATATGGAAAAGGACAACCCAACAAGGCCCAGCCCAAACAGCCCACCTAGCCCAGCTTCCCCTCCCCCGAAACGTTACTTTTCTCATCCCAGAAGCAACCCACGCAGACACCGACTGGTGGACCTCTCCCTCTCCCTCTTTTTCCCACTGACACAACGGCCCCACGCCACTGTTCATCCTCTCCACCCCCGCTCGACCGTTCCTCCCGTTCCTGGCAGTAATTCGCGTCATCAATTCGACTTAATGCCCTGTTTAAACCTCGCAGTGATCGCTCGAGTTAAATCCCCTCTTCCTCCTCTCTCATTCCCCCCAAACCCCATGCATCGGGAGCCACCAGGCTGTCGCCAATCTTCACTGCACCGTCGCCGTCTCCGACGAGTTCACGGCCAAATTCCGGCGGCATCTCCTCACCCTTGTCTTCCCGAGCAAGCAGATAGATTCGCCAGACCCAGGAGCACCGCTCTGTAACCTCAGCTTCCCCGCGGGAACCTCTGAGCCTCGCCAACGACAACCACCAGTACCGCTGCCATTTGCCTCCACTCCGACGAGTCCCACCGGTGAGATCAGACCTCCCCTTCACCTCTCGCTCAAGCACACAGATTTTCCTTGATCCCACTCACCTAACCGTGCTTCTCCTTTGCCTTAGCGCGGTCCTAAGCGACGCCAACAACGACAACTGAGAGCACCGCCGCCCGCACCAACTCCGGCGAGGAATTCTGCCCAACCCCGTGCGCCCCTTCATCAACCAGTAGCAGGTTGAGCATCACCGTGCCACGACGATCACAGTGAGCCCCCTCTTCTCCTCCCTCGCTTCCTATTTCACCGGTGCCGCCATCGTCTGGTCGCTCCGCCGCCAGCAGCCGCCGCAGCGCCGCTAGCTTTTGGTCGAGCATGCGTCAGCCGTTCGATCCCGATCTAGTGGCTAGGATAGAAGCTAGGTGAAACGGTAAGTAGCATCTGCGCGCCGCACGATCTGGCTTGATCCAACGGCTGCAGCTGTGCAATCCGAGTGAAGCGGTACCGACGAATGACATTAGGACGCGTGGCACCAGCTGAACTGAATTAGATTTAGAAACCAGATTTAAATGCCATTTTCAAACCCCTATAACTTTCAAACCATACGTCCAAATTTGACAAATTTTATATCAATGAATTCAGGAGAACAAGCCCTAACCAACCCTACCCTTAGTTTGTCAAATAGTATTTGTTAGCTTGTTTGAATTTGCAGATTCTTTTGTGTGCTTGCTAACATTAGAAAAATCATTTAAAAATGAATTTTGAGATCAAACCTTTGCCAATTGGTTTGTTGTGACCTTACTGTCCCTAGGAACCAACCCTTGGTATTAAAAATGATTTTTGAAAGATTTAGGTTAGATTACTTGACTTAGTCATTTTCTAGCCCAATAAAAAGAATAGTTTTTATTATGAAAATGTTTATGGAAAGAAAACTTTGAGTAGATGGTTTGGACCAAACCTACTGACCAAAAAACACCAAGTTTTGCAATAGCAACTCATTTGGTGAACCCTATAGGCTAATGCCTTAGTAAAAATATTTCTACACCACATAAAATAACACTTTGTTTTGAAAATGGTTTTAAAATGAAACCTTTTGCAAATGACTTGACCACTTTAGGAAATGACCATTAGATGTACCCAAATATCTATGACCACTAGGAACCACTTTTTCAAACAAAACAAAGCTTGGCATGCTAGCATGCATTTCTTTGACTTTGATATTTATGTGTGTTGTTTTGCTTGATTGGTAGATTGAGTTTGTGCCTTGGTTGATTTATTTGTAGTGACTTCAAGAGTGTGATTGTTGCAAAGATCAAGAAGTGAACCTATACTCTACCAAAAAGGCAAGTGATGCTTCATACTTTTTGTCCCATTACTTTCACTATGCATTAGTGATTTTGCTAAGTAAAACTTGCATGGATTTTGCTAAGTATAAACCTTGCTATAGGAAACCTAGTAGATGAATCCTTAGTAGGATTTTCCTAAGTTAAAGATTCCTACTACTATCAAGCTTAGCCTAGCTAATAGAAAAAATGGGTGGAAAACATATTCACACTATGGAAAAATATTCTAAGTCTGAAGACTTATGTTTTTGTTTAATAAAACAACTAAGTTAATAAATCACCTGGGTGGAATGGAAGGATTGGGTTATGTTGAGTGGTTACACAAGGCCAGGAACCTTGTGTATCTCACTTGTGGAATGCCACCCAGGAAACAAAGGGATTTGAGATGTCAAATGTTGAGAAGCTTCAAGTGCAACCACTTGGCAATATGGGCTCTGCCATGATCATATAGGTTGCAAGAACTTAGCCATATGGACAGTGGGTGGTAGTGTTTGATAGGTTGGAGCGCGTCCATTTTGGTCTAAGGGAAGGCTTCTGAAAGATCTTGTCTTGGGAAACCAAGTCTTGTGGGTAAAGTGCACCACCTCTGCAGAGGGTAAAATCTAAGTACTTAGCCATGTCCCTGGTAAAGGACAATTTGAGCATCAAGACATGGAAGCAATCAAGAATCTCATCATTCCAATTTCTAAATTAAAATCTTGTGGTTTGAACAAGGGTTGTTTGAATTCTTCAATCATTGATGGAGAGATGGCTTGGTACAAGGATCTTGAAATCTTTGATTGAGAAAAATGATTTTGTCAAAGCAAAAACTTGGTATTTTCAAATGTTAAGGAAAAATCTATTTTGAGCAATGCAAGCCTCAACTCCACTTAGCCAAATGCATATAGATGATAGACTCCACTATACTACCATAGTATCACTTGCCAATACAATTCAAATGTATTGACCCTTTGTGGCTGTAACTTGTATGTTGCAGGTTTGATTGTTTTTAGAGAAGATTGATTGTTTAGGATTACAAAGTCTACAACCAACATCTGCCTGTGGAACTTTGAAGATGAAGGACCACTTGACCATAGTTATTCCGCTGCAATGTAATGTAATAGCCATATGAGCTATGTAAGATGTAATATATCTATGTTATTCCTGGTTATAAAGTTATATTATGACCTTTGTTTCTTGGTATTACATCTTAACTGTGGATGCTAGCTAATGATCCAGGGACTAGCATTGTAAAACACAGGAGGACTCTACCTTATCAGGTTGGGACCCCTACAGATGGTATCAGAGCATTGTGTTGCCTGTAGGATTTGTTAACCTAGGATTGGACAAAAACCCTTAGAAAAATAGGAGTGTATTTGTTCCAAAAACTTATTTACAAAAACACTTGTAAACTCTTTCCTCAACCATTTTGGTTTCAACTCTACTTCTCTTCTATTTCAAACTTGATGGAAAAAACCTACCCCATGACCAAAGACTACACCATATGCAAAGGACTTCTTCAACTTCTTCAACTCTAATGACTTCAACATCTTCAACTCTAATGACTTCAACATCTTCAGCATGTTCACCAAGGACTTCCAACCTGGAAACTACTAAGGACCACAAGTGAAACATGGAAAACCTACTCAAGATTTAGAGACTAAGGGAATGCAAAATAAGAAGAAGCCATCAACAACTTTGAAGTATTGTGACCAAGAGTTTTTCTCAAAGAAACCAAGATCTCATACAAGAAGAATCAAGAAGGAAGGAAAGATCACAAGTAAACCATATAGATGGACCACCATATTTTAGTTAAGTCAAAACCACCAACTTATGTGGTGCAACAAAAAAATATTTTGTTGACTAAGTATGTGCTTGAACCTTGTTTGAGTGAAAAGTTTGGTTTGTGATTGCATGCACATTGTTTGTGTGAATTGTGGTGTGTGTGATTAGAATTGAGTCCTTAGAAATATCTTGCCTATTCTAATCTCCCTTCAACCCAAACAGATGACTACCCCAAAAGACTCCAAGGTTGATGACACCAACAACAACCAAGAGGACAACATGAGAGAACTTATAGCAACCCAAAACCAGTTGAGCCAAGAGACAACTCAGCTTTTAGCCAACAACAATGGACTAGACCCAGCCATACAAAGGATATTGAAACTTCAATCCCAATTGTTGCAAGGAATGGTTACTCAAATGATCAACATGAGAGAAAACTTTTCCCAAAGAACTAATGACAACAAGGATGACAAAGAGGTTAAGCTAGAAGAAACCCAAGCTAGCAATAATTTTAGAGACAAGGATCATGCATCCAAGGAACATGAGGATCAATGCCTCAAGAAGAGAGAAAGATCTCCCACTCATGAAGAACATGAACTAGAAGAACTCCTAGCTTTGGAGAGACCCAAAAAGAAGAAGAAAGACATAAGCCAAGTGCAATGTTTCAATTGCAAAGAGATGGGACACTATGCCAATGAATGCCTAGAAAAGAAGAAGAACCGAAGAAACAAACAAAAGGCAATGGTACCAAAGGAAAAGAAAGATATCAGCCAAGTGATTTGTTTCAACTGCAAGAATCCAGGACATTATGCAAGCAACTGTCCAGAAAGGATAGAGAACAAGTTGAACAAGCCTATGGAGAAACTTAACCTTGACCCATGAGCCAAGTATGGAAACCAAGGACACAATGCAAAAGTTTGCTTAGAGAGATTTTTCCCAGGATCCCAAGAAGGCCAATATGTAATTTTTGTTTGGAAAATTTTAAGGGTGGTAGTACCCTAGTTGTTTTGAACTTGTTTGTAACCCAGCCTCCCCAAATCTCGGGACGAGATTTATTTTAAGGGTGGTAGCCTGTCACATCCCAAGATTTTCCAAATCTTGTAATGTGAAAATAAATTAATAAAACAAAACTTTGTTTGATTTTTAGAGCCAGAAGAAACTTTTTGAATTCAAATGGAACCTCAAACCAATTTGAATTAAATAATCCTAAAGAGATTTAAAAAGATAAACTTTTATTAAAGGAAAATAAAAATATTTAAAATACTATTTTGGATCTCTTAATAAAAGATTTGGTATTCAAAAGAAAAGATGGATTTATAAATAAAGATTATTTTATAAAACCAATTAAACCTTGGCCAAGCTTTTGAATTAAAACATTTTATTTTAAATAAAATAGCAAAGGTTTAATTAAAAATAATAAAGGATTGTATAAATAAAATAATAAGGATTTAATATCCAACTTTATTTAATAAAAGGTTTTACCATTTTAATTAAAACATCAAAGCTTGTTAAATTATTTTAAATAAGTTTTCTAAGTATTTTATTCTCTTAATTAAAACCTACTAAAGTGTTTTGGCTTTATTTTTAGATTTCAAAATGAATATCTCAATAAAATAAAACCTATTTGAAATAATAATGAAAGTCTATTATATTTAATTAATAATGGACCCTAAAATAAAATGTTATTTTATCTCCAAGTATTCTATTTTTCCCAAATAAAACCCACTGATTTGGTTTTGAAAATATTTAGGTTTCAAATAAAGATTTTATTAATAAAATCAAACTCTATTTGATTTCATAACTAAGACCCATTTTATTTAATTATTAATGGACCTTAAAGTAAAAGGATTATATTATTTTAAACAAGTTTTCAAAATATTCTTTATTAACAAATAAAACCTACTGATTTGGATTTGAAAACATTTGGAATTCAAATGGAGATTTTATTAATTAAACCAAACCTTATTTTATTAAATAAACCATGGTCCGTTTTATTTAAACTAATAAATGGAACCTAAATAGATTTAAAAATATTGTTTTATTTTGGATTAGGATGAAAACAGAACCAAATTCAAAGTGAAGTTGAGTGCTTGTTTGAATTGATTTGAGTGTTGTTTGAATGTGTGAATAATTGTTTGAAATTCAAATCAGAAAATAGAAATAGAAAAGAATAAAACAAACAGGCAGAAAAAAAATATGGAAAAGGACAACCCAACAAGGCCCAGCCCAAACAGCCCACCTAGCCCAGCTTCCCCTCCCCCGAAACATTACTTTTCTCATCCCAGAAGCAACCCACGCAGACACCGACTGGTGGACCTCTCCCTCTCCCTCTTTTTCCCACTGACACAACGGCCCCACGCCACTGTTCATCCTCTCCACCCCCGCTCGACCGTTCCTCCCGTTCCTGGCAGTAATTCGCGTCGTCAATTCGACTTAATGCCCTGTTTAAACCTCGCAGTGATCGATCGAGTTAAATCCCCTCTTCCTCCTCTCTCATTCCCCCCAAACCCCATGCATCGGGAGCCACCAGGCTGTCGCCAATCTTCACTGCACCGTCGCCGTCTCCGACGAGTTCACGGCCAAATTCCGGCGGCATCTCCTCACCCTTGTCTTCCCGAGCAAGCAGATAGATTCGCCAGACCCAGGAGCACCGCTCTGTAACCTCAGCTTCCCCGCGGGAACCTCTGAGCCTCGCCAACGACAACCACCAGTACCGCTGCCATTTGCCTCCACTCCGACGAGTCCCACCGGTGAGATCAGACCTCCCCTTCACCTCTCGCTCAAGCGCACAGATTTTCCTTGATCCCACTCACCTAACCGTGCTTCTCCTTTGCCTTAGCGCGGTCCTAAGCGACGCCAACAACGACAACTGAGAGCACCGCCGCCCGCACCAACTCCGGCGAGGAATTCTGCCCAACCCCGTGCGCCCCTTCATCAACCAGTAGCAGGTTGAGCATCACCGTGCCACGACGATCACAGTGAGCCCCCTCTTCTCCTCCCTCGCTTCCTATTTCACCGGCGCCGCCATCGTCTGGTCGCTCCGCCGCCAGCAGCCGCCGCAGCGCCGCTAGCTTTTGGTCGAGCATGCGTCAGCCGTTCGATCCCGATCTAGTGGCTAGGATAGAAGCTAGGTGAAACGGTAAGTAGCATCTGCGCGCCGCACGATCTGGCTTGATCCAACGGCTGCAGCTGTGCAATCCGAGTGAAGCGGTACCGACGAATGACATTAGGACGCGTGGCACCAGCTGAACTGAATTAGATTTAGAAACCAGATTTAAATGCCATTTTCAAACCCCTATAACTTTCAAACCACACGTCCAAATTTGACAAATTTTATATCAATGAATTCAGGAGAACAAGCCCTAACCAACCCTACCCTTAGTTTGTCAAATAGTATTTGTTAGCTTGTTTGAATTTGCAGATTCTTTTGTGTGCTTGCTAACATTAGAAAAATCATTTAAAAATGAATTTTGAGATCAAACCTTTGCCAATTGGTTTGTTGTGACCTTACTGTCCCTAGGAACCAACCCTTGGTATTAAAAATGATTTTTGAAAGATTTAGGTTAGATTACTTGACTTAGTCATTTTCTAGCCCAATAAAAAGAATAGTTTTTATTATGAAAATGTTTATGGAAAGAAAACTTTGAGTAGATGGTTTGGACCAAACCTACTGACCAAAAAACACCAAGTTTTGCAATAGCAACTCATTTGGTGAACCCTATAGGCTAATGCCTTAGTAAAAATATTTCTACACCACATAAAATAACACTTTGTTTTGAAAATGGTTTTAAAATGAAACCTTTTGCAAATGACTTGACCACTTTAGGAAATGACCATTAGATGTACCCAAATATCTATGACCACTAGGAACCACTTTTTCAAACAAAACAAAGCTTGGCATGCTAGCATGCATTTCTTTGACTTTGATATTTATGTGTGTTGTTTTGCTTGATTGGTAGATTGAGTTTGTGCCTTGCTTGATTTATTTGTAGTGACTTCAAGAGTGTGATTGTTGCAAAGATCAAGAAGTGAACCTATACTCTACCAAAAAGGCAAGTGATGCTTCATACTTTTTGTCCCATTACTTTCACTATGCATTAGTGATTTTGCTAAGTAAAACTTGCATGGATTTTGCTAAGTATAAACCTTGCTATAGGAAACCTAGTAGATGAATCCTTAGTAGGATTTTCCTAAGTTAAAGATTCCTACTACTATCAAGCTTAGCCTAGCTAATAGAAAACATGGGTGGAAAACATATTCACACTATGGAAAAATATTCTAAGTCTGAAGACTTATGTTTTTGTTTAATAAAACAACTAAGTTAATAAATCACCTGGGTGGAATGGAAGGATTGGGTTATGTTGAGTGGTTACACAAGGCCAGGAACCTTGTGTATCTCACTTGTGGAATGCCACCCAGGAAACAAAGGGATTTGAGATGTCAAATGTTGAGAAGCTTCAAGTGCAACCACTTGGCAATATGGGCTCTGCCATGATCATATAGGTTGCAAGAACTTAGCCATATGGACAGTGGGTGGTAGTGTTTGATAGGTTGGAGCGCGTCCATTTTGGTCTAAGGAAGGCTTCTGAAAGATCTTGTCTTGGGAAACCAAGTCTTGTGGGTAAAGTGCACCACCTCTGCAGAGTGTAAAATCTAAGTACTTAGCCATGTCCCTGGTAAAGGACAATTTGAGCGTCAAGACATGGAAGCAATCAAGAATCTCATCATTCCAATTTCTAAATTAAAATCTTGTGGTTTGAACAAGGGTTGTTTGAATTCTTCAATCATTGATGGAGAGATGGCTTGGTACAAGGATCTTGAAATCTTTGATTGAGAAAAATGATTTTGTCAAAGCAAAAACTTGGTATTTTCAAATGTTAAGGAAAAATCTATTTTGAGCAATGCAAGCCTCAACTCCACTTATCCAAATGCATATAGATGATAGACTCCACTATACTACCATAGTATCACTTGCCAATACAATTCAAATGTATTGACCCTTTGTGGCTGTAACTTGTATGTTGCAGGTTTGATTGTTTTTAGAGAAGATTGATTGTTTAGGATTACAAAGTCTACAACCAACATCTGCCTGTGGAACTTTGAAGATGAAGGACCACTTGACCATAGTTATTCCGCTGCAATGTAATGTAATAGCCATATGAGCTATGTAAGATGTAATATATCTATGTTATTCCTGGTTATAAAGTTATATTATGACCTTTGTTTCTTGGTATTACATCTTAACTGTGGATGCTAGCTAATGATCCAGGGACTAGCATTGTAAAACACAGGAGGACTCTACCTTATCAGGTTGGGACCCCTACATTGCGCATTGGCTATGGCGCCCATGTTATCACAGTAGATAGACATTGGGTCCAGCGCACTAGGAACCACACCCAGCTCTGTAATGAACTCTTTCATCCATATCGCTTCTTGTGAAGCTTCCGAAGCAGCCATGTATTCCGATTCAGTTGAAGATCTCGCCACAACGCTTTGCTTTGCACTCCTCCAGCTAACTGCTGCACCATTCAAAATAAATACGTATCCGGATTATGATTTAGAATCATTCGGATCGGTGTTCCAACTAGCATCGGTGTAACCATTAACAACGAGCTGTTCATCACCTCCATAAGAAAGAACCATATCCTTAGTTCTTCTCAAGTACTTAAGGATGTTTTTGACCGCTGTCCAATGATCCACTCCTGGATCACTTT
Source organism: Avena atlantica (assembly GCA_910589765.1). Taxonomy (NCBI): domain Eukaryota; kingdom Viridiplantae; phylum Streptophyta; class Magnoliopsida; order Poales; family Poaceae; genus Avena; species Avena atlantica. Next base: position 485,755,846 of record OU342739.1, on the reverse strand, counting down.
GATATCTGCTAGTTAAACTAACAACATATGCAATGTCGGGTCTAGTACATAGCATGGCATACATTAGAGATCCTATGGCTGAGGCATAGGGAGTCTTACTCATCCTTTCTCTATCTTCTGCCGATGTCGGACTTTGAGTTTTACTCAAGGTCGTATTGGGCAACATGGGCAAGAACCCTTTCTTGCTTTCTTCCATTCCAAACCTCTTTAGAACTTTGTCCAAATATGTACTCTGTGACAATGATATTCGGCGTTTCGATCTATCTCTATAAATCTTTATGCCTAATATGTAAGCTGCTTCGCCAAGATCCTTCATTGAAAAACTATTATTCAAATATTCCTTGACACTATTAAGAAGGTCTACATCATTCCCAATCAACAATATGTCATCCACATATAGTATTAAGAATGCTACAGATCTCCCACTCACTTTCTTGTAAATACAAGCTTCTCCATAAGTTTGTATAAAACCAAAACTTTTGATCACCTTATCAAAACGTTGATTCCAACTTCGGGATGCTTGCTTCAATCCATAGATGGACCGTTGAAGTTTGCATACCTTGTTAGCATCTTTAGGATCGACAAAACCTTTGGGTTGCATCATTTACAACTCTTCATCAATGTCTCCATTGAGGAATGCTGTTTTGACATCCATCTGCCATATCTCATAATCATAATATGCAGCGATTGCTAACATAATCCTCACAGACTTTAGCTTCTCTACTGGTGAGAAAGTCTCATCGTAGTCAACTCCTTGAATTTGTCGAAACCCTTTTGCGACAAGTCGAGCTTTATAGACAGTAACATTACCATCATCATCTGTTTTCTTCTTGAAAATCCATTTGTTCTCGACAGCCTTCCGGCCATCCGGTAAGTCCACCAAAGTCCATACTTGGTTTTCGTACATGGATCCAATCTCGGATTTCATGGCTTCTTGCCATTTATTGGAATCTGGGCTCATCATCGCTTCCTCATATGTCTCGGGGTCATCGGTGTTGTCCACCAACATGACATTCATAACGGAATCATACCAATCTGGAGTGGTACGAGTTCTCGTTGACCTCCGAGGCTCTGTAGCAACTTCAACCGAAGTTTCATGATCACCATCACTAGCTTCCTCTCTTATTGGTGCAGGCACCACATAAACTTCTTCCGGTGCTGCGCTACTCGCAATTTCGAGAGAAGGTTCGACAACCTCGTCGAGTTCTACTTTCCTTCCAGTCACTTCTTTCGAGAGAAATTTCTTCTCTAGAAAGGATCCATTCTTGGCAACGAAGATTTTGCCTTCGGATCTATGATAGAAGGTATACCCAATAGTTTCCTTCGGGTATCCTATGAAGACGCATTTTTCCGCTTTGGGTTCAAGCTTGTCCGGCTGTAACTTCTTTACATAGGCTTCGCATCCCCAAACTTTAAGGAACGACAATTTAGGTTTCTTCCCAAACCATAATTCATACGGTGTCGTTTCAACGGGTTTAGATGGTGCCCTATTTAAAGTGAATGCGGCTGTTTCTAATGCATAACCCCAAAATGATAGCGGTAAATCTGTAAGTGACATCATAGAACGAACCATATCTAACAGAGTTTGATTACGACGTTCGGACACACCATTACGCTGTGGTGTTCCCGACGGTGTCAATTGTGAAAGTATTCCGCATTTCTTCAAATGCTCGCCAAACTCGTAACTTAGATATTCACCTCCACGATCAGAACGTAGAAATTTAATCTTCTTGTTACGTTGATTCTCTACCTCACTTTGAAACTCCTTAAACTTCTCAAAAGTTTCGGACTTATGTTTCATGAAATAGATATACCCATATCTACTCAAGTCATCCGTGAAGGTAAGAACATAACGATAACCACCGCGCGATGCTACACTCATTGGACCACACACATCGGTATGTATGATTTCCAATAAGTCCGTAGCTCGCTCCATCATACCAGAAAATGGAGTCTTAGTCATTTTTCCCATCAGACATGCTTCGCATCTTTCAAGTGATTCAAAATCAAGTGATTCAAGAAGTCCATCGGAATGGAGTTTCTTCATACGTTTCACTCCAATGTGACCAAGACGACAGTGCCACATATAGGTCGAATTATCGCTTGATTTCAAACGTTTAGCCTCAATGTTGTTGATATGTGTATTTCCACTATCGAGATTCAATAAGAATAGACCATCTATCAAAGGTGCATGTGCATAAAACATATTACTCATATAAATCGAACAACCATTATTCTCGGACTTAAACAAGTAACCGTCTCGCAATAAACATGATCCCGATATAATGTTCATGCTCAACGCAGGCACCAAATAACAATTATTTAAGTATAAAACTAATCCCGATGGTAGATGAAGGGGTAGCGTGCCGACCGCGATCACATCAACCTTTGATCCGTTTCCCACGCGCATCGTCACCTCGTTCTTCGCTAGCTTCCGTTTATTCTGCAGCACCTGTTTAGAGTTACAAATATGAGCAACCGAACCAGTATCAAATACCCAGGCACTACTACGAGTACTAGTGAGATACACATCAATAACATGTATATCAGATATACCTTTCTTCTTGATGTTGCCGTTCTTCAAATCCGCCAAGTACTTTGGGCAATTCCGCTTCCAGTGACCTTCTCCCTTGCAGTAAAAGCACTCAGTATCAGGCTTAGGTCCAGCCTTGGTCTTCTTCGTCGGTGTGGTAACTTTCTTACCACCCTTCTTGAAGTGTCCCTTTTGCTTAGACTTGCCTTTCTTGAATTTGGTGGTCTTATTGACCAACAACACTTGGTGCTCTTTCTTGATCTCCATTTCTGCAGATTTCAACATGGCAAAGAATTCTGGCAACGTCTTATTCATGTTCTGCATGTTGTAGTTCATCACAAAGTTCCTGTAACTTGGTGGTAGTGATTGGAGGACACGGTAAATCCCCAAAGCATTAGGAATCACTATACCCAAGCTTTGAAGTTTGTTTGCGTGCCCAGACATCTTAAGCACATGCTCACTGACGGAGCTGCCCTCTTCCATCTTGCAGTTAAAGAACTTTTCAGAAGCCTCATAGCTTTCAATTGCCGCATGAGTCTCAAAAATCAATTTGAGATCCTCGACAATATCATATGGGTCTGAATCCTCAAACCTTTTCTGAAGCTCTGATTCCAAACCATACAAGATAGCACACTGAACTATGGAGTACTGATTCTTCCGAGCGAGGTAAACATTCTTTACTTCATCGGGAGAATCATCTGCAGGTGGGTCACCCAGCGGTGCATCCAGCACATAGGTCAAATTACCAGCTGTGAGGACAATCCTCAAATTGCGGAACCAATCCGCGAAGTTGCTTCCATTGTTTTTCAACTTTTCTTTCTCTAGGAACGCATTAAAATTGATGGTAGGGGCTGCCATTGATCTACAACATATTTGCAATAGTTTAGACTAAGTTTATGATAAATTGAGTTCAAATTAATTAATAAAGTTAATCTAGGTGAACTCCCACTCAAAACAATATCCCTCACATTGTTTTAGTGATCACACGAACCAAATCCACTACATCAACACCGATCATCACGAGAGTTGATATAGTTTCAATGGCGAACAATCGTCATGTTCATCATATCTACTATATGATTCATGCTTTAGCTTTCGGTGATCCGTGTTCCGAGACCATCTCTGTACATGCTAGGCTCGTCAAGATCTGTCACATCCCAAGATTTTCCAAATCTTGTAATGTGAAAATAAATGAATAAAATAAAACTTTGTATGATTATCAGGACCAGAAGAAACTTTTTGAATTCAAATGGAACCTCAAACCAATTTGAATCAAATAAAACCTAAAGGGATTTAAAAAGATAAACATTTAATAAAAGGAAAATAAAAACATTTGGAAATACTATTTTGAAACAATTAAATGAAAAGATTTGTTTTCAAATGAAATAGAAGTTTTACAAATAAGGATTATTTTATAAAGCCAAAATTAAAACCTTAGCCAAGCTTTGGGAATTAAAATATTTTATTTTAAAATAAAATTAGCAAAGGTTTATTTAAATAAATTAATAAGGATTTAATATCCAACTTTGTCTAAATAAAAAGTTTTACCAATTTAATTGAAACATCAAAACTTATTAAAATTTATTTAAAATAAGTTTGCCAAATATTTTATACTCTCTAATAAAACCTACTAAAGTGTTTTAGTTTTATTTTAGTTTTCAAAATAAAGATTTTAATAAAACAAATCCTATTGAATTAAATAAATAAAAATCTATCCATTTAATTGTTATTGGACCTTAAAATAAAATGGTATTTTATTTCAAAACAAGTTTCCAAGTATTCCTTATTTACAAATAAAACCTACGAAATTGGTTTTGAAAGTGTTTGGATTTCAAATGAAAATTTTATTAAATAAATCAAACCCTATCATATTAAATAACTAATGAACCACTTTATTTAATTAATGAATAGATCCTAAAATAAATAAAAATATTATTTTATTTTTGGGAATTGGTTTATGTTGATAAACAGAACCAAAAACTCATTATAAGTTTGAATTGTTTGAATGGTTTGAGTGAATGAATAATTGAATCAAATTCAAAATAGAAAAATAGAAATAGAAAAGGAAAAAGAATTCAGAAGAAAAAAAATAGGAAATGGACTTGACCCAACCCAGCAGCCCAAACAGGCCCAGCGCCAGCCCAGTTCCTCTATTCACAGCGAAACGTTTTCCTACCTAAACACTAACCCACACAGACAATGACCGGTGGACCTCCCCCTCTTCCCTTTTCCCACTGACTGACCGACCCCACTTTCCACTGTTCTCCTTCCCCACCCCGCGACTGGTTCTTCCTCCTCTCGTCGCCATTGCAGACTTAATTTCTCAGCTTGAATACGCCTTAACGCGACCATCTTTACTCGCAGTGATCATGCACCTTTAAACGCCAGTCACTCCTCTCCGTTTCCCCTCTGTTTCCTCCCCCAAGCACGCCTCCAGGAAGCCACAATTTCTCCTCGACTGCCCTGTCTCCGACGACGCTCCGACGCCGATTCCGGCAGCCTCACGCCACCCCTTGCCTCCCCGACCATGCTCCCGTGATCCCCACCTCCTGGCGATCTTCACCGTAGTACCAGCTCGCCCCCGAGCGCTCCAGAGCGTCGGCCTTGTCAAGTTCTGAACAGCGCCGCCGTCCGCTCCACTCCGGCAAGCACCCAGGTAGTTTCTGACCACCCCGCGCCTCCTCGTCCACACTCCCGCACTCGCCACATCTTTCTGCATCTAACCGCATCGTTGTTTTGCTTTGGGGTGATCCACAGCGCCGTCCACGACGACCACCTGAAGCACCCGACGCCGTCCTCCACTCCGGCGAGCAATCCTGCCAAGATCAGAGCGCCCCTCGCCCGACCAACACCTCCTCGAGCATCATCGTGACCTCCTGAACCCGGTGAGCCTTTTATCCTCCTCTCTCGCCTCCTAGACCACCGGTACCATCCTCACCTGACCGCGCCGCCAGTCGCCGCCGCGTCAGCGCCGCCCACTTTAGGTCAAACTCGCCAGCACCGTTCGATCTAGATCTAGCGCCCACGATTAGTTCACTTATCGTCGAAGGGGTACGCGTCCAAGACCGTGCGATCGATCAGATCCAACGCCCCACAGCTGCGATCCACGCGAAGCGGTACCCGCGAATAGCAACACGCCGCGTGTCATCTATTAGGTTTAGAAATAGATTTGAATCTGATTTATTTGCAAACTTCAAACCCTTATAACTTGAGATCTACACGTCCAAAAATTACAAATTTTATATCAATGGATTCAGGAGAAAAAGCCCTAGCCAACCATGCCCTTGGTTTAGCAAATAGTATTTGTTAGTTTGTTTGTTTTTGCAGATTCTTTTGTGAGCTTGTTTAGAGTATAAAAATTGTTTAAAATTGAATTTAAGGATAAAACCTTTGCAGATTGGATTATTGTGACCTTACTGACCCTAGGAACCAACCCTTGTTGTTAAAAATGATTTTGGAAAGATTTAGGTTGGATTACTTGACTTAGCCATTTTCTAGCCAAATAAAAAGAATGGTTTTTGTTATAAAAATATTTATGGAAAGAAAACTTTAAGAAAATGGTTTAATCAAACCCACTGACCCAAAACACCAAGTTTTGCAAATTAGCAACTCATTTGGTGAACAACTTAAGAGTTTTGCCTTAATAAAAACATTTTTCACCACATGAAATGATGAATGGAGTTAAAAATAGTTTTTGGACAAAACCCTCTTGCTAATGACTTTGCCACTTTGGTAAATGACCAATTTGGATCTTACAAAGTTTAGAAACCCCATAGATACCCCCTTTGCAAAATAAAACTATCTTGTGCATGCTCCCATGCATGAATTGGTTTCCTTTGTCTTGTGTGTGTGAATTTGTTTGAGTGATTATTGGTTGGAATGTAAATTGAATTGGTGTTTGTTTGATTGACTTGTAGTGAAGTGTGAGACTGGCAAGATCAAGGAGTGAACTACCATTCCCTTCCAAAAGGCAAGTGATGCTTCATACTTTTTGTCCTATTACTTTCACTATGCATTAGTGATTTTGCTAAGTAAAACTTGCATGGATTTTGCTAAGTATAGATCTTGCTATAGGAAAACATAGTAATGAATCCTTAGTAGGATTTTCCTAAGTTAAAGATTCCTACTAATATCAAGCTTAGCCTAGCTAATAGAAAACACGGGTGGAAAATATATTCACACTATGGAAAAATATTCTAAGTCTGAGGACTTATGTTTTTGTTTAATAAAACAACTAAGTTAATGAATCCCCTGGGTGGAATGGGCTTGCTTGGTGGAGAATGGTTGAGTGGTTCACAATGCCATGGGCTTGGATTGTGTATCTCACTTGTGGTATGCCACCCAGGAAACAAAGGGATTTGAGATGTCAAATGTTGAGAAGCTTCAAGTGCAACCACTTGGCAATATGGGCTCTGCCATGATCATATAGGTTGCAAGAACTTAACCATATGGACAGTGGGTGGTAGTGTTTGATAGGTTGGAACGCGTCCATTTTGGTCTAAGGGAAAGCTTCTGAAAGATCTTGTCTTGGGAAACCAAGTCTTGTGGGGAAAGTGCACCACCTCTGCAGAGTGTAAAACCTAAGTACTTAGCCATGTCCCTGGTAAAGGACAATTTGAGCATCAAGACATGGAAGCAATCAAGAATCTCATCATTCAAATTTCTAAGTTAAAACTTGTGGTTTGAACAAGGGTTGTTTGAAATCTTCAATCTTTGATTCAGAGATGCCTTGGAAAGGATCTTCAATCTTTGATTGAGAAAAATGATTTTGTCAAGCAAAACTTAGTATTTTCAAATGTTAAGGAAAAATCTATTTTGAGCAATGCAAGCCTCAACTTCACTTAGCCAAATGCATATAGAAGATAGACTCCACTATACTACCATAGTATCACTTGCCAATACAATTCAAATGTATTGACCCTTGTGGCTGTAACTTGTATGTTGCAGGTTTGATTGTTTTTAGTGAAGATTGATTGATTAGGATTACAAAGTCTACAACCAACATCTGCCTGTGGCACTTTGAAGATGAAGGACCCATGCTTATAGTTATTCCGCAGCAATGTAATATAATAGCCAAATGAGCTATGTAAGATGTAATAATAATATGTTATTCCTGGTTATTAAGTGTTGGGAATATGCCCTAGAGGCAATGATGTATGATGATATTTCCCATTGTATTCATAAAGTTATTAAGTAGTCCTTGTATAAACATCTGATGTGTATCATTGAATTTGTGATTCAGTTGTGGAACTATGCATTCATGTTGTTTGTACTAAATATCCTTGGTCATTGAGGTTGTGCTGGACACACAACTTAGACCAATGTGAAAGTTGGCTTGATGACTCGGTTCCACTTGTCATGGGCATGGAGATGCTATTCCAACTTACACAGACTAGGCTAAAGAGTTTAGCGAGTCGGATTGACCCATATTGAGGTACAACGAACTTAGCTGTCATTTGTATATCTCAATCAGTGTAATCCTTAGACCTGAGGTTGTTGCATAGTCCGAGTTGAGGATCACCGACTTAGGTTCTGTCAAACGCTGATCCGTAACTGGGCAGTTATAAAGGCAGGGTTCGGGTCGACTGAGAATCAAGCTGCGTGATGTGAATAACCAAGATGGGATTTTGCCCCTCCACTCGGAGAGATATTCTCTGGGCCCTCTCGTGAGATATGATTCGGAAAGCATGGCCATGCACGACTCGGTTAAGTGTTAACCGAGGCGATCGGCTAAGAGTTAGTCGGGTGAATCACTTATCTCGGATCGAGAAGAGAGTCGGACTATTTAAGGGATGACATATATTCGCCTATAGTCTGACAAGGTATATCGTGAGGCAAAAGGGACTCGGACGTAAGTCGCATTGGAAAGGCAAGTCTTCATGACTCTTTGGTACTTGGGAATCGACACGTTCTGCTAGGAGCCGATGCCGATTGATCGATTGTGAGTCGGACTCTAATCGTGTCCAAGTAACCATGAGCCTGCGGGGTCACACACTTAAGAGCGGGAGCAAGTTCGGATATGATCTGAACATATAATCTGGTTGGGTTGGACCTAAACCGGATTAGGACTGAGTTAGTGAGTTGGACTCACGGTGACTAGTGTTATATGGGCTTTAGTGAATGGGTCGCGCGAGCAGAGCCCACGTTCACTCCCTATATATAGTGGAGCACAGTAACCCATAAAGGTTAATCGTTGTTCGGTTAGGTCATTCCATGTGTTGGAAACCCTAGCTTCACAGCATTCCAGCCGCCGTAACGAACCTAGCAGTTCGCCGCCGGTGCTCCTCCTTGTACGTGTGGATACCAGCAGAGGTGCTGTGCGATCAGCACCAAGACGATCGGATCGTGAGGACTGCACTGCATCAACTGACGCGCTTCATCAGTAATCCGCAACCGCGCGTCTAGTGGTAAACCTCGTGGCTTTCTACTTCAGCTAGATTTTGGGATGACCACGTTAGAGGAAAATTTTATTTTATCTCCGCGTGGCCCAACAGTGGTATCAGAGCGATAGCTTCTGGTTTTAGGCTCGAGATCTCGCATATGAGATATGCGGTAGGCTATAGATGAGATCTATGTGCTGTTTTGGTGGTCGATCTATGAGATAGATCGGTTTTGTATGAAGTTGATTGGATCAACTGTACTCGGGGAATGGTAGATCTGATTTCCGTGATCATACTGCTGAGGTCGTGGAACCGCCGGCTTCGCCCTGTCGTAGCGCCTTAGATGTCGTTGCGAGTTTCACAACGCCGGTAGATATTGTATCTATGCATAACTTGTTTTTGCAGGAAGTTGTGAATGGTATGGTTCATGTGCATGTGATGTATGTGTGTAATCCATACGTGATCTGCGAATCACGGTTTTTGTCAGCCGGCTGGAGCCTAGGTGCTGTCACTTTATTGTATAACGACCTGCGTGTCGGATTCTCTATGTAATTTACTTTACTAAGCTAGTGTAGCTGTTTGAGAACCTGGAAGGCATGCAAGGCGTTATACATGTCGGCGACATGGAGTAAGACGGCAAGTGACAAGAGTTGGCACGAGTCGGATTACAGGCTTTGTGGAGATGGAGATCGCCATGAAGAGAGCCATACCATTTCACATTATAATTGCTTTATTTTGTGTTATTTTTATGTCTCAGTTTTACCTCTATTAGATAGTCGGTAAAATTTAATCCCTCAAAGAAGGTCTAGTCGGTTTTCCCGCCAGTGTTTGCACCATCACAAGTCGGACATTTTTGGTAGTGGGCTCATAAAATTGAGGTGCTGCCAATTCTTTCCGACTAGGTGGGTTCGAGTCGGACTCTTACTGCAGAAACACTCGGTAAGCTAGACGGGTCTATCACAACGGTTGTGGGACTCGGGGAAAGGTAGGATGGGAGCCGGGGCATGTGATGCCACCCGTCTAACAGGAGTCGCATGAGATGCGATTGACAAGGAGTTGTCTACCTAGATCACTTGGCGGCTAGCGGTGATGCTAAAGCTCACTAGCCGACTTGCTTATTTAGGATCCTGAATCACTAAGTAACCATCGGAGGGGTGTTGGTTCTAGTGAGAGCATAAAATATTAAAATGTTTAATATGCTTGCTCTTTTATGAATACATGTCTTAAGTGCTTTGCATATTTTCTGTTGTAGATCATGGCACCAAGTAGCAGTCACTCTCAGATATCCGGTTTTGCGTTGAGAACCATTCTTGAGAAAGATAAACTGAACGACACTAATTTTACCAACTGGTATCGAAATCTGAGAATTGTTCTCAAACAAGAAAAGAAGGACCATGTCCTAGACAACCCACTTCCAGATGAGCCGAATGAGAATGCGACTGTCGCAGCCACCAATGCCTACCGTCGGGCTAAGGATGAGTCCACGGATATCAGCTGTCTTATGCTTTCTCACATGGAACCGGACTTGCAAAAGCAGTTCGAGCATGTTGAGGCCTACGATATGATCGAAAGTCTCAAAAGTATGTTCCAGGCTCAGGCGAAGACTGAGAGGTATCAAGTCTCTCAGGCTTTGCTGAGTTGCAAGCTTAAGGATGGTGATCCACTGAGTCCGCATGTGATCAAAATGGTTGGTTACGTGCAGTCTCTGGAGAGGCTTGGCTACCCCATAAGCGAAGAGTTCGCTACGGATATAATTCTGAACTCTCTTCCTAGTGCATATGGGCAGTTCATTTCGAACTACCACATGCATGATATGGATAAGAAACTCACTGAATTGCATGGGATGCTCAAGCAGGCAGAGGCGGATCTCAAGAAGGGCACCAGTCAAGTGTTGATGGTGCAGAATAAGGCTAAGTTCAAGAAAAGTTCTTGGACTAAGAAGAAGGCTAAGTCAGGAGGAAAGCAGGCTCAGGACCCTGTCCTAAGCGCTTCCTCAGGGACTAAACCATCTCCTTCAGCCGGATCCACTTGCTTCTACTGCAAGGCGGATGGCCACTGGAAGAGGAACTGCAGCAAGTACTTGGCCGACAAAGCCAAGAGTGGAGGTATGACTTCCGACTCAGGTACACTTGTTTGCAATGTTATAGACATATATCTTGCTGATGCACCTAATAGTTCTTGGGTATATGATACCGGATCAGTTATTCACATCTGCAACTCGTTGCAGGGACTGGTAAGAACTAGGAGCGTAGCAAGAGGCGAGGTTGATATTCGAGTCGGCAACAAAGCAAGAGTTGCTGCGTTGGAAGTCGGCACGATGCAACTTCATTTACCTTCCGGATTCATTATGGAACTAAATAATTGTTATTATGTTCCAGTGCTCAGTCGAAACATTATTTCTGCTTCATGTTTGATGAGGCAAGGCTATGAGTCGAATATCAAGAATAATGGTTGTTCTTTGTATTTGAATGATATGTTTCACGGCTTTGCACCCGTCCAGGACGGGTTATTTATTTTGAATCTTGATGGTGAGTCGGTTTATAACATAAATGTTAAAAGGTTGAAACCAAATGATCTGAATATGACTTACTTTTGGCACTGTCGGCTTGGTCATATAAGTTGGAAATGCATGAAGAAGCTCCATGATGATGGACTCCTAACTTCGTTCGACTTGGAGTCATTCGAGACATGCGAATCTTGCCTACTCGGCAAAATGACCAAGACACCCTTTGCAAAGAGTTGCGAAAGGGCGTCCGACTTGTTGGGACTAGTACATAGTGATGTATGTGGGCCAATGAGCACGACAGCCAGGGGTGGTTATGAGTATTTCATTACCTTCACTGATGATTTGAGCAGGTATGGATATATCTACTTAATGAAACATAAGTCGGAAGCCTTTGAAAAGTTCAAAGAATTCCAGAATGAAGCACAGAATCAACTCGGCAAGAAAATAAAGTTTCTTCGGTCGGACCGAGGAGGCGAGTACATGAGCCATGAGTTTGATGACCATCTGAAAAGTTGTGGAATAGTTCCTCAACTTACTCCGCCAGGAACGCCACAAAGGAATGGTGTTTCGGAAAGGCGGAATGGGACCTTGTTGGACATGGTACGATCAATGATGAGTCGGACAGATCTGCCTTTATCATTTTGGGGTTATTGTCTAGAAACAGCGGCGTTCACACTAAACAAAGTACCATCAAAATCGGTAGAGAAGACACCGCATGAGATGTGGACAGGCAAAAAGCCGAGTTTGTCTTTTCTTAAGATTTGGGGTTGTGAAGCTTTTGTCAAGCGACTTCAGTCGGACAAGCTTACGGCCAAGTCGGATAAATGTGTTTTCGTGGGGTATCCGAGGGAAACCTTGGGTTACTACTTCTACAACCGAGAAGAGGGCAAAGTGTTTGTCGCTCGGAACGGTGTCTTCCTTGAGAAAGAGTTTCTCAGTCGGGGAGTAAGTGGGAGCACGGTGCAACTCGAAGAAATTCGAGAGGAATCGGCTAGTAGCGAATCGGCAAAAACCTTGGAGGTTGAGCCGATCGTGGCAGCTGAGCCGACAGCATCACCTGTACTACGAAGATCGGCAAGATTACGAAGTGTTCGTGATGTGTTACTGTTAGACAGTGATGAGCCGGCAAATTATTCGGAAGCGATGGTGGGATCTAATTCCGAGTCATGGCTTGGAGCCATGAGATCCGAGATAAAGTCCATGGATGAAAATCAAGTTTGGAACTTGGTTGATCTGCCAGACGGTGCAAGACCCGTCGAGTGCAAATGGGTCTTTAAGAAGAAAACTGATATGGATGGAAATGTTTCAATCTATAAAGCACGCCTTGTCGCGAAGGGGTTCCGACAAGTTCAAGGAGTTGATTACGACGAGACCTTCTCACCCGTAGCGATGCTTAAATCAGTTCGGATCATGTTAGCTATAGCGGACTATTTCGACTATGAGATATGGCAGATGGATGTCAAAACGGCTTTCCTTAATGGAAATTTAACCGAGGACGTGTATATGATACAGCCCGAGGGTTTTGTCGATCCGGCTAATGCTGACAAGATATGCAAACTTCAGAAATCCATTTATGGGTTGAAGCAAGCATCTCGGAGTTGGAATATTCGCTTTGATGAGGTAGTCAAATCGTTTGGCTTCATCAAGAGTGATCATGATTCTTGTTTGTACAAGAAGTTTAGTGGGAACAAAGTAAATTTTCTAATCTTATATGTGGATGACATAGTACTGATTGGAAATGATGTCCAGATGTTGCAAGAAACCAAGGAATCATTGGAAAGGAGTTTCTCAATGAAAGACTTGGGTGAGGCAACATACATCCTCGGAATCCGGATCTATAGAGATAGATCAAGGAGGCTCATTGGATTGAGTCAGAGTACTTATTTGGACAAAGTGTTGAAAAAGTTCAACATGGAATCGTCTAAGAAGGGGTTCTTACCGATGTCCCATGGTGTAAAACTTAGCAAGACTCAGTGTCCTTCGACAACTGATGAGCGAAGTAGGATGAGTGCGATTCCATATGCTTCTGCAGTCGGATCCATCATGTACGCCATGATTTGTACTAGGCCGGATGTTTCCTATGCTCTAAGTGTTGTGAGCAGATACCAGGCTGATCCTGGAGAGATCCACTGGACAGCGGCTAAAAATATCCTAAAGTACTTGAGAAGGACTAAGGATATGTTCTTGGTTTATGGTGGTGAAGATGAACTCAGTGTAAAGGGTTACACGGATGTGAGTTATCTCACCAACTCTGATGATTCTCGCTCGCAATCCGGATACGTGTTTATTATAAACGGAGGTGCTGTGAGCTGGAAGAGTTCCAAGCAAGAGACTGTGTCTGCGTCTACAACAGAGGCTGAGTATATTGCCGCCTCGGAGGCAGCAAAGGAAGCTTTTTGGATGAGGAATTTCCTCATAGATCTTGGTGTGGTTCAGGTCTCGTCCAATCCGTTGGACGTATATTGTGACAACAATGGTGCTATTGCACAAGCCAAGGAACCTAGACAACACCATAAGAACAAGCACATACTCATGCGGTACCACCTAATTCGCCAGTTCGTGGATCAGGGTGATATCAAGTTATGCAAGGTACACACGGATGCAAATATTGCGGATCCGTTGACAAAGACGTTACCCCAGCCGAAGCATGAGGCGCACCTGAGAGCCATGGGCATTAGATGCTTAGACATGTGATGTCGGAAGATTGACTCTAGTGCAAGTGGGAGACTGTTGGGAATATGCCCTAGAGGCAATGATGTATGATGATATTTCCCATTGTATTCATAAAGTTATTAAGTAGTCCTTGTATAAACATCTGATGTGTATCATTGAATATGTGATTCAGTTGTGGAACTATGCATTCATGTTGTTTGTACTAAATATCCTTGGTCATTGAGGTTGTGCTGGACACACAACTTAGACCAATGTGAAAGTTGGCTTGATGACTCGGTTCCACTTGTCATGGTCATGGAGATGCTATTCCAACTTACACAGACTAGGCTAAAGAGTTTAGCGAGTCGGATTGACCCATATTGAGGTACAACGAACTTAGCTGTCATTTGTATATCTCAATCAATGTAATCCTTAGACCTGAGGTTGTTGCATAGTCCGAGTTGAGGATCACCGACTTAGGTTCTGTCAAACGCTGATCCGTAACTGGGCAGTTATAAAGGCAGGGTTCGGGTCGACTGAGAATCAAGCTGCGTGATGTGAATAACCAAGATGGGATTTTGCCCCTCCACTCGGAGAGATATTCTCTGGGCCCTCTCGTGAGATATGATTCGGAAAGCATGGCCATGCACGACTCGGTTAAGTGTTAACCGAGGCGATCGGCTAAGAGTTAGTCGGGTGAATCACTTATCTCGGATCGAGAAGAGAGTCGGACTATTTAAGGGATGACATATATTCGCCTATAGTCTGACAAGGTATATCGTGAGGCAAAAGGGACTCGGACGTAAGTCGCATTGGAAAGGCAAGTCGTCATGACTCTTTGGTACTTGGGAATCGACACGTTCTGCTAGGAGCCGATGCCGATTGATCGATTGTGAGTCGGACTCTAATCGTGTCCAAGTAACCATGAGCCTGCGGGGTCACACACTTAAGAGCGGGAGCAAGTTCGGATAGGATCTGAACATATAATCTGGTTGGGTTGGACCTAAACCGGATTAGGACTGAGTTAGTGAGTTGGACTCACGGTGACTAGTGTTATATGGGCTTTAGTGAATGGGTCGCGCGAGCAGAGCCCACGTTCACTCCCTATATATAGTGGAGCACAGTAACCCAGAAAGGTTAATCGTTGTTCGGTTAGGTCATTCCATGTGTTGGAAACCCTAGCTTCACAGCAGTCCAGCCGCCGTAACGAACCTAGCAGTTCGCCGCCGGTGCTCCTCCTTGTACGTGTGGATACCAGCAGAGGTGATGTGCGATCAGCACCAAGACGATCGGATCGTGAGGACTGCACTGCATCAACTGACGCGCTTTATCAGTAATCCGCAACCGCGCATCTAGTGGTAAACCTCGTGGCTTTCTACCTCAGCTAGATTTTGGGATGACCACGTTAGAGGAAAATTTTATTTTATCTCCACGTGGCCCAACATAAAGTTATAATATGACCTTTGTTTCTTGATATTACATCTTAACTGTGGATGCTAGCTATTGATCCAGGCACTAGCATTGTAAAACACAGGAGGAATCTACCTTATTAGGTTGAGACCCCTACAGATGGTATCAGAGCATTGTGTTGCCTGTAGGATTTGTAAACCCTAGGATTGGACAAAAACCCTTAGAAGAATAGGAGTTATACTTTTATCCAAAACTTATTTACAAAAATACTTGTAAACTCTTTCCTCAACCATTTTGGTTTCAACTCTACTTCTCTTCTACTTCAACTTGATGGAAAAACCTACCCATGGCCAAAGACTACCCATGTGCAAAGGACTTCTTCAACATCTTCAACTCTAATGACTTCAACATCTTCAGCATATTCACCAAGGACTTCCAACTTGGATACCACTAAGGACTACAAGAGAAACAAGGAAATCTTGCTCAAAATTTAGAGACTGAGGGAATGCAAAAGTTAGAAGGAGCCTACATCATTTGAAGTATTGCAACCAAGAGTTTTTCTCAAGGAAACCATGATATCATACAAGAAGAATCAAGAAGGAAGGAAAGATCACAAGTGAACCATATAGATGGACCTCCATAATTTAGTTAAGTCAAAACCACTAACTTATGTGGTGTAACAAAAATATTTTATTGCCTAAGTATGTGCTAGAACCTTGTTGTTTGAGTGAAATGTTTGTTTGTGATTTCTTGTACATTGCTTGTGTGAATTGTGATGAGTGTGATTAGAAATATTTCCTTAGAAAAACCTTTTGCCTACTCTAACCTCCCTTCAACCCAAACAGATGACTACTCCAAAAGACTCCAAAGTTGATGACAACAACAATAACCAAGAGGACAACATGAGAGAACTTATAGCAACCCAAAACCAGTTGAGCCAAGAGACAACTCAGCTTTTAGCCAACAACAATGGACTAGACCCAGCCATACAAAGGATTTTGAAACTTCAATCCCAATTGTTGCAAGGACTCATTACTCAAATGATCAACATGGGAGAAATTTTTTCCCAAAGAGCTAATGACAACAAGGATGACAAAGATGTTATTCTAGAAGGAACCCAAGCTAGGAATATTTGTGGAGACAAGGATCATGCATCCAAGAAGCATGAAGATCAATGCCCCAAGAAGAGAGAAAGATCTCCCACCTATGAAGAACATGAACTAGAAGAACTCCTAGCTTTGGAGAGACCCAAGAAGAAGAAATTCCCCAACACTAGCAAGAAGGATATTACACAAGTGCAATGTTTCAAATGCAAAGAGATGGGACACTATGCCAGTGAATGCCCAGAAAAGAAGAAGAGACAAGAAGACAAACAAAAGCTAGTGAAACCCAAGATAATGAAGGATTTTAGCCAAGTGATGTGCAAACACTGCAAAGAGTTGGGACATTATGCAAACAACTGTCCAGAAAAGTGTCACATCCCAAGATTTTCCAAATCTTGTAATGTGAAAATAAATGAATAAAAATAAAACTATGTTCAAATTTCAGAGCCAGAAGAAACTTTTTGAATTTAATTGGAACCTCAAATCACATTTAAAATTAAATAAAATAAAAGGGTGCATAAAGAAAAACATTTAATAAAGGAAATTAAAAATGTTTTGGAATTACTATTATTAGATCCTTTAATAAAAAGATTTATTATCAAAAGAAATGGTGGATTTATAAATAAAGAATATTTGATAAGGCCAAATTAAATCTTGACCAAAACTTTGGGAATTAAAAACACTTAGTTTTAATAAAAATATCAAAGGTTTATTTAAATAAATAACAGGGAACCAATGTCCAATTTTATAATAAAAGAAATTACCATTTTAACTTAAAACATCAAGATATATTAAAATTGTTTAAATAGGTTTACCAAGTATTTTTATTATTATTTAATAAAAACCTACTAAAATGTTTTGGCTCTACTTTAGATTTTAAAATAAATAACTCAATAAAATAAATCCTGTTTGGATTAATAAACTAAGGCCATTTTATTTAATTATTAATGGACCCTATAATAAAATATTATTTTAATCTAACAAAGTTTTGCACATATCTTATATTCTCAAATAAAAGCCTGCTGAATGGTTTTGTAAATATATATATAGAATTCAAAATGGGGATTTTAATAATTAAACCAAACCATATTTTATTAATAAACCATAGCCCATTTTATTTAATTAATAAATAGAACCTAGAAAAATTTAAAATATTATTTTTATTTTGTAAGTTGTTTTATACTACTAAACAGAACCAAAAACACAATGCAAGGTTTAAAGAATGTTTGAAATTGTTTGAATGATTGAATAAGTGGATTGGAATTTAAAACAGAAATTCAAAAAAAAAGGAAAAATGATTCAGTACAAAAAAAAAGAAACAACAGCCAGCCCAGACGCTCAGCCCAGGCAGCCCACTAAGCCCAATAGCCCACCTGTTCTTTTCCTCCCCGAACCGTTTTCTTCACCGCAGGAAGAACCCGCTGAACCACTGACCGGTGGACCTCCCTCACATTTTCTATTCCCACTGACCGCTGTACCCCACCGTCACTGTTCTCCTTCCCCACCCGTTCGACCAGTTCTTCCCCACCTCGTCGCCATTTCCTGCTGAAATTTCGCGGCATCAATTCGCTTTAACACGGCCGTCTTAACTCGCAGCGACCACGCTCCCTTAAAGGCCTCCCTCTCCTCTGTCATTTCCCCTAGACGACGCCTCCACTCTGCCTCTAGGCTGCCTCCATTTCTCTCTATACCGCCGCCGCTCCGACGAGCTTCCATCTTCGATTCCGACCAAACCTCGCCGCCCCTCTCCTCCTCGAGCAAGCTCACAGCTTCCCCACTCTCAGGCGCATCTACTAGTGCACCCAACTCGACCGCGGGCACCCCTGAGCCTCGCCAACAACAAGCTCCAGTACCGCCGCCGTCTGCCACAACTCCGACGACGCCCCCAGGTTAATTCCGACCGCTCCGTACCTTCTCGTTCATGCACATGACCTCTCCGTGACCTCCCGCACTTAACCATGCCCCTGTTTTGCCCCAGGACGATCTACAACGTCGACTTCAACCACGACTGAGACCACCCGACGCCGTCCCCCACTCCGGCGAGAAATCCTGCCAAGACCTGAGTACCCCTCACCCGACCAAAACCACCTCGAGCATCACCGTGACCTCCTGAACCCGGTGAGCTTCTTCTCTTTCTCTCTCGCTTCCTAGAACCACCACGAACCCCACGCCTGGCCGTGCGCCGCCGCTAGCCGCCGTCGGCGCCGCTCAGTTTTGGTCCAGCGAGCCAGTACCGTAGGATCTAGTTTGAACGATTACGATTAGATCGCTCACTGCGAAGAGGTACGCGTTCTGAACCGTGCGATGTGACTTAGATCTAATGGCCTGCAGTACGTGATCCGCGCGAACCGTTTTCGGCCAATTAGAATATGACGCGTGGCCAGCTCTAGTTTAAAACAGATTTTTGAATCAGAATTATATGCAAACTTCAAACACTTGTAACTTTTAAACCACACGTCCAAATTTGGCAAATTTTATATCACTGAATTCAGGAGAACAAGCCCTAACCAACCATGGCCTTAGTTTTGAAAATAGTATTTGTTAACTTGTTTGAATTTACAGAAACATTTGTGTACTTGTGTAGTGTATAAAAATTGTTTAAAATTGATTCTAGGATTAAATCTTTTGCAAAATGGATTTGTGTGACCTTACTGACCCTAGGAACCAACCCATAGTGTTAAAAATGATTTTTGTGAAATTTAAGTTGAATTATTTAACTTAGCCATTTTCTAGCCAATTAAACCCCTTGATTTTATCATGGAAATGTTTTTGCAAGGAAAACTTTGGAAAAATACTTTGGACCAAAACTTACTGACCCAAAACATCAAACCTTGCCAAGGGCAACTCACTTGGTGAAAAACCTAAAGTTTTGCTTTGATAAGAATAATTTTCACTACATAAAATGATGAATGAATTTTAAAATGGTCCTAAGATAAAACCCAATTGCAAATGACTTTGCCAATTTGGTAAATGACCAATTTGGACCTTACAAAGCTTATAAACCTAGTAGAGACCAACCTTGCAAAAAGAACCCATCTTTGCATGACTTAGAATTCCTACCTTGAGTATGTGAAATGATGTTCGTATATTGATTTGGAATGCTACTTGATACTATGATTGCTTGATTGACTTGTAGTGAAATTAGCAAAGAGTGAGTCTAGCAAGATCAAGAAGTAAAACTCTCATTCCCTACCAAAAAGGCAAGTTACACTATCATACAAAAGACCTAATATTTTCATTATACTTAGTGGATTTTGTAAACATGCATGAAAATGTTTTATACTTATGCTATGCTAATCCTAATAGGATTCCCTATACACTCCTTAGTAAAAATATTGAAGTTGTACATGCTTAGCCATGCTATGTTTTGAAAAGAGATACATGTTGAGATTTTATAAAGGTTGAGAAAAGGACTTGTGTTTTACATAATAAAACAAGGACTCAATGAACCACCTAGGTGGTGGACACTTTATGTTTTTGGAGAAGGTGGCAACAAAAGGAACCATGTCTATGGCAATCACTTTGTGTTGTGCTCCAATTGAAATCCACCTAGGAAACTTAGAGATTGAACATGTTTCTCCAATTGTGGCTTTCGTGTACAACCACATGCTATTATGGCTCTGGCTTAGTCAACTACATTAGGAAGACCCATACATTGTCTTTAGTTACCGGACATGGGGATCTGGAATGCTTCATGGGGGCTGAAGACAAGCTAGCAATGATGTATGGGAGGACCTTTTGGAAAGACTTCGTCACACTCTCAGTCTGCCAGTACTCCATCTTGGTGAGCACTAATCCAGTAGGCCACTGGTGGCAACAAGATGGGATTGTGTCATGTGGGTAAAGTGTACTCCTTCTGCAGAAGTTAATAAAATCTAAGTACTTAGGCGTGTCCCTGGTTATGGACAATACTGAGCAACTAAAGTTTGAACCATGGGAGATCTCGACATTCCAATTTCTGATATAAAAACTTGATGCACTTGGGGGTACCAAGGAATTCAAAGAGATTTTGTTAAGCTTGTTGCACTTGGGGTTACCAAGGTGCTCAAGAGCATGATGTACTTGGGGTTACCAAGGGACTCATGAGATTTTGATAAAAACTTGATGCACTTGGGGTTACCAAGTAGCTCAAGGGAATTTTGACAAGGACTTGAACACTTGTGTTTCTACCAAGGAGTTCAAGGAACTTGGAAAAGAAGATTTGACAAAGGACAAAACCATTTTGAAAAGATAGGATAAATGTTTCTTTATGCAAAAGGCCTTAAACTCTACTTAGCCAATTATGCATGTATTGAGAGGATCCCCTCATATTTACATAAAAGTGAAACTTGCCAATACAATTCAAAATGTATTGACCCTTGTGGCTGTAACTTGTAAATGTTGCAGGTTGATTGTTTTGTTATATGAAGATTGTTTGATTGACTAGGACTACAAAGTCTACAACCAACATCTGCCTGTGGCCCTATGAAGATGAAGGACCCATGACTCTATTTATTCCGCTGCAATGAAATGTAATAGCCAAATGAGCTATGTATGATGTAATAAAATTATGTTATTCCTGGTTATAAATTTATAATATGACCCTTGTATCTTGATATTACATCTCAACTGTGGATGCTAGCTATTGATCCAGGGACTAGCATTGTAAAACACAGGAGGGATCTACCATATTGGGTAGAGACTTCTACAGATGGTATGAGAGCATTGTGTTGCCTGTAGGATTTGTAAACCTAGGATTGGACAAAAACCCTTAGAAAAATAGGAGTTGTATTTGTTCAAAAACTTATTTACAAAAACACTTGTAAACTCTTTCCTTAACCATTTTGGTTTCAACTCTACATCTCTTCTACTTCAACTTGATGGAAAAACCTACCCATGGCCAAAAACTTCACCATGAGCAAAGGACTTTTTCAACATCTTCAACTCTAATGACTTCAACATCTTCAGCATGTTCACCAAGGACTTCCAACTTGGAAACTACTAAGGACCACAAATGAGACAAAGAAATATTACTTAAGAATTAGAGACTGAGGGAATGCAAAATAAGAAGAAACCATCAACAACTTTGAAGTATTGTGACCATGAAGCTTTTCTCAAGGAACCATGATCTCATGTAAGAGGAAGAAACCAAGAAAGAAGGAAGACCACAAGTGAACCATATAGATGGACCACCATAATTTAGTAAAGACAAAACACACCGACTTGTGTGGTGTAACAAAAATATTTTGTTACCTAAGTTTGTGCTTGAACCTTGTGTTTTGAGTGCAAAGATGTTTGTGAAAAGTTTGTTTTGTGATTGCATGTACATTTGCTTGTGTGAATTGTGATGTGTGATTAAGAATATTTCCTTAGAAATGTCTTGCCCATTCTAATCTTCCTTCAACCCAAACAGATGACTACTCCAAAGGACTCCAAGGTTGATGACACCAACACCAACCAAGCTGACAGCCTGGGAGAGCTCATAGCAACCCAACATCAGTTGAACCAATTAACAGCTCAGTTCCTAGCCAACAATAGTAATGAAGATCCAGCACTTCAAAAGTTTTTAGAGGAACAATCCCAATTGATGCTTAAGGTGACTAATCAAATGATTAGCATGGAAGAAAATTATCCTAGAAAAGAGTATGATAGCAAGGATGACAAGAATGTTGTTCTCGATGGAGCCCCGGCTTGCATT
Source organism: Avena atlantica (assembly GCA_910589765.1). NCBI lineage: Eukaryota > Viridiplantae > Streptophyta > Magnoliopsida > Poales > Poaceae > Avena > Avena atlantica. The sequence goes on along the minus strand of OU342739.1, from coordinate 485,733,585 downwards.
ATTTGTGGAGACAAAGAACATACTTCCAAGGAGCATGAAGGACAATGCCCCAATTGTGATGAAGACCATTCTGTTGGAGAATGCCCTACCTCTCAAGCTGCTTGCTACCTTTGTGAGGGAAGTGATCATACTCCTGGCCTATGTCCTATCTATGCCATGGTAGAACAAAGGAAACAAGAAGGATCCAAGTCTACCAAAGGAAAAGGACCACTTATACCTCCAAGCAAGACAACCCAATTCAAAGGATCTAGAAAAATCAAGAAGCCCAAGCAAGACATGAGCCTTGTACAATGTCGTAAATGTAAGGAAATGGGACACTACTCCAGTGGATGCCCAGGGAACATAAAGAATAAAGGAATTGACCAAGTATGGTGTAACAACTGTAACGAACCAGGTCACTTTGTAGCAACTTGCCCTCAAGAGCCACGTAAAGAACTCAATGACATCCATTGCTTCAACTGCAAGAATCCAGGACATTATGCAAGCAACTGTCCAGAAAGGATGAAGAACAAGTTGAACAAGCCTATGGAGAAACTCAATCTTGGCCCATGAGTCAAGCATAGGAACAAAGCAAAAGTTTAACTTAGAGGAATTTCCAGGACCCAAGAAGGCCAATATGTAATTTTGTCTGAAGTATTTTAAGGGTGGTAGAACCCTAGTTGTTTTGAACTTGCTTGTAACCCTAGCCTTCCCAAATCTCGGGACGAGATTTATTTTAAGGGTGGTAGCCTGTCACATCCCAAGATTTTCCAAATCTTGTAATGTGAAAATAAATGAATAAAAATAAAACTATGTTCAAATTTCAGAGCCAGAAGAAACTTTTTGAATTTAATTGGAACCTCAAATCACATTTAAAATTAAATAAAATAAAAGGGTGCATAAAGAAAAACATTTAATAAAGGAAATTAAAAATGTTTTGGAATTACTATTATTAGATCCTTTAATAAAAAGATTTATTATCAAAAGAAATGGTGGATTTATAAATAAAGAATATTTGATAAGGCCAAATTAAATCTTGACCAAAACTTTGGGAATTAAAAACACTTAGTTTTAATAAAAATATCAAAGGTTTATTTAAATAAATAACAGGGAACCAATGTCCAATTTTATAATAAAAGAAATTACCATTTTAACTTAAAACATCAAGATATATTAAAATTGTTTAAATAGGTTTACCAAGTATTTTTATTATTATTTAATAAAAACCTACTAAAATGTTTTGGCTCTACTTTAGATTTTAAAATAAATAACTCAATAAAATAAATCCTGTTTGGATTAATAAACTAAGGCCATTTTATTTAATTATTAATGGACCCTATAATAAAATATTATTTTAATCTAACAAAGTTTTGCACATATCTTATATTCTCAAATAAAAGCCTGCTGAATGGTTTTGTAAATATATATAGAATTCAAAATGGGGATTTTAATAATTAAACCAAACCATATTTTATTAATAAACCATAGCCCATTTTATTTAATTAATAAATAGAACCTAGAAAAATTTAAAATATTATTTTTATTTTGTAAGTTGTTTTATACTACTAAACAGAACCAAAAACACAATGCAAGGTTTAAAGAATGTTTGAAATTGTTTGAATGATTGAATAAGTGGATTGGAATTTAAAACAGAAATTCAAAAAAAAAAGGAAAAATGATTCAGTACAAAAAAAAAATGAAACAACAGCCAGCCCAGACGCTCAGCCCAGGCAGCCCACTAAGCCCAACAGCCCACCTGTTCTTTTCCTCCCCGAACCGTTTTCTTCACCGCAGAAAGAACCCGCTGAACCACTGACCGGTGGACCTCCCTCACATTTTCTATTCCCACTGACCGCTGTACCCCACCGTCACTGTTCTCCTTCCCCACCCGTTCGACCAGTTCTTCCCCACCTCGTCGCCGTTTCCTGCTGAAATTTCGCGGCATCAATTCGCTTTAACACGGCCGTCTTAACTCGCAGCGACCACGCTCCCTTAATGGCCTCCCTCTCCTCTGTCATTTCCCCTAGACGACGCCTCCACTCTGCCTCTAGGCTGCCTCCATTTCTCTCTATACCGCCGCCGCTCCGACGAGCTTCCATCTTCGATTCCGACCAAACCTCGCCGCCCCTCTCCTCCTCGAGCAAGCTCACAGCTTCCCCACTCTCAGGCGCATCTACTAGTGCACCCAACTCAACCGCGGGCACCCCTGAGCCTCGCCAACAACAAGCTCCAGTACCGCCGCCGTCTGCCACAACTCCGACGACGCCCCCAGGTTAATTCCGACCGCTCCGTACCTTCTCGTTCATGCACATGACCTCTCCGTGAACTCCCGCACTTAACCATGCCCCTGTTTTGCCCCAGGACGATCTACAACGTCGACTTCAACCACGACTGAGACCACCCGACGCCGTCCCCCACTCCGGCGAGAAATCCTGCCAAGACCTGAGTACCCCTCACCCGACCAAAACCACCTCGAGCATCACCGTGACCTCCTGAACCCGGTGAGCTTCTTCTCTTTCTCTCTCGCTTCCTAGAACCACCACGAACCCCACGCCTGGCCGTGCGCCGCCGCTAGCCGCCGTCGGCGCCGCTCAGTTTTGGTCCAGCGAGCCAGTACCGTAGGATCTAGTTTGAACGGTTACGATTAGATCGCTCACTGCGAAGAGGTACGCGTTCTGAACCGTGCGATGTGACTTAGATCTAATGGCCTGCAGTACGTGATCCGCGCGAACCGTTTTCGGCCAATTAGAATATGACGCGTGGCCAGCTCTAGTTTAAAACAGATTTTTGAATCAGAATTATATGCAAACTTCAAACACTTGTAACTTTCAAACCACACGTCCAAATTTGGCAAATTTTATATCAATGAATTCAGGAGAACAAGCCCTAACCAACCATGGCCTTAGTTTTGAAAATAGTATTTGTTAACTTGTTTGAATTTACAGAAACATTTGTGTACTTGTGTAGTGTATAAAAATTGTTTAAAATTGATTCTAGGATTAAATCTTTTGCAAAATGGATTTGTGTGACCTTACTGACCCTAGGAACCAACCCATAGTGTTAAAAATGATTTTTGTGAAATTTAAGTTGAATTATTTAACTTAGCCATTTTCTAGCCAATTAAACCCCTTGATTTTATCATGGAAATGTTTTGCAAGGAAAACTTTGGAAAAATACTTTGGACCAAAACTTACTGACCCAAAACATCAAACCTTGCCAAGGGCAACTCACTTGGTGAAAAACCTAAAGTTTTGCTTTGATAAGAATAATTTTCACTACATAAAATGATGAATGAATTTTAAAATGGTCCTAAGATAAAACCCAATTGCAAATGACTTTGCCAATTTGGTAAATGACCAATTTGGACCTTACAAAGCTTATAAACCTAGTAGAGACCAACCTTGCAAAAAGAACCCATCTTTGCATGACTTAGAATTCCTACCTTGAGTATGTGAAATGATGTTCGTATATTGATTTGGAATGCTACTTGATACTATGATTGCTTGATTGACTTGTAGTGAAATTAGCAAAGAGTGAGTCTAGCAAGATCAAGAAGTAAAACTCTCATTCCCTACCAAAAAGGCAAGTTACACTATCATACAAAAGACCTAATATTTTCATTATACTTAGTGGATTTTGTAAACATGCATGAAAATGTTTTATACTTATGCTATGCTAATCCTAATAGGATTCCCTATACACTCCTTAGTAAAAATATTGAAGTTGTACATGCTTAGCCATGCTATGTTTTGAAAAGAGATACATGTTGAGATTTTATAAAGGTTGAGAAAAGGACTTGTGGTTTACATAATAAAACAAGGACTCAATGAACCACCTAGGTGGTGGACACTTTATGTTTTTGGAAAGGTGGCAACAAAAGGAACCATGTCTATGGCAATCACTTTGTGTTGTGCTCCAATTGAAATCCACCTAGGAAACTTAGAGATTGAACATGTTTCTCCAATTGTGGCTTTCGTGTACAACCACATGCTATTATGGCTCTGGCTTAGTCAACTACATTAGGAAGACCCATACATTGTCTTTAGTTACCGGACATGGGGATCTGGAATGCTTCATGGGGGCTGAAGACAAGCTAGCAATGATGTATGGGAGGACCTTTTGGAAAGACTTCGTCACACTCTCAGTCTGCCAGTACTCCATCTTGGTGAGCACTAATCCAGTAGGCCACTGGTGGCAACAAGATGGGATTGTGTCATGTGGGTAAAGTGTACTCCTTCTGCAGAAGTTAATAAAATCTAAGTACTTAGCCGTGTCCCCGGTTATGGACAATACTGAGCAACTAAAGTTTGAACCATGGGAGATCTCGACATTCCAATTTCTGATATAAAAACTTGATGCACTTGGGGGTACCAAGGAATTCAAAGAGATTTTGTTAAGATTGTTGCACTTGGGGTTACCAAGGTGCTCAAGAGCATGATGTACTTGGGGTTACCAAGGGACTCATGAGATTTTGATAAAAACTTGATGCACTTGGGGTTACCAAGTAGCTCAAGGGAATTTTGACAAGGACTTGAACACTTGTGTTTCTACCAAGGAGTTCAAGGAACTTGGAAAAGAAGATTTGACAAAGGACAAAACCATTTTGAAAAGATAGGATAAATGTTGCTTTATGCAAAAGGCCTTAAATTCTACTTAGCCAATTATGCATGTATTGAGAGGATCCCCTCATATTTACATAAAAGTGAAACTTGCCAATACAATTCAAAATGTATTGACCCTTGTGGCTGTAACTTGTAAATGTTGCAGGTTGATTGTTTTGTTATATGAAGATTGTTTGATTGACTAGGACTACAAAGTCTACAACCAACATCTGCCTGTGGCCCTATGAAGATGAAGGACCCATGACTCTATTTATTCCGCTGCAATGAAATGTAATAGCCAAATGAGCTATGTATGATGTAATAAAATTATGTTATTCCTGGTTATAAAGTTATAATATGACCCTTGTATCTTGATATTACATCTCAACTGTGGATGCTAGCTATTGATCCAGGGACTAGCATTGTAAAACACAGGAGGGATCTACCATATTGGGTAGAGACTTCTACAAAAAGATGAAGCATAAGATAAACCAGCCTATATGTAATTTTTCCAGGATTCCAAGAAGGACCATATGTAATTTTTGTTAGAAATTTTTTAAGGGTGGTAGTACCCTAGTTGTTTTGAACTTGCTTGTAACCCCAGCCTCCCCAAATCTCGGGACGAGATTTATTTTAAGGGTGGTAGCCTGTCACATCCCAAGATTTTCCAAATCTTGTAATGTGAAAAATAAATGAATAAAAAAAACTTTGTTTGATTTTCAGAGCCAGAAGAAACTTTTTGAATTCAATTGGAACTTCAAACCCATTTGAATTAAGTAAAACCTAAAGGGATTTAAAAAGATAAACATTTAATAAAAGGAAAAATAAAACATTTAGAAATATTATTTTGAAACAATTAAATGAAAAGATTTGTTTTCAAATGAAATAGAAGTTTTACAAATAAGGGTTATTTTATAAAGCCAAATTAAACCTTGGCCAAGCTTTGGAATTAAAACATTTTATTTTAAATAAAATTAGCAAAGGTATATTTAAATAAATTAATAAGAATTAATATCTAAACTTTATTTAAATAAAAGGTTTTACCAATTTAATTGAAACATCGAAACTTATTAAAATCATTTAAAATAAGTTTTCCAAATATTTGATATTCACAAATAAAACCTACTAAAGTGTTTTGGCTTTATTTTAGATTTCAAAATAAATGTTGTAATAAAACAAATCCTATTGGAATTAAATGAATAAGGTCTATTCATTTAATTGTTATTGGACCCTAAAATAAAAGATTATTTTGTTTTAAAACAAGTTTCCAAGTATTCTATATTTCCCAAATAAAACCTACTAAATTGGTTTTGAAAGTGTTTGGATTTCAAATGAAAATTTTATTAAATAAATCAAACCCTATCATATTAAATAACTAATGAACCACTTTATTTAATTAATGAATAGATCCTAAAATAAATAAAAATATTATTTTATTTTTGGGATTTGGTTTATGTTGAAAAACAGAACCAAAAACTCATTATAAGTTTGAATTGTTTGAATGGTTTGAGTGAATGAATAATTGAATCAAATTCAAAACAGAAAAATAGAAATAGAAAAGGAAAAAGAATTCAGAAAAAAATAAATAGGAAATGGACTTGACCCAACCCAGCAGCCCAAACAGGCCCAGCGCCAGCCCAGTTCCTCTATTCACAGCGAAATGTTTTCCTACCTAAACACTAACCCACACAGACAATGACCGGTGGACCTCCCCCTCTTCCCTTTTCCCACTGACTGACCGACCCCACTTTCCACTATTCTCCTTCCCCACCCCGCGACTGGTTCTTCCTCCTCTCGTCGCCGTTGCAGACTTAATTTCTCAGCTTGAATACGCCTTAACGCGACCATCTTTACTCGCAGTGATCATGCACCTTTAAACGCCAGTCACTCCTCTCCGTTTCCCCTCTGTTTCCTCCCCCAAGCACGCCTCCAGGAAGCCACAATTTCTCCTCGACTGCCCTGTCTCCGACGACGCTCCGACGCCGATTCCGGCAGCCTCACGCCACCCCTTGCCTCCCCGACCATGCTCCCGTGATCCCCACCTCCTGGCGATCATCACTGTAGTACTAGCTCGCCCCCGAGCGCTCCAGAGCGTCGGCCTTGTCAAGTTCTGAACAACGCCGCCGTCCGCTCCACTCCGGCAAGCACCCAGGTAGTTTCTGACCACCCCGCGCCTCCTCGTCCACACTCCCGCACTCGCCACATCTTTATGCATCTAACCGCATCGTTTTTTTGCTTTGGGGTGATCCACAGCGCCGTCCACGACGACCACCTGAAGCACCCGACGCCGTCCTCCACTCCGGCGAGCAATCCTGCCAAGATCAGAGCGCCCCTCGCCCGACCAACACCTCCTCGAGCATCATCGTGACCTCCTGAACCCGGTGAGCCTTTTATCCTCCTCTCTCGCCTCCTAGACCACCGGCACCATCCTCACCTGATCGCGCCGCCAGTCGCCGCCGCGTCAGCGCCGCCCACTTTAGGTCAAACTCGCCAGCACCGTTCGATCTAGATCTAGCGCCCACGATTAGTTCACTTATCGTCGAAGGGGTACGCGTCCAAGACCGTGCGATCGATCAGATCCAACGCCCCACAGCTGCGATCCACGCAAAGCGGTACCCGCGAATAGCAACACGCCGCGTGTCATCTATTAGGTTTAGAAATAGATTTGAATCTGATTTATTTGCAAACTTCAAACCCTTATAACTTGAGATCTACACGTCCAAAAATTACAAATTTTATATCAATGGATTCAGGAGAACAAGCCCTAGCCAACCATTCCCTTGGTTTAGCAAATAGTATTTGTTAGTTTGTTTGTTTTTGCAGATTCTTTTGTGAGCTTGTTTAGAGTATAAAAATTGTTTAAAATTGAATTTAAGGATAAAACCTTTGCAAATTGGATTGTTGTGACCTTACTGACCCTAGGAACCAACCCTTGGTGTTAAAAATGATTTTGGAAAGATTTAGGTTGGATTACTTGACTTAACCATTTTCTAGCCAAATAAAAAGAATGGTTTTTGTTATAAAAATATTTATGGAAACAAAACTTTAAGAAAATGGTTTAATCAAACCCACTGACCCAAAACACCAAGTTTTGCAAATTATCAACTCATTTGGTGAACAACTTAAGAGTTTTGCCTTAATAAAAACATTTTTCACCACATGAAATGATGAATGGAGTTAAAAATAGTTTTTGGACAAAACCCTCTTGCTAATGACTTTGCCACTTTGGTAAATGACCAATTTGGATCTTACAAAGTTTAGAAACCCCATAGAGACCCCCTTTGCAAAATAAAACTATCTTGTGCATGCTCCCATGCATGAATTGGTTTCCTTTGTCTTGTGTGTGTGAATTTGTTTGAGTGATTATTGGTTGGAATGTAAATTGAATTGGTGTTTGTTTGATTGACTTGTAGTGAAGTGTGAGACCAGCAAGTTCAAGGAGTGAACTAACATTCCCTTCCAAAAGGCAAGTGATGCTTCATACTTTTTGTCCTATTACTTTCACTATGCATTAGTGATTTTGCTAAGTAAAACTTGCATGGATTTTGCTAAGTATAGATCTTGCTATAGGAAAACATAGTAATGAATCCTTAGTAGGATTTTCCTAAGTTAAAGATTCCTACTAATATCAAGCTTAGCCTAGCTAATAGAAAACACGGGTGGAAAATATATTCACACTATGGAAAAATATTCTAAGTCCGAGGACTTATGTTTTTGTTTAATAAAACAACTAAGTTAATGAATCCCCTGGGTGGAATGGGCTTGCTTGGTGGAGAATGGTTGAGTGGTTCATAATTCCATGGGCTTGGATTGTGTATCTCACTTGTGGTATGCCACCCAGGAAACAAAGGGATTTGAGATGTCAAATGTTGAGAAGCTTCAAGTGCAACCACTTGGCAATATGGGCTCTGCCATGATCATATAGGTTGCAAGAACTTAACCATATGGACAGTGGGTGGTAGTGTTTGATAGGTTGGAACGCGTCCATTTTGGTCTAAGGGAAAGCTTCTGAAAGATCTTGTCTTGGGAAACCAAGTCTTGTGGGGAAAGTGCACCACCTCTGCAGAGTGTAAAACCTAAGTACTTAGCCATGTCCCTGGTAAAGGACAATTTGAGCATCAAGACATGGAAGCAATCAAGAATCTCATCATTCAAATTTCTAAGTTAAAACTTGTGGTTTGAACAAGGGTTGTTTTAAATCTTCAATCTTTGATTGAGAGATGCCTTGGAAAGGATCTTCAATCTTTGATTGAGAAAAATGATTTTGTCAAGCAAAACTTAGTATTTTCAAATGTTAAGGAAAAATCTATTTTGAGCAATGCAAGCCTCAACTTCACTTAGCCAAATGCATATAGAAGATAGACTCCACTATACTACCATAGTATCACTTGCCAATACAATTCAAATGTATTGACCCTTGTGGCTGTAACTTGTATGTTGCAGGTTTGATTGTTTTTAGTGAAGATTGATTGATTAGGATTACAAAGTCTACAACCAACATCTACCTGTGGCACTTTGAAGATGAAGGACCCATGCTTATAGTTATTCCGCAGCAATGTAATATAATAGCCAAATGAGCTATGTAAGATGTCATAATAATATGTTATTCCTGGTTATAAAGTTATAATATGACCTTTGTTTCTTGATATTACATCTTAACTGTGGATGCTAGCTATTGATCCAGGGACTAGCATTGTAAAACACAGGATGAATCTACCTTATTAGGTTGAGACCCCTACAATTCCGGATCACCTCGTGATATCCCGGATCCCATCCGAGACTCCGAACAGCATTCGGTCTCTTTCTCATAATACCATAACTACTCAAACAACGTCGAATCCTTAAGTGTGTCTCCCTACGGTTCGTGAATTATGCGGACATGATCGAGACACTTCTCCGAACGATAACCAATAGAGGAATCTGGAAATTCATATGGCTCCCACATATTTCTACGATTACTTTGCGATCGAATGAACCACTTACATACGTTACCAATTTCCCTTTGTCTCACGATAGTTTACTTATCCGAGGTTATGATCGTCGGTATCTCTGCATACCTAGTTCAACCTCGTTACCGATAAGTACTCTTTTCTCGTTCCCGTGATATGTGATCCCTTGTGAGCCAGTCACATGCTTGCAAGCTAATTGGATGACATTCCACCGAGAGGGCCCAGAGTATATCTATCAGTCATATGGATGGACAAATCCCACTCTTGATCCATGTGTCTCAACCAAAACTTTCCGAACACTCAATGCCACCTTTATAGCCACCCAGTTACGGTGTGGTGTTTGATGTCATCAAAGCATCCATCCGGTAAAGGTGATATGCATGATCTCATGGTCGAAGGAATTAGGTTACTATGTATCAGAAAGCATATAGCAATTGAACTATTGAAATGACTTGATCTTTATGCTACGCTTATCTATAGGAGTATGTCCACCATATCATTCTCCTAACGATATGATCTTGTTGTTGATAACATCTCAATGTTCATGATAGGGAAACCACAATCATTAATCAACCAACAAGCTAGTGAAGTATAGAGGCTATACTAGGGACTTCAAATTAAGTTTACAAATCACACAAGTATCAATGTTTACTTGTTAATACTATTATAGCATGAATGTAAACATTTATCATAAACACAAAGATATAATAATAACTACATTTATTATTGCCTCTAGGGCATATCTCCAACAGTCTCCCACTTGCACTAGAGTCATCTAATCTAGATTACATGGTAATATACCGAACACCCATGGCAGTTTGGTGTTGGTCATGTTTTGCCCTCGGGAGAGGTTTAGTCAACGGATCCGCCACATTCAGATATGTGTGTACTTTGCAAATCTTTATATCCCCATCCTGGATATGTTCTCGAATAGCGTGAAAACGTAGCTTGATGTGCTTCAGCTTCTTGTGTGACCTTGGTTCTTGCGCATTGGCTATGGCGCCCATGTTATCACAGTAGATAGACATTGGGTCCAGCGCACTAGGAACCACACCCAGCTCTGTAATGAACTCTTTCATCCATATCGCTTCTTGTGAAGCTTCCGAAGCAGCCATGTATTCCGATTCAGTTGAAGATCTCGCCACAACGCTTTGCTTTGCACTCCTCCAGCTAACTGCTGCACCATTCAAAATAAATACGTATCCGGATTGTGATTTAGAATCATCCGGATCGGTGTTCCAACTAGCATCGGTGTAACCATTAACAACGAGCTGTTCATCACCTCCATAAGAAAGAACCATATCCTTAGTTCTTCTCAAGTACTTAAGGATGTTTTTGACCGCTGTCCAATGATCCACTCCTGGATCACTTTGATATCTGCTAGTTAAACTAACAACATATGCAATGTCGGGTCTAGTACATAGCATGGCATACATTAGAGATCCTATGGCTGAGGCATAGGGAGTCTTACTCATCCTTTCTCTATCTTCTGCCGATGTCGGACTTTGAGTTTTACTCAAGGTCGTATTGGGCAACATGGGCAAGAACCCTTTCTTGCTTTCTTCCATTCCAAACCTCTTTAGAACTTTGTCCAAATATGTACTCTGTGACAATGATATTCGGCGTTTCGATCTATCTCTATAAATCTTTATGCCTAATATGTAAGCTGCTTCGCCAAGATCCTTCATTGAAAAACTATTATTCAAATATTCCTTGACACTATTAAGAAGGTCTACATCATTCCCAATCAACAATATGTCATCCACATATAGTAGTAAGAATGCTACAGAGCTCCCACTCACTTTCTTGTAAATACAAGCTTCTCCATAAGTTTGTATAAAACCAAAACTTTTGATCACCTTATCAAAACGTTGATTCCAACTTCGGGATGCTTGCTTCAATCCATAGATGGACCGTTGAAGTTTGCATACCATGTTAGCATCTTTAGGATCGACAAAACCTTTGGGTTGCATCATATACAACTCTTCATCAATGTCTCCATTGAGGAATGCTGTTTTGACATCCATCTGCCATATCTCATAATCATAATATGCAGCGATTGCTAACATAATCCTCACAGACTTTAGCTTCGCTACTGGTGAGAAAGTCTCATCGTAGTCAACTCCTTGAATTTGTCGAAACCCTTTTGCGACAAGTCGAGCTTTATAGACAGTAACATTACCATCAGCATCTGTTTTCTTCTTGAAAATCCATTTGTTCTCGACAGCCTTCCGGCCATCCGGTAAGTCTACCAAAGTCCATACTTGGTTTTCGTACATGGATCCAATCTCGGATTTCATGGCTTCTTGCCATTTATTGGAATCTAGGCTCATCATCGCTTCCTCATATGTCTCGGGGTCATCGGTGTTGTCCACCAACATGACATTCATAACGGAATCATACCAATCTGGAGTGGTACGAGTTCTCATTGACCTTCGAGGCTCTGTAGCAACTTCAACCGAAGTTTCATGATCACCATCACTAGCTTCCTCTCTTATTGGTGCAGGCACCACAGGAACTTCTTCCGGTGCTGCGCTACTCGCAATTTCGAGAGAAGGTTCGACAACCTCGTCGAGTTCTACTTTCCTTCCAGTCACTTCTTTCGAGAGAAATTCCTTCTCTAGAAAGGATCCATTCTTGGCAACGAAGATTTTGCCTTCGGATCTATGATAGAAGGTATACCCAATAGTTTCCTTCGGGTATCCTATGAAGACGCATTTTTCCGCTTTGGGTTCAAGCTTGTCCGGCTGTAACTTCTTTACATAGGCTTCACATCCCCAAACTTTAAGGAACGACAATTTAGGTTTCTTCCCAAACCATAATTCATACGGTGTCGTTTCAACGGATTTAGATGGTGCCCTATTTAAAGTGAATGCGGCTGTTTCTAATGCATAACCCCAAAATGATAGCGGTAAATCTGTAAGTGACATCATAGAATGAACCATATCTAACAGAGTTCGATTACGATGTTCGGTCACACCATTACGCTGTGGTGTTCTCGGCGGTGTCAATTGTGAAAGTATTCCGCATTTCTTCAAATGCTCGCCAAACTCGTAACTTAGATATTCACCTCCACGATCAGAACGTAGAAATTTAATCTTCTTGTTGCGTTGATTCTCTACCTCACTTTGAAACTCCTTAAACTTCTCGAAAGTTTCGGACTTATGTTTCATGAAATAGATATACCCATATCTACTTAAGTCATCCGTGAAGGTAAGAACATAACGATAACCACCGCGCGATGCTACACTCATTGGACCACACACATCGGTATGTATGATTTCCAATAAGTCCGTAGCTCGCTCCATCATACCAGAAAATGGAGTCTTAGTCATTTTACCCATCAGACATGCTTCGCATCTTTCAAGTGATTCAAAATCAAGTGATTCAAGAAGTCCATCGGAATGGAGTTTCTTCATACGTTTCACTCCAATGTGACCAAGACGACAGTGCCACATATAGGTCGAATTATCGCTTGATTTCAAACGTTTAGCCTCAATGTTGTTGATATGTGTATTTCCACTATCGAGATTCAATAAGAATAGACCATCTATCAAAGGTGCATGTGCATAAAACATATTACTCATATAAATCGAACAAACATTATTCTCGGACTTAAACAAGTCACCGTCTCGTAATAAAAATGATCCCGATATAATGTTCATGCTCAACGCAGGCACCAAATAACAATTATTTAAGTATAAAACTAATCCCGATGGTAGATGAAGGGGTAGTGTGCCGACCGCGATCACATCAACCTTTGATCCGTTTCCCATGCGCATCGTCACCTCGTTCTTCGCTAGCTTCCGTTTATTCTGCAGCACCTGTTTCGAGACCATGTCTGTACATGCTAGGCTCGTCAAGATCAAACCTTAGTTTCCGCATGAGCAAATCTGGCTTTCTCACGTTGTATACACTTGCAGAATCTAACACACCCGATCATCACGTGGTGCTTCGAAACAACAAGCTTTAGCAACGGTGCTAACTAAGGGTGAACACTTTATGACTTGAAATTCATGTTGTCACATCCCAAGATTTTCCAAATCTTGTAATGTGAAAATAAATGAATAAAATAAAACTTTGCTTAAGTTTCAGAGCTAGAAGAAACTTTTTGAACTCAATTGGAACTTCAAACCCATTTGAATTAAATAAAATCATAAAGGGATTCTTAAAGATAAACATTTAATAAAGGAAATTAAAATGTTTTGGAATTACTATTTTGGATCTTTTAAAATAAAAGATTTGGTATTCAAAAGAAAAGATGAATTTATAAATAAAGATTATCTTATAAAGCCAAATTAAAACCTTGGCTAAGCTTTAGAATTAGTACATTTTGTTTTGAATAAAAATAAACAAAAGATTATTTATTTAATTTAATAAGGACCTAATAATCAAATTTTATACAAATAAAAGGTTTTACCAATTTAATTGAAACATCCAAACTTGTGAAATTATTTAAAATAAGTTTTCCAAATAATTGTTATTCACAAATAAAACCTACTAAAGTGTTTTGGCTTTATATTGGTTTTCAAAATAAATATCTCAATAAAACAAATCTTATTTGATTTAATAATGAAAGTCTATTTTATTTAATGGACTCTAAAATAAAATGTTATTTTGTTTTAAAACAAGATTTCCAAATGAATTGTATTTTCAAATAAAACCTACTGATTTGGTTTTGAAAATATTTAAGTTTTAAATGAAGATTTTATTAATAAAATCAAACCTTATTTGATTAATAAACCTTGGCCATTTTAATTAAGCTAATATTGGACCCTTTAACAAAAATGTTATTTTGTTTTAAACAATCTCCAAGTATTCTTTATTTACAAATGATACCTACTGGTTTTGTTTGGGAAAATATTTTGGAATTTAAATGGAGTTTTATTAAATAAATCATATCATATTTGATTAAATAACTATGATCTATTTTATATTAAATAGATCCTAAAAGGAATGAAAATATTATTTTATTTTGGAGTATTGGATTATGTTGGTGAACAGAACCAAAAACACAAATGCAAAGTTTAATGATTGTTTGAATTGTTGAATTATTGAATGTTTGAATAATTGTTTGAAATAACAAAACAGGAAATAGAAATAGAAAAGAAAAAAAGAATCAGACAGAAAAAAATAAGAAAACAGACCCAACCCACTACCCCGGCCCAAACAGCCCATCTAGCCCAACTCCCCTCCTCCCCGAAGAAAACGGTTCACACCCAGTAACTGACCCGCAGAGAGGCTGACAAGTGGACCCAGTTCTTTCTTCTTTTCCCACTGACGCAACGGCTCCACTCCACTGTTCTTCGTCCTCACCCTCTGTGACCCATTCTTTCCCCCGTTCAGCCGTTAAATTCCCCAGCGTAATTCACCTTAATGCGACGAATTAAACCGGCAGTGATCACGCACGTTTAATCGTCTCCCTCTCCTCTACGTTTCCCCTCTTCTTTCTCCCCCGAGCATGCCTCCAGACCATTCCAATTTCTCCTCGACTCCCTCTGCCTCCGGCGACCTTCTCCAGCGAAATCCAACCAGCACACATCGCCCCGAGCCTCCCCGAGCACCCTGGCAGCCTCCCCACTCCCAGACCTTCCTCCCCATACCACCCATTTGACCGCGGGCGCCCCAGAGCCTCGGCTACGACAAACTTCTGAGCGCCGCCGTCTGTTTCGCCTCCGACGAGCTCCTCCGGTAAATCCAGACCACCCCGACCCCTCTCGTTCACGCACACGCCTTCTTCGTGTCCTTGCGCTCCTGACCGTGTGCCTCGTTTGTCTCCGGGTGACTCCTAGCTTCGTCTTCGACTTCGACCAGAGCCGTCCGTCCCCAGTACCAACTCCGGCGAGCAATCCCGCCCAACCCAGTGCGCCCCTTCACCCACCCGTATCACGTTGAGCATCAGCGAACGTCAGCGAACCCGGTGAGCTTCCTCCCTCTCTTCCTCGCTTCCTGCCTTGCCAACGCCGCCGCCGTCTGCCCATCGCCGCCGCGCGCTGCCGCTAAGCGCCGCCAGAATTAGGTCAGGCCATCCCCAGCCGTTAGATACGGATCGTAGGGGTACGATAGAATCATTTAACGCCGAAAGGGTATGCGTTCAGAGCCGTGCGATGTAACTTAATCCAACGGCTGCCACAGTGCGATCCGAGCGAAGCGGTACCGGCGAATTAGATTATGACGCGTGTCCAGTGTTTGATTTAAATCAGATATATGAATCAGATTTAGTTGCAAACTTCAAACCTTTATAACTTTCAAACCACACGTCCAAATTTGACAAATTTTATATCAATGAATTTAGGAGAACAAGCCCTAGCCAACCCTGCCCTTAGTTTGGCAAATAGTAGCTGTTAGCTTGTTTGAATTTACAGATTCATTTGTATGCATGTTTAGAGTATAAAAATTGTTTAAAATTGAATTTAAGGATAAAAATTTTGCAAATTGGTTTGTTGTGACCTTACTGACCCTAGGAACCAACCCATGGTTTGGAAAATGAATTTGGAAAAGTTTGGAATGGATTGATTAGTTTAGTCCATTTCTAGCCAAATAAAATTATTGATTTTATTATAAAAATGTTTATGGGAAGAAAACTTTGAGTAGATGGTTTGGACCAAACCTACTGACCCAAAAACACCAAGTTTTGCAATAGCAACTCATTTGGTGAACCCTATGGGCTAAAGCCTTAGTAACAATATTTCTACACCACATAAAATAACACTTTGTTTTGAAAATAGTTTAAAAGTGAAACCTTTTGCAAATGACTTGGCCACTTTAGGAAATGACCATTAGATGTACCCAAATGTCTATGACCCACTAGGGACCACTTTTTCAAACAAAACAAAGCTTGGCATGCTTGCATGCATTTCTTTGACTTTGTTATTTATGTGTGTTGTTTTGCTTGATTGGTAGATTGAGTTTGTGCCTTGCTTGATTGATTTGTAGTGACTTGAAGAGTGTGATTGTTGCAAAGATCAAGAAGTGAACCTATACTCTACCAAAAAGGCAAGTGATGCTTCATACTTTTTGTCCCATTACTTTCTCTATGCATTAGTGATTTTGCTAAGTAAACTTGCATGAAATTTTGCTAAGTATAGCTCTTGCTATAGGAAAACCTAGTAGATGAATCCTTAGTAGGATTTTCTAAGTTAATATTTCTACTACTACCAAGCTTAGCCTAGCTAATAGAAAACATGGGTGGAATATATATATTCACACTATGGAAAAATATTCTAAGTCTGAGGACTTAAGTTTTGTTTAATAAAACAACTAAGTTAATGAATCCCCTGGGTGGAATGGGCTTGCTTGGTGGAGAATGGTTGAGTGGTTCACAATGCCATAGGCTTGGATTGTGTATCTCACTTGTGGAATGCCACCCAGGAAACAAAGGGATTTGAGATGTCAAATGTTGAGAAGCTTCAAGTGCAACCACTTGGCAATATGGGCTCTGCCATGATCATATAGGTTGCAAGAACTTAGCCATATGGACAGTGGGTGGTAGTGTTTGATAGGTTGGAACGCGTCCATTTTGGTCTAAGGGAAGGCTTCTGAAAGATTTTGTCTTGGGAAACCAAGTCTTGTGGGTAAAGTGCACCACCTCTGCAGAGTGTAAAATCTAAGTACTTAGCCATGTCCCTGGTAAAGGACAATTTGAGCATCAAGACATGGAAGCAATCAAGAATCTCATCATTCAAATTTCTAAGTTAAAATCTTGTGGTTTGAACAAGGGTTGTTTGAATTCTTCAATCATTGATGGAGAGATGGTTTGGTACAAGGATCTTGAAATCTTTGATTGAGGAAAATGATTTTGTCAAGCAAAAACTTAGTATTTTCAAAATGATAAGAAAAATCTATTTTGAGCAATGCAAGCCTCAACTCCACTTAGCCAAATGCATATAGATGATAGACTCCACTATACTACCATAGTATCACTTGCCAATACAATTCAAATGTATTGACCCTTTGTGGCTGTAACTTGTATGTTGCAGGTTTGATTGTTTAGAGAAAATTGATTGTTTAGGATTACAAAGTCTACAACCAACATCTGCCTGTGGCACTTTGAAGATGAAGGACCCCATGACTATAGTTATTCCGCTGCAATGTAATGTAATAGCCTAATGAGCTATGTTTGATGTAATAAAATTATGTTATTCCTGGTTATAAAGTTATATTATGACCCTTGTTTCTTGATATTACATCTAAACTGTGGATGCTAGCTATTGATCCAGGGACTAGCATTGTAAAACACAGGAGGACTCTACCTTATTAGGTTGGGACTCCTACAGATGGTATCAGAGCATTGTGTTGCCTGTAGGATTTGTAAACCTAGGATTGGACAAAAACCCTTAGAAAAACAGGAGTTGTACTTGTTCCAAAAACTTATTTACAAAAACACTTGTAAAATCTTTCCTCAACAATTTTGGTTT
Organism: Avena atlantica; assembly: GCA_910589765.1. Classification (NCBI taxonomy): domain Eukaryota; kingdom Viridiplantae; phylum Streptophyta; class Magnoliopsida; order Poales; family Poaceae; genus Avena; species Avena atlantica. Next base: position 485,715,639 of record OU342739.1, on the reverse strand, counting down.
CAACTCTACATCTCTTCTACTTCAACTTGATGGAAAAGCCTACCCCATGACCAAAGACTACACCATGTGCAAAAGACTTCTTCAACATCTTCAACTCTAATGACTTCAACATCTTCAGCATGTTCACCAAGGACTTCCAACTTGGATACTACTAAGGACTACAAGTAAGTCAAGGAAATCTTGCTCAAGATTTAGAGACTGAGGGAATGCAAAAGTTAGAGGGAACCTACATCAATTGAAGGCTTGTGACCAAGAAATTTCCCTAAGGAAACCAAGATCTCATGAAGAAGAATCAACCAAGAAGGATGGAAAGATCACAAGTGAATCATATAGATGGACCACCATATTGTAGTTAAGACAAAACCACCAACTTATGTGGTGTAACAAAAATATTTTGTTGCCTAAGTATGTGCTTGAACCTTGTTTGAGTGAAATGTTTGTTTGAGATTGCATGCACATTGTTTGTGTGAATTGTGATGTGTGTGATTAGAAATATTTCCATAAAAATATTTTGCCTATTCTAATCCCTACCCAACCCAAACAGATGTCTACTCCAAGAAACTCCAACATCAAGGTTGATGACAACCACAACCAAGAGGACAACATGAGAGAACTTATAGTAACCCAAAACCAGTTGAGCCAAGAGACAACTCAGCTTTTAGCCAATAACAATGGACTAGACCCAGCCATACAAAGAATTTTGAAACTTCAATCCCAAATGTTGCAAGGACTAGTTACTCAAATGATCAACATGAGAGAAAACTTTTCCCAAAGAACTAATGACAGCAAGGATGACAAAGATGCTAATCTAGAAGGAACCCAAGCTAGCAATATTTTCAAAGACAAGGATCATGCATCCAAGAAACAAGAAGATCAATGCCCCAAGAAGAGAGAAAGATCTCCCACCTATGAAGAACATGAACTAGAAGAACTCCTAGCTATGGAGAGACCCAAAAAGAAGAAGAAGAAATGCCCCAACCCTAACAAGAAAGATATTACTCAAGAGCAATGTTACAATTGCAAAGAGATGGGACACTATGCTAATGAATTCCCAGAAAAGAAGAAGAACCAAAGAAACAAACAAAAGGCAATGATACCAAAGGAAAAGAAAGATATCAGCCAAGTGATGTGTTTCAAATGCAAGGAACTAGGCCACTATGCAAACAATTGTCCAGAAAGGATAGAGAACAAGTTAAACAAGTCTATGAAGGATCTCAACCTTGGCCCATGAGTCAAGTAAAGAAACCAAGGACACATGCAACTGTTTACTTAGAGAGATTTTTCCCAGAAACCCAAGAAGGCCAATATGTAATTTTGTTTGAAAATTTTTAAGGGTGGTAGTACCCTAGTTGTTTTGAACTTGCTTGTAACCCCATTCTTCCCAAATCTCGGGACGATATTTATTTTAAGGGTGGTAGCCTGTCACATCCCAAGATTTTCCAAATCTTGTAATGTGAAAATAAATGAATAAAATAAAACTTTGCTTAAGTTTCAGAGCTAGAAGAAACTTTTTGAACTCAATTGGAACTTCAAACCCATTTGAATTAAATAAAATCATAAAGGGATTCTTAAAGATAAACATTTAATAAAGGAAATTAAAATGTTTTGGAATTACTATTTTGGATCTTTTAAAATAAAAGATTTGGTATTCAAAAGAAAAGATGAATTTATAAATAAAGATTATCTTATAAAGCCAAATTAAAACCTTGGCTAAGCTTTAGAATTAGTACATTTTGTTTTGAATAAAAATAAACAAAAGATTATTTATTTAATTTAATAAGGACCTAATAATCAAATTTTATACAAATAAAAGGTTTTACCAATTTAATTGAAACATCCAAACTTGTGAAATTATTTAAAATAAGTTTTCCAAATAATTGTTATTCACAAATAAAACCTACTAAAGTGTTTTGGCTTTATATTGGTTTTCAAAATAAATATCTCAATAAAACAAATCTTATTTGATTTAATAATGAAAGTCTATTTTATTTAATGGACTCTAAAATAAAATGTTATTTTGTTTTAAAACAAGATTTCCAAATGAATTGTATTTTCAAATAAAACCTACTGATTTGGTTTTGAAAATATTTAAGTTTTAAATGAAGATTTTATTAATAAAATCAAACCTTATTTGATTAATAAACCTTGGCCATTTTAATTAAGCTAATATTGGACCCTTTAACAAAAATGTTATTTTGTTTTAAACAATCTCCAAGTATTCTTTATTTACAAATGACACCTACTGGTTTTGTTTGGGAAAATATTTTGGAATTTAAATGGAGTTTTATTAAATAAATCATATCATATTTGATTAAATAACTATGATCTATTTTATATTAAATAGATCCTAAAAGGAATGAAAATATTATTTTATTTTCGAGTATTGGATTATGTTGGTGAACAGAACCAAAAACACAAATGCAAAGTTTAATGATTGTTTGAATTGTTGAATTATTGAATGTTTGAATAATTGTTTGAAATAACAAAACAGGAAATAGAAATAGAAAAGAAAAAAAGAATCAGACAGAAAAAAATAAGAAAACAGACCCAACCCACCTACCCCCCCCCAAACAGCCCATCTAGCCCAACTCCCCTCCTCCCCGAAGAAAACGGTTCACACCCAGTAACTGACCCGCAGAGAGGCTGACAAGTGGACCCAGTTCTTTCTTCTTTTCCCACTGACGCAACGGCTCCACTCCACTGTTCTTCGTCCTCACCCTCTGTGACCCATTCTTTCCCCCGTTCAGCCGTTAAATTCCCCAGCGTAATTCACCTTAATGCGACGAATTAAACCGGCAGTGATCACGCACGTTTAATCGTCTCCCTCTCCTCTACGTTTCCCCTCTACTTTCTCCCCCGAGCATGCCTCCAGACCATTCCAATTTCTCCTCGACTCCCTCTGCCTCCGGCGACCTTCTCCAGCGAAATCCAACCAGCACACATCGCCCCGAACCTCCCCGAGCACCCTGGCAGCCTCCCCACTCCCAGACCTTCCTCCCCATACCACCCATTTGACCGCGGGCGCCCCAGAGCCTCGGCTACGACAAACTTCTGAGCGCCGCCGTCTGTTTCGCCTCCGACGAGCTCCTCCGGTAAATCCAGACCACCCCGACCCCTCTCGTTCACGCACACGCCTTCTTCGTGTCCTTGCGCTCCTGACCGTGTGCCTCGTTTGTCTCCGGGTGACTCCTAGCTTCGTCTTCGACTTCGACCAGAGCCGTCCGTCGCCAGTACCAACTCCGGCGAGCAATCCCGCCCAACCCAGTGCGCCCCTTCACCCACCCGTATCATGTTGAGCATCAGCGAACGTCAGCGAACCCGGTGAGCTTCCTCCCTCTCTTCCTCGCTTCCTGCCTCGCCAACGCCGCCGTCTGCCCATCGCCGCCGCGCGCTGCCGCTAAGCGCCGCCAGAATTAGGTCAGGCCATCCCCAGCCGTTAGATACGGATCGTAGGGGTACGATAGAATCATTTAACGCCGAAAGGGTATGCGTTCAGAGCCGTGCGATGTAACTTAATCCAACGGCTGCCACAGTGCGATCCGAGCGAAGCGGTACCGGCGAATTAGATTATGACGCGTGTCCAGTGTTTGATTTAAATCAGATATATGAATCAGATTTAGTTGCAAACTTCAAACCTTTATAACTTTCAAACCACACGTCCAAATTTGACAAATTTTATATCAATGAATTTAGGAGAACAAGCCCTAGCCAACCCTGCCCTTAGTTTGGCAAATAGTAGCTGTTAGCTTGTTTGAATTTACAGATTCATTTGTATGCATGTTTAGAGTATAAAAATTGTTTAAAATTGAATTTAAGGATAAAACTTTTGCAAATTGGTTTGTTGTGACCTTACTGACCCTAGGAACCAACCCATGGTTTGGAAAATGAATTTGGAAAAGTTTGGAATGGATTGATTAGTTTAGTCCATTTCTAGCCAAATAAAATTATTGATTTTATTATAAAAATGTTTATGGGAAGAAAACTTTGAGTAGATGGTTTGGACCAAACCTACTGACCCAAAAACACCAAGTTTTGCAATAGCAACTCATTTGGTGAACCCTATGGGCTAAAGCCTTAGTAACAATATTTCTACACCACATAAAATAACACTTTGTTTTGAAAATAGTTTAAAAGTGAAACCTTTTGCAAATGACTTGGCCACTTTAGGAAATGACCATTAGATGTACCCAAATGTCTATGACCCACTAGGGACCACTTTTTCAAACAAAACAAAGCTTGGCATGCTTGCATGCATTTCTTTGACTTTGTTATTTATGTGTGTTGTTTTGCTTGATTGGTAGATTGAGTTTGTGCCTTGCTTGATTGATTTGTAGTGACTTGAAGAGTGTGATTGTTGCAAAGATCAAGAAGTGAACCTATACTCTACCAAAAAGGCAAGTGATGCTTCATACTTTTTGTCCCATTACTTTCTCTATGCATTAGTGATTTTGCTAAGTAAACTTGCATGAAATTTTGCTAAGTATAGCTCTTGCTATAGGAAAACCTAGTAGATGAATCCTTAGTAGGATTTTCTAAGTTAAGATTCCTACTACTACCAAGCTTAGCCTAGCTAATAGAAAACATGGGTGGAATATATATATTCACACTATGGAAAAATATTCTAAGTCTGAGGACTTAAGTTTTGTTTAATAAAACAACTAAGTTAATGAATCCCCTGGGTGGAATGGGCTTGCTTGGTGGAGAATGGTTGAGTGGTTCACAATGCCATAGGCTTGGATTGTGTATCTCACTTGTGGAATGCCACCCAGGAAACAAAGGGATTTGAGATGTCAAATGTTGAGAAGCTTCAAGTGCAACCACTTGGCAATATGGGCTCTGCCATGATCATATAGGTTGCAAGAACTTAGCCATATGGACAGTGGGTGGTAGTGTTTGATAGGTTGGAACGCGTCCATTTTGGTCTAAGGGAAGGCTTCTGAAAGATTTTGTCTTGGGAAACCAAGTCTTGTGGGTAAAGTGCACCACCTCTGCAGAGTGTAAAATCTAAGTACTTAGCCATGTCCCTGGTAAAGGACAATTTGAGCATCAAGACATGGAAGCAATCAAGAATCTCATCATTCAAATTTCTAAGTTAAAATCTTGTGGTTTGAACAAGGGTTGTTTGAATTCTTCAATCATTGATGGAGAGATGGTTTGGTACAAGGATCTTGAAATCTTTGATTGAGGAAAATGATTTTGTCAAGCAAAAACTTAGTATTTTCAAAATGATAAGAAAAATCTATTTTGAGCAATGCAAGCCTCAACTCCACTTAGCCAAATGCATATAGATGATAGACTCCACTATACTACCATAGTATCACTTGCCAATACAATTCAAATGTATTGACCCTTTGTGGCTGTAACTTGTATGTTGCAGGTTTGATTGTTTAGAGAAAATTGATTGTTTAGGATTACAAAGTCTACAACCAACATCTGCCTGTGGCACTTTGAAGATGAAGGACCCCATGACTATAGTTATTCCGCTGCAATGTAATGTAATAGCCTAATGAGCTATGTTTGATGTAATAAAATTATGTTATTCCTGGTTATAAAGTTATATTATGACCCTTGTTTCTTGATATTACATCTAAACTGTGGATGCTAGCTATTGATCCAGGGACTAGCATTGTAAAACACAGGAGGACTCTACCTTATTAGGTTGGGACTCCTACACATGTGCATGAGGGATCATCTTATAATGCTACCGTCGTCTACTAAGCAATACAAGATGCATAAAGGATTAACATCACATGCAATTCAATATATATGTGATATGATATGGCCTTTCTTCTTTGTGCTTCCGATCTCCATCTTCAAGCACGAACATGATCTCCATCATCACCGGCATTGCATCAAGGTTAATGACGCTACTCCATGGTTGTCGTCCACCGGCTTCAACTATTACAACTACTTTGAATAGACACGTGGGTCTTAACATAAATTAAAGACAACCATATGGCTCCTGCCGGTTGCCGACTTACAATAAGGAACATTGCATACATAAAATATAATCACAATCATGGCCATATCACATCACTGCACACCCCTGCAAAACAAAGTTAGACGCCTCTACTTTCTTTGCATATTTTACGTGGTTTGGGGCTTTCAATAAGTGTCGTTCTAACTTACGAACAAGAACCACAACATTGATACTAGTATTGTTAATCACTCGTTGTAAATTGGATCTTAACTATGCTAGGAGAAACAGGCACCCGCAAAGCCACTTATGCAATACAAGTTGCATGTCAAGCATGGAGCAAGTCTCATGAACGATGTCATGTAAGGTTAGCCCGGGCCGCTCCATCCCAACATACCGCAAGATGCAAAGTACACAAGAAGCAATCGACAATAAAAGCATCAACGCCCACAATGACCATTGTGTTCTACTCGTGCAACAGATCTACATATAGACACGGCTCTGATACCACTGTAGGGGTTCGTAGCATGGAAAACAAAAATTTTCTATCGCATACAAACAAACAAGACAAGATCTATTTACTAGATTGTAGCAACGAGTCGATGGAATAACTTACCCTCGAAGATTCCAAAGTGTTTAACGAGAGCGGATTCTCGTGGGTGATGTAGTCGTACTCTTCCCGATCTCAACATCGTGTAGACGATCCTTCCGGCGCTGTGTTCCGGCAGCGCTCCCGCAGTCGGTCACACGTTCGGTACTCGACGAAGACCTTCCTCTCCCTTGTTCCAGCAGGCAGCGGAGGTTGTAGCACTCTCCTCGCGATTCCGGCAGCACAACGGCGTGGTACCGGAAGTAGAGGGGAGATCCCGCAGGGCTTCGCCTTAAGCCGGAGCGAGTATGGTGGAGTATGAGAGAGTACTATTAGTGGTCTAGGGATTAGAAACACCAATTAGAAGGCTCTAAACCGAAGGCTAGGGCAATTAGAAGCTCTAAACCAAAACGGCTCTAAACCGGAGATTAGAGGATAGGAACTTGTGTGTCTAGAGGAGGAGGCCCAGCCCCTCCTTTTATGGGTGGAGGGTGCGGCCAAGGGGAGGGGAGTCCCTCCCCAAGTCGGCCTTGGTTGGCGCACCGGCTTGGGGAGGAGACTCCTCCCCCAAGTCGGTTCCCAACTCCTCTTGCTTGTTTCCCACAGTTTCTTGTTTTAGCCGTTTGACTTTCAAACTGGACATTTGACTTTTCTGTTTTAGGATTCAATTTAATCCTTTATTTGGAACAGCAAGAACACTTAGTACATGATGCAATCATTCCAATATGTAATGACACATTCATGTACCCCTCCCCCTCGGAGTGCCAGACAATCCGGAACCTTCTAGAACATTCTCGATGAAAACACCGGAATCTTTTCCGAACGCCAAAACGGGACTTTCCTTATATGAATCTTATTCTCCGGACCATTCCGGATCACCTCGTGATATCCCGGATCCCATCCGAGACTCCGAACAACATTCGGTCTCTTTCTCATAATACCATAACTACTCAAAACAACGTCGAATCCTTAAGTGTGTCTCCCTACGGTTCGTGAATTATGCGGACATGATCGAGACACTTCTCCGAACAATAACCAATAGAGTAATCTGGAAATTCATATGGCTCCCACATATTTCTACGATTACTTTGCGATCGAATGAACCACTTACATACGATACCAATTTCCCTTTGTCTCACGATAGTTTACTTATCCGAGGTTATGATCGTCGGTATCTCTGCATACCTAGTTCAACCTCGTTACCGATAAGTACTCTTTTCTCGTTCCCGTGATATGTGATCCCTTGTGAGCCAGTCACATGCTTGCAAGCTAATTGGATGACATTCCACCGAGAGGGCCCAGAGTATATCTATCCGTCATATGGATGGACAAATCCCACTCTTGATCCATGTGTCTCAACCAAAACTTTCCGAACACTCAATGCCACCTTTATAGCCACCCAGTTACGGTGTGGTGTTTGATGTCATCAAAGCATCCATCCGGTAAAGGTGATATGCATGATCTCATGGTCGAAGGAATTAGGTTACTATGTATCAGAAAGCATATAGCAATTGAACTATTGAAATGACTTGATCTTTATGCAACGCTTATCTATAGGAGTATGTCCACCATATCATTCTCCTAACGATATGATCTTGTTGTTGATAACATCTCAATGTTCATGATAGGGAAACCACAATCATTAATCAACCAACAAGCTAGTGAAGTATAGAGGCTATACTAGGGACTTCAAATTAAGTTTACAAATCACACAAGTATCAATGTTTCCTTGTTAATACTATTATAGCATGAATGTAAACATTTATCATAAACACAAAGATATAATAATAACTACATTTATTATTGCCTCTAGGGCATATCTCCAACAGTCTCCCACTTGCACTAGAGTCATCTAATCTAGATTACATGGTAATATACCGAACACCCATGGCAGTTTGGTGTTGGTCATGTTTTGCCCTCGGGAGAGGTTTAGTCAACGGATCCGCCACATTCAGATCTGTGTGTACTTTGCAAATCTTTATATCCCCATCCTGGATGTATTCTCGAATAGCGTGAAAACGTAGCTTGATGTGCTTCAGCTTCTTGTGTGACCTTGGTTCTTGCGCATTGGCTATGGCGCCCATGTTATCACAGTAGATAGACATTGGGTCCAGCGCACTAGGAACCACACCCAGCTCTGTAATGAAATCTTTCATCCATATCGCTTCTTGTGAAGCTTCCGAAGCAGCCATGTATTCCGATTCAGTTGAAGATCTCGCCACAACGCTTTGCTTTGCACTCCTCCAGCTAACTGCTGCACCTTTCAAAATAAATACGTATCCGGATTGTGATTTAGAATCATCCGGATCGGTGTTCCAACTAGCATCGGTGTAACCATTAACAACGAGCTGTTCATCACCTCCATAAGAAAGAACCATATCCTTAGTTCTTCTCAAGTACTTAAGGATGTTTTTGACCGCTGTCCAATGATCCACTCCTGGATCACTTTGATATCTGCTAGTTAAACTAACAGCATATGCAATGTTGGGTCTAGTACATAGCATGGCATACATTAGAGATCCTATGGCTGAGGCATAGGGAGTCTTACTCATCCTTTCTCTATCTTCTGCCGATGTCAGACTTTGAATTTTACTCAAGGTCATATTGGGCAACATGGGCAAGAACCCTTTCTTGCTCTCTTCCATTCCAAACCTCTTTAGAACTTTGTCCAAATATGTACTCTGTGACAATGATATTCGGCGTTTCGATCTATCTCTATAAATCTTTATGCCTAATATGTAAGCTCCTTCGCCAAGATCCTTCATTGAAAAACTATTATTCAAATATTCCTTGACACTATTAAGAAGGTCTACATCATTCCCAATCAACAATATGTCATCCACATATAGTATTAAGAATGCTACAGAGCTCCCACTCACTTTCTTGTAAATACAAGCTTCTCCATAAGTTTGTATAAAACCAAAACTTTTGATCACCTTATCAAAACGTTGATTCCAACTTCGGGATGCTTGCTTCAATCCATAGATGGACCGTTGAAGTTTGCATACCTTGTTAGCATCTTTAGGATCGACAAAACCTTTGGGTTGCATCATATACAACTCTTCATCAATGTCTCCATTGAGGAATGCTGTTTTGACATCCATCTGCCATATCTCATAATCATAATATGCAGCGATTGCTAACATAATCCTCACAGACTTTAGCTTCGCTACTGGTGAGAAAGTCTCATCGTAGTCAACTCCTTGAATTTGTCGAAACCCTTTTGCGACAAGTCGAGCTTTATAGACAGTAACATTACCATCAGCATCTGTTTTCTTCTTGAAAATCCATTTGTTCTCGACAGCCTTCCGGCCATCCGGTAAGTCTACCAAAGTCCATACTTGGTTTTCGTACATGGATCCAATCTCGGATTTCATGGCTTCTTGCCATTTATTGGAATGTAGGCTCATCATCGCTTCCTCATATGTCTCGGGGTCATCGGTGTTGTCCACCAACATGACATTCATAACGGAATCATACCAATCTGGAGTGGTACGAGTTCTCATTGACCTTCGAGGCTCTGTAGCAACTTCAACCGAAGTTTCATGATCACCATCACTAGCTTCCTCTCTTATTGGTGCAGGCACCACAGGAACTTCTTCCGGTGCTGCGCTACTCGCAATTTCGAGAGAAGGTTCGACAACCTCGTCGAGTTCTACTTTCCTTCCAGTCACTTCTTTCGAGAGAAATTCCTTCTCTAGAAAGGATCCATTCTTGGCAACGAAGATTTTGCCTTCGGATCTATGATAGAAGGTATACCCAATAGTTTCCTTCGGGTATCCTATGAAGACGCATTTTTCCGCTTTGGGTTCAAGCTTGTCCGGCTGTAACTTCTTTACATAGGCTTCGCATCCCCAAACTTTAAGGAACGACAATTTAGGTTTCTTCCCAAACCATAATTCATACGGTGTCGTTTCAACGGATTTAGATGGTGCCCTATTTAAAGTGAATGCGGCTGTTTCTAATGCATAACCCCAAAATGATAGCGGTAAATCTGTAAGTGACATCATAGAACGAACCATATCTAACAGAGTTCGATTACGACGTTCGGACACACCATTACGTTGTGGTGTTCCCGGCGGTGTCAATTGTGAAAGTATTCCGCATTTCTTCAAATGCTCGCCAAACTCGTAACTTAGATATTCACCTCCATGATCAGAACGTAGAAATTTAATCTTCTTGTTACGTTGATTCTCTACCTCACTTTGAAACTCCTTAAACTTCTCAAAAGTTTCGGACTTATGTTTCATGAAATAGATATACCCATATCTACTCAAGTCATCCGTGAAGGTAAGAACATAACGATAACCACCGCGCGATGCTACACTCATTAGACCACACACATCGGTATGTATGATTTCCAATAAGTCCGTAGCTCGCTCCATCATACCAGAAAATGGAGTCTTAGTCATTTTTCCCATCAGACATTCTTCGCATCTTTCAAGTGATTCAAAATCAAGTGATTCAAGAAGTCCATCGGAATGGAGTTTCTTCATACGTTTCACTCCAATGTGACCAAGACGACAGTGCCACATATAGGTCGAATTATCGCTTGATTTCAAACATTGAGCCTCAATGTTGTTGATATGTGTATTTCCACTATCGAGATTCAATAAGAATAGACCATCTATCAAAGGTGCATGTGCATAAAACATATTACTCATATAAATCGAACAACCATTATTCTCGGACTTAAACAAGTAACCGTCTCGCAATAAACATGATCCCGATATAATGTTCATGCTCAACGCAGGCACCAAATAACAATTATTTAAGTATAAAACTAATCCCGATGGTAGATGAAGGGGTAGCGTGCCTACCGCGATCACATCAACCTTTGATCCGTTTCCCACGCGCATCGTCACCTCGTTCTTCGCTAGCTTCCGTTTATTCTGCAGCACCTGTTTCGAGTTACAAATATGAGCAACCGAACCAGTATCAAATACCCAGGCACTACTACGAGTACTAGTGAGATACACATCAATAACATGTATATCAGATATACCTTTCTTCTTGATGTTGCCGTTCTTCAAATCCGCCAAGTACTTTGGGCAATTCCGCTTCCAGTGACCTTCTCCCTTGCAGTAAAAGCACTCAGTATCAGGCTTAGGTCCAGCCTTGGTCTTCTTCGTCGGCGTGGTAACTTTCTTACCACCCTTCTTGAAGTGTCCCTTTTGCTTAGACTTGCCTTTCTTGAATTTGGTGGTCTTATTGACCAACAACACTTGGTGATCTTTCTTGATCTCCACTTCTGCAGATTTCAACATGGCAAAGAGTTCTGGCAACGTCTTATTCATGTTCTGCATGTTGTAGTTCATCACAAAGTTCTTGTAACTTGGTGGTAGTGATTGGAGGACACGGTAAATCCCCAAAGCATTAGGAATCACTATACCCAAGCTTTGAAGTTTGTTTGCGTGCCCAGACATCTTAAGCACATGCTCACTGACGGAGCTGCCCTCTTCCATCTTGCAGTTAAAGAACTTTTCAGAAGCCTCATAGCTTTCAATTGCCGCATGAGTCTCACAAATCAATTTGAGATCCTCGACAATATCATATGGGTCTGAATCCTCAAACCTTTTCTGAAGCTCCGATTCCAAACCATACAAGATAGCACACTGAACTATGGAGTACTGATTCTTCCGAGCGAGGTAAACATTCTTTACTTCATCGGGAGAATCATCTGCAGGTGGGTCACCCAGCGGTGCATCCAGCACATAGGTCAAATTACCAGCTGTGAGGACAATCCTCAAATTGCGGAACCAATCCGCGAAGTTGCTTCCATTGTTTTTCAACTTTTCTTTCTCTAGGAACGCATTAAAATTGATGGTAGGGGCTGCCATTGATCTACAACATATTTGCAATTGTTTAGACTAAGTTTATGATAAATTGAGTTCAAATTAATTAATAAAGTTAATCTAGGTGAACTCCCACTCAAAACAATATCCCTCACATTGTTTTAGTGATCACACGAACCAAATCCACTACATCAACACCGATCATCACGAGAGTTGATATAGTTTCAATGGCGAACAATCGTCATGTTCATCATATCTACTATATGATTCATGCTTTACCTTTCGGTGATCCGTGTTCCGAGACCATGTTTGTACATGCTAGGCTCGTCAAGATCAAACCTTAGTTTCCGCATGAGCAAATCTGGCTTGCTCACGTTGTATACACTTGCAGAATCTAACACACCCGATCATCACGTGGTGCTTCGAAACAACAAGCTTTAGCAACGGTGCTAACTAAGGGTGAACACTTTATGACTTGAAATTCATGTGCATTAAGGATCATCTTATAATGCTACCGTCGTCTACTAAGCAATACAAGATGCATAAAGGATTAACATCACATGCAATTCAATATATATGTGATATGATATGGCCTTTCTTCTTTGTCCTTCCGATCTCCATCTTCAAGCACGAACATGATCTCCATCATCACCGGCATTGCATCAAGGTCAATGACGCCTCTCCATGGTTGTCGTCCACCGGCTTCAACTATTACAACTACTTTGAATAGACACGCGGGTCTTAACATAAATTAAAGACAACCATATGGCTCCTGCCGGTTGCCAACTTACAATAAGGAACATTGCATACATCAAATATAATCACAATCATGGCCATATCACATCACTGCACACCCCTGCAAAACAAAGTTAGACGCCTCTACTTTCTTTGCATATTTTACGTGGTTTGGGGCTTTCGATAAGTGTTGTTCTAACTTACGAACAAGAACCACAGCATTGATACTAGTATTGTTAATCACCCGTTGTAAATTGGATCTTAACTATGCTAGGAGAAACAGGCACCCGCAAAGCCACTTATGCAATACAAGTTGCATGTCAAGCGTGGAGCAAGTCTCATGAACGATGTCATGTAAGGTTAGCCCGGGCCGCTTCATCCCAACATACCGCAAGATGCAAAGTACACAAGAAGCAATCGAAAATAAAAGCATCAACGCCCACAATGACCATTGTGTTCTACCTACATATAAACACGGCTCTGATACCACTTTAGGGGTTCGTAGCATGGAAAACAAAAATTTTCTATCGCATACAAACAAACAAGCCAAGATCTATCTACTAGATTGTAGCAACGAGTCGATAGAATAACTTACCCTCGAAGATTCCAAAGTGTTTAACGAGAGCGGATTCTCGTGGTTGATGTAGTCGTACTCTTTCCGATCTCAAGATCGTGTAGACGATCCTTCCGGCGCTGCGTTCCGGCAGCGCTCCCGAAGTCGGTCACACGTTCGGTACTCGACGAAGACCTTCCTCTCCCTTGTTCCAGCAGGCAGCGGAGGTTGTAGCACTCTCCTCGCGATTCCGGCAGCACAACGGCGTGGTACCGGAAGTAGAGGGGAGATCCCGCAGGGCTTCGCCTTAAGCCGGAGCGAGTATGGTGGAGTATGAGAGAGTACTATTAGTGGTCTAGGGATTAGACACACCAATTAGAAGGCTCTAAACCGAAGGATAGGGCAATTAGAAGCTCTAAACCAAAACGGCTCTAAACCGGAGATTACAGGATAGGAACTTGTGTGTCTAGAGGAGGAGGCCCTGCCCCTCCTTTTATGGGTGGAGGGTGCGGCCAAGGGGAGGGGAGTCCCTCCCCAAGTCGGCCTTGGTTGGCGCGCCGGCTTGGGGAGGATACTCCTCCCCCAAGTCGGTTCCCAACTCCTCTTGCTTGTTTCCCACAGTTTCTTGTTTTAGCCGTTTGACTTTCAAACTGGACATTTGACTTTTCTGTTTTAGGATTCAATTTAATCCTTTATTTGGAACAGCAAGAACACTTAGTACATGATGCAATCATTCCAATATGTAATGACACATTCATGTACCCCTCCCCCCCGGAGTGCCGGACAATTCGGAACCTTCTAGAACATTCCCGATGAAAACACCGGAATCATTTCTGAACTCCGAAACGGGACTTTCCTTATCTGAATCTTATTCTCCGGACCATTCCGGATCACCTCGTGATATCCCGGATCCCATCCGAGACTCCGAACAACATTCGGTCTCTTTCTCATAATACCATAACTACTCAAAACAACGTCGAATCCTTAAGTGTGTCTCCCTACGGTTCATGAATTATGCGGACATGATCGAGACACTTCTCCGAACAATAACCAATAGAGGAATCTAGAAATTCATATGGCTCCCACATATTTCTACGATTACTTTGCGATCGAATGAACCACTTACATACGATACCAATTTCCCTTTGTCTCACGATAGTTTACTTATCCGAGGTTATGATCGTCGGTATCTCTGCATACCTAGTTCAACCTCATTACCGATAAGTACTCTTTTCTCGTTCCCGTGATATGTGATCCCTTGTGAGCCAGTCACATGCTTGCAAGCTAATTGGATGACATTCCACCGAGAGGGCCCAGAGTATATCTATCCGTCATATGGATGGACAAATCCCACTCTTGATCCATGTGTCTCAACCAAAACTTTCCGAATACTCAATGCCACCTTTATAGCCACCCAGTTACGGTGTGGTGTTTGATATCATCAAAGCATCCATCCGGTAAAGGTGATATGCATGATCTCATGGTCGAAGGAATTAGGTTACTATGTATCAGAAAGCATATAGCAATTGAACTATTGAAATGACTTGATCTTTATGCTACGCTTATCTATAGGAGTATGTCCATCACATCATTCTCCTAATGATATGATCCTGTTGTTAATAACATCTCTATGTTCATGATCAGGAAACCATGATCATATATTAACCAACAAGCTAGTTTAACAAGAGGCTTTACTAGGGACTCTTATTTTAGTTTACAAATCACACAAGTATTAATGTTTCCGGTTAATACAATTATAGCATGGTATGTAAACATTTATCATAAGTGTGAAGATATGATAATAACCACTTTATTATTGCCTCTTGGGCATATCTCCAACAGTCTCCCACTTGCACTAGAGTCAATAATCTAGTTTCAAACCTTTGTGTATTCAACACCTATGGCTTTCTGGTGTTGTATGTACACTATTGCTAGTGGTCAACTGATCTCCGGATCTGACACTTCCAGGTCCGTGTGTAATTGCATGTCTTTGCGTCTCTACGCATCACTCATTCTCTAATGAGATTGCTTTGTATAAGTTTGGTCTTTCGGTGTGACCTTTAGCTCTTTGGGGTTAAACATGTTGATAATATTGTCGTACAATATATCTTCATAGTATTATCCCACTGTGAACTACACCTAGTTTGATAACAAACTACTTGACACAAATGCCCTCTTTAGCTGCTATTATAGCAGTCATATACTTAGCCTTTTGTTGTAGTATCTGTCACAATGTCTTAACTTTGGAACTCATCCAAATCCATTATGGAACTCACTTTCCATTATATTGTGCCACCCTTAGTTTAGATTGAGATAAACTTAATTTGTACTTTGTGACAAAACTAGTATCAATGTAGTACTTTTACAATGAACTAACCATCTATTTGTCACTTCTACAAATATTATACTATTAGTTCTTCCAAAAGATCATAAGAATATCCTTACTATTGTCCAATGATCATCTTACGAATCATTCTGGTATATGCTCACAACATTTAGGGCATAGGACATATCTGGATTTGTACATATCACAGTATGATTGATATAAATACTCTTTGTGATTTCATATATCAAGTATCAAACTATACTTGATTATTTGTTTCACTTTACCAAATGTCAATACACTTGAATATATCATCAACATTGAACTCTTTCAATCCTTTCTGTGAGACAAGAACCTTTTCTTGTAATTTCTATATTGAACTCATTCAATATCTCGTCTATGTACTTCTGGCACAACCATATTAGCGTCTATTGATGCCAAATATTTGAGTTTTGCCTAAGTCTTTCATCGGGATGAAATTCTTAATATGTGTTAATAAAAGATACATTATTTCCAATCAACAATATGTCTTCCACATAATGTATTAGAAACATGTCTTAGCGCTCCCACTTAATTTCTTGCAAATGCAAGCATCTCCATCGTCTCTGATGAACTTTAAAACTCCTTTAACAGTTTCATCACAGTGAAGATTCCAACTCCGCGATGCTCACTTTAACCATTGAAGTTTGCATATGCTTTTAGCATCCTTTTGAATTAACAAAACCCTATGGACCGTGTTATGCACATGTCCTAGGTAACGATTCTATTAGAAGAACTTGTTTTGTTTATTCAACTACCATATAACAAATTATATGTAGTGGTTGCTACATTAATCCGTCTAGACTAAATATCACTATGAAAGATCAAATCTTGTCATAGTCAACCTTTTAACATTGTTGTGAACTCTTTCCCAACATGTCGACTATTTCATAGATGTAAAACATCCATGTCTATTTCTTTATAGATCCAGACACAACTGTAAGGTCTTACACCTTTCTCGAGGGTCTTTCAAGTTCAAAACATGATTTCTCGTGTATGGAACTATCACGGATTTTATGGCTTCAAGCCATTTGACGGAGTCAGGGCCCATCATCGCTTCTTTGCATGTAGTCGGTTCATTATTCTCAAATAATGATTCAACCCTCAAATCTTGGTATTTGATTGTTCATCCGACCTACTTGTTTCAATAGGAACTTGGATCTCCGTGACCACAACCTTTGAGGTACGTGAGCCATGAGCTTTGTTGCTGCCTCCGGAACACTTTTCGGCGCTGCGCAACTCTGCACATACAGCTAAGGTTCTTTTAACCTTATCAAAGTTCTATTGTCCTCCCACTTAACTTTTCACGAAAAAATCCTTCTCAAAGAAACTTGACGTTTTAAGTGACAAACACTTTTGTCTCCGATGTTATGGAGGATTACTTAACAGTTATTCGAAATAACATACAAAGACAGGTTCATCCGACTTTGGTTGCAAACATCTTTCTTATGCATAGCATACCAATGTTCAAGAAAGGACAACTTGGGTTTTATCCCAAACCATAACTTTATATGGTGTCATTTCAACGGATTATGATGGAGCTCTTTTTAGTGGAAAACGGTAATCCCTAAAGCTTTTAATCTTTAAAATACTATGGAAGTTTTATGAATTACACCTTTGATCTTACCATGTCAAACAAGGTTTAATTACATATCTCGAACGCTCCATACTCTTATGGTGTTTCGGGAAAATGCAAATCCACGGAACGATTCCTTAAATCTTAGGTATTATGCTAAACTTGTAACTCAAATATCTTCCTTTATGATCTTATCATAAACTATTTATATTCTTGTTACAATGATTTTGCACTTCATCTTGAAAATCTTTGAACTTTTCAAATATTTCACACTTCATCCTTATTAAGTAAATATTCATATATTCACTCAAATTTTTTGAAGAAAGCATATGAAGTTGAAATCCATCGCTCTTGACTACACATAATGAATTTTGTACAACAATATGTACAAGTTCCAATAAGCTAGTCATTCGTTCCCTTTTGGCCTATGAACGAAGTTTTAATTATCTCTAGGAAAGTTTCACAAGCGTCATTTGATCAAAATCAAATAGACTCCAAAATTCCATTCATATGGAGTTTCTTCATGTTTTCTTTCCATTATAATTTAAACTGCGATGTCACTTCCTAACTGATCTTTCAATCAATTTGTCTTTCGACATTTTTAGCACTAATTTTATGGATGTGATTTCTCCAATGAGATTTGTGAATCATCCATCTTTTATGGATTACGGCAATTATTTGAACAACCCTTTTGTTTTCATAATACCTGATAAAACAAATCTTGAAGGCAAGCTTTGATGTTTTAACGAGCAACACAATAACCCTTTATTTGTTCTCGATGAACATCATCACATATTCTTTTGCTAGTTACTTAGGCCATTGTAGTTCATGAATTCTGTTGTTTCGTATGACGATTCACACCAACAAATTCAGTATCAAATACTTAAGAACCACATTGTTTAATAAGCAAAGAATATAGCCATAACATGTATATCATCTATATACTTAAACTGAACAATTCTAGTCTTTTCTTTTCTGCCATATATTTATGAGATTCTCTTTCAGTATTTCCTTTTCTGTTTGAAAGAATCTATCAACATCAATAGTGGAGTCATACATATGACACATAATCCAAAGCGTGTATAATTAAATACCAATGTCTTTGGACTTGCACTTTGAAGTAGATCACCATCATCAAATGTTTGGTGTTCTTTCAAATTCCTTTCTTTAGTAATCTCTTGGTGTAGTAAACATTTCACCTACATCAAAAATTCACCTTCATCATGGATTTATCCATGATCAAGCTACTTTTAGCTTGCAACGGTGAATCGCAAGTATAATGTTGCTCTCCAAAACCTTTTGGAGGATTAGGACAACTAGTGTCTCCAACCTTTTGCAAATTCTCATCAAATATGAGAACATGACTTTTGCCATATTATACTCCATCATGTTGTAACCAAAACTTCGTTTCAGATATCACAATATCTTCTACACATCATGGTTTTTGAAAAAACTCTTTCAGATCCTAGATAACTTTGATATTAAGACAATCCTTTGAATATCAAGAATCATGGAAACAAACATGATACTTATACACTAACACTTGGAATTGTTACTCTTGATTTAATACTAATTATTAAACTTCATGGAGTAACCGGAGCTTACTGAAAGTTTGCAATAGGACTTTTAAACTTTAGATTAACACTTCAAAAACAATACAATACCAGTTCGTAAAGTAACTAACCAGAATTCTATAGTTCTATCATCTCAATTATAACTAAGTGCAAGGTGGTAAACGGATGCCAATGACTACAACAACTATGCAAATTCACTTTGATTTAGTTTATGATAAATTGAGTTCTAATTAATAATTAAATTAATCTAGGTGAACTCCCACTCAAAACAATATCCCTCACATTGTTTTATTTATCACACGAACCAAATCCACCACATCAAAACCGATCATCACGAGAGTTGATATAGCTTCAATGGCGAACAATCAACATGTTCATCATATCTACTATATGACTCATGCTCTACCTTTCGGTAATCCGTGTTCCTGAGGCCATGTCTGTACATGCTAGGCTCGTCAAGATCAAACCTTAGTTTCCGCATGAGCAAATCTGGCTTGCTCACGTTGTATACACTTGTAGAATCTAACACACCTGATCATCACATGTTGCTTCGAAACAACAAGCTTTAGCAACGGTGCTAACTAAGGGTGAACACTTTATGACTTGAAATTCATGTGCATGAGGGATCATCTTATAATGCTACCGTCGTCTACTAAGCAATACAAGATGCATAAAGGATTAACATCACATGCAATTCATAATATGTGATATGATATGGCCTTTCTTCTTTGTGCTTCCGATCTCCATCTTCAAGCACGAACATGATCTCCATCATTACCGGCATTGCATCAAGGTAAATGACGCTGCTCCATGGTTGTCGTCCACCGGCTTCAACTATTACAACTACTTTGAATAGACACGCGGGTCTTAACAGAAATTAAAGACAACCATATGGCTCCTGCCGGTTGCCAACTTACAATAAGGAACATTGCATACATCATATATAATCACAATTAAGGCCATATCACATCACTGCACACCCCTGCAAAATAAAGTTAGACGCTTCTACTTTATTTGCATATTTTACGTGGTTTGGGGCTTTCAATAAGTGTCATTCTAACTTACGAACAAGAACCACAACATTGATACTAGTATTGTTAATCACCCGTTGTAAATTGGATCTTAACTATGCTAGGAGAAACAGGCACCCGCAAAGCCACTTATGCAATACAAGTTGCATGTCAAGCGTGGAGCAAGTCTCATGAACGATGTCATGTAAGGTTAGCCCGGGCCGCTTCATCCCAACATACCGCAAGATGCAAAGTACACAAGAAGCAATCGACAATAAAAACATCAACGCCCACAATGACCATTGTGTTCTACTCGTGCAACAGATCTACATATAGACACGGCTCTGATACCACTGTAGGGGTTCGTAGCATGGAAAACATAACTTTTCTATCGCATACAAACAAACAAGCCAAGATCTATCTACTAGATTGTAGCAACGAGTCGATGGAATAACTTACCCTCGAAGATTCCAAAGTGTTTAACGAGAGCGGATTCTCGTGGGTGATGTAGTCGTACTCTTTCCGATCTCAAGATCGCGTAGACGATCCTTCCGGCGCTGCGTTCTAGCAGCGCTCCCGCAGTCGGTCACACATTCGGTACTCGACAAAGACCTTCCTCTCCCTTGTTCCAGCAGGCAGCGGAGGTTGTAGCACTCTCCTCGCGATTCCGGCAGCACAACGGCGTGGTACCGGAAGTAGAGGGGAGATCCCGCAGGGCTTCGCCTTAAGCCGGAGCGAGTATGGTGGAGTATGAGAGAGTACTATTAGTGGTCTAGGGTTTAGAAACACCAATTAGAAGGCTCTAAACCGAAGTCTAGGGCAATTAGAAGCTCTAAACCAAAACGGCTCTAAACCGGAGATTAGAGGATAGGAACTTGTGTGTCTAGAGGAGGAGGCCCTGCCCCTCCTTTTATGGGTGGAGGGTGCGGCCAAGGGGAGGGGAGTCCCTCCCCAAGTCGGCCTTGGTTGGCGCGCCGGCTTGGAGGGACTCCTCCCCCAAGTCGGTCCCAAACACCTCTTGCTTGTTTCCCACAGTTTCTTGTTTTAGCTGTTTGACTTTCAAACTGGACATTTGACTTTTCTGTTTTAGGATTCAATTTAATCCTTTATTTGGGACAGCAAGAACACTTAGTACATGATGCAATCATTCCAATATGTAATGACACATTCATGTACCCCTCCCCCCCCCCGGAGTGCCGGACATTCCGGAACCTTCTAGAACATTCCCGATGAAAACACCGGAATCATTCCCGAACTCCGAAACGGGACTTTCCTTATATGAATCTTATTCTCCGGACCATTCCGGATCACCTCGTGATATCCCGGATCCCATCCGAGACTCCGAACAACATTTGGTCTCTTTCTCATAATACCATAACTACTCAAAACAACGTCGAATCCTTAAGTGTGTCTCCCTACGGTTCGTGAATTATGCGGACATGATCGAGACACTTCTCCGAACAATAACCAATAGAGGAATCTGGAAATTCATATGGCTCCCACATATTTCTACGATTACTTTGCGATCGAATGAACCACTTACATACGATACCAATTTCCCTTTGTCTCACGATAGTTTACTTATCCGAGGTTATGATCGTCGGTATCTCTGCATACCTAGTTCAACCTCGTTACCGATAAGTACTCTTTTCTCGTTCCCGTGATATGTGATCCCTTGTGAGCCAGTCACATGCTTGTAAGCTAATTGGATGACATTCCACCGAGAGGGACCAGAGTATATCTATCCGTCATATGGATGGACAAATCCCACTCTTGATCCATGTGTCTCAACCAAAACTTTCCGAATACTCAATGCCACCTTTATAGACACCCAGTTACGGTGTGGTGTTTGATGTCATCAAAGCATCCATCCGGTAAAGGTGATATGCATGATCTCATGGTCGAAGGAATTAGGTTACTATGTATCAGAAAGCATATAGCAATTGAACTATTGAAATGACTTGATCTTTATGCTACGCTTATCTATAGGAGTATGTCCATCACATCATTCTCCTAATGATATGATCCTGTTGTTAATAACATCTCTATGTTCATGATCAGGAAACCATGATCATATATTAACCAACAAGCTAGTTTAACAAGAGGCTTTACTAGGGACTCTTATTTTAGTTTACAAATCACACAAGTATTAATGTTTCCGGTTAATACAATAATATCATGGTATGTAAACATTTATCATAAGTGTGAAGATATGATAATAACCACTTTATTATTGCCTCTTGGGCATATCTCCAACAGTCTCCCACTTGCACTAGAGTCAATAATCTAGTTTCAAACCTTTGTGTATTCAACACCTATGGCTTTCTGGTGTTGTATGTACACTATTGCTAGTGGTCAACTGATCTCCGGATCTGACACTTCCAGGTCTGTGTGTAATTGCATGTCTTTGCGTCTCTACGCATCACTCATTCTCTAATGAGATGGCTTTGTGTTAGACCCCTCCTTTATAAAGGAAAGGATCCCTATGATTGCAATGCTAGTCCCTGGATCAATGCTAGCATCCACAGTTTAAGATGAAGTACACAGATACAAAGGTCGTTTATTACATTCATTCCAGAGATAAAACATAGTCTTTTACAACTCAGGGCCAAAGGCCTAATACAAGAGTTTATGGAATAAGTAAAGAAACATAAGTCTTCATCTTCATGTGCCACAGGCAAGCATGTTGAGTGTAGACTCATGACTCCTATTCATCATCGGAGTAACCTGCAACATCACAAGTTACAACCACAGAGGGTCAATACTTTGGAATAGTATTGGCAAGTGATACCTTAGTATATTTTAAGTGGACTATATTACTATATGCATTTTGGCTAAGTGTAGCTTGGCTTGCTTTGCTTGAAAATAGGTTTTTCCTATTAGTTGAAAACACTAAGTTCTTCTTTGTCAAAATCATTCCCAAGGAGCCACCAATAGATATTGAGGCCCTTCACCCTTGTTCACCCACCAATTTTTATTTAGAAGTTGGAGTGATGAGATTCTTGTAGCTTCCATGTCTTGATGCTCAAAAGTGTCCATTTCCTTGGACTAGGCTAAGTACTTAGGTTTTCCATCTGCAGAGGTTGTGCACTTTCCCCACCAGACTTGGTTTCCCAAGACAGGACCTTTCAGAAGCTTTTCCTTAGTCAAAATGGACGCGCTCCAACCTATCAATCCAACTACCACCAACTGTCCAAGTGACTAAGTTCTAGCAACCTATATGATCATGGCAGAGCCCATATTGCCAAGTGGTTGCACTGTAAGCTTTCTCAACACTTGGCCTCCAAATCCCTTTGTGCCTGGGTGGCATACCACAAGTGAGATACACAACCCAAGTCCATGGCCTTGTGTAAACCACTCAACATAACCCAATCTTTCCATTCCACCCAGGAGGTTCATTTGACTTAGTTGTTTTATTAAGAAAACATAAGTCTCTTGACTTAAAATATTTTTATCATAAACCATATAGATGTTCACCACCCTTGTTTGCTAAGTAGCTAGACTAAGCAGAATATGATAACCTAACTTAGGATAATTCCCTAGCAATTCTACTATTCCACTCTACTTAGGATTTCCCATCTTAGCACTAGGCAAAATATCTGTCACATCCCAAGATTTTCCAAATCTTGTAATGTGAAAATAAATTAATAAAATAAAACTTTGTTTGTTTTTCAGAGCCAGAAGAAACTTTTTGAATTAAAATGGAACCTCAAACCCATTTGAATTAAATAAAATCCTAAAAGGATTTAAAAACATAAAACAATTAACAAAGGAATGATAAAGTATTTTGGAAATAGTATTTTGGATCCTTTAATAAAGGATTGGTATTCAAAAGAAAAGATGGATTTATAAATAAGGATTATTTTATATAAAGCCAAATTAAACATTGGACAAGCTATGGAAAATAAAACATTTTACTTTAAAACAAAATAATAAAGGTTTATTTAAAAATTATAAAGGATTATTTAAATAAAATAATAAGGATTTAATATCCAACTTTATTTGATAAAAAGGATTTTACCATTTTAATTAAAACATCAAAACTTATTAAATTGTTTAAAATAGGTTTTCCAAGTAATTTATATTTTCTAATAAAACCCACTAAAGTGTTTTGGCTTTATTTTTCAAAATAAATTTCTCAAATAAAATAAATCCTATTTGAAATAGTAATGAAAGCCTATTATATTAATTAATAATGGACACTAAAATAAAAGGATATTTTGTTTTAAAAATAATTTCCAAAATATTATATAAATTAAACTTACTATTTTGGTTTTGAAGATATTTAGGTTTCAATTAAAGATTTTATTAATAAAATCAAACTCTATTTGACTTCATAACTAAGACCCATTTTATTTAATTGTTAATGAACCCTAAAGTAAAAGGATTATATTATTTTAAAAAAGTTTTCAGAATATTCTTTATTAACAAATAAAACCTACTGATTTGGATTTGAAAACATTTGGAATTCAATTGGAGATTTTATTAATTAAACCAAACCTTATTTTATTAAATAAACCATGGTACATTTTATTTAAACTAATAAATGGAACCTAAATAGATTTAAAAATATTGTTTTATTTTGGATTATATTGAAAAACAGAACCAAATTCAAAGTGAAGTTGAGTGCTTGTTTGAATTGATTGTCTTGTTGTTTGAATTGTGAAATGAATTTCGAATCAGTAAATAAAATGGAAAAAGGGAAATATTTCTGTACAAAAAAAAGGGAAACCACAGCAGCCCAACTACCCCAGCCCAACAGCCCAACTCGCAGCCCACCTCCTCTTATTTTCCCGAACCGTTTTCCTCACTCAGTCTTTCACCCGCATAGCCTATGACCAGTGGACCCCTCCCTTTCTCCCTTTATCTCACTGCCACCAGACCCCACCACAGGCCCTCTTCTTCCCCACCCTGCGAGCTGTTCTTCCTCTCACTTCGCCGTTGCAAACATAAATTCCTGGCTTGATTACGCCTTAACGCGACGACCTTTACTCGCAGTGATCGCACACCTTAAAGCGCCAGTACCTCCTCTCCGTTTCCCCTCTGGTTCCAGTTCCTCTCCGCCCCAGTGCTGCTCCAATTGACCACTGCAACCTCACCAACTCCGGCGACCTTCTCCAGCGAAATCCGACCAGCACACACCGCCCCGAGCCTCCCCGAGCACCCTGGCAGCTTCCGCACTCCCAGACCTTCCTCCCCGTACCACCCATTTGACCGCGGGCACCTCTGAGCCTCGCCAACGACAACCACCAGTACCGCCGCCGCGTCTGCCTCACTCCGGTGAGTACCCCAGATGGTTTCCGTTCGCCCTTTCCACTCTCGTTCACGCGCACAGCGTTGCCTTGACCTCACGCATCTGACCGCGCCTCCGTTTTGCCTTAGGGTGGTCTCCAGTGACGTCCTCGACCTCGACCAGAGCCGCCCGTCGCTAGTAGCAACTCCGGCGAGGGATTCTGCTCCTCCCCGTGCGCCCCTTCATCAACCAGTGGCAAGTTGAGCCTCCCCGTGCCACGACGAACACAGTGAGCCCCCTCTCCTCCTTCCTCGTTTCCTGTTTCGCTAGCGCCGCCGCCAACTGGCCGCTCCGCCGCTCGCCGTTGTTATCACGCCGCCAGTTCGTGACCGTTTG
Source organism: Avena atlantica (assembly GCA_910589765.1). NCBI lineage: Eukaryota > Viridiplantae > Streptophyta > Magnoliopsida > Poales > Poaceae > Avena > Avena atlantica. The sequence continues at coordinate 485,689,899 of OU342739.1, read as the reverse complement.
ATAGGAGCCGTCCGATATCAATCAAGTGGGTGAGATAGAACGACTTAAACGCGAAGGGGTACTCGATCTGAGCCACTCGATCTAACTAGATCCAACGCCCCACAGCCACGATCCAACCGAAACGGTACCGACAAATAAGAAGCCGCCGCGTGTCACCAGATAGATTGAAATTAGAATTTGAAATCAGAATTATTTACAAAGTTCAAACCCTTATATCTTTTGATCCACACGTCCAAATTTTGCAAATTTTATATCAATGAATTCAGGAGAACAAGCCCTAGCCAACCCTACCCTTAGTTTAGCAAATAGTATTTGATAGATTGTTTGATTTTGCAGATTCTTTTGTGTGCTTGCTAACATTAGAAAAATCATTTAAAAATGAATTTTGAGATCAAACCTTTGCCAATTGGTTTGTTGTGACCTTACTGACCCTAGGAACCAACCCATGGTTTGGAAAATGAATTTGGAAAAATTTGGAATAGATTAATTAGTTTAGTCCATTTCTAGCCAAATAAAATTGTTGATTATATTATAAAAATGTTTTGAAAACTTTGAGTAGATGGTTTGGACCAAACCTACTGACCAAAACACCAAGTTTTGCAATAGCAACTCATTTGGTGAACCCTATGGGCTAATGCCTTAGTAAAAATATTTCTACACCACATAAAATAACACTTTGTTTTGAAAATGGTTTAAAAGTGAAACCTTTTGCAAATGACTTGGCCACTTTAGGAAATGACCATTAGATGTACCCAAATGTCTATGACCCACTAGGAACCACTTTTTCAAACAAAACAAAGCTTGGCATGCTTGCATGCATTTCTTTGACTTTGTTATTTATGTGTGTTGTTTTGCTTGATTGGTAGATTGAGTTTGTGCCTTACTTAATTGATTTGTAGTGACTTGAAGAGTGTTATTGTTGCAAAGATCAAGAAGTGAACCTATACTCTACCAAAAAGGCAAGTGATGCTTCATACTTTCTATCCTATTACTTTCACTATGCATTATTGATTTTGCTAAGTAAAACTTGCATGGTTTTTGCTAAGTATAGACCTTACTATAGGAAAACCTAGTAGATGAATCCTTAGTAGGATTTTCCTAAGTTAAGATTCCTACTACTACCGAGCTTAGCCTAGCTAATAGAAAACATGGGTGGAATATATATTCACACTATGGAAAAATATTCTAAGTCTGAGGACTTATGTTTTTGTTTAATAAAACAAATAAGTTAATGAATCCCCTGGGTGGAATGGGCTTGCTTGGTGGAGAATGGTTGAGTGGTTCACAATGCCATGGGCTTGGATTGTGTATCTCACTTGTGGAATGCCACCCAGGAAACAAAGGGATTTGAGATGTCAAATGTTGAGAAGCTTCAAGTGCAACCACTTGGCAATATGGGCTCTGCCATGATCATATAGGTTGCAAGAACTTAGCCATATGGACAGTGGGTGGTAGTGTTTGATAGGTTGGAACGCGTCCATTTTGGTCTAAGGGAAGGCTTCTGAAAGATCTTGTCTTGGGAAACCAAGTCTTGTGGGGAAAGTGCACCACCTCTGCAGAGTGTAAAATCTAAGTACTTAGCCATGTCCCTGGTAAAGGACAATTTGAGCATCAAGACATGGAAGCAATCAAGAATCTCATCATTCAAATTTCTAAGTTAAAATCTTGTGGTTTGAACAAGGGTTGTTTGAATTCTTCAATCATTGATGGAGAGATGGCTTGGTACAAGGATCTTGAAATCTTTGATTGAGGAAAATGATTTTGTTAAGCAAAAACTTAGTATTTTCAAAATGATAAGAAAAATCTATTTTGAGCAATGCAAGCCTCAACTCCACTTAGCCAAATGCATATAGATGATAGACTCCACTATACTACCATAGTATCACTTGACAATACAATTCAAATGTATTGACCCTTTGTGGCTGTAACTTGTATGTTGCAGGTTTGATTGATTTTAGTGAAGATTGTTTGATTAGGATTACAAAGTCTACAACCAACATCTGCCTGTGGCACTTTGAAGATGAAGGACCACTTGACCATAGTTATTCCGCTGCAATGTAATGAAATAGCCTAATGAGCTATGTTTGATGTAATAAACTTATGTTATTCCTGGTTATAAAGTTATATTATGACCTTTGTTTCTTGATATTACATCTTAACTGTGGATGCTAGCTATTGATCCAGGGACTAGCATTGTAAACACAGGAGGCTCTATCTTATTAAAGATTGGGACCCCTACAGATGGTATCAGAGCATTGTGTTGCCTGTAGGATTTGTAAACCTAGGATTGGACAAAAACCCTTAGAAAAATAGGAGTTGTATTTGTTCCAAAAACTTATTTACAAAACAATCTTGTAAACTCTTTCCTCAACCATTTTGGTTTCAACTCTACCTCTCTTCTATTTCAAACTTGATGGAAAAACCTACCCATGGCCAAAGACTATACCATATGCAAGAACTTCTTCAACATCTTCAACTCTAATGACTTCAACATCTTCAACATATTCACCAAGGACTTCCAACATGGAAACCACTAAGGACTACAAGTGAGACAAGGAAATCTTACTTAAGATTTAGAGACTGAGGGAATACAAAATAAGAAGGAACCATCAACAACTTTGAAGTATTGTGACCAAGAGTTTTTCTCAAAGAAACCATGATCTCATACAAGAAGAACCAAGAAGGATGGAAAGATCACAAGTGAACCATATAGATGGACCACCATAATTTAGTTAAGTCAAACCACCAACTTATGTGGTGTAACAAAAATATTTTGTTGTCTAAGTATGTGCTTGAACTTTGTTATTTGAGTGAAAAGTTGTTTGTGATTGCATGCACATTGTTTGTGTGAATTGTGATGTGTGTGATTAGAAATAATTCCTTAGAAATATTTGGCCTACTCTAATCTCCCTTCAACCCAACAGATGACTACTCCAAAAGACTCCAAAGTTGATGACACCAACACCAACCAAGCTGCCAACATGAAAGAGCTCATAGCAACCCAACACCAGTTGAATCAACTGACAGCTCAGTTCATAGTCAACAATAGTGATAAAGATCCAACACTACAAAGGTTTTTGGAAGAGCAATCTCAACTAATGCTTAAGGTGACTAATCAAATGATCAGCATGGAGGAAAACTACCCCAAAGAAGTCTATGATAACAAGGTTGACAAGAATATTATTCTAGATGGAGCCCCAGCTTGCACAATATGTGGAGACAAGGATCATACTTCCAAGGAGCATGAAGGACAATGCCCCAATTGTGAAGAAGATCATCCTGTTGAACAATGCCCCACCTATCAAGCTACTTGTTACCTTTGTGAAGGAAGTGACCATACTCCTGGCCAATGTCCCATCTATGCCATGGTGGAACAAAGAAAACAAGAAGGATCCAAGTCTACCAAAGGAAAAGGACCACTTATACCTCCAAGCAAGACAACCCAATTCAAAGGATCTAGAAAAATCAAGAAGCCCAAGCAAGACATGAGCCTTGTACAATGTCGTAAATGTAAGGAAATGGGACACTACTCCAGTGGATGCCCAGAAAACAAAAAGAATAAAGAGATTGACCAAGTGTGGTGCAACAACTGCAAAGAACTAGGCCACTATGTAGCCACTTGTCCACAAACGCTACGTGAAGAACTCAAGGACATCCATTGTTTCAACTGCAAGGGACCAGGACATTATGCAAATAACTGTCCAGAGAAGATGAAGAACAAGTTGAACAAGCCTATGGAGAAACTCAACCTTGGTCCATAAGACAAGCATAGGAATAGAACAAAAGTTTAACTTAGGGAAATTTCCAGGACCCAAGAAGGCCAGTATGTAAATTTTGTTTGAAAATTTTAAAGGGTGGTAGAACCCTAGTTGTTTTGAACTTGCTTGTACCCCAGCCTTCCCAAATCTCGGGACGAGATTTATTTTAAGGGTGGTAGCCTGTCACATCCCAAGATTTTCCAAATCTTGTAATGTGAAAATAAATTAATAAAATAAAACTTTGTTTGTTTTTCAGAGCCAGAAGAAACTTTTTGAATTAAAATGGAACCTCAAACCCATTTGAATTAAATAAAATCCTAAAAGGATTTAAAAACATAAAACAATTAACAAAGGAATGATAAAGTATTTTGGAAATAGTATTTTGGATCCTTTAATAAAGGATTGGTATTCAAAAGAAAAGATGGATTTATAAATAAGGATTATTTTATATAAAGCCAAATTAAACATTGGACAAGCTATGGAAAATAAAACATTTTACTTTAAAACAAAATAATAAAGGTTTATTAAAAATTATAAAGGATTATTTAAATAAAATAATAAGGATTTAATATCCAACTTTATTTGATAAAAAGGATTTTACCATTTTAATTAAAACATCAAAACTTATTAAATTGTTTAAAATAGGTTTTCCAAGTAATTTATATTTTCTAATAAAACCCACTAAAGTGTTTTGGCTTTATTTTTCAAAATAAATTTCTCAAATAAAATAAATCCTATTTGAAATAGTAATGAAAGCCTATTATATTAATTAATAATGGACACTAAAATAAAAGGATATTTTGTTTTAAAAATAATTTCCAAAATATTATATAAATTAAACTTACTATTTTGGTTTTGAAGATATTTAGGTTTCAATTAAAGATTTTATTAATAAAATCAAACTCTATTTGACTTCATAACTAAGACCCATTTTATTTAATTGTTAATGAACCCTAAAGTAAAAGGATTATATTATTTTAAACAAGTTTTCAGAATATTCTTTATTAACAAATAAAACCTACTGATTTGGATTTGAAAACATTTGGAATTCAATTGGATATTTTATTAATTAAACAAAACCTTATTTTATTAAATAAACCATGGTACATTTTATTTAAACTAATAAATGGAACCTAAATAGATTTAAAAATATTGTTTTATTTTGGATTATATTGAAAAACAGAACCAAATTCAAAGTGAAGTTGAGTGCTTGTTTGAATTGATTGTCTTGTTGTTTGAATTGTGAAATGAATTTCAAATCAGTAAATAAAATGGAAAAAGGGAAATATTTCTGTACAAAAAAAAGGGAAACCACAGCAGCCCAACTACCCCAGCCCAACAGCCCAACTCGCAGCCCACCTCCTCTTATTTTCCCGAACCGTTTTCCTCACTCAGTCTTTCACCCGCATAGCCTATGACCAGTGGACCCCTCCCTTTCTCCCTTTATCTCACTGCCACCAGACCCCACCACAGGCCCTCTTCTTCCCCACCCCGCGAGCTGTTCTTCCTCTCACTTCGCCGTTGCAAACATAAATTCCTGGCTTGATTACGCCTTAACGCGACGACCTTTACTCGCAGTGATCGCACACCTTAAAGCGCCAGTCCCTCCTCTCCGTTTCACCTCTGGTTCCAGTTCCTCTCCGCCCCAGTGCTGCTCCAATTGACCACTGCAACCTCACCAACTCCGGCGACCTTCTCCAGCGAAATCCGACCAGCACACACCGCCCCGAGCCTCCCCGAGCACCCTGGCAGCTTCCGCACTCCCAGACCTTCCTCCCCGTACCACCCATTTGACCGCGGGCACCTCTGAGCCTCGCCAACGACAACCACCAGTACCGCCGCCGCGTCTGCCTCACTCCGGTGAGTACCCCAGATGGTTTCCGTTCGCCCTTTCCACTCTCGTTCACGCGCACAGCGTTGCCTTGACCTCACGCATCTGACCGCGCCTCCGTTTTGCCTTAGGGTGGTCTCCAGTGACGTCCTCGACCTCAACCAGAGCCGCCCGTCGCTAGTAGCAACTCCGGCGAGGGATTCTGCTCCTCCCCGTGCGCCCCTTCATCAACCAGTGGCAAGTTGAGCCTCCCCGTGCCACGACGAACACAGTGAGCCCCCTCTCCTCCTTCCTCGTTTCCTGTTTCGCTAGCGCCGCCGCCAACTGGCCGCTCCGCCGCTCGCCGTTGTTATCACGCCGCCAGTTCGTGACCGTTTGATAGGAGCCGTCCGATATCAATCAAGTGGGTGAGATAGAACGACTTAAACGCGAAGGGGTACTCGATCTGAGCCACTCGATCTAACTAGATCCAACGCCCCACAGCCACGATCCAACTGAAACGGTACCGACAAATAAGAAGCCGCCGCGTGTCACCAGATAGATTGAAATTAGAATTTGAAATCAGAATTATTTACAAACTTCAAACCCTTATATCTTTTGATCCACACGTCCAAATTTTGCAAATTTTATATCAATGAATTCAGGAGAACAAGCCCTAGCCAACCCTACCCTTAGTTTAGCAAATAGTATTTGATAGATTGTTTGATTTTGCAGATTCTTTTGTGTGCTTGCTAACATTAGAAAAATCATTTAAAAATTAATTTTGAGATCAAACCTGTGCCAATTGGTTTGTTGTGACCTTACTGACCCTAGGAACCAACCCATGGTTTGGAAAATGAATTTGGAAAAATTTGGAATAGATTAATTAGTTTAGTCCATTTCTAGCCAAATAAAATTGTTGATTATATTATAAAAATGTTTTGAAAACTTTGAGTAGATGGTTTGGACCAAACCTACTGACCAAAACACCAAGTTTTGCAATAGCAACTCATTTGGTGAACCCTATGGGCTAATGCCTTAGTAAAAATATTTCTACACCACATAAAATAACACTTTGTTTTGAAAATGGTTTAAAAGTGAAACCTTTTGCAAATGACTTGGCCACTTTAGGAAATGACCATTAGATGTACCCAAATGTCTATGACCCACTAGGAACCACTTTTTCAAACAAAACAAAGCTTGGCATGCTTGCATGCATTTCTTTGACTTTGTTATTTATGTGTGTTGTTTTGCTTGATTGGTAGATTGAGTTTGTGCCTTACTTAATTGATTTGTAGTGACTTGAAGAGTGTTATTGTTGCAAAGATCAAGAAGTGAACCTATACTCTACCAAAAAGGCAAGTGATGCTTCATACTTTCTATCCTATTACTTTCACTATGCATTATTGATTTTGCTAAGTAAAACTTGCATGGTTTTTGCTAAGTATAGACCTTACTATAGGAAAACCTAGTAGATGAATCCTTAGTAGGATTTTCCTAAGTTAAGATTCCTACTACTACCGAGCTTAGCCTAGCTAATAGAAAACATGGGTGGAATATATATTCACACTATGGAAAAATATTCTAAGTCTGAGGACTTATGTTTTTGTTTAATAAAACAAATAAGTTAATGAATCCCCTGGGTGGAATGGGTTTGCTTGGTGGAGAATGGTTGAGTGGTTCACAATGCCATGGGCTTGGATTGTGTATCTCACTTGTGGAATTCCACCCAGGAAACAAAGGGATTTGAGATGTCAAATGTTGAGAAGCTTCAAGTGCAACCACTTGGCAATATGGGCTCTGCCATGATCATATAGGTTGCAAGAACTTAGCCATATGGACAGTGGGTGGTAGTGTTTGATAGGTTGGAACGCGTCCATTTTGGTCTAAGGGAAGGCTTCTGAAAGATCTTGTCTTGGGAAACCAAGTCTTGTGGGGAAAGTGCACCACCTCTGCAGAGTGTAAAATCTAAGTACTTAGCCATGTCCCTGGTAAAGGACAATTTGAGCATCAAGACATGGAAGCAATCAAGAATCTCATCATTCAAATTTCTAAGTTAAAATCTTGTGGTTTGAACAAGGGTTGTTTGAATTCTTCAATCATTGATGGAGAGATGGCTTGGTACAAGGATCTTGAAATCTTTGATTGAGGAAAATGATTTTGTCAAGCAAAAACTTAGTATTTTCAAAATGATAAGAAAAATCTATTTTGAGCAATGCAAGCCTCAACTCCACTTAGCCAAATGCATATAGATGATAGACTCCACTATACTACCATAGTATCACTTGCCAATACAATTCAAATGTATTTACCCTTTGTGGCTGTAACTTGTATGTTGCAGGTTTGATTGATTTTAGTGAAGATTGTTTGATTAGGATTACAAAGTCTACAACCAACATCTGCCTGTGGCACTTTGAAGATGAAGGACCACTTGACCATAGTTATTCCGCTGCAATGTAATGAAATAGCCTAATGAGCTATGTTTGATGTAATAAACTTATGTTATTCCTGGTTATAAAGTTATATTATGACCTTTGTTTCTTGATATTACATCTTAACTGTGGATGCTAGCTATTGATCCAGGGACTAGCATTGTAAACACAGGAGGCTCTATCTTATTAAAGATTGGGACCCCTACAATATCATGCAATAGTTTAGCAAAATATCTAATGCTAGTACAAAACATAGGACAGAAATATTCATGAAAATATCACTTGCCTTGGTAGTGGGGAGAGTAGCACTCTTCACAATCACAATCACTAGCAAAATCTACACAAGAAATAATAGCATACAATTACACACAAATATATACAACCAAAAATAATATGAATGCATGCATGCAAGAATCTACTAGGTGGTGATTTTTGAAAATTCTACCAAGTATGCTCATGAGTACAGAAACTTAACATAACACAAAATTTGCCAACTAAACTTATTTGGCATCCATATAATTTACTAAAATAATTTCTACTTAAAATGGCCTTAAAACATGTTCTACAAATAAAATCATTTTTAACTGTTACTATATGGCAAATAAATTGGATATTCTGAAAGGCCTTGTTTTACTGAATCCAACGGTATAAAGTTTGTAAAAATCTAACGTGGCAATCAAAAGTTATAGTTGTTTGAAGTTTGGATCTAAATCTGGTTTAAATTCTGTTTTTGATTTAAACTCTAGCCACGTGTCGCAGTCTCACTGGCGCATACCGTTTCGGTTGGATCGCGCTCTGCGGACCACAGGATCTAAGTGGGATCTGGCGGCTCAGATGCGCGCTTACCCCTTCGTTTACAATCTATCCTAGCCCTACGATCTGGATCCAACGGACACAACCATCAAGCCACAAACTAGCGGCGCTAGCGGCGTTGACTGGCGGCGGCGCGTCTGACTATGGTGGCGCCGGCGTTCTAGGTCGCTCGGGGAGGGAAGGGTGTGCTTACCAGAACCGCAAGGTCGAGGCGAATCTCAACGTGGAGGTGGCTTGGCAAGGGGCGCACGGGGTCGTCGGGGATTCCTCGCCGGAGTTCGCGAATGCGTCTGATGCGGCTGCTGTCAACGTTGGCGAGGTTCTGCGTCGCGCTAAGTCAAAAAGGGGGCACCATTAGACGCGTAAGACGATGGGGATCCTAATCGTACCAGTCAGAGGGCAAGGGGCGGCTGGTACTTACGGGGAGAGGTCACCGGAGTTCGTGTAGAGGGCGACGGCGCTCGGTCGAAGTCGTTGCCGAGGCTACAGATCATGCGAGAACAAACAAGGCGTGTCAGTGGATGCGCAAGAAGTTGCTGAGCGTGATAGCATGAGTCAGGGACAGAGGGGAACACAGTGCTCACCAGAATTCGTCGGCGCGGTCGTCGGAACAGCGGCGGCGTCGAGCAAGTTGCGAGCAGCCTGGAGGCGTGAAGGGGGAATTGGTTGAGGGGAAATGGTCGCGAGAGAGAGGGGATTATATAGCCAGAGGCTCGACAAGAAACGCCCAGTGATTCAATGCCATTTACCTCGCGGAATCAAAGCAGCAACGGGCAGCGGCGGAGTTCGTGCGCGAGATTTTGGGGAAGACGACGATGGCGTGGACAGGGCCCGCTGGTCAGTGAAGTAATCGAAGGGAGCGTGGGGTCTGGCTGTCAGCGACCGAGTGCGTGTGCTCGCGCGTGAGAGAGAAAAAGAAAATCCCCGGGTGGGCTTGCTGGGCTCGGTTCGTTGCTGGGCCAGAAACCTGGCGCCTGGCCCTTTTCTTTTGTTTGCTTCTTTTCTTTTTCTATTTCTATTTTCTGGAATGATTTTTGATATGAATTCAAATCTTTTTGAATTCAAACAAAAATGAGGATCTTTGCAAGGTTCTGTGGTTTCAAATACAGTCATTTAACCAAGTGTTTACCTTGTAAAGGCCTGATCAAGCCTGGGTTTGAAACAAATAGGGACTTGTCTCTAGTTTGTGAATGATTTGAAATAGGATTTAGAAAATTCTATTAAATTGAAAACTTGGGTTAAAATGTTACACCTAATCTTTCCAACAATGGAGGCAAGCAAACAGGTACCTAAACATTCAAATTTCAAAGGGTGATGGCCATTTGGGGTAAATTTGTACACATGAAATCATAGCTCAACTTCTGTCTCTAAGTGATTTTGAGAAAAACCCTGAATGGATGAATGATGCAAGAATGCTATGAATGAGTTTTGGAATATGAATTTAGGGATGTTACACTTTGTATAAGTTTGGTCTTTCGGTGTGACCTTTAGCTCTTTGGGGTTAAAACATGTTGATAATATTGTCGTACAATATATCTTCATAGTATTATCCCACTGTGAACTACACCTAGTTTGATAACAAACTACTTGACACAAATGCCCTCTTTAGCTGCTATTATAGCAGTCATATACTTAGCATTTTGTTGTAGTATCTGTCACAATGTCTTAACTTTGGAACTCATCCAAATCCATTATGGAACTCACTTTCCATTATATTGTGCCACCCTTAGTTTAGATTGAGATAAACTTAATTTGTACTTTGTGACAAAACTAGTACCAATGTAGTACTTTTACAATGAACTAACCATCTATTTGTCACTTCTACAAATATTATACTATTAGTTCTTCCAAAAGATCATAAGAATATCCTTACTATTGTCCAATGATCATCTTACGAATCATTCTGGTATATGCTCACAACATTTAGGGCATAGGACATATCTGGATTTGTACATATCACAGTATGATTGATATAAATACTCTTTGTGATTTCATATATCAAGTATCAAAACTATACTTGATTATTTGTTTCACTTTACCAAATGTTAATACACTTGAATATATCATCAACATTGAACTCTTTCAATCCTTTCTGTGCGACAAGAACCTTTTCTTGTAGTTTCTATATTGAACTCATTCAATATCTCGTCTATGTACTTCTGGCACAACCATATTAGCGTCTATTGATGCCAAATATTTGAGTTTTGCCTAAGTCTTTCATCGGGATGAAATTCTTAATATGTGTTAATAAAAGATACATTATTTCCAATCAACAATATGTCTTCCACATAATGTATTAGAAACATGTCTTAACACTCCCACTTAATTTCTTGCAAATGCAAGCATCTCCATCGTCTCTGATGAACTTTAAAACTCCTTTAACAGTTTCATCACAGTGAAGATTCCAACTCCGCGATGCTCACTTTAACCATTGAAGTTTGCATATGCTTTTAGCATCCTTTTGAATTAACAAAACCCTATGGACCGTGTTATGCACATGTCCTAGGTAACGATTCTATTAGAAGAACTTGTTTTGTTTATTCAACTACCATATAACAAATTATATGTAGTGGTTGCTACATTAATCCGTCTAGACTAAATATCACTATGAAAGATCAAATCTTGTCATAGTCAACCTTTTAACATTGTTGTGAACTCTTTCCCAACATGTCGACTATTTCATAGATGTAAAACATCCATGTCTATTTCTTTATAGATCCAGACACAACTGTAAGGTCTTACACCTTTCTCGAGGGTCTTTCAAGTTCAAAACTTGATTTCTCGTGTATGGAACTATCACGGATTTTATGGCTTCAAGCCATTTGACGGAGTCAGGGCCCATCATCGCTTCTTTGCATGTAGTCGGTTCATTATTCTCAAATAATGATTCAACCCTCAAATCTTGGTATTTGATTGTTCATCCGACCTACTTGTTTCAATAGGAACTTGGATCTCCATGACCACAACCTTTGAGGTACGTGAGCCATGAGCTTTGTTGCTGCCTCCGGAACACTTTTCGGCGCTGCGCAACTCTGCACATACAGCTAAGGTTCTTTTAACCTTATCAAAGTTCTATTGTCCTCCCACTTAACTTTTCACGAAAAATTCCTTCTCAAAGAAACTTGACGTTTTAAGTGACAAACACTTTTGTCTCCGATGTTATGGAGGATTACTTAACAGTTATTTGAAATAACATACAAAGACAGGTTCATCCGACTTTGGTTGCAAACATCTTTCTTATGCATAGCATACCAATGTTCAAGAAAGGACAACTTGGGTTTTATCCCAAACCATAACTTTATATGGTGTCATTTCAACGGATTATGATGGAGCTCTTTTCAGTGGAAAACGGTAATCCCTAAAGCTTTTAATCTTTAAAATACTATGGCAGTTTTATGAATTACACCTTTGATCTTACCATGTCAAACAAGGTTTAATTACATATCTCGAACGCTCCATACTCTTATGGTGTTTCGGGAAAATGCAAATCCACGGAACGATTCCTTAAATCTTAGGTATTATGCTAAACTTGTAACTCAAATATCTTCCTTTATGATCTTATCATAAACTATTTATATTCTTGTTACAATGATTTTGCACTTCATCTTGAAAATCTTTGAACTTTTCAAATATTTCACACTTCATCCTTATTAAGTAAATATTCATATATTCACTCAAATTTTTTGAAGAAATGTAGAGGCCTCAACCTGATATAAGATAGAGCCTCCTGTGTTTACAATGCTAGTCCCTGGATCAATAGCTAGCATCCACAGTTAAGATGTAATATCAAGAAACAAAGGTCATAATATAACTTTATAACCATGAATAACATAGATTTATTACATCTTACATAGCTCATATGGCTATTACATTACATTGCAGCGGAATAACTATAAGCATGGGGTCCATCATCTTCAAAGTGCCACAGGCAGATGTTGGTTGTAGATTTTGTAATCCTAAACAATCAATCTTCACTAAAATCAATCAAACCTGCAACATACAAGTTACAGCCACAAAGGGTCAATACATTTGAATTGTATTGGCAAGTGATACTATGGTAGTATAGTGGAATCTATCATCTATATGCATTTGGCTAAGTGGAGTTGAGGCTTGCATTGCTCAAAATAGATTTTTCCTTAACATTTGAAAATACTGAGTTTTTGCTTGACAAAATCATTTTTCTCAATCAAAGATTTCAAGATCCTTGTACCAAGCCATCTCTCCATCAATGATTGAAGAATTCAAACAACCCTTGTTCAAAGCACAAGATTTTAATTTAGAAATTGGAATGATGAGATTCTTGATTGCTTCCATGTCTTGATGCTCAAATTGTCCTTTACCAGGGACATGGCTAAGTACTTAGATTTTACACTCTGCAGAGGTGGTGCAATTTACCCACAAGACTTGGTTTCCCAAGACAAAATCTTTCAGAAGCCTTCCCTTAGACCAAAATGGACGCGTTCCAACCTATCAAACACTACCACCCACTGTCCATTTGGCTAAGTTCTTGCAACCTATATGATCATGGCAGAGCCCATATTGCCAAGTGGTTGCACTTGAAGCTTCTCAACATTTGACATCTCAAATCCCTTTGTTTCCTGGGTGGCATAACACAAGTGAGATACACAATCCAAGCCCATGGCATTGTGAACCACTCAACCATTCTCCACCAAGCAAGCCCATTCCACCCAGGGGATTCTTTAACTTAGTTGTTTTATTAAACAAAAACATAAGTCCTCAGACTTAGAATATTTTTCCATAGTGTGAATAAATATTCCACCCATGTTTTCTATTAGCTAGGCTAAGCTTGGTGGTAATAGGAAACTTAACTTAGAAAATCTTACTAAGGATTCATCTACTAGGTTTTCCTATAGCAAGATCTATACTTAGCAAAATCCATGCAAGTTTACTTAGCAAAATCCCTAATGCATAGAAAAAGTAATGGGACAAAAAGTATGAAGCATCACTTGCCTTTTTGGTAGGGAATGGTGGTTCACTTCTTGATCTTTCTAGTCTCACACTTCTCTACAAATCAATCAAGCAAACACAAATTCAATTCACATTCCAAACCAAAGTCAAACAAACAATTCTTCACACACACAAAGTAATGGAATCTAAGTCATGCATGGGAGCATGCACAAGATAGTTTTATTTTGCAAAGGGTCTCTATGGGGTTTCTAAACTTTGTAAGATCCAAATTGGTCATTTACCAAAGTGGCAAAGTTATTAGTAAGAAGGTTTTGTCCAAAAACTATTTTTAATTCCATTCATCATTTGATGTGGTGAAAAATGTTTTTATTAAGGCAAAAACTCTTAAGTTGTTCACCAAATGAATTGCTATTGCAAAGCTTGGTGTTTTTGGGTCAGTAGGTTTGGTCCAAACTATTTTCTCAAAGTTTTCTTTCCATAAACATTTTTATAATAAAATCAACAATTTTATTTGGCTAGAAATGGACTAAACTAATTAATCCATTCCAAACTTTTCCAAATTCATTTTCCAAACCATGGGTTGGTTCCTAGGGTCAGTAAGGTCACAACAAAACAATTGGCAAAGGTTTGATCTCAAAAATCATTTTTAAATGATTTTTCTAATGTTAGCAAGCACATAAAAGAATCTGCAAAATCAAACAATCTATCAAATACTATTTGCTAAACTAAGGGTAGGGTTGGCTAGATCTTGTTCTCCTGAATTCATTGATATAAAATTTGCAAAATTTGGACGTGTGGTTTGAAAGTTATAGCAATTACAAATTTGTATTCTAATCAGATCAAAATTCTGTTTTAAATCGAATCCTGTACACGTGGCTGCTTCTGATTGGGCAATAACGGTTCGCTCGGATCGGCTACTGGGGTGCGTTGGATCTAACTGGAACGTGCGGTGCAGATCGACGCATACCCCTTCGATAAGTGGTTCTATCATATCCATCCGATCGACATCGGACGGCTGCTGCTGCCTGGCCAGGGACTGGCGGCGCGAGGACAACGGCGAGCGGCAGAGCGACCAGTTGGCGATGGCGCCGGCGAGGCAGGAAGCAAGAGAGAGTAAGAAGATGCTCACCAGGCTCAGGAGAACATGGTGAAGCTCAAGGTAC